>JBBMOL010000024.1:1474371-2821392 GCA_037954665.1 Laguncularia racemosa | reverse complement strand
AAACATACTCTTAATTACTTCGTGAGAATATTGCAAATGACTAATTTAAACTTCAATCTCGTGAAGATATATCTCTATACTTAACATCCCTCAGCATTGATAATTTAATAATATAAAGAACTTTTTTTTAAAGCATATTAAGGATGAAATTTAGAAGGTATTAAAATATATTTTAATAAATTTGAGGAAGTCTTTACTTCTATGTCAAAGTTTAGAGGGTTATTTGTAAGCATGGGGGAGATATTGCCAATTTATTCAAATTTCAAGGGTGTTAAGCCACACTTTGAAAGTCCCAAGATTGTATTTATGATGAGGTAAAAGTTTGGGGATTTATTTGTATTTTTCCTTTGTTTCTTCAACAAATTGAAGTAAAAAAACTATACTGACTCATAACGTCTGACAGTAATTTAGATGGAAAATTAAATTTCACAGAGAGTTTCTATTTAGTGAATACCTGCTAATGCATCAAGAAGAGTGGACTTGCCACAACCCGAAGGACCCATAATCGCGAGCACCACCCCAGGTTCGGCATAACCGGTGAGTCCCCGAAGGATTGATGTATATCCATTTTTCTTGCGAAAGACCGTTACCGTAATATCTTTCCATGTTATTGTAACACCTTTGCCTTTCGACCCGCCAACTTGATCTTCCTGGTCGGCTAATGACCCGCTAGAATGATGTCTTGATGGTGTTGCATTAGTGACTGTTTTCCCGTGCTTGTCGAACTTATCCATACTACCAGGATTCTAGCAAACCGTCGGCTATGGGAACAACGCTGTTTTATTGTCGTGTGCCCGAGAGAGAGGTCTGTACTAGAAAGACTTTGGAGTCGAAGGGTAGTTATAAGATACAAGCGAGTTGGAGCATTAATTAATGGTAAAAATTTTATGATATAGTTTTTTAAAAATAATTATATAATATAATCATTTTTTCATTATTAATAAGCTTTATTTATAGTAATTAAATATGATTTATTATTAAAAAAATTATCTAAAATTCCCATTAAACTATTAATAATTCCTATGAAGATTGTCAATAGTTTGCTCGAAGGCTATTAATAGTTTTTTTTTTGTTGTTAATAAGCACAATTTCATTGTAATTTGAGAGATTTTATTGAAATTAGAAAAGTTATAATCATTTTTAAATAACTTTATCTTAAAATTTTCTATTAATCATAGCCAATAGTAAAGGAGGAATAAGGTTTGTTAAGTTAAAAGAAAAATTTATGAATTAGGGTTTTCGTGCATGTATTAGCTGTTAGGTGCCTTTATTGCATTATTTGTCCTATCAAGTAGTTGTGTTCGCATTAAATTCATGTATTTCTACTTCTTTCTTTCTTTTTTTTTTTGTTTTCTTTCCCCAAGGAGCACAAAATTCACACGTCACTACAACAATTATTAGAAAATGTGAGAATTTTTTTTTACGTAAAATCTTAAAAAATCGTGGCAATAAATTGATTGTGAGAATTTACATTCCCATAAATAAATTGTCTCAAAAGTCATCTGATTTTTGAAATGAATCTGTAATTTTAGTTAATACAATCTATAGGGGAATAAACAAAGTTAACTTGGATTTTAAAATCCACAAGCATGGAATCATAAGTTAATTGGTTTATTAGATGCACTTACTTCACTTTTAAACCATGCTAGAAATTTCTCCATATCAATTTCTTGTACATTGGTTCGTCTATAACGTTCTTGTAACTCTTGCTCAAATTCCCTAGTCATTTAAAAATTATATGAAAATTTTCATTTCTTTCATAAAAAAGATTTAAATAATAACGAAATGCTCACCAAATGTACGGATGAATCTCCTCGCAATTGTTCAATATATACCAATGCATCTTATTTATCTCCTCATTCACTTCAGCATATGTACGATTGCCCATCAAGCGCACCATTTGCGAGAAAACACAAAAACCTGCTTTTAGGAGCTCAATATCATCCCATTGCCTATGAGGCCTATTGAACCTTGAATCCATGTTTTTAAAATACATAGAGCAAAATGTCAAACTTTCATGCATAACATAGGCCTCAGTTATGGAACCCTCTAGTCGAGCTTTATTTCTAACATACCCTTTCAAAACCCCCAAGTACCGCTTAATCGGATACATCCATCTATATTGCACTAGACCACAAATACGTGCTTTTGTTGGTAGATGTACTACTAGATGAATCATGACATCAAAAAAGGCAAGTGAAAAAATCATTTCTAATTTATATTGTGTCAAAGCAATGCTCCTCTCCAAAAATTGTAGCACCTCTACTCTCAACTCTTTAGCATAGAGCTCTTTAAAGAATCTAGACATCTCACTTATTGCTACATATATGTCATCTCTAAGATATCCATGTAGTACAATAGGAAGAATCCTTTCAAGCAATACATGGCAATCACGGCTCTTTAACCCCTTTAATGTTACCTCAGACACCCCCAAGCATGGAGAAATGTTAGAGGCATATCCATTAGGAATTTTTATGTCTTTTATTAAGCTATACACTTCTCTCACATGGTTAGGAGGCAATGTAAATTGTGCTAGAGGTTTCACCATCCGACCTATTCCTCTTTAAAGATGCAATTTAAGCCAAATTCCCATATCTTGTAAAGTTAATCTTACTTTATCAATACCTTTTTATTTGCCCTTAAAGTTTAGAATGGTACCAACTAAACTGTCACAGATGTTTTTCTTGATGTGCATGACATTTGAGTTGTGTCTGATAATTAGTTTATCCCAATAAAGCAATTCAAAAATAATACTTTTTTTACACCAATTAGGCTCATCATCTAACTTCTTTCTCTTCTTACGACCAATTGTCTTTCCTAAGATGACATGCTCATAGCGACTCAATTGCATCAAAATATCATCATTGCTAAATTGCTTAAGAGCCCTACATTTCTCTACGGTGCCATCGAACTTCATCTTTTCATTACGCCACTTGTGGTTCATTCATAAAAACCGCCAATGCTCCATGTAATGAAATTTGCTTTGTGTATGGCCACTATGACATCCACATTACAAATAGGACAAGCTTTGTAACCTTTAGTGACCTAAACTAATACATCACCATATGTGGTACTCAAATTATCGAATGGATCAAATCCATCTATCGCAAGTCCCAACCGTACATTCCCTGGATCAAAACTAAAATTAAGAAACTTTTGGTCTAAATCCTTCCATGCTTTTGAGTATAAAGGGTGCCTTAGAACATTATCCCCAATAGCACACCCTTCCTTATCCCAAGTCCCATCTTCCTCAGTAACACGCCCTTCCTTATGCCATCTCATTAGAGGTGTTGTTTTTGTACACATGAACAATCGTTGAAGACGTGGTATTAGTGGAAAATATCGTAAAACCTTCATAGGAGCTTTCTTCTCCTTGTCGTCACTCTTCGTTGCCCACCTCGAATGGTTACATTATGGACAACAATCTAAGTCCTTAAATGCTTTCTTAAATAAGACAGTCATTTTTACATGCATGAATAAGATGAGCATCCATTCCCAATCGGTGTAACATTTTTTGACACACATAATAGGAACCCGAGAGTACTTCCCCCTTTGGTAATATACTCTTCACAAAACTATACCAATTGTTGAAACTTTGTATAGATTTTCGATTGTCAACCTTGAAATGCATCATCTGTATTACAGTAGATAAGTAATGAAAATTTCTTACACCTTGGATAGACCTCATGCTTAGCTTCTTCAAATAAGCCACTCCACTTATCTATGTCAATTTCATCTCCTCTACTATCCTCTAACATATCATCTTCAAAGTCACTATCGTTACTTGCCAAATCCTTTAATATCCGACGATCGGCATCATCCTTAAATGTATGGCCATTATCACATACCACTTCTTCCATTGTTGGTGGGTCTCATATACCAGTTTGATTGTTACTAATCCTAGAGCCATTCAAACTCGAGTATATATGATCTAACTTATCAATATGTGATGTCTCCCCATGAAATATCTAAGTAGTGTAAGACCATGCCATTCCTCGATGGATTAGATGAACCTCAATGGCCTCTATTGGTAACCATTCCTGATTAAGACAATCTCAACATGGACAACGGATAAATCCATCTGAATCCCAACGATGTTGTATGACTACTTCAAGGAAACTCTGTACCCCTTGGATATATTCCGAAGAAGTATGATCATGTGTCATGTGCCATCTCCTTCCACTCATCCTAAACATGTAATCGCCATTATCATATGCAATAGTAAAGAGAGTATCAACACATTTTGCTTGACCACTATCATTATGTGCTAGTAACTCTTGAAGTGAGGCTGATGAAAAAAAAAAAATACCGTGGCTAGAACTGCCCTTTAAATAATGTAAAACACTATAAGCAACAAGTAAAAGAGACTTAAAAGGGTTTATCCATAAACATAGAAGGGTTGAACAAGCTTTACAACCTAAGTACCAAACACCATTTAATAAATCAATGATAACCTTCCTTTGGCAAAGACTGATACTGGATTTGGGACATGCAACCTCCAAACTAAAAAAACATTTTAGCCCCCCCAAATCTTTGACACCAAACTTCTTATTATGAAAGCTTTTAAGAGAGAGAATAACTTCAAGAGAATCACTAGCAACTAGAAAATCATCAACATAGTCTAACAACACAAGAAAAACTTCAACTTAAGACTATAAAAATAAAGAATAATCATATCATGACTAAAGAAGACTAAACTCTAAAAAACAAGTGGTAAATATCTTATCACGCAATTCATTGAACTTAACATGTGTTTACTTAAGGTCTTATTTATTAAGTAAAGATGAGTATGTACAAACAGGCATAGGCTGAGAGGCTCTCTAAATGGAAATTCAAATGGTAATTCTAGAACTAACAAGCACTTCAAGTGGAAATTTTGGAACTAATCAAATGGCAATTAAAATCAACACTGCCAATTCAACAAGAGTGTAAATTACAATGCCATATTTCACAAGTATAAGCATCATAAATAAGGCAGTATTTCTAGAACTAACAAGCACTTATGCAATGTCCCTTGTTATGATAATTGGAGAAGGAATTCATGAAGAAAAGCATCATATATATATAGCATTATAACCTATCACCTCAAGTCTAAAGCAGTGCAATCCAATGTTCCATTAAGTATAGAGCCAAGAGTTCCATTTCACAATTTATAAATTTATAGGACCATGTCAAATAATAATGATAATAATAGCATAAGAAAATTTATAGCAATGCTAGACTCCTTCCCTAGCCCATCTAGTCCTTGGACTTCATGTAACTCGAGAACGCTTATTGTCATCTAGCATTATAGAATTAATAAAACCAATCAAACATCAAAACTAAGAAACAACTAATTAAATGAACAAAGAAAAAATTATATGATAACACGAGATGAAGTGATAGGAATCAAAATCCGACAAAACCTATCATTAGGGTAAGAGCCAAAGGATTTCAAATCTTGGCGATGAGGGACCATTTTGAGCAAATCGACCCACGAATTATTTGTTCAATAACCTCTTTTCTCTTATTCATGTATTGTATATTCCAATAGGCACACTTATTATGCTTTATAGGGCAATGGACAAACTCACTAAGACTCAGCTTGTGGGTTATCCATGGACCGACCTAAACCAATGATGAACTAGGCCGACGAATCTTGTGAAAGAGCTAACATGATGAAGACTATTTTTATTTATAAGTATTTCTTTGGACTATTTATGTTGTAATCTTTATTTAAGACACTTTCATTTGTTTGTAATTGTCTTTTAGGACCAGCCACCCTAAAAATGGCATAGTTGTAATTTTGTGAGCTTTTTAACCCTAAAGAGAGCAAGTATAAATACTTACTTAAGTAGGGTTTTAAGGAGGCCAATTTTCATATTAAACATATTCACTTTACATGAGAGAGCTTACGGTTTCCCTAGTTCAATTTTCTCTTATCAATTTCAATCCTAAGAGTTGAGATTGTGGCGAGTGCAATAATTGAAATTGTGAGTCATATCAATTTCTAATTGTTGTGTATTCTTTTCTTCTCTAGTGTGTAATATCTAGGGTTAGATTGAATCATTTCTTGGTTAGATTTAAGTTCTTTGATTCGAAATAGTATACTTGTTTTGAGTACTTATCTTACTTGTTGTTTACCATCAATAATTGCTATCAATTTGAACCGTTAATTACATTTCTATAGTGGGGGATCTCGAAAGTGATTTTGTTGAATATTATTGAATTCACGTGGTAATTCAAGTGTAATTAGTGTATTTTGAAGGTTTTGAATCATTTTGGTTGATTAATTTCATTAGTTATTGAATTCGGATCTCCTTGTACTCCATTAGGAATCACGCAATTCCTAGCTTATTGAACTGGATTTGATTGAGTGCAATTAGGGTTAGTTTTTGTTCCATTTGATTGTGCTTAATCCCCTTTTTAAGCACATCATCTTTTTGGTATCATAGCTATCTAATTTGGATACTTAAGATTGATCACATCCTTATTGGAAGAAATGGTTATAAACATTGAGAATCGATGCCATTTTGAAGCTAGTTTGATTGACATTGTTTAATTGTTTTTCAAATTGGTTTTGCATGTGCTTAATCTTGGTTTTAGGCACATCATGAAGCCACTTAAAAATTATTTTCAAGATAGAATTTTATTAGATAGATAAAAATGAACAACACTTTTTGTTTAACTTATTACTCTAGAGGGATGAATCTATGAATGCACACTGCATCCACTGTTATTGAACAACGGATACTATATATCTTTTTACCTTAAAAAGCGGGCGTGACCACTTTGGGCTTCTCTCTTTAGGAGTTCTATTTGCTATAGGGAGACCTTTTGCGGGAGTTCTCTTTTTTATCTATCTGGTGTTACCTTTCATTGGCATACAACTCGCGGGGAGACCTTCCAAGCTCCTTCACCACTACTCTTGAAATTGTAATGAAGAATGGTCACTATTCAAACAAAATCAAAAAACTAATTTTTTTTTCCTTCTATCAAGCTTCATCATCAAAGTGGAAAACTAATCTTGAAGACCAAACCTGCTTTGTTTTTCTTTAATTTTTCTAATGTTTTTTACCTAACAAAAAACCCTAAATTCAACACAACACTAGAACAACATCATGTTTACTTAAGAAATCAGGGGAGAGAGTGACAGACTTTTCATACCTTCACGGGGATAGTCAAAGCACTCTCATGACACACCAAAAGCCAGAACTTCTTGAGCTTCATATCATTTACATTCCATGGAGAACCTAAAAAATTACCTTACAATTATGGGTAAATAGACAGGGAAAGTGGGGGGAAGAGGAAAAGAGATTTAGACACACCTTACAAGCCACGAATGCAGGTGAATGAGAGTGAAATGAACAAGCCACTAGTACATAGCATCATTTCAAGACCATTTAGTAGTAGTTTGTGGAAATTGCTCACCGGCGGTAGTGTTTTGGGGTTGAGGTTTTTATTTTTTGGGAAATGAAGGTCAAACTGGGATGTTAGGGAAAAAGACGAGGAGGGAAATTGTAGAGGGAAAATGATGGGAATCAAACCTCTGGATCCAACAGTGGGGAAGCCAATTTGAACAAATGAGCCCAGACATTCACATATTATCTTTATTTATCTTATAATAATTTGTCTTTACATTATAGTAGGTACATTTTGTCGATTTTTGCAAGAAGATATCATAGTCCATTATGGACCAATTTGAACCTACAAGGACAAGAGGAACTGACCTTCATTTTATTTGCATTATATCAAAGGAAGAACTGATCCTACATTGCTCCATGGAGGTGCAAGAAACCGGCTACATATGAGGGTTTTATTTGTATTTTTCTCTTAATTAGAAATCGGCCACATATGCTATTTTTACTTGTATTTTCTTATTTAGAACAAATATAAATACTTGTAAAGTAAGGTTTGTAGGGGACTTTTGATAATTAGGAATCTGCCATTTCTTGCCGTGGAGAGCTCTTCCTCATGCAAACTTTTACTCTTATCAATTTCATTGTTGAAATTGTGGCGAGTGGGCTTAAGGAATTATTGTGAGTTATATCAATATTTCTTAAGTTGCTTCCAATTATTACTAGTGTATCATATCTAGTGTGTAATTGGTTGTTTTATTTGTTCTTGTTCATGCCATTGAGGGTTCCATTTTCATATTTGATTCACACCCAATTTGATTGGAATTTAGTTCTTTTTTGTGTTATCTATTATATATCTTACAATTACAAGTGAAGCACATCAGAAAATATGGTGAGACCGAAATTTAGTTGACATGGCATGTGGCAATTACTTTCTCACAAATAAGCAATTGCGACGAAAACCTTCTCACAAGTGGCAGATGTGGCAATCACATTCTCTCATATACTATTTGTATGAATTATGTTACCAGAAAAAGCACTTCCTTTTTGGCAACTAACTTCTCGCAATAAATATATACTATTTGCGAGAATTATTTTCTCGAAAAAGTGCATTGTCCTTTGTGGCAATTTACTTCTCACAATATAATTTCTCTTTTTTGCTCATTTTTGTAGTGCATTAAAACTAAAAGAAACCTGAAATATGGAATTATTTTTTTGGGACCACATGTGATACCACAAGATTTTGATTCACGAATTAGGAAACTGATAAGCGTATCCTACTTGAGATTGAATTTCATGATACGGACACTAGTGCTAGCAAAGTGATCATGTAAAGCGACGTACGATCTGATCTAAAAGTGATCATGCGAAAGCAGTAATATAACATAGTAAGAAAAAAAATAATGCTAGAAGATAAATATATTTAAGTAATGAAAGATTGTGATGAATGGATTGGGTATGTAAATGATAAGCTACAAATAAGGTTTGTCTACAAGATACGGCATTAGAATAACTTTCATCACATCATAATAGCTAGTGTAATAATGTTATGTGGCATAGAGTACAATAAGTAACAAGTCTGTAAGTGGAAAAATATTATATCATTAATTAATCTATTGCGAATGTATCTTGCTAGTCTTCTGGCGGGCGGTGGGAATGGACTAGTGTGTTAGTTCACAGCAACAAAAGGAAGTAAAGAGAGACATAGACACAAAGGAAAACTAAACCTAGGAAGTGTCACTCATTTAACTCTTCTCAAATTATCAAAGTCTTACCCAACTTCCATCAACCTTGGCTGGAAATTTCAGTTCACCCACATACTACATCATCATCTATAGGAGGAGTTTAAAGAAGTTAGATTAAAGTTATAAGAAGATTATTGAAGAAAATTAGGAATATATATACAATTAATATGGGTGGCCATTGGTATGCTGGTTGAGGAGGATTGATGAGGTGGAAGTACCAGCAAATAGATACATGGCGAAATGGGACAAAAATGGGTTAGTCATGATTTCTTAATTTCTAGACCCTTTTTTGAAGTAAACAAGCTAACTTGAAGAAGTCGATACTTTTGGTGTTAAGTTATGCTATTTTTAGGAAAAATTTCTTTGTTTAGTTTCTTGAACAGTCAAATTTGCTATTTTTGATAATTTTTAGATTACATATAACTTTTTATAGACATCTTTATTTTGAGTTTCGCTTGTGGTGTTGTATTTATCTTTTAATTTATTACATGTCCTTAAGTTTTACGTATTTTTATTTTTGGCAGTTTTTAGGTGTTTATATTTTTGGAAATTTTTGATATTCTATTTTTTGTAGCTTTTTACCTGTTATTATTTATATGCCCTAGGGCATTGAACATGAGGCTATTGAATATTATCAAAATTTTGGAGCCATCTTTGCTCTATTTTCTCGCTAAATTCTCGAATGCATATAATTATCTAATTTAGATGTCAAATATTTAGGAATCCATATAATCAATTGATATTTGAAGAACGCACACCAGGTATTCGTAAAATCAACGGTTTGTGATAAAATTATATTCTAATCTCACATGATATGTTGCATTAGGGATATTATGTTTCTACTATAACACCACTTGTGTGTCTAAAGGTTAGGGCTAGAAGGAGCTTAGTCAACACACTGGTAGCCAGTGTTGGTGATCAGCGGTTGATCAAGCGAAGGAGGCAAGGTTCCACTTGAACTTTGTTAAGTTCATTAAAAATATTAAATGTGCATGAAAAATTATTATTCTTGGTTTCCTAAGATAATTTTATATGTAAACTAATGTTATATTTTTATCTTAGTGAAATTCATTATTTACATATGTGGTCCTTAGTAATTGCCCTACTACCAACGAAAATTAAACACAAAATTGGAAATATCAAAAGTTGTAGTCTCTATTTGATTTTCAATTTGTAGACTTTGAATAGGCTATATTGAATATAGGTAACAAGAATTTTGGCAAATGAATGCACTTGCTATTTATCGCGTAATCATTTATTAAAATAGGGCAAATTCAAGGGGGGACTGCTTAAGTTGATATTGCTAATCTCCATACCATGGATGGTGATATTGATCTGTGGTTCAATTAGCGGTTAAGAGAGGTATTAGGATGGTCTAAACTTAAATGTTGCATGTTGAAGTGTCAAATTGGCCATTTAATCACAAAAACGATAAATAACATAATGCTTTGGAAATATAAGCGCACACTGAGCATGTAGTTTGTGTAATGAGCTAAATTGAACATACTTAAGATAATAGCATTGCAAAAATTATGATGGAATTAATTGGTCCCATCTTTGGTGGGTCACACATTTTAGTAAGAAGTTAGCTTTATATTAGGAGAATATGGAAAGTTGATTGATTTAGTGCATTAAGGTAGTGTGCATAAGATTATTTTGGTCACCTTCCATATCTTGGGCATTAAATAAATGAGCTTGAACACACATTGTACTAAATCTTGGTTTCCATTAAAGCATATAGTTTGATGATTGGTTAAAATGCATTAGGTGATCCTGTAGGTCCAAAGTGATTGTGGAGGCTCCTTTTTACAATTTGTGGGTTAGTTTGCCATGTGTGTAACCCTTCCCCCCAACTCAATTGGCTTTATTGCTAATGGTTGATAATGTAGATCACTTGTTTGTTGACTGTTGAATCCATTATAATCAATTATTATAGCCAATACAAGAGGATTTTAAAGCTTATGATTGCTTTGTTATGCTAGAATGTTATTTGCAAATGAGTTTCAAATAATGAATTAAATAAAACATACTAGTATCATTAGTATGCAAAGTAGGCATGGGAACCTAATTTTCTTATATTTGATTGACATTTTAATTATGTTTATGACATGGATACTTCTAGTTGTTTAAAAGTCAAATGTAACTATATTCTATGGAATGATACTGGCTTATTGTAGATTCGGGATTATTGGAGAATTGCATATAATAGGACCTTTTTTTTTTTTAATCAATATGATTGGCCTTGGTTGTAGATTATGTTTCATGTGGTCTAGCTAAGTTTTACAATGACTAATGTCTATGCTCTAACTTAAGACGCCTAAGCAAAGCAAGTCTTATTCCCTGCCAATGAGTTTATGGTATAATCTTTGAGTCAACTTAGTAGGCTTATGGTATGATTAATGAATTAGCCCGATATTAGTGACTTATGGGGATTGGTTGCCCCTTTTTTGTGGCAAGTGAAAGGCTCACAAAAACTTTCTAACATGTATTGAAATTGTATGGACAATGAGAGTCAAATGCTGAGATGAGTTATGAATAATGTGTAAGGCAGAATATTTGTCAAGTGCCAAGTCAAGCTATGATAGGTTGTCTCAAATTTAGAAGTTAAAAACTCAAACTAGGTGAAATTAAAATTCTAGTATGAGGCTTTAAGTGATAATTGCTTAGTCATTTCAAGTTTAACCATATAATGACATCATATTAGTATAATGATTGAATGGTTGTTATTGTTGAGTCTATATTTGTTTTCTTTTAGTTTATGTGTACTAATTGCTTTTTAAGAATTTGAGAGGTTAGTGTTTTTGTTGACCTTAACTACAGGTGTGCAGAAGATTGGGTAGTAGATTGGTTTTGGGGGACACTTTTGAGTGTACCATTTTGTCAAATGGTAGTTTCTAGCTTTTGATTTCTACCTGATAAATACATCACCATATTACATTATAGATAAGATTTGGTGATTACATGTAAGCTTGGAGATAAATATAATGTCTTAATTATGATTTGTAAATTATAAGATAAGTTGAGTGAATAGTTTAGAACCTAGAGGATCAAGTTAGGTCCTCCACTATCCGAGTTTCTAGATGTCAATAGTATATGTTGTGGTAATTGTTGTTTCACAAAATAGGCATGAGCTTTTGAAATATTTATAAACACATGTTGTTCAAGCTAGATGCACTATTTGTTACAAGTGCTCCCATGGACTTATTATAGTGTTTAATGTGAAAGCAAGAACGTGTTTAAGTAAAATCACCAAATTTCTACTATAGATATGGCATAATGATACCCCCTTTGGGTACCGGGTTAATATCTTGATTAACTGAACAAGTTAAGTTATGACCTAGAAAGTGGGTTGTTACACCATAAGATAATCCTAAAATATATAATGACATTGATGACTTTGGCATAATTTACAATACTTTAATTACTCACTTAAATTTTATTTATTTTTAATGTGTCTATTTTTATATTTTTATTTGTTTTGTGTAATTTTATTAATTTTTTACTACTTTCTTTTTTTTACCTTATTTTTTAGTCTTTCTTAATTTATTTATAAAATTATCTACCTTTTCTTTGGTATTTTTCCTTTTTATTTGTAATTAACTAGCTATGATAGTGCTACATTTTGAACGCATTAACGCCATGTGTCAAATAATGTGCCACGTTAGCTAAATTGAATGATGTTATAATAACAGAGTAACAAAACCACTTATTTGAATTACTTTATGTAATATTGATATCTATTAAATTTACCGCTAAATGTTGATATCTTTTGGTGTAATTTCTTCCTTTTTTTTGTTTTTTTTTCCTAAAAAAATTTCTAGACTTCTCTTTCTTTTCTTTTGTTTTCTCTTTTTTTTTTGGTTGAATTTAGTACTTAATTATCCACATAAGCATTCTATATGGCTTTTTCTTGTTTTATTTAATGCAAAGTGCCATATGTCATTCAATTATTAGCTAAAAGTGTGCTTACTCAATTAACGACAAACGTTGATTGTGAAACTATTAATTAGCACTATATGTGACAACTTAAAATTTTAAATAATATATTGAATATTTATGGAAGGTTTAGGTGCCATTTCTTACGTTGTCCTTGTATATTAATTTCGATGGAATTATTTCTCAAAAAGCAGTTGTCCTCCTTTGCAACCGCAAATTATTTATTTATTTATTTTTTCTAGTTTCGAGCGAAACGAATGGAAGTCAAACATGCTTGGTCATGTTTCTTATTAGAAGACAAAATACAAATGGAGTGCCGATGTCTTCGACTCAACCACATAGGGCAACGGCCATCATTACTATTCCTCTGCAATAATAGGCCGCGGCCCATCAATGCCATCATATTCTTGTTGCACCCATTAATGAGACTAAAATGCAAAGTCAAATTGTGCATATAAGCATGATTATTAGCATCATAAAGCACCCCAACACCTTTGTTATACCTTAGATATTTTAAGATATTTTAAAAGTTCCCAAATAATTATATAAAAATCGGTATTTGATACATGTTCTTATACTTATTATAATATCTCCAATTTAAGGAGTAAAAGATTTATTGGTTGATATATATATAATGGGTTATATACGTATTGTATAGATATTAATAAAATTTTGGTAAATATAATAGCTAAATGGATAATTTTTTAAATAATTATCACTCAGATTCAAACGTTTAACAAGAACGGCCCTGATTTTGAAAAACAAAAAATTTATGTTCGTGCTCTTCAATGATTCGTAGACAATCATGTACTAATGAAACAAAAAAAAAAAGTCCAAACATAATTTGAGACGGTGATGGTTCCTATAAAAATAAAAATATATAATCTTACTTCTATTCGTCATAAACAAGTGTTGTTTGAAGAAAAAGAGAAGAAGAAAAAAATAAACAAAATAAAATTGATGAGTAAAAGTGGAGTCATTTAAATTGGGTAATTCAACAAGTCAACTCAGCAATGAGTCGATCTTGGAAACATTGATTTGTAGACATGGGGTCTACAAACTAAGTGATAATAAAAACTTCAACTGAGATGAAATCCATGATTTATTTACTTCTTTTTTTTTACATTTTCCTTAAGCTATTTGAATCTTACTCTAGGTGTTCAATGTATATACAAAAGAACAAATTAATGCTTTATCGGATGAAGACTAACTTCAAGTTTTTTCCTTTTTGTTGTGGAATGCTTAGAATCAAACGAAAATTGAATCTCAGAAACATTATTGGCCAAAATGGAGTAAAAATAGGTAGCATTCGGTATGCGTTTTGTTCTTTCCTAGTTGAGAGAATGAGGTGACAATTCATGGTGATTAGTGGTTGCTACTTAGATTTTGATGATTATGAAGTTGAAATGTTCAAGAGGGTATGTGAAGGATGAAGAAGATAAATTGTAATGTATTGCTTTAGATTTTTTATTTTTATTATTATTATGAGTCCTCGTTATTTTATTTTTTAGAAAATTATGTTGGAGGCAATTAACATTTAAGGATAAGTTTCAAATAGGTGATTAAACTTTCAATTAGTTAAAATATAAAAAGATCAACATTATGTAAGCGATTCAAATAAGGGATTTCGTTATCTTGCCAACTATGTTAATTTAGCAAACATGGTACATTATCTAACATGTAGTGCTAATATACTGCTAACATGACTATTTCTTTATAAATAAAAAAGAAAAGTACCAAAAGAATAGTAAATAAAATTATAAATATATTAAAAATAAAAAAAAGAAAAGTAAGCAGTAGAAAATTAATAAAATTATATAAAAATAAAATCTATAAAATTAAAAAAAGAAAATTTAAAAATAAATGAAAATTTAAATAACTAAAAAAAAATAAGAAGAAGAATTGTAAAAAAGAAAAAAGTAAGAAAATTTTGGAACATTAAAAAAAAAAAAAAACTCCTATCACCCCTTGATCTTAGGATAGCTAAAGTCGCCACTACTTGATAGAAGTTCATGACCCACAACTTAAAGTAGGTTATTTGGCCCACTACTGGTAGTGGGCTGCACCACATTAAGTGATTTGTACAACCTTCCATAGGGTAGTGGGCATTCACTTACAACTTTTAAATTAAAAATAGGAGGAAAAAAGTTTAGTTACTCAATTGAGTTATGTGACTTAATTACAACTTCATCGTTCTTTTTTTATTATTATTATTTTCTAAATTAAGGTGATTAATAGCTACACATTACAAGTAAGGGGTTGATGATAGGAATCAAATTCCTATAGGACCAATCACCAGAGCATAAGCCAAGAAATTACAAAATCTAACGATGAGGATCCTCTATAAACAACTAAACCCTAAGGATGTTGATTTAGTATCTACTTTTGCCTTATATAATTGTTATGCATTCTAGTAGGTACATTTATCGGTTTTACAAGACAGCAAATAAAACATGCTAAGGATCAAATTGGGGACATTCTTGAACTCACATCCAATGGTCCATAATATGTTCAATTGAAGTGAAGAACTGACCACTTGAAAACCATTTGTACTTGTAATTGTTGATTTTGGGAACCGGCCACTTAAGTGGCTTATTTGTAATTTTTGTGTTGTTTTTATCCTAATAGGAGCAAGTATAAATACTTGCTAACTAGGGTTTTTAGGGATCTTTTGACATTTTGAAATCAAAAACATTCTTTATTGTGAGGGTTCCCTTGCTTGTAAAAAGATCTTATCAATTTCACAAGTGAAATTGTGGTGAGACCAACTTGAGTGGATTGTGAGTAATATCAATCTTCCTCTTGTTGTTTTTCAAATTGTATTTAGTGAGTTATATCTAAGTGCAATTTGTCAGTGACTTGTCATTATCTAGGTGAATTAGGGTTCTTCCATTTCATATTTGAATCATTTCAATTTGAGTGGAATTTTAGTTCATTTCCATTGTTATCCATTGATACTTACATAATTGCTTTTTTTATATATCAATTTAACATCAATCTCATAAATTAGGGAACATTTGTGAAGTTAGTGTTCACACCAATTGTTGATTGGAATTTGTTGTTCACACCACTTGTTGATGTGTTTGCTATCCAATTAGTATGGTACATCATACTTTTTGGTATCAGAGCAAAGGTTTTAGAGTAGGGTTTACGTGAACTTCAATTGGAAATTAAGGTTCTTGAATTTTACTTCTTGATTGGAATTGTTGAAGTGGAATTGAAGTAGTTAATTGTGATTTTGTTGTGTTATACTTATTGTTGTTGAAGTGGAAGTGGAGATTTTGTAGTAATCCTTGTGATCCTCATCTTACAGTGAGAAGAAGGGGAAGTAGGAAGTGTACTGCATTGTGTGTGTTTCGGAATTGGAAGTACATTATTTGTGAAGAAAGGGAAGTGTAATTTCTTGAATGTTGTTTTGGAATTGAGGAGTGTAATTTACATTTCCAGATTTTCTTTTGTGTGGAGGATTTGGAAACTATTTGAATTAAAAAACAATCATTAAGTTTGAAGAGTTATTGTGTAGTATTGATTGAATACAATTTGAATATTTTTAAATTGTTTCTTACCATTTGTGGAGAAGCTTCATTAAGAGTTACATTTGTGTTGCTCTTTGCCGTGATTGGAAGAAGGGTGAAGTGTGTGTGTGCTGCACCGTGAGTGAGTGTGTGAGTGAAGGTTGCAACATGGTGTATTGCTTATGTTGTGGTGAAAGGTTGCTGCACTGTGGTTGTGTTGTGTGTATGTGCCATGAGTGAAGAGTATTGTAGTGGTTAAATTTGAATTTCAAAAGCAAACATTAAAGTGTGGAAGTTATTAAGTATTGATGCTTTGAACACTTTGCTTAGTTGGAATCATTAACCTACTATTTGAAGAAGTGTTTCTTATTGCTCTACTTATTGTTTTCATGCTTGAAGTATTAAAGTGATTGAGGACATGGAGTAGTGTTGTTGTTATTAGCGTAAAAGGGTGATTGTGAATTCTACTACACTTGCTTTGAATTATCTTTATACAACTCAATTCAAGAACCATGTCTAACATTGTTGTAAATGGGGGATTTGTAAATGAGGCTAATAATCAAGAGGGAAGTGATTTGTATTTGTTTACTAATGTATTGCGCCGAGCCTTAACTTCATTTCTAACCATTGATAATGAGTAAAGAGAAAACTTGTTTCACACTTCTTGTAGGGTGCAAGGTAATTTGTATGTTATTATTATTAATGGTGGTAGTTGTACTAATTTTGTGGCTACCTCATTAGTATTGAAATTGAAACTTGTAACTACCCCACATCCAAAACCTTATAAATTATATTATCTAAGTGAGTAAGAGAGTCTCCATGTGACCCAAAGGACCAGGGTACCTCTCAGTATTAGGGGATAAATATCATGATGAAATTGAATATGACATTCTTCCTATGTGTGCATTCCATATATTACTTAGCATGCCTTAGTTATATGACAAGAAGGTTTTACATGATAGCTTTAGAAATACCTATGTATTTTAGAAAGAGGGCAAATGTATCATCTTGAACCCAATGTCACCTTTAGAGGTCTAAGAGGTTCAACAACAGATCGGTAGATCATCAGAGGTGATGTGCCTAAAACCAAGGTTAAGCACATACAAAACCAATTTGAAAGACAAACAAGCAATGTCAATCAAACTAGTCTCAATCACATGAACAATGGTATCAAATCTCAATGTTTATAACCAATTCTTTCAACGAGGATGTGATCAATCTCAAGTATCTAAATTAGATTGCTCTGATACTAAAAGATGATGTGCTCAAAACCAATGTCTAAGCACAATCAAATGAATCAAAAGAAACAAACCCCAACTCACATACAAAACTGATCTAATTGGAATGGAAATTGCGAGAACCCTATTGGAATTTTGGTGAAATCCAAAGGTCCAATGATGCAATCACAATCCAATAATGATAAAATTCACTAAATAACAACAAATATAAGTGAATTCCACGTGAAATATATAAAGAAGAAAGGAACTAAAACCGTGATTTTATCCTCTTCCAACAAGCACAATTCACACAACCAATGAGATGATAATATCAAGTACTAAAGTAATCAATCTTATACAAGATAATTGATCACAAGTTCAATAAAAAATCTGACCAAGAACTATCTCAATTCACCCCTAGATATTACACACTAGAGAAGAAAATAAATCACAACAAAATGAAATTGATATTACTCACAATTTCAAAGTGTTGCACTCGCCATAATCTCAACTCTTGGGATTGAAATTGATAAGAGTCTAATGACAATTAGGAGAAACCTAATCCTCACGCAAAGTGTATCTCAATTCCACAAATTTTGGCCTCCTCAAACCCTATTATAAGGAAGTATTTATACTTGCCACTCCTAGGGTTAGAAAATGGTAAAAAATTACAAGTTTGCCACTTTTAAGGTAGCCGGTCCTAAATAGAAATTACAATAAAATGAAAGTGTCCCAAAAGAAAAGTACAACATAAAATAGTCCATAGAAAGGAGAAATATATAAAAGAAATGAGCCTTCATGATGCCAGTCTTCAAGATACTTTTGAATTAAGCCTCGTTGAGAATCCTAATTCACTTAAAAGTATAGGTGATTTTGTATCCTGTAGGATTGATAAGTGAGCTTGCTGAAATGCACTACAATTATAATGTAAAGATGTAGGAAGTAGATTAGCTTTCTCAAGATTAGGTTTCTCAAGCAAGACTCTCAAAACTAAATTATGGAGACCCTTAGCTCAGGCTCTAGTGATAGGTCCTGTAGGAGTCTGATTCCTATCAAGAAGTTAAAGCAGTTCCAATATAGGCCAAGAAATATGGGAGAAAAAATGTCTTATTAATGGGATAAAGTGAGTTGGAGGAGGCCATAACAGATGAGAGCCCAGTATACCTCTTGCAGATGAGGTATGCCCCAAAGATGGAAGGACATCAGCATCTACCCCCTATGGTATCTCAGGTATTAGATGAGTATAGTAACTTTTTACCGATGACTTACCAAAGGGTTTACCACTTTTGAGAGGTATAGAGCATGCCATCGACTTCTTGCTAGGGTCAGTTTTGCAAACCGACCTGCATATCGCATGAATCCTGAAGAGCCTAAGGAATTAAAATGTCAGGTGAATGAGCTAGTCGAATAGGGTTTTGTCAAGGAGAGTCTTAGTCCTTACACTGTTCCAACCCTTTTTGTCCCTAAGAAAGATGTGATGTGCTCAAAACCAAGTTTAAGCACAATCAAATAACTCAATAAAACAACTCACAATTCAATCACAAAACCGGTCCAATGTGGATGACAAATCACGTGAAACCCTTTGAGATTTGATGGAAAAATGATGATCAAATGATGTAATTGCAATCCTTATTTGTAATCTTCACCAAATAACAACAAAGAGAGATTAGATCCATGCGAAATCAGATCAAGATTGAAGCATCAAAACCATGATTTCCACTCTTCCTTCAATTCCAATGCACGCCAACATTAAATGAAATATATAATTCAAGTACTAAAAGAACAATCAATCTTAACAAGACAATTGTTCATGAATTACACTAAAAAATAATTCCAAGAAAGATTCAAATCCACCCTAGATATGACTCACTAGAGAAGAAATGAAAAACAATAAAGATGAAATCGATATGACTCACAATTCCCCTTTGTCGCACTTGCCACAATTCCAAATCTTGGGTTGAAATTGATAAGGGATTTTTGAACTAAGATAAACCCTAATTCCACACGTGAAGTGTTGATGTCTAATTTGTAAAAAATGGCCTCCCAAACCCTATTCTAAGCAAGTATTTATACTTGCTACTTCTAGGGTTAGAAAATGGTCAAAATTACAAGTTTGTCACTTTTAAGGTGGCTAGTCCTAAATGAAAATTACAAGGAAATGAAAGTGTCCCAAAACCAAATACAACAAAAAATAGTTCATAAAAGAAGAAATATATAAACGAAATGGTCCTTCATGATGCTGGTCTTCAAGAAGCTTTTGAATTAGGTTCCGTTGAAAACCCTGATTCGCTTAGTAGTATAGGTGTTTTTGTATCCTGTAGGACTGATAAGTGAACCTGCTGAAATGCATCAAAATTATAATGCAAAGATATAGGAAGTAGGTTAGTTTTCTTAAGATTAGGTTTCTCTAGCAAAACCCTCAAAGCTAGATTATGAAGACCCTTAGCTCGGGCCCTAGTGATGGGTCCTGGAGGAGTTTGATTCCTATCAGGATGGTACTTGGAGGATGTGCATTGATAGCCGAGCCATCAACAAAATTACCATCAAATACAAGTATCCTATTCCTAGACTTGATGATATGTTAGATGAACTGTATGGTGCACAGGTGTTCTCTAAAGTGGACCCTAAAAGCGGATATCATCAAATTCAAATGAGAGAAGAAGACAAGTGATAGATCGCTTTTAAAACATGCCATGGACTATAAGAATGGATAGTTATGCAGTTTTGTTTGAGTAATGCTCTTAGCACATTTATGAGATTAATGAATCAAGTAATGAAGGAGTTTTTAGGTAAATTTGTTGTTATTTATTTTGATAATATTTTGATATACAAAAAAGCCTAGAAAATCATGTGGAGGATCTTCAAGAAGTATTTTCAGTCTTGAGGGCATAGCAATTATTTGAAAATCTCCAAAAGTGTTCCTTCTACCAAACTAAGGTAACATTTTTGGGATTTGTTGTATCTGGTTCTAGTGTCAGGGTTGATGAGGAGAAAGTGAGGGCTATTAGAGAATGGCCAACACCAAAATCAGTCGCTGAGGTAAGGAGTTTCCATGAATTATCTTCGTTCTATAGACGCTTTGTTTATAATTTCAATAGCATTGTCAATCCATTAACTGAATTGACCAAGAAAAATATTCCTTTCATTTGGGGAGAGAAGGCCTAAAAGAGTTTTGAAGAAGTTAAAAAAAAAAAATTGCTAGTTCTCTAATATTGGCTTTACCTAATTTTGATAAAGTTTTTGAATTATAATATGATGCTTCTGGGATAGGAATTGGTGCTACGTTGATGCAGGATAAGAGGCTGATTGCCTACTTTAGTGAAAAGTTAAGTGATGCAACTTTGAATTACTCGATATATGATAAGGAATTCTATTCCTTAGTGAGGGAATTGATGACATGGCAATATTATCTCCTTCCAAGAAAAATCATTATCTACATAGATCATGAGTGATACGAACCATGCCCACGTGTGACAAAACCCAATACCAATACGTTCAGAATTGCTACCCAAATGCTAAACAATCGAGTGGAACTGCGACCCATTGCCTATAAGTGAGGCAAGAACCTTGGTATATTATGTGGACGCCACAATCGGGATGAAAGACCGATTGATAAGTCGGGATGAACGGCACGGAAGAAAATATGATAAGTTCAAGGAAAGTTCTTTAAAGAACCAAGAGATGAATTCTCTCAAATGTGTTATTCAACCTTGTATGTGTGTTCTTTCTGTTCTTAACCCTAAAGGCTTTATAGTAGGGTTTACAATTCGTAATAATAAAAGCCCAAAATGACATAACATCATAAAGTTGCGGAAAAATAACAAAACAGGGAATAAAGGCCGGTGGCGTAGGAGCCAATGTAGTAGCCGGCGTGGGGTATACATGGCCATGCCTTCTAGCCGTGGGAATAAAGGTCAACGGCGTAGAGGTTATACACGGCCGTACCTTTCTGACCGTGTATGTTTCTGTAGAAATTCTTGACACCATACACGGCTGTGCCTTTGAACCGTGTATACGGCCGTGTATGTTTCTATGGAGCCTCCAGACTCACTACACGGCCGTCCCTTGTAAAGACACGCCCCCTTCAACCCGTATCCGTTATGACTTGTACAAGAGTAAGTGCATTCTCATGGTTGCTCCAATCCTTTCCAGCTTCTTGGGCATTCTTTATCAACCCGTTAAGTGCTTCCTTGAATCGTTTCGCTCGAGTTCTTGTGATCGGTCTAGGTGGCACTTCAAGAGGATCCACATTCCATCTTCTGGCTTGGCTCCCATCATGGCTCTCATCATTCCCCTCCTCTTGAAAAGGATTTGTCTCAGATCAGTAACATTAAACGTAGCACTTACTTGATACTCACCTGGCAAATCTATCTTGTATGCATTATCATTGATGTGCTCAAGAATTTGAAATGGTCCATCGCCTCTAGGAAGTAATTTAGATCGATGCTATACAGGAAACTGCTCTTTGCGCATGTGAACCCAAACCCAGTCTCCAGGTTCAAAGACAGCTTGTCGACAACCCTTGTTGGCTTGTTTCACATACTGCTCTATTCTTCGCTCAATGTTTAGCCTTGCCTTCTCATGGATTTGTTTAACAAATTCTGCTTTCTTCTTGCCATCTAGATTAACATACTTAGAAATAGGCAGAGGTGATAAATCTAAAGGAGTTAGTGGATTAAAACCATACACAATTTCAAAAGGAGTAAACTTAGTAACATAATGCATTATGCGATTATAGGCAAATTCAACATGCGGTAAACAATCCTCCCAGCTTTTAATGTTCTTTTTAATGACTGCCCTTAACAAAATAGATAAAGTTTGATTTACTACCACAGTTTGACCATCGGTCTGTGGATGATAAGTAGTAGAAAACAATAACTTAGTTCCTAACTTAGCCCACAAGGTCTTCCAAAAGTAGCTCAAGACCTTAGCATCTCTATCCGATACGATTGTTCTAGGCATACTATGCAATCTCACAACTTCCCTTCTAGAGAGTGCATCAGCAATGACATTCTCTTTACCTTGCTTATAGTAGATGGCATAGGGAAATGTTTCGATGAACTCCACCTAACGAGCATGCCTTTTGTTTAGCTTATGTTGTCCCTTCAAGTACTTCAAGGATTCATGATCAGTGTGGATCACAAACTCTTTTGGCCAAAGATAGTGTTGCCAAGTCTCCAGTACTCGAACCAATGCATATAACTCCTTGTCATAAGTAGGGTAGTTCAAGGTTGCCCCACTTAGCTTCTCACTAAAGAATGCAATTGGTCTTCTCTCTTGCATGAGCACTACTCCAATACCTAATCCTGAAGCATCACACTTAATTTCAAACATTTTAGAGAAATTAGGTAAAGCAAGTAATGGCGCCTGAGTCAGCTTAATTTTAAATGTCTAAAAGGCCTTCTCTTGTTGCTCTCCCCATCTGAACCCCACGTTCTTCTTGATTACCTCAGTAAGTGGTGCTGCAATGGTGCTGAAATCCTTCACAAACCTCCTATAAAAGCTCGCTAGTCCATGGAAACTCCGCACATTACTTACATTAGTTGGACTAGGCCATTCTTAGATCGCACGAATCTTTTCTTCATCAACCTGTATTCCCTGTACACTAACAACAAAACCAAGAAACACAAGTTTGTTTGTGCAAAAAGTGCACTTTTTGAGGTTGACATATAATTGCTCCTTTCGAAGCACTTCTAAAACATCCCTCCAGTGAGATATATGGTCTTCCAAACTCTTGCTGTAAATGAAGATATCATAAAAATAGACAACCACAAATTTGCCAATAAAAGTCCTCAAAACATGGTTCATAAGTCTCATAAAAGTACTAGGTGTGTTAGTTAAACCGAAAGGCATTACTAACCACTCATACAATCCATATTTTGTCTTAAATGCGGTTTTCCATTCATCACCTTCTTTCATTCTAATTTGGTGATATCCGCTGTTCAGATCAATTTTGGAAAAGACACTAGACCCATGTAACTAATCTAATATGTCATCTAAGCGAGGAATAGGATGACAATACTTTACCATGATGTTGTTGATGGCGCGGCAGTCAACACACATTTTCCATGTCCCATCCTTCTTAGGCACCAAAATCACAGGCACTGCACATGGGCTCATGCTTTCTCTCACGTACCCCTTCTCCATTGATTCATTGACCTGCCTTTAGAGTTCCTTTGTCTCCTCTAGATTGCTCCTATAAGCTGGTTTGTTTGGAATAGATGCTTCGGGTATAAGGTCAGTCTGGTGCTCAATACCTCGAATAGGTGGTAAACCCTTTGGAATCTCCTCAGGGAAGACATCTTCAAAGTCTTGCACAATAAACACAACCACATTAGGTAAAGAGTTAAAAAGTTCGTTAGTATTCAAACAAGTTTCCTTAAAAACCAGCAACAACATAGGTTGCTTCATCACTAACGCTCTCCTCACTACACTCACTCTTGCCAAACAACTCTCCTTTTGCAAGGATGCACTCTCCTTTTCACTCACCACCAAAGTTGATCCCCCTTCAACTTAGTCTCTCACGCTCTTTCCAGCCTTCCTCTCTTTTTCCTTTTGATATCGACTTTTGTGTTCCTTTTCTTTCTCGCTGTCTTTTGCTCTCTCACTCTCCCTCTGTTTTTCACTCACCTTATGTTTTGCAAAAGACTGTTGTAGCTGCAACTGATTCTCATACACCTGTTTAGGTGTTAAGGGTTTAAGATTAAAGCTTTTCCCCTGGTGAACAAGCGTATACTTGTTAGAAAAGCCATCATGAACAACCTTCCTATCAAACTGCCATGGCCTCCCCAACAACACATGACACGCCTACATCGGCATTACATCGCATAACACCTCATCCTCATACCTACCGATGCGAAAAGCAATCAAGGCTTGCTTACTCACCTTCATCTCGCCACTGTCATTCAGCCACTGCAATTTATATGGACTAGGGTGTTTAGTAGTCTTGAGTCCCAGGCTCTCGACAATAAAAGTACTCACCACATTAGTGCAAATCCCTCCATCAATGATCAAACTGCAAATATGATCACCTAGATAACATCTAGTATGAAAGATATTCTCTCGTTGCACCTCCTCTTCTTCCTTCACCTGCACATTCAAGGCTCGCTTCACTACTGCCACTAACTTCCCTACTGCAGGCTCCTCATCCTCACTAGCGTCCTCTAATTGAGGCATATCATCCTCTTCACTATCCCCCTCAGTCTCATACTCACCATCATCACGCAGAATCATAACACGCCTATTCGGACATTGACTAGCAATATGGCCTCTACCTTAGCATTTAAAACATCTAATGTCACGATTTCTAGGAGTAGAAGAATCAGGTTTACCTTGGTTACTAGGAGTAGAACCCGCTTGCCTTTGCTCTCCTTTTGGTTTGGTGGGTAAAGGCCTTTCTTCCTTCTTCCATTGGTTAGTCTTCCAGGTGGATGAACTAGCACCCTGTTGAAACCGTGCAGTACTACTACCTTTCCTCCTATGTTGGTTCTCAACCTTTATAGCCATATGAACCATATCTTCCAATTCTACATAATGCTGCAATTCTACGACATTTTGAATTTCTCTATTCAATCCAGCAAGAAACCTAGCCATGGTAGCCTCTTTATCCTCCTCTACATTCGCCCTAATCATAGTAACCTCCATCTCCTTGAAATACTCATCCACACTTCGGCTTCCCTACTTAAGAGTTTGCAATTTGTTGTATAATTCACGATAGTAATACGCAGGCACAAACCGCTTCTTCGTCACCCTCTTCATCTCTTCCTAAGACTCAATAGGTGGTTCGCCATTCCTTCTTCTATTTAACATCAGTTGATCCCACCACACTATAGCATAATCCAAAAATTCAATGGCAGCAAGCTTCACTTTCTTTCTCCCACTATAATTGTGACAATCAAACACCATCTCTACCTTCTTCTCCCACTCTAAGTACGCCTCGGGATCATTCTTCCCTTAGAAAGGAGGAATCTTCATCTTTATACTACTCAATTGATTATCCTCTCTATTCATATCTCCTCTAACTTCCCAATCCCTAGTTCATCTATTCCTACCACTATAATCTCTATAACTCCTGACAGAAGGTTCATCAAATTCATCATCAGACATTTCATCTCCACCCCTTTGTACTCTCCTAGAACAACTTTCCCTCTTACGCCCTTGGAAGACGTTTTTAGATTGCTCTAGTTTTTGCTCCACCATCTCATGAATTTGTTCCATGCCCTCCTAAAACATCCTCTTTATCTCACCCTTCAATACCTCAATCACTAACCTAGCATCAAACCTTCCCCTCTCACCTTCAGGAGAATGTTGCCTCAACATAGTTCCTGTAGAAAAAGGTTAGTACTAACACAAATATATATGATTAAGCCTCACGATACACTCCCTTACGTGTTTCACTCAAAAGATGATATCACACAGTCACTCGTGTATTTTCACAAGCAATGATGGTATCAACTCACCAATTCCTCTTCTCAATTCTCTTGGAACTAACCCAAACTACACCAATCCCTTCCGTAGAATTCAAAACAACTCTAGGGGCTCGAAATTTTCCTCTTTTTTCTTTCCTTTTTGTTGCCTTTGTTTTTGGCTCTTGATCACATTCTTTTTTTTTTTTTTGT
The DNA here is from genome assembly GCA_037954665.1 of Laguncularia racemosa. NCBI lineage: Eukaryota > Viridiplantae > Streptophyta > Magnoliopsida > Myrtales > Combretaceae > Laguncularia > Laguncularia racemosa. The sequence continues at coordinate 2,795,024 of JBBMOL010000024.1, read as the reverse complement.
CGTGATTTTTTTTTTGTTCTTTTTGTTTGTAACAAAAGTGAATAGAAGGCACTACACTTTCAATAGACAATTAACACTATGAACTTGTTATGAACAATTGATATGAACGATTGGAGTTAGGGTTTTGATGTTACCTTCCTCAAACCGAACTGATGTTTAACAAACCTAGGCTCTGATACCAAACTGATACGATCCACGCTCACGTGTGACGAAACCCAATACCAATACGCTCGGAATTGCTACCCAAGATGCTAAACAATCGAGTGGAACCGCGACCCGTTGCCTATAAGTAAGGCAAGAACCTTGGTATATTATGTAAACGCTACAATTGGCATGAAAGACCGATTGATATATCGGGATGAACGCCACGGAAGAAAATCCGATAAGTTTAAGGAAAGTTCTTTAAAGAACCAAGAGAGGAATTCTCTCAAATGTGTTATTCAACCTTGTATGTGTGTTCTTTCTGTTCTCAACCCTAGAGGCTTTATAGTAGGGTTTACAATGCATAATAATAAAAGCCCAAAATGACATAACATCATAAAGTTGCAGAAAAATAACAAAACAGGGAATAAAGGCCGGCGGCGTAGTAGCCGACGTAGGGTATACACGGCCGTGCCTTCTGGCCGTGGGAATAAAGGCTGGCGGCATAGGAGCCGGCGTAGTAGCTGGCGTAGAGGTTATACACGGCCGTGCCTTTCTGACCGTGTATGTTTCTGTAGAAATTCTTGACACCATATACGGTCGTGCCTTTGAACCGTGTATACGGCCGTGTATGTTTCTATGGAGCCTCCAGACTCACTACACGGCCGTGCCTTGTAAAGACACGCCCCCTTCAACCCGTATCCGTTATGACTTGTACAAGAGTAAGTGCATTCTCATGGTTGCTCTAATCCTTTCCGGCTTCGTGAGCATCCTTTATCAACCCGTTAAGTACTTCCTTGAATCATTTCGCTCGAGTTCTTATGATCGGTCTAGGTGGCACTTCAAGAGGATCCACATTCCATCTTCTGGCTTAGCTCCCATCATGGCTCTCATCAATGAATCATTGAAACATTTCAAGGGTCAGCAAAATCTGTCAAAATGCCAAGCCAAATGGGAAGAGTTTCTGGAGAGTTTTGTTGATAGGAATAAAAATCTGACAAGACCTATCATTAGGGCAAGAACTAAAGGATTTCAAATCTTGGCGATGAGGGCCCATTTTGAGCAGATCGACCCCGGAATTATTTATATATTAACCTCTTTTCTATTATTCTTGTATTGTGTTTTCCAACAGGCACACTTATCATATTTTATAGGGCAATGGACAAACTCCCTCAGACTCAGCTTGTGGGTTTTCCATGGACCGACTTGAACCGGTGATGAGTTGGGCCAATGGATCCTATATAAGACCGACATCTTGAAGACCATTTCTTTTATATATTTCTTCTTTTATGAACTATTTTGGTTGTATTTTGTTTTTGGGACATTTTTATTTCTTTGTAACTTTCATTTAGGGTTAGCCACCTTAAAAGTGGCAAACTTGTAATTTTTAGCACTTTTTAACCCTAGGAGTAGCAAGTATAAATACTTGCTTAAGAGAGGATTTGAGGAGGCCATTTTGCAGATTATACACTTCACTTTAACGTGAGAGGGCTTAGGGTTTCCTAATTCCAAAATTCTCTTATCAATTTCAACCCAAGAATTAGAATTGTAGCGAATGCGACAAAGGAGAATTGTGAGTCATATCGATTCATCTTTGTTGTATATTCATTTCTTCTCTAGTAAGTCATATCTAGGGTAGATTTGAATCTTTCTTGGACTTATTAGTGATTGTAATTCGTGGATAATTATCTTGTAAAGGTTGATTGTTCATTGAGATTGAATGCTTTTTAGTGATTGGCGAGAATTGGCATTGTTGGAAGGATTTGAGATCACGGTTTTTGTGCTTGTCTTTTCATCCATTTCACGTGTAATTCACTTGTTCTTATTGTTGATTAGTGAAATTGATCATTAGTGGAATTTAATTGAATCTTTGAACCATTAGATTTCATCAAAGTTCCATTAAGGTCACGCAATTTCCTAGTCCATTGAACCGATTTGTATGAGACTTGAGAATTGTTTTTCTTGAGTCATTTGATTGTGCTTCAAAGTGGAATTAGGCACATCATCTTTTTGGTATCAGAGCAATCTAATTTGGATACTTAAGATTGATTACATCCTAATTGAAGAATTGGTTACATTCATTAGAAATCGACGCCATTGTTCATGAGATTAAGACTAGTTTGATTGACATTGTTTGATTGTCTTTCAAATTGGTTTTGTATGTGCTTAATCTTGGATTTAGGCACATCATTTGTCTATGTGATTAAGTACAAGAAAGTTAACTAAAATATGGTAGCTGATGCATTGTCACGTAGGTATGTACTTATCACTTCTCTTCAATCGAAACTACTTGGTTTTGAATTTCTGAAGGAACAATATATGCATGATGATTATCTGAAAGCAATTATTAAGAAATGTTATAAAGGAAAGATGTTTGAGGGGTATTACATGATTGATGGATTTTTGTATAAAGCTAGAAAGTTATGTATACCTTTCAAGTTTGTAAGGGAATTGTTGGTGAAGGAAGCACATGCAGGAAAATTGTCTAGTCATTTTGGTGAGAAGAGAACCCTAACCATGTTAAAAGAAAATTTTCATTGGAAGGGTATGATAAGGGATGTTCATAGGGTATTAGAAAGGTATAGAGTTTGCAAAAGAGCAAAAGGGAATAAAGGTGTTCAGGGTGAATATATGCCTTTGCTTATACCTACTGAACCTTGGATTGATATTAGTATGGATTTTGTTTTGGGTCTACCCAGGACTCAAAGAGGCAAGGATTCTATCATAGTGGTTGTTGATAAATTCAGCAAAATGTCCCATTTTGTGCCTTATCACAAAACAGATGATGCACTTTTTATAGCTAACCTTTTTGTACAGGAGATTATTAAGTTGGATAGTGTTCCACACAGTATAGTGACTGATAGAGACACTAAGTTTCTTAGCTTTTTCGAGAAGACACTATGGAGAAGACTTGATACTAAACTTATGTATAGTACCTCTTGTCATCCACAAACTAACGGCCAGACCGAAGTTGTTAATTATACTCTTGGCACATTACTAAGAGCAACATTTGGCAAGAATTTTACCGATTGGGACTTGTGTCTTCCTATTGTTGAGTTTGCTTACAATAGGTCTACTTATAGTTCAACCAATAAGTCTCCCTTTGAAGTTGTGTATGCCTATAATCCTACTCTTCCATTGGATCTTATAGCAAGACCAGTAACAAAGGAAGAGAGCTTAAGTGGAGTTGAGCAAGCCAAGGAGATTTAGAAACTTCATGAGAAGACAATTGAACGTCTTTAGAAAATACAGGAGCAATAGAAACTTCAAGGAAATAAGAACAGGAAGACCAGAATTTATAATCCAAGTGACTTAGTTTGGATTAATCTTAGTAAAGACAGGTTTCCTCATAAAAAGTCATAGAAGCTATCACCTAGAGTAGATAGACCTTTTTGAGTTGTCAAACGCATTAACAACAATGCATACAAAATAGAATTTCCAAGTAAATATGGCGTCTTAGCTACCTTTAATGTTGCAGATCTGTCACCATATTTGCAAAATGATATTCATGAAGACTTATCAGATTTAAGGGCAAATCTTCTTGAGATCCGAGGAGATGATAGCAATCAAATTCCTACATGACCAATTACCAGAGCATAAGCCAAGGGATTACAAAATCTAGCGATGAGGGTCCTCTATGAACAACTAAACCCTGAGGATGTTGATTTAGTATCTACTTTTACCTTATATAATTGTTGTGCATTCTAATAGGTACATTTATCGGTTTTACAAGACGGCAAATAAAACACGCTAAGGATCAAATTGGGGACATTCTTGGACTCACATCCAATGGTCCATAATATGTATAATTGTAGTGAAGAATCGATCACTTGAAAACCATTTATACTTGTAATTATTGATTTTGGGAACCGACTACTTAAGTGGCTTATTTGTAATTTTTGTGTTATTTTTACCCTAATAGGAGCAAGTATAAATACTTGCTAACTAGGGTTTTTAGGGATCTTTTGACACTTTGAAATCAAACACATTCTTTATCGTGAGGGTTCCCTTACTTGCAAAAAGATGTTAATTTCACAAGTGAAATTGTGGCGAGACCAACTTGAGTGGATTGTGAGTAATATCAATCTTCCTCTTATTGTTTTTCAAATTGTATTTAGTGAGTCATATCTAAGTGCAATTTATTGGTGACTTGTCATTATCTGCGTGAATTAGGGTTCTTCCATTTCATATTTGAATAATTTCAATTTGAGTAGAATTCTAGTTTATTTCCATTATTATCCATTGATACATACATAATTGCTTTGTTCTATATATTAATTTAGCATTAATCTCATAAATTAGGGAACATTTGTGAAGTTAGTGATCAATTGTTGATTGGAATTTGTTGTTCATGCCACTTGTTGATGTGCTTGCTATCTAATTAGTAAGGCATATCAGTTGAACAACCCACTTTAAGTTGTTGGTTGCGATCCATTGTCAATTAGTGGCTACTCTGTCCACCCCATAGACTTATGATAACTTTAGTAGTAACTTTTATTTTTTTTTTAGTTTTTCTAAATTTTATTTATTTTTAATGTGTCTATTTTTATATTTTTATTTTGTTTTGTGTAATTTTATTAATTTTTTACTACTTTCTTTTGTTTGTTTTTCTTATTTTTTAGTCTTTTTTAATTTATTTATAAAATTATCTACCTTTTTTTTGGTATTTTCCTTTTTATTTGTAATTAACTAGCCATGATAGTGCTATATTTTTAACATGTAAATGCCATGTGTTAGATAATGTGCCACATTAGCTAAATTTAGTGATGTTATGATAGTGGAGAAATAAAATCTCTTATTTGAATTACTTTATGTAATATTGATCATCTATTAGATTTACCTAATTGTTGATACCTTTTGGTGTAATTTCCCCCTTTTTTTGTTTTCTTTTTCTCCTAAAATTTTTCTAGACTTTTCTTTCTTTTCTTTTTTTGTTTTGGTTCAATTTAGTACTTAATCATCCACATAAGCATTCTATATGGCTTTTTCTTGTTTTATTTAATGCAAAGTGCCATATGTCATTCAATTATTAGCTAAAAGTGTGCTTACTCAATTAACGACAAACGTTGATTGTAAAACTATTAATTACGCACCATATATGACAACTTAAAATTTTAAATAATAAATTGAATATTTATGGAAGATTTAGGTACCATTTCTTACGTTACCCTTGTATATTATTTTCGATGGAATTATTCCTCAAAAAGCAGTTGTCACTTTATTTGATTTTAGTTAAAAACGTTTGATTTAGCACACATTTAATTGACTCCGTCCATTGTTTGGTTAAAAAGACAAAAGACTTAAGGTAACTGGTACAAATCATTCGGCCATGAAATTCGGAGAAAAACTTTTTGGCTCAGCTGTCATAACTCTTTAATTTCGGATACTCACTTAAATGTTGTTTTATATATATATATATATAAATTTACAAAATATTATATCCAAAATAATCATATCAAAAATAGGTTATAAAAATATGGATATTATTTTCACCTTCAATGTAATTTTTTTTAAATGATATAAAAATATTATACTAAAGGCACATACATTGTCCACACCCTCAAGAAAATTGCCGCACCTTTAGTAATTTTTTTTTTTTGTGAAAACTTCATCATTTTTTTTTATCATTTTGGTAACTAGCAGCTCATGAAAATATAATAATTTAATCCTCATAAAAATATAAAACGGCAACATGGTTTAATCCTAGTTATAATACACTCAAATAAGTCTTATATATATATATATATTATAGGTATGTAACTCCACACAAATAAAAAGTTATGATCTTTCAAAATTTATAAAAAAATCACATCAAAAATAACTTTTTTCCCAAGTTGATAGGAATTTTTTTTCAACTTTAAAAGGTTATAACTTTTCGCTGTGTTGAGTTCTGAAATCCATAATGTATATATATAAAAAAATGATCCGAGTATACTATAATTGAGATCAAACCGTATTACTATTTCATTTTTTTTTTAGGGTTAAATTGTTATATTTCTATGTTTGCTGGTTACCAGATTGATTGAAAAAAAGATGAAGTTTTGATGAAATGGACTTAGTTTTTTTTCTTGTTTTTTTTTGTATATTATAAGATAAAGTACAAAGGAATGGAAAATTTTGTTTAATAAATTATCAATAAATTTTTATAATTTTTAAATTTATGAAAATTATTTTTTTGTTATTCATTATGTAAAATTTTAATTTAAAAAATAAAAATTACATGATTTTTCATAAAAATTCTTTTTGATAATTTAAAAAAAAAAAGTTTACATTAAAGGCATGGATAGGAATTTGCTTAAGGGTGCAGTGTTGAAAGCGTATACCATGTTCATACCTTTATAATCTATTTTTAAAATAACTTTTTTAGATATGATATTTCATAATTAAAAAAAAAAAGAAACAATATTTAAGTAGATACCCCCTTTAATTTCACCTTTATAACCCGATAAGTCATCTATTGTTTCACTCAATCAATGCCATGTGGTGTGACTTGAATATTAGATTTTTCCTTTCTGGACCGTGGAATTTAAAGGGAACATATATATATATATATATGTTATAGGATGTAAAACAAGATGTAGAATTTCTCCATGTTAGAAACAAAATACAATTAAATGATTCGAGTTAAGTAAAACATACAAGTTACATATATTTATTATAAAATTTAATAAAGTCAGATTTTAAGTTATTTAAATCTTTTAGATTTGTAACGTTGTACTAAATAAGTTATTTATGCTTACGATAATATATTATGGGCAATATTAATAGAGTAACCTATCTTATATAATGACACAAAAAGAAATATATTAATCTAAATAGGAATGAGTCGATTATTAAAAGTGAAACTTAAATCACTTATCTATAGTGTAAATAATTTGATTGAATTTTCGTATCATTTTATTTACTTATTCGATTAGGAATTTAGGATGACAAGGAATGGTGAATATCACACTATTGCCCCACGATAGAGAATCCGACTGATGGATGTCAATGTCCAATAAAGCCCGTGGGACAAGAATTAACCTTCATTATTTTGACATCTATCCACGATGGTGTCCTCCTTTGCAACCGCATTAGAAGACAAAATACAAAGTGATAAATAAACAGGTGAACTGGGACCGATCTATTCTCTGAATCTGGGAACATGGAAAAGGTTGTTTGATTAGATCGATAGAGGCGAATTGAAACCCAAACAAATAGAGTACCGATGTCTTCGACTCAACCACATATGGCAACGACCATCATTACTCTTCCTCTGCAATAATAGGCCGCGGCCCATCAATGTGATCATATTCTTTTCGCACCCATTAATGAGACTAAAATGCAAAGTCAAATTGTGCATATGAGCATGATTATTAGCGATGTAAAGCACCCCAATACCTTTGTTAAACCTTAGATATTTTAAAAGTACTTGAATAATTATATAAGAATCCGTATTAGATACATGTTCTTATGCTTATTATAATATCTCCTATCTAAGAGAAGAAGATTTATTGATTGATATACAAATGTACACATATTGTATAGATATCAATAAGATTTTAATAGACATAGTAGTTAAATGGAACATTTTTAAAATAATTATTACTCATATTTTGCACATATAAAACCCTTATTTAAATTAATATATCACGTATAGATAACATATGACATATATCAACTATTCATTATTTTTCTATCTTAAGAATCCCATTTAAGATTCTTAGATGTTACATTAATACTTTTAAGGACCTCTCGTCCTTAAGAACCCCTTACTTTATTTTTAGATTCTTGATGGGAGTTTCGAGGTACCATTTTAATACTTTTTATCTTTTCATAAGTTTCACATCGATTACTTTTAATCAATACTCTTAAATTTTGACTTTTCTTAAAAAAAATAAAAGATGAATAAATTTAGGCAATTTATTTTAGTCTTTTATAAAGGATCCCAAAAGTACAAGGACCTCTCCTCATTTCTCAAAAACCTCAAAAAGTAGGTTATTGATCTTGGATTTGGTTTCAAGAACCAAAGATTGAGATACTATTAGGTGTGCTTGTTCATTTATTTTATTTTATTTTTTTATTTCTTTAAGCTTGCATTTTGTCTTCAGAAAAGCTAAAATTTTAGCTCTTAACAACTTTCTAAGCATTCCATTGATAAAGTGAAGAATTATTTAAAAAGAAGAGTTGCCTAGAATACTAATATAATATTCTAAACAACTATCTAAATACTCTACTAACAAACATACTCTAACAAACACTACCGCCATGCCATTTTGTCCCTACAAAACTTCTAGTACCATGTACTATATATGCCAAGTCCAAAGACTACGCCTTTGTCTAATATTAATACGGGTTTGTAAAAATATTAATTATCATATAATAAATATTGTAACTAGCTTATGATAATCTAGAAAAAAGAACTATTCTTTCTAAATTTTGAAAAAAATAATTAAATAATACTATTGAGATACATACCATGATGATAAAAATACTTAAAAAAAAATAAACAAACAATATAAGAAAATGTTCAATATTTAGTTTTTCTTCAATATTTTAGACTAACGAAAATTTTTAAAATATGATTAATGAATAAGTACCCTATCATTAACTAATTTCTTTAGGATACAAGAGGTTAACCTAGTAGATTATATGTGCTACATCAAAAGTCCCTTTTTTTCCTTAAATAATATAAAAGTTTTTTAATTTCTTAAATTCATAAAATTCATGTAAAAGAAGGATTAGTTCAAGGGCCTAGATTACTTTGATCATGTTAAATAGAGAGAATTTGCTATTTCATTCCTTCTTACACCTAGTAGAATATTTAATACCATATTCAGTTAAATTTTGAATTTTTATAAACTATTTCATGATAAATCGTTATTACTAAAAATATTAAATAAGGAATAACAACTACAACCTCATGAATATTGTAATTAGTTTATGATATTCTAGAAAAAGAACTATTTTTTTCTAAATTTTGAAAAAAAAAATATTGTTGAGATACATACTATGACGGTAAAAATACTTAAATACATATATAAACTAATGATATAAGAAAATGTTCAATATTTAGTTTTTCTTCAATATTTTGGACTAAGAAAAATTATTCAAAATATGATTAATGGATAATTACCCTATCATTAACTAATTTTCTTTAGGATAGAAGAGGTTAAGTTAGTAGATTATATGTGTTACATTAAAAGTCCCTTTTTCTCCTTAAATAGTATAGAAGATTTTTAATTTCTTAAATTCATAAAATTCATGTAAAAGAGGGATTAGTTCAAGGGCCTAGATGACTTTGATCATGTTCAATAGATGGAATTTGTTATTTCATTTCTCCTTATACCTAGTAGAATATTTGATACTATATTCACCTAAATTTTGAATTTATATAAACTATTTCATGATGATACACTATTATTAAAAATATTAAATAAGGAACAACAACTACAACCTCATGAATATTTATTACTTGAGTGTCCATAGTATTAAAGATCAAAACTAAGGGTGCAACAAATCCATTGCATACTCTTGCTATAACAAGAGCATGTAAGACTCAAAAATCAACTAATTAATATAATTGAACTTTAAATTCATTAAACTTCCATAATCTCTCAAAAGGCACAATAGCTCATATAACTCATTCTGCACATCATATTATACTAGATGAAATTCTAAACATAACAAATACTAAATATCCTTCAAAATATAAATTTGACTAATATATATATATTTTTTTAAGTTCAAACTATGTTGCTACTTCACATCACCATCACTTGGACTATCGCAATTTCCACTCCTAGTGGTCAAGTAAGAAACTCCTAAGCATCATAATCTTGTAACTTATTTGCACTTGAAATATGAAAAATCTCAATATGGTTTAGCTATAAAGAATAGTACTATGATATTGTGCAAGCATACATGATGCCACAACATGAACATACCTATGTAGGTATATTAATGCATCAATTATACAAATCAATAGATATTGATCTTGCGTAACAATTTCAACATTTTATATGAAACCATGATTTATGAATTTTTTAAACCATTTCATTGTAACATTAGATCTACAATTTCCAAGACTATATTTTGTTTATAAATCTAAAAATTCTAATGCCATATATTTTTTATGAGTACGAAAATTCTAAGACCCCATATCATTTATGAATCAGAAGATTTTGAAAGATCTTATATCATTTATGAATAAGAAGATTTCAATACTTCATATCATTTATAATTCTACAAATTTGAGGACCTCATTTCTTTTATAAGTTAAAAGATTCTAAAGCCTCATATCATTTATGAACAACAAGATTCCCAAACCTCATATCAATTATGAATCTAAAGATTCTAAGTCCTTGTACCATTAATGAATCCAAATGAAGATTCCAACATTGGTACCATTTATGCATTCAAAGAATCCAAGACCTCATACCATTTATGAATATGAAATTTCTAAAACCTTACAATAAATGAGCCAAGAGATTTTAAGTTCATAAATCAAACATTCACAATACAATAGTATTAACTCAAAATAGTCACAACTCATATAGTATTTACATTTAGATTTACAAACCTACATGCACAAATAACAAACAATAGAAACCTATATACCTGAGATCCACTTAAATCCTTGATAATAACTTATATTAAATCTTAAACCATATAATATAGCATAAATCAATATTTAATATGCTAAATATTATAGTTCTTAAGTTTATTACTTGATTCTCTAACTAAATACTTGTTTGAGCTTAATTAGAATTTGTCTAAGGTCTTTATTTTGCTTATATGGCTGACCTAGGGTATAAATCATTGACCATGTCAAGGCGGTAAATTAGACTAATGACCAAGTCAATCTAATGTGCCTAAAACCAAGATTAAGCACATACAAAAACCAATTTGAAAGACAAACAAACAAACAATGTCAATCAAACTAGTCTCAATCACATGAACAATGGTGTCAAATCTCAATGTTTATAATCAATTCTTCCAATGAGGATGTGATCAATCTTAAGTATCCAAATTAGATTGCTCTGATACCAAAAAATGATGTGCTTAACTCCACTTAGAAGCACAATTAAAAGACTCAAGAAAAAGCAAACTCAAGTCAACAACAAACCAGCTCCAAAAGGGCAAAAATTGCATGTACCCTAGTGAAGATACAATGAAATCCAAATGTTCAATGTTGCAATTGTGATACCTCAATGATAATCTCTTCTAACAACACACTAATCACATATAATCCCACGAGAATAATCCACAAATTCAAAAGAAAACCTCAATTCTAAGAACTCGTTTCCACAAGTGATAATCACGTTTCAAGAGGAATTCTTCAAGGATGAATCGAATTCAAATGCAAAGGATCTTAATTAAACACAAGAATTCAAAAATAATAAGAAGTAAATCAGTCCAAGAACTATCTCAATTCACCCCTAGATATGACACACTAGAGAAGAAAAGAAATCACAACAAAATGAAATTGATACTACTCATAATTTCAAGGTGTTGCACTCGCCACAATTTCAACTCTTGGGACTGAAATTGATAAGAGTATAATGACAATTAGGAACCCTAATTCTCACGTGAATATGAACTCTCAATTCTGCAAAATATGGCCTCCTTAAACCCTCTCTGAAGCAAGTATTTATACTTGCTATTCATAGGGTTAAAAAGTGCTCAAAATTACAAGTTTGCCACTTTTAAGGTAGCTAACCCTAAATGAAAATTACAAGGAAATAAAAGTGTCCCAAAACCAAAATACACCAAAATAGTTCATAAAAGAAATGATCTTCAAGATGCCGGTCTTCTATAGAATCCATCGGCTTAGCTCATCGCCGGTTCAGGTCGATCCATGGATAACCCACAACCTGAGTCTAAGGGAGTTTGTCCATTGCCCTATAGAATATGATAAGTGTGCCTGTTGGAAAACACAATACAAGAATAATAGAAAAGAGTTTAATATATAAATAATTTTAGGGTCGATCTGCTCAAAATGGATCCTCATCGCTAAAATTCGAATTCCTTTAGTTCTTGCCCTAATGATAGGTCTTGTCGGATTTTTATTCCTATCATCTCCTTGGGCCTCAAAAAGATTTGTCCTCAAATCTGGTAGATCAAATGCAGTAGAGACTTTGTTTCCTCTTAGCAAGCCACTTGAAGAAATATCTCTGCGGAATCCCAATATCTGAAATACTACAGGTGGTGATCGTCTTCTCTCCTCCATTTCCAGGATGTATCTCATCTGCAACATAAATAATGACCCATTATCCATTGAGGTGTCCCCTATCTCAACCCATTTCACTGATATTGTATCCTCCTTTTCTAACTCATCTATATGTCGCTGATCCTAATGGTCTTCTAGTGGTTGCCCCAACTGCTTATTGCCCTTTGAGATCTCTGAAGGTGAACACAAATGTCTCTAAACATTATGGCCCTCTAAGGATAGACTCATCTGACTCTGATCCTCAGAATACTCCAATGGTGTACTCAACTGCTCGTGAATCTCTAGTGTCTCTGAAGGAGAACATAACTGACCCTGAACAATTTGGTTCCTTAGTAGTCTGCTCTTAGTAACCTGGAATGAATAGGATTGCCTTTGTCTTTCCACTTTCAAGGCTAACTATATAGCCTCATCAAGTGTACTGTATCTCTGAAGCTTAACTACACAAGCTATCTCATACTTCAACCCAGATACAAAACGTGCTAGGTTTTGTTCAGGAGGTTCAACTGATCCACATCTGATCACTAGTGTCTCAAACTCCTGTACATAGTCATCCACTATTTTACCCCCCCCGTCTTAGTGTCTGGAGACGCATAAATAACTCATGCCTGTAGTGTTTCGGTACAGACCTATTCCTTAAAACTCGTTTCATGTCTCTCCAAGTGTATATTTCGATCTCTCCTTCCATTTGCCTACTGATCACCATATTTCTCCACCACAAAGCGGCATACCCTGTGAACTCTACAGCTGCAAGGCGTACCCTAGAGTCTTCATCAGTCTCATAACACTTGAAAAGACCCTCAACTTGGTCTTCCTAGTCTAGGTAGTCATCGACGGAACCCCTACCATCAAATGAAGGCATCTGTAGCTTTACACACTCTAGTCCTTGAGGTGGTCTAAGTTCCCTGTCCGGGTATGGATTAACCCCAAAATTATCATCTCTGCCTTCCCTAAGAGCATGATAATCTCCTTCTACTCTAGGTGGTGCCTGAAGGCTTACCATAGGTAGTGGTGGTAATGTCATCCTATCAATTCTTGTTGCCAATGTAGCAACAATTGAGGTAAGGTCCTGAAGTTGCTCATCTAGAGTTCTTCCACTTGTATTTCAACGACTTGGTCTACCACCCACTTAGCTATTGGCCTCATTGCCAATGTCCCCATTCACACTATCATATGACATGTTTGTGGATGTGATTTATTTGAAGTACAAATGTAATCTCAAATAATTTGTAGCACACTCCCTTCACTTCACCATGTCACAATAACAAGTTTGGATAACAACACACACTTATACACCCACGGTGCAACAAGTCACCAATGTAATAAATACTTCTTATCACTTCAAGTATATTAGAATAATTGAAGCACAAATAAATACTTCCAAGTAGTTAAGATATTGAATTCAACTAAGCAAGTGTTTAAGTAATAATACTCAATAACTTTTACACTTAAATGCTTATATTTGAATTTCAAACTTCACTACTTAACTTCCTTAATTAGCCACGGTTCACACTCACACTTTATCTTAATGTGCAGCACCTTACACTACACACAACTCCACAAATTTACACCACCACACATACCTCACTCCTACACAGTGCAACCAATTCACTACAACACTACTACACGTTGTAACCTTCTTTTTTAAAAAAAAAAACACTCTTACATACAATACTTCAAGGTATACACGTCCTTTCCACTACATAACTCCCATTCACACCATAAACCACAAGCAATGGCAGCAACAAAATTCAAATTTGAAATCACTCCACTAAATGCAACCTTCTCCACAAATGGTAAAAAACAATTCAAATTCAAATAACACTTATTCAATGCTACTCAATGAATTGCTTTCAAACCTAAAAAAGGTATTTGAATTTCAAATGGATGCTTATCCTTCCACACACTTCAAATCTGGAAATTGCAAATGCTCCAATTCCGAATTGCACAAGGATTCACAACAATAACCTACACAACCTCCTTTACGCCACAACAAGCCACGACAAGGATTGGTAAGTTTTTTGCAAGTTCCAAAAGTTGTTGAATTAAACAACACTTTATGCTTCTGCCCTTCCACGAAAATTATTGATCATAAAATGATACAACAACCTTCCCAATCCAACTCCAACAAACAGCAAATTAAATTCCAAGTCAAGATAATTTCGCAAGCTCAAAACCACAACAATCAATTGCGGTTTTCACTATATTACCCTAATTGATGATTAACTCCACGAAATCAAATAAAACCAATTCCCTTCTCTCAACATGTGCTCTGATACCAAAAAGATGATTTGCCTAAAACCAAGATTAAGCACATATAAAAACCAATTTGAAAGACAAACAAACAATGTCAATTAAACTAGTCTCAATCACATGAACAATGGTGTCAAATCTCAATGTTTATAATTAATTCTTCCAATGAGGATGTGATCAGTCTTAAGTATCCAAATTAGATTGCTCTGATACCAAAAAGATGATGTGCCTAACTCCACTTAGAAGCACAATTAAAAGACTCAAGAAAAAGCAAACTCAAGTTAACAACAAACCGGCTCCAAAAGGGCAAAAATTGTGTGAACCCTAGTGAAGATGCAATGAAATCCAAATGTTCAATGTTGCAATTGTGATACCTCAATGATAATCTCTTATAACAACACACTAATCACATATAATCCCATGAGAATAATCCACAAATTCAAAAGAAAACCTCAATTCTAAGAACTCCTTTTTACAAGTGATAATCATGTTTCAAGAGGAATTCTTCAAGGATGAATCGAATTCAGATGCAAAGGATCTTAATTAAACATAAGAATTCGAAAATAATAAGAAGTAAATCAGTCCAAGAACTATCTCAATTCACCCCTAGATATGACACACTAGAGAAGAAAAGAAATCACAACAAAATGAAATTGATACTACTCACAATTTCAAGGTGTTGCACTTGCCACAATTTCAACTCTTGGGATTGAAATTGATAAGAGTCTAATGAAAATTAGGAACCCTAATTCTCATGTGAATATGAACTCTCAATTCTGAAAAATATGGCCTCCTCAAACCCTCTCTTAAGCAAGTATTTATACTTGCTATTCCTAAGGTTAAAAAGTGCTCAAAATTACAAGTTTGCCACTTTTAAGGTGGCTAACCCTAAATGAAAATTAAAAGGAAATAAAAGTGTCCCAAAACCAAAATACAACCAAAATAGTTCATAAAAGAAGAAATATATAAAAGAAATGGTCTTCAAGATGCCGGTCTTCTATAGGATCCATCGGCTTAGCTCATCGCCGGTTCAGGTCGGTCCATGTATAACCCACAAGCTGAGTCTTAGGGAGTTTGTCCATTGCCCTATAGAATATGATAAGTGTGCTTGTTGGAAAACACAATACAAGAATAATAGAAAAGAGGTTAATATATAAATAATTCCAGGGTCGATCTGCTCAAAATGGACCCTCATCGCCAAAATTCGAATTCTTTAATTCTTGCCCTAATGATAGGTCTTGTCGGATTTTTATTCCTATCACAATCACATGTAAACCTAGTGGATACATCAAATGGTTTATGCTTGTGGTCGATTATGCAACTTCCTAATTTGTTATTTTGTATTGTAATTTTCCAAAATTGTGATTTAATGTCCTAGATTCATTTTATATTGATCCTAAATCATTCTTTCGCTTTAAACTCATGTTTTTTTTACTAATTTCTCATAACAAGTGAATACTTTTTTAATCTCCAATTGCATGTTATGCCTCTGAATGTGTAAAGATCCATTCTTCTCTTAAATTCCTATTATTTTGTATCACTTTTATGATTTTATGTTTTATTTTCTCTATTTTTAATTGAAACCTAAAGGTGGCATGCAAAAGATTAACTCTAATATGAACTATGATAGGAATTCTTCCCTTAGCATAAAATGAATATATTTCTTTAGATATGTCACAAGATCTTACTTAGTCACCTCTCAATATGAACAAATTCCACTAGGAGTCTATTATTAATTCTTAATTATTAACATGGGGATTCTTCAAATCTTAAGTTCCATTGTATTTAATCCTTTATCTTAGGTTTTGTTGGAATTCTTCCTCCTTATGACAAACATACAAGGATTGATGTTACTATTATCAATTTTCCTTAATTGATAAGAGGATTGTGATAGTGGAATATGAAATATTAGATTTAGTGTGGATTGGTTTTGACCAATTCACCATTACAAATAGAGAGGAAGAGGTATGTCATGAGTTATAGGGTTAGGGTTTGGTGCCAAGGGAGTATGTGGCAAAGATAGATGCTTAGCCTCTTATTTGATAAATTGAAACATTTTTGGCCAAATGTCTATTTTACCCTAGTTTTAATTCATTTTCTAGGATCTTTCATTCTCTACACACCTTAAAAGATATTCCATCCTGAAAATTTACTTAATGACTAGAAGAACTTCATATATACCTTCTCTCCTAGAGTAAATACTCAATTGGAACTTGACATAGTTAATCTTTAGGATGTGCCTAGGAGTACAATCTAATGGGAATCAACCTTCTGGTTCCACCAATGGGGGAAACTTGATGAGAGCCATGATGGGAGCCAAGCCAGAAGATGGAATGTGGATCCTCTTGAAGTGCCACCTGGACCAATCACAAGAACTCGAGCGAAATGATTCAAGGAAGTACTTAACGGGTTGATAAAGGATGTCCACGAAGCCGGAAAGGATTGGAGCAACCATGAAGCCGGAAAGGATTGGAACAACCATGAGAATGCCCTTACTCTTGTACAAGTCATAACGAATACGGGTTGAAGAGGGCGTGTCTTTACAAGGCACGGCTGTGTAGTGAGTTTGGAGGCTCCACAGAAACATGCACGATCGTATACACAG
Organism: Laguncularia racemosa; assembly: GCA_037954665.1. Classification (NCBI taxonomy): domain Eukaryota; kingdom Viridiplantae; phylum Streptophyta; class Magnoliopsida; order Myrtales; family Combretaceae; genus Laguncularia; species Laguncularia racemosa. The sequence goes on along the minus strand of JBBMOL010000024.1, from coordinate 2,777,817 downwards.
TTCAAAGGCACGACCGTGTATGGTGTCAAGAATATCTATAGAAAAATACACATCTAGAAAGGCACGGCCATGTATACACTCTACGCCGGCTCCAACGTCGCCTGCCTTTAATTCCCTGTTTGTTATTTTTCTATGACTTTATGATGTTATGTCATTTTGGGCTTTATTATTACGAGTTGTAAACCCTAATATAAATGTCTAGGGTTGAGGATAGAGGAAAAAAACACATATACAAGGTTGAATAACATATTTGAGAGAATTCCTCTCTTGGTTCTTTAAAAAACTTCTCTTGAACTTATTGGATTTTCTTCCATGGCATTCATCCCGACTTATCAATCGGTCTTTCATCCCAATTGTGGCGTCCACATAATATACCAAGGTTCTTGCCTCACTTATAGGCAACGGGTCGCGGTTCCACTTGATTGTGTTTAGCATCTTGGGTAGCACATTCTGAACGTATTGGTATTGGGTTTCGTCACATGTGAGCGTGGTTCGTATCAGTTTGGCATCAGAGCCTAGGTTTGTTAAACATCAGTTCGGTTTGAGGAAGGTAACATCAAAACCTTAACTCCGATCGTTCATATTAATTATTCATATCAAGTTCATAGTGTTAATTGTCTATTGAAAGTGTAGTGCCTCCTATTCATGTTTGTTATAAAAAAAAAAAAAAGGAACATGATCAAGAGCAACAAACAAAGGCAACAAAAAAAAAAGGAAGAAAAAGAGGAAAATTTCGAGCCCTAGAGTTGTTTTGAATTCTACAGAAGGGAATTGGTATAGTTTGGGTTAGTTCCAAGAGAATTGAGAAGAGGAATTAGTGAGTTGATATCATCATTGCTTGTGAGAATACACGAGTGACTGTGTGATATCATCCTTGGAGCGAAACACGTAAGGGAGTGTATTGTGAGGCTTAATCATATATATTTGTGTTAGTACTAACCTTTTTCTACAGGAACTATGTCGAGGCAACATTCTCCTGAAGGTGAGAGGGGAAGGTTTGATGCTAGGTTAGTGATTGAGGCATTGAGGAGTGAGATGAAGAGGATGTTTCAGGAGGGCATGGAACAAATTCATGAGATGGTGGAGCAAAAACTAGAGCAATCTAAAAATGTCTTCTAAGGGCGTAAGAGGGAGAGTTGTTCTAGGAGAGTCCAAAGGGGTGGAGATGAAATGTTTGATGATGAATTTGATGAACCTTCTGTCTAGAGTTATAGAGGTTGTAGTGGTAGGAATAGAGGAACTAGGGATTGGGAAGATAGAGGAGATAGGAATAGAGAGGATAATTAATTGAGTAGTATAAAGATGAAGATTCCTCCTTTCCAAGGGAAGAATGATCCCGAGGCGTACTTAGAGTGGGAGAAGAAGGTAGAAATGGTGTTTGATTGTCACAATTATAGTAGGAGAAAGAAAGTGAAGCTTGCTACCATTGAATTTTCGGAATATGCCATAGTGTGGTGGGATCAACTGATGTTGAATAGAAGAAGGAATGGCGAACCACTTATTGAGTCTTGGGAAGAGATGAAGAGGGTGATGAAGAAGCAGTTTGTGCCTGCGTATTACTATCATGAATTACACAACAAATTGCAAAATCTTACGCAGGGAAGCCGAAGTGTGGATGAGTATTTCAAGGAGATGGAGGTTACTATGATTAGGGCGAATGTAGAGGAGGATAGAGAGGCTACCATGGCTAGGTTTCTTGCTGGATTGAATAGAGAAATTCAAAATGTCATAGAATTGCAGCATTATGTAGAATTGGAAGATATGGTTCATATGGCTATAAAGGTTGAGAACCAACACAGGAGGAAAGGTAGTAGTACTGCACGGTTTCAATAGGGTGCTGGTTCATCCACCTAGAAGACTAACCAATGGAAGAAGGAAGAAAAGCCTTTACCCACCAAACCAAAAGGAGAGCAGAGGTAAGCAGGTTCTACTTCTGGTAACCAAGGTAAACCCGATTCTTCTACTCCTAGAAATCGTGACATTAGATGTTTTAAATGCCAAGGCAGAGGCCATATTGCTAGTCAATGTCCGAATAGGCGTGTTATGATTCTACGTGATGATGGTGAGTATGAGACTGAGGGGGATAGTGAAGAGGATGATATGCCTCCATTAGAGGATGCTAGTGATGACGAGGAGCCAGCAATAGGGAAGTTAGTGGCAGTAGTGAAGCGAGCTTTGAATGTAGAGGTGAAGGACGAAGAGGAGGTGAAACGAGAGAATATCTTTCATACTAGATGTTATCTAGGTGATCAAATTTATAGTTTGATCATTGATGGAGGGAGTTGCACTAATGTGGTGAATGCTTTTATTGTCGAGAGGCTAGGACTCAAGACTACTAGACACCCTAGTCCATATAAATTACAGTGGCTGAATGATAGTGGCGAGACTAAGGTGAGTAAGCAAGCCTTGATTGTTTTTCGCATCAGTAGGTATGAGGATGAGGAGTTATGCGATGTAGTGCTGATGCAGGTGTGTCATGTGTTGTTGGGGAGGCCATAGCAGTTTGATAGGAAGGTTGTTCATGATGGCTTTTCTAATAAGTATACGCTTGTTCACTAGGGGAAAAGCTTTAATCTTAAACCCTTAACACCTAAACAGGTGTATGAGGATCGATTACAGCTAAAACAGTCTTTTGCAAAATATAAGGTGAGTGAAAAACAGAGGGAGAGTGAGAGAGCAAAAGACAGCGAGAAAGAAAAGAAAAACAAAAGTCGATATCAAAGGGAAAAAGAGAGGAAGGCTGGAAAGAGCGTGAGAGACCAAGTTGAAGGGGGATCAACTTTGGTGGTGAGTGAAAAGGAGAGTGTAGCCTTGCAAAAGGAGAGTTGTGTGGCAAGAGCGAGTGTAGTGAGGAGAGCATTAGTGATGAAGCAACTTATGTTGTTGCTGGTTTTTAAGGAAACTTGTTTGAATACTAACGAACCTTTTAACTCTTTGCCTGGTGTGGTTGTGTCTATTATGCAAGACTTTGAAGATGCCTTCCTTGAGGAGATACCAAAGGGTTTACCACTTATTCGTGGTATTGAGCACCAGATTGACCTTGTACCCGGAGCATCTATTCCAAACAAACCAGCTTATAGGAGCAATCTAGAGGAGACAAAGGAACTCAAAAGGCAGTTCAATGAATTAATGGAGAAGAGGTACGTGAGAGAAAGCATGAGCCCATGTGTAGTGCCTGTGATTTTGGTGCCTAAGAAGGATGGGTTATGGAGAATGTGTGTTGACTACCGCGCCATCAACAACATCATGGTAAAGTATCGTCATCCCATTCCTCGCTTAGATGACATGTTAGATGAGTTACATGGGTCTAGTATCTTTTCAAAAAATGATCTGAAAAGCGGATATCACCAAATTAGAATGAAAGAAGGTGATGAATGGAAAACCGCATTTAAGACAAAATATGGATTGTATGAGTGGTTAGTAATGCCTTTCGGTTTAACTAATGCACCTAGTACTTTTATGAGACTTATGAACTATGTTTTGAGGACTTTTATTGGCAAATTTGTGGTTGTCTATTTTGATGATATCCTCATTTACAGCAAGAGTTTGGAAGACCATATATCTCACTTGAGGGATGTTTTAGAAGTGCTTCGAAAGGAGCAATTATATGCTAACCTCAAAAAGTGCACTTTTTGCACAGACAAACTTGTGTTTCTTGGTTTTATTATTAGTGCACAGGGAATACAGGTTGATGAAGAAAAGATTCGTGCGATCCAAGAATGGCCTAGTCCAACTAATGTAAGTAATGTGCAGAGTTTCCATGGACTAGCGAGCTTTTACAGGAGGTTTGTGAAGGATTTCAGCACCATTGCAGCACCACTTACTAAGGTAATCAAGAAGAACGTAGGTTTCAGATGGGGAGAGCAACAAGAGAAGGCCTTTCAGACGCTTAAAAATCAGCTGACTCAAGCACCATTACTTGCTTTACCTAATTTCTCTAAAACGTTTGAAATTGAGTGTGATGCTTCAGGATTAGGTATTGGAGCAGTGCTCATGCAAGAGAGAAGACCAATTGCATTCTTTAGCGAGAAGCTAAGTGGGGTAACCTTGAACTACACTACTTATGATAAGGAGTTGATATGAAATCGGTTTGCTCTAATACCAAACTGATACGAACCACGCCAACGTGTGACGAAACCCAATACCAAAACGTTCGGAATTTACTACCCAAGTTGCCAAACACACTCAAGTGGAAACTGCGACCCGTTGCCTATAAGTGAGACAAGAACCTTGGTATAATATGTACACGCCACAATCGGGATGAAAGACCGATTGATAAGTCGGGATGAACGCCACAGAAAAAAATCCGATAAGTTCTAGATTAGTTCTTTAAAGAACCAAGAGAGGAATTCTCTCAAAAAGTGTTTTTTTTTTTCAAACTTCAATGTTGTATGTTCTATCTTCTATATGTTCTAAACCCTAGGAGCTTTATATTAGGGTTTACAATTCGTAACAATAAAGCCCCAAAACAACATCACTTCAATAAGTTACGTAAAAATGACAAAACAAGGACATGAAGGTCGGCGGCCTTGGAGCCGGCATTGGGTATATACACGGCTGTGTACTTCTAGACGTGTATCTTTCTGTGGATTTTCTTGACACCATACATAGCCGTGCCTTTTAGTTATGTATATGACCGGGTATGATTCTGTGTATCCTTCAGACTCCTACACGGCCGTGCCTTGTAAAGACTCGCCCTCTTCCACCCGTATCCGTTATGACTTGTATAAGAGCAAGGGCATTCCCATGGTTGTTCCAATCCTTTCCAACTTCATGATTGCTCCAATCCTTTCCGGCTTCGTGGACATTCTTTATCAACCCGTTAAGTGCTTCCTTGAATCGTTTCACTCGATTTCTTGTGATCGGTCCAGGTGGCACTTCAAGAGGATCCACATTCTATCTTCCGACTTGGCTCCCATCATGGATCTCATAATTCCCCTCCTCTTGAAAAGGATTTGTCCTCAAATCATCACCTACATCAAAAGGACTCAAATCAATAACATTAAACGTAGCACTTACTTGATACTCACCTGGTAAATCTATCTTATATGCATTATTATTGATGTGCTCAAGAATTTGAAATGGTCCATCGCCTCTAAGAAGTAATTTAGATCAACACTACACAGGAAACCGCTCTTTGCGCATGTGAACCCAAACCTAGTCTCCAGGTTTAAAGACAGCTTGTCGACGACCCTTGTTAGCTTGTTTCACATACTACTCTGTTCTTCGCTCAATGTTTAGCCTTACCTTCTCATGGATCTGTTTAACAAATTTTGCCTTCTTCTTGCCATCTAGATTAACATACTCAAAAATAGGCAAAAGTGATAAATCCAAAGGAGTTAGTGGATTAAAACCATATATAATTTCAAAAGGAGTAAATTTAGTAGCAGAATGCAATGTACAATTATAGGCAAATTCAACATGCGGCAAACAATCCTCCCAACTTTTAATGTTCCTTTTAATGACAGCCCTCAACAAAGTAGATAAAGTTTGATTTACTACCTCAGTTTGACCATCAGTCTGTGGATGACAAGTAGTAGAAAACAATAACTTAGTTCCTAACTTAGCCCACAAGGTCTTCCAAAAGTAGCTCAAGAACTTAGCATCTCTATCCGATACGATTGTTCTAGGCATACCATGCAATCTCATAACTTCCCTAAAGAATAAATTAGCAATATTGCAAGCATCATCCGTTTTGTGATAAGGAATGAAATATGCCATCTTAGAAAATCTATCCACAACTACAAAAATAGAATCTTGACCATGTCTAGACCTGGGTAATCTTAACACAAAATCCATGGAAATATCTACCCAAGGCTCAAGAGGAATGGGAAGTGGGGTATAAAGTCCTTGAGGTTGGACTCTAGATTTTGCTTGCTTACACGTGACACATCGCTCACAAATCCTCTCAATATCTCGTTTCATGTGAGGCCAATATAAGTGTTCCTGCAATACCCCTAAGGTTTTAGCTACTCCAAAATGTCCCATTAAACCTCCTCCATGAGACTCCCTCACTAGTAATTCTCTTAAAGAACAAATTGGAATGCATAGTTTACTCTCCCTAAACAAGAATCCTTCATGTTTATAAAATTTACCATGACCACTCTTCTCACAATGCACATACTCTTCACAAAAATCTTGATCAGTAGCATACAATTCCTTAATGTGCTCAAAACCAAGCAATCAAGAACTAAGAGTAGAGATAAGAGCATACCTTCTAGAAAGTGCATCAGCAACGACATTCTCTTTACCTTGCTTGTAGTGGATGACATAGGGAAATGTTTCGATAAACTCCACCCAACAAGCATGCCTTTTGTTTAGCTTATGTTGTCCCTTCAAGTACTTCAAGGATTCATGGTCAGTGTGGATCATGAACTCTTTTGGCCAAAGATAGTGTTGCCAAGTCTCCAGTGCGCGAACCAATGCATATAACTCTTTGTCATAAGTAGGGTAGTTCAAGGTTGCCCCACTTAGCTTGTCGCTAAAGAATGCAATTGGTCTTCTCTCCTGCATGAGCACTGCTCCAATACCTAATCCTGAAGCATCACACTCAATTTCAAATGTTTTAGCAAAATTAGGTAAAGCAAGTAATGGCGCCTGAGTCAGCTTATTTTTAAGCGTCTGAAAGGCCTTCTCTTGTTGCTCTCCCCATCTGAACCCCACATTCTTCTTAATTACCTCAGTAAGTGGTGCTGCAATGGTGCTAAAATCCTTTACAAACCTCCTATAAAAGCTCGCTAGTCCATGGAAACTCCACACATTACTTACATTAGTTGGACTAGGCCATTCTTGGATCGCACGAACCTTTTCTTCATCAACCTGTATTCCCTATGCACTAACAACAAAACCAAGAAACACAAGTTTGTCTGTGCAAAAAGTGCACTTCTTGAGGTTAGCATATAATTGCTCCTTTCGAAGCACTTCTAAAACATCCCTCAAGTGAGATATAAGGTTTTCCAAACTCTTGCTGTAAATGAGAATATCATCAAAATAGACAACCACAAATTTGCCAATAAAAGTCCTCAAAACATGGTTCATAAGTCTCATAAAAGTACTAGGTGCGTTAGTTAAACTGAAAGGCATTACTGATAGGAATAAAAATCCGACAAGACCTATCATTAGGGCAAGAACTAAAGGAATTCAAATCTTGACGTTGAGGGCCCATTTTGAGCAGATTGACCCTGGAATTATTTATATATTAACCTCTTTTCTATTATTCTTGTATTGAGTTTTCCAACAGGCACACTTATCATATTCTATAGGGCAATGAACAAACTCCCTCAGACTCAGCTTGTGGGTTATCCATAGACCGACCTGTATCGGCAATGAGTTGGGCCGATGGATCCTATAGAAGACCGGCATCTTGAAGACCATTTCTTTTATATATTTATTCTTTTATGAACTATTTTGTTTGTATTTTGGTTTTGGAACACTTTTATTTCCTTGTAAGTTTCATTTAGGGTTAGCCACCTTAAAAGTGGCAAACTTGTAATTTTGAGCACTTTTAACCCTAGGAGTAGCAAGTATAAATACTTGCTGAAGAGAGGGTTTGGGAAGCTTATCATTTTGCAGATTAAACACTACATTTCACGTGAGAATTAGGGTTCATACCTTGGTTCCAAACGCTTATCAATTTCAATCCCAAGAGCTGAAATTGTGGCGAGTGCAACATCTTGAAATTGTGAGTTATATCAATTTCATTTTGTTGTGATTTCTTTTCTTCTCTAGTGTGTCATATCTAGGGTTGAATTGAGATAGTTCTTGGTTAGAAATACATATTGTTATTCACGAAGTCTTGTGTTTATTTGAAGTATTTATCAATTTGATTCGGATCATCATTGAAGATTACACTTGAAAACATGTTCTTCTCTATTGGAAAGGGATTCTTATTATTACGGTTTTCTTTTGAATTTGAGGTTTATTTGCGTGGATTATATGAGATTAGGGTATTGATAGAAGATATTATTATTGTGGTATTCTAATTATATCATTGGATATTTGGATTTCATCATTTCTTCATTAGGGTTCACGTGAAAAGTGCCCTTTGTGGATCCGATTTTGCTTAAACTTGAGATTGTTTTTCTTAAGTCTTTTGATTGTTCTTCTTAGTGGAATTAGGCACATCATCTTTTTGGTATTAGAGCTTGTGGTTGTGAGAAGGGATTATGTGATTTTGAATTTTGGAAATTTAGGGTTCATGTTCTTACATCATCAATTCCAAAATTGCGGGTAAATTGAAATTGTTGTTGTAGTTGTTTGAAGTGGAGTGAATTGTCTTGAGTAGGAGTTGAATTTGTTGCATGTTGGAGTGATTTTGAAGTACTTGTTGAAGCTTCGATGTTGTGGACTTCACCGTGAAGGAAGAGGAAAGATAGTGCATTTTTTTAGTACAATTTCAGAAGTGCAATTGTGTAGGAAGAGAATTGTAGTTCTTACATTGTTTGAATTCGGAATTGGGGAGAACATTTGCAATTTCCAGATTTGATTAGTGTGTAAGAAGGGAAGTTATTTGATTTCAAAACAAGCATTAAGAGTGAAGGAGTTAAGTGTGTTTGTTTGAATTTGAAAAAATTGCATCTTACCAAATGTGGAGGGGTTGCAATTAGTGAAGTGGTTTGATTTTCAAATTTAATTTGCTGCCTTCTTATGTAAGTTGTGGATTGGATTTGTATTTGAAGTGAAGAATTTTGCAATGTGATTATCCTTGAAATTTCTTTGAGAAAGAGTAATGAATTGAAAAAGTTTTGTGTTGCATGCGACGTGTATGTTGTTGTAAGTTGCGGTTGATAAATTGTGTAGAAGTGGAGAAGTGCACCGTGTGTGTGAAGGTGTTTGTGTGGTGTTGTGTTGTGCAAATTAGAAGTGGAAGTGTACAATTTTCAGAATTGCATTGTGTGGGATAATAGGGAATTTATTTGAAATTCAAACACATCTATTAAGTTGAGGAAGTTATTAGGTGGTATTGATTGTGTTCCATTTGAATTTGAAATTTGATTATTACCATTTATGGAAAGTGCATTAAGGATGTTTATTTGAATTTGTTGCCATGTTGTGGAGTTGTGTGGATTAAGGTGTTGTACATCAAGATCAATTGTAGCTGTGAAACCGTGGCAAGAAAGGAAAATTGAAGTAGTAGAATTTTAATTCAAAAACAAACATTAAAGTGTGAAAGTAATTGAACTTATTACTTCAACACTTGTTAGTTGAATTTAATTTATTAACTACTTGGAAGTATTTATTTGTGCTTTAATTATCTCACTTAACTTTATTTGAAGTACCAATAAACATTTCTTGTATTGGTTGAGTGTGAGCACTGTGAGTGTGTAAGGGTGTGTTGTCGTGGTGTGGTGAAGTGTATTGAGGTTGTTGAAATTAGTAAGCAAAAATGTCAAGTGAGTTGTATTTGTCTACTAACATATTGCATCTAGACATGACTTCCTTTCAAACCATTGATGAGGGATAAAGAGAAAACTTGTTCCATACTTCTTGTAGGGTACAAGGAAACTTATGCGTAATTATTATTGATGATGGTAGTTGTACTAATGTTGTAACTGCATCATTAGTATCGAAGTTAAAACTTGAAACTATCCCACATCCCAAACCCTATACATTACATTGGTTGAATGATCAGGATGGTCTTTGTGTGACCCAAAGGGCTAGGGTACCCTTCAGTATAGGGGACAAGTACTATGATGAGCTTGAATGTGATATTCTTCCTCTTTGTGCATCCCATATATTACTTGGTAGACCATGGTTGTATGATAGGATGGTATTACATGATGGGTATAGAAATACTTATATGTTTAAAAAGGATCGTAAACATATAGTATTGAACCCTATGTCACCATCAGAGGTCCAGGAGATGCAAAGACAAATAAAACAACCATCACAGAATCTTGAGGATCATAGCCACATGATCAAACCATCAGAGGACCAAACTATGCAGATGCAGACACCGATGTGCCAACCTTCAGAGGATCCTGATGATCATAGTCAACGAGCAGACCATCAGAGAGCCAAACTGTTCAGAGACAGTTATGTTCACCTTCAGAGGTTTTAGAGGGTAATGAGCAGTTGGGCCAACCATTAGAAGACCATAAGGATCAGCCACATACAGATGAGTTAGAAAAGGAGGAAACAGTTTCAGTGGAACAGGTTGATACAGGGGCGACTTTATTAGATAATGGAGCATTATTTGTGTTGCAGATGAGATACATCCTACAAATGGAGGAGAGAAAACAATCACCATCTGTAGTATTTCAGATATTGGGATTCTGTAGAGATACTTCTTCAGATGGATTGCTAAGAGGAAACAAAGTCACTACTGCATTTAATCTACCAGATTTGAGGACAAATCATTTTAAGGCCCGAGGAGATGATAGGAATAAAAATCCGACAAGACCTATCATTAAGGCAAGAACTAAAGGAATTCAAATCTTGACATTGAGGGCCCATATTGAGCAGATCGACCCCGAAATTATTTATATATTAACCTCTTTTCTATTATTCTTGTATTGTATTTTCCAACAGGCACACTTATCATATTCTATAGGGCAATGGACAAACTCCCTCAGACTCAGCTTGTGGGTTATCCATGGACCGACCTGAACCGGCGATGAGCTGGGCCGATGTATCCTATAGAAGACCGGCATCTTGAAGACCATTTCTTTTTTATATTTATTCTTTTATGAACTATTTTGGTTTTGGAACACTTTTATTTCCTTGTAATTTTCATTTAGGGTTAGCCACCTTAAAAGTGGTAAACTTGTAATTTTGAGCACTTTTAACCCTAGGAGTAACAAGTATAAATACTTACTTAAGAGAGGGTTTGGGAAGCTTATCGTTTTGCAGATTAAACACTACGTTTCACGTGAGAATTAGGGTTATTACCTTGGTTCCAAACTCTTATCAATTTCAATCCCAAGAGTTGAAATTGTGGCGAGTGCAACATCTTGAAATTGTGAGTTATATCAATTTCATTTTGTTGTGATTTCTTTTCTTCTCTAGTGTGTCATATCTAGGGTTGAATTGAGATAGTTCTTGGTCAGAAATACATATTTTTATTCACGAATTCTTGTATTTATTTGAAGTATTTATGAATTTGATTCGGATCATCATTGAAGATTACACTTGAAAACGTGTTCTTCTCTATTGGAAAGGGATTCTTATTATTACGGTTTTCTTTTGAATTTGAGGTTTATTTACGTGGATTATATGAGATTAGGGTGTTGATAGAAGATATTATGATTGTGGTATTTTAATTATATCATTGGATATTTGGATTTCATCATTTCTTCATTAGGGTTCACGTGAAAAGTGCCCTTTGTGGATCCGATTTTGCTTAGACTTGAGATTGTTTTTCTTAAGTCTTTTGATTGTGCTTCTTAGTGGAATTAGGCACATCAATTACTAACCACTCATACAATCCATATTTCGTTTTGAATGCGGTTTTCCATTCATCGCCTTCTTTCATTCTAATTTGGTGATATCCACTTTTTAGATCAATTTTGGAAAAGACATTAGACCTATGTAACTCATCTAACATGTCATCTAAGCGAGGAATGGGATGACGATACTTTATCGTGATGTTGTTGATGGCGCGGCAGTCAACACACATTCTCCATGACCCATCCTTCTTAGGAACCAAAATCACAAGCACTGCACATGGACTCATGCTTCCTCTCACGTACCCCTTCTCCATTAATTCATTAACCTGCCTTTGGAGTTCCTTTGTCTCCTCTGGATTGCTCCTATAAGCTGGTTTTTTTGGAATTGTAGCTCCGTGTACAAGGTCAATCTGATGCTCAATACCACGAATAGGTGTTAATCCCTTTGGAATCTCCTCAAGGAAGACATCTTCGAAGTCCTACACAATAGACACAACCATACTAGGTAAAGAGTTAAATAGTTCGTTAGTATTCAAACAAGTTTCTTTAAAAACCAGCAACAACATAGGTTACTTCATCACTAACGCTCTCCTCACTACACTCGCTCTTGCCACACAACTTTCCTTTTACAAGGCTGCACTCTCCTTTTCACTCACCACCAAAGTTGATCCCCCTTCAACTTGGTCTCTTACACTCTTTCCAGCCTTCCTCTCTTTTTCCTTTTGAGATCGACTTTTGTATTCCTTTTCTTTCTCACTATCTTTTGCTCCCTCACTCTCCCTCTGTTTTTCACTCACCTTATGTTTTGCAAAAGACTATTATAGCTGCAACTGATCGTCATACACCTGTTTAGGTGTTAAAGGTTTAAGATTAAAGCTTTTTCCCTAGTGAACAAGCGTATACTTGTTAGAAAAGCCATCATGAACAACCTTCCTATCAAACTGCCATAGCCTCCCCAACAACACTTGACACGCTCGCATCGGCACTACATTGCATAACACCTCATCCTCATACCTACCAATGCGAAAAGCAATCAAGGCTTGCTTACTCACCTTAGTCTCGCCACTATCATTCAGCCATTGCAATTTATATGGACTAGGGTGTTTAATAGTCTTGAGTCCCAGCCTCTCAACAATAAAATTACTCACCACATTGGTGCAACTTCCTCCATCAATGATCAAACTGCAAATATGATCACCTAGATAACATCTAGTATGAAAGATATTCTCTCTTTGCACCTCCTCTTCTTCCTTCACCTGCACATTCAAAGCTCGCTTCACTACTGCCACTAACCTTCCTATTGCAGGCTCCTCATCATCACTAGCGTCCTCTAATGGAGGCATATCATCTTCTTCACTGTCCCCCTCAGTCTCATACTCACCATCATCACACAGAATCATCACACACCTATTTGGACATTGACTAGCAATATGGCCTCTACCTTGGCATTTAAAACATCTAATGTCACGATTTATAGGAGTAGAAGAATCAGGTTTACCTTGGTTGCCAGGAGTAGAACCCGCTTGCCTCTGCTCTCCTTTCGGTTTGGTAGGTAAAGGCTTTTCTTCCTTCTTCCATTGGTTAGTCTTCTAGGTAGATGAACCAGTACCCTACCTTTCCTCCTATGTTGGTTCTCAACCTTTATAGCCATATGAACCATATCTTCCAATTCTACATAATGTTGCAATTCTACGAAATTTTGAATTTCTCTATTCAATCCAGCAAGAAACCTAGCCATGGTAGCCTCTCTATCCTCCTCTACATTCGCCCTGATCATAGTTACTTCCATCTCCTTGAAATACTCATCCACACTTCGGCTTCCTTACCTAAGAGTTTGTAATTTGTTGTGCAATTCACGATAGTAATATGCAGGCACAAACCGCTTCTTCATCACCCGCTTCATCTCTTCCCAAGACTCAATAGGTGGTTCGCCATTCCTTCTTCTATTCAACATTAGTTGATCTCACCATACTATGGCATAATCCGAAAATTCAATGGCAGCAAGTTTCACTTTCTTTCTCCTACTATAGTTATGACAATCAAACACCATCTTCACCTTCTTCTCCCACTCTAAGTACGCCTCGGGATCATTCTTCCCTTGGAAAGGAGGAATCTTCATCTTCATACTACTCAATTGATTATCCTCTCTATTCCTATCTCCTCTATCTTCTCAATCCCTAGTTCCTCTATTCCTACCACTATAACCTCTATAGCTCCCGACAGAAGGTTCATCAAATTCGTCATCCGACATTTCATCTCCACCCCTTGGTACTCTCATAGAACAACTCTCCCTCTTACGCCCTTGGAAGACGTTTTTAGATTGCTCTAGTCTTTGCTCTACTGTCTCATGAATTTGTTCCATCCCCTCCTGAGACATCATTTTCATCTCACCCCTCAACGCCTCAATCACTAACCTAGCATCAAACCTTCCCCTCTCACTTTCAGGAGAATGTTGCCTCGACATAGTTCCTGCAGAAAAAAAAGGTTAGCACGAACACAAATATATATATGATTAAGCCTCATGATACACTCCCTTATGTGTTTTCGCTCTAAGGATGATATCGCACAGTCACTAGTGTATTCTCACAAGCAAGGATGATATCAACTCGCCAATTCATCTTCTCAATTCTCTTGGAACTAACCCAAACTACACCAATTCCTTTCCATAAAATTCAAAACAACTTTAGGGCTCGAAATTTTCCTCTTTTTCTTTCCGATTTTTTTTTTTTTTTTTTGCCTTTGTTTGTTGCGCTTGATCATGTTCCTTTTTTTTTGTCGTGATTCTTCCTTTTTTTTTTTGTAACAAAATTGAATAGTAGGTACTACACTTTCAATAGACAATTAACATTATGAAATTGAATACGAACAATTGATATGAACGATTGGAGTTAGGGTTTTGATGTTACCTTCCTCAAATCGAACTGATGTGTTAACAAACCTAGGCTCTGATACCAAACTGATATGAAATTGGTTTGCTTTGATACCAAACTGATACGAACCACGCCAACGTGTGACGAAACCCAATACCAATACGTTCGGAATTTGCTACCCAAGATGCCAAACACACTCAAGTGGAAACCGCGACCCGTTGCCTATAAGTGAGACAAGAACCTTGGTATAATATGTAGACGCCACAATCGGGATGAAAGACCGATTGATAAGTCGGGATGAACGCCACAGAATAAAATCCGATAAGTTCTAGATTAGTTCTTTAAAGAACCATGAGAGGAATTCTCTCAAAAAGTGTTTTTTTTTCAAACTTCAATGTTGTATGTTCTATCTTCTATATGTTCTAAACCTTAGGAGCTTTATATTAGGGTTTATAATTCATAACAATAAAGCCCCAGGAAGACATAACTTCAATAAGTTGCGTAAAAATAACAAAACAAGGGCATGAAGGCCGGTGGTGTTGACATAAAGGCCGGCGGCGTTGGAATGAAGGCCAGCGGCCTTGGAGCCGGTGTTGGGTATATACACGGCCGTGTACTTCTAGACGTGTATCTTTCTGTGGATTTTCTTAACACCATACACGGCCGTGCCTTTTAGCTGTGTATATGACCGTGTATGATTCTGTGTAACCTTCAGACTCTTACACAGCTGTGCCTTGTAAAGACATGCCCTCTTCAACCCATATCCGTTATGACTTGTATAAGAGCAAGGGCACTCCCATGGTTGTTCCAATCATTTCCAACTTCATGATTTCTCCAATCCTTTCCGGCTTCGTGGACATCCTTTATCAACCCGTTAAGTGCTTCCTTGAATCGTTTCGCTCGATTTCTTGTGATCGGTCCAGGTGGCACTTCAAGAGGATCCACATTCCATCTTCCGGCTTGGCTGTCATCATAGATCTCATTAGGAGTTATATGAATTGGTTTGAGCACTGGAGACTTGGCAACGCTATCTTTGGCCAAAAGAGTTTGATGGGTGTCGAATCCAACAAAAATAAAACCTACTCCTAGACAATTATATAATTTGCATATAGTGATGAGTAGGGTCGAATCCACAGGGATTGGTAAAGATATTTCTATTCAAAGAGAACAATAAGAAAAAGGAAAAATGGGGGGTTTTGTTTGTGAATCAAATAAATTAAAACAAGGTAAGAAAATCAGATATTGGTAAAAGCCTAGCCAAAGCCCACATTTACATCGATTTCGTTTTAGAAGTCTTAAGGAATGGTGCCTATAATATCAGTGATGAAGTATAGAATCACTATCTCCATGTCAGCACATAAAATCAGTAGGTAAAACCAACCATGACTTGAAATAAACATCCTCTAGAACTCCTCAGGATAAACATGGATCTATCAGCAGTTGAACAATAATATCGTTTCCTTAAAGGGCACATTTAAACGTTGATAAACAGACAATGCATGACATTGATAGAGCTCCTAGATCACAATGGCTTAGCGATTCCAAGATTACCATATTTTGCAAGAATAGTAAACATACCGGATCCTGATTTAGAGGAGCTTCTTCTGAATAATGGCGGAACATTTTCACTCACAATCTTTTCATTTCCTTTCAGCTTCCTTTTGTTAGTGCATAAGTCCTTGAGTAATCTAGCATACGCGGTATTTGCTTAATTGCATCAAATAAAGGAATTTACCTCGACTTTGCAAAAATTTCCAGAATCTCTTTTTCTTCCGCTTCCTTTGGATTTCGCTAATCTGGAGGGGAAAGGAGGGTGTATCATGTGACTTCGATGGCTCAACTAAGACTTGTTAATCTGGTCACCCTGCTGCTCGAAGCGAAGTCTCTTTACTTGTCTCTTCCTCAAGATAGACGGATGTCCTTTCTTATTGATCCTGCAAATCGTTCACTTTCAAGGTAATGGCATTAACGCTTTGCTTCGGGTTTGGAAAGTTTGAGAAGGTAACTTACCTTGAGTTTCTAAACTATTGACAGCTGAAGCAAGTTGGACTTACCTGATGCTCAAGTTTTGATGCTTTGCTTTTCCTCCTGAAATTGTTTGTATTCACAGCTAAGATTAACAATATCCTCAAGGGGCATACCTAAATGGAAGGAGCTTGGGTACGTGGTGTGATGGCTTTGTGGAATTGTTGGACATGTTGAGGTTATTGCCATAATCGGAAGTTAGGATGATCCTCCATCCGGGATTGCAAGTGTTTGAATAGGGATCATATTTCCTTTGTGGCTGCCTGGGAATCCCCTACAGCATTGGCGTGTTCATGGTTGTCATCTTGCAATGTGGGACACATGTCGGTCGGATGACTAGGAGCTAGCACAAATTCCACAAGCTTTCACTGTGGGATTTCCAAGAGCTACTGCTGCACAAGGGAGGTAAGATTAGAAATTTGATGTTCAAGGTTAGACACACTTACCTCATTACTTCCTTGAAGACGTTCGTGCTATACCAATTGTTGTGAATTACAGCCATAATGGAGATCAATTCCTAGCTTGACCATGGTTTTGTTTACTATACGCCTCCACTTGCAGCATCCATCATCTTCTTTCCATCGAAGTAGGCTTCGTAGAGATATTGGTGAGGGTTGTTCGGATATCCCATGTTGTGGCAGCTTGCACATAGTTGCTTGAACCTTTCC
Organism: Laguncularia racemosa; assembly: GCA_037954665.1. Lineage (NCBI taxonomy): Eukaryota > Viridiplantae > Streptophyta > Magnoliopsida > Myrtales > Combretaceae > Laguncularia > Laguncularia racemosa. Next base: position 2,760,867 of record JBBMOL010000024.1, on the reverse strand, counting down.
AATCCATGAAGAGTCTCGTGTCCCTTGTTTTATACCACAAATTCCTTCTTATACCAGCGGTCTGGATGCTGGGAAGAATTTGTCCAAGAAGGTCACCATATCAGTCCATGTGGTTATAGAACCTGTGGCAATAAAACACCAATCTTAGCTTTAGTACTTAAGAAATGGAAAAGCGCTAGCTTGATTTGATCGTCGTTATTCCTTGCGGCCTCATACTATAACACACTATATGAACTCTTTCAATGCTTATGAGGATCTTCATTCTCAAGACCATGAAATGTAGTAGCAGATGTATCAACCAGATTTCAATTCGAATTCACGCTATTCAGGTATGATTACAAAGTGGTTGTTGATTCACATCCGTGCAGCCAACTCCTTAAGGTCTCTCGAGATTACCATGTCGTCCTCTTTCCAGAATCAGACAAGTCGGTACTAAGTGCGGTCTAGTGGATGATCTAGCTTCTGTCGTTAGTCCTTTAGAGTCTTCTCAATCTCCGTATAAATCATTCACCTGTCTGAGAAAGAGTCATACAAGAATTAAATAATTGAACAATCCCCGAACGCGCCAAAAGTTTGATGGTGTCGAATCAACAAAAATAAAACTACTACCTAGACAATTATATGATTGGCTATAGTGGTGAGTAGGGTCATCCACAGGATGGTAAGTATTTTATTCAAAGAGAACAATAAGAAAAAGGAAAATGGGGTTTTGTTGTGAATCAAATAAAGTAAAACAAGGTAAGAAAATCAGATATTGGTAAAAGCCTAGCCAAAGGAATCAAGATGGTTTAATTCTAGGAATTGATCATCGATGCAAATGTTCTCTATTCTTGTTCTAGATAAATTGGTTATGGTTATTAACAAGCTCTAACAACCTATCTCTCCTTACTTCCTCGATAACCTCGGACAAGCGCTTCGAATTATTTCTCTTATTAATTAAACAACCCTTAGACAAGCGCTTAGGATTTAATCTATCAATAGCATTAAGAACTAGAGAGACTACCAATTCATGCCAGTAGATTATAAGATAACCTATTTAAACATGATCACACACCTCCATAACATGAATTCGATCATCTCTTTTATAACCAAACATGTTATTGCGTCACTAAGACTAGAACAATCAAACAATTACGGATGTTGACGTGCTAGTTGACAATATATTAACTTGCTAATTGAGTAGAAGAGCTCTATTCATACCAATCAACAAAGATAATAATGACAAAACGATCAGAAGATATATGAATACCCGAAAGCAAAGAATAGAATAAATACAAGTTAATTAGACCTCACAATTCGTGGAGAATTAAACATCTATGACCCTTTGGCTAGAAAAGTAGCTTAGCTACACATGTTCATCAATAAAACGAAAATAAAAGATAGAAACATAATGAACCGTGTTGCTTGCTCTGCCTCCGCGATGATCCAAGGTTCTTCAAGATCCAAAGATTCAAAAGTTCAAAAGTTGTCCTAACCCTCTAGGGTTGGCTCTATTTATACTATTAGATGGATAGCATGTGATCTTTTGCTAGCAAGATACGAAAATATCTTTCCTTTTTCAAGTAGATTTCGAGAAGTGAAGATACGTCTGCCTGGCACGCCCCACCACACGGCCGTGGGTTAAGTCGTGCCATCCTCTGTGCATATTCTTCAAGTCTTCAACCGTGCCCAGTGTGAACCATGGTTACACACACGGCCAGATTTCAAGCCGTGCCTTCGTCTGTGCATAATCTTCAAGTCTTCATCCGTGTCCAGTGTGTAGCACGGTTACACCCATGGCTAGATTTCAAGCCGTGTCTTCATCTGGTTGATGTTCCACACTTTCTTTTCCTTGGCACATCTATCTTCCACCACGGCTTCAAGCACGGTTTCTCCCACGGGTTCCACCACGGCCGTGCCTTAAGCCGTGTCTCTCTCTGTTCAAAGTCCTCATTTTCGCCTTCTTGTCCAGTGTGTAACACGGTTTGAAACTTGGCCGTGCCTCAAACCGTGCTTCCTCCGGTGGTGTAATTTCTTGTCTTGATCCAAGTTGTAGATGATTTCTCTAAAATACTTGAATTAGCATCCTTGACTCCATTTAACCTGATTTATTACGATGATAGAATTAAAGTACCATTTCCTTATGATTTCTATAAAATCAATAATAATTTATCACAATTTATACTATAAAGATTGAGTATAAAATGGCTCTATCAGAGTTCATGATCCACACTGACCATGAATCCTTGAAGTACTTGAAGGGACAACATAAGCTAAATAGAAGGCATGCTCATTAGGTGGAGTTCATCGAAACATTTCCCTATGTCATCCACTACAAGCAAGGTAAAGAGAATGTCATTGCTGATGCACTTTCTAGAAGGTATGCTCTTATCTCTACTCTTAGTTCTAGATTGCTTGGTTTTTAGCACATTAAGGAATTGTATGCTGCCAATCGAGATTTTTGTGAAGAGTATGTGCATTGTGAGAAGAGTGGTCATGGTAAATTTTATAAACATGAAGAATTCTTGTTTAGGGAGAGTAAACTATGCATTCCAAATTGTTCTTTAAGAGAATTACTAGTGAGGGAGTCTCATGGAGGAGGTTTAATGGGGCATTTTGGAGTAGCTAAAACCTTTGGGGTATTACAGGAACACTTCTATTGGTCTCACATGAAACGAGATGTTGAGAGGATTTGTGAACGATGTGTTACGTGTAAGCAAGCAAAATCTAGAGTCCAACCTCATGGGCTTTATACCCCACTTCCCATTCCTCATGAGCCTTAGATAGACATTTCCATGGATTTTGTGTTAGGATTACCTAGGTCTAGGCATGGTCGAGATTCTATTTTTGTAGTTGTGGATAGATTTTCTAAGATGGCACATTTCATTCCTTGCCACAAAACAAATGATGCTTGCAATATTGCTCATTTGTTCTTTAGGGAAGTTGTGAGATTGCATGGTATGCCTAGAACAATCGTATCGGATAGAGATGCTAAGTTCTTGAGCTACTTCTGGAAGACCATGTGGGCTAAGTTAGGAACTAAGTTATTGTTCTCTACTACTTGTCATCCACAGACTGATGGTCAAACTGAGGTAGTAAATCGAACTTTATCTACTTTATTGAGGGCTATCATTAAAAAGAACATTAAAAGTTGGGAGGATTGTTTACCACTTGTAGAATTTTCTTATAATCGCACAATGCATTCTGCTACTAAGTTTACTCCTTTTGAAATTGTGTATGGTTTTAATCCACTAACTCCTTTGGATTTATCACCTCTACCTATTTCTAAGTATGTTAATCTAGATGGCAAGAAGAAAGTAGAATTTGTTAAACAGATCCATGAGAAGGCAAAGCTAAACATTGAGGGAAGGACAGAGCAGTATGTGAAACAAGCTAACAAGGGTCGTCGACAAGCTATCTTTGAACCTAGAGACTGGGTTTGGGTTCACATGCGCAAAGAGCGGTTTCCTGTGCAGCGTCGATCTAAAATACTTCCTAGAGGCGATGGACCATTTCAAATTCTTGAGCGCATCAATGATAATGCATATAAGATAGATTTGTCAAGTGAGTATCAAGTAAGTGTTACGTTTAATGTTACTGATTTGAGTCCTTTTGGTGTAGGCGATGATTTGAGGACAAATCCTTTTCAAGAGGAGGGGAATGATGAGAGCCATGATGGAAGCCAAGCCAGAAGATGGAATGTGGATCCTCTTGAAGTGCCACCTGGACCGATCACAAGAACTCGAGCGAAACGATTCAAGGAAGTACTTAACGGGTTGATAAAGGATGTCTACGAAGCTGGAAAGGATTGGAGCAACCATGAAGCCGGAAAGGATTGGAACAACCATGAGAATGCCTTGCTCTTGTATAAGTCATAACGGATACGGGTTGAAGGGGGCGTGTCTTTACAAGGCACGGCCGTGTAGTGAGTCTGGAGGCTCCACAGAAACATACATGGTCGTATACACGGTTCAAAGGCACGACCGTGTATGGTGTCAAGAATATCTACAAAAACATACACGTCTAGAAAGGTACGACCATGTATACACTCTACGCTGGCTCCAACACCACCGGCCTTTAATTCCCTATTTGTTATTTTTCCTCAAACTTTATGACGTTATGTCGTTTTGGGCTTTGTTATTACGAGTTGTAAACCCTAATATAAATGTCTAGGGTTGAGAACAGAGGAAAAAAATACACATACAAGGTTGAATAACATATTTGAGAGAATTCCTCTCTTGGTTCTTTAAAGAACTTCTCTTGAACTTATTGGATTTTCTTCCGTGGCATTCATCTCGACTTATCAATCGGTCTTTCATCCCGATTGTGGCGTCCACATAATATACCAAGGTTCTTGCCTCACTTATAGGCAATGGGTCGTGGTTCCACTTAATTGTATTTGCCATCTTGGGTAGCAAATTCCAAACGTATTGGTATTGGGTTTCGTCACACGTGGGCGTGGTTCGTATCAAAACTAAATTGCATGCATGAGCCTAGAAATCCACATATGGCCACATCTTATCTAATAATGCTTTATTTTGCACTTTAGCAGGTACATTTATCATGTTTTACAAGATGGCTAAATAACAAAATAACATGCACTAAGGATCAACTTGCAGGACATTCTTGGAATCACATCCAACGGTCCACAATTTGTTCAACTGAAGTGAAGAATCGGCCATTTGAAGACCATTTGTATTTGTAATTTGTTGCTTTTGGGAACTGGCCACTTAAGTGGCATCTTTGTAATTTTTATGTTTCTTTACCCTAAAAGGAGTAAGTATAAATACTTGCTAACTAGGGTTTTGAATGGACTTTTGACATTTTGAAAAAAAAACATTCTTTACCATGAGGGTTCTCTTGCTTGCAAAAAGATCTCTTATCAATTTCACAAGTGAAATTATGGCGAGATGATGTGCCTTGATTCCAAATCATATACACACAATATAACTGATGATTCAATTACACAATTAGTACTCCAAAATGGTGTGATGAACTTAATTCCAGTTAAGCAAAATACCAAATGGAACTATGAACAATTAAGTATGTGATTTTCAATGGAAAATCACGCAATTGCACTAGGAAGTAATTTCAAAATTGAAATGACTAAATTTGAAAATTACAACCTAAATCACGTGAATGAACAAGTAACTGCAAATTGTACTTAGATATGACTCACTAAACACAATTTGTTAACAACAAAAGTAAGATTGATATGACTCACAATCTCCTCTTGTTGGTTCTTGCTACAATTTCACAAGAAATTGATAAGAGATCTTTGATTTGCAAGGTTCACCCTCATGGCACAAAGTGTTTATATTTTTCAAAACATCAAAAAGCTCTCTAAAAACCCTAGTTAGCAAGTATTTATACTTGCTCTAATTACAGTACAAATGTACTAAAAATTACAAAGATGCCACTAAGTGGTCGGTTCCCATAAGCAACTATTACTTATACAAATGGTTTCCAAGTGACCAGTTCTTCACTTCAATTGAACAATTTGTTGGACCAGTTCTTCTTTAGTTTATGTAGGTCTATAAATAACCCACAAGTTGAGCTTTAATGTGTTTATCCATCGCCTTGCAAAAACCAACAAGTACACCTACTGGAATGCACAACAAATAAGTAATAGAAAAGAAGTTATTATACAAATATTTTTAGGGTTGGATTGTTTAAAAAGGACCCTCATAACCAAATTTTGTAACCCTTTAGCTCTTGCCCTAGTGATTGGTCCTATAGGATTTCGATTCCTATCATGAGACCAACTTGAGTGGATTATGAGTAATATCAATCTTCCTTTATTGTTTTTTTTTTTCAAATTGTATTTAGTGAGTCATATCTAAGTACAATTTGCTGGTGACTTGCCATTATCCATGTGAATTAGGGTTCTTCCTTTTCAGATTTGAATCATTTCAATTTGAGTGGAATTCTAGTTCATTTCTATTGTTATCCATTAATACTTACATAATTGCTTTGTTCTATATATCAATTTAGCACCAATCTTGTGAATTATGGAACATGATAGGAATCAAAATCCAACAAGACTTATCATTAGGGAAAGAACTAAAGGATTTTGAATCTTGGTGATGAGGGCCCGTTTTGAGCAAAGCGACCCTAGAATTATTTGTTTACTAACCTCTTTTATCTTATTCATGTATTATATATTCCAACAGGCACACTTATCATATTTTATAGGGTGATGGACAAACTCACTCAAACTCAACTTGTAGGTTATCCATGGACCAACTTGAACTGGCGATGAGTTGGGCTGACAAATCCTATGGAAGAGCTCGCATGATGAAGACTATTTTCTTTTATTTTGTAATTGTTATTTAGACTATTTTATGTTGCATTTTCTTTTGGGACACTTTCATTTTTTATTGTAATTGTCATTTAGGATCGGCCACCTTAAAAGTGACATAGTTGTAATTTTGTGCATTTTCTAACCCTAAAGGGAGCAAGTATAAATACTTGCTTATAGTAGGGTTTGAGAAGGCCAAAATTTTCAGAATTATCATCACATTTTTGTGAGAGGCCTTAGGGTTTCCCTAATTCCATTTTCTCTTATCAATTTCAATTTCCAAGAGTTGAAATTGTGATGAGTGCAACAAAGGAAAATTGTAAGTAATATCAATTCCTTCTTTATTGTGTTTCTTTTTCATCACTAGTGAGTCATGTCTAGGGTTGATTTGGATGTTCTTGGTCAGATTTTGATTGCATTTGTAATCAATTATGATGTTATAAGATTGAATGGTTTTAGCATTTGTTATCATCTTCAATTTTTGAATCATTGTTGATGTGAATTGGACATTGTTGGAAGAGGAGAATCACGGAATTGAAACTTGTTATCTTGGTGTATTTCGTGTGGATTTCACTTGTATTTATTGTTAATTGGTGAAGTTTATCACAATTGGCTTGTTGATTGCATCTTTGAACCTTTGGATTTCATCAAATTTCCATTAGGGTTCACGCAATTTCATAGTCCAATTGAATCTGTTCATAAGTGTGAGTTGGGGTTGTTTCTTTGATTCATTTGCATGTACTTGGGCTTGGTTTTGAGTACATTATCTTTTGGTATCAGAGCTATATCATATTTAAGATTGAACACATCCTAATTGAAGAATCGATTATAAACATTAGAAATTGACGCCATTATTCATGAGATTGAGACTAGTTTGATTAACATTGTTTGATTATCTTTCAAATTGATTTTGTATGTGCTTATTCTTGGTTTTAGGCACATTAGAACATTTGTGAAGTTAGTTTTCACACTAATTATTGATTGGAATTTGTTGTTCATGCCACTTGTTGATGTGTTTGCTATGCAATTAGTAAGGCACATAATACTTTTTGGTATCAAAGCACATCATTCTTTTTTGGTATTAGAGCAAAGGTTTTGGAGTAGGGTTTGCGTGAACTTCAATTGGAAATTAGGGTTTTTGAATTTTCATTTCTTAAGTGGAAATTGTTGAAGTGGAATTGAAGTAGTTAATTGTGATTTTGTTGTGTTATACTTGTTGTTGTTGAAGAGGAAGTGGAGATTTTGTAGTAATCCTTGTGATCTTCATCTTTCCATGAGAAGAAGGGAAAGTAGGTAGTGTATTTCATTGTGTGTGTTTTGGAATTTAAATACATTATTTGTTAAGGAAGAGAAGTGAATTTCATTGTATGTCGTTTCGAAATTGAGGAGTGTAATTTACTTTTCTAGATTTGTTTTTATGTGGTGGATTTGGAAACTATTTGAATTAAAAAATAAACATTAAGTTTGAAGAGTTATTGTGTAGTATTGATTGAATACAATTTGAATATTTTTTAATTGTTTCTTACCATTTGTGGAGAAGCTTCATTAAGAGTTGCATTTATGTTGTTCTGCCATGATTGGAAGAGGGTGAAATGTGTGTGCACTACACTATAAGTGAGAGTGTGTGTGGTGTAGTGAGTTTGTGTGGTGAAGGGTGCAACGTGGTGTATTGTTTGTGTTGTGGTGAAAGGTTGTTGCACCGTGGATTGTAAGTGTGTGTATGTGCCGTAAGTGAAGGGTATTGTAGTGGTTAAGTTTGAATTTCAAAAGTAAGCATTAAAGTGTAAAAGTTATTATTTATTGATGCTTTGAACACTTTGCATAGTTAGAATCATTAACTTACTATTTGGAGAAGTGTTTATTATTGCTTCTACTTGTTGTTGCCATGATTGAAGTGTGGAAGTGTGTGTGAAGCCTAAGTGGAGTTTTACTGTTTTTCTTTTGCAGTGATTGTTGTGTGACATTGAAGTGTGGTGGTTGAGAAGGGGTGATTGTGAGGTAAACTACATTACTTTGAATTGTCTTTGTAATTCAACAAATTAAGTCCACAACAATGTCGAATGATAGTGTGAACGGGGAAATTGGTAATGAGGCCAATAGCCAAGTTGGTGGCGGACAGGGTCATCGAACTATAAGTGGAAGAACTTTGGAGGAATTGCTTCAGGACCTTACCACCATTGTTGCTACATTAGCAATAAGGATAGATAGGATGGCGATGCCACAACCACTAGTGGCAAATCCTCAAACACCACCACCTAGAGTATCTCCTCAGAATGTTCAAAAGGAGGGAGCAGTTGGAGGTAATATGGGAAGAAGAGTAGAAGGAGATTATCATGCTCTTTGGGAGGAAAGAGATGATAATTTTAGGGTTAATCTATACTCGAACAGGGATTTCAAACCACCTCGGGGATTAGAGTATGTGAAACTATAGATGCCTTCATTTAATGATAGGGGTTCAGCAGATGATTACTTGGATTGAGAAGATAAAGTTGAGGGTCTTTTCAAGTGTAATGAAATTGATGATAACACTAGGGTTCTCATCTTGCAGTTGTAAAATTCATAGGTTATGCCACCTTATGGTAGAAGAATTTGGCGATCGGCAGGTGAAGGGATGGAGAGGCTAAAATACATACTTGGAGGGACATGAAAGGGGTTCTGAGGAAAAGGTTTATACCTAAGTTGATGGGAAAATTTCTGACACCATCAACCTCTTCAGAACCCAATTTAGATGATTAACCTAATTGCCCATATTTTACTTTATGTCTTTTTATCTAATAAAATTTGGGAATAATCTTACAGGTACAATTATACTTCTCCATGGGATGCCAAAATGTCCTACAACTTCAGTTGGACACAGGACATTTTTCAGGATAACAATCAAAGACCCGCTACGATTGTTCTCTATTTTGAGGCATTGGATCATGAAGACTTATGTTATTTTGTATCTTGTAAATGTTTATTGAACTATTTTGGTTGTATTTTGGTTTTGGGACACTTTTATTTCTTTGTAACTTTCATTTAGGGTTAGCCACCTTAAAAGTGGCAAACTTGTAATTTTGAGCACTTTTTAACCCTAGGAGTAGCAAGTATAAATACTTGCTTAAGAGAGGGTTTGAGAGGCTTATCATTTTGCAGATTATACACTTCCTTTCACGTAAGAATTAGGGTTCATACCTTGGTTCCAAACTCTTATCAATTTCAATCCCAAGAGTTGAAATTGTGGCGAGTGCAACATCTTGAAATTGTGAGTTATATCAATTTCATTTTGTTGTGATTTCTTTTCTTCTCTAGTGTGTCATATCTAGGGTTGAATTGAGATATTTCTTGGTCAGAAATACTTCTTATTGTTCACGAATTCTTGTGCTTATTTGAAGTATCTATCAATTATATTTGGTTCATCATTGAAAATTTCCCTAGGAAACGTGTTCTTCACTATTAGAGAGGGATTATTTTTGTTACGGTTTTTCTTTTCTCATTTGAGGTTTATTTGTGTGGATTATATGAAATTAAGAGGTTGTTAGAAGGTATTATCAGTGTGGTATTCTAATTATATCATTGGACATTTGGAATTCATCATATCTTCACTTGGTTCACGTCATTTTGCCCTTATTTTTGGATCCGATTTTGCCTTGACTTGGGATAGTTTTTCTTAAGTCTTTTAAATGTGCTTTCAAGTGTGTTTAGGCACATCATCTTTTTTGGTATCAGAGATCTTGTTGAGAGAAGGGAATTGGTTGTATTTGATTTCGTGGAAGTGATCATAAATTAGGGTTGATCAAGTGAAAACCGCAATTGTGTTGTTGTTGTTGTTTGAGATTGCGAAATTACCTTGGATTGGGATTTGATTTGCTGATTGTTGGAGTTGGTTTGAGAAGGATATTATATCACTTTATGGTCACTAATTAACATGGAAGAGTAGAAGTACAAAGTAAAGTTTACTTTAGCAATTTTTTGAACTTGCAAAACTTACCAATTCTTGCCGTGAATAGCTTGTGGCGTGAGGAGGTTGTGTTGTTTGTTTTCTTTGATTTCCATTGTGTAATTCTGAATTGGTGGAGTACAATTTGCAGTTTACATTAAGTTTGATTAGTAAGGAATTATTTGAATTCAAAAACATATGCAATTAAGTTGTGGGAGTTAATGATTGCTATTTAAATTTGAATTCATTGTTACCAATTGAGGAAGGCTTGCAATAAGTGAAGATATTTGAATTTCAAATTGAAAGTTGCTACCTATAGTGGGATTCGGAATTCATTTTGGGAAAGCTACTTGTTAATCTTTTGTTTTCATTATTTGCTGTGGAAGTTGAAGTCTACTTGTAATCAATATTCACCTTGTTGTTGTCGTGGAAGTGACACATCTTAATTGTTGTTATTGCTTGTGTGTTGCCGTGGAGTGACTTGTGGAAATTAAATTTGTTGCACTGTGTAATTGTGGCGTGTTGTGGAGAAGAGTATTACACGTGAGTTGCAATTATATAATTGTAACATTAAGTGGGTTTGTTTGTTTGTCTTTTGTAGTTGCTATTGTGTGGAATTTAGGGAAGCATAGTAGTGGAAGTGTGTACCTTTGAATCAAATTGTTTTCAGGAACAACATACAAGAATCTACAAATATGTCTAATGACAGTGTGAATGGGGGATTGGGTGAAGAAGCCAATAGCCAGGTTGGTGGAGGTCATGGTCGTAATGTGGCAGGCAGGAGAACTTTGGAGGAACAACTTCGGGAGCTTACTACTATAGTTGCTACACTGGCAACTAGAGTTAATAGGATGACTTTGCCACAACCACCAGTGGTAAACCAACCAGCACCACCTCGAGTAGCTCCACAAAACGCTCATCGAAACAGAGTAGGGGAAGAAAGGGATGACAATTTTAGGGTAAACCTAAATCAGAATAGGGATTTCAGGCTACCTCGGGGTTTGGAGTATGTGAAACTACAGATGCCATCCTATAATGGTACGGGATCAACAGATGAATACTTAGATTGGGAGGATAAGGTCGAAGGTCTCTTCGAATGTTATGAGATCGACGACAGTACCAGGGTCAGATTGGTTGCTGTTGAATTTGTAGGGTATGCTGCACTTTGGTGGATGAATCTGATCATCAACAAGTGTCAGGATGGAGAGGTTGAGGTTCAGACCTGGAGGGACATGAAGCGGTTGCTAAGGAAAAGGTTCATTCCTAAGCACTACAAACAGGAGCTGTTTATGCGACTGCAAACCTTGAGGCTGGGGGGCAAAATAGTAGATGATTATGTGCAGGAATTTGAGACCTTTATGATTAGGTGTGGGTCAGTTGAGCCTCCAGAACAAACTATAGCACGATTTCTCTCAGGTTTAAAATATGAGATAGCGTGTATTGTTGAGTTGCAGCGCTACACCACACTTGATGAGGCTATTCGGTTGGCCTTAAAAGTAGAGAGACAGAGGAGGTCCAACTGCTTTAGGGCTCCAAGCAGTAGGCCCAACACTGTTAATAGACCCACCTCAGCCGACAGTCGATCAAGGGGAACAAAGGCGATAGGTGAGGGAGTCAAGGCAGTGGACACTACTACCCCAACCATTATAAGAGAAAACTTACTCACTGGGAAGGGTAAAGAGGTCATGGCTCCAGAAACGAGGCAAACTATTCTCGAATCTACTAGTGGGAAAGCGCGCCAAATAAAATGTTTTAAATGCATGGGATTTGGGCATATAGCTGCACAATGTCCAAATAAGAGGGTGATGATTGTTATGGAAGACATTGGAGAAGATACTGAGGATGACCATGATCAGATTGAGCCTACAGATCTACCAACAGCACTGCAGGAATATTATGATGATTAGAATGTAAATGCACCTAAGGAACATACAGGAGGGAAATATCTACCCCTTAATGTGTTACGCAGGGTCTTATCCGCATCTCCTAATACCAGTGATATTCAGAGGGAGAACATATTTTATACCTCTTGCAGAATTAGAGGTAACCTTTGTGTACTCATCATCGATAGTGGTAGTTGTACGAATGTTATATCTGCTGCACTAGTAGACAAATTACAACTGTCTACTATACCACATTCTAGTCCTTATCACTTGCATTGGCGGGATAATAGAGGTAGCATGCATGTTACCCTTAGGGCAAAGGTTCTTGTGAGTGTAGGGCAGAACTATCATGATGAGATCCTTTGTGATATAGTTCCTATGCATGCATTCCATTTGCTGTTGGGTCGGCCTTGGTGATATGATCGACGGGTAATACATGATGGGTTTGAAAATACCAATATGTTTAGCATAGGCGAGTCACGCATAGTTCTATTACCGATGACTCCATCTGAGGTCTAGGGTTTTCAGAAACAGATCAGGAATCCATCCACTACCATGGCTAGCTGGGAGAGCAGGACAACAGAGATCCTAGGATTCAGTTCCACAACTGATCCTCTAGATTTGAGGGCAAATCTTTTAGAAGCCCGAGGAGATGATGGGAAAATTTCTGACACCATCAACCTCTTCAGAACCCAATTTGGATGATTAACCTAATTGCCCATATTTTACTTTATGTCTTTATATCTAATAAAATTTGGGAATAATCTTACAGGTACAATTATACTTCTCCATGGGATGCCAAAATGTTCTACAACTTCAGTTGGACACAAAACATTTTTCACGATAACAATCAAAGACCCGCTGCGATTGTTCTCTATTCTGAGGCAGTGGATCATGAAGACTTATGTTATTTTGTATCTTGTAAATGTTTATTGAACTATTTTGGTTGTATTTTGGTTTTGGGACACTTTTATTTCTTTGTAATTTTCATTTATGGTTAGCCACCTTAAAAGTGGTAAACTTGTAATTTTGAGCACTCTTTAACCCTAGGAGTAACAAGTATAAATACTTGCTTAAGAGAGGGTTTGAGAGGCTTATCATTTTGTAGATTATACACTTCCTTTCACGTGAGAATTAGGGTTCATACCTTGGTTCCAAACTCTTATCAATTTCAATCCCATAAGTTAAAATTGTGGCGAGTGCAACATCTTGAAATTGTGAGTTATATCAATTTCATTTTGTTGTGATTTCTTTTCTTCTCTAGTGTGTCATATCTAGGGTTGAATTGAGATATTTCTTGGTCAGAAATGCTTCTTATTGTTCACGAATTCTTGTGCTTATTTGAAGTATCTATCAATTATATTTGGTTCATCATTGAAAATTTCCCTAGGAAACGTGTTCTTCAATATTTGATAGGGATTATTTTTGTTATGGTTTTTCTTTTGTCATTTGAGGTTTATTTGCATGGATTATATGAAATTAAGAGGTTGTTAGAAGGTATTATCAATGTGGTATTCTAATTATATCATTGGACATTTGGAATTCATCATGTCTTCACTTGGTTCACGTCATTTTGCCCTTATTTTTGGATCCGATTTTGCCTTGACTTGAGATAGTTTTTCTTAAGTCTTTTGAATATGCTTTCATGTGTGTTTATGCACATCATAAGCATTATAGGCTTGAACTGTTTATGAGTCTCTAAACACTAAAGCAAGGAGGCAAAACTGTGGATGACTACATATAGGATTTTGAAACGCTAATGATCAGATGTAGATCAGTCGAGCCTCCTAAGGAAACCCCAGTACGATTTGTGTCTAGGTTGAAATACGAGATTTCCTATGTTGTTGAGCTGCAAAGGTATAGTATACTTGATGAGGCTATACAGTTAGCCTTGAAAGTGGAAAGGCAAAGGCGATCTAATCCATTCCAGGCCACTAGTAACAGGTATGGTATTACTGCTAAACCTATGAGGGCAGATGGTCAGATGGGTGGACTAAAAGGAGTAGGCCAACATGCTAAGGCTGTAAACAGAGTTATCCCTAGCACTAAAAAAAGAGAAAAATGTTTCTAGGAAAGGCAAAGAGGTAGTTAGATCTGATTTTAGGCAGACAGTACCGGGGTCAACTTGTGGGAAGATACGCTAGATTAAATGTTTCCAATGCATGTGATTTGGACATATGGCTGCATAGTGTCTTAATAAAAGGGTGATGACTGTTACGGAAGGCATTGAAGAAGATGATGAGGAAGAAACCGTCGAGCCTACAGATTTATCCATGGCTTTGCAGGAGTATTATGATGATCAGAACGCTGAGACACATGAGGACAAAAGGGTGAAAATTACTTACCTATTAATGTGTTACATAGGGTTATGACCTTATCTCCAACTACCAGGGACATATAAAGGGAGAACCTGTTGCACACATCTTGTTAGATTTGATGTAACCTATGTGTGCTTTGCATTGATAGTGGTAATTTCACTAATATCATATCTGCTGGATTAGTAGATAATTTACAACTAGCAACTAGCCTACATCTTAATCCTTACAAATTGCATTAGTTGGATGACCGAGGTAGTTTACATGTCACACAAAGGGCAAAGATGCCATTCAGTATAGGAGATAGATATAGTGATGAGATTATCTATGATGTACTTCCTATGTGCGTCTTTCACATGTTGTTGGGTAGACCATGGTTATTTGATAGAAAGGTGTTACAAGACAGGTTCAGAAACACTTCCATGTTTCAAAAGGATGGTATATGGATTATCTTGACTCCTATGTCTCCATCTAAGGTTTGCTCTTTCCAGGAACAAATTAAAAACACCACTGGCTTTTCCAAACTTCCAACCAACAAGTAAACACAAACACTAGGTTTCAGTCCAAGAGAAGTCCCCTTAAATTTGAGGGCAAATCTTTTAGAGGCTCAAGGAGATGATGGGAATCAACCTTATGGTTCCAGTAGTGGGGAAAACTAAATTAGATGCATGTTCCCAAAAATCCACATATGGCCACATCTTATCTAAAAATGCTTTATTTTGCATTTTAGCAAGTACATTTATCATATTTTACAGGATGGCTAAATAACATGCACTAAAGATCAACTTGCGAGGCATTCTTGGAATCACATGCGATGGTTGACAATTTGTTCAATTGAAGTGAAGAACCGACCACTTGAAGACTTTTTCTATTTGTAATTTGGAGCTTTTGGGAACTAGCTACTTAAGTGGCATCTTTGTAATTTTTGTGTTATTTTTACCCTAATAGAAGCAAGTATAAATACTTTCTAACTAGGGTTTTCATGGGGCTTTTGACATTTTGAAAAAAAAAAAAAAACACATTCTTTGCCATGAAGGTTCCCTTGCTTGCAAAAAGATCTCTTATCAATTTCGCAAGTGAAATTGTGGTGAAATTAACTTGAGTGGATTGTGAGTAATATCAATCTTCCTCTTGTTGTTTTTTCAAATTGTATTTAGCGAGTCACATCTAAGTGCAATTTGTTGGTGACTTGTCATTATCTACATGAATTAAGGTTCTTCCATTTCAGATTTGAATCATTTCAATTTGAGTGGAATTCTAATTCATTTCCATTGTTATCCATTGATACTTACATAATTGCTTTATTCTATATATCAATTTAGCATTAATCTCATAAATTAGGAAACATTTGTGAAGTTAGTGATCATGCCAATTATTGATTAGAATTTATTGTTCACACCACTTGTTGATGTGTTTGCTATCTAATTAGTAAGGAAAATAATACTTTTTGGTATTAAAGCACATCACAGTCACTAAGGCATTCAATCTCCAATAGAAAATACCAGTTATTTATTATGTAGTCTTAACACTAGGTTCTTGCAATATGAATCATTAATAAATGAAGTTCTCAACTATTTAAGTAAGCTTAGCAACTATATGGTTGCTCTATAATGCACATACACAAGGTAGCAAGTAAGAGGTATATTTGATGCTTAAACTCCTTTTGACTTTGTTTTAAAGGGCTTTGATTATAGGTCAAAACTATTCCTAATCATGGCGTTAGGACTTGAACTGGACCCATCCTAAAACTAGCTCGATGGGGCTAGAATTGGAACTAACCATGTCTCGTTGATTCTTAAACTGTCAACATGGATGGGTCCATAGATTCTTGGCAGTTTGAGCTATAAAACCTATGAACTCAATAGGTCCACCTAAGTCAACAAAAATAGTCAAAGAAAAAACAAGAAAAGACAAATTATGATTAAAATTAATTTAATGTTAAAAATTTATTAATTATTTTTATGTGAAATAGGAAAAATTATTTTTCATTCATAACATTTAATGTATTTGTTATTATTAAAAATACAATAAATAAATATACTACGAAAGCATGTCTGGTTGAATATTTATATACTTCACTAAGAGGAAGTTCTCATTCATTAGTATTATGGGATTATAACCAACTTTTGGCTTTTAATTTTCCTTTCTAGACTTTTATCCTGTAAACCTTGTAGATTTTTTTTTTTTATTTTGGATAGAAATCTCTTCGTGGTATTTAAGAGATATTCTTGAGAATTGATAGGATGCTTATCCTTAGCCTTGGAGATCACCTTAATTAACCTTAATATATATAATGAAAAATTGAAACCCTAAATTGAATATAAACGTTAAAATGCTAATGTAGAAACCTTAAACCCTTAACACTAAATTAACTAATCGAAACCTTAATTCAATCTAAAGACTCTAAAATAATAGCTCAAAACCCTAAACGAAGTAGCAAACCTTAAAACCCTAAATTGAAGCCCTAAATCAAACCTAAACACTAAAGTCATAATTATTCTTGAAAACACCCTAAATTGCATAATTAACTATTGATAGCTAACATTAATAATCGAACAATATTAATCAACACGATTTGACAAATCCAACATAGAGACCTACATCAATGTGGCGTGAATTAAAGCAAACCAAAGTTATGGCATCCTGATCACTGATCATCAATTAACTTAAGTTAATTAAACTAACCTTAATCAAGCTTAGTTAGGATGTTAAACAACTACTTGTATTGATTAATGGAAAAAAGGAATCAAACCTAAAAACTCCCTTAAGGACTGCTGACCACATCCATCTCATATATCCTTTGACACCTTGTAGCAATTGAATGGCTAAGTTTGGATTTAGGACATAAATTAATAGGCCAGGGTGGCCATAGGGCCACTTGTCAAATTGTGGAAAGAAATTACCTAAAATGGAAGTTGACTAAACCTAGTATTATGTTAGAAACCACTAGGCAAATTAAATATCTTACCAACCCTATTATCGACTAGATAATGTGGAAGTATGAAGAAAGGTTTGAAAAAACAATGATAAGAGCCATGATGGGAGCCAAGCCAGAAGGTGGAATGTGGATACTCTTGAAGTGCCACCTAGACCGATCACAAGAGCTCGAGTGAAACGATTCAAAGAAGTACTTAATGGGTTGATAAAGGATGTCCAAGAAACCGGAAAGGATTGGAGCAACCATGAGAATGCACTTGCATTTGTACAAGTCATTCAAGGAGATCAAAGCATAGGAGGTCAAAGCTGCCAGCCTTGACAACACTGGCTTAAACACTGTCGGCCTTGACCTGGCGTTGCCATCCGCGCGTGACAGAAGGACTACACAGGCTTACTATGCCGCCGGCCTTTATACCCGACGTACATCCTACGCCGGCTACTAAACTGGCTCCTACGCCGCCGGCTTTTATTACCTGTTTGTTATTTTTCCGTGACTTTATGATGTTATGTCGTTTTAGGCTTTTATTATTATGAGTTGTAAACCCTAATATAAGCTTCTAGGGTTGAGAATAGAACATAGAACACACATACAACATTGAATAACACATTTTGAGAGAATTCCTCTCTTGGTTCTCTAAAGAACTTCTCTTGAACTTATCGGATTTCTTCCGTGGCGTTTACCCCGACTTATCAATCGGTCTTTCATCCTAATTGTGGCGTTAACAAAATATACCAAGGTTCTTGCCTCACTTATAAGCAACGGGTCACAGTTCCACTCGATTGTTTCGGCATCTTGGGTTGCAATTACGAACGTATTGGTATTGGGTTTCGTCACACGTGGGCGTGGTTCGTATCAGTTTGGTATTACAGCCTAGGTTTGCTATACATCAGTTTGGTTTGAGGAAGGTAAAATCAAAACCTTAACTCCAATCATTCATATCAATTGTTCATATCAAGTTTCGTGTTGTCATAGCTTCGTACTCAAGTTCACAGTGTTAATTGTTTTCTAGAGGGTGTAGTGCATCTTATTAATTTTGTTACAAACAAAAAAGAACAGAAAAAAAAATTACGACAAAAAAAAACGTAAACATGAACAAAACAAAGGCAACAAAAAGGAAAGAAAAAGAGGAAAATTTCGAGCCCCTAGAGTTGTGTTGAATTCTACGGAAGGGATTGGTGTAGTTTGGGTTAGTTCCAAGAGGATTGAGAAGAGGAATTGGTGAGATGATATCATCATTGCTTGTGAGAATACACGAGTGATTGTGGGATATCATTTTTGAGTGAAACATGTAAGGGAGTGAATCGTGAGGCTTAATCATATATATTTGTGTTAGTACTAACCTTTTTACTACAGGAACTATGTCGAGGCAATATTCTCTTGAAGGTGAGAGGGGAAGGTTTGATGCTAGGTTAGTGATTGAGGCATTGAGGAGTGAGATGAAGAGGATGTTTCAGGAGGGCATGGAATAAATTCATGAGATGGTGGAGCAAAAACTAGAGCAATCTAAAAACGTCTTCCAAGGGCGTAAGAGGGAGAGTTGTTCTGAGAGAGTACAAAGGGGTAGAGATGAAATGTCTGATAATGAATTTGATGAACCTTTTATCAGGAGTTATAGAGGTTATGGTGGTAGGAATAGAGGAACTAGGGATTGGGAAGATAGAGGAGATAGGAATAGAGAGGATAATCAATTGAGTAGAATAAAGATGAAAATTCCTCCTTTCCAAGGGAAGAATGATCCCGAGGCATACTTAGAATGGGAAAAGAAGGTAGAGATGGTGTTTGATTGTCACAATTATAGTGGGAGAAAGAAAGTGAAGCTTGCAGCCATTGAGTTTTCAGATTATGCCATAGTGTGGTGGGATCAACTGATGTTGAATAGAAAAAGGAATGGCGAACCACCTATTGAGTCTTGGGAAGAGATGAAGAGGGTGATGAAGAAGCGGTTTGTGCCTGCATATTACTATTGTGAATTGCACAACAAATTGCAAACTCTTAAGCAGGGAAGCCGAAGTGTGGATGAGTATTTGAAGGAGATGGAGGTTACTATGATTAGGGAGAATGTAGAGGAGGATAGAGAGGCTACCATGGCTAGGTTTCTTGCTGGGTTGAATAGAGAGATTCAAAATGTCATAAAATTGCAGCATTATGTGAAATTGGAAGATATGGTTCATATGGCTATAAAGGTTGAGAACCAACACAGGAGGAAAGGTAGTAGTACTGCATGGTTTCAACAGGGTGCTGGTTTATCGACCTGGGAGACTAACCAATGGAAAAAGGAAGAAAAGTCTTTACCCACAAAACCAAAAGGAGAGCAGAGGCAAGCGGGTTCTACTCCTGGTAACCAAGGTAAACCCGATTCTACTACTCCTAGAAATCGTGACATTAAATGTTTTAAATGCCAAGGCAGATGCCATATTGCTAGTCAATGTCCGAATAGGCGTGTTATGATTCTACGTGATGATGGTGAGTATGAGACTGAGGGGGATAGTGAAGAGGATGATATGCCTCCATTAGAGGATGCTAGTGATGACGAGGATCCTACAGCAGGGAAGTTAGTGGCAGTAGTGAAGCGAGCTTTGAATGTGCAGGTGAAAGAAGAAGAGGAGGTGCAATAAGGGAATATCTTTCATACTAAATGTTATCTAGGTGATCATATTTGCAGTTTGATCATTGATGGGAGGAGTTGCACTAATGTGGTGAGTACTTTTATTGTCGAGAGGCTAGGATTCAAGACTACTAAACACCCTATTCAATATAAATTGCAGTGGCTGAATGACAGTGGCGAGACTAAGGTGAGTAAGCAAGCCTCGATTACTTTTCGCATCGGTAGGTATGAGGATGAGGTGTTATGCAACGTAGTGCCGATGCAGGCGTATCGTGTGTTATTGGGGAGGCCATGGCAGTTTGATAGGAAGGTTGTTCATGATGGCTTTTCTAACAAGTATGCACTTGTTCACTGATAAGATCACATTATTTTCTTTTGGATTTATATTAAATTTATTTCAATATTATAAGAAAATATAAAGAAATGGTATTTAATGGTGTTTATTGTGAAAATTCAGGTTTTGAAGACCTAAAAGTAAATTACAAGTTAATTGGAGGAGTTTTTCACAAAATTGAAGAAGCAAGTGAAGGATTGCATTGAAGGCCACCGGCCTACTACCAAAGGCCGCCGGCTTCGGTCTAGAAAGAAACATCATCAAAGTCGTCGGCCTACATTGTTCTTCGGATATCCATTCCGAAAATCTCTCCAAAATCTTATCTTGATTAATTTGCTGACTCAATTCCTCATCAAAACAGCCTTATCCTCCTCTTCTTTGGATCTATAAATAGACCCCTTGTGTGAACCTTGAGAGCATCCTTTGTTTTTTGATCTTTGGAATCATTAGAATTCCCTTGGTGACTTTAGGATTTTATCTACTTTTTTAATTCTTTTACATTTCATGTTATTCTAAATTTTAGTTTGAAGAAAGAATGTTATTGAAGTTTGCTTTCAATTGAAGAAGTTTAGGAATCAATTCGGAAGATTGAAGTTTTACAATCTCTTGAAGATTATAGCAATTGTTTCGTTTATTTAATTTTCTTCTATACCATTTATCAATTTACTTCAATTGTTTTTATGTAATCCATACCATAATGTTCTAAATCATCCTTGTGGGAAACATGATGAAGCCATAATTTAAACTAAAATGATCATTGTATTCATGTTATAGGACATATAGATATACGGAAATTTCGTATAAGAAGTCCTGCTATGAATTGTATTTTGTAATTGAAATCAATGCATAGGAATGTAAATGACTTGAAAGAGAAATTTAGGTTTTATCAGGAATTCCTAAGTAAGATTTAATAATTCATGCGGAAGCAGCGTTATTGAATTTTATTAGAAATTGACCTAAGTGTTTCATGCAATGTTTTTATTAAATTTTTCACTAAGGGATTAGGAGAAATTATTTTAAAGATATTAGGCAATCATATAATTGGGAAATTTATGATTGTGAATTAGAATCCTCCATTGATTTTAATTAGCGGGAGCTATTAAATTAAATTGGAGTAATGTTACTTTAAAACTTGATAAAGGATTAAGGTTTTGTCAATTTCTTGTGAAAATCCATATATCTATGAGTTATTATAACATGAAGGCAATATGATTAGTAGAATTAGGGTGGATTCTATTTCCCACCATCAATTCATCCTTTTTCAAACACAATTCCCTTTTTGCGCATTTAGTATAATTCATTCACATTTGATCTCATCAAATATCATTGCCTAAATAATAGTAGAAATTGATATAGGTCTATTACTTAATCAATCTTCATGGTTCGACACTCTTCTCTCACTATATTACTTGATTCGATCCGGTACACTTGTCGGTATTTATTCACGCTCATTTTATATCTCTTTTGCGTGGATCAAGTTTTTGGCGCCGTTGCCGGGGATTGATTAGTATTAGACCATCTTCAGATTCTATTGTTAATTTAGGCGCAATTATTTTGTTATTTAATTTTTCTTATCATTGTGTGATCGTTTCCTATTCTCTTTGAAGTTCTTTTTATGTGCAAGAGTAGAAGTGCTGAACTTCTATCAATTAATCTTGAGATAGAACGCACCTTGTGACAACTTAGAAGAGAGCAGAGAAGAAAGAAAGAAGAGAACATGGCAGATGAGAACAACAATCGGATTCAGGGTCTTGGTAGAGCACTTCGGGAATACACGGTACCTGTTGTTTCAAGTCCTGCAATCAGAAGACCGACAATTCAGGCTAACAATTTTGAGTTAAAACCAGCACTCGTTCAAATGGTTCAATCAAATCAATTTGGAGGATATCCAAATGAGAGTCTTGATGAGCATATTGCAGTATTTCTTCAATATTGTAATACAGTGAAAATGAATAATGTATTTGATGATGTAATTAGGCTACAACTTTTTTCGTTTTCACTTAGAGAAAAAGCTAGGGCTTAATACAATTCATTGCCACAAGACTCTGTAACCACTTGGGTTGATCTCTCATCTAAATTTTTAAGGAGATTTTTTCCACCAGCTAGAACTACTAGGTTAAGAAATGACATCACAAACTTCACTAAGTTTAGTGGTGAATCACTTTATGAAGCATGGGAAAGATTCAAGGAGGCAATTAGAAAATTCCCCTGATGAGATCCTTGATGAGAGTCAAGCCGGAAGAAGGAATGTGGATCCTCTTGAAGTGTCGCCTGGACCGATCACAAGAAGTCGAGCGAAACGACTCAAGGAAGCACTTAACGGGTTGATAAAGGATGTCCATGAAGCCGGAAAGGATTGGAGCAATCATGAAGTTGGAACGGATTGGAACAACTATGGGAAGACCCTTGCTCTTATACAAGTCACACCGGATACGGGTTGAAGAGGGCGTGTACTTTCAAGGCACGGCCGTGTAAGAATCTCAAGATTGCACAGAATCATACATGGCCAGACACATGGCTAAAAGGCACGGCTGTGTATGGAGTCAAGCAAATGCACAGAAAGGTACACGGTCAAAGTACACGGTCGTGTACACGACCGTGTATGTTGTCAGAAGTTGTACAGAAAAGTACAAGGCCAAAGTACACGGTCGTGTATCCCCTGCTGGCCAGCTTTTTCCTGTTTCGTGTTTTTACGCAACTTATCTAAGCTACGTCATTTTGGACTTGTTTTCACGAATTGTAACCCTAGTATAAAAGCTCCTAGGGTTTAGAACAATAAGGAATTTACATCTTTGAACATTAAACACTTTTGAGAGGCACCTCTCTTGGTTCTTCAAGAACTAAATCGAACTTATCGGATTAATTTCCGTAGCGTTCATCCCGACTTATCAATCGGTCTTTCATCCTGATTGTGGCGTCTTCATTTTATACCAAGGTTCTTGTCTCGCTTATAGACAACGGGTCGCGATTTCTACTTTAGGTGTTTGGGCGTCTTAGGCAATGAATTTCGAACGTATTGGTATTAGGTTTTGTCACGGGTTGGCGTGGTTCGTATCAGTTTGGTATCAGAGCTTAGGTTTGTCAAAACATTAAGTTCAGTTGAGGAAGGTAATAACAAAAACCCTAACTCCAATCGTTCATATCAATTATCATATTCAATTTCGTAGTATTGATTGTCTTTTGATAGTATAATATCGACTAGGCGATTGTTAAAAAAAAAAAAAGAGTAAAAAGCACGACCAAAAAAAAAAAGAAGAGAAAAGAAAAGAAAAGAAGAACGTGATCAAGAGCAACAACCAAGACAAAAAAAAAAAATTCGTATAGAAAAATAGAGGAAAATTTACAAACCCTAGAGTTGTTTTGAATTCTACGGAAGGAAATTGGTGTAGTTCGGGTTAGTTCCAAGAGAATTGAGAAGAGGAAATTGGCGAGTTGATATCATCATTATTTGTGAGAATACACGAGTGACTGTGTGATATCATCATTTGAGCGAAACACGTAAGGGAGTGTATCATGAGGTTTAATTTTATATATATTTGTGTTAGTACTAATCTTTTCTGCAGAGACAATGTCGAGACAACATTCTCCTGAAGGTGAGAGGGGACGGTTTGATGCTAGGTTAGTAATTGAGGCGTTGAGGGGAGAAATGAAGAGGATGTTCCAAGAGGGAATGGAACAAATTCATGAGACGGTAGAGCAAAGACTAGAGCAATCCACAAACGTATTCTAAGGGCGTAAGAGGGAGAGTCGTTCTAGGAGAGTATCGAGGGGTGGAGATGAAATGACGGATGATGACTTTGATGAGCCTTCTGTTGGGAGTTATAGAGGATATAGTGGTCGGAATAGAGGAACTGGAGATTGGGAAGATAGAGGAGATAGGAATAGAGAGGATGATCAATTAAGTAGCATAAAGATGAAGATTCCTCCTTTCCAAGGGAAGAATGATCCCGAGGCGTACTTAGAGTGGGAGAAAAAGGTAGAGATGGTATTTGATTGTCACAACTATAGTGGGAGAAAGAAGGTAAAAGTTTCTGCCATTGAATTTTCGGATTATGCTATAGTGTGGTGCGATCAACTAATGTTGAATAGGAGAAGGAGTGGCGAGCTACCTATTGAGTCTTGGGAAGAGATGAAAAGAGTGATGAGGAAGCGGTTTGTGCCTGCGTATTACTATCGCGAATTGCACAACAAGTTGCAAACTCTGAGGCAGGGAAGCCGAAGTGTAGATGAGTATTTCAAGGAGATGGAAGTCACTATGATTAGGGTGAATGTAGAGGAGGATAGAGAGGCTACAATGGCTAAGTTTCTTGCTGGGTTGAATAGAGAAATCTAAAATGTGGTTGAATTGCAGCATTATGTAGAATTGGAGGACATGGTTCACATGGCTATAAAGGTTGAGAACCAGCACAAGAGGAGAGGTAGTAGTAATGCACGGTTTCAACAGGGTAATGGTTCATCCACTTGGAAGACTAATCAATGGAAGAAGGAAGAAAAGCCTTTACCTACCAAACCAAAAGGGGAGCTGAGGCAAGCGGGTTCTACTCTTGGTAACCAAGGTAACCCTGAATCTTCTACTTCTAGAAATCATGACATTAGATTTTTAAATGCCAAGGTAGAGGCCATATTGCTAGTCAATGTCCAAATAGGCGTGTGATGATTTTGCGTGATGATGGAGAGTATGAGACTAAGGGGGACAGTGAAGAAGATGATATGCCTCCAATAGTGAAGGCTAGTGGTAATAGTGAAGCGAGCGTTGAATGTGCAGGTGAAGGAAGAAGAAGAGGTGCAAAGAGAGAATATATTTCATATTAGGTGTTATCTAGGAGATCACAATTATAGTTTGATCATTGATGGAGGGAGTTGCACCAATGTAGTGAGCAATTTTATTGTTGAGAGGCTGGGGCTCGAAACTGTTAGACACCCTAGTCCATATAAATTGCAGTGGTTGAATGATAGTGGTGAGACTAAGGTGAGTAAGCAAGCATTGATTGGTTTTCGCATTGGTAGGTATGAGGATAAGGTGTTATGTGATGTAGTGCCAATGCAAGCATGTCATGTGTTGTTGGGGAGGCCGTAGTAATTTGATAGGAAGGTTGTGCATGATGGCTTTTCTAACAAGTATACGCTTGTTCACCAAGGGAAGAGCTTTAATCTTAAACCGTTAACACCTAAGCAGGTGTATGAGAACCGGTTGCAGCTACAACAGTCGTTTGCAAAACACAAGGTGAGTGAAAAGCAGAGTGAGAGTGAGAAAGCAAAAGACAATGAGAAGAAAAAGGAATATAAGAGTCACGATCAAAAGGAAAAGGAGAGGAAGGTTGGAAAGAGTGTGAGAGGCCAAGTTCAAAGGGAATCAACTTTGGTGGTGAGTGAAAAGGAGAGGGTAGCCTTGCAAAAGGAGAGTTGTGTGGCAAGAGCGAGTGTAGTGAGGAGAGCGTTAGTGAGGAAGCAACCTATGTTGTTGCTGGTTTTTAAGGAAACATGTTTAACTACTAACGAATTATCTAACTCTTTGCCTAGTGTGATTGTGTCTCTTGTGCAGGACTTTGAAGATGTCTTTCCTGAGGAGATTCCAAAGGGATTACCACCTATTCGTGGTATTCAGCACCAGATTGATCTTGTACCCGGAGCATCGATTCCAAACATGCCAGCTTACAGGAGCAATCCGGAGGAGACAAAGGAACTCCAAAGGCAAGTCGATGAATTACTGGAGAAGGGGTACGTGAGAGAGAGCATGAGTCTATGTGCAGTGCCGGTGATTTTGGTGCCTAAGAAGGATGGGACATGGAGGATGTGTGTTGACTGCCGCGCCATCAACAACATTACGGTAAAGTATCGTCATCCCATTCCTCGCTTAGATGACATGTTAGATGAGTTACATGGGTCTAGTGTCTTTTCTTAAATTGATCTGAAAAGTGGATATCACCAAATTAGAATGAAAGAAGGTGATGAATGGAAAACTGCATTTAAGACAAAATATGGATTGTATGAGTGGTTAGTAATGCCTTTCGGGTTAACTAATGCACCTAGTACTTTTATGAGACTTATGAACCATGTTTTAAGGACATTTATTGGAAAATTTGTGGTTGTCTATTTTGATGTCATTCTTATTTACAGCAAAAGTTTGGAAGATCATATGTCACACTTGAGGAATGTTTTAGAAGTACTTCGAAAGGAACAATTATATGCTAACCTCAAGAAGTGCACTTTTTGCATAGACAAACCTGTGTTTCTTGGTTTTGTTGTTAGTGCGTAGGGAATATAGGTTGATGAAGAAAAGGTTCGTGCGATCCAAGAATGGCATAGTCCAACCAATGTAAGTAATGTGCAGAGTTTCCATGGACTAGCGAGCTTTTACAGGAGATTTGTGAAGGATTTCAGCACCATTGCAGCACCACTTATTGAGGTAATTAAGAAGAACGTGGGGTTCAGCTGGGGAGAGCAACAAGAGAAGGCCTTCTAGACGCATAAAAATAAGTTGACTCAGGCACCGTTACTTGCTTTACCTAACTTTGCTAAAACGTTTGAAATTGAGTGTGATGCTTTAGGATTAGGTATTGGAGCAGTGCTTATGCAGGAGAGAAGATTGATTGCATTCTTTAGCGAGAAGCTAAGTGGGGTAACCTTGAATTACCCTACTTACGACAAGGAGCTATATGCATTGGTTCAAGCCCTGGAGACGTGGCAACACTACCTTTGGTCAAAAGAGTTCGTGATCCACACTGATCATGAATCTTTGAAGTATTTGAAGGGGCAACACAAGCTGAACAAAAGGCATGCTCGTTGGGTGGAGTTCATCGAAACATTTCCATATGTCATCCACTACAAGCAAGGTAAAGAGAATGTAGTTGTTGATGCACTTTCTAGAAGGCATACTCTTATCTCTACTCTTAGTTCTAGACTTCTTGGTTTTGAGCACATTAAGGAGTTATATGCTGCTGATGAGATTTTTGTGAGGAGTATGTGAAATGTGAGAAGAGTGGACATGGAAAATTTTATAACATGACGGATTCTTGTTTAGGGAGAGTAAACTGTGCATTCTAATTTGTTCTCTAAGAGAATTACTTATGAGGGAGTCTCATGGAGGAGGTTTAATGGGACACTTTGGAGTAGCTAAAACATTAGGGGTATTGCAAGAACACTTCTATTGGCCTCACATGAAACGAGATGTTGAGAGGATTTGTAAGCGATGTGTCACATGTAAGCAAGCGAAATCTGGAGTCCAACCTCAAGGGCTTTACACCCCACTTCCCATTCCTCATGAGCCTTGGGTAGATATTTCTATGGATTTTGTGTTAGGATTACCTAGGTTTAGACATGGTCGGGATTCTGTTTTTGTAGTTGTTGATAGGTTTTCTAAAATGGCACATTTCATTCCTTGTCACAAAACGGATGATGCTTGTAATATTGCTAATTTATTCTTTAGGGAAGTTGTGCGATTGCATGGTATGCCTAGAACAATTGTATCAGATAGGGATGCTAAGTTCTTAAGCTACTTTTGGAAGACTTTGTGGGCTAAGTTAGGAACTAAGTTATTGTTTTCTACTACTTGTCATCTACAGACTGATGGTCAAACTGAGGTAGTGAATCGAACTTTATCTACTTTGTTGAGGGCTGTAATTAAAAAGAATATTAAAAGTTTGGAGGATTGTTTGCCGTATGTTGAATTTGCCTATAACCGTACAGTGCATTCTGTTACTAAATTTTCTCCTTTTGAAATTGTGTATGGTTTTAATCCACTAACTCCTTTGGATTTATCACCTTTGCCTATTTCTGTGTATGTTAATTTAGATGGCAAGAAGAAGGCCGAATTTGTTCAACAGATCCATGAGAAGGCAAGGCTGAACATTGAACGATGAACAAAGCAGTATGTGAAATAAGCCAACAAGGGTCGTCAACAAGCTGTTTTTGAACCTGGAGATTGGGTTTGGGTTCACATGCGCAAAGAGCGGTTTCCCATGCAGCGTTGATCTAAACTACTTCCTAGAGGTGATGGACCATTTCAAGTTCTTGAGCGCATCAACGATAATGCATACAAGATAGATTTGCCTAGTGAGTATCAAGTAAGTGCCACATTTAATGTTACTGATCTTAGTCCTTTTCATGTAGGTGACGATTTGAGGACAAATCCTTTTCAAGAGGAGGGGAATGATGAGATCCTTGATGAGAGTCAAGCCGGAAGAAGGAATGTGGATCCTCTTGAAGTGCCGCCTGAACCGATCACAAGAAGTCGAGCGAAAGGACTCAAGGAAGCACTTAACGGGTTGATAAAGGATGTCCATGAAGCCGGAAAGGATTGGAGCAATCATGAAGTTGGAACAGATTGGAACAACTATGGGAAGACCCTTGCTCTTATACAAGTCACACCGGAGACGGGTTGAAGAGGGCGTGTACTTTCAAGGCACGGCCGTGTAAGAATCTCAAGATTGCATAAAATCATACACGGCCAAACACACGGCTAAAAGGCACGGCCGTGTATGGAGTCAAGCAAATGCACAGAAAGGTACACGGTCAAAGTACACGGTCGTGTACACGGCCGTATATGTTGTTAGAAGTTGTACAGAAAAGTACACGGCCAAAGTACACGGCCGTGTATCCCCTGCCGGCTAGCTTTTTCCTGTTTCGTGTTTTTACGCAACTTATCTAAGCTACGTCGTTTTGGTCTTGTTTTCATGAATTGTAACCCTAGTATAAAAGCTCCTAGGGTTTAGAACAATAAGGAATTTACATCTTTAAACATTAAACACTTTTGAGAGGCACCTCTCTTGGTTCTTCAAGAACTAAATCGAACTTATCGGATTATTTTTCGTGGCGCTCATCCCGACTTATCAATCGGTCTTTCATCCCGATTGTGGCGTCTTCATTTTATACCAAGGTTCTTGTCTCGCTTATAGACAACGGGTTGCGGTTTCCACTTTAGGTGTTTGGGCGTCTTAGGCAACGAATTCTGAACGTATTGGTATTGGGTTTCATCACGAGTTGGCGTGGTTCGTATCAGCCCCCATCATAGATTACCAGATAATCTCCTTATTGAGATTTTCTATCTCAGTTTAGATGAGACATTGAGATCTCTGGTAGATGCTGCTTCTGGTGGTGCACTAATGAGTAAGACATATGATGAGGCTAGTGCTTTGATAGATGAAATGGCCTCTAGTGCACATAATTGGCAACATGAAAGAGGTAAGTCTAGAGTGGCATCTGTCAATGGCATAGACACCTTAACAGCTCAGATTTCTGCTCTTTCCGCCTAGGTAAGTAAACTCACCTCTGCACCTTCTTTTAATGTTAATCAAATTTCTTGTTTGTGAGTTATGCTTAGGACCACACTAAACTCTTGAGTGCCCATCTAGAAACTTTTCCTCCTCATCCCATGGAGAGCAAGTAAATTTTGTCAACAATTTCCAAAGAGGTAATCAAGGACCTTATTCAAACACCTACAATCTAGGGTGGCATAACCATCCAAATTTCTCATGGAGAAATGATAACAACGCACTTAAACCTCCTGGATTTCAAAAGCAAGGTTATAATCATAATATTCCCCATCAACAATATCCTAATCATAATACCTCTTCTTAGCAAGGTCAGTCTAAAATGGAAGAACTTATGATAAGTTATATGCAAAAGATTGACACAATGTTGCAAAATCAATAAGCCACCATTAGGAATCTTGAAAATTAGCTTAGTCAAATGTCTCAATAGTTGAGTAATAGACCAACTGGGTCTTTACCTAGCAATACTGAGCAGAATCCTAAGGGTGTAAATGCTATTATGCTAAGGAGTGGTAAGGAATTAGTTGATAAGAAACTTGAGGAAGAGGAGGTTAACCTAGAGAAAGATAAAGCGAAACAAAAGGAAGAGGAACCAAAGAAAAATTCACCAAAAGTGAAAGCATATGTTCCTCCTATTTCTTTCCTAGGAAGGCTGAAGCAACAACAATTGGATTCACAATTTGCTAAATTTTTAGAAGTCTTTAAAAAATTGCAAATTAACATTCCTTTTGTAGAGGTGCTTCAGCAAATGCCTTCATATGCTAGATTCATGAAGGATTTGCTCACCAAGAAGAGAAAGATAGATGGGAATGAATCCGTAATGCTTACAGGGGAGTGTTCTATGATCTTACAGAAGAATTTATCCAATTTGCCAAGAAAACAAAGAGATCAGGGAAGTTTTACTGTTCCTTGCACTATTGGTAATTTTCATTTTGATAAAGTACTTATAGATTCTAGTGCAAGTATAAATTTAATGCCTCTATCCATTTTCAGAAAACTAGGACTTAGAGAATGTAAGGAGACGCAAGTCACCTTACTACTTGCGGATAGAAGTGTCAAGTACCCAAAAGGTGTAGTGGAGAATGTCCTAGTAAAAGTGGACAAATTCATCTTTCCAATTGACTTTATAGTCTTGGAAATGGAAGAAGATAGAGAGGTACCCATGATCTTAGGAAGACCATTCCTGGCAACAGGTAAGGCATTGATAGATGTGGAACAAGGTAAGTTGACCTTGAGAGTTATGGATGAAGAAGTCACTTTCAATGTTTATGAGGCCATTAGGAAATTTGATGATTGTAAGCCCTGTTCACAATTGATAATATTGATAAAAGTTTCCTGTGAGAATATTGAAGAGAATGTAGGAATGGAGACAATAGAATCGGTTCTCAAGGATATAGATGAATGGAGTGATGATGAAAAACCCAAATTTGAAGAATGTGTGGAAGATGCATTAGAAATTCGAGCTCACTACTATGAGGAGCTAGGAACAAGTGAGAAGAAGCCAATTCCATCGTTGACACAACCCCGGTGTTGAGCTTAAACCATTACCTATCATTTGAAATATGCATATCTTGGAACAATGATACTTTGCCAATAATCAATTCTTCTTCTTTGACAGGTAATCAAGAGCAACAACTTTTGGATGTTCTAAGAGAGCATAAGGAAGCTATCGGGTGGAACATTGCTGAAAATTAAGGGTATTAGCCCTTCAATTTGTACTCTTTAGGATATTCTTTGAGGCTGAGTGCAAACCTACAGTATAACCACAAAGAAGACTAAACCCCCAACTCTTAAGGAAGTTGTAAAAAAAGAATTTGCTTAAATTGTTAGATGCAGGCATTAAATTTTTGATGAGATCCATGATGAGAGTCAAGCCGGAAGAAGGAATGTAGATCCACTTGAGTGCCGCCTGGACCGATCACAAGAAGTCGAGCGAAACGACTCAAGGAAGCACTAACGGGTTAATAAAGGATGCCCATGAACCGGGAAGGATTGGGGCAATCATGAAGTTGGAATGGATTGGAACAACCATGGGAAAACCCTTGCTCTTATACAAGTCACACCGGACACGGGTTGAAGAGGGCGTGTACTTTCAAGGCAGGGCCCGGGTGTAGGACTCTAAAGATTGCACAGAATCATACACGGTTAGATACACGGTTAAAAGGCACGACCGTATATGGAGTCAAGCAAACCCAAACAGAAAGATACACGGCTAAAGTACACAGGCGTGAGTTGCCAGAAGTTGCACAGAAAATACACGGTCAAAGTACACGGGCGTATATGTTGCCAGAAGTTGCACAGACAAGTACACGGGCGTGTACACAGGCCGTGTATCCCTTGTCGCCAGCTTGTTCTGTTTCGCGTTTTTGTGTCACTTAACTAAAACTACGTCGTTTGGACTTGTTTTTTACATGAATTGTAACCCAGTATAAAAGCTCCTGGGGTTTTAGAACATTAGAGATTAGAGATCTTTGAACATAAACCTTTTGAGAGGCACCTCTCTTGGTTCTTCAAGAACTAAATCGAACTTATCGATTGATTTCCGTGGCGTTCATCCCGACTTATCAATCGGTCTTCCTCCCGATTGTGGCGTCTTCACTTTTATACCAAGGTTCTTGTCTCGCTTATAGACAACGGGTCGCGGTTTTCCACTTTAGGTGTTTGGGCGTTTTAGGCAACGAATTTCCGAACGTATTGGTATTGGGTTTCGTCACGGGTTGGCGTGGTTCGTATCATTTGGTATCAGAGCTTAGGTTTGTCAAAACATCAAGTCGGTTAAGGAAGGAAAATATCAAACCCTAACTCCAATCGTTCATATCCATTATTAGCATTCAATTCCACAATATTAATTGTCTTTTGATAGTATAGTATTTACTAGTCGATTGTAAAAAAAAAGAAAAAGTAAAAATCACGACCCAAAAAAAAAAAAGAAGGGAAAAGAAAAGAAAAGAAAAGAGAAACGTGATCAAAAGCCAAAAACAGAGACAAAAAAAAAAAAAATCGGATAGAAAAATAGAGGAAAATTTTTACGAACCCTAGAGTTGGTTTTGAATTCTACGGAAGGAAATTGGTGTAGTTTGGGTTAGTTCCAAGAGAATTGAGAAGAGGAAATTGGTGAGTGATATCATCGTTGTTTGTGAGAATACACGAGTGATTGTGTGATAATCATCATTTGAGCGAAACACGTAAGGGAGTGTATCGTGAGGTTAATTATATATATATTTGTGTTGTACTAATCTTTTTCTGTAGGGACTATGTCGAGACAACATTCTCCTAAAGGTGAGAGGGGAAGGTTTGGGTGCTAGGTTAGTAATTGAGGCGTTTAAGGGGAGAAATGAAGAGTTGTTCTAAGAGGCAATGGAAACAAAATTCATGAGACGGTAGAGCAAAGACTAAGCAATCCAAATGTATTCCAAGGCGTAAGAGGGAGAGTCGTTCTAGGAGAGTACCGAGGGGTGGAGATAAATGACGGATGATGACTTTGATGAGCCTTCTGTTGGGAGTTATAATGGTTATAGTGGTTGGAAATAGAGGACTAGAGATTGGGAAGATAGAGGAGATAGGAATAGAGAGGATGATCAATTGAGTAACATAAAGATGAAGATTCCTCCTTTCCAAGGGAAGAATGATCCCGAGGCGTATTTAGAATGGGGGAAAAAGGTGAGATAGTGTTTGATTGTCACAACTATAGTGGGAGAAAGAAGGTGGAAACTTTTCTGCCATTAAAATTTCGGATTTGCTATAGTGGGGGGATCAACTAAGTTAATAGGAGAAGGAGTGCGAGCCACCTATTGAGTCTTGGGAAGAGATGAAAAAAAGTGTTGAAGAAGCGGTTTGTACCTGCGTATTACTATCGTGAATTGCACAACAAGTTGCAAACCTGAGGCAGGGGAAGCCGGAGTGTAGATGAGTATTTCAAGGAGATGGAAGTCACTATGATTAGGGCGAATGAAGAGGAGGATAGAGAGGCTACAATGGCTAATTTCTTGTTGGGTTGAATAGAGAAATCCAAAATGTTGTTGAATTGCAGCATTATGTAAATTGGAGGATATGGGCCACATGGTTATAAAGGTTGAGAACCAGCACAAAAGGAGAGGTAGTAGTAATGCACGGCTGCAACAGGGTAATGGTTCATCCCACTTGGAAGACTAATCAATGGAAGAAAGAAGAAAAGCCTTTAACCC
Source organism: Laguncularia racemosa (assembly GCA_037954665.1). NCBI lineage: Eukaryota > Viridiplantae > Streptophyta > Magnoliopsida > Myrtales > Combretaceae > Laguncularia > Laguncularia racemosa. Next base: position 2,727,140 of record JBBMOL010000024.1, on the reverse strand, counting down.
ACAAAACCAAAGGAGAGCTGAGGCAAGCGGGTTCTACTTCTGGTAATCAAGGTAACCCTGAATTCTTCTACTTCTAGAAATCGTGACATTAGATGCTTAAATGTCAAGGTAGAGGCCATATTGCTAGTCAATGTCCAAATAGGCGTGTGATGATTTTGCGTGATGATGGTGAGTATGAGACTGAGGGGGATAGTGAAGAAGATGATATGCCACCATAGAGGATGTTAGTGATGAGAGGAGCCTGCAATGGGAAGGCTAGTGGTAGTAGTGAAGCGAGCGCTGAATGTGCAGGTGAAGGAAGAAGAGGAGGTGCAAAGAGAGAATAATTTCATACTAGATGTTATCTAGGAGATCACATTTGTAGTTTGATTATTAAATGGGGGAAGTTGCCCCAAATGTAGTGAGCAATTTATTGTTAAGAGGCTGGGGCTCAAAACAGTTAGACACCCTAGTCCATATAAATTGCAGTGGTTAATGATAGTGGTGAGACTAAAGGTGAGTAAGCAAGCCTTGATTGGTTTTCGCATTGGTAGGTATGAGGATGAGGTTTATGTGATGTAGTGCCAATGCAAGCATGTCATGTGTTGTTGGGGAGGCCAGGCAATTTGATAGGAAGGTTGTTCATGATGGCTTTTCTAACAAGTATACGCTGTTCCCCAAAGGAAAAACTTTTAACCTTAACCTTTAACACCTAAACAAGTGTATGAGGATCAATTGCAGCTACAACATCTTTTGCAAAACATAAGGTGAGTGAAAAGCAGAGTGAGAGTGAGAGAGCAAAAGACAATGAGAAGAAAAAAGAATATAAAAGTCAAGATCAAAAGGAAAAGGAGAGGAAGGCTGGAAAGAATGTGAGAGGCCAAGTTGAAGGAGAATCAACTTTGGTGGTGATTTGAAAAGGAGAGGGCACCTTGTAAAAGGAGAGTTGTGTGGCAAGAGTGAGTGTAGTAAGGAGAGCGTTATGATGAAGGAACCTATTTGTTGCGGTTTTTAAGGAAACATGTTTGACTACTAACGACTTATCTAACTCTTTGCCTAGTGTGGTTGTGTCTCTTGTGCAGGACTTTGAAGATGTCTTTCCTGAGGAGATTCCAAAGGGATTACCACCTGTTCGAGGTATTGAGCACCAATTGACCTTGTACCTGGAGCATCAATTCCAAACAAGCCAGCTTACAGGAGCAATCCGGAGGAGACAAAGGAACTCCAAAGGCAGGTTGATGAATTAATGGAGAAGGGGTACGTGAGAGAGAGCATGATCCATGTGCAGTGCCGGTGATTTTGGTGCCTAAGAAGGATGGGACATGGAGAATGTGTGTTGACTATCGCGCCATCAACAACATCACGGCAAAGTATCGTCATCCCATTCCTCGCTTAGATGATATGTTAGATGATTTTATGGGTCTAGTGTCTTTTCTAAAATTGATCTGAAAAGTGGATATCACTAAATTAGAATGAAAGAAGGTGATGAATGGAAGACTGCATTTAAGACAAAATATGGATTGTATGAGTGGTTAGTAATGCCTTTTCAGGTTAACTAATGCACCTAGTACGTTTATGAGACTTATGAACCATGTTCTGAGGACTTATTGGAAAATTTTTGTGGTTGTCATTTTGATGACATTCTTATTTACAGCAAAAAATTGGAAGATCATATTCACACTTAGGGTTTGTTTTAGAAGTGCTTCGACAGGAACAATTATATGCTAACCTCAAGAAGTGCACTTTTTGCACAAACAAACTTGTGTTTCTCGGTTTGTTGTTAGTGTGCAGGGAATACAGGTTGATGAAGAAAAGGTACGTGAGATCCAAGAAGGGCCTAGTCCAACCAATGTAAGTAATGTGCGGAGTTTCCATGGACTAGCGACTTTTCAGGAGATTTGTGAAGGAGTTTAGCACCATTGCAGCACCACTTACTGAGGTGATTAAGAAGAACGGGGGTTCAGTGGGAGAGCAACAAAGAAGGCCTTTTAGATGCTTAAAAATAAGTGACTCAGGCACCAAATTTCTTGCTTTAAACCCCACTTTACTAAAACGTTTTGAAATTGTGTGATGCTTTAGGATTAGGTATTTGGGGCAGTACTTATGCAGGAGAGAAGACCGATTGCATTCTTTAGTGAGAAGCTAAGTGGGGCAACCTTGAATTACCCTACTTACACAAAGAGCTATATGCATTGGTCGAGCCCTGGAGACGTGCAACATTACCTTTGGCCAAAAGAGTTCGTGATCCACACTGATCAGAATCCTTGAAGTATTTGAGGGGGCAACACAAGCTGAAACAAAAGGCATGCTCGTTGGGTGGAGTTTATTGAAAATTTCCCTATGTCATCCACTACAAGCAAGGTAAAAGAAATGTAGTTGCTGATTCACTTTCAAGAAGGTATAACTCTTAACTATACTCTTAGTTCTAGACTACTTGGTTTTTTAGCACATTAAGGAATTAATGCTGCTGATCGAGATTTTTGTGAGGAGTATGTGCAATTGTGAGAAGAGTTGGCATGGAAAATTTATAAACGGATGGATTCTTGTTTAGGGAGAGTAAACTGTGCATTCCAATGTGTTCTTTAAGAGAATTACTTGTCAGGGAGTCCATGGAGGAGGTTTATGGGACACTTTGGGAGTAGCAAAAACATTAGGGATATTGCAGGAACACTTCTATTGGCCCACATGAAAACGAGATGTTGAGAGAATTGTGAGCGATGTGGTCACATGTAAGCAAGCGAAATCTAGAGTCCAACCTAAGGACTTTACACCCCCCTTCCCATTCCTCATGACCCTTGGGTAGATATTTCTATGGATTTTGTGTTAGGATTACCTATGTCTAGACATGGTCGGATTCTTTTTTTGTAGTTTGTGATAGGTTTTCTAAAATGCACATTTTATTCCTTGTCACAAACGGATGATGCTTGTAATATTGCTAATTTAATTCTTTAGGGAATTTGCGATTACACGGTATGCCTAGAACAATTGTATCAGATAGGGATGCTAAGTTTCTTAAAGCTACTTTTTGGAAGACTTTGTGGCTAGTTAGGAACTAAGTTATTGTTTTCTACTACTTGTCATCCACAGACGATGGTCCAATTTGAGGTAGTGATCGAACTTTATCTACTTTGTTGAGGGCTATAATTAAAAAGAATATTAAGAGTTGGGAGGATTTGTTTGCCGCATGTGAATTTTTCTTATAACCGTACAGTGCATTCTGCTACTAAAAATTTTCTCCTTTGAAATTGTGTATGGTTTTAATCCACTAACTCCTTTGGATTTATCACCTTTGCCTATTTCTGAGTATGTTAATTTAGATGGCAAGAAGAAGGCTGAATTTGTTCAACAGATCCATGAAAAGGCAAGGCTGAACATTGAGCGACGAACAGAGCAATATGTGAAACAAGCCAACAAGGGTCGTCGACAAGCTGTTTTTGAACCTGGCGATTGGGTTTGGGTTCACAAGCGCAAAGAGCGGTTTCCCATACAGCGTCGATCTAAACTACTTCCAGAGGCGATGGACCATTTCAAGTTCTTGAGCGCATCAACGACAATGCATACAAGATAGATTTGCCTGGTGAGTATCAAGTAAGTGCCACATTTAACGTTACTGATCTGAGTCCTTTTGATGTAGGTGACGATTTGAGGACAAATCCTTTTCAAGAGGAGGGGAATGATGAGATCCCTGTTGAGAGTCAAGCCGGAAGAAGGAATGTAGATCCTCTTGAAGTGCCGCCTGGACCGATCACATGAAGTCGAGCGAAACGACTCAAGGAAGCACTTAACGGGTTGATAAAGGATGTCCATGAAGCCGGGAAAGGATTGGGGCAATCATGAAGTTGGAACGGATTGGAACAACCATGGGAAGACCCTTGCTCTTATATAAGTCACACCGGCACGGGTTTGAAGAGGGCGTGTACTTTCAAGGCACGGCCATGTAGGACTCTCAGATTGCACAGAATCATACCGGTTAGATACACGGTTAAAAGGCACGGCCGATATGGAGTCAAGCAAATCCACAGAAAGATACACGGCTAAAGTACACGGGCGTGTATGTTGCTAGAAGTTGCACAGAAAAATACATGGTCAAAGTACACGGGCGTGTATGTTGCCAGAAGTTGCACAGACAAGTACACGGCCAAAGTACACGGGCGTGTACACAGGCCGTGTATCCCCTGTCAGCCAGCTTGTTCTGTTTCGTGTTTTTGTGTCACTTAACTAAACTACGTCGTTTTGGACTTGTTTTTTACACGAATTGTAACCCTAGTATAAAAGCTCCTAGGGTTTAGAACATTAGAGATTAGAGATCTTTGAACATTAAACACTTTTGAGAGGCACCTCTCTTGGTTCTTCAAGAACTAAATCGAACTTATCGGATTGATTTTCGTGGCGTTCATCCCGACTTATCAATCGGTCTTCCATCCCGATTGTGGCGTCTTCACTTTTATACCAAGGTTCTTGTCTCGCTTATAGACAACGGGTCGCGGTTTTCCACTTTAGGTGTTTGGGCGTCTTAGGCAACGAATTTCCGAACGTATTGGTATTAGGTTTCGTCACGGGTTGGCGTGGTTCGTATCAATTTTTCCAATTTTTGATAGTAAATGGGTTAGTCCTGTCTATGTTGTACCAAAAAAAGGTAGTATGACTGTAGTAAAAAATGAGGCTAATGAATTAATTCCCACTCGCACTGTAATTGGTTGGAGAGTCTATATAGACTATAGAAAACTGAATGATGCTACCCGTAAAGATCATTTCCCCCTCCCTTTTATAGATCAGATGTTAGAAAAACTTGCAGGGCATGATTATTACTGCTTTTTAGATGGTTATTCTAGTTACAATCAAATCCATATAGCACTCGAGGACTAGGAGAAAACCACCTTTACTTGTCCCTATGGCACATTTGCTTTTAGGAGAATGCCCTTTGGTCTTTGTAATGCACCCGCTACATTTTAAAGATGCATGATGTCCATATTTTCTAATATGATAGAAAATTTTATTGAAATATTCATGGATGATTTTTTTGTTTTTAAGAAGTCATTCGAAACATGTCTAACAAATTTAGGATGTGTACTTAAGAGATGCAAGGAAACTAATCTGCTTCTTAATTGGGAAAAATGTCATTTCATGTAAGAGAGGGAATAGTCTTAGGGCACAAAGTATCTAAGCAGGGAATTGAGGTTGACAGGCAAAAATAGAGGTTGATAGAGAAGCTACCACCACCTACACAGTGAAAGGAATCAGAAGCTTCTTGGGACATGCTGGCTTCTACAGGAGATTTATCAGGGACTTCTCTAAAATCTCAAGACCTCTTTGTAATTTATAGAAAAAGATTCTGCCTTTATTTTTTATGATAATTGTTTGCAGGCATTTAATCTATTGAAGGAGAAGCTCACTACTGCACCAGTGATTGTTGCACCTGATTGGGAGCTTCCCTTCGAGTTGATGTGCGATGCTAGCGACTATGCTGTAGGAGCAGTACTTGGGCAAAGGAAAGATAAGTCATTTCATGTAATATACTATGCGAGTAGAACCTTAAATGAGGCCCAAAGGAATTATGCCACAACTGAAAAAGAACTTTTAGCAGTCATATTTGCATGCGATAAATTCCGGCCTTATCTAATAGGTTCTAAAATCATAGTATATACTGACCATGCTGTCCTTAAGTATTTATTTGCTAAAGCTGATGCTAAACCTAGGTTAATTCGATGGATTCCACTACTGCAAGAATTTAACTTGGAAATTAAAGATAAGAAGGGAACTGAAAATGTGGTGGCTGATCATTTATCCCGTCTGGAATCTAATTGTTTTGATTCACCTATTAATGAAAAGTTCCCTGATGAACAATTGCATGTAGTAAAAGTCCAAGGATTACCTTGGTATGCTGATATCGTTAATTATTTGGTTAGCAAAATCACTCCATATGGTTTATCCTACCAATAGAAAAAGAAAGTTTTACATGATGTGAAGTTTTATTATTGGGATGAACCATATCTCTTTAAAAATTGTGCTGACCAAATAATTAGACGGTGCGTACTTGAAAGTGAACAACTTAGCATTACACAGCATTGTCATTCTAGAGAAACAGGAGGTCACTTTGGTGTAGAAAAAACAACAGCTAAAATTTTATCAAGTGGATTTTATTGGCCCAGGTTGTTCAATGATTGCAGGAACTACATCATGTCTTGTGCTCAATGTCAAAGGACTGGCAACATTTCTAGAAGACACGAATTACCACAAAATAATATACTTGTAATTGAGCTTTTTGACATTTGGGGAATCGACTTTATGGGTCCTTTTCCCTCATCTTTTTTCAAAAAAATATATTCTTTTAGCTGTTGATTATGTTTCGAAATGGGTAGAGGCAGTTGCTCTACAAACTAATGACAGCAGGGTTGTCATTAAATTTTTGAAAAAGAATATATTTTCAAGATTTGGGGTACCTAAAGCTATAATATGTGATGGGGGAACACATTTTTATAACAGGCAATTTGAGAAATTATTATTAAAATATGGAGTTACTCACAAAATTGCCACCCCTTATCATCCACAAACGTATGGACAGGTTAAGGTATCCAATAGGGAAATTAAGCGAATTTTAGAAAAGACTGTCAATGCATCTAGGAAAGATTGGTCTTTAAAAATCGACGATGCATTATGGGCTTATAGAACAGCGTTTAAAACCCCTATAGGAATGTCCCCATACAAGATTGTTTTTGGTAAATCGTATCACTTACCAATAGAGCTCGAGCACAAGGCATACTGGGCTATTAAATACGTTAACTTTGATGAGAAAGCTGCAGGTGAAAAAGATTGCTTCAACTAAATCGGATGGCTGAATTGAGAGAAGAAGCATATGAAAATACCAAAATTTACAAAGAACGAACAAAGCGATGGCATGATAAGAACATCGTGAGGCGAGAATTTTTCCCTAGTCAAAAGGTCTTACTATACAACTCCCGCTTGAAGCTGTTCCCAGGTAAGTTGAAATCACGATGGTCTAGACCCTTTGAAATTGTTAATGTGTTTCCTTATGGTGTAGTTGAGTTGAAGGCAGAAGACAACCGTACTTTCAAGGTAAATGGTTATCTTCTCAAACATTACTATGAAGGGGAAATGCAGATAGAGATGCCACAGCTGTGGATTTAGGAGATTTGAGAACTTGAACTGGAAAAGTCGGGCTAGCAACTATAAACTAAGCGCTTCATGGGAGGCAGCGTACGCTCAATAAGTATATACACTAGTGTTTTAGTTTCGTTGATATAAAAAAAATTTAAGAAAAATAATTAAAAAATATATATAATTTAAGGCTGGATAAGAGCCGCCGATTTCAGCTGGCCTAAACTCAGTACAAATAAAGGTCGGCTCAAAAGGACGGCGGAGTATAAGTACAGGGTGTCGGCCTTTGTCTGGTTTTTAGACATTGGCCGGCCCTTCTCTCTCTCTCATTTGCTCACTTATTTTTCTCTCTTACTGACTTATTCTCTCTCGATTGCTCTCCCTCTCTCTCGCACTTCTCCTCTCTCTTTGACCTATTTTCTCTTCACTCTCCTCTTGCATTCAAGACACTCCAAAGGTGACAGACATTTTGGGAGGAATTTTCTTGCTGATGAACAATTTTACACTAGGGAAGTACCAGTGTTTCAATTTTTGCATTGACATTCTTTTCCTTAATTTTGTTCTATTATAGGAACAATGAGGACATTGTCCAATTTAAGTGTGGGGAAGGGATTATAAATGTAGAAGTATAATGATTGATTGCACACATCATGAGCTTACAATTCCCATGCTTTATTTATGTCCTTAAGTGTTTATCATCAATGAAATCTTGAAATTAACTTAGATTGGTGCCCCACTCGCCAATTATTGTGACTGGTTTACATAGTTAAAATTTAATAGTAAAATCTCTAGAGAACGGGTTTACCCTATGTTTAGCCTTTGAACTTGAGATTGAGTCCTTAAGTTGAAAAAACAAGCAAGTTTACATCAAGGAAAAATTGGTTGGGATAAATTTCTCTTGAAATTTCTTTGAGAATACCTTAACACCTAGTGAAAGTGGTAAAGGAAATATTTTACTTAGTGATCCCTTATAAAAATAGTCTTAACTAATATTCATTTATGCAAAAAAAAAAAAAAAAAAAAGAAGAAGAGCCTTTACTCCAATGACTCAGGAAAGTGAGTTAAGAGTATCCAATCTTAAATGTTAGTGTGATGAAGAGTTCGTAGGGGTCCCTTTAAAACCTGGTCACTTAGGCGATGAGCCCAGGATGTGCTGACTCAATGAACTCACAATAACGAGAAGGGCGGAAAGGCAAAAATTTAGTACCTTAATGAAAGCCAGGTTGACATGGGCGAGCTTTGGTCCCTCAGAAGAGTGAAGTCTGACTCCGCTGTCAATTAAGGAAAATAAAAAAAATGTGAATATAGGACAATAAGTGAAATAAAGACTAATTTAAAAAGGGAGAAATTCTAGGAAAAAAATGGATACCATATGCTTTCACTTTTTGTTATCTTGTTTAGAGAAGTAAAATTGAGGGAGATTATACTTGCTAATAACCAATGAAGTTTAAATGAATGTTTTTCCTTATGGACTAAGTATTTTTTTCTTTTGATTGTTAAACACTGAGATTAAAAATCTGTTTTATTTAGATTAACTACTAAATTTCAACTAGATATACTAGTTACAAGTTTCAGTATGGTCAGAACAATAGGCACCAGAAGTTCAATGACGGATTTCTCTTGTTTAATTCAATTATTTTTCTTGAGGACAAGCAAAAGTTCAAGTTTGGGGATGTTGATAAGATCACATTATTTTCTTTTGGATTTATATTAAATTTATTTCAATATTATAAGAAAATATAAAGAAATGGTATTTAATGGTGTTTATTGTGAAAATTCAGGTTTTGAGGACCTAAAAGTAAATTACAAGTTAATTGGAGGAGTTTTTCACAAAATTGAAGAAGCAAGTGAAGGATTGCATTGAAGGCTGCTGGCCTTAAACCGGCCAACTACCAAAGGCCGTTGGCCTTAGACCGGCTAACTACCAAAGGCCGCTGGCCTACATTAAACCGGCTTAGAAAGAAACATCATCAAAGCCGTCGGCCTTGAGCCGACCTACATTTAAGGCCGTCGCCCTTGAGCTGGCTTACATTGTTCCTAGGATATCCATTGCGAAAATCTCTCCAAAATCTTGTCTTGATTAATTTGCTGACTCAATCCTCATCAGATCAACCTTACCCTCCTCCTCTTTGGATCTATAAATAGACCCCTTGTGTGAACCTTGAGAGTATCCTTTGTTTTTTGATCTTTGGAATCATTAGAATTCCCTTGAGGACTTTAGGAATTTATCTTCTTTTTAAATTCTTTTACATTTCATGTTATTCTAAATTTTAGTTTGAAGAAAGAACGTTATTGAAGTTTGCTTTCAATTGAAGAAGTTTAGGAATCAATTCGAAAGATTGAAGTTTTACAAACTCTTGAAGATTATAGCAATTGTTTCGTTTATTTGATTTTCTTCTATACCATTTATCAGTTTATTTTTTATTATTTAATATGAATTCCATTGCAATTTATTTACATCAATTTTTTTTATGTAATCCATACCATAATTTTCTAAATCATCCTTGTGGGAAACATGATGAAGCCATAATTCAAACTAAAATGATCATCGTATTCATGTTAATAGGACATATAGATATACGGAAATTTCATATAAGAAGTCCTGCTATGAATTGTATTTTGTAATTGAAATCAATGCATAGGAATGTAAATGACTCGAAAGAGAAATTTAGGTTTTATCAGGAATTCCTAAGTAAGATTTCATAATTCATGCGGAAGTACGTTATTGAATTTTATTAGAAATTGACCTAAGTATTTCATGCAATTGTTTTTATTAAATTTTTCACTAATGGATTAGGAGAAATTATTTTAAAGATATTAGGCAATCATATAATTGGGAAATTTATGATTGTGAATTAGAATCCTCCATTGATTTTAATTAGCAAGAGCATTAAATTAAATGGAGTAATGTTACTTTAAAACTTGATAAAGGATTAAGGTTTTGTCAATTTCTTGTGAAATCCATATAGCTATGAGTTATTATAACATGAAGGCAATATGATTAGTAGAATTAGGGTGGATTCTATTTCCCATCATCAATTCATCCTTTTTCAAACACAATTCCCTTTTTGTGCATTTAGTATAAATTCATTCACATTTGATCTCATCAAATATCATTGCCTAAATAATAGTAGAAATTAATATAGGTCTATTACTTAATCAATCTTCATGGTTAGACACTCTTCTCTCACTATATTACTTGATCCGATCCGGTACACTTGCCGGTATTTATTCACGCTCATTTTATATCTCTTTTTACGTGGATCATTCACTAGGGCAAAAAGCTTTAAAATCTTAAACCCTTAACACTAAAACAGGTGTATGAGGATCAGTTGTAGCTACAATAGTCTTTGCAAAATATAAGGTGAGTGAAAAACAGAGGGAGAGTGTGAGAGCAAAAGACATTGAAAAAGAAAAGAAACACAAAAGTCGATATCAAAAGGAAAAAGAGAGGAAGGTTAGAAAGAGCGTGAGCGACCAAGTTGAAGGGGGAACAACTTTGGTGGTGAGTGAAAAGGAGAGTGCAGCCTTGCAAAAGAAGATTTGTGTGGCAAGAGCGAGTGTAGTGAGGAGAGCGTTAGTGATGAAGCAACCTATGTTGTTGCTGGTTTTTAAGGAAACTTGTTTGAATACTAACAAACTTTTTAACTCTTTGCCTTGTGTTGTTGTTGTCTATTGTGCAGGACTTTGAAGATGTCTTCCCTGAGGAGATTCCAAAGGGGTTACCACCTATTCGTAGTATTGAGCACCAGATTGACCTTGTACCCGGAGCATCTATTCCAAACAAACCAGCTTATAGGAGCCCAAACCAGAGGAGACAAAGGAACTCCAAAGGCAGGTTAGTGAATTAATGGAGAAGGGGACGTGAGAGAAAGCATGAGCCCATGTGCAGTGCCTGTGATTTTGGTGCCTAAGAAGGATGGGTCATGGAGAATGTGTGTTGATTGCCGCGCCATCAACAACATCACGGTAAAAGTATTGTCATCCCATTCCTCACTTAAATGACATGTTAGAGGAGTTATATGGGTCTAGTGCCTTTTCCAAAATTGATTTGAAAAGCGGATATCACCAAATTAGAATGAAAGAAGGTGATGAATGGAAAACCGCATTTAAAACAAAATATGGATTATATGAGTGGTTAGTAATGCCTTTCGATTTAACTAATGCACCTAGTACTTTTATGAGACTTACGAACCATGTTTTGAGGACTTTTAATTTGCAAATTTGTGATTGTTTTATTTTGATGATATCCTCATTTACAGTAAGAGTTTAGAAGACCATACATCTCACTTGAGGAACGTTTTGGAAGTGCTTCGAAAGGAGCAATTATATGCTAACCTCAAAAAGTGCACTTTTTGCACAAACAACTTGTGTTCTATGGTTTTATTGTTAGTGCATAAGGAATACAGGTTGATGAAGAAAAGATTCGTGCAATCCAAGAATGGCCTAGTCCAACTAATGTAAGTAATGTGCGGAGTTTCCATGGACTAGCGAGCTTTTATAAGAGCTTTGTGAAGGATTTCAGCACCATTGCAGCACCACTTACTGAGCTAATCAAGAAGAACGTGGGGTTCAGATGGGGAGAGCAACAAGAGAAGGCCTTTCAGACGCTTAAAATAAGCTGACTCATGCGCCATTACTTGCTTTACCTAATTTCTCTAAAACTTTTGAAATTGAGTATGTTAATTTAGATGGTAAGAAGAAAGCAGAATTTGTTAAACAAATCCATGAGAAGGCAAGGCTAAACATTGAGCGAAGAACAGAGCATATGTGAAACAAGCCAACAAGGGTCGTCGACAAGCTGTCTTTGAACTTGGAGACTGGGTTTGGGTTCACATGCGCAAAGAGCGGTTTCTTGTGTAGCGTCGATCTAAATTACTTCCTAAAGGCGATGGACCATTTCAAATTCTTGAGCGCATCAATGATAATGCCTACAAGATAGATTTGCCAGGTGAGTATCAAGTAAGTGCTACTTTTAATGTTACTGATCTGAGTCCTTTTGATGTAGGCGACGATTTGAGGACAAATCCTTTTTAAGAGGAGGGGAATGATGAGAGCCATGATGGGAGCCAAGCCAGAAGGTGGAATGTGGATCCTCTTGAAGTACCACCTGGACCGATCACAAGAGCTCGAGCGAAACGATTCAAGGAAGCACTTAACGGGTTGATAAAGGATGTCTAAGAAGCCGGAAAGGATTGGAGCAACCATGAGAATGCACTTGCATTTGTACAAGTCATTCAAGGGGATCAAAGCGTAGTAGGTCAAAGCTGCCAGCCTTGACAACACTGGCTTAAACACTGCCGGCCTTGACCCGGTGTTGCCATCTGCACGCGACAGAAGGACTACGCCGGCTTACTACGCCGCCGACCTTTATACTCGGCATACATCCTACGCCGGCTACTACGCTGGCTCCACGTTGCCGGCTTTTATTCCCTATCTATTATTTTTCCATGACTTTATGATGTTATGTCATTTTGGGCTTTTATTGTTACGAGTTATAAACCCTAATATAAGCTTCTAGGGTTCAAAACAGAATATAGAACACACATACAACATTGAATAACACATTTTGAGAGAATTCCTCTCTTAGTTCTCTAAAGAACTTCTCTTGAACTTATCGAATTTCTTCTGTGGCGTTCACCCCGACTTATCAATCCGTCTTTCATCCCGATTATGGCGTCAACAGAATATACCAAGGTTCTTGCCTCACTTATAGGCAACGGGTCACGGTTCCACTCGATTGTTTTTTGCATCTTGGGTTGCAATTACGAACGTATTGGTATTGGGTTTCGTCACACGTGGGCATGGTTTGTATTAAACAAAAAACTAAAAACACACACACATAAACTGACATTATCGGCCTCTCTCTATCCCATTCCTTCTCATTTCCTTTTCATTTGCAAATTCTACACATCTTAAACACTCTTAATTCCACACAAGGAATAACACAACCACTCCATTACCATACCTATCATGTACCGCCACTCAACCACCACTCATCCACTACTATCTTACACCATCAAATCACTTCATTTTCCTCTCATCTAATCCCAAATTGATCATCACCTATTCTCATCTAAACCTAGAAACCCTCCTAATCTCTCACTCATTTTATTTCCCATTTGAAAAACCACAAGCTAAAGTATTAAACAACTCTTAGTTGGAAGAAATTAAGGTGGATAAGGACCTTGGAAAGCTTGGTCTGTGGACTTGGAAGCTAAGACTAGGGTAAACTCAATAGGAGGCAAAGGCTTGAAGCTCACATTTGAAAGTAGGAATTGCATCATTTCTTTTTCTCTCCCCAACCCCTAACACCATGTTTTTCTCCTTTGAATGTTGTAAATTAGTGTAGAATCCACTTTTGTAATCAGTGACTGATACGAACCCCGCCAATCCGTAACGAAACCCAATACCAATACGTTCGGAAATTCGTTGCCTAAGACGCCCAAACACCTAAAGTGGAAACCGTGACCCGTTGTCTATAAAGCGAGACAAGAACCTTGGTATAAAAACGAAGACGCCACAATCGGGATGAAAGACCGATTGATAAGTCGGGATGAACGCCACGGAAATCAATCCGATAAGTTCGATTTAGTTCTTGAAGAACCAAGAGAGGTACCTCTCAAAAGTGTTTAATGTTCAAAGATGTATGTTCTATGTTATCTCTATTCTAAACCCCAGGAGCTTTTATACTAGGGTTACAATTCGTGAAAATACAAGCCTAAAACGACGTAGCTTAGATAATTGCGTAAAAAACACAAGACAGAACAATAAAGGCCGGCGGTGTAGCCATGAAGGCCGGCGGCGTTGGATTCAAGGCCGGCGGCCTTGAGCCGGCCTTGAAGAGATACACGGCCGTGTACTTCTAGGCGTGTATCTTTCTGTGGATTTTCTTGACTCCATACACGGCCGTGCCTTTTTAGCCGTGTATGATTCTGTGCAATCTTGGAATTCCTACACGGCCGTGCCTTGAACATACACGCCCTCTTCAACCCGTGTCCGGTGTAACTTGTATAAAAAGCAAGGGTTTTCCTATGGTTGTTCCAATCCGTTCCAACTTCATGATTGCTCCAATCCTTTTCCGGCTTCATGGACATCCTTTATCAACCCGTTAAGAGCTTCCTTGAGTCGTTTCGCTCGACTTCTTGTGATTGGTCCAGGCGGCACTTCAAGAGGATCCACATTCCTTCTTCCAGCTTGACTTTCATCATGGATCTCATCATTCCCCTCCTCTTGAAAAGGATTTATCCTCAAATCGTCACCTACATCAAAAGGACTCAGATCAGTAACATTAAATGTAGCACTTACTTGATACTCACCAAGCAAATCTATCTTGTACGCATTGTCATTGATGCGCTCAAGAACTTGAAATGGTCTATCGCCTCTAGGAAGTAGTTTAGATCGACGCTGCACAGGAAATTGCTCTTTGCGCATGTGAACCCAAACCCAATCTCCAGGTTCAAAAACAGCTTGTCGACGACCCTTGTTGGCTTGTTTCACATTACTGCTCTGTTCATCGTTTCAATGTTCAGCCTTGCCTTCTCATGGATCTGTAGAACAAATTCGGCCTTCTTCTTGCCATCTAAATTAACATACTTAGAAATAGGAAAAGGTGATAAATCCAAAGGAGTTAGTGGATTAAAAACCATACACAATTTCAAAAGGAGAAAATTTAGTAGCAGAATGCTCTGTACGGTTATAGGCAAATTCAACATGCAGCAAACAATCCTCCCAACTTTTAATATTCTTTTTAATTATAGCCCTCAACAAAGTAGATAAAGTTCGATTCACTACCTCAGTTTGACCGTCAGTCTATGGATGACAAGTAGTAGAAAACAATAACTTAGTTCCTAACTTACCCCACAAAGTCTTCCCAAAAGTAGCTTAAGAACTTAGCATCCCTATCCGATACAATTGTTTTCTAGGCATACCACGCAATCGCACAACTTCCCTAAATAAGAAAATTAGCAATATTACAAGCATCATCCGTTTTGTTACAAGGAATGAAATGTGCCATTTTAGAAAACCTATCAAAAACTACAAAAACAGAATCCCGACCATGTCTAGACTTGGGTAATCCAAACACAAAATCTTTTAGAAATATCTACCCAAGGCTCATGAGGAATAGGAAGTGGGGTGTAAAGCCCTTGAGGTTGGACTCTAGATTTCGCTTGCTTACTTTGGGGACACATCGCTCACAAATCCTCTAACATCTCGTTTCATGTGAGGCCAATAAAAGTGTTCCTGCAATACCCCTAATGTTTTAGCTACTCCAAAGTGTCCCAATTAAACCTCCTCCATGAGACTCCCTCACAAGTAATTCTCTTAGAGAACAAATTGGAATGCACAATTTACTCCCCCTAAACAAGAATCTGTCATGTTTATAAAATTTTCCATACCCACTCTTCCTCACATTGCACATACTCCTCAAAAAATTCTCAATCAGCAGCATATAACTTCTTAATGTGCTCAAAACCAAGAGGTCGAGAACTAAGAGTAGAGATAAAGAGTATCCCTTCTAGAAAGTGCATCAGCAACTACATTCTCTTTACCTTGCTTGTAGTGGATGACATATGGAAATGTTTCGATGAACTCCACCCAACGAGCATCCCTTTTGTTCAGCTTGTGTTGCCCCTTCAAATACTTCAAGGATTCATGATCAGTGTGGATCACGAACTCTTTTGGCCAAAGGTAGTGTTGCCAACGTTTCCAGGGCTCGAACCAATGCATATAGCTCCTTGTCGTAAGTAGGGTAATTCAAGGTTGCCCCACTTAGTTTCCCTCGCTAAAGAATGCAATCGGTCTTCTCTCCTGCATAAGCACTGCTCCAATACCTAATCCTGAAGCATCACACTCAATTTCAAACGTTTTAAGCAAAGTTGGGTAAAGCAAGTAACGGCGCCTGAGTCAACTTATATTTTAAGCGTCTAAAAGGCCTTCTCTTGTTGCTCTCCCCAGCTGAACCTCACGTTCTTCTTAATTTACCTTAGTAAGTGGTGCTGCAATGGTGCTGAAATCCTTCATAAATCTCCTGTAAAAGCTCGCTAGTCCATGGAAACTCCGCACATTACTTACATTGGTTGGACTAGGCCATTCTTGGATCGCACGAACCTTTCTTCATCAACCTGTATTCCCTGCGCACTAACAACAAAACCAAGAAACACAAGTTTGTCTGTGCAAAAAGTGCACTTCTTGAGGTTAGCATATAATTGTTCCTTTTGAAGCACTTCTAAAACATCCCTCAAGTGTGACATATGATCTTCCAAACTTTTGCTGTAAATAGAATATCATCAAAATAGACAACCACAAATTTTCCAATAAATGTCCCTCAAAACATGGTTCATAAGTCTCATAAAAGTTACTAGGTGCATTAGTTTAAACCGAAAGCCATTACTAACCACTAATACAATCCATACTTTGTCTTAAATGCAATTTTCCATTCATCACCTTCTTTCATTCTAATTTGGTGATATCCACTTTTCAGATCAATTTAGAAAAGACACTAGACCCATGTAACTCATCTAACATGTCATCTAAGTGAGGAATGGGATGACGATACTTTACCGTAATGTTGTTGATGGCGCGGCAGTCAACACACATTCTCCATGTCCCATCCTTCTTAGGCACCAAAATCACAGGCACTGCACATGGACTCATGCTTTCTCTCACGTACCCCTTCTCCATTAATTCATCAATCTGCCTTTGGAGTTCCTTGTCTCCTCTGGATTGCTCCTATAAGCTGGATTGTTTGGAATCGATGCTTCGGGTACAAGGTCAATCGGTGCTTAATACCACGAACATGTGGTAATCCCTTTGGAATCTCCTCAGGAAAGACATCTTCAAAGTCCTGCACAAAAGACACAACCACACTAGGCAAACAGTTAGACAATTCGTTAGTAGTCAAACATGTTTCTTTAAAAACCATCAACAACATAGGTTGCCTCATCACTAACGCTTCCTTACTACACTCGCTCTTGCCACACAACTCTCCTTTTGCAAGGCTGCCCTCTCCTTTCACTCACCACCAAAGTTGATTCCCCTTCAACTTGGCCTCTCACACTCTTTCCCACCTTCCTCTCCTTTTCCTTTTGATCTTGACTTTTATATTCCTTTTTCTTCTCATTGTCTTTTGCTCTCTCACTCTCACTCTGCTTTTCACTCACCTTGTGTTTGCTAACGACTGTTGTTAGCTGCAACTGGTCCTCATACACCTGCTTAGGTGTTAACGGTTTAAGATTAAAGCTCTTCCCTTGGTGAACAAGCGTATACTTGTTAGAAAAGCCATCATGCACAACCTTCCTATCAAATTTCCATGGCCCTCCCAATAACACATGACATGCTTCATTAGCACTACATCACATAACACCTCATCCTCATACCTACCAATGCGAAACCCAATTAAGGCTTGCTTACTCACCTTAGTCTCACCACTATCATTCAACCACTGCAATTTATACGGACTAGGGTATCTAACAGTTTTGAGCCCCAGCCTCTCAACAATAAAATTACTCACTACATTGGTGCAACTTCCCCCATCAATAATCAAACTACAAATGTGATCTTCTAGATAACATCTAGTATGAAATATATTCTCCTTTTGCACCTCCTCTTCTTCCTTCACCTGCACATTCAAAGCTCTCTTCACCACTGCCACTAGCCTTCCCATTGCAGGCTCCTCATCATCACTAGCATCCTCTAATGGAGGCATATCCTCTTCTTCACTATCCCCCTCAGTCTCATACTCTCCATCATCATGCAAAATCATCACACGGCTATTTGGACATTGACTAGCAATATGGCCTCTACCTTGACATTTAAAACATCTAATGTCATGATTTCTAGAAGTAGAAGATTCAAGGTTACCTTGATTACAGGAGTAGAACCCGCTTGCCTCAGCTCCCCTTTTGGTTTGGTGGGTAAAGGCTTTTCTTCCTTCTTCCATTGATTAGTCTTCCAAGTGGATGAACCATTACCCTGTTGCAACCGTGCATTACTACTACCTCTCCTCCTGTGCTGGTTCTCAACCTTTATAGCCATGTGAACCATATCCTCCAATTCTACATAATGCTGCAATTCAACCACATTTGGATTTCTCTATTCAACCCAGCAAGAAATCTAGCCATTGTAGCCTCTCTATCCTCCTCTACATTCGCCCTAATCATAGTGACTTCCATCTCCTTGAAATACTCATCTACACTTCGGGTTCCCTGCCTAAGAGTTTGCAACTTGTTGTGCAATTCACGATAGTAATACGCAGGTACAAACCGCTTCTTCATCACTCTTTTCATCTCTTCCTAAGACTCAATAGGTGGCTCACCACTCCTTCTCCTATTCAACATTAGTTGATCCCACCACACTATAGCATAATCCGAAAACTCAATGGCAGCAAGTTTTACTTTCTTTCTCCCACTATAGTTGTGACAATCAAATACCATCTGCGCCTTTTTCTCCCATTCTAAGTACGCCTCGGGTCATTCTTCCCTTGGAAAGGAGGAATCTTCATCTTTATGCTACTCAATGATCATCCTCTCTATTCCTATGTCCTCTATCTTCCCAATCCCTAGTTCCTCTATTCCGACCACTATAACCTCTATAACTCCCAACAGAAGGCTCATAAAAATCATCATCTGACATTTTATCTCCACCACTCGGTACTCTCCTAGAACTACTCTCCCTCTTACGCCCTAAGAATACGTTTGTGGATTACTCTAGTCTTTGCTCTATCGTCTCATGAATTTATTCCAATCCCTCTTGGAACATCCTCTTCTCAATTCTCTTGGAACTAACCCGAGCTACACCAATTTCCTTCCGTAGAATTCAAAACAACTCTAGGGTTCGTAAATTTTCCTCTAATTTTTTTTTATCCGAATTTTTTTTTTTGTCTCTGTTTTTCTTTTGATCACGTTTTTCTTTTCTCTTCTTTTTTTTTGTCGTGATTTTTTACTCTTTTTTTTTTTTTTTTAACAATCTCCTAGGCGATATTACACTATCAAAAGACAATCAATACTACGAAATTGAATACGATAATTGATATGAACGATTGGAGTTAGGGTTTTTGATATTACCTTCCTCAACCAAACTTGATGTTTTGACAAACGTAAGCTTTGATACCAAACTGATACGAACCCTGCCAACCCGTGACGAAACCCAATACCAATACGTTCGGATATTCGTTGCCTAAGACGCCCAAACACCTAAAGTGGAAACCGCGACCCGTTGTCTATAAGCGAGACAAGAACCTTGGTATAAAAACGAAGACGTCACAATCGGGATGAAAGACCGATTGATTAAGTCGAGATGAACGCCATGTAAATCAATCCGATAAAGTTCGATTTAGTTCTTAAAGAACCAAGAGGGTTGCCTCTCAAAAGTGTTTAATGTTCAAAGATGTAATGTTTTATGTTATCTCTATTCTAAACCCTAGGAGCTTTTATACTAGGGTTACAATTCGTGAAAATACAAGCCCAAAACGACGTAGCTTAAAATAAGTTGCGTTAAAAAACATAAGACAGAACAAAAAAGGCCGGCGGCCTTGAAGAGATACACGGCCGTGTACTTCTAGGCGTGTATTTTTTCTGTGGATTTTCTTGACTCCATACACGCTGTGCCTTTTAGCCGTGTATCTAGCCGTGTATGATTCTGGTGCAATCTTGGAATTCCTACACGGTCGTGCCTTGAACATACACGTCCTCTTCAACCCGTGTCCCGGGGTAACTTGTATAAAAGCAGTGGTCTTCCCATGGTTGTTCCAATCCATTCCAACTTCCCTGATTGCTCCAATCCTTTCCGACTTCATGGACATCCTTTATCAACCCGTTAAGAGTTTCCTTGAGTCGTTTTGCTCGACTTCTTGTGATTGGTCCAGGCGACACTTCAAGAGGATCCACATTCCTTTTTCCCCAGCGACTTTCATCATGGATCCATCAGTGACCATTGTAAAAAGTTTTTTTTTTTGTTATTTAAAGTAAGGATTAAATGTAAACTTTGGATTTAGTAAGAATAATGAAAGTACTATATATAAGATGTTTTTTCCTCAATATTTAGGCATGAAAATGATGGGAAATTTTTGGCATTGTCAACCTCTTCAGAACCCAATTGGATGTTTAAACCCAAATTGCTCATATTTTTCCTTATGTCTTTATTTCAAAAAAAATTGAGATTAATCTTACGGGAAAATTAATTTTTCTCCATAGGATGCCAAAATGCCTACAACTTCAGTTGGACACAGAACATTTTTCTGGAAAACAATCAAAGCCCGTGCGTTTGTTCTCTATTCTAAGGCTTGGATCTTGAAATTTATGTTATTTTGTATCTTGTAAATGTTATTGAACTATTTTGGTTGTTTTTTGGTTTTGGGACACTTTTATTTCCTTGTAATTTTCATTTAGGGATAGCTCCCTTAAAAGGGGAAAACTTGTAATTTTGAACACTTTTTTAACCCTAGGAGTAGAAGTATAAAAACTTGCTTAAGAGGGGTTTGAGGAGTTATCATTTTGCAGATTATACACTCCTTTCATGTAGTTTTTGGGTTTTCAACCTTGGTTAAAATCTTATCAATTTAATCCCAAGAGTTGAAATTGTGGCGAGTGCAACATCTTGAAATTGTTTTTATACAATTTCATTTTTTATGATTTTTTTCTTCTCTAGTGGTCAAAACTGGGTTGAATTGAGATTTTTTGGTAAATTATAATCTTATTGTTCTCGAATCCTTGTACTTATTTGAAGTATTTATCAATTATATTCGGTTCATCATTAAAGATTTCCCTTGGAATGTGTTCTTCACTATTTAAAAGGGATTATTTTTTTAAGGTTTTTCTTTGTAAAATTTGGGGGGTTTTATTTGTGTGGATTAATAAATTAGAGTTTTTTTAGAAGGCATTTTCATTGTGGTTTCTAATTATATCATTGGATGTTTGGATTTCATCATTTCATCATGGGGGTTCTTTTGAAAAGTGCCCTTTGTGGACCCGATTTTGTCTTTATTGAGATAGTTTTCTTAAGTCTTTTGAAGGGTTTTTTAGTGGTTAGGACACATCTTTTTGGTATCAGAGCAATAATCATATTTGGATTTAAGATTAAACACATCCAATTGAAGAATCGGTTATAAACTTTGGGAAATTGACGCCATTATTCATGAGATTAACTAGTTTGATTGACATTGTTTGTTTGTGATGGGAATCAAAATCCGACAAAACCATCATTAGGACAAAAATTGAGGATTTCGAATCTTGGCGATGGGGCCCCCCTTTCGGTGATCAACCTTTGGGGAGTTAATTTTATCTAACCCTCTTTTATCTTATTCATAATTGTATATTCCAACGGGATGCTTATTTGGTTTCACAAGGGGATGGATAAACTCACTAAGACTCAGCTTGTGGGTTATCTATGGACCCGACCTGAATCGGCGATGAGTTGAACCGACGGATTCCACATGAAGCTACCCTTTGCCAAGATTATTTTTTTTACTTGAAATTTATGTTTGAACCTTTATTTTGTAAGCTTTATGGGACATTTTATTTGGTTGTAATTTTGCCTTTAGGACCGCCCCCTTATAGTGGCATAGTTGTGATTTCTTGTCATTTTAACCCTAAAGGGTGCAAGTATAAATACTTGCAAATTAGGGTTTTTTTGGAGCTTTTGATATTGGAGAAAAAAACACCCCTTTTTGCCGAGAGAGAGAGTGCCTCTTTCAAGCAAATTTCTCTTATCAATTTCCTAGTTAAATTTTTGGCGAGTAGCTTGGATTTGTTGTGTGTTATATCAACAAATTACAAGTTGCAAATTTCCCAAATAGTGAGTCATATTTTGGGGAGGATTTGTTATTTTATGTACTTTTGTTCTTATGAAATTAGGGTTCTAATTTCGAATTTGAAAGCACATTTTAATTGAATTGGAATTCATTTCATGTTCTATTGTTCATCATTGAAAACTAGCCATCGGATTTCTTTAATCCTTTTGATTTTTCATCAACAATTCGGAATTTCATTTTGGGAAAATTGGGCTTTTCCTTTGTTTTTGGCTTGATGTTCATTATCAATTCATCCCTTTTTAGTTTATTGTGCTTACCCCCCTTTAGGCACATCGATTGTTTTTAAATTGGTTTTATAGTGCTTTTAAACTTGGTTTAGGCCATATCTTTTTGGTATCAGAGTCTTGTTGAGAGAAGGGAATTGGGTTTTATTCAATTTTGTGGAATGATCATCAAATTAGGGTTGATCAAGCGAAAACCGCAATTGTGTTGTTGTTGTTGTTTGAGATTTCGAAATTACCTTGGATTGGGATTTTATTTGCTGTTGTTGGAGTTGTTTTGGGGAAAGGTTTTTTATCACTTTGGGTCCTAAATTTTTTTTGGAAGAGCAGAAGTACAAAGTGAAGTTTACTTTAGCTTTTTTTGAACTTGAAAATTACCAATTCTTGCCGTGAAATAGCTTTTGGGGTGTGAGTTGTGTTGTTTGTTTTTCTTTGAAATTTCCCTTGTGTAATCTGAATTTGTGGAGTACAATTTGCAGATTTCATTAAGTTTTATTAGAAAGGGAAATTTTTTGAATTCAAAAACATATGCAATTAATTGTGGGAGTTAATGATTGTTATTTTAATTTGAATTCATTGTTACCAATTTGGGGAAAGGGTTGCAAAAGTGAAGTTTTTTGAAAATTTCAAATTAAAGTTGCTGCCTATAGTGGGATTCGGAATTCTTTTGGGAAAGCTACTTATTAAACTTTTTTTCATTATTTGCCGTGGAAGTTTAAGACTACTTGTAATCAAAACACCTTGTTGTTGCCGTAAGTGAACACTTAAATTTTTGTTGTTCTTGTGTGTTGCTGGGAGTGAACTTGGGAAATTAAATTTGCGCACCGTATACTTGTGGTTGTTGTGGAGAAGAGTATTAAAGTGAGTTGCAATTATAAGATTTTTAACATTAAGTGGGTTTGTTTTTTGTCTTTTGTATTTGCTATTGTGGGATTTTAAGGGAAGTATAGTAGGGAAGTGTGTACCTTAATCATATCATTTAAGGAACAACATATAAGAATCTAAAATATTCTAATGACAGTGGAAGGGGGGATTGGGTGAAAAGCCAAAAGCCAGGTTGGTGGAGGACAGGGTGAAATGTGGCAGGCAGGAAAACTTTGGAGGAACAACTTCAGGGGCTTAACTATAGTTGCTACCTAGAATAGAGTTAAAGGGATGATTTGCCAAAACCCGCAATGGAAAACCAAACAGCACCACCTCGAGTAGCTCCACAAAAACCCTCATCGAAACAGAGTAGTGGGAGAGGAAATTTAAATAAAAGGGATAGGTGGGAGCTATTCCAAACAGGGAAGAAAGGGATGATAATTTTGGGGTAACCTAAATAAAAATAGGGATTTCAGCCACCTCGGGGTTTAGAGTATGTGAAACTACAGATGCCATCCTATGATGGTAAGGGATAGCAGTGAAACTTAGACTGGGGGGAAAAGGTCAAAGGGTCTCTTGAATGTTATGAGATTGACGATAGTACTAGGGTCAAAATTGGTTGCTATTGAATTTGTAGGGATGCCCACTTTGGTGGAAGAATCTGATCTTTAAAAGGGCGTCGGGATGGAGAAGCGAGGTTCAGACCTGGAGGGAAAAAGAAGGGGTTGCTAAGGAAAAGGTTCATTCCTGAAAACTACAAAAGGAGCTTTTTTAGCGACTGAAAACCCTTTGGGGGCGGGGGGGAAAAACGTGGTATTATGGCGGGAATTTGAGACCCTTATGATTGGGTGTGGGTCTGTTGACCTCCAGAAAAAACTAAGCACGTTTTGTCTCAGGAAAAAATATGAGTTTAGCGGTATTGTTGAGCTGTAGCGCTATCCACATTGATGAGGCTATTCAGTTCCCTTAAAAATAGGGACAGAGGGGTCCAACTTCTTTGGGGCTCCAAGCAGTAGGCCCAACACTGTTAATAGCCCATCTCAGCCGACAGTCGATCAAGGGGAACAAAGGAGTAGGTGAGGGGTCAAGGCAGTAGACACTCTCCCCCAACCATTAAAAGAAAAAAACTTCCCCATTGGGGGGGGAAAAGAGGTTTCCCCCAGAAACGAGGCAAACTGTTCCCGGTCTACTGTGGGAAAGCACGCCAGAAAAAATGTTTTAAATAGGGGATTTGGGCTATGGCTGCAAGTGTCCAAATAAAGGGTGATGACTGTTATGGAAGACTTAGAGAGGTACTAAGGATGACCATGAACAGATTGAGCCCACAGATCTACCAAAAGCATTCGGAATATTATGATGAAAAATGTAAAGCGCCTGAGGAGCATACTGGGGGGAAATACTACCCCCTTAAGTGTTACCAGGATTTTGTCCACATCTCCTGATATCAGTATATTTTTGAGGGAGAACATATTTCATACCTCTTACAGAATCAGGGTAACCTTTGTGTACTCATCTCGTAGTGGTAGTCGCACGAATGTTATACTGTGCACTGGTAAACAAATTCAAAATGTCTACTATACCACATCCAGTCCTTATATTTTCTTGGCTGGATAATAGAGGTATATGCATGTTACCCTTAGGGCAAAGGTTCCGTGAGTGGGGGGTAGAATTTTCATGATGAGATCCTTTTTGATATAGTTCCATGCATGCATTCCATTTGCGTTGGGTCGGCCCTGGGTTTTATGATCGATGGGGATACATGATGGGTTTTAAAATACCTACATGTTCCGGGCGAGACTATATCCCATTACCGAGACTCCATCTGAGGTCTAGGGGTTTTTAGAAACAGGTTAGGCATCCATCCACTACCCTAGTTACTGGGAGAGCAGGTAATAGGTCCAGGGTTCAATTCCACAATGATCCTCTAGATTTGAGGGGAAATCTTTCAGAAGCCCGAGGGGAAAGATGGGGAAAATTTTTGGCACTATCAACCTCTTCAGAACCCAATTTGGATGATTAACCCAAAATTTCTCATTTTTACCTTTTGTCTTTATTTTTAATAAAAAAATTTAGAATAATTTACAGGTACAATTATATTTTCCCTGGGATCCAAAATGCCTACAACTTCGTTGGTACAGAACATTTTTTAGATAACAATCAAAGACCCCCTGCGATTGTTCTTTATTCTGAGGCATTGGATCATGAAGATTTATGTTATTTTGTATCTTGTAAAAGTTTATTGAACTATTTTGGTTGTATTTTGGTTTTTTGGGGCACTTTTTTTTCCTTGTAATTTTTATTTAGGAATAGCCCCCTTAAAAGTGGCAAACTTTTAATTTTGAGCACTTTTTTAACCCCCGGAGTAGCAAGTATAAATACTTCTTAAGAGAGGGTTTTTAGGGTTATCATTTTGCAGATTATACACCTCCTTTCATGAGAATTGGGGTCATACCTTGGTTCCAAACTCTTTCATTTCAACCCCAAGAGTTGAAATTGTGAGTTATATCAATTTCATTTTGTTGTGATATTTTTTCTTAGTGTTCATTTTCTAGGGTTGAATTGGTATTTCTTGGTCAACATACATTTATTGTTCTTGAATCCTTGTACTTTTTGAAGTATTTATCATTTATTGGGTTCATCATTGAAGTTTTTTCCCTTGGAGTGTGTTTCTTCACTATTTAAAAAGGGATTATTTTGTTATGGTTTTTCTTTGTCAAATTGGGGTTTTTTTGCGGGGATTACATGAATTGAGTGTTTTTTAAAAGGGCTTTTTATTGGTTTCTAATTATATCATTGGATGTTGGATTTTATCTTTTCCCATCATTGGGTTCATTTGAAAAGTGCCCTTTGGGGATTCGATTTTTTTTAACTTGAGATAGTTTTTCTTAGTCTTTTGAATGTGCTTTCAAGTGTTTTTAGGCCATAAAAAACTAGAAGGAACTCAAAAAAAAAATGACCCCCCTTTGTTGGTTAAAACCTAGAAGGACTTGGGGGGTTTAAATTTTAATTATAATGAGGACTAATAGCTTTAACTAGCTTAGAGGTCAGGAATAGTAAAAATGACAAATTTTGAAAAACAGAAAATTCCTCTTGAGTTACCTAATTGACACCAAAAGGGAAATAAATTAATGTGTTTTTCCTTTTGGTTTATCTTATAGATATAAAAAATGATTATGGAAGATTAGAATTAGAACCTTTAATTAAGTACTAAAAACAGGGCATTAGGGAAAATATGAAAAACCCGAAAAAAAGGCTTGAAAAACCCAACTTAGGCCTGAGCATAAGACTTTCCCAACAAATATTACAAATTAAAACTTTAAAGTAAATGTACAAATAAATTAAATATTGATTATGATTAGCTTCATTAAGTTTAAGGTCCAATTGAAACCAAAAGGCCCAAAATTTTGGCCTAAAACCCCAACAAGCAAAACTGTTTAAACCCATTACCCAATTTGTGCCCCAAATGATCGAAAGATCTCATTGTGAAAGTACACTTCAACCTTCAAAACAATTATAAGAACAGAAAAGTGGATTTAAAAAACAAAAAAAGCAGACCAAAATATAAAAAATAGTAAAAAACTAATAATATACAATTTTTAATTGAAAAACATTAGAATAGTTTAGTGTACTTATACTTAAAGAATAAAATTTCCTTTATCAATTGATATTAATTTTTAGCATGAGATACCCGAGGATTATTAGACCAGTAGCAAATATGGTTAAGTGAGTATTCTAATGATTATTATACTTGTTTGTATTGTAGTTTAGTATTGCTTAAATGATTTATATTTTCAATAAGATGTTTGGGGTTCAAGTAATGCATGTAATTGACTTGTGATGTGATCTATGATAACTCACATAATATATGAGAACCACTTGAAATACAATGGGGTTTGCCTTAGAAATCATTAGGTTGCTGAATATCTATAGTAATTGTAATGGTCACCTAAATAATTAGACCTAACAATATTCAACTTAAATAATAAACTTGATCATGTATATCATAACTTGCATATAGAAGGTTGTTTCAATTATGCAGTGGTATAAAGAGGTAGTACAGAGGTGATTCTCCATGCATAACCTTGCCTTAATATTAGGAACTACTGAGTACTAGGAAATGTCACCCTTTGATTAAGGCTAAGTTTAAGGAAATTTTCTACTTTAGGGTAGGTGAGATTGAGTGCCTAACCCATGTCCACACTCCTTTAGGCATAGATAGTATTATTGCTATATTTTGAATATAGTTATTAAACTATAAAATTTTTCAAATTCTAAGATTAATGATTAAGCTCAGGATAATTAGAACCCGAGCTAACATATAGGTCGTTATTTCCTAACTTAAGCAATTGAGGGTGTAAATCCATACTATATATGGCTTTGTAATAGTTTTATATGTTATTGCATTTCATACACTTATCCATGCATTCCCTATGCTTGATAATTAAATTGTTGGATGATTGCTTTCTAGTATAATATGAAGAATATCTAACTAAGCTGGTTTTAGGTTATACCCTCATAGTATTCCATTTATTGCAAGAGCTCATATATGATACGACACAAACTATTATATAATTTGATGATTTTGATTCAAAAGATGATGTAACAAAATTGATTTTATAATCAAATGATTGCTTTGATACCAAAAAATGATGTGCCTTAAACCATGATATAATCAAATAAATCTCGGTTCCAAGGCGACAATCCATAGTAATTGAATCCAACAATCAAATAAAGAACAATAATATAAAATAAACCTTAAACCCCTTTATAGGAAAAAAAAATCCAACAAGACCTATCATTAGGGCAAGAACTAAAGGATTTCAAATCTTGGCGTTTTAGGGCCCATTTTGAGCAGATCGACCCCGAAATTATTTATATATTAACATCTTTTCTATTATTTTTGTATTATGTTTTCCAATAGGCACACTTATCATATTCTATAGGGTAATGGACAAACTCCCTTAGACTCAGCTTGTGGGTTATCCATGAACCGACCTGAACCGGCGATGAGCTAAGCCAATGGATCCTATAGAAGACCGGCATCATGAAGACCATTTATTTTATATATTTCTTCTTTTATGAACTATTTTAGTTGTATTTTGGTTTTGGGCACTTTTATTTCCTTGTAATTTTCATTTAGGGTTAGCCACTTTAAAAGTGGCAAACTTGTAATTTTGAGCACTTTTTAACCCTAGGAGTAGCAAGTATAAATACTTGCTTAAGAGAGGGTTTGAGAGGGTTTAAATTTTTTCAGAATATACTTTTCCCTTTTCACTTTGAGAATTAGGGTTCATACCTTGGTTCCAAAATCTTATCAATTTCAATCCCAAGAGTTAAAATTGTGGCGAGTGCAACATCTTGAAATTGTGAGTTATAATCAATTTCATTTTGTTGTGATTTCTTTTCTTCTCTAATGTGTCATATCTATGGTTGAATTGAGATATTTCTTGGTCAGAAATACACCTTATTGTACACGAATTCTTGTGCTTATTTGAAGTATTTATCAATTATATTTGGTTCATCATTGAAAATTTCCCTAGGAAACGTGTTCTTCATTTATTTGAAAGGGGTTATTTTTGTCAGGGTTTTTTCTTTTGTCATATTGTGGATTATTTGCATGGATTATATAAGATTAGGGTGTTATTAGAAGGTATTATCAGTATGGTATTCTAATTATATCATTGGACATTTGGATTTCATCATATCTTCACTTGGTTCACGTCATTTTGCCCTTTTTTTGGATCCGATTTTACCTTAACTTGAGATAGTTTTTCTTAAGTCTTTTGAATGTGCTTTCAAGAGTGTTTAGGCACATCATCTTTTTGGTATCAGAGCACATGTTGAGAGAAGGGAATTGGTTTCATTTGATTTCGTGGAGTTGATCATCCATTAGGGTTAATTTAGTGAAAACCACAAATTGTGTTGATTGTTGTTGGTTTTGAGCTTGTGAAATTACCTTGTCTTGGAGTTTATTTTTCTGTTTGTTGGAGTTGGTTTGGGAAGGTTGTTGCATCATTTTGTGATCACTAATTTTCGTGGAAGGGCAGAAGTATCAAGTGTTGTTTAATTCAAACAATTTTTTGAACTTGCAAAACTTACCAAAATCCTTGTCGTAGCTTGTTGTAGCGTGGAGGAAGATGTGTAGTTTGTTTGCTTTGAATTCCATTGTGTAATTCTGAATTGGTGGAGTACAATTTGCAGATTGCATTGAGTTTTGATTAGTAAGGAATTATTTGAATTCAAAACATATGCAATTAAGTTGTGGGAGTTAATGACTGCTATTTGAATTTGAATTCATTGTTACCAATTGAGGAAGGCTTGCAATTAGTGTTGTGAATCCATGTGCAATTCGGAATTGGAGCATTTGAAAATTCCATATTTGAAGTGTGTGGAAGGATAAGCATCCATTTGAAATTGAAATACCTTCTTTAAGTTCGAGAGCAATTCATTGAGTAGCATTGAATAAGTGTTATTTGAATTTGAATTGTTTTTTACCATTTGTGGAGAAGGTTGCATTTAATGGAGTGATTTCAAATTTGAATTTTGTTGCTGCCATTGCTTGTGGTTTATGGTGTGAATGGGAGTGGTGTAGTGGCAAGGACGTGTACACCTTGAAGTATTGTATGTAAGAGTTTTTTTAAAAAAAAACAAAAAGGTTAAAACGTATAGTAGTGTTGTAGTGAATTTGTTGCACTGTGTAGGAGTGAGGTGTGTGTGGTGGTGTAAATTTGTGGAGTTGTGTGGAGTAAGGTGCTGCACATTAAGATAAAGTGTGAGTGTGAACCGTGGCAAGAATAAGGAAAGTGAGTAGTAGAATTTAAAATTCAAACAAGTCATTAAATGTGTAAAAGTAATTGAACTAGTTACTTAAACACTTGTTGTTGAATTTAATTCTAACTACTTGAAAGTAGTTGAGTATACTTCATTTGTGGTTTGGTTGTGTACTTGAACCTTGGAAGTGTGAAGATAATTATTGTATTGTTGGATTTGAGTACAATCATGTCTAGTGAAATGTTTCATTATGCTAACATATTGCATCGGGACATGACTTCTTTTTAAACCATTGATGAGGGACAAAGAGAAAACTTGTTCCATACTTCTTGTAGGGTACAAGGAAACTTGTGTGCAATTATTATTGATGGTGGTAGTTGTACTAATGTTGTAGCTATATCATTAGTATCGAAGTTGAAACTTGAAACTATCTCACATCCTAAACCCTATACATTACATTGGTTGAATGATTAGGATAGTCTTTGTGTGACCCAAAGGGCTAGGGTACCCTTCAGTATAGGGGACAAGTACTATGATGAGCTTGAATGTGATATTCTTCCTCTTTGTGCATCCCATATATTACTTGATAGACCATGGTTATATGATAGGATGGTATTACATGATGGGTATAGAAATACTTATATGTTTAAAAAGGATGGTAAATGTATAGTATTGAACCCTATATCACCATCAGAGGTCCAAGAGATGCAAAGACAAATAAAACAACCATCACAGGTTCGTGAGGGTCATAACCACATGATCAAACCTTCATAGGATCCTGATGATCATAGTCAGACGAGCAGACTACCAGAGAGCCAAAATGTACAGAGACAGTGTGTGTTCACCTTCAGAGTCTCAGAGGACAATGAGCAGTTGGGTCAACCATTAGAAGAGTTAGAAAAAGAGGAAACAATATCATTGAAATGGGTTGAGATTGGGGACACCTCAGTGGATAATGGGTCTTTATTTGTGTTGCAGAAGAGATACAATCCTGGAAATGGAGGAGAGAAAACAATCAACCATGATGGGTGTCGAATCCAACAAAAATAAAACCTACTCCTAGACAATTATATGATTTGCATATAGTGGTGAGTAGGGTCGAATCCACAGGGATTGGTAAAGAATATTTCTATTCAAAGAGAACAATAAGAAAAAGGAAAATGGGGGGTTTTGTTTGTGAATCAAATAAAGTAAAACAAGGTAAGAAAATCAGATATTGGTAAAAGCCTAGCCAAAGGAATCAAGATGGTTTAATTCTAGGAATTGATCATCGATGCAAATGTTCTCTATCTTGTTCTAGATAAATTGGTTATGGTTATTAACAAGCTCTAACAACCTATCTCTCCTTACTTCCTCGATAACCTCGACAAGCGCTTTGAATTATTTCTCTTATTGATTAAACAACCCTTAGACAAGCGCTTAGGATTTAATCTATCAATAGCATTAAGATCTAGAGAGACTACCAATTCATGCCAGTAGATTATAAGATAACCTATTTAAACATGATCACACACCTCCATAACATGAATTCGATCATCTCTTTTATAACCAAACATGTTATTGCGTCACAAGACTAGAACAATCAAACAATTACGGATTTGACGTGCTAGTTGACAATATATTAACTTGCTAATTGAGTAGAAGAGCTCTATTCATACTAATCAACAAAGATAATAATGACAAAACGATTAGAAGATATATGAATACCCGAAAGCAAAGAATAGAATAAATACACAGTCAATTAGACCTCACAATTCGTGGAGAATTAAACATCTATGACCCTTTGGCTAGAAAAGTAGCTTAGCTACTCATGTTCATCAACAAAACGAAAAAAAAGATAGAAACATAATGAACCCGGTTGCTTGCTCTGCCTCCACGTTTCCTTCTTCAAGATCCAAGATTCCGAGATCAAAAGTTGTCCTAACCCTCTAGGGTTGGCTCTATTTATACTATTAGATGGATAACATGTGATCTTTTGCTAGCAAGATACGAAAATATCTTTCCTTTTTCAAGTAGATTTCGAGAAGTGAAGATACGTCTGCCTGGCACGCCCCACCACACGGCCGTGGGTTAAGCCGTGCCATACTCTTGTGCATATTCTTCAAGTCTTCAACCGCGCCCAGTGTGAACCACGGTTAAACACACGGCCAGATTTCAAGACCGTGCCTTCGTCTGTGCATAATCTTCAAGTCTTCATCCGTGTCCAATGTGTAGCACGGTTACAACCACGGCTAGATTTCAAGCCGTGTCTTCATCTGGTTGATGTTCTACACTTTCTTCTCCTTAGCACATCTATCTTCCACCACGGCTTCAAGCACGGTTTATCCCATGGGTTCCACCACGGCCGTTCCTTAAGCCGTGTCTCTCTCTATTCAAAGTCCTCATTTTCGCCTTCTTTTCCAGTGTGTAACACGGTTTGAACCTTGGCCGTGCCTCAAACCGTGCTTTCCTCCGGTGGTGTAATTTCTTGTCTTGATCCAAGTTGTAGATGACTTCTCTAAAATACTTGAATTAGCATCCTTGACTCCATTTAACCTGATTTATCACGATGATAGAATTAAAGTACCATTTCCTTATGATTTCTATAAAATCAATAATAATTTAACACAATTTATAATATAAAGATTGAGTATAAAATGGCTCTATCAAATTCCCCCACACTTAAACTCTTGCTTGTCCTCAAGCAATTGCATCAAATCAATTGAGAAATCTGTCATAAATTATACAAGCTTTCTTTTCATCATTCCAAGCATCTATTCATTCGTAATTCATGACTTGTAATTTAATGTCTACTACTTCAACCCCATTGGTTTCCTGTGATCAAATTACTATGGACAAAATTCAATAGCTAATCTAAACAAAACAAACTTTAATCCTCATGTTTAGCAAAAGAATTTTTTATTCCAAAAGTAAATACTTAATCCACTAAGGAAAAACACCCAATTAAACTTCATTGGACATTAGCAAACATATAATCCTTGCAACATAAAGTAAAAGCATATAGTATAAGCTCTTTGCTAGATATTCTCCCTTTTATACATCTTTGTTTTATTCAATGAATGTTCACATTCATGTTCTTTTGATTTATTCAAGCATCTATTTTGACGGGTTTTTGCCCGCTTCTTTTCATGAACTTTTGCCTTTTTCGCCCTTATCGTTATAGTAAGTTCATTGAGTCGGTAACATCCCGAGCTCATCACTCAAGTGACCGGGTTTTGAGATACCCCTACGGACTCTTCCTCACTCTAACATTCAAGTTTGAATACTCTTAACTCAATTAGTTGAATCATTGGAGTAATGGCTATGCTTGATTTTTTTTTTTTTTTTTTTTTTTTCGCTAAGTGTTATGATTGCTTTACAAACAACTTCAAAGAGTATACAGTAGCTAATATAACCTAGAAGTAAACTTGTTTATTTTTCACTTAGGGACTTTGACTTACTCTTAGACTTCCAATTCTAAAGCTAAATACAAAGTAAATTTGTTTCTTAAAGATTTCACTACTTAATTTTAACCATGTATTCTAATCACAGCAGTGGGTGAGTAAAACATTTGAACAAGTCAATTTCACATTTTGTAGATGCTTATTACAACATTTAGTATAATCTCTAGATTTCATGATAATTTTGAAAAAAATTGGCTTAAAATTGCTTAAGGACAAACATTCAGAGTATAAGTTAGTTCTCTATTCTCCATATTTTATTATCCTCTCCCCCACACTTAACTTGAACAGTGTCCTCACTGTTCCTAGTTCAGCACAATTGAAGAGGAATTAACAACACAAAGGACATTAGAGAATAAGAGAAAGGAAATATTGGTACTTCCCTAGTATTGGAGTGCTCCCTTTAAGCTCTGGAAAGTGTCATCTAATGATATGTATCCTTGCTGCAGCCGATCCAAAGAGTTCAAAACTACACTAAAATCAAATCAAACTAAACTAAAAACAAAAAAAACTAAAACAAACCAAAACTAATGCAAAACAATTTTTTTTTTTTTTTTACATGGGTTGCCTCCCATGAAGCGCCTTTCTTTAACGTCTTTGGCTAGACGTTCCTGGCTAAATATTCGGATAAGGATTTAGATTCCAGCCTTGGTGCCTGAGGTGATGGGTTAATAATATCCACAACAAAAAACAGGAGATGGGTTAATAACATCCGCAACAAAAACAGGGGAGATATCGTTAGGGTGTTTCATGGCATCATAAATATGAAATTTAATCACTTCACCATCAAACTCCATAGTGAGGGTGCCATCATTTACATCGATTTTCGTTTTAGAAGTCTTAAGGAATGGTCGCCCTAATAATATCAGTGATGAAGTATGAGAGTCACTATCGTCCATGTCAAGCACATAAAAATCAGCAGGAAAAACCAACCCATTGACTTGAACTAAAACATCCTCTAGAACTCCCTCAGGATAAACATTGGACCTATCAGCAAGTTGAACAATAATACCCGTTTCCTTTAAAGGACCAACATTTAAACGTTGATAAACAGACAAAGGCATGACATTGATAGAAGCTCCTAGATCACACATGGCTTTAGCGATTCCAAGATTACCTATTTTGCAAGGAATGGCGAACATACCTGGGTCCTTACATTTAGGAGGAAGCTTCTTCTGAATAATAGCTGAAACATTTTCACTCACACTAATCTTTTCATTGCCTTTCAGCTTCCTTTTGTTAGTGCACAAATCTTTGAGGAATCTAGCATAGCGAGGTATTTGCTTAATTGCATCAAGTAAAGAAGTATTTACCTCGACTTTATGAAACGTTTCCAGAATCTCTTTTTCTTTCGCTTCCTTCTTGGATTTCGCTAATCTGGAGGGGAATGGAGGTGGTATCAATGTGACCTTCGATGGCTCATCTAGAGACTTGCTAATCTGGTCGCCCTGCTGGCTCGGAGTCGAAGTCTCTTTCTTGGTCTCTTCCTCAAGATTAGACGGATGTCCTTTCTTATTTGATCCCTGCAATTCTGTTCCACTTCTCAAGGTAATGGCATTAACGCTTTGCTTCGGGTTTGGAATAGTTTGAGAAGGTAACTTACCTTGAGTTTCTAACCTATTGATAGCTGAAGCAAGTTGGCTTACCTGATGCTCCAAGTTTTAAATGCTTTGCTTTGTTTCCTCCTGAAATTGTTTGGTATTCACAGCTAGAGACTTAACAATATCCTTAAAGGGTATACCTGAAGTGGAAGGAGCTTGGGGTACGTGGTGTGATGGCTTTGGCTGGAATTGTTGGACATGTTGAGGGTTATTGCCATATCGGAAGTTAGGATGATCCCTCCATCCAGGATTGTAAGTGTTGAATAGGGATCATATTTCCTTTGTGGCTGTCCTGGGAATCCGCCTACAGCATTGGCGTGTTCATGGTTGTCATCTTGCAATGTGGGACACAATGTCGGTCGGATGACTAGGAGCAGCTCAAATTCCACAAGCTTTCACCTGTTGGGTATTTCCAAGAGCTAGCTGCTGCACAAGGAGGAAGATTAGAAATTTGATGTTCAAGGTTAGACACACTTACCTCATTTACCTTCCTTGAAGACGTATCGTGCCTATACACAAATTGTTGTGAATTAGCAGCCATAATGGAGATCAATTCCCTAGCTTGACCAGGGGTTTTGTTCACTATGGCGCCTCCACTTGCAGCATCCATCATCTTCCTCTCCATTGGAAGTAGGCCTTTCGTAGAGATATTGGATGAGGAGTTGTTCGGATATCCCAATGTTGTGGGCAGCTTGCACACAGTTGCTTGAACCTTTCCCAATACTCATGAAGAGTCTCGGTGTCCCTTTGTTTTATACCACAAATTTCTCTTCTTATTCCAGCGGCTCTGGATGGGGGAAGAATTTGTCCCAAGAAGAGTCTCACCATATCTGTCCAAGTGGTGATAGAACTTGGAGGCAAATAAAACAACCAATCTTTTGCTTTAGTACTTAAAGAAAATGGAAAAGCACGTAGCTTGATTTGATCGCGGTTTTTTCCTTGCGGCCTCAAACTAAACACACTATATGGAACTCTTTCAAATGCTTATGAGGATCTTCATTCTCAAGACCATGAAATGTAGGTAGCAGATGTATCAACCCAGATTTCAATTCGAATTCCACGGCTTAGTTCGGGGTAGTGAATACAAGTGGTTGTTGATTCACATCCGGTGTAGCCAACTCCCTTAAGGTTCTCTCGAGATTTGCCATGTCGTCTTTTTTTTCAGAATTAGACAAGTCCGATACTAAGTTCGGTCTAGTGGATGATCTAGCTTCTTGTCGCAGCATCTTTTGAGTCTTCTCAATCTCCGGATTATAAGTTAGTTCACCTGTCTGAGAAGAACGAGTCATACAAGAATAGAAATAAATTTGACACCAATCCCCGGCAACGGCGCCAAAATTTTTATGGGTGTCGAATCCAACAAAAATAAAAACCTACTCCTAAAAATTATATGATTTGCATATAGTGGTGAGTAGGGTCGAATCCACAGGGATTTGGGAAAGATATTTCTATTCAAAGAGAACAATAAGAAAAAAAGGGAAAAAGGGGGGTTTTGTTTGTGAATCAAATAAAGTAAAACAAGGTAAGAAAATCGATATTGGTAAAGCCTAGCCAAAGGAATCAAGATGGTTTAATTCTAGGAATTGATCATTGATGCAAATGTTCTCTATTCTTGTTCTAGATAAATTGGTTATGGTTATTAACAAGCTCTAACAACCTATCTCTCCTTACTTCCTCGATAACCTCGGACAAGCGCTTTGAATTATTTCTCTTATTGATTAAACAACCCTTAGACAAGCGCTTAGGATTTAATCTATCAATAGCATTAAGATCTAGAGAGACTACCAATTCATGCCCGTAGATTATAAGATAACCTATTTAAACAAAGATCAAAACACCTCCATAACATGAAATCGATCATCTCTTTTACAACCAAACATGTTATTGCGTCCCCTAAGATAGAACAATCAAACAATTACGGATTTGACGTGCTAGTTGACAATATATTAACTTGCTAATTGAGTAGAAGAGCTCTATTCATACCAATCAACAAAGATAATATTGACAAAACGATTAGAAGATATATGAATACCCGAAAGCAAAGAATAGAATAAATACAAGTCAATTAGACCTCACAATTCGTGGAGAATTAAACATCTATGACCCTTTGGCTAGAAAAGTAGCTTAGCTACTCATGTTCATCAACAAAACGAAAATAAAAGATAGAAACATAATGAACTCGATTGCTTGCTCTGCCTCCACGTTTCCTTCTTCAAGATCCAAGATTCCGAGATCAAAAGTTGTCTTTAAACCCCCTAGGGTTGGCTCTATTTATACTATTAGATGGATAAAATGTGATCTTTTGCTAGCAAGATACGAAAATATCTTTCCTTTTTCAAGTAGATTTCGAGAAGTGAAGATACGTCTGCCTGGCACGCCCCACCACACGGCCGTGGGTTTAAGCCGTGCCCTCTTGTCAATTCTTCAAGTCTTCAACCGCCCCCATGTGAACCACGGTTAAACACAGGGCCCAGTTTTAAAGTCGTCCCTTCGTTGTGCATAATTTAAGTCTTCATCCATGTCCATGGAGCACGGTTACAACCACGGCTAGATTTCAACCGTGTCTTCACTGGTTGATTTTCCACCTTTTCTTCCCCTTTGGCAATCTACTTCCACCCGGCTTAAAGCACGGTTTATCCCATGGGTTCCCCCAGGCCTTTCCTTAACCCGTGTCTCTCTCTGTTCAAAGTCCTCATTTTCCCCTTTTTTTCCAGTGTGAAACAGGGTTTGATCCTTGGCCGTGTTAAACCCGGTTCCCCTGGTGTAATTTTTGTCTTGATCCAAGTTGTAGATGACTTCTAAAAAATACTTGAATTACATCCTTGATCCATTTAACCGATTTATCACGATGATAAAATTAAAAGTACCATTTCCTTATGATTTCAAAAAATCAATAAAATTTTAAAACCAATTTATAATAAAAAGATTGAGTTAAAATGGCTCATCACACCAGGTAGTATTAGATATTGGGATTCTGCAAAGATACTTCTTTAGTAGATTTGCTAGGAGAAAACAAAGTCTTATTGATTTGATCTACCAATTTGAGGACAAGTTTTTTGAGGCTTGAGGAGATGTGGAAAAAAATCCAAAAAGACCGATCTTTTGGGCAAAAACTAAAGGATTTTTAAAACTTGGGGTTGAGGGCCCATTTGAGCAACGACCCCGAATTTTTTTATATCAAAATCTTTTTATTATTTATGTATTGTGTTTTTTAAAAGGACACTTATCATGCTTTACAGGGCAAAGGACAAACTCACTTAAACTCAGCTTATGGGTTATCCATAGACCGACCTAAACCGGCGATGAGCTGAGCCGATGGATCCTATAGAAGACCGGCATCATGAAGACCATTTATTTTATATATTTCTTCTTTTATGAACTATTTTAGTTGTATTTTGATTTTGGGACACTTTTATTTTCTTGTAATTTTCATTTAGGGTTAGCCACCTTAAAAGTGACAAACTTGTAATTTTGAGCACTTTTTAACCCTAGAGTAGCAAGTATAAATACTTGCTTAAGAGAGGGTTTGAGGGGGCTTATTTTTGCAAAATATACTCTTCCTTTCACGTGAGAATTAGGGTTCATACCTTGGTTCCAAACTCTTATCAATTTCAATCCCAAGAGTTGAAATTGTGGCAGTGCAACATCTTGAGATTGTGAGTTATATCAATTTCATTTTGTTGTGATTTCTTTTCTTCTCTAGTGTGTCATATCTAGGGTTGAATTGAGATATTTCTTGGTCAGAAATACACCTTATGTACACAAATTCTTGTGCTTATTTGAAGTATTTATCAATTATATTTGGTTCATCATTGAAAATTTCCCTAGGAAACGTGTTCTTCACTATTTGAAAGGGATTATTTTTGTCACGGTTTTCTTTTGTCATATTGTGGATTATTTGCGTGGATTATATACTATTAGGGTGTTATTAGAAGGTATTATCAATATGGTATTCTAATTATATCATTGGACATTTGGATTTCATCATATCTTCACTTGGTTCCACGTCATTTTCCCTTTTTTTTTGGATCCGATTTTGCCTTGACTTGAGATAGTTTTTCTTAAGTCTTTTGAATGTGCTTTCAAGAGTGTTTAGGCACATCAACCCTTATAAGATATGACGCACTAGCAAGAGAGCAGTCCTAATATAGATTTATTGATATGATGCACAACAATCCAATACCATTACTTGCCACAATCTAACGAATTGATAAGAATAAAATGAAGAACAAACTTCACTATATAATTCTCAAAATGTTCAAAAGTCCCTCAATCTTTACAATACAACATATATATAGCAAACAAAACAAATTGCAAAAAGTCACAAGATTTCAATCAGTTTGCCTACATAAGCCACCAGCATTGGAATGAAGGCAACTGGCCTTAAATTGTACGCTGCTGGCCTAGATGGCCGGCTTTTAAAGCCTTTGGCTACCGACTTAGATGGCTAAGTTGCCAGCCTTAAGGTCGATCTAAAGGGGAACGCCGCTGGCTTAGATCGATTCTTCACCGGTCCATATGATTTGAATCTTCCATTGAATGACTTTGTAAGAAATGTGATTTGATTCCCATAATCTCCTCGAACTTGTGGAAGATTCATCCTTAAGTCTGATGGTTCCTCTGTTTTATCTGTGCATTTATGAGAATCCCCTAGACTAAAAATTTTGGTCTATAATTTTTTGTTATCCTAAACTCATGGCTGCCCTAGAGACTTCTAAATTACCTATAGTTGATACACTCTATTCAAGTCATCTCCCTATTCTTTCCTCTTCACTAATATGGACTTCTTGTTAGTGGCTTTATGATGTGCTCAAAACCACTTTGAAACACAATCAAATGACTCAAGAAAAACAATTCTCAAGTCTCATACAAACCGGTCCAAGTGACTAGGAAATTGTGTGACCCTAATGGAACTTTGATGAAATCTAATGGCTCAAAGATTCAATTAACTTCCACTAATGATCAATTTCACTAATCAACAATAAGAACAAGAGGATTACACGTGAAATGGATGAAAAAGACAAGCACAAAAACCGTGAATTCAACTCCTTCCAACCATGCCAAATCACGCCAATCACTAAAGAGCAATTCAATCTCAATGAACAAACAACCTTACAAGATGATTATCCACGAATTACAATCACCAACATGTCCAAGAAAGATTCAAATCTATCCTAGATATGACTCATTAGAGAAGAAATGAATATACAACAAAGACGAATCGATATGACTCACAATTCTCCTTTGTCGCACTCGCCACAATTCCAATTCTTTGGGTTGAAATTGATAAGAGATTTGAAACTAAGGATGAACCTTAATTCCACACGTGAAAGTGTATCTCAATTTTGCAAATTTTGGCCTCCTCAAACCCTCTTCTAAGCAAGTCTTTATACTTGCTACTCCTAGGGTTACAAAATGGTCAAAATTACAAGTTTACCACTTTTAAGGTGGCTAGTCCTTAATGAAAATTACAAGGAAATAAAAGTTCCCAAAAACTAAATACAAACCAAAAATAGTTCATAAAACAATTACAAGGTACAAAATAACATAAGTCTTCATGAACTAATGCCTCGGAATAGAAAACAATCTCAACGAGTCTTTGATTGTCACCCTGAAATTGGTCTGTGTCCATCAGCTGTTGTGGGGCATATTGGCATCCCATGGAGAATTATCATTGTACGTATAAGATTATTTTTAGATATTTATTAGAATAAAAGACATAAAGTAAAATATGAACGATTTGGATTATCATCCAAATCGGGTTCTGAAAGTGTCGAAGGTGCTAAAAATTTTCCCATCATCTCCTCGGCTTCGGAAAGATTTCCCTCAAATCTAGAGGGTTTTTTCCTAGACTGAAACACGATATTTGGAATGGCTTGTTGGCTGAAAATCTGGAAGAACTATATATGCTTCTGACTAATCTCTGGAAAGAACGAACCTTGGACGGAGATAAAGGAGTCAATAAAATCCGAATACCACCCTTCTGAAACATGTAAGTGTTTCTGAACCCTTCATGTAACACCTTTCTATCAAATAACCATGGTTGACCCAGTAGTAAATGAAAGCATACATAGGAAGCACATCACAGATAATCTCATCACTATACTGATTTCCTATATTGATTGGTACCATTGCTCGGTGTGTAACATGCAAACTACCTTGGTTATCCAACCAATGCACTTTATACGGGTTAGGATGAGAGCTAGTTGTTAATTGTAAGTTCTCTACCAATGCAGTAGAGTATTGATGAGATCTATGATGGGAGCCAAGCCAGAAGATGGAATGTGGATCCTCTTGAAGTGCCACCTGGAAGAATCACAAGAAATCGAGCAAAACATTCAAGGAAGCACTTAACAGGTTGATAAAGGATGTCTACGAAGCCGGAAAGGATTAGAGCAGTCATGAAGCTGGAATGGATCGAACAAACATGGGAATGCCCTTGTTCTTGTACAAGTCATAATGGATACGGGTTGAAGAGGGCGTGTCTTTACAAGGTACGGTTGTGTAGGAGTCTAGAGGTTACACAGAATCATACACGGTCGTATACACGGTTCAAAGGCACGGCGTGTATATTGTCAAGATTTCCACAGAAAGATACACGACTAGAAGTATACGATTGTGTACATTGGCAAGATTTCCACAGAAAGATACACGGCCAGAAGTACACAATCGTGTACATTTCCAACGCTGGTTGTGTATATTTCAACACCAGCTCAAGGCCGGCTCTATAGGCCGCCGGCCTTCATGTCTACACCACTGGCCTACATGCTTGTTTTGTTGATTTTTACGCAACTTATCTAAGCTATGTCGTTTTTGGGCTTTATTGTTACGAATTGTAAACCCTAATATGAAGCTCTTAGGGTTAGAATATAGAAGATACAACATTGAAAGTTTGAAAACTTTTGAGAGAATTCCTCTCTTGGCTCTTTAAAGAACTAACCTAGAACTTATCGGATTTTATTTCCGTGGTGTTCATCCCGACTTATCAATCGGTCTTTCATCCCGATTGTGGCGTCTTCATATTATACCAAGGTTCTTGTCTTGCTTATAGACAACGGGTCGCGATTTCCACTTGAGGGTGTTTGGCATCTTAGGTAACGAATTTCGAACGTATTAGTATTGGGTTTCGTCTACACGTTGGTGTGGTTTGTATCAGTTAGGAATCCGATCAAACTGATCTCATATCAGTTTGGTATCAAAGCTTAGGTTTGTTAAACATCAGTTCGGTTTGAGGGAAGGTAACATCAAAACCCTAACTCCAATCATTCATATCAATTGTTAGTATCAATTCCATAGTATTAATTGTCTATTGAAAGTGTAGTACTTACTATTCAATTTGTTACAAAGAAAAAAAAGAAGAATCATGACACAAAAAAAAGGAGCGTAATCAAGAGCAACAACAAAGACAAAAAAAAAATCGGAAAGAAAGAGGAAATTTACGAACCCTAGAGTTGTTTTGAATTCTACGGAAGGGAATTGGTGTAGTTTGGGTTAGTTCCAAGAGAATTGAGAAGAGGAATTGGTGAGTTGATATCATCATTCTTGTGAGAATACACGAGTGACTGTGTGATATCATCCTTTGAGCGAAACACGTAAGGGAGTGTATCGTGAGGCTTAATTATATATATTTGTGTTAGTGCTAATCTTTTCTGCAGGAACTATGTCAAGGCAACATTTTCCTGAAGGTGAGAGGGGAAGGTTTGATGCTAGGTTAGTGATTGAGGCGTTGAGGGATGAGATGAAGAGAATGTTTCAGGAGGGCATGGAACAAATTCATGAGACGGTGGAACAAAGACATAGGCAATCTAAAAACATCTTCCAAGGGCGTAAGAGGAGAGTCGTTCTAGGAGTACAAAACGGTGGAGATGAAATGTCGGGTGATGACTTTGATGAGCCTTCTGTCGGGTGTTATAGAGAGTGGTAGGAATAAAGAAACTAGGGATTGGGAAGATAGATGAGATAGGAATAGAGAGGATAATCGATTGAGTAGCATAAAGATGAAGATTCCTCCTTTCCAAGGGAAGAATGATCCGAGGCGTACTTAGAATGGGAGAAGAAGGTAGAGATGGTATTTGATTTTCATAACTATAGTAGGAGAAAGAAAGTGAAACTTGCTGCCATTGAATTTTCGGATTATGCCATAGTGTGGTGGGATCAACTAATGTTGAATAGAAGAAGGAATGGTGAACCACCTATTGAGTCGTGGGAAGAGATGAAAAGGGTGATGAAGAAGCGGTTTGTGCCTACGTATTACTATCGTGAATTGCACAACAAATTGCAAACTCTTAAGCAAGGAAGCCGAAGTGTGGATGAGTATTTCAAGGAGATGGAAGTAACGATGATCAGGGCGAATGTAGAGGAGGATAGAGAGGCTACCATGGCTAGTTTCTTATTGGATTGAATAGAGAAAATTCAAAATGTTGTTGAATTGCAGCATATGTAAATTAGAGGGTATGGTTCATATGGCATAAAGGTTGAGAACCAACATAGGCGGAAAGGTAGTAGTAATGCACGGTTTCAATAGGTACTGGTTCATCCCCTGGAAGACTAATCAATGGAAGAAGGAAGAAAAGCCTTTAAACCCCCCAAACCAAAAGGAGAGCTGAGACAAGCGGGTTCTACTCCTAGTAACCAAGGTAACCCTGATTCTTCTACTTCTAGAAATCGTGACATTAGATGTTTTAAATGCCAAGGTAAAAGGCCATATTGCTAGTGAATGTCCAAATAAGCGTGTTATGATTTTGCGTGATGATGGTGAGTATGAGACTAAGGGGGATAGTGAGGAAGATGATATGCCTCCATTAGAGGATGCTAGTGATGATGAGGAGCCTATAGTAGGGAAGTTAGTGGCAGTAGTGAAGCGAGTTTTAAATGTGCAAGTGAAGGAAGAAGAGGAGGGCAACGAGAGAATATATTTCATGCTAGATGTTATCTAGGAGATCATATTTGCAGTTTGATCATTGATGGAGGAAGTTGCACCAATGTGGTGAGTAATTTTATTGTTGAGAGGCTAGGACTCAAAACTATTAGACACCCTAGTCCATATAAATTGCAGTGGTTGAATGATAGTGGTGAGACTAAGGTGAGTAAGCAAGCCTTGATTGCTTTTCGCATTGGGAAAGGGATGAGGATGAGGTGTTATGTGATGTAGTGCCAATGCAAGCGTGTCATGTATTTTTTGGGGAGACCATGGCAATTTGATAGGAAGGTTGTTCATGATGGCTTTTCTAATAAGTATACGCTTGTTCACCAAGGGAAACACTTTAATCTTAAACCTTTAACACCTAAGCAGGTGTATGAGAATCAGTTGCAGCTACAACAGTCTTTTGCAAAACATGAAGAATTGTGTTGACTCCCGCCCCCTCAACCCAAATCACGGTAAAGTATCGCATCCCATTCCTTGCTTAGATGAATTTTAATGAGTTACGGGTCAGGTCTTTTCAAAAATTAATCTGAAAAGGGTAAACCCAAAATTAGAATGAAAGAAGGTGATGAAGGGAAAAACCCGCTTTCAAAACAAAATATGGATTGTATGAGGGGTTACAATCCCTTTCGGTTAACAACGCACCTGTATTTTTATGAGACTTATGAACCATGTTTTGAGGACTTTATTGGAAAATTTGGGGGTTTTTCTATTGTGATGATATTCTCATTTACGCCAAAGTTTGGAAATCATATATCTCACTTTGGATGTTTTAGGATAATTCGAAAGGACAATTATATCAACCTCAAGAAGTGCATTTTTTTCACAGATAAACTTGTGTTTCTTGGTTTTGTTGTTATACCAGGGTGATAATCCATGATGAAGTCAAGCCCGAAAGGGAAAGTAGATCCCTTTAAGTGCCGCCTGGACCACAAAAGAAAACAGCAAAACACTCAAGGAAGACTTAACGGGTTGATAAAGGATGTCCATGAACCGGGAAGGATGGGGCAATCTGAATTGGAATGGGTTTGGGAAAAACCATAGGAAACCCTTGCTTTTATACAAGTCACACCAGACACGGGTTTAAGAGGGGTGTACTTTC
Source organism: Laguncularia racemosa (assembly GCA_037954665.1). Classification (NCBI taxonomy): domain Eukaryota; kingdom Viridiplantae; phylum Streptophyta; class Magnoliopsida; order Myrtales; family Combretaceae; genus Laguncularia; species Laguncularia racemosa. Next base: position 2,682,314 of record JBBMOL010000024.1, on the reverse strand, counting down.
AAGGCACGGGCGTGTAGGACTCTCAAGTTGCCCGAATCATACACGACTAGATACACGGTTTAAAAGGACGGCCGTGTATGGAGTCAAAAAAATCCCCAGAAAGATACACGCTAAAGTAAAACGGGGGTGTATTTGCCGAAAATTTCACAGAAATACACGGGCAAAATACACGGGCGGTTGTTGCCCCGAAGTTGCACAGACAAGAACGGCCAAAGTACACGGGGGTACACACCGTGTATCCCCGTTGGCCAGCTTGTTTATTTCGCATTTTTTTGTCACTTAACTAAAAACACGTCGTTTTGGCTTGTTTTTTACACGAAATTTTAACCCTAGTATAAAAGCTCCAGGGGGTTTGAACATTAGAGATTAGACATCATTGAACATTAAACACTTTTGAGGGGCACCTCTTTGGTCTTTAAGAACTTAATTCGAACTTTTCGGTTGATTTCCATGGCATTCATCCCTCTTTTCAATCAGTTTTCCATCCCGTTGTGGCGTCTTCACTTTTATACCAAGGTTTTTGTCTCGCTTATAGACAACGGGTCGGTTTTCCACTTTAGGTGTTTGGGCGTCTTAGGAACGAATTTCCGAACGTATTGGTATTGGGTTTCGTCACGAGTTGGCGTGGTTCGTATCATTTTTGGGATCGAGCTTAGGTTTGCAAAACATCAAGTTTGGTTGAGGAAGGTAATATCAAAAACCCCCAACTCCAAGTTCTAACAATTATCATGTTCAATTCCCAATATTTAAATTTTCTTTTTATAGTGTAGTATTTACTGGTCGATTGTAAAAAAAAAAAAAAGAGTAAAAATCACGACCAAAAAAAAAAAAGAAGGGAAAAGAAAAGAAAAGAGAAACGAGATCAAAAGCCAAAAAAAAAAAAGAGACAAAAAAAAATTCGGATAGAAAAATAGAGGAAAATTTTACGAACCCTAGAGTTGGTTTTGAATTCTACGGAAGGAAATTGATGTAGTTCGGGTTAGTTCCAAGAGAATTGAGAAGAGGAAATTGGTGAGTGATATCATCGTTGTTTGTGAGAATACACGAGTGACTGTGTGATATCATCATTTGAGCGAAACACGTAAGGGAGTGTATCGTGAGGTTTGATCATATATATATTTGTGTTGTACTAATCTTTTCTGCAGGAACTATGTCGAGACAAACATTCTCTGGAAGGTGAGAGGGGAAGTTTTGATGCTAGGTTAGTAATTGAGGCGTTGAGGGGAGAAATGAAGAGGATGTTCCAAGAAGGAATGGAACAAATTCATGAGACGGTGGAGCAAAGACTAGAGCAATCCACAAACGTATTCCAAGGGCATAAGAGGGAGAGTCGTTCTAGGAGAGTACCGAGGGTGGAGATGAAATGTCGGGTGATGACTTTGATGAGCCTTCTGTTGGGAGTTATAGAGGTTATAGTGGTCGGAATAGAGGGACTAGAGATTGGGAAGATAGAGGAGATAGGAATAGAGATGATGATCAATTGAGTAGCATAAAGATGAAGATTCCTCCTTTCCAAAGGAAGAATGATCCCGAGGTGTATTTAGAATGGGAGAAAAAGGTGGAGATGGTGTTTGATTGTCACAACTATAGTGGGAGAAAGAAGGTGAAACTTGCTGCCATTGAATTTTCAGATTATGCATATAGTGTGGTGGGATCAATTAATGTTGAATAGAAGAAGGAGTGGCGAGCCACCTATTGAGTCTTGGGAAGAGATGAAAAGAGTGATGAGAAAGCGGTTTATACCTGCGTATTACTATCGTGAATTGCACAACAAGTTGCAAACTCTGAGGTAGGGAAGCCGAAGTGTAGATGAGTACTTCAAGGAGATGGAAGTCACTATGATTAGGGCGAATGTAGAAGAGGATAGAGAGGCTACAATGGCTAGATTCCTTGCTGGGTTGAATAGAGAAATCCAAAATGTGGTTAAATTGCAGCATTATGTAGAATTGGAGGATATGGTTCACATGGCTATAAAGGTTGAGAACCAGCACAAGCGGAAGGGTAGTAGTAGTGCACGATTTCAACAGGTAATGGTTCATTCCACTTGGAAGACTAATCAATGGAAGAAGGAAGAAAAGCCTTTACCTACCAAACCAAAAGGGAGCTGAGGCAAGCAGGTTCTACTCCTAGTAATCAAGGTAACCCTGAATCTTCTACTTCTAGAAATCGTGACATTAGATGCTTTAAATGTCAAGGTAGAGGCCATATTGCTAGTCAATGTCCAAATGGGCGTGTGATGATTTTGCGTGATGATGGTGAGTATGAGACTGAGGGGGATAGTGAAGAAGATGATATGCCACCATTAGAGGATGTTAGTGATGATGAGGAGCCTGCAATGGGAAGGCTAGTGGCAGTAGTGAAGCGAGCGCTGAATGTGCAGGTGAAGGAAGAAGAGGAGGTGCAAAGAGAAAATATATTTCATACTAGATGTTATTTACGAGATCACATTTGTAGTTTGATCATTGATGGAGGGTGTTGCACCAAGGTACTGAGCAATTTATTATTGAGAGGCTGGGGCTCAAACTGTTAGACACCCTAGTCCATATAAATTGCAGTGGTTGAATGATAGTGGTGAGACTAAGGTGAGTAAGCAAGCCTTGATTGGTTATCGCATTGGTAGGTATGAGGATGAGGTGTTATGTGATGTAGGTGCCAATGCAAGCATGTCATGTGTTGTTGGGGAGGCCATGGCAATTTGATAGGAAGGTTGTTCATGATGGCTTTTCTAATAAGTATACGCTTGTTCACCAAGGAAAAACTTTTAACCTTAAACCTTTAACACCTAAACAAGTGTATGAGGACCAATTGCAGCTACAACAGTCTTTTGCAAAACATAAGGTGAGTGAAAAACAGAGTGAGAGTGAGAGAGAAAAAAGACAATGAGAAGAAAAAAAAAATATAAAAGTTAAGATCAAAAGGAAAAGGAGAGGAAGGCTGGAAAGAGTGTGAGAGGCCAAGTTGAGGGAATCAACTTTGGTGGTGAGTGAAAAGGAGAGGGCAGCCTTGCAAAAGGAGAGTTGTGTGGCAAGGGCGAGTGTAGTAAGGAGAGCGTTAGTGATGAGGCAACCTATGTTGTTGCTGGTTTTTAAAGGAAACATGTTCGACTACTAACGACTTATCTAACTCTTTGCCTAGTGTGGTTGTGTCTCTTGTGCAGGACTTTGAATATGTCTTTCCTGAGGAGATTCCAAAGGGATTACCACCTGTTCGAGGTAATTGAGCACCAGATTGACCTTGTAACCCGGAGCATCAATTCCAAATAAGCCAGCTTACAGGAGCAATCCGGAGGAGACAAAGGAACTCCAAAGGCAGGTCGATGAATTAATGGAGAAGGGGTACGTGAGAGAGAGCATGAGTCCATGTGCAGTGCCAGTGATTTTGGTGCCTAAGAGGATGGGACATGGAGAATGTGTGTTGACTGTCGCGCCATCAACAACATCACGGTAAAGTATCGTCATCCCATTCCTCGCTTAGATGATATGTTAGTGAGTTACATGGGTCTAATGTCTTTTCTAAAATTGATCTGAAAAGTGGATATCACCAATTAGAATGAAAGAAGGTGATGAATGGAAGACTGCATTTAAGACAAAATATGGATTGTATGAGTGGTTAGTAATGCCTTTCGGGTTAACTAATGCACCTAGTACGTTTATGAGACTTATGAACCATGTTCTGAGGACATTTATTGGAAAATTTGTGGTTGTCTATTTTGATGACATTCTTATTTACAGCAAAATTTGGAAGATCATATGTCACACTTGAGGGATGTTTTAGAAGTGCTTCGACAGGAACAATTATATTGCTAACCTCAAGAAGTGCACTTTTTGCACAGACAAACTTGTGTTTCTTGGTTTTGTTGTTAGTGCGCAGGGAATACAGGTTGATGAAGAAAAGGTGTGTGCGATCCAAGAATGGCCTAGTCCAACCAATGTAAGTAATGTGCGGAGTTTCCATGGACTAGCGAGCTTTTACAGGAGATTTGTGAAGGATTTTAGCACCATTACAGCACCACTTACTGAGGTGATTAAGAAGAACGTGGGTTCAGTTGGGGAGAGCAACAAGAGAAGGCCTTTCAGATGCTTAAAAATAAGTTGACTCAAGCACCATTACTTGCTTTACCTAACTTTACTAAAACATTGAAATTGAATGTGATGCTTCAGGATTAGGTATTGGGGCAGTGCTTATGTAGGAGAGAAGACCGATTGCATTCTTTAGTGAGAAGCTAAGTGGGGCAACCTTGAATTACCCTACTTACGACAAAGAGCTATATGCATTGTTTCGAGCCTTGGAGACGTGGCAACACTACCTTTGGCCAAAGAGTTCGTGATCCACACTGATCATGAATCCTTGAAGTATTTGAAGGGGCAACACAAGCTGAACAAAAGGCATGCTCGTTGGGTGGAGTTTATTGAAACATTTCCATATGTCATCCACTACAAGCAAGGTAAAGAGAATGTAGTTGCTGATGCACTTTCAAGAAGATGGCAAGAAGAAGGCTGAATTTGTTCAACAGATCCATGAAAAGGCAAGGCTGAACATTGAGCGACGAACAGAGCAGTATGTGAAACAAGCCAACAAGGGTCGTCGACAAGCTGTTTTTTCAACCTGGTGATTGGTTTGGGTGCACATGCGCAAAGAGCGGTTTCCCATGCAGCGTCGATCTAAACTACTTCCTAGAGGCGATGGACCATTTCAAGTTCTTGAGCGCATCAACGACAATGCATACAAGATAGATTTGCCTGGTGAGTATCAAGTAAGTGACACATTTAATGTTACTGATCTTAGTGCTTTTGATGTAGGTGACGATTTGAGGACAAATCCTTTTCAAGAGGAGGGGAATGATGAGATCCATGATGAGAGTCAAGCCGGAAGAAGGAATGTAGATCCTCTTGAAGTGCCGCCTGGACCGATCACAAGAAGTCGAGCAAAACGACTCAAGGAAGCACTTAACGGGTTGATAAAGGATGTCCATGAAGCCGGAAAGGATTGGGGCAATCATGAAGTTGGAATGGATTGGAACAACCATAGGAAGAGCCTTGCTCTTATACAAGTCACACCAGACACGGGTTGAAGAGGGCGTGTACTTTCAAGGCACGGCCGTGTAGGACTCTCAAGATTGCCTAGAATCATACACGGCTAGATACACGGTTAAAAGGCACGGCCGTGTATGGAGTCAAGCAAATCCACAGAAAGATACACGGCTAAAGTACACAGGCGTGTATGTTGCCAGAAGTTGCACAGACAGATACACGGTCAAAGTACATGGGCATGTATGTTTGTCAGAAGTTGCACAGACAAGTACACGGCCAAAGTACACGGGCGTGTACACAGGCCGTGTATCCCCTGTCGGCCAGCTTGTTCTGTTTCGCGTTTTTTATGTCACTTAACTAAACTACGTCGTTTTGGACTTGTTTTTTACACGAATTGTAACCCTAGTATAAAAGCTCCTAGGGTTTAGAACATTAGAGATAAGACATCATTGAACATTAAACACTTTTGAGAGGCACCTCTCTTGGTTCTTCAAGAACTTAATTCGAACTTATCGGATTGATTTCTGTGGCGTTCATCCCGACTTATCAATCGGTTTTTCCATCCCGATTGTGGCGTCTTCACTTTTATACCAAGGTTCTTGTCTCGCTTATAGACAACGGGTCGCGGTTTTCCACTTTAGGTGTTTGGGCGTCTTAGGAAACGAATTTCCGAACGTATTGGTATTGGGTTTCGTCACGAGTTGGCGTGGTTCGTATCACAGGGAAATACAGGTTGATGAAGAAAAGATTCGTGCGATCCAAGAATAGCCTAGTCCAACTACTGTAAGTAATGTGCAGAGTTTCCATGGACTAGTAAGTTTTTATAGGAGATTTGTGAAGGATTTCAGTACCATTGCAGCACCACGTACTGAGGTAATTAAGAAGAACGTGGGGTTCAGATGGGGAGAGCAACAAGAGAAGGCCTTTCAGACACTTAAAAATAAGCTGACTCAAGCGCCATTACTTGCTTTACCTAACTTTGCTAAAACGTTTGAAATTGAGTGTGATGCTTCAGATTAGGTATTGGAGCCGTGCTTATGCAGGAGAGAAGGCCAATCGCATTCTTTAGTGAGAAGCTAAATGGGGCAACCTTGAACTACCCTACTTATGACAAGGAGTTATATGCATTGGTTCGAGCCCTAGAGACGTGGCAACACTACCTTTTAGCCAAAGGAGTTTGTGATCCACACTGATCATGAATCCTTGAAGTACTTGAAAGGGTAACATAAGCTAAATGAAAGGCATGCTCATTGGGTGGAGTTCATCGAAACATTTCCATATGTCATCCACTACAAGCAAGGTAAAGAGAATGTCGTTGCTGATGCACTTTCTAGAAGGTATACTCTTATCTCTACTCTTAGTTCTAGACTGCTTGTTTTGAGCACATTAAGGAATTATATGTTGCTGATCGAGATTTTTGTGAGGAGCATGGGCATTGTGAGAAGAGTGGGCATGGTAAATTTTATAAACATGAAGGATTCTTGTTTAGGGAGAGTAAACTATGCATTCTAGTTTGTTCTTTAAGGAATTACTAGTGAGGGAGTCTCATGGAGAAGTTTAATGGGACATTTTAGAATAGCTAAAACCTTAGGGGTATTGCAGGAACACTTTTATTGGCCCTTTCACATGAAACGAGATGTTGAGAGGATTTGTGAGCGATGTGTTACGTATAAGTGAGCAAATCTAGAGTCTAACCTCAAGGGCTCTATACCCACTTCCCATTCCTCATGAGCCTTGGGTAGATATTTCCATGGGTTTTGTGTTAGGATTACCCAGGTCTAGACATGGTCGGAATCTATTTTTGTAGTTGTGGATAGATTCTCCAAGATGGCACATTTCATTCCTTGTCACAAAACAGATGATGTTTGCAATATTGCCAATTTGTTCTTTAGGGAAGTTGTGAGATTACATGGTATGCCTAGAACAATTGTATCGGATAGAGATGCTAAGTTCTTAAGCTACTTCTGGAAGACCTTGTGGGCTAAGTTAGGAACTAAGTTATTGTTTTCTACTACTTGTCATCCACAGACTGATGGTCAAACTGAGGTAGTAAATCGAACTTTATCTACTTTGTTGAGGGCTATCATTAAAAAGAACATTAAAAGTTGGGAGGATTGTTTGCCGCAAGTTGAATTTGCCTATAATCGTATAGTGCATTCTGCTACTAAATTTACTCCTTTTGAAATTGTGTATGTTTTTAATCCACTAACTCCTTTAGATTTATCACCTTTGCCTATTTCTGAGTATGTTAATATAGATAGCAAGAAGAAAGCAAAATTTGTTAAACAGATCCATGAGAAGGCAAGGCTAAACATTGAGCGAAGAACAGAGCAGTATGTGAAACAAGCCAACAAGGGTCGTCGACAAGTTGTCTTTGAACCTGGAGACTGGGATTGGGTTCACATGCGTAAAGAGTGGTTTCCTGTGCAGCGTCGATCTAAACTACTTCCTAGAGGCGATGGACCATTTCAAATCCTTGAGCGCATCAATGATAATGCATACAAGACAGATTTACCCAGTGAGTATCAAGTAAGTGCTACATTTAATGTTACTAATTTGAGTCCTTTCAATGCAGGCGATGATTTGAGGATAAATCCTTTTCAAGAGGAGGAGAATGATGAGATCCATGGTGGGAGCCAAGCAAGAAGATGGAATGTGGATCCTCTTGAAGTGCCACCTGGACCAATCACAAGAAATCGAGCGAAACGATTCAAGGAAGCACTTAATGGGTTGATAAAGGATGTCCACGAAGCCGGAAAGGATTGGAGCGATCATGAAGCTGGAATGGATTGGAACAACCATGGGAATGCCCTTATTCTTGTACAAGTCAATGGATACGGGTTGAAGAGGGCGTGTCTTTACAAGGCACGGCCGTGTAGGAGTGTAGAGGTTACACAGAATCATACACGGTCATATACACGGTTCAAAGGCACGGCCGTGTATGTTGTCAAGATTTCCACAGAAAGATACACGACTAGAAGTACACAGTCGTGTACATTGGCAAGATTTCCACAGAAAGATACACGGCCAAAAGTACACGGTCATGTACATTTCCAACGCTGGTCGTGTATATTTCAACACCGGCTCCAAGGCCGCCGGCCTACATGTTTGTTTTGTTGATTTTTATGCAACTTATCTAAGCTATGTCGTTTTGGGCTTTATTGTTACGAATTGTAAACCCTAATATAAAGCTCCTAGGGTTAGAATATAGAAGATAAAACATTGAAAGTTTGAAAACACTTTTGAGAGAATTCCTCTCTTGGTTCTTTAAAGAACTAACCTAGAACTTATCGGATTTTATTTCCGTGGCGTTCATCCCGACTTATCAATCAGTCTTTCATCCCGATTGTGGCGTCTTCATATTATACCAAGGTTCTTGTCTCGCGTATAGACAACGGGTCGCGGTTTCCACTTGAAGGTGTTTGGCATCTTAGGTAACGAATTTCGAACGTATTGGTATTGGGTTTCGTTACACGTTGGCGTGGTTCGTATCAGTTAGGAATCCGATCAAATCGATCTCGTATCAGATATGACATTAGTATAACTACCACTATCAATGAAAAGCATACATAGGTTACCTCAAATCTGGTAAGGTGTGTGGAATAGATTCTCCTTTTGTATGTCCTTGGTATATGGAGAAATAGTTATATCTCGGTGTAACACATTAATGGGTGAGTATTTTCCTCCCTTTTTATCCCTATGTGTTTCAGCATGTTCATCATCATAATACTCCTATAAGGCTAAGGATAAATATGTAGGCTCGATAGTCTCTTCCTCATTACTCTCTATGACGGTCATCACCCTTTTATTGGGACTCTGTGTAGCTATATGTCCAAATCCCATGCATTTGAAACATTTAATCTTGAGCATCTTCCCATTGGTTGACCTTTATACCATCTACCCCAAATCAGATCCAACTACCTCCTTGCCTTTCCCAGAAACATTGTTCTCCTTTTTTTGTAGTAGGGATAATTTCGTCTGCAACCCTAAAATGCTCACCTGCTCCCTTTGACCCATCCAACTGACCAACAACCCTCATGGGCTTTGAATTAGTGCTGGGCCTACTCCTAGTAACTTGGAATGAATAGGACTGCCTCTGTCTTTCCACTTTCAAGGCTAACTGTATAGCCTCATCAAGTGTACTATATCTCTGAAGCTCAACTACACAAGCTATCTCATACTTCAACCCAAATACAAAACGTGCTAAGGTTTGTTTAAGAGGTTTAATTGATCTACATCTGATCACTAGTGTCTTAAATTCTTGTACATAGTCATCCACTGTTTTACCCCCTGTCTCAGTGTCTGGAGATGCATAAATAACTCATGCCTGTAGTGTTCCGATACAAACCTATTCCTCAAAACTCGTTTCATGTCTCTCTAAGTGTGTATTTCGGTCTCTCCATCCTTTTGCCTACTAATCACCATATTTTTCCACCACAAAGCGGCATACCCTATGAACTCTATAGCTGCAAGACGTACCTTGGAGTCATCATCAATCTCATAACACTCGAAAAGACCCTCAACTTGGTCTTTCAGTCTAGGTATCATCGGCGGAACCCCTACCATCAAATGAAGGCATCTGTAGCTTCACATACTCTAATCCTCAAGGTGGTCTAAATTCCCTATCTGGGTATGGATTAACCCCACAATTATCATCTCTATCTTCCCTAAGAGCATGATAATCTCCTTCTACTATTCTCCCCAAATTTCCTTTAACTGCCCCTTCTCTTTAGACATTCTATGGAGCTACTCTAGGTGGTGGTTGAAGATTTACCATAGGTGGTGGTGGCAATGTCATCCTATCAATTCTTGTTGCTAATGTAGCAACAATTGTGGTAAGGTCCTGAAGTTGCTCATCTAGAGTTCTTCCACTTGTATTTCAACGACCCGGTCTGCAACCCACTTGGCTATTAGCCTCATTGCCAATGTCCCCATTCACACTATCATTTGACATGTTTGTGGATGCGATTTATTTGAAGTACAAATGTAATCTCAAATAACTATAGCACACTCCCTTCACTTCACCACATCACAATAACACGTTTGGATAACAACACACACACTTGTACACCTACGGTGTAACAAGTCACAAATTTAACAAATACTTCTTACCACTTCAAGTATAGTAGAATAATTGAAGCACAAATAAATACTTCCAAGTAGTTAAGATATTGAATTCAACTAAGCAAGTGTTTAAGTAATAATACTCAATAACTTTCACACTTAAATGCTTATATTTGAATTTCAAACTTCACTACTTAACTTCCTTAATTAGCCACGGTTCACACTCACACTTGATCCTAATGTGCAGCACCTCACTCCACACAACTCCACAAATTCACACCGCCACTCACACCACTATATGCACACAACATGATGTGCCTAATCACACTTTAAAGCACATTCAAAAGACTTAAGAAAAGATATCTCAAGTCTAGGCAAAATCGGATCCCAAAAATGGCACTTTTCTAGTGAACCCTAATGTTGAAATGATGAAATTCAACCTACTAATGATATAATCTGAATACCACAATGGAAATGGCTTCTAATAACACTTCTAATATCATATAATCCACGAAAATGAAGCCTCAATTTGACAAAGAAAACCGTGAAGGAAGATCCCTTTTCTAAATGGTGAAATCCACGCTAGCAAAGAAATCCTTAATGAAGAATTGAATCAACTTGATAATTCTTTCAAATAATCAAATGAATTCGTGTACAATAAGATGTAAATCTGACCAAGAACTATCTCTAATCAACCCTAGATACAACACACTAGAGAGGAAAAGAAATCACAACAAGTAGGAATTGATATGACTCACAAATTCCAATTGTTGCACTCGCCACAATTTCAAGTCTTGGAATTGAAATTGATAAGAGTTGGAACCAAGGTATGAACCCTAATTCACACGTGAAAAGAGAGTGTATGTTCTGCAAAAATAACCTCCCTCAAACCCTCTCTTAAGCAAGTATTTATACTTGCTACTTCTAGGGTTAAAAAGTGCTCAAAATTACAAGTTTGCCACTTTTAAGGTGGCTAACCCTAAATGAAAGTTACATGGAAATAAAAGTGTCCCAAAACCAAAATACAACTAAAATAGTTCATAAAATGAAAAAATACATAAAAGAAATGCTCTTCATGATGCCGGTCTTCTATAGGATCCATCGGCCCAGCATATCGTCGGTTCAAGTCGGTCCATGGATAACCCACAAGCTGAGTTTAAGTGAGTTTGTCCATTTCCCTGTAAAGCATAATAAGTATTCCTGTTGGAATATAAAATACATGAATAAGATAAAAGAGGTTAGTATATAAATAATTCCAGGGTCAATCTGCTCAAAATGGGCCCTCAATGCCAAGATTTGAAATCCTTCAGTTCTTGCCCTAATGATAGGTCTTGTCGGATTTTTATTCCTATCACAACACTTCACGGTGCTACAAATTTTTTAATTTCCAAAAGTCATTGCTTCACAAGCAACTCCCACGGCAACAACATAAATACTACACTCCACTTCCACGGCAACAATAAGAAATGGCAACAACAACAAATACTTCCACTTCCATGGTAAGGATATCAACACAACAAATATACCACTTTCCACAAATGTAATCCGAAATTTAATAATAGGCAGCAACTCCAATTTGAAAATCAAACCACTTCACTAATTGCAACCCTTCCACAATTGTAAGAAATGATTTTCAAATTCAAACAAACACTCATTAACTCCTTCAATCTTAATGCTTGTTTTGAAAATCAAATAACTTCCCTTTTTCCCACACTACTCAAATCTGGAAATTGCAAATTGTTTCTCCCCAATTCAGAATTACACAATGGAATCACAATAACAATCCTCACAACCTTCCTCACGCCATAAGCTAGTCATGGCAAGAGAATGGTAAGTTTTTCAAGTTCAAAAAAATTGTTGAATTTAACAACACTTCTATACTTCTTTCCTTCCATGAAATAATTAATCACAAGAAGCTACAACAACCTTCTCAATCCAACTCCAACAAGCAGCAAATCAAAATTCCAATCAAGGTAATTTTCACAACTTACAAACTACAACAACACAATTGTGGTTCAAAATTGAACAATCCTAATTGAAGATGATAATCACGAAATCAAACAACAATCAATCCCTTCTCTCAACATGTGCTCTGATACCAAAAGATGATGTGCTCAAAACCACTTTGAAACACAATCAAATGACTCAAGAAAAATAATTCTCAAGTCTCATACAAACCGGTCCAAGTGACTAGGAAATTGCGTGACCCTAATAGAACTTTGATGAAATCCAATGGCTCAAAGATTCAATTAACTTCCACTAATTATCAATTTCACTAATCAACAATAAGAACAAGAGGATTACATGTGAAATGGATGAAAAAGACAAGCACAAAAACCTTGAATTCAACTCCTTCCAACCATGCCAAATCACGCCAATCACTAAAGAGCAATTCAATCTCAATGAACAATTAACCTTACAAGATGATTATCCACGAATTACAATCACCAATATGTCCAAGAAAGATTCAAATCTACCCTAGATATGACTCACTAGAGAAGAAATGAACATACAACAAAGACGAATCGATATGACTCACAATTCTTCTTTATCGCACTCGCCACAATTCCAATTCTTGGGTTGAAATTGATAAGAGGTTTGAACTAAGGATGAACCCTAATTCCACACATGAAAGTGTATCTCAATTTTGCAAATGTTGGCCTCCGCAAACCCTCTTCTAAGCAAGTATTTATACTTGCTACTCCTAGGATTAGAAAGTAGTCAAAATTACAAGTTTGCCACTTTTAAGGTGGCTAGTCCTAAATGAAAATTACAAGGAAATAAAAGTGTCCCAAAACCAAATACAACCGAAAATAGTTCATAAAACAATTACAAGGTACAAAATAACATAATTGTTCATGAACCAATGTCTCAGAATAGAAAACAATCGCAGCGGGTCTTTGATTGTCACCCTGAAAATGTTCTGTGTCCATCAGCTGTTGTAGGACATATTGACATCCCATGGAGAATTATCATTGTACCTATAAGATTATTCTCAGATATTTATTAGAATAAAAGACATAAAGTAAAATATGAGCGATTTGGATCATCATCCAAATCGGGTTCTGAAATTGTCGAAGGTGTCGAAAATTTTCCCATCACTTTATTGATCTGTTCTTAGGCTTCATGCACCTCATTTCATGACATAGGGCTTAAAACAATCCATTTACCATCCTTTTGAAATACATAGGTGTTTTTAAATCCATCATGCAGTACTCTCCTGTCAAATAACTAAGGCCTACCTAGTAATATGTGTAATGCGCACATAGGGAGAACATCACAATTAACTACATCCTGGTACTTTTTCCCTATGCTGGTTGGAACCTTAGCCCTCTAAGTCACATGCAGACTGTCTCATTCACTCAACCAGTGTAATTCATAGGGCTCAGGATGAGGTGTAGTGACTAGTTGTAATCTATTCACTAATGTAGCAACTATAACATTAGTGAAACTACCACCATCAATTAGAAGAGTATAAATAACACCTTAGACTCTACAAGGAATATGGAATAGGTTTTCCCTCTACACGTCCTTAATATCTGGAGATGTAGTATTTCCTTACGCAGTACGTTAATAGCCAGATATTGATCATTGTCCTTGTCCTTATGTACCTCAGCATCTGAATCCTCATAATATTCCTTTAACACCGTTAATAAATTTGTAGGCACAAGTACCTCTTCCTTACCATCCTTAAGTTCCACCTCCATAGCAGTGGTCACTCTTTTGTTGGGACATTAAGCAGCTATGTATCTAAAGCCTATACATTTGAAGCATTGGGTTTGACAAATCTTCCCACCCGATGACCCTAGCACTATTTGTCTTATGTCTACCTCAGCAACTACTTTACCCCTTTTAGAAATTTCCCTCTTCCTTCCAATATTAGTAACAGCTGCATTCGCTTTCACAGTTTTATTAATTCCTTCTTTCTCAACTTGCTGACTATCTGACGCATATAGCTAAGTAGCGGATCCATACCTGTTACTCGATGTTCTATACAGATTAGAGCACTTCCATCTCTCAACTTTTAAAGCCAACTGGATGGCCTCATCAAGCGTGTCATACTGTTGCTACTCCACTATACAGGCAATCTCATATTTCAAGCCCGATACAAATTGTGCTAAAGTCTGCTCGAATGTTTAATGGTCCCATAACGAATCTTGAGCACCTCAAATTCTTAGACATATTTTCCCATAGTTTTACACCCCTATCTCAATGTTTGTAGACGCTTGAATAGCTATTGTCTGTAATGTTCTACAACAAATCTCTTCCTCAGCACCCTTTTCATTTCCTACCAAGTATGAATCTCAACATCACCATCTCTCCTCCTATTGGCCATAAGGTTCTTCTACCACAAGATGGCATAACCTGTAAACTCAACCGCTGCTAGATGAACTCGAGTATCATCATTAATCTCATAGCACTCGAAGAGTCCTTTTACCTTATCTTCCCAGCAAACGAAGGCATATGCAATTTTATATACTCCAAACCCCTTAAACTAAGATATAATCAAATAAATCCTAGTTTTAAGGAAACAATCCACAGTAATCGAATCCAACAATTAAATAAAGAACAATAATATAAAATAAACCCTAAGCCTTTATCAGATATAACGCGCCAGTAAGAGAGTAGTCCTAGTATGGATTTGTTGATATGATGCACAACAATCAAATATCGTCACTCACCACAATCCAATAGATTGATAAGAGTAAAATGAAGAACAAAATTCACTATATAATTCTCAAAATGTTCAAAAGTCCCTCAATCCTTACAATACAACATATATATAGTAAAAGAAAACAAAATGCAGAAAGTCACAAGATTTTAACTAGTTTGCCTACATAAGTTGCCAGCTTAGAATTGTACATCGCTAGCCTAGATAGTCAACTTTGGAGACATAGGCCACTAGCCTTGAGGGGTGACTTACATGGCTAAGCCACCGGCCTTGGAGGCCGACTTATCTTCTAAGCTGCTAACCTTGAGGCTAATCCAAAGAGGAATGTCGCTAGCTTTTATGGCCGGCTTAGATGGGTTCTTCATTGGTCCGTGTGAGTTAAATCTTCCATTGAATGACTTTGTGAGAGACGTGATTTGATTCCCATCAATATGGTTTGAGCTTGGCCATTAGATGCTAGAGGATAATATATAAGAAGCTAGGATGAAGAGTGTTGTGATTTGATTCCCATCATCTCCTTAGACCTATGGATGATTTGACCTCAAATCTAATGGTTCATCTGTTTTAGTTGCGCATTTCTAAGAACCCTTTGGACTAAAAAATTTGGTTTGCAATTGTTTGTTGTCCTGAAGTCGTGGCTGCCCTAAAGACTTCTAAATTACCTATAGCTAATTCACTCTATTCAAGTCATCCCCCAATCCCTTCCTTTTTACTAATAAGGACTTCTTGTTAGTAGCTTTATTGATCTACTATTGGGCTTCGTGCACCTCAATTGGTGACATAGGACTTAAAATGACCCGTTTACCATCCTTTTGAAACATATAGGTGTTTCTAAACCCATCATGCAGCATTCTCATGTCAAATAACCAAGGTCTACCCAGTAATATATGTGATGTAGACGTAAGGACAACATCGTAATCAACTACATCCTAGTACTTTTTCCCTATGCTGATTAGAACCTTAGCCCTCTAAGTGATATGCAAACTGTCTCGTTCACTCAACCGGTGTAATTCATAGGGCCTATGATGAGGTCTAGTGACTAGTTGCAGTTTATTTACTAAGGCAACAACTATAACATTGGTGCAACTACCACCATCACATAACTCACCTTTTAACTTCACAAAAACACAACTTACCACCACACAACTCCCCTTTTAGCTCACGGTTCCACAATTATTCACGCCACCAACGACAAGTATCTATACAACACACATAAGAACCAACGCTAATGTATGTTTGAAATTTCAAATTAACCTCTTAATGTACCCTTTCAATTCTGATTTCAAATCTAAAAATGATAATTGTGTTTCCTCCAATTTCCGAAAATGCACGCACTACACAATTCTACTTCATAATTGAAACACCACTCTTCCCCTTCACTGTTTGTTATCCATGCACTACACTTTCACACTTTAGCTTCAATGTGCAGCACCTAATTCTACATAACTTCCACAAATTCACAAATGGCAATTCCCCCACTCAACACACAAACACAACACCAATAATTAAATACTCCTTTTTACACCACAATTCATACACATGTAACCACGGTGCAATAACCTCCACAATATATATATATATATATATATATATTTTGTAAGCACAACTCTATACACAATACTTCAAAGTATACACTTCCTTATCACTACACAACTCCAAAGCAATCCGCAACTCATACACAAAAATAGCAACAATTCAAATTTGAAAACTAAACCACTTCTCTAATTGCAACTTTTCCATAATTGGTAAGAAATGATTTTCAAATTCAAACAAACACACATTAACTCCTTCAATGTTAATGTTTGTT
The DNA here is from genome assembly GCA_037954665.1 of Laguncularia racemosa. Taxonomy (NCBI): domain Eukaryota; kingdom Viridiplantae; phylum Streptophyta; class Magnoliopsida; order Myrtales; family Combretaceae; genus Laguncularia; species Laguncularia racemosa. The sequence continues at coordinate 2,665,741 of JBBMOL010000024.1, read as the reverse complement.
TTGAAAATCAAATAATTTCCAAATCCTCCACACTATTCAAATCTAGAAATTGAAAAATACTCTCCCCAATTCCGAATTCACAAATGTCACACACAACAACACAACACACGGCAAGGATTTCAAAGCAACACTTTCCTAGCCTTCAAATTTCACTTCTCACAAATGATGATAATGATGATTTTCCTTAAACTAATCACGGTTAACTTAAGGAGACAAACAATATGGTGAGTACTTCAATTAACAACAAGGAAATCACTTCAACAACACAATTGAAATAATTCAATTCTTCAATGCACAATTTTCGGATCAAGGTAATAAGAACCCTAATTTCTGAATTCCAAATTGCAAATCCCTCCTCTAAACCTTAAGCTTTGATACCAAATTATGATGTGCCTAAAACCAAGATTAAGCACATACAAAAAACAATTTGAAAGACAAAGAAACAATGTCAATCAAACTAATCTCAATCACATGAACAATGGTGTTAAATCTCAATGTTTATAACCAATTCTTCCAATGAGGATGTGATCAATCTTAAGTATCCAAATATGATATAACTCTGATCCGAAAAGATGATGTGCTTAAAAGGGGGTTAAGCACAATCAAATAAAAAATGATGAACTCCAATCAACACCTACGTCACACAATAAGGATAAACCCTTAATTCCTTAAGAAATCCAGATGTTAAAACTTAGCAAGATGTGATACCTAAAAGGAGATATGCTTAATTGATTCAAGTAGGTAACATAATCCAATGAAATAAACTCCACAATAGGCGTGAATATACTAAAAATCAATATCACTTGGTTTGATCAACTCCTCACAAATTAATCTTAATTTACGACGATGGAAATCAAAAGGATATATAGAACAATCAATTACTAGATTTCAATGATGAATAATAGGAAGTGAATTAAGATTCCAATTCAAATTGAAAAGATCCAAATCTGAAATTAGAACCCTAAATTCACATGAACGAGAACAACATAAATTAACTAATTCCTCACCAGATATGACGCACTAGTTTAGGATTAGGATCAACTTGTAATTTGTTGATATTACTCACAACAAATCCAAGTCCACTCGCCACAATTTCACACTTGAAATTGATAAGAGCAAAATGCTTGTAAGAAGGTATTTCTCACGGCACAAAAATGTTTTTTCTCAAAATGTTCAAAAGTTCCCTAAAAACCCTAATTAGCAAGTATTTATACTTGCTCCCTTTAGGGTTAAAATGACTAGAAAATTACAACTATGTCACTATAGGGTGGCCGATCCTAAAACATAAATTACAACCAAATAAAATGTCCCATAAAGCTTACAAAATAAATAGTTCAAAAATAAATTAAAAATATAGAAAAAATAATCTTCAACAAGCTAGCTCTGCAATGGAATTCGTCGGTTCAACTTATCTTTAGTTTTTAGGTCTGTCCATGAATAACCCACAAGTTGAGTCTTAGTGAGTTTATCCATCGCCTTGTGAAGCTAAATAAGTATATATGTTGGAATATACAATACATGAATAAGATAAAAGAGGTTAGATAACAAATAATTATGGGGTTAATTTGCTCGAAATGGGCTCTCACCGCTAAGATTCGAAATCCTTTAGTTTTTACCCTAATGATAAGTCTTGTCGGATTTTGATTCCTATCAGGTTCTGGATGTGGAATAGTTACAAGTTTTAATTTTGATACTAATGACGCAGCCATAACATTAGTACAACTACCACCATCAATAATAAGAGCATATAAATTACCATGCACCCTACAAGAAGTGTGAAACAAATTTTCTCTCTGCCCATCATCAATGGTTAGAAAAGAAGTCATGGTTCGGCGTAGTACATTAGTAGACAAATACAAATCATTTGACATGGTTGCTTACTAACTTCAACAAGCCAACAACACACACACTTACACACCACATTACAATCAACACACCTCAACCTTACACCACACCTACACTCACAGTGCAATACACACAAAGGCACTTCTATGATACAACAACAACTAGTGCAACACACACCCTAAATGGCTTCACACACACACTCCCACAATCACGCTACACACACTTCCACACCTATGGTTCACTTTATTTTACACCACAACACACACACTTCCAGTCAACAAAAACACTCTAATGCTACACAACAACCACAACAAAAGAAAAACCAAAACTCCACTTAACTTTACACACTTCTACACTTCAATTATGGTAACAACAAATTGAAGCATTAATTAAAAAGTCTTCCAAATAGTAGGTTAATGAATTCAATTAAGCAAGTGTTTATGCATCAATATATAATAACGTCCACACTTTAATGCTTGTTTTGAAATTCAAATTTTAATTACTATGATTTTCTTTCTAATCATGGCACAAGCACACCTCTATTCCCACGTGTAGCACCTTTTTCACAACACAAACTCACAACAAGTTGCAATTCCCTTCACAACACACTCACATCACCACACACACACACACACACTACAATCATAGTCCAAGTTTTAAAAAACCACTCCTCTTTACGTGCAGAACCCTTTCACCAGTACACACACAACACCATACGTTATAACACCCCTTCACAACACAACTCCACTTCACCACACACACAACACAATCCTGTCAACAAATTCAAAATACTACTCTTAATGTAACCTTCTCCACAAATGGTAAGAAGAAAATTCAAATTCAAATAACATTCAATCAACTATTTCACAATAACTTCTTCAACTTAAAGAACGTGTTTGAATTTCAAATATTTTCCTTAATCTCACACAAGATAAATTTGAAAATTTGCAAATGACAACCTTAATTTCCGAAAACACCAACACATAATTCACTCTTCTTTGTTTTCAATTTCCACTTTTCCTAAATGGTCACAAAGGAACACTCCTCCTTCCTCACAGCAAGCTTAGGAAAACAAATGCTATTACAAGCAATCCATGTCCACTTCAACAACAATAACAAGAATGCAACAAAATCCACAATCACTACTACAAATCACTTCAATAATTTCGGATCAAGAAATCAACTTCAAGAACCCTAATTGCCAAATGAAGCTTATGCAATTCCCTTCCTCAAATCCTATGCTCTAATACCAAATTATGATGTGCTTGAAAATCCTATTACAAGTACACAAAGCCAATTGAAGAATCAACTAAATAAATTCCACAAAATGGCGTGATTCCAATTGCCACATGAACCCTAATTGTATGAAACAACTTGCTTTGATACTAAATTACGATGTGCTCAAAGGATCCAATTACAAGTACACAATTGCAATTGAAGGATCAATTAAACAAAAACCCACAATATGACATGATTCCAAGTGCCTCAAATATGATTTGCTCTTATACCAAAATATGATGTGCTTGAAATTCCAAATTCACAAGCACAAGATACAAATGATTAATCAATTACAAAAATAATCAATTGGACTCAAAATTAACATAAGTTAAAAGATTAACAACCTTAAATGGCACGAACCAAATTAGAAGTACTACAAGGGAATTCTAATACTAGTTAATTACAAAGGAACAATGTAATTCCAATCTCTAAAATTGGCTTGTAATTCTAACAATACATGAACCTTAATTTGGCTTGAAAGAACACATAACAAGATCGACATTCTATCACTAGATATTACATACTAGCAATAATAGGATGCAACTTAGAAAATCTTGATATTACTCACCAGAATTCCAAGCCAAACTCGCCATAATTTCTAAAGAATTTGATAAGAGTAGATGCTAGCAAGAGGGTGACTCTCATAGCAAGTGTTTGTATTTTTATCAAATTATCAAAAAAGCTTCCTAAAAACCCTACTTAGCAAGTATTTATACTTGTTCCTATTATGATAAAAACACACAAAAAATTACAAAGATGCGACTAAGTGGCTGGTTCCCAAAATACAAATTACAAGTACAAAATGAAATGACCGGTTCCCATAAGCAATAATTACATATATAAATGGTCTTCAAGTGGCTAGTTCTTCAATTCAAGTAAACAATTTGTTGAACTGGTTCTTCTTTGGTTTATGTAGGTCCATGAATAAACCACAAACTGAGCTTTAATGAGTTTATCCATCGCACTATAAAAATCGACAAGTATACCTACTTGAATGCATAATTTTGTAACCCTTTGGCTCTTGCCCTAGTGATAGGTCCTGTAGGATTTTGATGCCTATCATAAGGTTTACTCAAGACCTAAATTCAAATTGCTAAAATCCTAATTCAATTAACAAACTCTAAAGCCACATTATGGATTGTGGAAGTGAACCCTAATCTCAAAAAGCCTACATTTCCAATTTAATAAGAACTGAAACATTAAAAGCGATAATCTACCTTAAGAATAATATAAAAGATCACATAATTTAATGAGAATCGGTCCTACTAAATAATCAAATCAAATAATGCAAATGGAAGGAAACAATTTCCCCTATATCACCCCTAAATGGCATGATGCAAGAAGGACAATTTAGCCAATTCACACCTATCATTAACTTACACAAATGATTCATTTAGAACTCTAAAAAATACCCTAATTAAATCTTAAGTAACCTATGTTATTTTAACTAATGAATAAAACAATTAAAGGCTTAGGAACCTATCAAGGATCATTGACCACTTCCTAGAGAGGAAGAAAAGACAACACACTTAATCCAAGGGCATGTAATACACCAAGTATTCCAAGGTGTGTAGGTTTAGGACATAGATAGGACCTTAAGTTTAATAGAGAAGACCATTATAAAAAAATGTCAAGTGATTTAACCTAAAGCATTTCCTCAACCAACATACATGACCATTGACCAAATTCCCTATTACCCAATGTGTTCAACTTATCACTTAAGCAACCAAAAGCTCTTCATTTAACTCCTATCTACACATGAAGCTTAGGCATTTATCCTCTGATTTTCTTCTCTAGAAAAGCCCAAAAAAACTCTCTTTGAAAGGGCTTAACAACTACCACCGAACCACCTTCTACACTACCACCTTTAAGGAGAAACCACCACCAAAAAAACAAAACACCACATAAATCCCCAACTTCAATAGCCTTCCAAGCCACTTAAAGGAGTTTTAGAAGATCCCAAATTAGAAGGAAAAACACAAGTCCACACTAGGAAAAAGGGAGCAAAGTAGTTGAAGTAGGCGTGTAAACTAGGAGGCCAACAAGAGTAGGTAACAAGTAGAACTAACTCCTTTTTCTTATGTTGTAATCATGTGTTAGTAGGTTAAAATAGTCTTAACAATTTTGTATAGCTCCAATTTTGGCATTACTAGACTTTAACATGTTTGGAACTATACATAATTATTAAGACTCTTAACATAGTTTTGATGATAACAAAATACATGTTAAAGTGTTTACTAACAAGCTTTATCTATTGTGCATATTGTTAATGTAACTACAAAACATTATGGTAAAGTTTGGGAAAAGAGATTAGGGAGAGTTTCAAAATAAGTTTAGAAAAGTAAAACATTGAAGAAAGTATAGTAGGAATCATTTTTCTGTTGTACTAAAATTATTTTGCTATTGTATTAAAAAGAGAGATGAAGTGAAGAAGAACAAATTATTATTTTCAAAATACTAGAAATCATTTTTCTATTGCATTAAATTGTAAAGGATTTTATTCTAATTCCTCATTTGATTGTCATAAACTAAAGTGTTGTGATATGTTACTGGTTCACTATAGTTCTATGTGATTAGCTTTAGAATAAGCTAAGTGAGATAGAGTAGTGAGTGATTGTGCCATTATGGTTGACTATTTGTAACCTTCATAGATTTATTTGATTAATATAGTGGGAATGATATCGATGATGACAATTAGGTCCCTAGCGAGTGGAATGTAGAAGAGTAGACTAATGCACAAGATGGAACCAATATAAATTGATTACTTGATCTTCTTGACCCTTTCTCTTTAATTATTGCACTTTATTTCTCTATATCATTTGTTTTTCCACTACAAATACTCATTTAAAATCCACTAATAGTAACCAAACGAGGACTTTTCAATTGCATTGAAAAGAAGTTTAAAATTTTGTATTAATCAATTCACCCCCTCTTGATTAGTAACCAAAATGAACAATAACTTCTCTTTCAAAATTACAAAGCTATTAGGTACTTTTTCTCCTCATTGAAAATTTTCTTTCTTTAAGTATCTTGTCATCAGAGTAGCAATAGTATTGAAGTTTCTGATTAATCATTTATAGAAATTAACCAATCTATGGAAACTACCCTATTCCAAAATATTCTTGGTTGTAGACCAATCACTGAACGTCCTAATCTAAAAATCATCCACTTGAATGCCCTTAATGGACACAACACACTACAAGAGTAACAACATATTTGTCATAAAGCTACATTTTTTTAAGGTTAATATACAACTTATGTATTTTCAACGTAATGAGTACTTATCTCAAATGCATTAAGTACTCTTATTTAGAATTACTATAGAGTAGAATATCATCAAAATACACTATAAAAAACCTTCCAATGAAAAGCTTTAGTACCTAGTTCATCAAGTACATGAAGGTACTAGGAGAATTTGACAATTTGAATGAATTTACTAACCACTCACACAACCCTTCCTTTATCTCAAACGTTATCTTCCATTCATTACCTAGCCTGATTCATATTCGATGATACCCATTCTTCAAATCAATCTTTGAAAACCACTTAGAACCATGTAGTTAATCAATTATGTCAGCTCTACTATCAACACACATTCTCCATCTACCATCTTTCTTTGGAGCTAGTAGTGTAGGAACAACACATGGACTCATACTTTCCAATATAAGTTCCTTTTATAGCAATTCCTCTACCTTTTGCCTTTGATAACAATTCCTCTACCTTTTGCCTTAGATACTCACTCTCTTTTGGATTCATCTTGTAGTGTGGCAAGTTTAGTAAATGTGCCCTAAAGATTAGATCTATATGATTGTATCTCCCTCAAGGGTGGTAAACCATCACATATGTCTTCCAACATTATCTCTTTTAGTTCCTATAACAAAGGAAACACCGCTTCTGGGTGCTCTACCACTTAGAATTCAACTTCATTCATATGGACTTACTTTACCACCAATACATGAAACTCTCTTATCTCTTTAACTTTGAAATCAAACTCATGAATGATAAATAAAAGTATGCCCTCTTCTTCACTAATTCTAAATTACTCTTCAAAGCTAACAAAGTATATTTTACCCCATTCGTCTCCACCTTATATACATTGTTCCAATCCTAATGTTAGACATCTAGATCATATTGCTATGGCCTTTCAAACAATAAATGGAAAACATCTATGCTAACTACATCATAATAAACCTTATCATGGTATTTACCAATGGATAAGGGAAACTTAAAAGTTACAACATTCCATTACCTCTACTTTCCTTGCTTTTACCTTAATCCACCACAAGGTGTAGAGATTTGGATGCTACTCTAGATGGAGTTTTAGTTTCTTTACTACATCCTTTCCAATAATATTCTCACAACTTCCACTACCAATGATGACTTCAAACACCTTGCCTTTGATGGTGCATTGTATCTAAATAGTTCATACCTTTTAGTTTGTTCCTCATGCTTAGGAGGCAACATCAACCTCTTTGAAGCACATACATTTGACCCTCTTCTTCACACTCGTCTTCTTCATCTCTATCTAGCTCATAACAAATGTCCTTATCTTCATCATTCTGTTCCACAATATTCATTATCTTCTACAAAGGACACTCATTAGACTTGTAGCTTAGTTGGTTATATTGGAAACACTTTCCAACTATAAGCTTAACATAAGGATTCCTTAACTTTTTCGTTCTCCTTCCCCCTCACGTCATTTACATGACATTTTCCTACAACCTTCTTTTCTTGATAATGTGTATTTCCATTACTTCTACTACCACATGTGATTGATTTCGACATAGGTTTTCACCGTGCATTAGTTCTTGTAACCTTACAACCCACGTAATTTCTCTTATTCCTTTTATATTGCATAAGATTTACTTTCAAAGCCATGTTTTTGGCTTCTAATAAGGTACAAATAACCTACACCCTAATGTGCCTAAAACCAAGGTCTAAGCACATGCAAATGAACTAAAGAAACAACTTTAATTCATAAGATCAAAACAGATTCAAACAGCACAAAAATTGCGTGAACCCAAAATGAAGTAGGTGAACCGATTGCTATATTTCATGAAATGAATATCATAATGATGTACTCCTCAATGAAGATCATAAAATATACTTGACAATCACGTGAATAATACACAAGATCAAAAAGAACAACTCTAAAATCAACCTTTCCAACAAGAGCCAATTCGCGCCATGAAACTCAATTACAACCAAATAAAAGTGTCCCTAAATGATTACAGCATAAATAGTCCAAGTAAATAACAAATATATAAAAATTAGTCTTCAAGATGCTAGCTCTTCCATAGGATTCGTCGGCTCAACTCATCACCAGTTTAGGTTGGTCAATGGATAACCCACAAGCTGAGTTTTAGTGAGTTTAACCATCGCCCTGTAAAGCCTAATAAGTGTGCTTGTTAGAATATATAATACATGAATAAGAGAAAAGAGATTAGTAAACAAATAATGCTGGAGTCGATTTGCTCAAAATGGACCTTCATCGCCAAGATTCAAGTCCCTTTGACTCTTATCCTAATGATAAGCCTTGTCGGATTTTGATTCTTATCATCTCCTTGGGCCTCAAAAAGATTTGTCCTCAAATCTGACAGATCAAATGCAATAGAGACTCTATTTCCTCCTAGCAAGCCACCTAAAGAAATATCACTACAGAATCCCAAAATCTAAAATATCACAGGTGGTGATTGTTTCTCTCCTCCATTTTTAGGATGTATCTCATCTGCAACACAAATAACGCTCCAATATCCACTAAAGTCGCCCCTATATCAACCCATTCCACTGAAATCGTTTTCTCCCTTTCTAACTCATCTTTATGTTACTGATCCTCATGGTCTTCTAATGGTTGGCCCAACTGCTCATTGCCCTTTGAAACCGCTGAAGGTGAACACAACTGTCTCTGAACAGTCTGGCTCTATGATGATAGGCTCATCTGACTCTGGCCTTCAGAATCCTCCAATGGTTTACTCAACTGCTCATGAGCCTCTAGTACCTTTGAATGTGAATACAACTGCCTCTGAATGGTTTGGTTCTCTGGTAGTTTGCTCATCTGACTATGATCATTAGGATCCTCTAATGGTTTACACATTTGTGTGTGACAAATTTTGTGCTCTAAGGGTTAGCCCATGTCACTAGAAACCTCAAGTACCTCTAAAGAGTTGATCATGTGGCTATGACCCTCAAGTATCTATGATGTGCTCAAAACCACTTTGAAACACAATTAAATGACTCAAATAAAACAAGTCTCAATTCAATCACAAACCGGCCCACTAAGGAGACAATTCACGTGAACACCTTGGAGATTTAGATGGAAAAATGTAGATCAAATGATGTAATTACAATCCCTATTTGTAATATTTACCAAGTAACCACAAAAAGGATTGAAATCTACGTGAAAATCATATCAAAAGAAAGCAACAAAACCGGGAATTCCACTTCCCCACTTCAATCCCAAATTCACGCCAATCACTAAATGATATATATATATTTCAAGTACTAAAAGAACAATCAATCTTACAAGATGATTATCCACGAAATACAACCACAAATATGTCCAAAAAAGATTCAAATCTACCTTAGATATGACTCACTAGAGAAGAAATGAACATACGACAAAGATGGAATCGATATGACTCACAATTCCCCTTCGACGCACTCACCACAATTCCAATTCTTGGGTTGAAATTGATAAGAGGTTTGAACTAAGGATGAACCCTAATTCCACACGTGAAAGTGTATGATTCTAATCTGTAAAAATGGCGTCCTCAATCTCTCTTCTAAGAAAGTATTTGTACTTGCTACTCTTAGGGTTAGAAAGTGGTCAAAATTACAAGTTTGCCACTTTAAAGGTGGTTAGTCCTAAATGAAAATTACAAGGAAATAAAAGTGTCCCAAAATGATTACAACATAAATAGTCCATGCAAATGAAAAATATATAAAAGAAATTGGTCTTCAAGATGCCGGTCTTCTATAGGATTCATCGGCCTAGCTCATCGCCGATTTAGGTCGGGCCATGGATAACCTACAAGCTGAGTCTAAGGGAGTTTGTCCATTATCCTATAAAATATGATAAGTGTGCCTATTGGAAAACACAATACAAGAATAATAGAAAAGAGGTTAATTTATAAATAATTTCGGGGTCGATCTACTCAAAATGGGCCCTCATCGCCAAAATTCGAATTCCTTTAGTTCTTACTCTAATGATAGATCTTGTCGAATTTTGATTCTTATCATCTCCTCGGGCCTCAAAAAGATTTGTCCTCAAATCTGGTAGATCAAATGCAGTAGAAACTTTGTTTCCTCCTAGTAAGCCACCTGAAGAAATATCACTGCAGAATCCCAAAATCCAAAATACCACGAGTGGTGATTGCTTTCTCTCCTCCATTTCTAGGATGTATCTCATCTACAACACAAATAATGACCCATTATCCACTGAGGTGTCCCATATCTCAACCCATTTCACTGATATTGTTTCCTCCTTTTCTAACTCATCTGTATGTCACTAATCCCCATGGTCTTCTAATGGTTGGCCCAACTGCTCATTGCCCTCTAAGACCTCTACAGGTGAACACAACTATCTCCAAACATTCTGGTCCTCTAATGATAGACTCATCTTGATGCGAACCCTAGGTATATTAAACCTAGAACCCGACGATCGTGATTTGAAATCGGATCCCCAAGAATCGTCTTGAACAAGTGATGAACGGAACTAGACCCCAACCATACCTGTTGATTGAAACCTTAGTTATCAAGATGATTTCCCCAAGCGTTTAGATTGAAGAAATCGAAAGAGTTCTTTTGCAAAGAACAAAGAGAGAGAAAACCCTCAAAATATGTATTCAAATCTGTAAAATTCGTAACCCTAGCGTTTTGACAAGAGGGTATTTATACTTCCTCGTACAACGTCTTGAAAAAGGAAAAATACACGGAAAGAAATAATAAGATACGCGTAGTACACGGTTTGATACACGGCCGTATCTCCAAGCCGTGTATGACACTGGGCATGCGACAAACAAGGTACACGGTCTAACACACGGCCGTGTCTCCAAGCCGTGTATGACACTGGGCATGCGACAAACAAGGTATACGGTCTAACACACGGCCGTGTCTCCAAGCCGTGTATGAAACTGTGTATATGAAGCGCACAGTTACATGGTTTTATACACGCCCGTGCCTTTTTGGCCGTGTGTTCTTCTGTGGGAATTCTAGACACACGGTTGTGCCTCTGGCCGTGCTGCTAAGCCGTGTTGAGATACACGGTCGTGAAACACGGCCGTGTATGGGAACCGTGTATGGATTCTCCCTTGGTAAAGCTCAATTCCGTCTCTTGCAGCTCCATCACTAATCCTTGCAAGGCTTCTCTCATCCGCTTAGCCCTAGCTCTCGTCATGGGACCTCCAATACCATGTAACGGGTCATTGGACTTTGACTCTTGAACTCTTGATGCTAGCTGATCCCCATCATTCCCTCCTTCCTCGAAAAGATTCGTCCTCGAATCACCTGCATCATATAGAGTAAGATCAGAGACATTAAAAGTTGCGCTTACATTACCATAGTGACTTGGTAAGTCAATCTTGTAAGCGTTATCATTTATGCGCTCCAACACTTGGAATGGTCCATCTCCCCTAGGGTGCAACTTAGACTTTCGCTGTTCGGCAAATCGCTCCTTTCTCAGATGCACCCACACCCAATCTCTTGGATGAAATACAACCTTCACACGACCCTTATTGGCCTGGCGAGCATAATGCTCATTTTTCTTCTCAATGTTAGCCCGAACCTGAGCATGCAATTCCCGCACAAATTCTGCCTTTTTCTTTCCATCAAGATCAACAAATTCATTAACAGGCAAAGGCAAAATATCCAGTGGAGTCAAAGGATTAAAACCATACACAATCTCAAATGGAGAGTAAGATGTAGTGGAATGCACAGTCCTATTATATGCAAATTCTACATGTGGTAAACAGTTATCCCATTGTTTCAAATTTCTATGAATCACAGCACGCAACAGGGTCGAAAGAGTCCTATTGACTACTTCGGTCTGACTATCAGTTTGAGGATGTGCAACAGTAGAGAACAACAACTTAGTGCCTAGCCTATTCCACAAAGTACGCCAAAAATGACTCAAGAATTTCACATCCCTATCACTCACAATAGAATTAGGCAAGCCATGCAATCGCACAACCTCTCTGAAGAACAAATCAGCAATATGTTGTGCATCATTAGTTTTAGAACAGGCAATGAAGTGAGCCATCTTACTAAACCTATCAACAACAACAAATATGCTATCCTTTCCATTTTGAGACCGTGGTAACCCTAACACAAAATCCATAGAAATGTCAGTCCAGGGTTGATTAGGCACGGGTAATGGAATGTATTCTCCATGGGGCATTACTTTGGATTTAGCCTGTCTACATGCAATGCACTTGTCACACATAGTTTGCACATCATGCTTCATTTTTGGCCAATAAAAGTGTTCATGCAGAATATCCAAAGTCCTTTTGACACCAAAGTGTCCCATTAGACCACCCCCATGTGTTTCCCTTACAAGTAATTCACGCACAGAACTTTTAGGCACACACAACCTATCTTTCTTAAACAAGTACCCATCATGCCTATAAAAGTCAGCATACCCAGACTCAGCACAAGCAGCCCAAATTTGACCAAAATCAGCATCAGTCTCATACAATTCCTTAATGAGTTCAAATCCAAGCAATCTAGTATGCAAAGAAGTCAAAAGTGAGTACCTACGAGAAAGTGCATCAGCCACCACATTCTCTTTTCCTTGCTTGTATTTAATCACATACGGGAATGTCTCAATGAATTCCAGCCACTTTGCATGCCTCTTGTTCAACTTACCTTGAGTTTTTAAAAACTTCAAGCTCTCATGATCGGAATGAATGATGAACTCCTTAGGCCATAGGTAATGTTGCCAAGTTTGCAAGGTCCTCACCAAAGCATATAACTCCTTGTCATAGACTGGGTAATTTAAGGCAGCTCCATTGAGTTTTTCGCTAAAATAAGCGATCGGTTTGGATTCCTGCATTAAAACACCACCAATACCCTTCCCAGAAGCATCGCATTCAATCTCAAAGACCTTCTCAAAATTAGGTAGAATAAGTAATGGTGCATTAGTTAACTTACCTTTCAACGCATTAAAAGCCTCCTCATGCACTTTAGTCCACCTAAACTCCGCATTCTTCTTAACAAGATCATTTAAAGGAGCAGCTATAGAACTAAAGTCCCTAACAAACCTCCTATAAAAACTTGCTAACCCATGAAAGCTTCTGACCTCACTTGCGTTCCTAGGCGTTGGCCACTCCCTGATCGCCTTCACCTTTTCTTCATCCATAGAAATTCCATCTGCACCTACAACAAATCCAAGAAAAACCACAGATTCCATACAAAAGGGGCACTTCTTCAAGTTTGCATACAACTTGTTTTCTCGTAAAACAGTAAACACATTTTGTAAATGCTGAACATGTTCATTTAAGGTCGTGCTATAAACTAAGATGTCATCAAAGTATACAACAACAAACTTTCCAATGAAAGCGCGAAGAACATGATTCATCAACCTCATAAATGTGCTAGGCGCATTTGTTAGTCCAAAAGGCATTACCATCCACTCATATAAGCCATATTTAGTTTTAAAAGCTGTTTTCCACTCATCGCCCTCTTTCATGCGAATTTGGTAATAGCCATTCTTTAAATCAATTTTGGAAAACAAACAGGCACCATGCAACTCATCAAGCATGTCATCAAGTCTAGGGATAGGATGTCTATACTTAACTGTGATCTTGTTGATTGCGCGACAGTCAACACACATCCGCCATGTTCCATCCTTCTTGGGAACCAGGATGACAGGAACTGAGCATGGACTGAGACTTTCTCTCACAAACCCCTTCTCTACTAGATCATCAACCTGCCTTTGAATCTCCTTAGTTTCCTCTGGATTTGCCCGATAAGCTGGCCGATTAGAAATGGAAACACCTGGGATAAAGTCAATCTGGTGCTCAATGCCTCTTAGTGGAGGCAATCCCCTTGGTACTTCCTCAGGAAACAAGTCCTCGTATTCCTGCAAAAGAGACACAACCACACTTGGCATCGAAGAGTTAAGGTTAGTAGTAGTAATATACAAATCCTTGTACATAAGTACAAGTAGTTGTTTCCTTGCCACTATTGCACTCTTAACCTCACTTTTTCTTGCAAGCCCCTCTCCACTCAGCGTGTTAAGCTCGTCACTCTCTCGGCTCACAAGTGTTTGCCTCTCACTCTTTCTTTCTTTTGCACTCTTTTCTTGTTCACTCAGGTGTTTCTCTCTAAACTCTTTTGCTAGCCTCACTTGATCCTCACAAGCCTCCCATGGTTTCTGAGGAGTTAGAACCACATTTCTCTTGTTTAAGACAAAAGAGTGATGGTTCTTGTATCCATCATACATCACCCTCCTATCGAACTGCCATGGTCGCCCCAACAATATGTGACTAGCCTGCATGGGGACTACATCACACATCACCTCATCGTGATAGCTCCCAATAGAGAATGAAATAAGAACCTGCCTGGTCACCTTCACTTCCCCACACTCGTTCAACCACTGTAACCGGTATGGTTTCTGATGCTTCAAAGTCTTCAACCTCAACTTATCAACCAATAAGGTACTAGCAACATTAGTACAACTACCACTATCAATGATCAAGCTGCATACCTTCTTCTGTACATGACATCGGGTGTGAAAAATATGCTCTCGCTGAACCCCTTCACCATCATCCTTAGGCTGAGTACTAAGGACTCGCCTAGTAACGAGTAATCCCCCACTCACGGGTCCCTCAACGTCCATGTCACTACCATCCTCCAATGGTGGCATGTCATCATCACTGGAACTAATACTCTCCACATCTCCATTATCCCGAAAGATCATGGCCCTTTGATTTGGACATTGAGATGCAATATGTCCAAACCCCTGACACCTGAAACATTTAACATCACGGGTTCTAGTGAATGGTTTAGTGTCAGATTTACCTTTAGAGGCAATAACTGGACTCTTGGCCTTCACGTCCTCTTTTGGTTTTGAGTCTGCAGTATTCTTCTTCCAGTTTGACTTCCATGAAGAGTTAGAAGTTGCCCAAGATTTAGAATTCCCTTTATACTTCAACTGCTTCTCTACCTTGATCGCCTTATGCAACAATTCCTCAATATCCACATATTGTTGTAAGTTTATTACATCTGCGATCTCCCGATTCAACCCATTGATGAATCTAGCCATTGTAGCCTCATCTTCCTCATCCACGTTAGCTCTAATCATAGCTATCTCCATCTCCTTATAATAATCCTCCACACTCCTGGACCCCTGTAATTTCCTATGCAAGTCCCTATAATAGTGACTAGGGATAAATCTCTTCTGCATAATTGTTTTCATCTCATTCCAAGTGCTAACAGGCCTCTCACCATACCTCCTCCTATTACGCACCAGCTGATCCCACCATACACTGGCATAATCAGAAAATTCAACTCCAGCTAACTTTATTTTCTTCTCCTCACTGTAATTATGGCAATCAAATACATGGTCCACTTTTCTCTCCCACTCCAAATACAGCTCTGGATCACTCTTCCCTTGAAAAGAAGGTATCCTCATCTTAATACTACCTAAATTTCCATCCCGCCGTTGGGTATCTCTTCTCTCCCTCAGGAAACCATATTCCCCTGAATCAGTATCCTCCCTCTCTTCTATACTCACTCCCCCTCTTGAATGCCTATGGGTTCTTCTTCCCACAACATTACTACCTGACGGTTCCCTACTCTGTTCCATCTTATCCAACCTCTCATGGACTTGCTCCATTTCAGCACTCAGCATTTTCCTCATCTCACCAAATAACGCCTCCAACATCAATTTACTATCTACGCCTCCCTTCTCTCCACTAGTAGGACTTTGACCAGACATTGTGCTGCACAAAAAGGTTAGAAATAACACACAAAGAAAATATAAACCTCACAATTCACTCCCTCACCTGTTTACACTCACAGATGTGGATTCACTCGTGTTTCGTTCAATAATTAAATGATCCTCTCAACTCGCTCTTATAGGCTCTTTGATCAGAACTCAATCAAACTTTCTTTAACATAAACCACTAGGGCAACTCAACTTTTAAAACAAACGGTTTTCAATTCAACAGTCAATTAAGAAAACACGGACAAGGACTCCAATAGGGACACAGTGACACAATCGAATGAACGAGACTAGAGATACTGGATTAATGAAAAAGTTCTTCCTTTTTTTTTTTTTTTTCAATACGAATTTCCCCTTTTTTTTTTATACGAATTTCCGGATGAACGAAGAACAGATAACTATTCGAACACCTTGAATTCCTACGACAAATAAGACAAACTTTTTTTTTATATATATATAAAGAAGACAATGATAATTAATAGAAAAGGATAGAATTACTTGAATCAAGAAGCCGAAGCTCTGATACCAAATGATGCGAACCCTAGGTATATTAAACCTAGAACCCGACGATCGTGATTTGAAATCGAATCCCCAAGAATCATCTTGAACAAGTGATGAACGGAACTAGACCCCAACCACACCTGTTGATTGAAACCTTAGTTATCAAGATGATTTCCCCAAGCGTTTAGATTGAAGAAATCGAAAGAGTTCTTTTGCAAAGAACAAAGAGAGAGAAAACCCTCAAAATATGTATTCAAATCTATAAAATTCGTAACCCTAGCGTTTTGACAAGAGGGTATTTATACTTCCTCGTACAACGTCTTGAAAAAGGAAAAATACACAGAAAGAAATAATAAGATACGCGTAGTACACGGTTTGATACACGGCCGTGTCTCCAAGCCGTGTATGACACTGGGCATGCGACAAACAAGGTACACGGTCTAACACACGGCCGTGTCTCCAAGCCGTGTATGACACTGGGCATGCGACAAACAAGGTACACGGTCTAACACACGGCCGTGTCTCCAAGCCGTGTATGACACTGTGTATATGAAGCGCACAGTTACACGGTTTTATACACGCCCGTGCCTTTTTGGCCGTGTGTTCTTCTGTGGGAATTCTAGACACACGGTTGTGCCTCTGGCCGTGCTGCTAAGCCGTGTTGAGATACACGGTCGTGAAACACGGCCGTGTATGGGAACCGTGTATGGATTCTCCCTTGGTAAAGCTCAATTCCGTCTCTTGCAGCTCCATCACTAATCCTTGCAAGGCTTCTCTCATCCGCTTAGCCCTAGCTCTCGTCATGGGACCTCCAATACCATGTAACGGGTCATTGGACTTTGACTCTTGAACTCTTGATGCTAGCTGATCCCCATCACATCTGACTCTGATCCTCAAAATACTCCAATGGTTTACTCAACTGCTCGTGAACCACTAGTATCTCTAAAGGAGAATGATGGGACGATCTGACCGTTCTAACAAGTTTAAACCTTTACTCAATCCTAGCTTACGATCAGTTCTCAGGCAAGTGTACCTATCGACTAGCAGTATAGCATAGGAGTACAGGTATCGATCCCACGAAGACTTATAAGTACTAGTACTAACGATTCTCCTACTATCTAACTCCTCACTATTGATGATCTCAACTATCCTAATTATTGCCTAAACCTGAAAGAAACAAATAAAATGAACAAAGTAAATGTAATCACACACTCCCTTAATTAATTCAATGATCTAAACATACCCTGCCCAAGATCCACCCCTAATTCTCATGTAGCTTTTACTCAATTCCACACTATCCAATGATTAATATCCAAACTTTGATCTGCGGAGTTTCTTACACTAGATTAGAGTCTTTCTCAAGATCAACAATCCCTAATCCTAATTAAGCCAATTAAGATCTCTCTTCAATTAACATAATCAAGATTGCGTTAGGATCCTAGGACTCTCAATTGAACTAGACCGCAATGACCGCGTTCAATACAGAAGACCTCCTATAACCTATCTCTAGGATTACAAGGTGTCTTTTTATTCATGCAAGATCTACTCTATTACCGATTTCTCAATCTTAATAACAGAGATATAATTCTATCCTAATATTGCGCACATATCAAGATGAATAAACTATAATTGCAACATGAACAAACTCAAAGAATAGAATTAAATTATTAAACATCAACAATTCTGTCACATGATACTCAGGGGTTTCTCAAGGGAACGAGTATGAAACAATTAGCCACTCATGAATCTAATAAGAAGAGCAAAACATAAAATAATTGAGTCCATAAAGAAAATTCGAACACGAAATATCTTGGCTTCCAATCCGAAACTATTCTGGCAACAGCTCCTAGCAGCAGCTTCTCTTCTCTAGGGTTTCTCTCGTGCCGCCTCCTCCTTTTCTCATTAGGGTTGTTCTATTTATACTTCTTGAGGCATGGCCGAGCATCTTCAACTGGAAAGATATGATTTTATCCTTCCTTTTCCAAGTGAATCTCGTCAAGTGAATAACGATCGCCTGGCATGCCTAACGGCACGGCCAGATTTCAAACCGTGTCTCCCTCTGGTCGCAAATATGTAACTCCTCAATCTTGCTCAGTGTTTAGCACGGCTAGGAACACGGTTAGTAGCATGGCTAGCAGCACTGGTAGCAACACGGCTAGAAGCACGGCTAGACTATAACCTGTGCCAAGTTCTGGAGCTTTCCACGTCTTCACAGCGTATGCCACGGCTTCAAACACACCCATATCACAAGCCGTGCTTCCTTTCCAAGTGATGCTTTCACCTTCAGGTGCGCCCACGGTTCATGACACGGCCGTGGCCTTCCACGTGTTGTCCATGAGTAACTTTAACTTGATCTTTTAAGCTTCAATTATGCTCCTTTTGTGATCTTTCTCCTTCTCTTTGGTATTATACCCTGAAACATATATTTATCTGTTAAATACCGAATCCGCATTGATTTTATTCAAAAGATTATACAAATTCATCATTAATGCCCATGATTTACCAGGGTTAATTTACTCTTATCAAATTTCCCCACACTTAAGGTTTTGCTTGTCCTCAAGTAAACACGGATTAAGAAAACCCAAAGGACCAGTTCTCATAAGTTCCCGCAATTAAGAAGATATTTCAGCATCATCGATTTCATGATACACCTTAATCATTGATAATCTTTACTCAGTCTTACCATTAGTTGTATACAAAATACAAATACTAAAATTCCCAAGGCTAATCCAAGTGAATCAAACTTTTACCCTTATCATTTAAACTAAAATTCCCAAAGTCAGAATTGTCACAAGATCGATACTAGTAAAATAAAGTATACCATCCTTTTAACCACTGTTGTAAGAAACACAACAGGGACTAAAGGCATGTTGTATCCACTTGTCTCCTAGCTCTTCCTTTTCTGTTTCATCCAATTCCTTTACCATTGAAGCACTTAACTAAGTTAACCGACCCATGTAACAAACTTTCGATCGATAATCCCGAGTTCATCACTCGAGTTAACAGACGTTATTCCCTCAGCGTAGAAGGCGTCCCTCGGATTTACTTGTTCGAGTCTAGTTAACTCAATTACTTAATTAATTAAGACGGTTTCCTTGGTCAGTAAGTCCCAGACCAGGTGATCTTAGGCTACTAGGTTTTAAAAATACCCCTTCGAAACTCTACCATCTCAATCAATCAACTATCATTTATATAAGCTCTTTTAAGTTCATTTTTCTCAGACTTTTCTCATGACCCTTGTAGCGAGCTTTCAGCCATTGATCCTAGGTTCGTCACCCAAGTCAATAGATGTTATCCCCTAAAAAAGGCATCCCTCAGGCTTAATTACTCGAGTCTATGAGGCCCACTTCTGAACTATTTATTTATTTATTTTTTTATTTTTATTTTTTTATTTTTATTTTTTTTTTGAAATCACCAAGTTACAAGTATCATTTACGCCTTCACTCCAAGTTATATAGCTTACCTACTGGGCAAAATGAAAGGCATACTAAACTCACTAGTGACCTTAATCCAATCTCACTTCCCGAAAGTAAAGGTTAAATGACAAGTAAGTTTACTTCACTTGGATTTCATCTTGTAATTTTAGAAACGTATCTCTAATACATAATAAGAGAATAAAAATTGTTAAAGATATTCTACAGAGGTATAAACAAATCTCAGCAGTTCTTGATTGTCAAAAGTCATCATCGATTATACCTTAATTAAGAGGAAATTACATTTTTGATTGCATAACCCTTGTATCCTAGTTTCGTACAAGTTTCGTTTTCCTAACCCCCTTCCCCACACTTATAATAGACATTGTCCCCAATGTCCTCATGAAATGCATAAAGGGAAGCAAATAATAAAAGAAAAAATAAAACAAAAGGAAAACGAAAAACTTCCCTGAATTCTTTTACAACGCAGATCGTTAACAGAAAGTCACACGACGAACAAGTGGAGTCATGAGAACCTCTGCTAAACGTAACGGGTCGGTGTACTTTGAAAGCCTGTATCTCATAACAATAACAACAAAACAACAAAGAAAACAAAACAAAACGAAAAAAAAACTCATAATCGACTGAACATAAAGCTAACTATCATCAACATTTTTTATTTCAAACATTAGTGGTTGGTCAGTTTTCCAGAATCATACAAATCAGGACAGTAAAAACAAAAGTAAGACGGCTATTCTATACAATGGTCCAAATCTCCCGGGTTCAACTTCCATCGATCCGCTCGCGAGATCAGCTGCTGAAGTCATCATCTGAAGGCAATGGTACAGTGCCCGATCGGCGAGGAGAATCAGATCCAATCACCTCCGTATTCTGCTGATTGCTCGCTTCAGCAGTCGCAACTACGGGACTTCCATGTCGGGCCATGAAAGCTACACCCGAGGATTCTCCAACATGAAAACCGGTATCATAGGCACCACTCGAGTGACGATCTCCTCCAGAAACCACCCGAGTAGCTCATGATGCGACGTCCTCATCGCTAGAGCCACTACATGGGGGAAGATCTACCCCCAATTTCTCACCAATACGGGATAAACAAGTGACTAAATAACTCTTTAAGCCCTTTACCCATTTCGACTGCCTGGCTTGTTCTCTTTTGATTTCTTCCAAATCTGCAGTCAATCTCTTTACCGAATCTGCAAGCTCCTGGTTTGGTCCGGCCTGCTCTCGAGCTTGCTCTTGCTCCTCACCCTGCTCGGGTTCTATCTCTGGCTCTTGTTGGTCGGCAGACACATCTGGTATGTGAAACCTCCACCTCCGCAAAACACTCTCGGGGAGAGAGGTGCTCCTGCCACAACTGTCCCTAGGAACCCGGGTTGGAAAAACACCGTAGTTTTTCAGAATACGAGTAATCCAAGAGCCGACAAAAACCTTATGGTGCCCTAGACCGCATTGTATTTTCAAACACCAAACAGCTGCTAATCCGACATTAACTCAAGTACCTGTAATCATACTCCACAGCTGGTACAGGTCTGAAGCATTCACAACCCCTTGAGAATCACCTCTACCAGTTGTTGAGCGGGCCAGAATGTAATGGAGTATACGCACGACAGGATCCCTTAAATGGCTCCCCTTTGATTTGGAAGGGTCATATCTACCGGTTCCCATGCTATTCCACACTCCATGCTGCAGTAAGCCCCTAGGAAAGGTATCAGGAAGCTGCGCGAATTCATCGGAGTCGATAAACTCCTCGTCATGAATACCCAAACACTTGATAAAGTTTCTCATTTCAACACGGTGGTAGCTCCCTTGGCAATAGAAGGAGACCACATTATCAAGTTGGGTATGCCGGCCAAAGCTAAGTTTGAATGTAGCTACAAAATCATAACTTAGCGAAGAGTACACGTCTTCCTCAATGCTCAGAAGTGCCTTCCAAGCGGGATCGTTCAAGAAATAATCAAATCGTTCCACTAACCCATACTTAGCTAGCACTTCCCAATCAACTATTACATTAGGCATAAATGTCTTCTTTTCACGCACCATATCATACTTACCTTCGTCCTCGCTCCGCAAGTTAGGAGGGCAGCGTCGGGTGGACCTAGAGGAACCACCAGTTGAACGGGGTTGGGCGTTTTTGCGTGCCACGGTCTTAGTCCTCGGCATTTTAACTACACCACGCTGGAGAAATCTGGACAGAGTGATGAATGACGTTCTTCAACAGAGAGGGAAGGAGAAAGAGCGAAGACGCAAAGAGAGGTGATGTGGGAATGAAGAGAGAAATGAAGGGAAGGGATTTTATGTCTGGAAACGTGCGAGCCCTAAAAGGCTATTGACGACACGGCTTAAAATCTGGGCGTTTCACTAGCCGTGTTATCCACTGATCTAATTAAAAGAGCAAGAAAAAGTCTTACCTTCTGGCACGGCTTATGGCATGGCTTGTGACTTAGTCGTGCCTGTAACCGTGCTATCCACTGCTCTATATAAGAAAAAAAATTCTTACCTCGTGGCACGGCTTGTGGCTTGGACGTGCATGTAACCGTGTCATCCCCTGGACTGAAACACTTTTCACAAATGCCCGTACCTTTTGGTGTGAATTAGACCATATCATACCCTATTTGTTAAAATCTTACTTGCAAAACTACCACTAACAAATGTAATGATGATGACATTAAAAAGAAAAGAAAAACTAACCTAATAGATGCATGGGTTGCCTCCCAGCCAGCGCTTTTGTTTAACGTCGTTGGCTCGACCAAAAGAATAAATGATGAACTTAACCAAGATCTTCAATAGAGGGCTTCAATTTGGTAAAATCTCCTGCATCAATATTCTCCCTCTCAGTTGTTATTCCAAGTTCATCTTTGCCATCAAGATGAGTCAACATTTCTTGTATTACACCATCTTCTGTCTCTTCAATATTGCATACTCTCAAACTCAACTCTAATGGATCCTTGCATAAGATATCGTCCACAATGGTATCAGCTACAACAATTGCATAACAAGTATCATCAGAATCTACCGATTTCTTCATCACAGCTGGGGTTTGTATCACTAACTCGTCTCCCCCAATGTGCAGCACTAATCGGCCCTCAGCCACATCAATGTTTGCTCGGGCTGTGGCTAAAAAGGGGCATCCCAAGATTAAAGGAACGTCAGTGTCGACATCTATGTCCAAGATCACAAAATCAACCGGGAAGATAAAAGTTTCTACTTTTACTAACACATCTTCAATAACCCCTCTAGGAAACTTCACTGATCAATCTGCCAATTGAAGGCTCATCCGTGTAGGCTTCGGCTCACCTAATCCCAGCTTTTGAAAAAGGGAATATGGCATCAAGTTTATGCTAGCCCCTAGATCTGCTAATGCTTTTTCTACGGGTAAATTACCAATGGAACATGGTATGGTGAAACTTCTTGGGTCTTTCAATTTCTTTGGAAGCTTTTTTAGTAAAATTGCAGAACAACTCGCACCAACTGTTGCAGTGGAGATCTCTTCCATTTTTCTCTTATTATATAGTAAATCTTTCAAGAACTTGGCATACCGGGGCATCTGAGAAAGGGCTTCTACAAGTGGTAAGTTGATATGTAACTGTTTGAACACATCCAAAAACTTACCAAAATGTTCCCGATCCTTGTCGTTCTGCAGCCTAGCAGGATATGGCAATGGGGGTTTATAGGGCTGGACGATAGGTATCTTCTCAGTTTCCAAGTCTTTTTTTCTTTCCTCTATAACTCTGCCCTTTTCTGCTTTCTCAGTAGTTTCGCCTTTATCAACAGTTTCCTTCCCCTTCCTACTAACAGAGGTTTCCCCACACTTGTCTGATTTCACTTCCTTTCCACTCCTAAGAGTTACTGCCTTCACTTGTTCCCTTGGGTTGGTCTCTGTATTTCCAGGAAGAGACCCTTGCGGTCGCTCAGCAAGCGCTTTAGAAATCTACCCCATCTGGTTCTCCAAGTTGTGGATTGAAGCTTCATGATTCCTTAGAGCGGCCTCAGTAGATTGATGGCGTTGCTCTGACGCTTGAATGAACTTTGCAATCATATCCTCAAGGTTAGATTTCTTCTCTTGGACAGGAGGTGGAGTTGGTCTTTGGAATCCTGGAGCAGGTGCATTACTCCTTTGAGATTGCTGATTACTCTAGGAGAAATTGGGATGATTACGCCATCCTAGATTATAAGTGTTGCTATAGGGATTGTTCTGTGGTATTGTGGGATTCCCTACATACTCAACACGTTCTGTCACTTCAGATACCACATTGTTGGAATGAGGTTCAATTGAGCAATATTGGTATGGTTGAGATAGAGCTATCCCTTCAACTTTTGAAGCGAGTGCATCTACCTTTGCTGCAATTGCTGTCATCAAATCGACTTCATAAATGCCCGCTGCCCTGTGCTTTTGTCTACCATGGCTCCATTGGTGATTATTTTTGGCCATGTTCTCAAACAAACTCAACGACTCCTCCGGCGTTTTCACATTTAAAGTGCCCCCAGCCGCAGCATCAATTGTCTACCGAGTTGCATAGTCAAGTCCGTTATAGAAGGTGGAAACTTGCAGCCAATTAGGCATTTGGTGATGTGGACACCTCCTAAGAAGATCCTTAAATCTAATCCATGCTTCATGTAGGGGCTCGTGATCTAGTTGGGTGAATGATGTGATATCATTTCTCAACTTTGCAGTTTTCGATGGTGGGAAATAATAGTCCAGGAAAGTCTCCGCCATCTGGGTCCAAGTGGTTATGGAATCCCGGTTTAGTGAACTAAACCACTGCCTTGCTTTCCCCCGGAGAGTAAAAGGAAAAAGTCGCAATTTCAGTGCTTCCTCAGAGACTCCGTTTTGCTTGACAGTTGCACAAATATCCAAGAACATCTGAATGTGCGCATGAGGATCCTCGTCAGACAAACCGTCAAACTGGCATTGGTTGTGAATCATATGCATTGTAGAGGCCTTGATTTCGAAGTTGTTGGCTTCTATTGTTGGTTGCACAATACACGACCCAGTGCTACTCAGAGTAGGACGAGCGTATTCAACCATCGTTCTTCGTTCATCTGCCATTGGCCCAGTTTCTCTTAATCGCCTTCTAAAGGTTTGGTCAATTTCAGGATCAAAGTCAAGAAGCTTAGATGAAGAGCTCCTTGTCATAAACCGCGACAGACAAACTATGAACTTAATTTCCTCAACAAATTTGAATGAAAGCACGAACGAAATTAAAGTAAATAACTAAAAGAAAAATAAAAATAAAAATAAATAAATAAATAAATAAAAATATATATATATAGTTAAAGTAGTAGGTGTCAAGTTTTCCTAATATTACAAGTCCCCGGCAACGGCGCCAAAAACTTGATGGGATGATCTGACCGTTCTAATAAGTTTAAACCTCTACTCAATCCTAGCTTACGATCAGTTCTCAGGCAAGTGTACCTATCGACTAGCAGTATAGCATAGGAGTACAGGTATCGATCCCACGAAGACTTATAAGTACTAGTACTAACGATTCTCCTACTATCTAACTCCTCACTATTGATGATCTCAACTATCCTAATTATTGCCTAAACCTGAAAGAAACAAATAAAATGAACAAAGTAAATGTAATCAAACACTCCCTTAATTAATTCAATGATCTAAACATACCCTGCCCAAGATCCACCCCTAATTCTCATGTAGCTTTTACTCAATTCCACACTATCCAATGATTAATATCCAAACTTTGATCTGCGGAGTTTCTTACACTAGATTAGAGTCTTTCTCAAGATCAATAATCCCTAATCCTAATTAAGCCAATTAAGATCTCTCTTCAATTAACATAATCAAGATTGCGTTAGGATCCTAGGACTCTTAATTGAACTAGACCGCAATGACCTCGTTCAATACAGAAGACCTCCTATAACCTATCTCTAGGATTACAAGGTGTCTTTTTATTCATGCAAGATCTACTCTATTACCGATTTCTCAATCTTAATAACAGAGATATAATTCCATCCTAATATTGCGCACATATCAAGATGAATAAACTATAATGGCAACATGAACAAACTCAAAGAATAGAATTAAATTATTGAACATCAACAATTCTATCACATGATACTCAGGGGTTTCTCAAGGGAATGGGTATGAAACAATTAGCCACTCATGAATCTAATAAGAAGAGCAAAACATAAAATAATTGAGTCCATAAAGAAAATTCGAACACGAAATATCTTGGCTTCCAATCCGAAACTATTCTGGCAACAGCTCCTGGCAGCAGCTTCTCTTCTCTAGGGTTTCTCTCGTGCCGCCTCCTCCTTTTCTCATTAGGGTTGTTCTATTTATACTTCTTGAGGCATGGCCGAGCATCTTCAACTGGAAAGATACGATTCTATCCTTCCTTTTCCAAGTGAATCTCATCAAGTGAATAACGGTCGCCCGGCACGCCTAACGGCACGGCCAGATTTCAAACCGTGTCAAGTTCTGGAGCTTTCCACGTCTTCACAGCGTATGCCACGGCTTCAAACACACCCATATCACAAGCCGTGCTTCCTTTCCAAGTGATGCTTTCACCTTCAGGTGCGCCCACGGTTCATGACACGGCCGTGGCCTTCCACGTGTTGTCCATGAGTAACTTTAACTTGATCTTTTAAGCTTCAATTATGCTCCTTTTGTGATCTTTCTACTTCTCTTTGGTATTATACCCTGAAACATATATTTATCTGTTAAATACCGAATCCGCATTGATTTTATTCAAAAGATTATACAAATTCATCATTAATGCCCATGATTTACCAAGGTTAATTTACTCTTATAAGAGAACATAACTGACCCTGAACAGTTTGGTCCTCTGGTAGTCTGCTCATCTGACTATGATCATTAGGATCCTCTAAAGGTTGGCACATCTGTATCTGGCAAATTTTATGCTTTAAAGGTTGGCTGGTGTCACTAGAGCCCTCATGAACCTTTGAAGGTTGGCATACCTGCGTCTGCACAGTTTGGTCCTTTGAAGGTTTGATCATGTGGCTATGATCCTCAAGATTCGATGATGGTTTTTTTATTTGTCTTTGCATCTCCTGGACCTCTGATGGCGTCATAGGGTTCAATACTATACGTTTTCCATCTTTTTTGAACATATAAGTATTTTTATACCCATCATGTAATACCATCCTGTCATACAACCATGGTCTACCAAGTAATATATGGGATGTATAAAGAGGAAGAATATCATATTCAAGCTCATCATAGTACTTGTCCCCTATACTGAAGGGTACCCTAGCCCTTTGGGTTACACAAAGACCATCCTGATCATTCAACCAATGTAATGTATAGGGTTTGGGATGTGGGATAGTTTCAAGTTTCAACTTCGATACTAATGATGCAGCTACAACATTAGTACAACTATCACCATCAATAATAATTGTGCACAAGTTTTCTTGTACCCTACAAGAAGTATGGAACAAGTTTTCTCTCTGTCCCTCATCAATGGCTTGAAAGGAAGTCAAGTCCCGATGCAATATGTTAGTAGACAAATACAACTCAATTGACATTTTTGCTTACTAATTTCAACAACCTCAATACACTTCACCACACCTCACTCCTACGCGGTGCAACCAATTCACTACAACTCCAACTCACCACGTTGCAACACCTTCACTCACATACTCATTACGCCACACACACACCCTCTTTACATCATGGTGCAACACACATATGCTTCCAAGTATACAATCTTTTGCCACTACACAACACAATTTACACCGCAACTCACACTTAAAGGTAGCAATAGATTCAAATTCAAATCACTTTACTAAATGCAACCTCCTCCACAAATGGTAAGAACAATTCAAATTCAAATAAAACTTATTCAATGCTACTCAATAAATTGCCTCAAACTTAAAGAAGGTGTTTGAATTCAAATTATTTCCTTTTTTTTTTCTTTTGCACAATGCAATCTGAAAATTGCAAACACACTACTCAATTTCCAGAATCCTCTTGCAACAATTCAAGATCACACTCTTCCACACTTAAACTTCGCCACTTCTATTCAAAATTCAAGCCACAAATTACAACAAAAGGCAACTCAACTTTCAAATTAAAAAAGAAGTTCAATAAGTGCAAGATTCCACAAATGGTAAGAAGCTATTTTAAAATCAAATGACACACAATTAACTATGAATTAATGTGTGTTTTGAAATTTCAAATTGACTTCTTAACTCACACTTTAATTCTGAAAATTTCAAATCTGAAATCTCAATTGCCACTCCTCAAATCCGAAATGACACAACATAATTTTCACTTCTCCACTTGATCACAAAGGACCAATACTCTTTTCTCTTCACGTTTCACTTCAAAGACACTTCACATTCACGGTCAATTCTCATGGAATCCAAGAATGTTACAAATCTCCAAGTGTACAATAACTAAACAACAAGATAGCACTTCAACAACACAAGAATAAAACACAACTCCACTTCACAATTCGGATCACAATATGAAGAACACTAATTGAAAGTGAAGTTCACGAAATCAACCAACAATTAATCCCTTCTCTTAACTTGTGACTCTGATACCAAAAGATGATGTGCTCAAAACCACTTTGAAACACAATCAAATGACTCAAATAAAACAAGTCTCAATTCAATCACAAACCGACCGACTAAGGAGACAATTCACGTGAATACCTTGGAGATTTAGATGGAAAAATGTAGATTAAATGATGTAATTACAATCCCTATTTGTAACATTCACCAAGTAACCGCAAAAAGGATTGAAATCCACATGAAAATCATATCAAAAGAAAGCAACAAAACCGTGAATTCCACTTCCCCCCTTCAATCCCAAATTCATGCCAATTACTAAATGATATATATATAGTTCAAGTACTAAAAGAACAATCAATCTTACAAGATGATTATCCACGAAATACAACCAGAAATATGTCCAAGAAGGATTCAAATCTACCCTAGATATGACTCACTAGAGAAGAAATGAACATACAACAAAGATGGAATCGATATGACTCACAATTTCCCTTCGTCGCACTCGCCACAATTCCAATTCTTGGGTTGAAATTGATAAGAGGTTTGAACTAAGGATGAACCCTAATTCCACACGTGAAAGTGTATGATTCTAATATGTAAAAATGGCCTCCTCAATCCCTTTTCTAAGCAAGTATTTATACTTGCTACTCCTAGGGTTAGAAAATGGTCAAAATTACAAGTTTGCCCCTTTAAAGGTGGCTAGTCCTAAATGAAAATTACAAGGAAATAAAAGTGTCCCAAAATGATTACAACATAAATAGTCCATGCAAATGAAAAATATATAAAAGAAATTGGTCTGCAAGATGCTGGTCTTCTATAAGATTCATCGGCCTAGTTCATCGCCGGTTCATGTCGGGCTATAGATAACCCACAAGGTGAGTTTGAGGGAGTTTTTCCATTGTCTTATAAAATATGATAAGTGTGCCTGTTGGAAAACACAATACAAGAATAATAGAAAAGTGGTTAATTTATAAATAATTCCGAGGTCGATCTGCTCACAATGGGCCCTCATCGCCAAAATTCGAATTCCTTTGGTTCTTGCTCTAATGATAGGTCTTGTCGGATTTTGATTCCAATCAATCTATGATGGTTGTCTCATCTATCTTTGCTTATTCCAGACCTCTGATGGCAACATAAGGTTCAATACTATACGTTTACCATCCTTTTTGAACATATAAGTATTTCTATACCCATCATGTAATACCATCCTATCATATAACCATGGTCTACCAAGTAATATGTGGGATGTACACATAGGAATAATATCACATTCAAGTTCATCACAGTACTTATCCCCTATACTGAAGGGTACCCTAGCCCTTTAGTTCACACAAAGACTATCCTGTTCATTCCACCGATGCAATTTATAAGGTTTAGGATGTGGAATAATAGCAAGTTTTAGTTTCGATACTAACGATGCTGCTACCACATTGGTACAACTACCACCATCAACTATAAGGACACATAAATTTCCTTGTACCCTATAAGAGGTATGGAATAAGAATTCCAAGAATTCAATCACTAAGGTTAAAGAATTCTAAGAATTCAATAACGATGTTCGCCACAAATTCTATAGGAACTAAGAATTTGATAAGAACAATACGAATAAAGTGAAAATCAATTCTCAATATTCAAGAATCTCCAAAGAGGATTCACTCACACTGCTCAAAGTGTTTGCTTACAACCAAATAACATTATGTCCTCGTAAAAAACCCTAAAGACACTATTTATATTATGTCTAAAACAAATTGTGCGAAGCCACTCAATGCCAACTCAAGGCCGGCAGCCTACATTTAGGCGGGCTCCAAAGTCGGTGGCCTTGAAGCTAACTCGGTCGGCCTTTATTCAAGGTCGGCTTAAGGTTAGCCGAACTTCGCCTTAGGTCCTCCTGACGCTTATGTCCTCCTTTTTTGGACCCCGTACTGCCACCTAGAGCTCGGATTGATTTTGTTTTCTTTGGTGCTCGTATCTTAGCTCTTGGAATTGTATCATTTCCTCCATGTTGAAAAAGATTCCACCTCGAATCTGTATCGTCCATCCTGCTAGATCACATAAATAGACTCCTCTTTCCCTTGGGCTTCTTAAGGCAAATCAGTCTTGTTTGTTGTACTTCAATTGGATTCATAGGAAGAAGCTTATATGCCTTGTCCTGTTGCTGAATGGTATACTCATTGGTGCATCCATCATACTTGGCTCTGAGGTGATACTGCCAAGGTCTTCCAAGGATCAAATGTGTAGCTTCCATGGGAACTACATCACAAACAATCTCATTAGTATAATCACCAATAAGTAATGGAACACGAACCTGTTTATGTACATGAACAGCTCCCTGTGGATTCAACCAATGAAGTGCATAAGGTCTTAGATGCTGCTCCACCTATAAACCTAACTTAGTAACCCAGCTTGCTGAAGCAACATTAGTGCAACTGCCTGTGTCAACCATAATAAAAAAAGTCTTCCCCTGCACCATTGATCCACGCAAAAAGAGATATAAAATGAGCGTGAATAAATACCGGCAAGTGTACCGGATCGGATCAAGTAATATAGTGAGAGAAGAGTGTCGAACCACGAAGATTGATTAAGTAATAGACCTTTATCAATTTCTACTATTATTTAGGCAATGATATTTGATGAGAATTGAATGAATTATACTAAATGCTTAAAAAGAGAATTGTGTTGAAAAATGATGAATTGATGATGGGAAATAGAATCCACCCTAATTCTACTAATCATATTGCCTTCATGTTATAATAACTCATAGCTATATGGATTTTCACAAGAAATTAACAAAACCTTAATCCTTTATTAAGTGTTAAAGTAATGTTACCTCAATTTAATTTAATAGCTCCCGCTAAGTCAAATCAAATGAGGATTCTAATTCACAATCATAAATTTCCCAATTATATGATTGCCTAATATCTTTAAAATAATTTCTCCTAATCCCTTAGTGAAAAATTTAATAAAAATATTGCATGAAACACTTAGGTCAATTTCTAATAAAATTCAATAACGCTGCTTCCACATGAATTATTAAATCTTACTTAGGAATTCCTGATAAAACCTAAATTTCTCTTTCGAGTCATTTACATTTCTATGCATTGATTTCAATTACAAAATACAATTCATAGCAGGACTTCTTATATGAAAATTCCGCATATCTACATTTCCTATAACATGAATACAATGATCATTTTAGTTTGAATTATGGCTTCATCATATTTCCCACAAGGATGATTTAGAACATTATAGTATGAATTGCATAAAAACAATTGAAATAAATAGGTGCAATGGAATTCATATTGAACAACAAGAATAAATTAATAAATGGCATAAAAGAAAATAAAGTAATTGAAACAATAGCTATAATCTTCAAGAACTTCAGCAAAATAACTTTCTTTCTTCAAACTAAAATTTGTAATAACATGAAATGTAAAGGAATTAAAGAAAACATAAAATCCTACAGTTCGTAAGGGAATTCTAATGATTTCAAAGAAAGACAAAGGATGCTAAACAAAGAATCAAAACAAAAGGATTCTCAAAACAAAAGGGGATTCTAAACAAAAGGGGATGCTAAACAAAAAAAGGATGCTTTCAAGGTTCACACAAGGGGCCTATTTATAGATCCAAAGAGGAGGGGGATAAGGTTGATCTGATGAGGATTTGAGTCAGCAAATTAAATAAGATACGATTTTGGAGAGATTTTCGCGATGGATATCCGGAGAGTAATGAAGGCCGGTTCAAGGCCGGCGGCCTTGAATGTAGGCCAGCTTTAAGGCCGGCTCAAAGCCGGCGGCCTTGAATGTAGGCCAGCCCAAGGCCGGCGGCCTTTATTGCTATCCTCCGCTGGCTTCTTCAATTTTGTGAAAAACTCCTCCAATTAAATTGTAATTTACTTTTGGGTCCTCAAAACCTGTATTTTCACAATAAACACCATTAAGTATCATTTCTTTATATTTTCTTATAATATTGAAATAAATTTAATATAAGTCCAAAAGAAAATATAAGTATAATGTGATCTTATTAACATCCCCACACTTGAACTTTTGCTTGTCCTCAAGCAAAATAATTGATTTAAACAAGAGAAATTCATCATTGAACTTCTGGTGCCCATTGTTCTAACCATACTGAAGTTTGTAACTAGTATATCTAGTTTAAATTTAGTAGTTAATCTAAATACAACAGATTTTTAATCCCTGTGTTTAACAATAGAAAACAATACTTAGTCCATAAGGAAAAACATTCATTTCAACTTCATTGGTTATTAGCAAGTATCATCTCCCTCAATTTTACTTCTCTAAACAAGATAACAAGGAGTGAAAGCATATGGTATCCATTTTTTTCCTAGAATTTCTCCCCCTTTTTTTTTTTTGCCTTAATTGACAGCGGAGTGAGACTTCACTCTTCTGAGGGACCAAAGCTCGCCCATGTCAACCCGGTTTTCATTAATGTACTAAATTTTTGCCTTTCCGCCCTTCTCGTTATTGTGAGTTCATCGAGTCGGCACATTCTAGGCTCATCGCCTAAGTGACCAGGTTTTAAAGGGACCCCTACGAACTCTTCCTCACACTAACATTTAAGATTGGATACTCTTAACTCACTTTCCTGAGTTATTGGAGTAAAAGGCTCTTTTTTTTTTTTTTTTTTAAGGGATCACTAAGTAAAATATTTCATTTACCTCTTTCACTAGGTGTTAAGGTATTCTTAAAGAAATTTCAAGAGAGATTTATCCTAACCAATTTTTCCTTGAAGTAAACTTGCTTGTTTTTTTTTTTTTCAACTTAAGGACTCAATCTCAAGTTCAAAGGCTAAACATAGGGTGAACCCCGTTCTCTAGAGATTTTACTATTAAATTTTAACTATGTAAACTAGTCACAATAGTTGGCGAGTAGGGCACCAATCTAAGTCAATTTCAGGATTTCAATTTAAGGACATAAATAAAGCATGGGATTTGTAAGCTCATGATGTGTGCAATCATTATACTTCTACATTTATAATCCCTTCCCCACACTTAAATTGGACAATGTCCTCATTGTTCCTAATATATCACAAAATTAAGGAAAAGAATGTCAATGCAGAAATTGAAATACTGGTATTCCCTGGTGTAAAATTGTTCATCAGGAAGAAAATTCCTCCAAAATGTCTGTCATCCTTGGAGTGTCTTGAATGCACCGGCGGCTCTTATCCAGCCTTGAATTAGTTTCTTCTTCTTCTTTTTTTTTTTTTGTAACAAAATTAAAACACTAGTGTATATACTTATTGAGCATGGGCTGCCTCCCATGAAGCGCTTAGTTTATAGTCGCTAGCCCGACTTTTCCAGTTCAAGTTCTTGAATCTCCTAAATCCACAGTTGTGGCATTTCTATCAACATGTTCCCCTTCATAGTAATGTTTGAGAAGATAACCGTTTACCTTGAAAGTACGGTTGTCTTCTGCCTTCAACTCAACTGCACCATAAGGAAACACATTAACAATTTCAAATGGTCCAGACCATCGTGATTTCAACTTACTTGGGAATAGCTTCAATTGAGAGTTGTACAATAAGACTCTTTGACCAGGCAAGAACTCTCGCTGTAAGATGTTCTTATCATGCCATCGCTTTGCTCTCTCCTTGTAAATTCTCGCATTTTCATATGCTTCCTCTCTCATCTCGGCCATTTGATTCAATTGGAGCAACCTCTTTTCACCTGCAGCTTGCAACTCAAAGTTAAGGTATTTTATGGCCCAGTATGCCTTGTGCTCAAGCTCTACGGGTAGGTGACATGATTTACCAAAAACAATCTTGTAGGGGGAAATTCCAATAGGTGTTTTAAAAGCTGTTCTATAAGCCCACAATGCATCATCAAGTTTTAAAGACCAATCCTTTCGGGATGCATTGACAGTTTTCTCTAAGATTCGCTTAATTTCCCTATTGGATACCTCAACCTGTCTACACGTTTGTGGATGATAAGGGGTGGCAATTTTGTGAGTAACTCCATATTTTAATAATAATTTCTCAAATTGCCTGTTACAAAAATGTGTTCCCCCATCACTTATTATAGCTCTAGGTACCCCAAATCTTGAAAATATATTCTTTTTCAAAAATTTAATGACAACCCTGCTGTCATTAGTTTGTAGAGCAACTGCCTCTACCCATTTTGAAACATAATCAACAGCTAAAAGAATATATTTATTTGAAAAAGATGAGGGAAAAGGACCCATAAAGTCGATTCCCCAAACGTCAAAAAGTTTAATTACAAGTATATTATTTTGTGGTAATTCATGTCTTCTTGAAATATTGCCAGTCCTTTGGCATTGAGCACAAGTCATAATGAAGTTCCTGCAATCATGAAACAAACTGAGCCAATAAAATCCGCAAGATAAAATTTTTGCTGCCGTTTTTTCCATACCAAAGTGACCTCCTACCTCTCTAGAATGACAATGCTGTATAATGCTAAGCTGTTCACTTTCAGGTACGCATCGTCTAATTATTTGGTCAGCACAATTTTTAAAGAGATATGGTTCATCCCAAAAATAAAACTTCACATCATGTAAAAATTTCTTTTTCTGTTGGTAGGATAAACCATATGGAGTGATTTTGCTAACCAAATAGTTAACGATATCAGCATACCAAGGTAATCCTTGAACTTCTACTACATGCAATTGTTCATCAGGGAACTTTTCATTAATAGGTGAATAAAAAAAATTAGATTCCAGACGGGATAAATGATCAGCCACCACATTTTCAGTTCCTTTCTTATCTTTAATTTCCAGGTTAAATTCTTGCAGTAGTAGAATCCATCGAATTAACCTAGGTTTAGCATCAGCTTTAGCAAATAAATACTTAAGGGCAGCATGGTCAGTATATACTATGATTTTAGAACCTATTAGGTAAGGCCGGAATTTATCGCATGCAAATATAACTGCTAAAAGTTCTTTTTCAGTTGTGGCATAATTCCTTTGGGCCTCATTTAAGGTTCTACTCGCATAGTATATTACATGAAATGACTTATCTTTTCTTTGCCCAAGTACCGCTCCAACAGCATAGTCGTTGGCATCGCACATCAACTCGAAGGGAAGCTCCCAATCAGGTGCAACAATCACTGGTGCAGTAGTGAGCTTCTCCTTCAATAGATTAAATGCCTGCAAACAATTATCATCAAAAATAAAGGCAGAATCTTTTTCTAGTAAATTACAAAGAGGTCTTGAGATTTTAGAGAAGTCCTTGATAAATCTCCTATAGAAGCCAGCATGTCCCAAGAAGCTTCTGATTCCTTTCACTGTAGTAGGTGGTGGTAGCTTCTCTATCACCTCTACTTTTGCCTTGTCAACCTCAATTCCCTGCTTAGATACTTTGTGCCCTAAGACTATTCCCTCTCTTACCATGAAATGGCATTTTTCCCAATTAAGAAGCAGATTAGTTTCCTTGCATCTCTTAAGCACACATCCTAAATTTGTTAGACATGTTTCGAATGACTTCCCAAAAACAGAAAAATCATCCATGAATATTTCAATGAAATTTTCTATCATGTCAGAAAATATGGACATCATGCATCTTTGAAATGTAGCGGGTGCATTACAAAGACCAAAGGGCATTCTCCTAAAAGCAAATGTGCCATAGGGACAAGTAAAGGTGGTTTTCTCCTGGTCCTCGGGTGCTATATGGATTTGATTGTAACCAGAATAACCATCTAAAAAGCAGTAATAATCATGCCCTGCAAGTTTTTCTAACATCTGATCTATAAAAAGGAGGGGCAAATGATCTTTACGGGTAGCATCATTCAGTTTTCTATAGTCTATACAGACTCTCCAACCAGTTACAGTGCGAGTGGGAATTAATTCATTAGCCTCATTTTGTACTACAGTCATACCACCTTTTTTTTGTACAACTTGGACAGGACTAACCCATTTACTATCAGAAATTGGAAAAATAATGCCAGCATCTAACAATTTAAGTACTTCTTTTTTTACAACTTCCTTAAGAGTTGGGTTAAGTCTTCTTTGTGGTTGTACTGTAGGTTTACACTCAGCTTCAAGAAATATCCTATGAGTACAAATTGAAGGGCTAATTCCCTTAATATCAGCAATGGTCCACCCGATAGCTTCCTTATGTTCTCTTAGAACATCCAAAAGTTGTTGCTCTTGATCACCTGTCAAAGAAGAAGAAATGATTATTGGCAAAGTATCATTTGTTCCAAGATAAGCATACTTTAAATGACCAGGCAAAGGTTTAAGTTCAAGCACCGGGGGTTGTGTCAATGACGGCATCAGTTTCTTCTCAGTGGTGCCCAGCTCCTCATAGTGTCGAGTCTTGAATTCATAAACTTGTTCAGTATGTTCTTCTTGGGGTTCATCCTCATCATCACTCCAATTATCTAAATCCCTAAGGACTGACTCCATCGTGTCCACACCTACATTCTCTTCCACGAACTCACAGGAAAGCTCATCAACACTATCAATAGTGTAACAGGATTTACAGTCATCAAATTTCTTTGTAGCCTCATACACATTAAACGTAACTTGTTCATCCATAACTCTTAAAGTAAGCTTACCTTGTTCCACATCAATCAATGCCTTACCTGTTGCCAGGAATGGTCTTCCTAAGATCATGGGTACCTCTCTATCTTCTTCCATTTCCAAGACTATAAAGTCAACTGGAAAGATGAATTTGTCCACTTTTACTAGGACATTCTCCACTATACCCTTTGGGTACTTGACACTTCTATCCGCAAGTTGTAAGGTGACGTGCGTCTCCTTACATTCTCCAAGTCCTAGTTTTCTGAAAATGGATAGAGGCATTAAATTTATACTTGCACCAGAATCTATAAGTACTTTATCAAAATGAAAATTACCAATAGTGCAAGGAACAGTAAAACTTCCCTGATCTCTTTGTTTTCTTGGCAAATTGGATAAATTCTTTTGTAAGATCATAGAACATTCCCCTGTAAGCATCACTGGTTCATTCCCTTCAATCTTCCTCTTCTTTGTGAGTAAATCCTTCATGAACCTAGCATATGATGGCATCTGCTGAAGTGCCTCTGCAAAAGGAATGTTAATTTGCAATTTTTTAAAGACTTCTAAAAATTTAGCAAATTGTGAATCCAATTGTTGTTGCTTCAGCCTTCCTGGGAAAGGAATAGGAGGAACATATGCTTGCACTTTTGGTGAATTTTTCTTTGGTTCCTCTTCCTTTTTTTTCCCTTTATCTTTCTCTAGGTTAACCTCCTCTTCCTCAAGTTTCTTATCAACCAATTCCTTACCACTTCTTAGCATAATAGCATTTACACCCTTAAGATTCTGCTCAGTATTACTAGGTAAAGACCCAGATGGTCTATTACTCAACTGTTGAGACATTTAACTAAGCTGATTTTCAAGATTCCTAATGGTGGCTTGTTGATTTTGCAACATTGTGTCAGTCTTCTGCATATAACTTATCATGAGTTCTTCCATTTTAGACTGACCTTGCTGAGAAGAGGTATTATGATTAGGATATTGTTGATGGGGAGTATTATGATTAGAACCTTGCTTTTGAAATCCAGGGGGTTTAAGTGCATTGTTATCATTTCTCCATGAGAAATTTGGATGATTACGCCACCCTGGATTGTAGGTGTTTGAATAAGGTCCTTGATTTCCTCTTTGGAAATTATTGACAAAATTTACTTGCTCTCCATGGGATGAGGAGGAAAAGTTTCCAGATGGGCACTCAAGAGTTGAGTGTGGTCCTGAGCATAACTCACAACAAGAAATTTGATTAACATTAAAAGATGGTGCAGAGGTGAGTTTACTTACCTGAGCGGTAAGAGCAGAAATCTGAGCTGTTAAGGTGTCCATGTCATTGACAGATGCTACTCTAGACTTACCTCTTTCATGTTGCCAATTATGTGCACTAGAGGCCATTTCATCTATCAAAGCACTAGCCTCTTCATATGTCTTACTCATTAGTGCACCACCAGAAGCAGCATCTACTAGAGATCTCAATGTATCATCTAAACTGAGATAGAATATCTCAATAAGGAGATTATCCGGTAATCCATGATGGGGGCATTTTCTAATTGCCTCCTTGAATCTTTCCCATGCTTCATACAGTGATTCACCACTAAACTTAGTGAAGTTTGTGATGTCATTTCTTAACCTAGTAGTTCTAGCAGGTGGAAAAAATCTCCTTAAAAATTTAGATGAGAGATCAACCCAAGTGGTTATAGAGTCTTGTGGCAATGAATTGTACCAAGCCCTAGCTTTTTCTCTAAGTGAAAACGGAAAAAGTTGCAGCCTAATTACATCATCAGATACATTATTCATTTTCACTGTATTACAATATTGAAGAAATACTGCAATATGCTCATCAGGACTCTCATTTGGATATCCTCCAAATTGATTTGATTGAACCATTTGAACGAGTGTTGGTTTTAATTCAAAATTGTTAGCCTGAATTGTTGGTCTTCTTATTGCAGGACCTGAAACAACAGGTATCGTGTATTCCCGAAGTGCTCTACCAACACCCTGAATCTGATTGTTGTTCTCATCTGCCATGTTCTCTTCTTCCTTTCTTCTCTGCTCTCTTCTAAGTTGTCGCAAGGTGCGTTCTATCTCAAGATTAATTGGTAGAAGTTCAGCACTTCTACTCTTGCGCATAAAAAGAACCTCAAAGAGAACAGGAAACGATCACACAATAAAAAAAAATAAATTAAATTAAATAACAAAATAATTGCGCCTAAATTAACAATAGAATCTAAAGATGGTCTAATATTAATCAATCCCTGGCAACGGCGCCAAAAACTTGATCCACGCAAAAAGAGATATAAAATGAGCGTGAATAAATACCGACAAGTGTACCGGATCGGATCAAGTAATATAGTGAGAGAAGAGTGTCGAACCACGAAGATTGATTAAGTAATAGACCTTTATCAATTTCTACTATTATTTAGGCAATGATATTTGATGAGAATTGAATGAATTATACTAAATGCTTAAAAAGAGAATTGTGTTGAAAAATGATGAATTGATGATGGGAAATAGAATCCACCCTAATTCTACTAATCATATTGCCTTCATGTTATAATAACTCATAGCTATATGGATTTTCACAAGAAATTAACAAAACCTTAATCCTTTATTAAGTGTTAAAGTAATGTTACCTCAATTTAATTTAATAGCTCCCGCTAAGTCAAATCAAATGAGGATTCTAATTCACAATCATAAATTTCCCAATTATATGATTACCTAATATCTTTAAAATAATTTCTCCTAATCCCTTAGTGAAAAATTTAATAAAAATATTGCATGAAACACTTAGGTCAATTTCTAATAAAATTCAATAACGTTGCTTCCACATGAATTATTAAATCTTAGGAATTCTTGATAAAACCTAAATTTCTCTTTCGAGTCATTTACATTTCTATGCATTGATTTCAATTACAAAATACAATTCATAGCAGGACTTCTTATATGAAAATTCCGCATATCTACATTTCCTATAACATGAATACAATGATCATTTTAATTTGAATTATGGCTTCATCATATTTCCCACAAGGATGATTTAGAACATTATAGTATGAATTGCATAAAAACAATTGAAATAAATAGGTGCAATGGAATTCATATTGAACAACAAGAATAAATTAATAAATGGCATAAAAGAAAATAAAGTAATTGAAACAATAGCTATAATCTTCAAGAACTTCAGCAAAATAACTTTCTTTCTTCAAACTAAAATTTGTAATAACATGAAATGTAAAGGAATTAAAGAAAACATAAAATCCTACAGTTCGTAAGGGAATTCTAATGATTTCAAAGAAAGACAAAGGATGCTAAACAAAGAATCAAAACAAAAGGATTCTCAAAACAAAAGGGGATTCTAAACAAAAGGGGATGCTAAACAAAAAAAGGATGCTTTCAAGGTTCACACAAGGGGCCTATTTATAGATCCAAAGAGGAGGGGGATAAGGTTGATCTGATGAGGATTTGAGTCAGCAAATTAAATAAGATACGATTTTGGAGAGATTTTCGCAATGGATATCCGGAGAGTAATGAAGGCCGGTTCAAGGCCGGCGGCCTTGAATGTAGGCCGGCTTTAAGGCCGGCTCAAAGCCAGCGGCCTTGAATGTAGGCCGGCCCAAGGCCGGCGGCCTTTATTGCTATCCTCCGCTGGCTTCTTCAATTTTGTGAAAAACTCCTCCAATTAAATTGTAATTTACTTTTGGGTCCTCAAAACCTGTATTTTCACAATAAGCACCATTAAGTATCATTTCTTTATATTTTCTTATAATATTGAAATAAATTTAATATAAGTCCAAAAGAAAATATAAGTATAATGTGATCTTATCAACCATGCCTTGGATATGAAATAAATTGGCTCTCTGATTAGGAACAACTTCATCCTGCTTAACCATTAGCAAGTCTCCCTGTACTGGATTCGCTATAATGTCTTCATCTTCCTCTTCTGCCTTAGTACTCTTGTGTCCTTCTTCCTCACTCTCAACTTTGTCCCCCTTTATGACCATAACCCTTTTATTAGGACATTGAGAAGCAATATGGCTAAGTCCTAAACACTTAAAACACTTGATATCCCTTCTCCTCTTTTGTTGTGTTTGGTTAACAGCCTCACTAGCAACTGCCTTTCCCTTTTCCTTCCTTTCCTTCTCCCTCTCACCATCATCTGACTTATGGTGTTGATATGATTTCTGATCCCACCATTTTTTATCCCGCCTGCGCTGATGCCGCTCAACCCAACTAGTTAATTTAATCACATCCTCAAGAGTCTGATAATGCTGGAGTTCCACTACATTGGCAATGTCCATCTTCAACCCATTGATGAAACGAGCTATAGATTCATCTGATGATTCCCTAATATCACATCTTGCCATTAGTGTCTCAAACTCCTTCACATACTCTTCTATGCTCTTCTTACCCTACCTCAAGGATTGCGACTCCATTAGCATCTCTTGTTTATAGTCGTCTGGCATAAATCTGTATCTCATCAACCTTGTCATCAAAGCCCATGAACGCACTTTCTCCTCATCCGCCCTACGTCTCTCAGTTTGTAGTTTATCCCACCACAGACTAGCATATTCAGAAAATGCCAGAGACGCCATCCTCACCTTCATGCGCTCATTCCACTCATAGCAGTCAAACACCTTCTCAACCCGTGGCACCCAGTCTAGGAATTCCTCTAGTTTACTACTACCAGTGAAAGGTGGAATTTTTAGCTTAATGTTTTCAATCCCCTTATGCCTGTCATCATTGTTTCCTCTCCTACTCCTTTCACTACCAGCATTAGATTCACCACTAGAATGTCTCCTCCTAATTCCTACACCACTATGGCTTCTTCTATCCTTAACCTCCAATCTCTCCATAATCAATCTAATATTTTCTTGGATTTGATTGAACTCAGCCCTAATCACAACCTCACCCCCATTATCAGCATCATTCCCATTGTTGTTGTTATGAACACTTCCATGCGACGACATCTCTACTAATCAAAATTTCGGCAAAGATATTCACAAGAACACAATTCTCAACAACAGCCCCAAACACCAATTCAACACCCAACAATTGAATTCAGCAAAGATATTCACAAAACCCCAATTCTCAACAACAGCCCAATCACCAATTCAACGCCCAACAATCGAATTCACAGCAACACTTATCAAAATAAATTCCCAAATTTCCCAACTAACAGCAGTATTGAATTAAAACTATAATTAAGTTGAGATTCAACAGCCTTACCGATTTAACCTACGTTCTGATCGAATCCTTCGCTCTGAATCCTTACGAATCTAACCTTTACTCTGATACCAAATGATAAGGATTTGATATGCTCTGATACCAA
Source organism: Laguncularia racemosa (assembly GCA_037954665.1). NCBI lineage: Eukaryota > Viridiplantae > Streptophyta > Magnoliopsida > Myrtales > Combretaceae > Laguncularia > Laguncularia racemosa. The sequence continues at coordinate 2,623,435 of JBBMOL010000024.1, read as the reverse complement.
AAGATACGGAATTGAATATCGAATTCCTTTCACACAAATCAAATCATCAATAACAATCAAATGTCACAAATTTTTAGGGTTTTATGGATTTTGGTACTAACGAATAAAAATAAGGATATGGATAAAATTACCAATCTGTAGATGCCAAGATTGATAAAATTAAACTAATTTGCAATCAAATCATAGAACAATGGAGACCACGATCTATAAATCAATCACTAGGGTTAAAGAATTTCAAGAATTCAATAACGATGTTCGCCACAAATTCTACAGGAACCAAGAATTTGATAAGAACAATACGAATAAAGTGAAAATCAAATCTCAATATTCAAGAATCTCCAAAGAGGATTCACTCACACCGCTCAAAGTGTTTGCTTACAACCAAATAACATTCTATCCTCGTAAAAAACCCTAAAGACACTATTTATATCATGTCTAAAACAAATTGTGCGAAGCCACTCAAGGCCGGCGGCCTAAATACATAAGCCGGCATTAAAGGCCAGCAACCTACATTTAGGCCGGCTCCAAGGCTGGCGGCCTTAAAGCTAACTCGGCCGACTTAAGGTTGGCCGAACTTTGCCTTGGGTTCTCCCGACGCTTATGTCCTCCTTTTTTGGACCCCGTACTGCCACCTAGAGCTAGGATTGACTTTGTTTTCTTTGGTGCTCGTATCTTAGCTCTTGGAATCATATCACAACTACTTTCAAGTGCATAGAATTAAATTCAACTACAAGTGTTTAAGTAACTATTTCAATTACTTTCACACTTTAATGACATGTTTGAATTTTAAATTCTACTACTTAAAACCTTCATTTCTTGTTAAGGTTTCACACTATAATAAATCAAAAATTGTAGCACCTTAACACAAGCACAAATGCACAACTCCACCATCACAAAACTCCTTTGCTCACGGTTCCGCCACCAATCACGCCACTAGCAACAATTCTCTAATCAACACACACAAAACCATGCCAAAAATACACGCACACCCTTCACTAACTTGACAAAAATACAACACCACACACATACACCTTCAAGTCATGGTACACTTCTGATGTGCCTAAATCCACTTGGAAGCGCAATTAAAAGACTCAAGAAAAACAAACTCAAGTCAACAACAAACTGGTTCCAAAAAGGCCAAAAATGGCGTGAACCTAGTGAAGGTGCAATGAAATCCAAATATTCAATGTTGCAATTGTGATACCACAATAATAATCACTTCTAACATCACACTAATCACATATAATCCCACGTGAATAATCCACAAATTCAAAAGAATACTTCAATTCTAAGAACTCCTTTCCTCAAGTGATAATCACGTTTCAAGAAGTAATCTTCAAGGAAGAACCGAATTCAAATGCAAAGGATCTTAATCAAACACAAGAATTTGAAAATAATAAGAAGCAAATCTGTCTAAGAACTATCTCAATTCACCCCTAGATATGACACACTAGAGAAGAAAAGAAATCACAACAAAATGAAATTGATACTACTCACAATTTCAAGACGTTGCACTCGCCACAATTTCAACTCTTGGGATTGAAATTGATAAGAGTCTAATGACAATTAGGAAACCCTAATCCTCACGTGAAAATGAACTCTCAATTCTGTAAAATATGGCCTCCAAAACCCTCTCTTAAGCAAGTATTTATACTTGCTACTCCTAGGGTTAAAAAGTGTTCAAAATTACAAGTTTGCCACTTTTAAGGTAGCTAACCCTAAATGAAAATTACAAGGAAATAAAAGTGTCCCAAAACCAAAATACAACCAAAATAGTTCATAAAAGAAGAAATATATAAAAGAAATGGTCTTCAAGATACCGGTCTTCTATAGGATCCATCGGCTTAGCTCCACGCCGGTTCAGGTCGGTCCATGAATAACCCACAAGCTGAGTCTGAGGGAGTTTGTCCATTGCCCTATAAAATATGATAAGTGTGCCTGTTGAAAAAAAAAAATACAAGAATAATAGAAAAGAGGTTAATATATAAATAATTCCGGGGTCGATCTGCTCAAAATGGGCCCTCATCGCGAAGATTTGAGATCCTTTAGTTCTTGCCCTAATGATAGGTCTTGTTGGATTTTTATTCCTATCATCTCCCCGGGCCTCAAAAAGATTTGTCCTCAAATCCGGCAGATCAAATGCAATGGAGACTTTGTTTTCTCCTAGCAATCCATCTGAAGAAGTATTTCTATAGAATCCCAATATTTGAAATACTACAGGTGGTGTTTGTTTTCTCTCCTCCATTTCTAGTATGTATCTCTTTTGCAATACAAATAATGACCTATTATCCACTGAGGTGTCCTTTATCTTAACCCATTTCACTGATATTGTTTCCTCCTTTTCTAACTCATCTGTATGTCGCTGATCCTGATGGTCTTCTAGTGGTTGGCCCAACTACTCATTGCCCTCTGAGACCACTGAAGGTGAACACAAATGTCTCTGAACATTCTAGCTCTCTGGTGGTCTCCTCGTCTGACTATGATCATCAGGATCCTCTGAAGGTTGGCGCATCGATGTTTGACAAATTTTATGCTCTAAGGGTTGGCTCGTGTCACTAGAGCCCTCAAGAACCTTTGAAGGTTGGCATACTTGCGTCTACACAGTTTGGTCCTCTAATGGTTTGATTGTGTGGCTATGATCCTCAAGATTCTGTGATGGTTGTTTTATCTATCTTTGCATCTCCTGGACCTCTGATGGCGACATAGGGTTCAATACTATACGTTTTCCATCTTTTTTGAACATATAAGTATTTCTATACTCATCATGTAATACCATCCTGTCATACAATCATGGTCTACCAAGTAATATATGGGATGCACAAAGAGGAAGAATATCACATTCAAGCTCATCATAGTACTTGTCCCCTATACTGAAGGGTACCCTAGCCCTTTGGGACACATAAAGACCATCCTGATCATTCAACCAATGTAATGTATAGGGTTTGGGATGTGGGATAGTTTCAAGTTTCAACTTCGATACTAATAATGCAGCTACAACATTAGTACAACTACTACCATCAATAATAATTGCGCACAAGTTTCCTTGTACCCTACAAGAAGTATGGAACAAGTTTTCTCTTTGTCCCTCATCAATGGTTTGAAAGGAAGTCAAGTCCCGATGCAATATGTTAGTAGACAAATACAACTCACTTGACATTATTGCTTACTAATTTCAATAACCTCAATACACTTCACCACACCATGGCAACACACCCTTACACGCCCCTACACACCCACGATGCTCACAATCAACCAATACAAGAAATGCTTATTGTTACTTCAAGTAAAGTCAAGTGAAATAATTGACGCACAATGAAATAATTCTTGGTACCTCAAGTAAAGTTAAATAAATGAAGTACACACAATTATTTCTAGGTAGTTAAGAATTAAATTCAACTAGCAAGTGTTTAAGTAATGAGTTTCAATTACTTTCACACTTTAATGCTTGTTTTTGAATTCAAACTTCACCACTCAACTTTCCTTTCATGCTAAAGTTTTACACCCACAATGAGTCTTAATGTGCAGCACCTTACACTACACACAACTCCATAAATTTAAACCACCACACACACCTCACTCCTACACGGTGCAACCAATTCACTACAACACTACTATTTTTTTTTTAAAAAACACTCTTACACCACCACACATACACACAATCACGGTGCACTCACTTCACCACAACACCAATTCACCACGTTGCAACACCTTCACTCACATACTCATTACGCCACATACACACAACCCCTTTACATCATGGTGCAACACACATACACTTCCAAGTATACAATCTCTTGCCATTACACAACACAATTTACACCGCAACTCACACTCAAAGGTAGCAATAGATTCAAATTCAAATCACTTTACTAAATGCAACCTCCTCCGTAAATGGTAACAACAATTCAAATTCAAATAAAACTTATTCAATGCTACTTAATGAATTGCCTCAAACTTAAAGAAAGGTGTTTGAATTCAAATGATTTCCTTTTTTTTTTTTACACAATGCAATCTGAAAATTGCAAACACACTACTCAATTTCCAGAATCCTCTTGCAACAATTCAAGATCACACTCTTCCACACTTAAACTTATCTACTTCTATTCAAGTTTCAAGCCACAACTTACAACAAAAGGCAGCTCAACTTTCAAATTCAAAAGAAGTTCAATAGTGCAAGATTCCACAAATGGTAAGAAGCTATTTTAAATTCAAATGATATACAATTAACTATGACTTAATGTGTGTTTTGAAATTTCAAATTGACTTCTTAACTCACACTTTAATTCTGAAAATTTCAAATCTGAAATCTCAATTGCCACTCCTCAAATCCAAAATGTCACAACACAATTTTCACTTCTCCACTTGATCACAAAGGACCAATACTCTTTTCTCTTCACGTTTCACTTCAAAGACACTTCACATTCACGGTCAATTCTCAAGGAATCCAAGAATGTTACAAGTCTCCAAGTGTATAACAACTAGACAACAAGATAGCACTTCAACAACACAAGAATAAAACGCAACTCCACTTCACAATTCGGATCAATTTAATAATTCAAAAATCCTTAAATTTGGAATTCCAAATTGTAAATCCCTCCTCTTAAACCTCAAGCTCTGATACCAAAAGGTGATGTGCCTAAAACCAAGATTAAGCACATACAAAAACCAATTTGAAAGACAAACAAACAATGTCAATCAAACTAGTCTCAATCACATAAACAATGGTGTCAAATCTCAATGTTTATAATCAATTCTTCCAATGAAGATGTGATCAATCTTAAGTATCCAAATTAGATTGCTCTGATACCAAAAAGATGATGTGCCTGAATCCACTTGGAAGCACAATTAAAAGACTCAAGAAAAACAAACTCAAGTCAACAACAAACCGGTTCCAAAAAGGGCAAAAAAGGCGTGAACCTAGTGAAGGTGCAATGAAATCCAAATATTCAATGTTGCAATTGTGATACCACAATAATAATCTCTTCTAACATCACTCTAATCACATACAATCCCACGCGAATAATCCACAAATTCAAAAGAACACTTCAATTCTAAGAACTCCTTTCCTCAAGTGATAATCACATTTCAAGAAGTAATCTTCAAGGAAGAACCGAATTCAAAGGAAAAGAATCTTAATCAAGCACAAGAATTTGAAAATAATAAGAAGCAAATATGTCCAAGAACTATCTCAATTCACCCCTAGATATGACACACTAGAGAAGAAAAGAAATGATACGAAATCGGTTTGATCGGATTCCTAACTGATACGAACCATGCCAACGTGTGACGAAACCCAATACCAATATGTTCGGAATTCATTACCGAAGATGCCAAACACCCTCAAGTGGAAACCGTGACCCATTGTCTATAAGCGAGACAAGAACCTTGGTATAATATGAAGACGCCACAATCGGGATGAAAGACCGATTGATAAGTCGGGATAAACGCCATGGAAATAAAATCCGATAAGTTCTAGGTTAGTTCTTTAAAGAACCAAGAGAGGAATTCTCTCAAAAGTGTTTTCAAACTTTCAATGTTGTATGTTCTATATTCTAAATGTTCTAAACCCTAGGAGCTTTATATTAGGGTTTACAATTCGTAACAATAAAGGCCCAAAATGACATCACTTCAATAAGTGCGTAAAAATAACAAAACAAGACATGAAGGTCGGCATCAGAGTGATATACGGCCGTGTGCTTTGGCCGTGTATAATTCTGTGGAAATCTTGACAATGTACACGACCGTGTACTTCTAGTCGTGTATCTTTCTGTGGAAATTCTTGACACCATATACGGCCATGCCTTTGAACCGTGTATACGACCGTATATGATTCTGTGTAACCTCCAGACTCCTACACGACCGTGCCTTGTAAAGACACGCCCTCTTCACCCCATATCCGGTATGACTTGTACAAGAGCAAATGCTTCCTTAAATCGTTTCGCTCGATTTCTTATGATCGGTCCAGGTGGCACTTCAAGAGGATCCACATTCCATCTTCTGGCTTGGCTCCCATCATAGATCTCATCATTCCCCTCCTCTTGAAAAGGATTTGTCCTCAAATCGCCGCCTGCATCAAAAGGACTCAAATCAGTAACATTAAATGTAGCACTTACTTGATAATCACTGGGTAAATCTATCTTGTATGCATTATCATTAATGCGCTCAAGGATTTGACATGGTCCATCGCCTCTAGGAAGTAGTTTAGATCGACACTGCACAAGAAACTGCTCTTTGCGCATGTGAACCCAAACCCAGTCTCCAGGTTCAAAGACAGCTTGTCAACGACCCTTGTTGGCTTGTTTCACATACTGCTCTATTCTTCACTCAAGGTTTAGCCTTGCCTTCTCATGGATCTGTTTAATAAATTCTGCTTTCTTCTTGCCATCTAGATTAACATACTCAAAAATAGGCAAAGGTGATAAATCTAAAGGAGTTAGTGGATTAAAACCATACACAATTTCAAAAGGAGTAAATTTAGTAGCAGAATGCATTGTACGATTATAGGCAAATTCAACATGTGGCAAACAATCCCCCCAACTTTTAATGTTCTTCTTAATGACAGCCCTCAATAAAGTAGATAAAGTTCAATTTACGACCTCAGTTTGACCATCAGTCTGTGGATGACAAGTAGTAGAAAACAATAACTTAGTTCCTAACTTAGCCCAAAATGTCTTCCAGAAGAAGCTTAAGAACTTAGCATCACTATCTGATACAATTGTTCTAGGCATACCATGTAATCTCACAACTTCCCTAAAGAACAAATTAGCAATATTGCAAGCATCATCTGTTTTGTGACAAGGAATGAAATGTGCCATCTTAGAAAATCTATCCACAACTACAAAAATAGAATCTCGACCATGTCTAGACCTGGGTAATCCTAACACAAAATCCATGGAAATATCTACCTAAGGCTCATGAGAAATGGGAAGTGGGGTATAAAGCCCTTGAGGTTGGACTCTAGATTTTGCTTGCTTACACGTGACACATCGCTCACAAATCCTCTTAACATCTCGTTTCATGTGAGGCCAATAGAAGTGTTCCTGCAACACCCCTAAGGTTTTTGCTACTCCAAAATGTCCCATTAAACCTCCTCCATGAGACTCCCTCATTAGTAATTCTCTTAAAGAACAAATTGGAATGCATAGTTTACTCTCCCTAAACAAAAACCCTTCATGTTTATAAAATTTACCATGCCCACTCTTCTCACAATGCACATACTCCTCACAAAAATCTCGATCAGTAGCATACAATTCCTTAATGTGCTCAAAACCAAGCAGTTTAGAACTAAGAGTAGAGATAAGAGCATACCTTCTAGAAAGTGCATCAGCAACGACATTCTCTTTACCTTGCTTGTAGTGAATGACATATGAAAATGTTTCGATGAACTCCACCCAATGAGCATGCCTTTTATTTAGCTTATGTTGCCCCTTCAAGTACTTCAAGGATTCATGATCAGTGTGGATCACGAACTCTTTTGGCCAAAGGTAGTGTTGCCACGTCTCCAGGGCTCGAACCAATGCATATAACTCCTTGTCATAAGTAGGGTAATTCAAGGTTGCCCCACTTAGCTTCTCACTAAAGAATGCGATTAGTCTTCTCTCCTGCATAAGCACTGCTCCAATACCTAATCTTGAAGCATCACACTCAATTTCAAACGTTTTAGCAAAATTAGGTAAAGCAAGTAATGGCGCCTGAGTCAGCTTATTTTTAAGCGTTTGAAAGGCCTTCTCTTGTTGCTCTTCCCATTTGAACCCCACGTTCTTCTTAATTACCTCAGTAAGTGGTGTTGCAATGGTGCTGAAATCCTTCACAAATCTCCTGTAAAAACTCGCTAGTCCATGGAAACTCTGCACATTACTTACAGTAGTTAGACTAGGCCATTCTTGGATCGCACGAATCTTTTCTTCATCAACCTGTATTCCCTGTGCACTAACAACAAAACCAAGAAACACAAGTTTGTCTGTGCAAAAAGTGCACTTCTTGAGGTTAGCATATAATTGCTCCTTTCGAAGCACTTCTAAAACATCCCTCAAGTGAGATATATGGTCTCCAAACTCTTGCTGTAAATGAGGATATCATCAAAATAGATAACCACAAATTTGCCAATAAAAGTCCTCAAAACATGGTTCATAAGTCTCATAAAAGTACTAGGTGCGTTAGTTAAACCGAAAGGCATTACTAACCACTCATACAATCCATATTTCGTTTTGAATGCGGTTTTCCATTCATCACCTTCTTTCATTCTAATTTGATGATATCCACTTTTCAGATAAATTTTGGAAAAGACACTAGACCCATGTAACTCATCTAACATGTCATCTAAGCGAGGAATGGGATGACGATACTTTACCGTGATGTTGTTGATGGCACGGCAGTGAACACACATTCTCCATGACCCATCCTTCTTAGGCACCAAAATCATAGACACTGCGCATGGACTCATGCTTTCCCTCACGTACCCCTTCTCCATTAATTCATCGACCTGCCTTTGGAGTTCCTTTGTCTCCTTCGGATTGCTCCTATAAGCTGGCTTGTTTGGAATCGATGCTCCGGGTACAAGGTCAATTTGGTGCTCAATACCACAAATAGGTGGTAATCCCTTTGGAATCTCCTCAAGGAAGACATCTTCCATGTCCAGCACAATAGACACAACCACACTAGGCAAAGAGTTAGATAGTTCGTTAGTATTCAGACATGTTTCCTTAAAAACCAGCAACAACATAAGTTGCTTCATCACTAACGTTCTCCTCACTACACTCGCTCTTGCCACACAACTCTCCTTTTGCAAGGCTGCACTCTCCTTTTCACTCACCACCAAAGTTAATCCCCCTTCAACTTGGTCTCTCACACTCTTTCCAGCCTTCCTCTCTTTTTCCTTTTGAGTTCGACTTTTGTATTCCTTTTCTTTCTCATTATCTTTTGCTCTCTCACTCTCCCTCTATTTTTCACTCACCTTATGTTTTGCAAAAGACTATGGTAGCTACAACTGATCCTCATACACCTGTTTAGGGGTTAAAGGTTTAAGATTAAAGCTTTTCCCCTGGTGAACAAGCGTATACTTGTTAGAAAAGCCATCATGAACAACCTTCCTATCAAATTGCCATGGCCTTCCCAACAACACATGACACGCTTGCATTGGCACTACATCACATAACACCTCATCCTCATACCTACCAATGCGAAAACCAATCAAGGCTTGCTTACTCACCTTAGTCTCACCACTATCATTCAACCACAGCAATTTATATGGACTAGGGTGTTTAATAATCTTGAGTCCCAACCTCTCGACAATAAAATTACTCACCACATTGGTGCAACTTCCTCCATCAATGATCAAACTGCAAATATGATCTCTTAGATAACATCTAGTATGAAATATATTCTCTCTTTGCACCTCCTCTTCTTCCTTCACCTACACATTCAAAGCTCGCTTCACTACTGCCACTAACCTCCCTATTGCAGGCTCCTCATCATCACTAGCATCCTCTAATGGAGGCATATCATCTTCCTCACTATTCCCCTCAATCTCATACTCACCATCATCACACAAAATCATAACACGCCTATTCGAACATTGACTAGCAATATGGCCTTTACCTTGGCATTTAAAACATCTAATGTCACGATTTCTAGAAGTAGAAGAATCAGGGTTACCTTGGTTACCAGGAGTAGAACCCGCTTGTCTCAGCTTTCCTTTTGGTTTGGTGGGTAAAGACTTTTCTTCCTTCTTCCATTGGTTAGTCTTCTAGGTGGATGAACTAGTACCCTGTTGAAACCGTGCATTACTATTACCTTTTCGCCTGTGTTGGTTCTCAACCTTTATAGCCATATGAACCATATCCTCTAATTCTACATAATGCTACAATTCAACAACATTTTGAATTTCTCTATTCAATCCAGCAAGAAATCTAGCCATGGTAGCCTCTCTATCCTCCTCTACATTCGCCCCGATCATCGTAACTTCCATCTCCTTGAAATACTCATCCACACTTCGGCTTCCCTGCTTAAGAGTTTACAATTTGTTGTGTAATTCACGATAGTAATACGCAGGCACAAACCGCTTCTTCATCACCCTTTTCATCTCTTCCTAAGACTCAATAGGTGGTTCGACATTCCTTCTTCTATTCAACATTAGTTGATCCCACCACACTATGGCATAATCCGAAAATTCAATGACAGCAAGTTTCACTTTCTTTCTCCCACTATAGTTATGACAATCAAATACCATCTCCACCTTCTTCTCCCATTCTAAGTACACCTTGGGATCATTCTTCCTTTGGAAAGGAGGAATCTTCATCTTTATACTACTCAATTGATTCTCCTCTCTATTCCTATCTCTTCGATCTTCCCAATCCCTAGTTTCTCTATTCCTACCACTATATCCTCTATAACTCCTAACAGAAGGTTCATCAAATTCATCATCTGGCATTTCATCTCCACCCCTTTGTACTCTTCTAGAACGACTCTCCCTCTTATGCCCTTAGAAGACGTTTGTAGATTGCTCTAGTCTTTGCTCTACCGTCTCATGAATTTGTTCCATTCCCTCCTGAAACATTCTCTTCATCTCACCCCTCAACGCCTCAATCACTAACCTAGCATCAAACCTTCCCCTCTCACTTTCAGGAGAATGTTGCCTCGACATAGTTCCTGTAGAAAAGATTAGTACTAACACAAATATATATATGATTAAACCTCATGATATGCTCCCTTACGTGTTTCGCTCAAATGATGATATCACACAATCACTTGTGTATTTTCACAAACAATGATGATATCAACTCGCCAATTCCTCTTCTCAATTCTCTTGGAACTAACCCAAACTACACTAATTCCCTTCCGTAGAATTCAAAACAACTCTAAGGTTCGTAAATTTCCTCTTTTTCTTTCTGATTTTTTTTTTGTCTTTGTTGTTGCTCTTGATCACGTTCCTCCTTTTTTTTGTGTCGTGATTCTTCCTCTTTTTTTTTTTTGTAACAAAATCGAATAATAGGTACTACACTTTCAATAGACAATTAATTACTATGAAATTGAATACTAACAATTGATATGAACGATTGGAGTTAGTGTTTTCATGTTACCTTCCTCAAACCAAACTGATGTTTTAACAAACCTAGGCTTTGATACCAAACTGATACGAAATCGGTTTGATCGGATTCTTAACTGATACGAACCACGCCAACGTGTGACGAAACCCAATACCAATACGTTCAGAATTCGTTACCTAAGATGCCAAACATCCTCAAGTGGAAACCGCGACCCGTTGTCTATAAGCGAGATAAGAACCTTGGTATAATATGAAGACGCCACAATCGGGATGAAAGATCGATTGATAAGTCGGGATGAACGCCAAGGAAATAAAATCCAATAAGTTCTAGGTTAGTTCTTTAAAGAACCAAGAGAGGAATTCTCTCAAAAGTGTTTTCAGACTTTCAATGTTGTATGTTCTATATTCTAAATGTTCTAAACCCTAGGAGCTTTATATTAGGCTTTACAATTCGTAACAATAAAGGCCCAAAATGACATCACTTCAATAAGTGCGTAAAAATAACAAAACAAGACATGAAAGCCGACGTCGGAGAGATACACGGCCGTGTACTTTGGCCGTGTATAATTCTGTGGAAATCTTGACAATGTACACAACCATGTACTTCTAGTCGTGTATCTTTCTGTGGAAATTCTTGACACCATACACGGCCGTGCCTTTGAACAGTGTATACGACCGTGTATGATTCTGTGTAACCTCCAGACTCCTACACGGCCGTGCCTTGTAAAGATACGCCCTCTTCACCCCATATTCGGTATGACTTGTACAAGAGCAAGGGCACTCCTATGGTTGTTCCAATCTATTCCAGCTTCATGATTGCTCCAATCCTTTCTGACTTCATGGACATCCTTTATCAACCCGTTAAGTGCTTCCTTGAATCGTTTCGCTCGATTTCTTGTGATCGGTCTAGGTGGTACTTCAAGAGGATCCACATTCCATCTTCTGGCTTGGCTCCCATCATGGATCTCATCAAGAAATCACAACAAAATGAAATTAATACTACTCACAATTTCAAGGTGTTGCACTCGCCACAATTTCAACTCTTGGGATTGAAATTGATAAGAGTCTAATGAAAATTAGGACACCCTAATCCTCGCGTGAAAATGAACTCTCAATTCTACAAAATATGGCCTCCTAAACCCTCTCTTAAGCAAGTATTTATACTTGCTACTCCTAGGGTTAAAAAGTGTTCAAAATTACAAGTTTGTCACTTTTAAGGTGTTGCCCTCGCCACAATTTCAACTCTTGGGATTGAAATTGATAAGAGTCTAATGAAAATTAGGACACCCTAATCCTCACGTGAAAATGAACTCTCAATTCTACAAAATATGGCTTCCTAAACCCTCTCTTAAGCAAGTATTTATACTTGCTACTCCTAGGGTTAAAAAGTGTTCAAAATTACAAGTTTGCCACTTTTAAGGTGGCTAACCCTAAATGAAAATTACAAGGAAATAAAAGTGCCCCAAAACCAAAATACAACCAAAATAGTTCATAAAAGAAGAAATATATAAAAGAAATGGTCTTCAAGATGCCGGTCTTCTATAGGATCCATCGGCCCAGCTCATCGCTGGTTCAGGTCGGTCTATGGATAACCCACAAGCTGAGTTTGAGGGAGTTTGTCCATTACCCTATAAAATATGATAAGTGTGCCTGTTGGAAAACACAATACAAGAATAATAGAAAAGAGGTTAATATATAAATAATTATGGGGTCGATCTGCTCAAAATGGGCCCTCATCGCTAAGATTTGAAATCCTTTAGTTCTTGCCTTAATGATATGATGAGATCCATGATGAGAGCCAAGCCGAAAGAAGAAATGTGGATCCACTTGAAGTGCCGCCTGGACCGATCACGAGAAATCAAGCGAAACGATTTAAGGAAGCACTTAACGGGTTGATAAAGGTTGTCCATGAAGCCGGAAAGGATTAGAGCAATCATGAAGTTGGAACGGATTGGAACAACCATGGGAAGACCCTTGCTTTTATACAAGTTACACCGGACACGGGTTGAAGAGGGCGTGTATGTTCAAGGCACGGCCGTGAAGGAATTCCAAGATTGCACAGAATCATACACAGCTAGATACACGGCTAAAAGGCACGACCGTGTATGGAGTCAAGAAAATCCATAGAAAGATACACGTCTAGAAGTACACGGCCTTGTATCTCTTCAAGGCCGGCTCAAGGCCGCTGGCCTTCAATCCAACGTCGCCGGCTTTTATTGTTCTGTCTTGTGTTTTTTACGCAACTTATCTAAGCTACGTTGTTTTGGGCTTGTATTTTCACAAATTGTAACCTTAGTATAAAAGCTCCTAGGGTTTAGAATAGAAAAAACATACAACATACATCTTTGAACATTAAACACTTTTCAGAGGCACCTCTCTTGGTTCTTCAAGAACTAAATCGAACTTATTGGATTAATTTACGTGGCGTGGCGTTCATCCCGACTTATCAATCGGTCTTTCATCCCGATTGTGGCGTCTTCATTTTATACCAAGGTTCTTGTCTCACTTATAGACAATGGGTCGCAGTTTCCACTTTAGGTGTTTGGGCGTCTTAGGCAACGAATTTTCGAATGTATTGGTATTGGGTTTCATCACGGGTTGGCGTGGTTCGTATCAGTTTGGTATCAGAGCTTAGGTTTGTCAAAACATCAAGTTCGGTTGAGGAAGGTAATATCAAAAACTCTAACTCCAATTGTTCATATCAATTATCGTATTCAATTTCGTAGTATTGATTGTCTTTTGATAGTGTAGTATCGCTTAGGAGATTGTTAAAAAAAAAAAAAAAGAGTAAAAATCACAACAAAAAAAAAAGAAGAGAAAAGAAAAGAAAAGAAAAACGTGATCAAGAGCAACAACCAAGACAAACAAAAAAAAAATCGAATAGAAAAATAGAGGGAAAATTTACTAACCCTAGAGTTGTTTTGAATTCTACGGAAGGAAATTGGTGTAGTTCGGGTTAGTTCCAAGAGAATTGAGAAGAGGAAATTGGCGAGTTGATATCACCATTATTTGTGAGAATACACGAGTGACTGTGTGATAACATCATTTGAGTGAAACACATAAGGGAGTGTATCGTGAGGTTTAATTATATATATATTTGTGTCAATACTAATCTTTTTTGCAGGAACTATGTCGAGATAACATTCCCCGGAAGGTGAGAGGGGAAGGTTTGATGCTAAGTTAGCAATTGAGGTGTTGAGGGGAGAAATGAAGAGGATGTTCCAAGAAGGAATGGAACAAATTCATGAGACGGTGGAGCAAAGACTAGAGCAATCCACAAACGTATTCCAAAGGCGTAAGAAGGAGAGTCGTTCTAGGAGAGTACCGAGGGGTGGAGATGAAATGACAGATGGTGACTTTGATGAGCCTTCTGTTGGGAGTTATAGAGGTTATAGTGGTTGGAATAGAGGAACTAGAGATTGGGAAGATAGAGGAGATAGGAATAGAGAGGATGATCAATTGAGTAGCATAAAGATGAAGATTCCTCCTTTCCAAGGGAAGAATGATCCCGAGGCGTACTTAGAATGGGAGAAAAAGGTGGAGATGGTATTTGATTGTCACAACTATAGTGGGAGAAAGAAAGTAAAACTTGCTCCCATTGAGTTTTCGGATTATGCTATAGTGTGGTGGGATCAACTAATGTTGAATAGGAGAAGGAGTGGCGAGCCACCTATTGAGTCTTGAGAAGAGATGAAAAGAGTGATGAAGAAGCGGTTTGTACCCGCGTATTACTATCGTGAATTGCACAACAAGTTGCAAACTCTTAGGTAGGGAAGCCAGAGTGTAGATGAGTATTTCAAGGAGATGAAAGTCACTATGATTAGGGCGAATGTAGAGGAGGATAGAGAGGCTACAATGGCTAGATTTCTTGCTGGGTTGAATAGAGAAATCCAAAATGTGGTTGAATTGCAGCATTATGTAGAATTGGAGGATATGGTTCACATGGCTATAAAGGTTGAGAACCAGCACAAGAGGAAAAGTAGTAGTAATGCACGGTTTCCACAGGGTAATGGTTCATCCACTTGGAAGACTAACCAATGGAAGAAAGAAGAAATGCCTTTACCTACCAAACCAAAAGGGGAGCTGAGGCAAGCGAGTTCTACTCCTAGTAATCAAGGTAACCCTGATTCTTCTACTTCTAGAAATCGTGACATTAGATGTTTTAAATGCCAAGGTAGAGGCCATATTGCTAGTCAATGTCCAAATAAGCGTGTGATGATTTTGCATGATGATGGTGAGTATGAGACTGAGGGGGATAGTGAAGAAGATGATATGCCTCCATTAGAGGATGCTAGTGATGATAAGGAGCCTGCAATGGGAAGGTTAGTGGTAGTAGTGAAAAGAGCTTTGAATGTGCAAGTGAAGGAAGAAGAGGAGGTGCAAAGGGAGAATATATTTCATACTAGATGTTATCTAGGAGATCACATTTGTAGTTTGATTATTGATGGGGGAAGTTGCACCAATGTAGTGAGTAATTTTATTATTGAGAGGCTGGGGCTCAAAACTGTTAAACACCCTAGCCCATATAAATTGTAGTGGTTGAATGATACTGGTGAGATTAAGGTCAGTAAGCAAGCCTTGATTGGGTTTCGCATTGGTAGGTATGAGGATGAGGTGTTATGTGATGTAGTGCCAATGCAAGCATGTCATGTGTTGTTGGGGAGGCCATAGCAATTTGATAGGAAGGTTGTGCATGATGGCTTTTCTAACAAGTATACGCTTGTTCACCAATGGAAGAGCTTTAATCTTAAACCGTTAACACCTAAACAGGTGTATAAGGACCAGTTGCAGCTACAACAGTCTTTTACAAAACATAAGGTGAGTGAAAAGCAGAGGGAGAGTGAGAGAGCAAAAGATAATGAGAAGAAAAGGAATATAAAAGTCAAGATCAAAAGGAAAAGGAGAAGAAGGTTGGAAAGAGTGCGAGAGGCCAAGTTGAAGGGGGATCAACTTTGGTGGTGAGTGAAAAGGAGAGGGCAGCTGATAGAGCCATTTTATACTCAATCTTTATAGTATGAAGTGTGTTAATTTATTATAGATTTTATAGAAATCATAATGAAATGGTACTTAATTCTATTATGGTGATAAATCAAGTTAAATGGAGTCAAGGGTGCTAATTCAAGTAAATTAGAGAAGTCATCTACAACTTGGATCAAAGACAAGGATTTACACCGCCGGAGGAAAGTACATGGGTGTGTAGTTAAAGTACACGGCCGTGTACTTAGTTTTGAAGCCACAGGAAACTACACGGCTGAAGTACACGACCATGTATCTATTTTGAAGAATCCACGGGAAAATACATGGTTGAAGTACACGACCGTGTATCTGTCTAGAAGGAGGCACGTTTTGAAGCACGGCCATGGTTCAAACCGTGCTATACACTGCACAAAAAGGTGGAAATGTAGACTTCCAACAGAGAGAGACACGGCTTGTGATCTGTCCTTGGTCGAAACCGTGCTTGAAGCCGTGGTGGAAGTTGAAATGGAAGACATGCCAAGGATGAGAAATTGTGAAACATCAACTAGAGGATGGCACGGTTTGGGATCTGGCCATGGTTAAAGCCGTGGTACACACTGATCACGGATGAAGACTTGTAGATTACCCACAGAGGAAGGCACGGCTTGACCCACGGCCGTGTTGTAAGGCGTGCCAGGCGGACGATTAATTTCTTCTCGAGATTTACTTCAAAAAGGAAATATATTTTCGTATCTTGCTAGCAAAAGATCATCTGCTATTCCTTGAACAATATAAATAGAACTAACCCTAGAGGGTTAGGATAATCTTGGATCATCTTAGAGACAAGAAGGAAGGAAGAAGGCAGAGCAGGCAGCTGGGAATAGAGGCTTGTTATGTTTTTATTTTTAATTTTCATTTTTATGATGAACATGTGTAGTTAAGTACTTTTTCTTGCCAAAGGGTCATAGAAGTTTGATTCTCCACGAATTGTGAGATCTAATTGATTTGTATTTAATCTATTCTTTGTTTTTGGATATTCATATATCTTCTGAACGTCTTGTCAATATTATCTTTATTGATTGGTATGAATTAGAGCTCTTCTACTCAATTAGCAAGTTAATATATTGTCAACTAGCACGTCAAATCCGTAATTGTTTGATTGTTCTAGTCTCAGTGACACAATAACATGTTTGGTTATAAAATAGATGATCGAATTCATGTTATGGAGATGTATGATCATGTTTAAATAGGTAATCTTATAATCTACTAGCATGAATTGGTAGTCTCTCTAGTTTTTAATGCTATTGATAGATTAAATCCTAAGAGCTTGTCTAGGGTTGTCTAATCGATAAGAGAAATAATCAAAGAGCTTGTTTTGGTTATCGAAGAAGTACGGAGAGATAGGTTGTTAGAGCTTGTTAATAACCATAACCAGTTTATCTAGAAATAAGGATAGAAGACATTTGCATCGATGATCAATTCCTCGAATTAAACTATCTTGATTCCTTTGGCTAGGCTTTTATCAATATTCGATTTTATTATCTTGTTTCAATATTATTTGGATTCACAAACAAAACCCCCCCATTTTTCTTTTCCTCTTTATTTGTTTTGAATAGAAATACATTTAACCAATCCCTGTGGATACGACCCTACTCACTACTATATGCAAATCATATCATTGTCTAGGAGTAGGTTTTTATTTTTGTTGGATTCGACACCCATCAAAATTTTGGCACCGTTGCCAGGGATTGGTGTCAAATTTATTTCTATTCTTATATAACTCATTCTTCTCAGATAGGTGAACTCACTTATAATCCAGAGATCGAGAAGACTCTTAAGAGGCTGCGAAGAGAAGCTAGATCATCCCCTAGACTGAACTTAGCATCGGATTTGTCTGATTCATCCCTTGATTCTGAAAAAGAAGACGATATGGCAAATCCCGAGAGAACATTAAGGGAATTGGCTGCACCGGATGTGAATCAACAACCACTTTGTATTCACTATCCCGAACTAGCTGTTAAATTCGAGTTGAAATTTGGGTTGATACATCTGCTACCCACCTTTCATGGTCTTGAGAATGAAGATCCTCATAAACATTTGAAAGAGTTTCATATAGTGTGTTCTAGTATGAGGCCGCAAGGAATAACCGACGATCAAATCAAGCTACGTGCTTTTCCATTCTCTTTAAGTACTAAAGCTAAAGATTGGTTGTTTTATTTGCCTCCAGGTACTATAACCACTTGGACAAATATGGTGAGACTCTTCTTGGAAAAATTCTTCCCCGCATCCAGAGCCGCTGGTATAAGAAGAGAAATTTGTGGTATCAAACAGAGGGACATCGAGACTCTTCATGAGTATTGGGAGAGGTTCAAGCAACTCTGTGCAAGCTGTCCACAACATGGGATATCTGAACAACTTCTCATTCAATATTTCTATGAAGGATTGCTTCCGATGGAGAGGAAGATGATGGATGCTGTTAGTGGAGGCGCCATAGTAAACAAAACCCCTGGTCAAGCTAGGGAATTGATCTCCATTATGTCTGCTAATTCACAACAATTTGGGTATAGGCATGATACGTCCTCAAGGAAGGTAAATGAGGTAAGTGTGTCTAACCTTGAACATCAAATTTCTAACCTAACCTCCCTTGTGCAGCAGCTAGCTTTTAGAAATACCCAGCAGGTGAAGGCTTGTGGAATTTGTGTTGCTCCTAATCATCCTACTGACATGTGCCCCACATTGCAAGATGACAATCATGAACACGCCAATGCTGTAGGAGGATTCCCAGGACAGCCACAGAGGAGATATGATCCCTACTCGAATACTTACAATCCTGGATTGAGGGATCATCCTAACTTCAGATATGGCAATAACCCACAACATTTCCAACAATTCCAACCTAAGCCATTAAACCAAATACCCCAAGCTCCTTCCACTTCAAGTATGTCTCTTAAGGAAATTGTTAAATCACTTGCCGTTAATACAAAACAATTTTAGGGTGAGACAAAGCAGAGCATTCACAACTTGGAAAATCAGGTAAGCCAACTTGCTTTTTCTATAAATAGGTTAGAAACTCAAGGTAAGTTACCTTCTCAAACTATTACAAATCTAAAGCAAAGCGCTAATGCAATTACCTTGACAAGTGGGACGAAATTGCAGGGATCAATTGAGAAAGGACACCGAACCAATCTTGAGAAAGAGACTGTAGCTCCAAGTCAGCAGAACAACCAGATCAAAGGATCCCTTGTCGAACCACCAATAGTCATGACAACAGCACCTCCTTTCCCCTCTAGATTAGCGAAAACCAAGAATGAAGCTGAAGAAAAGGAGATTCTTGAAACTTTTCGCAAAGTTGAGGTAAATATTCCTTTGCTGGATGCAATTAAGCAAGTACCTCGTTATGCTAAATTTCTCAAAGAATTGTGCACTAACAAAAGAAAACTGAAAGGTAATGAAAAGATTAGTATGGGTGAGAATGTTTCAGCTATTCTTTAGAAGAAGCTTCCTCCTAAATGTAAAGATCCAGGTATGTTTACTATTCCTTGCAAAATAGGTAATCTTGGAATCGCTAAAGCTATGTGTGATTTAGGAGCTTCAATCAATGTTATGCGTTTATCTGTTTATCAAAGCTTGAATGTTGGTCCCTTGAAGGAAACAGGTGTTATTGTTCAACTTGCTGATAGGTCCAATGTCTATCCTGAGGGAGTCCTAGAAGATGTTTTAGTACAAGTTAATGGGTTGGTTTTCCCTGCAAATTTTTATGTGCTTGACATGGAGAATGATGATTCTCGTAATTCCTCAATGATATTATTAGGGAGACCATTTCTTAAGACATCCAGAATGAAAATTGATGTACATGACGGTAACCTCACTATGGAATTTGATAGTGAAGTAATTAAATTTAACATTTATGATGCCATGAAATATCCTAGTGACATCTCCCATGTTTTTGTTGTGGATGTTATTGACCCATTAACACAGGCTACATTTGATTTGATAGACGATGATGAGTTGAAAATTATACTTAATAGGAGTCTTACTATTAATACATTGAAAACTCTTAAGGAGAAGCTTGTACTATCCTCTGATTTGCAGGACATGATTTGGGAGTTGGAGTCATTAAAACCTACCAGGTATGATGTGTCCTACATTAATTTACCCCCTTCTGACACAATACTTCTTCCCTCTATTGTGTAGGCCCCAAAGTTGGAATTAAAACCCTTACCCGAATATCTAAAGTACATCTTCTTAGGAGAATCTTGGATCATCTTGGAGACAAGAAGAAAGGAGGAGGCAGAGCAGGCAACCGGGAACAGAGGCTTGTTATGTTTTCACTTTTAATTTTCGTTTTTATGATGAACATGTGTAGCTAAGAACTTTTTCTAGCCAAAGGGTCATAGAAGTTTGATTCTCCACGAATTGTGAGATCTAATTGATTTGTATTTAATCTATTCTTTGTTTTTGGATATTCATATATCTTCTGAACGTCTTGTCATTATTATCTTTGTTGATTAGTATGAATTAGAGCTCTTCTACTCAATTAGCAAGTTAATATAATGTCAATTAGCACGTTAAATCCGTAATTGTTTGATTGTTCTAGTCTCAGTGACACAATAACATGTTTGGTTATAAAATAGATGATCGAATTCATGTTATGGAGATGTATGATCATGTTTAAATAGGTTATCTTATAATCTACTAGCATGAATTGGTAATCTCTCTAGTTTTTAATGCTATTGATAGATCAAATCCTAAGAGCTTGTCTAGGGTTGTCTAATCAATAAGAGAAACAATCAAAGAGCTTGTTTCGGTTATCGAAGAAGTATGGAGAGATAGGTTGTTAGAGCTTGTTAATAACCATAACCAGTTTATCTAGAAATAAGGATAGAAGACATTTGCATCGATGATCAATTCCTCGAATTAAACTATCTTGATTCCTTTGGCTAGGCTTTTATCAATATTCGATTTTATTATCTTGTTTCAATATTATTTTGATTCACAAACAAAACCCCCCATTTTTCTTTTCCTCTTTATTCGTTTTAAATAGAAATACATTTAACAAATCCCTGTGGATACGACCCTATTCATGACTATACGCAAATCATATCATTGTTTAGGAGTAGGTTTTATTTTTGTTGGATTCGACACCGATCAAATTTTGGCGCCGTTGCCGGGGATACGCAAATCATATCTCCTGTTTTTGTTGCGGATGTTATTAACCCATCACCACAGGCATCAAAGCTGGAATCAAAACCCTTAACCGAACATCTAGCTAGGAGCGTCTAGCCAAAGACGTTAAAGAAAGGCGCTTCATGGGAGGCAACCCATGTCAAAAAAAAAAATTAATTTAGTTTTGTTTTGTTTTGATTCTTTCTTGTGGAATAGCTGTAGCAAGGATACATATCATCAGATGACACTCTCTAGTGCTTAAGGGGAGAACTCCAAATTCCAAGGAAGTACCAGTATTTCCTTTCTCTTATTCTCTAATGTTCCTTGTGTTAATTCCTCTTTAATTGTGCTGAATTAGGAACAGTGAAGGCACTGTTCAAGCTAAGTGTAGGGGAGAGGATAATAAAATATAGAGAATAGAGAATTGACTCATACTTTGAAACTTTGAATGTTTGTCCTTAAGCAATTTTAAGCCAATTTTTTTCAACATTATCATGAAATCTGGAGATTGCACTAAATGTTGTAATAAGCATCTACAAAATGTGAAATTGACTTGTTCAAATGCTTTACTCACCTACTGCTATGATTAGAATACTTGGTTAAAATTAAGTAGTGAAATCTTTAAGAAACAAATTTACCTTGTATTTAGCTTTATAATTGGAAGTCTAAGAGTAAGTCGAGTCCCTAAGTGAAAAATAAATAAGTTTACTTCTAGGTTATATTAGCAACTGTATACTCTTTGAAGTTGTTCTAAAAAAAAAACATCAAGCATAGCCATTACTCCAATGATTCAACTAATTGAGTTAAGAGTATTCAAACTTGAATGTTAGAGTGAGGAAGAGTCCGTAGGGGTATCTTAAAACCCGGTCACTTGAGTGACGAGCTCGGGATGTGCCGACTCAATGAACTCACTATAACGATAAGGGCGAAAAAGGCAAAAGTTCATGAAAAGAAGCGGGCAAAAACCTGTCAAAATATATGCTTGATTAAATCAAAAGAACAATGAATGTAAACATTCATTGAATAAAACAAGACTTATAATAAAAAGGGAGAATATCTAGCAAAGCGTTGATACCATATGCTTTTACTTTATGCTGCAAGGATTATATGTTTGCTAATATCCAATGAAGTTTAATTGGGTGTTTTTCCTTAGTGGATTAAGTATTTACTTTTGGAATAAAAATTCTTTTGCTAAACATGAGGATTTAATTTTGTTTTGTTTAGATTAGCTATTAAATTTTGTCTATGGTAATTTGATCACATGAAACCAGTTTGGTTGAAGTAGTAGACATTAAAATTACAAGTCATGAATTACAAATGAACAGATGCTTGGAATGACGAAAAGAATTTTTTGTATAATCTATGACGGATTTCTCAATTGATTTGATTCATTTGCTTGAGGAAAAGCAAGAGTTTAAGTGTGGGGGGATTTGATAGAGCCATTTTATACTCAATCTTTATAGTATGAAGTGTGTTAATTTATTATAGATTTTATAGAAATCATAAGGAAATGGTACTTAATTCTATTATGGTGATAAATCAGGTTAAATGGAGTCAAAGGTGCTAATTCAAGTAAATTAGAGAAGTCATCTACAACTTGGATCAAAGACAAGGATTTACACCGCCGGATGAAAGTACATAAGTGTGTAGTTGAAGTACATGGCCGTGTACTTAGTTTTGAAGCCACAGGAAACTACACGGTTGAAGTACACGACCGTGTATCTGTCTAGAAGGAGGCACGTTTTGAAGCACGACCATGGTTCAAACCATGCTATACACTGCACAAGAAGGTGGAAATGTGGACTTCCAATAGAGAGAGACACGACTCATGATCTGGCCTTGGTGGAAACCGTGCTTGAAGCCGTTGTTGAAGCCGTGGTGGAAGTTGAAATGGAAGACGTGCCAAGGATGAGAAATTGTGGAACATCAACCAGAGGATGGCACGGCTTGGGATCTGGCCGTGGTTGAAGCCGTGGTACACACTAATCATGGATGAAGACTTGTAGATTACCCACAGAGGAAGGCACGACTTGACCCACGGCCATGTTGTAAGGCGTGCCAAGCGGACGATTATTTTCTTCTCGAGATTTACTTGAAAAAGGAAAGATATTTTCGTATCTTGCTAGCAAAAGATCATCTACTATTCCTTTAACAATATAAATAGAACTAACCCTAGAGGGTTAGGATAATCTTGGATCATCTCAGAGACAAGAAGGAAGGAAGAAGGCAGAGCAGGTAGCCGGGAACAGAGGCTTATTATGTTTTTATTTTTAATTTTCGTTTCTATGATGAACATGTGTAGCTAAGTACTTTTTCTAGCCAAAGGGTCATAGAAGTTTGATTCTCCACGAATTGTGAGATCTAATTGATTTGTATTTAATCTATTCTTTGTTTTTGGATATTCATATATCTTCTGAACGTCTTGTCAATATTATCTTTGTTGATTGGTATAAATTAGAGCTCTTCTACTCAATTAGCAAGTTAATATATTGTCAACTATTATGTCAAATCCGTAATTGTTTGATTGTTCTAGTCTCAATGACACAATAACATGTTTGGTTATAAAATAGATGATCGAATTCATGTTATGGAGATGTATGATCATGTTTAAATAGGTTATCTTATAATCTACTGGCATGAATTGGTAGTCTCTCTAGTTTTTAATGTTATTGATAGATTAAATCCTAAGAGCTTGTCTAGGGTTGTCTAATCGATAAGAGAAATAATCAAAGAGCTTGTTTTGGTTATCGAAGAAGTACGGAGAGATAGGTTGTTAGAGCTTGTTAATAACCATAACCAGTTTATCTAGAAATAAAGATAGAAGACATTTGCATCGATGATCAATTCCTCGAATTAAACTATCTTGATTCCTTTGGCTAGGCTTTTATCAATATTTGATTTTATTATCTTGTTTCAATATTATTTTGATTCACAAACAACACCCCCCCCCCCCCCCCCCCCCCCCCCCCCCATTTTTCTTTTCCTCTTTATTCGTTTTGAATAGAAATACATTTAGCCAATCCCTATGGATACGACCCTACTCACTGCTATACGCAAATCATATCATTGTTTAGGAATAGGTTTTTATTTTTGTTGGATTCGACACCCATCAACAGCCTTGCAAAAGGAGAGTTGTGTGGCAAGAGCGAGTGTAGTGAGGAGGGCGTTAGTGATGAAGCAACCTATGTTGTTTTTGGTTTTTAAGGAAACATGTTTGACTACTAACGAATTATCTAATGCTTTGCCTAGTGTGGTTATGTCTCTTGTGCAGGATTTTGAAAATGTCTTTCCGAAGAAACTCCAAAGGCAAGTAGATGAGTTAATGGAGAAGGGATACGTGAGAGAAGGCATAAGTTCATGTGCAGTGCCTGTGATTTTGGTGCCTAAGAAGGATGGGACATGGAGAATGTGTGTTGACTGCCGCGCCATCAACAACCTTACGTAAAGTATCGTCATCCCATTCCTTGTTTAGATGACTTCTTAGATTGGTTATATGAGTATAGTGTCATTCCTCATGAGCCTTGGATAGACACTTCCATAGATTTTATGTTAGGATTATCTAGGCCTAGGCAAAAACGAGATTCTATTTTTGTGGTTGTGGATAGGTTTTCTAAAATGGTTCATTTCATTCCTTGCCATAAAACCGATGATGCTATACACATTGTTGATTTGTCCTTTAGAGAAGTAGTGCGTCCACATGGTATACCTAGTAGCATTGTTAGTGATCGGGAAGTAAAGATTTCGAGTCATTGTTGGAGAGTATTATAGAAAAGTGGGGAACTAAACTAATGTTTTCAACTATCTGTCACCCACAAACTGATGGGCAAATTGAGGTGGTTAACAGGACTTTAATTCAATTGTTAGGGGCAATCATAGAGAAGAACATTAGGACTTGGAAGGATTGCCTACCATTTGTGGAGTTTGCATATAATGGGGCTTTACATAGCACTACTCAATGTTCACCATTTGAGATTGTGTATGGTTTTAACCCATTGGTTCCTATTTATTTATTGCCATTGCCACTTAACAAGTCTATGAGTTTTGATGCTGATTCTAAGGAAGATTTCGTGAGAAAGCTACATGTACAGGTAAAGATTAGGATTGTAAAACAAAATGCCAGGGTCGCTTCAAGGGTGAACAAGGACAGGAGACCCAAGATTTTTCAGCCTGGAGATTGGGTTTAGGTGCATTTTCCTAAGGAGAGTTTTCCATTGCAGAGGAGATCCAAGTTGAACCCTAGGGGAGACGGTCCATTTCCGATGCTTGAGAAAATCAATGATAATGCCTACAAGAAAAATTTACTAGGTGAGTATCCAGTAAGTGTCACATTTTATGTTACTGATCTGAGCCCATTTGATGCAGGCAATGATTTGAGGACAAATCCTTTTCAAGAGGAGGGGAATGATGAGATCAATGATGAGAGCCAAGCCGGAAGAAGAAATGTGGATCCTCTTGAAGTGCCGCCTAGACCGATCACGAGAAATCAAGTGAAACGATTCTAGGAAGCACTTAACGGGTTGATAAAGGTTGTCCATGAAGCCGGAAAGGATTGGAGCAATCATGAAGTTGGAACAGATTGGAACAACCATGGGAAGACCCTTGCTTTTATACAAGTTACATCGGACACGGGTTGAAGAGGGCGTGTATGTTCAAGGCACGACCGTGTAGGAATTCCAAGATTGCACAGAATCATACACGGCTAGATACACGGCTAAAAGGCATGGCCGTGTATGGAGTCAAGAAAATCCACAGAAAGATACACGTCTAGAAGTACACAGCCGTGTATCTCTTCAAGGCCGGCTCAAGGCCGCCGGCCTTCATGGCTACACCGCCGGCCTTTATTGTTCTGTCTTGTGTTTTTTACGCAACTTATCTAAGCTACGTCGTTTTGGGCTTGTATTTTCACGAATTGTAACCCTAGTATAAAAGCTCCTAGGGTTTAGAATAGAAAAAACATACAACATACATCTTTAAACATTAAACACTTTTGAGAGGCACCTCTCTTGGTTCTTCAAGAACTAAATTGAACTTATCGAATTGATTTCCGTGGCGTTCATCCCGACTTATCAATCGGTCTTTCATCCCAATTGTGGCGTCTTCATTTTATACTAAGGTTCTTGTCTCACTTATAGACAACGGGTCGTGGTTTCCACTTTAGGTGTTTGGGCGTCTTAGGCAACAAATTTTCGAACGTATTGGTATTGGGTTTGGTCACGGGTTGGCGTGGTTCGTATCATGATAGGTCTTGTCGGATTTTTATTCCTATCAACTTCTCCACTTCCACACAAGTTATGAACCCGCAACTTACTCTACATACACATATGGTGAACTCACTTTTAGCAACAATAATAATACTTTAAATGTATCACTTCCTTGCCTTAACACACACAACACTTCTTGTTGTAACTCCTTACACCAAGCAACAATTCAAATAATTCCACTAATTGCAACCTTCTACATAAAAGGTAAAACAATTCAAATTCAAATAAGAATCCTTACTGCTACTTAATAACTACTTCAAATTAATGGATGTGTTTGAATTCAAATTATACCATTCGCTTTCCTTTTTCTTGTCTTGGCTTCTTACTACTTAAATACAAAATTGGCAGCAATTAAACACATTCACAATACACCATTCACCGCCACACAAAAATCCCTCATGCTCATGGTGCAAGATACTTCACGCCACTACTAACAATGTCCTTGAGAACACATACAATAACCAATATCAAATGTATACAACCTCTACTAATTAACAAGAATAACTCCAAAATTCACTTCTCAAGCCACGGTACAATTTCACTTCTACAATTACAACTAAAACCGCAACTTCCAAGCAAGATAAGGCAGCTCACTTTCAAATTCAAAATGGAGTTCAATAAGTGCACAAGTCCAAAAATGGTAAGAAGCTATTTCAAATTCAAATGAACACAATTAATCAATCACTTAATGTGTGTTTTGAAATTTCAAATTGACTTCTTAATTCACACTTCAATTTTGAATTCAAATCTGTAAATTACAATTTGCTACTCCTCACTTCCGAAAATACACTATACAATTCACACTTCTTCAATTGATCACAAAGGATCAACACTCTTACTCCTCACGTCCACTTCAAGATCACTTAACACCACTTCACACATAACACTTCACGATGCAAATTGCCCTTCACTCAACATACACAACTCCAATAACTCAATACACTCCCCTTACACCATGTTGATGACCGTAATCACACAAATTTAAAAATCCCTTTTCTATGATTCTCTGTTACGATCAAATAGGCAAGTGCACCTATCAATTGTAACAGTATAGAGTTGTGTTTGGATATTGTATCCTCAAGGATCAACAAGCACCAATAATAACACTAAATTGACTATCTAACCACATAAATTCGAGAGATTCAGATTAAATTAAAAACACTTAACAAAACCTATAGCAATTAAAAATAACACAAAAACTTGATTACTAAATTCGATAATTAGGAACATACCCTACCCTTACTACTCCTTTAATTGTCATGTAACTTCACCCATTCAATAAATTAGTTAACGAGCAATGGTTATCTCTAAACCGCGGAGTATCTAACACTAAGCCAATATTCTTTCCAGATTTATTAGCTCCTAACACTAATCACATTAATAAAGATCCCTCTTTTATCAAAATAGATTAGAATTGCATTAACACTCTTGAACCCTCCATCAGGTCGAATTATCTAATTTAACCTAATACAGAAAATTCATGTTCTCTATCCCTAGATTACATACGAATTCCTTTATTCATGTATGATCTATTCAAACAAGAGATTTTCCAATCAACTTCTAAGAAATCAATGCAAACTCAATGCTAGCCATACATCAAATTAGTAATACTAAATGAACAACATGAATAAATTCAGAGAATTCCACTAGTCATTAACTATGCAATCAATCTAATGTTACATGGTAATTAAGGTTCATAAGGTTTGAGTATGAAATAATTTAGCCACTCATGGTTTTCAAGTTGCAAATCAATGAAGATGAAAAACTCGTGTGCATAATCTCTTCGAAAGAGAAGGATGAATCCATTGATGTTGCTTTTACCTTAGGTAAGCTTTTCCCGTCCTCCTCTTCTTTCTTTTCTTGTTTTTTCTATCAGATTTTGGTGTCTCTCTGCCTCCTTTCGGTTAGGAACTCTCTCCATCTGGAAAACGAAGAGACATATATATGGAAACCGAAAAATCTCCTGAAATGGCCAAAATTTTCCATATACACGGTCTCGACCCATGGTTATACATGGCCATACCATGTAGGAATAAAAATCTGACAAGACCTATCATTAGGGCAAGAACTAAAGGAATTCAAATTTTGGCGATGAGGGCCCATTTTAAGCAGATCGACCCCAGAATTATTTATAAATTAACCTCTTTTCTATTATTCTTGTATTGTGTTTTCCAACAGGCACACTTATTATATTTTATAGGGCAATGGACAAACTCCCTTAGACTCAGCTTGTGGGTTATCCATAAACCGACCTGAACCGGCAATGAGCTGAGCCGATGGATCCTATAGAAGACCGGCTTCTTGAAGACCATTTCTTTTATATATCTACTCTTTTAGGAACTATTTTGGTTGTATTTTGGTTTTGGGACACTTTTATTTCCTTGTAATTTTCATTTAGGGCTAGCCACCTTAAAAGTGGCAAACTTGTAATTTTCAGCACTTTTTAACCCTAGGAGTAGCAAGTATAAATACTTGCTTAAGAGAGGGTTTGAGGAGGATTATTTTTTGCAGAAAAAACACTTCACATTTCGTGAGAGGGCTTAGGGTTTTCCGAATTCCAAATTCTCTTATCAATTTCAATCCTAAGAAGTTGAAATTGTGGCGAGTGCAACAAGGAGAAATCGTGAGTAATATCGGTTCCTTATTGTTGTTTTCCATTTCATCACTAGTGCGTCATATCTAGGTTGATTTGGATGTTCTTGGACTTGTTTTAATTTGCAATTCGTGATCAATAGCTTGTTATAGGATTGATTGTGTTAATATATGATATCATTCTCTTCATTGTGACGTGAATTGGATAGTTGAAGGAAGGGATTAGAATTTGCGGTTTGACTCATTTGTTTTCTTGATTTGATTCACGTGGGTTTCAATTATAATTGTTATTATTTGATGAAGATTACTTGTTTGGATTGATAATAGCAATTGGAGCTCTTTGGATTTCATTCCATTGCCTTAAGATTTCCGCATTTACCTAGTCAAGTGAATCGGTTTTTGTGTGTGTGAATTGAGGAGTTTTCATTGATTCTTTTGATTGTGCTTAAGCCTGGATTTAGGCACATCATCTTTTTGGTATCAGAGCTATATCACATTTAGATTTAAGATTGAACACATCATTGTTGTCTAATTGGTTCAAAAGCATTGAGATTTGACGCTAATATTCATGAGAATGAAGCTAGTTTGAATGACATTGTCTAAGTGTCTTTCAATCTTAGTTTTGTGTGCTTAAACTTGGTTTTAGGCACATCATCTTTTTGGTATCAGAGCACATGTTAAGAGAAGGGAATTAGTTGTATTTGATTTTGTGGAATTGATCATCAATTAGGGTTGATCAAGTGAAAACTGCAAATTGTGTTGTTGTTGTTGTTTTGAGTTTGCGAAATTACCTTGGATTGGGATTTGATTTGCTGATTGTTGGAGTTGGTTTGGGATGGTTATTGCATCATTTTGTGGTCACTAATTTACGTGGAAGACCAGAAGTACAAAGTGAAGTTTACTTTAGCAATTTTTTGAACTTGCAAAACTTACCAATTCTTGCCGTGACTAGCTTGTGGTTGTGAGAAGGGATTATGTGATTTTAAATTTTGGAAATTTAGGGTTCATGTTCTTACATCATCAATTCCAAAATTGCCGGTAAATTGAAATTGTTGTTGTAGTTATTTGAAGTGGAGTGAATTGTCTTGAGTAAGAGTTGAATTTGCTACATGTTGGAGTGATTTTGAAGTACTTGTTGAAGCTTCTATGTTGTGGACTTCACCATGAAGGAAGAGGAAAGATAGTGCATTTTTTTAGTGAAATTTCGGAAGTGCAATTGTGTAGGGAGAGAATTGTGGTTCTTACATTGTTTGAATTCAGAATTAGGGAGAACATTTGCAATTTCCAGATTTGATTAGTGTGTAAGAAGGGAAGTTATTTGATTTCAAAACAAGCATTAAGAGTGAAGGAGTTAAGTGTGTTTATTTGAATTTGAAAAATTGCATCTTACCAAATGTGGAGGGGTTGCAATTAGTGAAGTGGTTTGATTTTCAAATTTAATTTGCTACCTTCTTATGTAAGTTGCGGATTGGATTTGTATTTGAAGTGAAGAATTTTGCAACGTGATTATCCTTGAAATTGCTTTGAGAAAGAGTAATGAATTGAAAAAGTTTTGTGTTGCATGTGACGTGTATGTTGTTGTAAGTTGCGGTTGATAAATTGTGTAGAAGTGGAGAAGTGCACCGTATGTGTGAAGGTGTTTGTGTGGTGTTGTGTTGTGCAAATCGGAAGTGGAAGTGTACAATTTTTAGAATTGCATTGTGTGGGATAATAGGGAATTTATTTGAAATTCAAACACATCCATTAAGTTGAGGAAGTTATTAAGTGGTATTGATTGTGTTCCATTTGAATTTGAAATTTGACTATTACCATTTGTGGAAAGTGCATTAAGGATGTTTATTTGAATTTGTTGTCGTGTTGTGGAGTTATGTGGATTAAGGTGCTGCACATCAAGATCAATGGTAGGTGTGAAACCGTGGCAAGAAAGGAAAATTGAAGTAGTAGAATTTGAATTCAAAAAACAATCATTAAAGTGTGAAAGTAATTGAACTTATTACTTCAATACTTGTTAGTTGAATTTAATTTCTTAACTACTTGGAAGTATTTATTTGTGCTTCAATTATCTCACTTAACTTTATTTGAAGTACCAATAAACATTTCTTGTATTGGTTAAGCGTAAACACTGTAGGTGTGTAAGGGTGTGTTGTCGTGGTGTGGTGAAGTGTATTGAGGTTGTTGAAATTAGTAAGCAAAAATGTCAAGTGAGTTGTATTTGTCTACTAACATATTGCATCGGGACTTGACTTCCTTTCAAACCATTGATGAGGGACAAAGAGAAAACTTGTTCCATACTTCTTGTAGGGTACAAGAAAACTTGTGCGCAATTATTATTGATGGTGGTAGTTGTACTAATGTTGTAGATGCATCATTAGTATCGAAGTTGAAACTTGAAACTATCCCACATCCCAAACCCTATGCATTACATTGGTTGAATGATCAGGATGGTCTTTGTGTGACCTAAAAGGCTAGGGTACCCTTCAGTATAGGGGACAAGTACTATGATGAGCTTGAATGTGATATTCTTCCTCTTTATGCATCCCATATATTACTTGGTAGACCATGGTTGTATGATAGGATGATATTACATGATGGGTATAGAAATACTTATATGTTTAAAAAAGATGGTAAACGTATAGTATTGAACCCTATGTTACCATCAAAGGTCCAGGAGATGCAAAGACAAATAAAACAACCATCACAGGTTCGTGAGGATCATAGCCACATGATCAAACTAGAGAACCAAACTGTGTAGACTCAAGTATGCCAACCTTCAAAGGTTCTTGAGGGCTCTAATAACACAAGCCAACCCTTAGAGCATAAAATTTGTCAGACACCAATGTGCCAACCTTCAGAGGATCTTGTTGATCATAGTCAGACGAGCAGACCACCAGAGAGCCAGACCGTTCAGAGACAGTTATGTTCACCTTTAGAGGTTTCAGAGGATAATGAGCAGTTGGGCCAACCATTAGAAGACCATGAGGATCAGCAACATATAGATGAGTTAGAAAATGAGGAAACAGTTTCAGTGGAACAGGTTGATACAGGGGCGACTTTATTGGATAATGGAGCATTATTTATGTTGCAGATGAGATACATCCTAGAAATGGAGGAGAGAAAACAATCACCACCTGTAGTATTTTAGATATTGGGATTTTGCAGAAATACTTCTTCAGATGGATTGCTAGGAGAAAACAAAGTCTCTATTGCATTTGACCTGCGAGATTTGAGGACAAATCTTTTTGAGGCACGAGGAGATGATAGGAATAAAAATCTGACAAGACATATCATTAGGGCATGAACTAAAGGAATTCAAATTTTGGCGATGAGGGCCCATTTTGAGCAGATCGACCTCGGAATTATTTATAAATTCACCTCTTTTCTATTATTCTTGTATTGTATTTTCCAACAGGCACACTTATTATATTTTATAGGGCAATGGACAAACTCCCTCAGACTCAGCTTGTGGGTTATCCATGGACCGACCTGATCCGGCGATGAGCTGAGCCGATAGATCCTATAGAAGACCGGCATCTTGAAGACCATTTCTTTTATATATTTACTCTTTTATGAACTATTTTGGTTGTATTTTGGTTTTGGGACACTTTTATTTCCTTGTAATTTTCATTTAGGGCTAGCCACCTTAAAAGTGGCAAACTTGTAATTTTGAGCACTTTTCAATCCTAGGAGTATCAAGTATAAATACTTGCTTAAGAGAGGGTTTGAGGAGGATTATTTTTTGCAGAACAAACACTTCACATTTCGTGAGAGGGCTTAGGGTTTTCCGAATTCCAAATTCTCTTATCAATTTCAATCCCAAGAAGTTGAAATTGTGGCGAATGCAACAAGGAGAAATCGTGAGTAATATCAGTTCCTTATTGTTGTTTCCATTTCATCACTAGTGCGTCATATCTAGGTTGATTTGGATGTTCTTAGACTTTTTTTAATTTGCAATTCATGATCAATAGCTTGTTATAGGATTGATTGTGTTGATATATGATATCATTCTCTTCATTGTGACGTGAATTGGATAGTTGAAGGAAGGGATTGGAATTTGCGATTTGACTCATTTGTTTTCTTGATTTGATTCACGTAGGTTTCAATTATAATTGTTATTATTTGATGAAGATTACTTGTTTGGATTGATAATAGCAATTGGAGCGCTTTGGATTTCATTCCATTGCCTTAGGATTTCCGCATTTACCTAGTCAAGTGAACCGGTTTTTGTGTGTGTGAATTGAGGAGTTTTCATTGATTCTTTTGATTGTGCTTAAGCTTGGATTTAGGCACATCATCTTTTTGATATCAGAGCTATATCACATTTGGATTTAAGATTGAACACATCATTGTTGTCTAATTGGTTCAAAAGCATTGAGATTTGACGCTAATATTCATGAGAATGAAGCTAGTTTGAATGACATTGTCTAAGTGTCTTTCAATCTTAGTTTTGTGTGCTTAAACTTGGTTTTAGGCACATCAGTTAATTTATACTTATCAAACTCCCCCACACTTAAGCGTTTGCTTGTTCTCGAGCAAACAAAAATAAAGCCAAAGAAAAACCAAGGATAAGATTTTCATTAATTCAACAATCAAGAATTTCTTTTTGCATCATTGATTCTCGTAGTTTACCCCCATAATATGCAATCTCTACTCAATCCCACTATTAGTTGTTTACAAGATACAAATACCAGAATTCTTAAGGCTAATCCAAGTGACTTAAACTAGTACTCTCATCATTTAAACACAAATTCCCAAAAGTGAAATCGAACATAGATCAGTGCCAGTAGTGTAAAGTATACTTCCCTCTTAACTACTCCTATAAGCAACGCAATAAGGAGTAAAGAAATGTTATATCCACTTATCTCCTGGATTTTTCTTTCCTTTAGTCCTTTTAAATAAAATTGGGAGATTTTCCATTAAGTACTTAACTTAGTTAACCGACTCATGTAACGAATTTTCAATCGATAATCCCGAGCTCATCACTCAAGTTAACAGATGTTATCCCCTCAACGTAGAAGGTGTCCCTCGAATTTACTTGTTCGAGTCAAGTTAACTATCTATTTTCTTTAACCTTTCAACTAAAATGGGTTCCTTGGTCAGTAAGTTCTAGACAAGACGATCTTAGGCTACTAGGTTTTAAGATACCCCTTCGAACCTCTACCATCTCAATTAATTAATTTCAATTACAGCTCAATTAAGTTCAGTTTTCTCGGACTTTTCTCACAACCCTTTTAGTGAGCTTTCAGCTATTGATCCCGAGTTCATCACCCAAGTCAATAGATATTATTCCCTCAAGAGGGCACCCCTCAGGTTTAATTACTCGAGTTAATGAGACCCACTTTTGAACTTTTTTTTTTTTCAGAGATAATTACTCCTAAAGTTCTCAGTTCCAATAATTGCAAAAAGGAATCACTAAGTTACAAGTATCCTCTACTCCTTTACTCAGAATTTCATAACTCACATTAATGGGAAAAGAAAGAGCATACTAAACCTACTAGAGATCTTAATTCACTCTCAACTCTTGAAATAACTGCTTAGACAACAAGTAATTCTCTTCACTTGGATTTCAACTTCTAATTCTAGCAGAGTATTTATAAAACAAGATAAGAGAGTAAACATTTGCAAAATTCCGAAGAATTTTCAGCACAGTAAGTAATATAATGGAATCTCAGCAATTCTTATTGTTAGTAATTCATTAAATACATCTTAAGTGGGGAAACTTTATAATTTTGATTTATTAACACTTATATTTCATGCTTCTTATCTCAGTTTCCTCCCCCATACTTAGATTTAGACATTGTGCCCAATGTCTACATTGAACTACACAAAAAGGGAAGAAAACTACACAAAAGGGAAGAAAATGGAAATAAAAGAGAAGGAGAAATGAGACTCCCCTGGAAATACACGCCCAGCACACACGCCCATACACGCCCAGCATACACGCTCGGCATACACGCCCGTGTATTCGGATCACACATTCCCACCACAATTTAAAAATACACACCATGTAACAAAGGTCGTGTAAAATCAATCATGTAACAATCTCAGCATAGAAATCCATTCCTTACACAATTTTCATGTGAATGACATCTAAAAATCAACACAAATTACTCAAAAGGTAGAAACCTTAGGTTTGTGTCCAAAAACAAAAACAAATCATCATGAATTCTACACAAAAGTATGAAAAATTTTGATGTAAGGAAGATAAATCATCAACAATGAACAAATTACACAAAAGCCCCTTGACTAGAACACATAGAAAGTGTTCTTTAGTTCAACATTGCAAGGAAAATAAAGAGAGTTGAGAAGAGAAAGTAGAGATCCATACCTTAATAAATCCGGAGAAATGGATGCAAAAATCACAAGAAGAATTAGTGGGAGTGAAGAGAGATGATTATGAACAAGAAGGAGTGAAAAAAATATGAAGAGAGATGAATGGATCCTGTTGCTCACACCAATTAAACCCTAATGGCTGTGTGGTTTAAGATTTACACGGCCGCACACACAACCACGTTACACACTCGTGACTTAAGCCATGCCTCCCAGGCATGTATCCTTTTGTAAATTTTTTAAACTCTATACACGGTTACATACACGAGCGTGTAAAACACCCATGCAAAAATTTCCAGCATACACGCCCTATGGTATACGGCCGTGTATGTAGGGCATGTAACCTTCTGTGTATGAAAACTGCCTTTACATGGCCATGTAAAATAAGAATATGTGGCCTTGTATTTCTGTTAAAGCACAGCGCTCACCTCCGTTGAGTGTTCTAGCCCTTCCAAACTTTTGAAAATGATTCTTATGTCATCTTGAAGATCTATAACACAAGTATAGCCCCGTCAAGTCATTCAACAACAAAAAAACAAAAATAGAATGGATGGTTATGATCAAAGAATAATTTACCTAAAAACTACATGGGTTACCTCCCATCAAGCGCTTTTGGTTAATGTCGTTTGCTCGACGGAATGAGATTGCACCTGATTAATTCACAAGAGGGTGGAGTCTAAACTCCTCTTGGCCCTCTTTTTCCCTTTGAGTCCCAAAATATAGCTTCAATCATTGCCCATTTACCTTGAAGGTGTGTCCACTCGGCTATTCCAATTCCACCGCTCCATGAGGGGAGACTTTTATCACCTTAAACGGCCCGGACACTTCGACCTCAACTTACCTAGGAAAAGCTTCGGTCGTGAATTGAATAATAGAACATGATCTCCCTCATGGAATTGTTTCGGATGATGAATCTGCATGCCATGATACCTCTTCATCCTCTCCTTATAAAATCGCATGTTGCCATAAGCCATTGCACGCCATTCATCGAGTTCATTCAGCTGAAACTTCCTCTTCTTACCAGCGGCCTCTAAGTCCATGTTGAGAGTACGTAAAGCCCAGAAAGCTCTATGTTCTAACTCCACTGGCAGATGGCAAGCTTTCCCAAACACTACTCAGTATGGGGTGGTACCTAAAGGAGTTTTGAAGGCTGTCCTATAGGCCCACAATGCATCGTCCAATTTTTCCGACCAATCCCATCGGTGATGCTCCACTGTCTTCTCTAGAATCCTTTTTAGCTCACGGTTAGAAACTTCTACTTGACCACTCGTCTGTAGGTGATAGGGGGTTGCTAATCTATGGGTGATCCCATATCGCTTTAGCACCTTCTCTAATTGCACATTACATAAATGTGTTCCCCTATCACTAATTAAAGCCTGTGGTGTTCCAAACCTAGAGAAAAGTTTCTTCAAGAACTTTACCACTACTCTGGCATCATTGGTGGGCAAAGATTAGGCCTCTACCCATTTAGACACATAATCCACCACCACGAGTATATACTTGTTCCTGAAAGAATTGGGGAAGGGTCCCATGAAATCAATCCCTCACACGTCAAAGACCTCACACTCTAATATGAAATTTTGGGGAATTTCATCACGTTTTGACATACTCCCCACTCGTTGGCATCTGTCACAAGTCTTCACAAAGTTGAAGGAATCCTTGAATATAGTTGGCCAATAAAATCTTGATTCCAAAATCTTGTAGGCTGTCCAATTCATACTATAATGACTACTAGTTGGCTCGGTGTGATAGTGCTTTAAAATCTCTTGCCCTTCTTGCTCGGACACACATCATCTAATCACTTGATCTACATAAACATGGAACAAGAATGGTTCATCCCAAAAATAGTGCTTTAACTCAGCAAAGAAATGCTTCTTTTGCTGAGAAGTTTTGTCATTAGGGAGTACTTTACAAACAAGGTAATTTGCAAAATCAGCAAACCAAGGTTCAGAGGTGTGACTTACATTGTTAATCTGATAGAGTCCTTCCTCTAGAAAAGTATCATCTATATCCTCTTCATTCAACTTCTCCAATTTCGGGTTCTCCAACCGAGATAGATGATCAACAGCTAAGTTCTCAGCTCCCTTTTTGTCCCGAATTTCCAAATTAAATTCTTGTAGAAGCAAGATCCACCGAATGGGTCGCGGTTTTGCATCTATCTTGGATAATAAATACCTGAGAGCTGAGTGGTCGATGTAAACAATTACCCTAGACAAAATTAAATAGGACCGAAACTTGTCAAAAGCAAAAATTACAGCAAGAAGTTCCTTTTCGATCATAGTGTAGTTCTCTTGGGCACCTGTGAGGGTCTTACTAGCATAGTAAATAGGCTGAAAATGCTTATCCCTCCTTTGTCCCAAAACCGCTCCAACAGCGAAATCACTTGCGTCACACATTAATTCGAAAGGAAGATCCCAATCAGGAGCCACCATGATAGGTGCTTGGGTTAACTTTTCCTTAAGCGTATTAAATGCTTGAAGGCATTCACTGGTGAATTCATAAGGCATGTCCTTTTCCAATAGCCGTGTTAGAGGACGAGCTATTTTAGAGAAATCTTTAATGAACCTTCTATAGAAACCAGCATACCCAAGGAAACTCGGAATGGCTCTAACCGAAGAAGGTGGTGGAAGTTTTGCAATTGTATCCACCTTTGCACTATCCACTTCAATTCCTCTATGAGAGATTTTATGCCTTAGAACAATGCCCTCCTTCACCATGAAGTGACATTTCTCCCAACTTAAAACCAGATTTGTCTCTTCACATCGAATCCAAACTTTTTCCAAGTTAATGAGACAATCATCAAATACGGAGAAATCGTCCATAAACACCTTCATAATGTCTTCCACTAAGTCCTTAAAGATGGCTAGCATACACCGCTAGAAAGTCGCTGGTGCATTGCATAGCCCGAAAGGCATACGCCTATACACGAAAGTACCATAAGGACAAGTGAACATGGTCTTTTCCTGATCCTCTAAAGCAATTAGAATTTGGAAATACCTTGACATTCCATCTAAAAAAACAGTAATATAGATGTCTTGCCAACCTCCCCGGCATCTGGTCCAAAAAAGGGAGAGGGAAATGATCCTTGCGAGTTGCCTCATTCAATCTTCTGTAATCTATGCACACTCGCCATCCCGTTACAATTCTCATGGGTATGAGTTCGTTTCTTTCATTGGGCACTACAGTCATTCCTCCTTTTTTTTGGTACCACTTATACAGGGCTGACCCAAGAACTGTTAGAGATAAGATATATTAACCCTGCATCCATGAGTTTGATCACCTCTTTCTTCAAAACCTCCCGCATATTGGGGTTTAACCTCCTCTAAGGTTGCACGACTGGTTTGAAATCATCCTCAAGAAAAATCTTATGGGTGCAAAATGAATGACTAATACCCTAAATACCAGAAATCTTCGAAGCGAGAGCACGCTTGTGCTCCCTCAAGACCCCCAATAGGCTATCCTTTTGTTCCCTTATCAAACTAGCAACAATAATGATAGGGAGTTTAGAATTAGCCTCCAGAACTTTTGGGAGTTGCTTCAACTCGAGTTCTGGGGGTTCCTCAACCAATGGTTTCAGCCTTCTTTCCTCACTAGATACTATCTTCTCAAACCCTCTTTTACACACTACCTCCTCACAAGCATTTAATTGAGCCATCACATTCTGAATATCAAAGTTCTCACACTCTTCTCCTCTAATTGCTGTCAAACTAAATTCCAAAAGGTCACGGCATAACAATTCCTACATAGAACT
Source organism: Laguncularia racemosa (assembly GCA_037954665.1). Classification (NCBI taxonomy): domain Eukaryota; kingdom Viridiplantae; phylum Streptophyta; class Magnoliopsida; order Myrtales; family Combretaceae; genus Laguncularia; species Laguncularia racemosa. The sequence goes on along the minus strand of JBBMOL010000024.1, from coordinate 2,584,338 downwards.
CATCACAAACATATCAACACAGTCAATAGCATAGCAAGAATCATCAGCACTTAATTTCAGAGTTGCTAGGATTGTCACAGTTAACTCATCTTCTCCCACTCTCAAAACCAGTTTCCCATCAGCAACATCTATCACCACTCGTGCAGTAGCAAGGAATGGTCGTCCCAAGATTAGCGAGACCTCAACATCTGCATCTATGTCCAAAATAACAAAGTCAATAGGAAAAATGATATTTTCTACCTTTACTAGGACGTCTTCTATAATTCTTCTGGGAAATTTGACCGAGCGATCAGCCAACTGCAAACTCATCTTTGTAGGCTTTGGCTCACCAAGTTTGAGCTTCCTAAATAGTAAATATGGCATCGAGTTTATACTTTCCCTAAGGTTTGCCAAGGCTCTCCCCACAGGTAGTTCACCAATTAGGCATGGAATAGTAAAACTACTTGGATCCTTGAGTTTCTTAGGCAACTTATTCTGCAAAATAGCTGAACATTCTGCTCCAATGATTGCAGTAGAAACCTCTTCCAGCCGTTTCTTGTTCGACAGCAAATCCTTCAAGAACTTTGCGTACCTGGGCATGTGCGCAAGAGCTTCCACAAACAATATATTAATATGCAATTGTTTAAACAGAATTAAAAACTTACTAAAGTGTTCTTGCTCTTTATCTTTTTTCAAGCGGCCTGGATATGGAATTGGAGGCTTATAGGGTTGAACTGTTGATGTCTTTGCCTTTCCCAAATCTTCCTCCTTATCAAGCTCCTTTTCCTTACCCTGTATAATGGCTTGTTTCTCTTCAGCAACCTTGTTTTGTCCAACCTTAACCTCTTGTTCTTGTATAACCCCTAGCACTCCAATGGTGTCAGAATGCAATTCCCTTCCACTCCTAAGGGTCATTGCCTTTACCTGCTCCCTTGGATTAGGTTCCATGTTCCCAAGTAAGGACCCTTGTGGTCTCTTTGATAACATTTTTGCAATCTGACCCACCTGGTTTTCCAGATTGTGAATGGAAGCCTCGTGATTTCTTAAAGCAGTATGATAGGAATAAAAATCTGACAAGACCTATCATTAGGGCAAGAACTGAAGGATTTCAAATCTTGGCGTTGAGGGCCCATTTTGAGCAGATCGACCCCGGAATTATTTATATATTAACCTCTTTTCTATTATTCTTGTATTGTGTTTTCCAACATGCACACTTATCATATTCTATAGGTCAATGGACAAACTCCCTCAGACTCAAATTGTGGGTTATCCATGGACCGACCTGAACCGGTGATGAGTTGGGCCGATGGATTCTATAGAAGACCGGCATCTTGAAGACCATTTCTTTTATATATTTACACTTTTATGAACTATTTTTGGTTGTATTTGGTTTTGGGACACTTTTATTTCCTTGTAATTTTCATTTAGGGCTAGCCACCTTAAAAGTGGCAAACTTATAATTTTGAGCACTTTTTAACCCTAGGAGTAGCAAGTATAAATACTTGCTTAAGAGAGGGTTTGAGGAGCTTATTTTTTGCAGAACATACACCTCTTTTCACGTGTGAATTAGGGTTCATACCTTGGTTCCAACTCTTATCAATTTCAATTCCAAGACTTGAAATTGTGGCGAGTGCAACATCTTGAAATTGTGAGTTATATCAATTTCATTTTGTTGTGATTTCTTTTCTTCTCTAGTGTGTTGTATCTAGGGTTGATTAGAGATAGTTCTTGGTCAGATTTACATCTTATTGTACACGAATTCTTGTGATTATTTGAAGTACTTATCATTTGATTTGGATCATCATTGAAAAGTTTCCTTGAAAACGTGAATTTCACCATTTGGAAAAGGAATCTTACTTTACGGTTTTCTTTGTCAAATTGAGGCTTCATTTGCATGGATTATATGATATTAGAGTGTTATTAGAAACCATTTCCATTGTGGTATTCAGATTATATCATTAGTAGAATTGAATTTCATCATTTCAACATTAAGGTTCATTTGAAAAGTTCCATTTTGGGATCCGATTTTGCCTAGACTTGAGATATCTTTTCTTAAGTCTTTTGGATGTGTTTTAAAGTGTGATTAGGCACATCACGGTATCTGTAGCTTGCTGGCGCTGCTCTGAGGTTTTAATGAACTTGGAAATCATATCCTCCAGGTTGGACTTCTTTTTAGTAAAAGGTGGTGGAAGAGGCCTTTGGAATCCATGTGCAGGTGCATTACCTCGAGGAATTGGTGGATTACTCCATGAAAAATTAAGGTGATTGTGCCAGCCTGGATTATACGTGTTGTTGTAAGAGTTGTTATGAGATCGCATAGGATTGCTAACATAATCAACTTACTCCATAGAATCATGAGCCACTGATGTGGTTGATTGCTTAGCTGGAAAATATTAGGGTGACTTAGATATTGCCATCCCATCAACCTTTTTGGCTAGAGCATCAACCTTTGCTGCAAGGGTGGTCATCATTTCAACTTCATAAATCCCTACTGCTCTTTGCCTTATCCTACCATTACTCCACTTATGGTTATTCTTCACCATGTTTTCAAACAGCTGTAGAGACTCCTCAAGAGTCTTCACATTAAGTGTACCACCAGCAATAGCATCAATGGTTTGTCGCATTGGATAATCAAGCCCGTTATAAAAGGTGGAGACTTGTAACCAATTGGGCATCTAATGATGTGGGCACCGCCTACACAATTCCGTAAACCTTAACCAAGATTCATGAAGGGGCTCATTATCCATCTAAGTAAATGGGGTGATACCATTTCTCAGTTTGGCCGTTTTAGAAGGCAGGAAATAGTAGTCCAAGAATGTTTTCGCCAACTGGGTCCAAGTTGTCATGGAGTTCCGATCTAAGGAGCTGAACCACTGCCTTGCTTTTCCCCTCAATGTGAAAGGAAAAAGATGCAACTTCAAAGCTTCATCTATCACCTCGTTCTATTTGACTGTTTCATAGATGTCTAGAAACATCTGGATGTGAGCATGGGGATCCTCATCAACTAAACCATCGAACTGGCATTGATTATGGATCATGTTCATTATAAAGGCTTTGACTTCAAAATTGTTGGCATTTATTGCAGGTCTGACTATATAAGATCTTGTGCTATCTAATGTAGGTCTGGCATAATCAACCATTGCTCGACGTTGATCTACCATTTCTGCAACTAAATTCTCACCCTCACTAGAATGCAATTCCTCTTTACCTAATTACTGATTTTCAAAAACTGGATTTCCCGTAGCTTGTTCAAAGGCACTCCTCAACCTTCTTCTGGATGTCCACTCAATCTCTGGATCAAAAGAAAAAAGTTTGGATGAAGAGCTCCTTGTCATTAACCACAAATAAAATCAAGGGAAAATTAGTTACCTCTAAAAGAATGAATGTAACATAACAAATACTAAAGAATAAATGGTTAAAGTAGTCAGCATTGAGCTTTCTTAATATCGCCAATCCCCTGTAATGGCACCAAAAACTTGTTGATGGTCGTAATCACACAAATTTAAAAATCCCTTTTCTATGATTCTCTGTTACGATCAAATAGGCAAGTGCACCTATCCATTGTAATAGTATAGAATTGTGTTTGGGTATCGTATCCTCAAGGATCAGCAAGCACCAATAATAACTTTAAACCGACTATCTAACTGCACAAATTCGAGAGATTCAGATTAAATTAAAAACACTTAACAAAACCTATAGCAATTAAAAATAACACAATAACTTGATTACTAAATCCAATAATTAAGAACATACCCTACCCTTACTACTCCTCTAATTGTCATGTAACTTCACCCTTTCAATAAATTAGTTAACGAGCAACGGTTATCTCTAAATTGCAAAGTATCTAACACTAAGCCAATATTCTTTCCAGATTTATTAGCTCTGAATCCTAATCACATTAATAAAGATCCCTCTTTTATCAAAATAGATTAGAATTGCATTAACACTCTTGAACCCTCAATCAGGTCGAATTATCTAATTTAACCTAATACGGAAAATTCATGTTCTCTATCCTTAGATTACATACGAATTCCCTTATTCATGCATGATCTATTCAAACAAGAGATTTTCCAATCAACTTCTAAGAAATCAATGCAAACTCAATGCTAGCCATACATCAAATTAGCAATACTAAATGAACAACATGAATAAATTCAGAGAATTCCACTAGTCATTAACTATGCAATCAATCCAATGCTACATGACAATTAAGGTTGATAAGGTTCGGGTATGAAATAATTTAGCCACTCATGGTTTTCAAGTTACAAATCAATGAAGATAAAAAACCTGTGTGCATAATCTCTTCGAAAGAGAAGGATGAATTCGTTGATGTTGCTTTTCCTATAGGTAAGCTTTTCCCGTCCTCCTCTTCTTTCTTTTCTTGTTTTTTCTATCTAATTTCAGTGTCTCTCTACCTCCTTTCGGTTAGGAACTCTCTCCATTTGGAAAACGAAGAGATATATATATGGAAACCGAAACATCTCCTAAAACGGCCAAACTTTTCCATATACACGGTCTCAACCCATGGTTATACACGGCCGTGCCTTGCAATAGTGTCTGAAATAATAAAGAACCCACGGCTAATAACACACGGCCGTGTACTAAAACCGTGTAGGCTTCTGTTGGTTTTTTTTTTTCAAGCCTGACACACGGCCGTGCTCTGGAAATACATGCACGTGTACTTCCCTTATTTCTTCCAAAAAGCATTTTTCTTCGTGTATTCTTCTCCGATCTCAATCCAAGTCGATATCTCCTCTCAAAATAGTGGTCTTCATCCCTGAAACTGAAATATTTCTCTTTCAAGTATCAAAATTCTTCAAGATAACATCAACTTATTACACAAACAACAAGAATTCATCTAAAATACAAGTGTTAATTTATACTTATCACACCACAACTCACACATATATAACACGGCAACAATTCAAGTAGCACTCTTTAATGCAACTTTCCGCAAATGGTAATAATCAAATTTCAAATTCAAATGAAACATATTCAATACCACTCAATAACTACTTCAAGTTAATGGAATGTGTTTGAATTCAAATGATTTCCTTTTTCCCACAAAAGTTCAAATCTGAAAACTGTAAAAGACAATCACAGTTCCAAAATCATCAACACTCCATTCACTCTTCTTTGCTTTCAAAATTCAAACTACAATCCCAAAATCATCAACTCTCCTTTTGCTCTTCTTTGTTTTCAAATTTTCCACTTTTTCCACGTGATCACAAAGAAACATTACTCTTGCTCACGGCAAGCTCAAGGACACCACGTTGCAATTCCTTCAATCAACATACACACAATACGCCACACATACATACACACACACACATGCTCTTCTACTCACGGTGATCTCAACAACAAATGAGCTACAATAAGATTTCCAATTCCACTTCAACAAACAACAAATTCAACTCCTCAATAACACAATTAAGCAACTCAATCCTCCATACACATATAATTTCGGATCAAAAGAAATGAAGAACCTTAATTAAAAGTGAAGATCACAAAAATTCCCTTCTCTTAACCTACCCTTTGATACCAAAAGATGATGTGCCTAAAACCAAGGTCTAAGCACATGCAAATGAACCAAAGAAACAACTTTAATTCACAAGATCAAAACCGATTCAAAGGGCATAAAAATTGCATGAACCCTAAATGAAGTAGATGAACCAATTGCTATATTTCATGGAATGAATATCACAATAATGTATTCCTCAATGAAGATCATAAAATATACTTGACAATCACATGAATAATATACAAGATCAACAAGAACAACTCCGAAATTAACCTTTCCAACAAGAGCCAATTCATGCCACAAGATGAAGCAAAATTTGACGGAGATAACAAATGCTAAGAACGAATCAATTAAGAAATAATAATTTGATTATAAATGCAATCAAATCTGACCAAGAAACTTCCAATTCAACCCTAGATACCACATACTAGAGAAGAAAAGAAATCACAACAAAATGAAATTGATATGACTCACAATTTCAAGTGTTGCACTCGCCACAATCTCAACTCTTGGGATTGAAATTGATAAGAGGAAATTTAAACTAGGAAACCCTAATTCTCTTACGTTAAAGTGAAGTGTATAATCTAAAAAATGGCCTCCCAAAACCCTACTTTAAGCAAGTATTTATACTTGCTCCCTTTAGGGTTAAAAAAGTCTACAAAATTACAACTACGCCACTTTTAGGGTGGCCGGTCCTAAAACTCAATTACAAACAAATAAAAGTGTCCCAAAATGATTACAACATAAATAGTCCAAGTAAATAACAAATATATAAAAATTAGTCTTCAAGATTCTAGCTCTTCCATAAGATTCGTTAGCCCAGCTCATCACCAGTTTAAGTCGGTCTATGGATAACCCACAAGCTGAGTTTTAGTGAGTTTGTCCATTGCCCTGTAAAGCCTAATAAGTGTGATGGTTGGAATATATAATACATGAATAAGAGAAAAGAGGTTAGTAAACAAATAATGTCGAGGTCGATTTGCTTAAAATGGACCCTCATCGCCAAGATTCGAATTCCTTTGACTCTTATCCTAATGATAAGTCTTGTCAGATTTTGATTCCTATCACACCCCAAGTCTATATCTTAAGGTCAATTTCAAGTTATTTTAATATCTAGCAACTTATTATCCTTATTATTCAAGGAAGTTATTCCTTTCTGCTAACCTCATGAATTCCCCTATACATTCATGCATAGTTCTATGTCCTTTTTGACATCTCTGCTATTTCTTAAAAAAAAAAAAAATCTATTCATAATCTAGTAGTAGGAACTCTTTCTTCAACAATTCCTTCACCCTATTCTAACTTCGTATAGGACCCCTTCCTTCACATGTCCTTTTAGACTAATTCCTTTCCTACTAAGTAGATGATCTTCCTTTCAATCTACATGCCACCAATCTAACTCTCTTCTCTAGTGACATCTCCAAATAATCAGAGTCAATCTACCTTTGCAATCTAATAAAAAAATTCTTCTATTCCCAAACAACCATTAGAACATAGAATATCAACCTTTAATTGAAAAGCCCTAGAATCCCTATCGCCTCTATAGGCATCTCTCTTCCTATGCCCTTAGTAAAGTTGTCGGTGACTATATCTATACAATTTAAGGTAATTTGCTTTCTTCAAATTGTCATTAGCTCAAAGCATATTTGAATGAGTTTTTATTGATATATTATAATTTTTATAACTCTCCATAAGAAAAAGTTATAAGGTTTATAGTTGAACTTCCAAAACCAAGCATCCTCTTCTAAATTAGTAGATTTTGACTCTTTCTATTAGTTTTTGATAACTTCTAACCCCTTTAGAATTTGATTAGCATTGTTTCTAGATGACTTCTAATTTCCATCTTTTGAATCTGACTATTTCCTCTACCATTTCTAATTCATCTAATTATTCTACTTTTGATGCTTCTAGTGATCAAAATGTTCCATAACTTGTAATCCCAACTCATCTACACCACTTAATCAACATTATATAACAATTCAATTCCACAATAATTGCACTTTGTCTTAATAGTTTTCTTTTCGTGATTACGCTTGATAGTAATCTTACTAAATGTTAGTGTAAATGTCTTTCTTTTTGTCTCTCTTGCAACATACCTCCAATGTATACTCATTGGCTATTAGTGAAAATGTCTTACTTGAACTTGGTGTGTTATTTGTCTTCCCTTTACTTTCTATTTTTGCTCTATAAACAGCAAAATACAAGAAAATGAAAAAATAAAAATAAAAATACATTTGGAATTAGTGTCAACATATGCACAAAGTTTACTGGTACAATTGGTAAATTTTATTATTGAAATGGTTGTCTCATATGTAAATTTATTACTAGTAGTCACAATTGTTTAGCAAATGCTTAGGCAGAAGCATTTTTCTTTTTAGCTCAAATTTGGTATTGAATGTAAGTTTAGACAAAAAAGAGTAGATATAATAATAATAAAAAAGAAAAAAGCAATATCCAAATGCATACGATTTGCACCCAAAAAATAAAGGGAACAAGCTAAACTTCATAATCTTAATCAACAACAAAACTTCATAATCTTAACCAACATAACTATTAGTAAAAGTTTCAAGAAAAACTAACATCTCATATAAAATAAATCCTAAATTCATTAAAACCACAAAACAAAATACCAATTGTATGGTAAAAAGATGGTAACATTATCTAAGTACCAATTAACCACTCTCAACACCTCATAATTGAAAGTAAGCATAAATTAATTCCATTAGGAACCTACAATGGAGCCACTAGTTTCACCATCATAAGCATAAGCATGAAAAATAGTACATCATCTTTGAAAATGATGATGGAAAAAGCATTACCAAAATCATGACCACATATTAATAAGCACATTCCAACTCCATGTTTCTTTCCAAATTAGTAATTATACAATTTAACCCATAATAGCAAAATCCTATGAAAATGGCATGTAGAACATGCTCAATTGCTAATACACCTTCCTTATATATATATAAGCTCTCAAGTTTGACTCACCGAGAGTTAAGTAGATAATTGCTCTTAACCCTCTAAAGAAAAAGTACACTAAACTCACAACTCACCAAACTATATAAGTCCCAAAATGATATCCAAACTCAAAAGATCCTCTTCCTCCATAGAAGGAAAGGACTATACTTCATAATCTTAACTAACAATACTACAACTAGTAAAAGTCTCAAGAAAAACTGACCTCTCATATAAAATAAATTTTGGATTCTCCAAAATCATACCAAATTAGAGAATGAATTGAAACTTATCATGTTAAAGAGCAACCTCAATGAAGTAACATGCAATAACTTGATAAAGAATGGAAACAATTGAAAATGTTCAAGTAGCAAACTAGAGATGCTAAAGCATAATCTCAACAATGAAACATGAAATAACTTGATAAACATTAGAATCAATTAAAAAATTCAAGAAGTGAATTAGAGAATAAATTAAAATCCATGATGTTAAAGAGTAATCTCAACAATGTAACATGCAATAATTTGATAAACAATATAATTTAAAAGGTAAAAAGATTCAATATTCAAAACACATATGATGCTTAAAGTTTCAATTTTTAAGAGAAATGAATTGAAATATGCAAATAGAAAATAAAGTTACAATTTTTATGAGAAGTTAATGAGCATGCCTTTTTTGTGGCAACAAAGAAGTAATCAGTAAATGTAGGCTAGTAAGTAAGAAGAAATGAGACAAGAGAGCCAAAAAAATAAAAGTAAAAGTAGGGTTAATAATGAACAAGAAATGAGAAAGAGAGATGGAAAATAAAAACTCAAAAATTAGGCAAAAGAGAGGTGGAAAAGTTAGAACATTTTAGGGTTTCTTACGGATGATTGGCTTGGGCTATAACATATATGTTTATTTATTTATTTATTTCTTCCTTTTGGTAGAATTCGAAAGTTGAAATATAATACTATTTTATAATTATTATTTTTAGTTAATATTTTTTATAGGTAAGTATAGAGAAGGATACATCTTGTACCACATGTATCTTAATGTATAGGTTCTAGGGTGGGTATATGGCATGGAGATGCTTTACTCATATTGCACCATTCCAAGGAATTAGGTTCCAAAATATCGTGCACAATACCTACCCTTTGATTTTCTATATCTAGTTATAACTTACTTAATTGAGTAGGATAAAATAGGGTATTGAATATAATAGAGTTATTGGGTCATCATTAGCTGTGACATTCAGTTTCCACCATCACCTGCTGAGTAAACACAACCTTTGAGGCAACTATGTAAAAATTGAACAAATTTAGAGCATTGATTATAACAAGTAGCAAAATAAAAATAAAAAAAAGTTTTCTCATGAAACAAATACACCTTACGTAAATATGAAATCTTGCAACCATATTTCTGATGTCACGGGATAAAAAAAAAAAAAAAGATAGACACAAATCTATAAAGCTCCCATGAGAAAGAAGGTGTAGGTAATAAGTATATTTGAGATATTACAATACATAGGGTAAATTACATAAATTACTTTTAAAAACTTTTATAATTGAGTGGACATCCTCTATTTTTGAAATTGAGTACTTACGCTCCTCAAATAGCTGTGAACTCACATTTTTTTAATTATATGATAGCTTATATATATAACCTAACTTACCACATCATTTAATAGCTAACATAACAAATACCTAATTGAATTATTTATAATTTCAATGGTCTACTCGAGTACTCATGCCCCATCCAAAACCAACCTTAAATGCAACTGAATATCCATGTTTACTTGAACCCAAATTCTAGTCAGATAAACCAATGCAATTCAGTTAGAATTTTTCTAAGTTATTGGAGAACCATAATCTTTCAGTCACATCAGTTCTTTGAATCCATCGACCCACTACAATTCCATGCGAGAATTCTTGTGGGGAACCTGCATCTTTGTTTTCCGTGTTCATACAGATGCCAACTCCTTTATGCAATTGCACTCAAACCTATTCCAAGTACTGCCACCGTCAATCAGTATTGGTACCGACTCAAAATCATTATTTTTGGCCTCCCCATAGTCATTCACACTTAGAAACACATAATACTTCGATTGGAAGGTTAAAGAAAAAAAAAACATACTCTAGATTTTAATTTTCAACACGTTTTTTATAATTACATTGAAATAGGAATAGCAAACAAATTATACAAAAAGTCACACAATCACACTAATAGATAAAATGATTCAAAACTTTACCCTAGATTTTAACTTTTAACGTTTTCTTTTATAATGACATTAAAATAAAAATGGCAAACAAATTATACAAAAAGTTACATAATCACCTTAATAGATGAGATGGTTCAAATACTATCGATATAGTTCCCTCTCTCTCTATTAGTATTGGTACTAACTTTACATCATCATTTTTGTCCTCTCCTCGGTCATTCACAATTGAAACAAGTAGTACTTTGATTGGAAGGTTCAAAAAAACATGCTCTAGATTTTAGTTGTCAATGAATTTTCTTTAATTATTTTGGAATAACGACAAATAAATCATACAAAAAATTACACAATTACACTAGTTGATAAGATAACTCAAGTACCATCAATGTAATTCTCTTCCTCTCTCTTTTTTTGTATATACATATTTTACAAATTTCTTAACAAAGAAGACTAACTCCTTACCAACCCACAAAGGGCTGTGAAGTTGGACTAGGTATGAAGAATGAATATAATTGTGCATGAAAGTCGTTGGGCAATGGCTGCTCAATTGTTCGAGCATAATGCAGTGGTGGTTAGTTCCGATTCGACAAGTGTAGAATGCATGGTTGAAAGTCCAATATAGAGTAGGTGGTAGGCGTGTTCATTTTGGCTTCCAAGTGAGAATGAGAAATAGGTGATGCACCATCCTCGCAACTATGTACATTAACCTTAATAGATTCATCCAATTGAACCCACACTCAAAAGAGAACCATAAGGTCAGGGCTTTACAAAAGAGAAAGTATCAGCATTTAGAAAATTCTTGGGGTTAGTAGTGAAGAAAGAGCCCAACATTCATTTTTTTTATTTATATTCATAGCTACTTATACTAAAAAAAAGGAAAAAGAAAAGAAAAATTGGACCCACCTCATCATGGTGATTACAAGATACTAACTCTACACCATCATTTTTAGTCTCTCTATGGTCATTCACACTCGAAAGATGTAATAATTCAACTATAATGTAAAAAGAAAAAAAGAAAAAAAATTCTATAGATTTTAATTTTAAATAGATTTTCTTTAACTATGCTAAAATAGGAAGGATAAACAAATCATGCAAAAAAATTACACAATGACAACAATGGATGAGATGGCTTAACTATTATCAATATAGTTCTCTCCTTCCCCCAATTAAGAATGGGGGATTCGAACCTATTTTAATCTTAAAGAAGAACTATATTCATGCCACTTGGAATACAAAGTCTTAATAATATAGTTTTCTTAGAATTTTTCTTTTTAAGTTATTCACATATAATCATATTCCTTTTTTTGCTTCAATTTGGAACTAATATATTTGTGAGTTTTTTTTTTTTGTTCCAAAAGATTGTGACATTCGTTTTTGCTATTGGATATTAGGTTTCGCATGGTTTTGAATCAGGGGTGGGTGAATAGATTATCGAAATTATAGATAATCCATTTAGATATTGGCCATGTGGTAATTATTTTATTTCAAATATTTCCTTATCTTTGGGTTATACACATAAGTGGCCATATAATTAGAAAATGTGGTTCAATAACTATTTCAAGTGCATAAGCGCTCAACTCAAAAATAGGGATCTATATAATTATAAAAGTTTTGAAAGATGATGCATATAATTTACTCTAATATATACTACTGTATAGAAACCATTAAATAATACTTTTTTCATCCAACTATTGATAAAAGAAAAGAATATTACTTGATAAGGGGATCAACTGAATGATATTACGAAGCACTGATTAATACTTGATTCTTATGAATCAAGTTGCTCATGTTGAATTGTTGATTAGGACAGACATGAAAAAGGAAATAAAGTGAAGTTGAAGGCGATTATTTGGCATGTTTGGATGGATCAGCTCATGCTCGAGCCCATTCAAGGATGGCGGGACTTGTAGGCCTAGCTGATTGATTAGGTCTAATTAGTTTCTTTCTTGCAAATACAATTCTTGGTGTTTAATATATTCTTATCGAAGTTTTCATATATTTTTCAACGAAAACCATCAATTTATATCAATACTACTAAACTTTCAACAATTTATACATAAATATTATATTATATAAAAAATTGTGTAAATATATCCTATATGTTTTCATATATATACAATAACAATTCAAAATTCCAAACATAACCATCATGCAAGGTGAAGTTTTTTTAAAAAATTTTCATGCTTTGCCTTTGTCCTTCGAGAAGAGGTGAGGATGGGACAGTTTAACCTAACATTTGAACCAGCCTTTACGTCTATCGAATGTCCATGCCAGCCCAAAAATTGAGGTGGGCCTGTATTTTCTGTTCACGATCACCATCGATCGATCGTAGAGCGTCCGAGTCTAATTTTAATATATTTATTATATCTTATATCAACTAAAGTCTTCCTCAAAAAAATTTGAATTCGAATATATATATATAATATGAATTTTATACTAATGAAATTGAGCGGAAAGCAATCTACATTCATGCTTTTGTCGGCAAAAAGATGATGGTGCTGATGATGACCATACATTCTTATTCTTACCATCTACAACTCTATATACTGTTTACGTTGAAGACATAACATCAAAGTTACATGTGCAGTACAAGCTATCTAACAAGAGGAAACATATAAACATATGTTCTTAAGCCTTAAGATATACAGGCACCACAAATTTTAGAGTCTAACATATAAATATATATACGATCTATATAAATCGGGCTAACAGATGAATTACTCATCTAACACATACTTAAGTCCAACTCATCTCTAGGTCTTCTCGAAGAAACAGAGTATTGCCTCCTTAGTGCATGGCTGTCTGCATCCTCTAAAGATCCTAACGGATTCATAACTGTTCCCCCCATTGTCTTATAAGAAATAGACATGCGCATGTATAAGCACCCTCTAATAATTGGCTTAAACTTTTCGAACAGCTTAAGTACGACGAAAAGAATAACTCGATATATAATCACCATTCCGCATAAAATTGCAAGATCAATCCACTTGGAATAGCCCATTTCAACCTGCCAAAAGTCCCTCAAAATTTCCTCCCCCGTAATGATATGCTGTCCCGTTAATTGATCACCAGGAAGCCTCAGTCCTTCAAATTCATTCTTATATAAGCCCTGGTATGCATACTTGTGGAAGGCAATGTAATAAAGTGGATATCTCCAGAGAATCTTAGGGAGATCATTTGGCAGGCGAAAGAAGCCGCCGCTAAGTATCATCATCCCTTGAATCCCTGCACCTGTGATCAGTCCCAATAGGAAATTCGGCATCATGCTTGCGATGATCAACATCAAGCACTCGACTATCGTCATACAAGTGAAGAGAATGGATGCGAAGTAGATGAAGTGCTTGAATCCAAGTTGCAGTCCCGCGAGATAGTAAGTGATGGCTCCAGGAATCAAGGAAATGAGCAGCAAGAAGGACATGGATGAAAGTGTGTTGGCAAGAATAAATGCTCCCGGACCATAGTGGCCGTTTAATCTTTCCCTTTCAAACACCTACACCCATGAAAACACGCGTTCAGTGTTAGCATTGTTCATATTTTTACAGGGTAATTACAGTGGTGTCAGTTGTACAGTAACCAAACTATAGTAATATAATGAATATGCAAGATTTTGCACTTATACCCCTAAAAAACATTGACAATACAAAATTTCTTCTCCCAAACAGTGTTAGGTCGATCATTTACACTACCATAACTATTTTCTTAATTCATCACCCTTTTTGTCTATATTAACTATTGGATATCAAGTTAGTCAAGAAAAAAATTCAAATCATTTAATAGATCAACCTAAAAAAAAATGTTATAAGTTTGTGCTGAAACAAAATATTGACTTAGCATTGCATTGAAGAAAAAATTTACGGTCTCAATGTTTTTCCAAGGGGTGTAAATGTTATACTTCAGAATATTTTAACATGTTACTTAAATTTCTAAAGTTTTAAGGGGTGTCAATGTAAGTGTAAGTTTACCATTTTTTATTTGATTAATTAAGTTGACCATTTGTAAGTTTATTTGGTGTGGTTATGGGATATTGATCGTAAATTTATGAGGAAAAAATTGTTACAACAATTTTTGTAAACTCTTAACAAGAAAGAAAGTAGGAACATTTGTAAAGTGAATTCAAGTAAGAACTTACCGTCATGTCTTCGACAAAAGAAGGGAAACCACCAATTGCCAAAATGGTCAAGAAAGTAGCGGCAAACATGAGCATTGAGCCTCTAGCCTGGAGAAAGCAGAAACCAAGAATACGCCACTCTCAGTCTATGTAATAATGTTATCAAGCTAAATTTATAAAAGCATTTTGAGAAATGAAACGACCTGAGTTGAGCTATAACCAGAGCCAACTTGGTAGAAAACAGTCCCTAATCCTAAACCAAGTGCAATGTAAATGACAAGGCGCAACCAATAGTAGCCTGGATCGCGGTACATGTTGATATATGACCTTTTTGTAAGAATGAGAAGTTGTGTTAAGAAACAAGCCCGGTTTTCCTTCTCCAATTCATCTCCAACCTTCAACAAAATCCAAAGTAACATTTTGAGTTATCCTTAATGTAATCCCGGTACATAATGCAGAGCACCGTTGTTTAATTACCCGTGCACATATGCGAGTGATTTGATGCTTGGTGGGTGTCGAATCCAACAAAAATAAAACCTACTCCTAGACAATTATATGATTTGCATATAGTGGTGAGTAGGGTCGAATCCACAGGGATTGGTAAAGATATTTCTATTCAAAGAGAACAATAAGAAAAAGGAAAATTGGGGGTTTTGTTTGTGAATCAAATAAAGTAAAACAAGGTAAGAAAATCAGATATTGGTAAAAGCCTAGCCAAAGGAATCAAGATGGTTTAATTCTAGGAATTGATCATCGATGCAAATGTTCTCTATTCTTGTTCTAGATAAATTGGTTATGGTTATTAACAAGCTCTAACAACCTATCTCTCCTTACTTCCTCGATAACCTCGGACAAGCGCTTTGAATTATTTCTCTTATTGATTAAACAACCCTTAGACAAGCGCTTAGGATTTAATCTATCAATAGCATTAAGATCTAGAGAGACTACCAATTCATGCCAGTAGATTATAAGATAACCTATTTAAACATGATCACACACCTCCATAACATGAATTCGATCATCTCTTTTATAACCAAGCATGTTATTGCGTCACTAAGACTAGAACAATCAAACAATTACGGATTTGACGTGCTAGTTGACAATATATTAACTTGCTAATTGAGTAGAAGAGCTCTATTCATACCAATCAACCAAGATAATAATGACAAAACGATCAGAAGATATATGAATACCCGAAAGCAAAGAATAGAATAAATACAAGTCAATTAGACCTCACAATTCGTGGAGAATTAAACATCTATGACCCTTTGGCTAGAAAAGTAGCTTAGCTACACATGTTCATCAATAAAACGAAAATAAAAGATAGAAACATAATGAACCCGGTTGCTTGCTCTGCCTCCAAGACGATCCAAGGTTCTTCAAGATTCAAAGATTCAAAAGTTGTTCTAACCCTCTAGGGTTGGTTCTATTTATATTGTTAAGGGGTAGCATGTGATCTTTTGCTAGCAAGATACGAAAATATCTTTCCTTTTCCAAGTAGATTTCGAGAAGTGAAGATTCGTCTGCCTGGCACGCCTCAACACACGGCCGTGGATCAAGCCGTGTCATCCTCTGTGCATATTCTTCAAGTCTTCATCCGTGTCCAGTGTGTACCACGGTTACACCCACGGCTAGATTTCAAGCCGTGCCTTCATCTGGTTGATGTTCCACACTTTCTTCTCCTTGGTCCTGGCTTCCACCACGGCTTCAAGCACGGTTTCTCCCACGGGTTCCACCACGGCCGTGCCTTGAGCCGTGTCTCTCTCTGTTCAAAGTCCTCATTTTTGCCTTCTTGTCCAGTGTGTAACAC
The DNA here is from genome assembly GCA_037954665.1 of Laguncularia racemosa. Classification (NCBI taxonomy): domain Eukaryota; kingdom Viridiplantae; phylum Streptophyta; class Magnoliopsida; order Myrtales; family Combretaceae; genus Laguncularia; species Laguncularia racemosa. The sequence goes on along the minus strand of JBBMOL010000024.1, from coordinate 2,567,765 downwards.
GGTTTGAACATTGGCCGTGCCTCAAACCGTGCTTCCTCCGGTGGTGTAATTTCTTGTCTTGATCCAAGTTGTAGATGACTTGTCTAAAATACTTGAATTAGCATCCTTGATTCCATTTAACCTGATTTATCACGATGATAGAATTAAAGTACCATTTCCTTATGATTTCTATAAAATCAATAATAATTTAACACAATTTATACTATAAAGATTGAGTATAAAATGGCTCTATCAAATTCCCCCACACTTAAACTCTTGCTTGTCCTCAAGCAATTGCATCAAGTCAATTGAGAAATCTGTCATAAATTATACAAGCTTTCTTTTCATCATTCCAAGCATCTATTCATTTGTAATTCATGACTTGTAATTTAATGTCTACTACTTCAACCCAATTGTTTTCCTGTGATCAAATTACTTTGGACAAAATTCAATAGCTAATCTAAACAAAACAAACTTTAATCCTCATGTTTAGCAAAAGAATTTTTATTCCAAAAGTAAATACTTAATCCACTAAGGAAAAACACCCAATTAAACTTCATTGGACATTAGCAAACATATAATCCTTGCAACTTAAAGTAAAAGCATATAGTATAAGCTCTTTGCTAGATATTCTCCCTTTTATACATCTTTGTTTTATTCAATGAATGTTTCCATTCATGTTCTTTTGATTTATTCAAGCATCTGTTTTGACGGGTTTTTGCCCGCTTCTTTTCATGAACTTTTGCCTTTTTCGCCCTTATCGTTATAGTGAGTTCATTAAGTCGACAACATCCCGAGCTCATCACTCAAGTGACCGGGTTTTGAGATACCCCTACGGACTCTTCCTCACTCTAACATTCAAGTTTGAATACTCTTAACTCAATTAGTTGAATCATTGGAGTAATGGCTATGCTTGATTTTTTTTTTTTTCACTAAGTGTTATGATTGCTTTACAAACAACTTCAAAGAGTATACAGTAGCTAATATAACCTAGAAGTAAACTTGTTTATTTTTCACTTAGGGACTCGACTTACTCTTAGACTTCCAATTCTAAAGCTAAATACAAGGTAAATTTGTTTCTTAAAGATTTCACTACTTAATTTTAACCATGCATTCTAATCACAGCAGTGGATGATTAAAGCATTTGAACAAGTCAATTTCACATTTTGTATATGCTTATTACAACATTTAGTACAATCTATAGATTTCATGATAATTTTGAAAAACTTTGGCTTAAAATTGCTTAAGGACAAACATTCAAGTATAAGTTAGTTCTCTATTCTCTATATTTTATTATCCTCTCCCCCACACTTAGCTTGAACAGTGTCCTCACTGTTCCTAATTTAGCACAATTGAAGAGGAATTAACAACATAAAGGACATTAGAGAATAAGAGAAAGGAAATATTGGTACTTCCCTGGTATTGGAGTGCTCCCTTTAAGCTCTGGAAAGTGTCATCTAATGATATGTATCCTTGCTGCAGCCGATCCAAAGAGTTCAAAACTACACTAAAATCAAAACAAACTAAACTAAAACAAAACAAAACTAAAACAAACCAAAACTAATGCAAAAAAAAAAAAAAAAAAAAATTTACATGGGTTGCCTCCCATGAAGCGCCTTTCTTTAACGTCTTTGGCTAGACGTTCTTGGCTAAATATTCGGATAAGGATTTAGATTCCAGCCTTGGTGCTTGTGGTAATGGGTTAATAACATCCGCAACAAAAACAGGAGATGGGTTAATAGCATCCGTAACAAAAACAGGAGAGATATCGTTAGGATGTTTCATGGCATCATAAATGTTAAATTTGATCACTTCACCGTCAAATTCCATAGTGAGGGTGCTATCATTTACATCGATTTTCGTTTTAGAAGTCTTAAGGAATGGTCGCCCTAATAATATCAGTGATGAAGTATGAGAATCACTATCGTCCATGTCAAGCACATAAAAATCAGCAGGAAAAACCAACCTATTGACTTGAACTAAAACATCCTCTAGAACTCCTTCAGGGTAAACATTGGACCTATCAGCAAGTTGAACAATAATACCCGTTTCCTTCAAAGGACCAACATTTAAACGTTGATAAACAGACAACGGCATGACATTGATAGAAGCTCCTAGATCACACATGGCTTTATCAATTCCAAGATTACCTATTTTGCAAGGAATGGTAAACATACCTGGATCCTTACATTTAGGAGGAAGCTTCTTCTGAATAATAGCTGAAACATTTTCACTCACGCTAATCTTTTCATTGCCTTTCAGCTTCCTTTTGTTAGTGCACAAGTCTTTGAGAAACCTAGCATAGCGCGGTATTTGTCTAATTGCATCAATCAAAGGAATATTTACCTCGACTTTGCGAAAGGTTTCCAAAATCTCTTTTTCTTCCGTTTTCTGCTTGGATTTCGCCAATCTGGAGGGGAAAGGAGGTGGTATCAACGTAACCTTTGATGGCTCGACTAGGGATCCTTTGATCTGATTGTTCTGCTGGCTTGGAGTTGGAGTCTCTTTCTCAGTCTCTTCCTCAAGATTAGGCGGATGTCCTTTCGTATTTGATCCCTGCAATTCTGTTCCACTTCTCAAGGTAATTGCATTAACACTTTGCTTTGGATTTGTGATAGTTTGAGAAGGCAACTTACCTTGAGTTTCTAACCTATTGACCGCAGAAGCAAGTTGGCTTACCTGATTCTCCAAATTGTGGATGCTCTGCTTTGTCTCATCCTGAAATTGTTTTGTATTAATGGCAAGTGATTTAACAATATCCTCAAGAGACATACCTGAAGTGGAAGGAGCTTGGGGCACTTGGTGTGATGGCTTAGGCTGGAATTGTTGGAAATGTTGTGGATTATCGCCGTATCTGAAGTTAGGATGATCCCTCCATCTGGGATTGTAAGTATTTGAATAGGGATCATACTTCCTTTGCGGTTGTCCTGGAAATCCTCCTACCGCATTGGCGTGTTCATGATTATCTTCTTGCAATGTGGGGCACATGTCGGTAGGGTGATTAGGAGCAGCATAAATTCCACAAGCCTTCACCTGTTGTGTTTTTCCAAGAGCTAGCTGCTGCACAAGGGAGGTTAGATTAGAAATTTGATGTTCCAGGTTAGACACACTTACCTCATTTACCTTCCTTGAAGATGTATCATGCCTATACCCAAATTGTTGTGAATTGGCAGCCATGATGGAGATTAATTCACTAGCTTGACCAGGGGTTTTGTTTACTATGGCGCCTCCACTTGCAGCATCCATCATCTTCCTTTCCATCGGAAGCAAGCCTTCATAGAAGTATTGGATAAGGAGTTGCTCAGATATTCTATGTTGTGGGCAGCTGGCGCACAATTGCTTGAACCTTTCCCAATATTCATGAAGAGTCTCGATGTCCCTCTGTTTTATGCTACAAATTTCTCTTCTTATACCAGCGGCTCTAGATGCGGGGAAGAATTTGTCCAAGAAGAGTCTGACCATGTCCGTCCATGTGGTTATAGAACCTGGAGGCAAATAAAACAACCAATCTTTAGCTTTAGTACTTAGAGAAAATGGAAAAGCACGTAACTTGATTTGATCGTCGGTTATTCCATGCGGCCTCATGCTAGAACACACTATATGAAACTCTTTTAAATGCTTATGAGGATCTTCATTCTCAAGACCATGAAAGGTGGGTAACAGATGTATCAATCCAGATTTCAATTCAAATTCAACGGCTAGTTCGGGATAGTGTATGCAAAGTGGTTGTTGATTCACATCCGATGCAGCCAGTTCTCGCAATGTTCTCTCGGGATTAGCCATTTCGTCTTCTTCTGATGAATCAGATAAATCCGATGCAAAGTTCTGTCTAGAGGATGATCTAGCTTCTTGTCGTAGCTTCTTTAGAGTCTTCTCAATCTCCGGATTATACGTTAGTTCACCTATCTGAGAAGAACGAGTCATACAAGAATAGAAATAAATTTGACACCAATCCCCGGCAACGGCGCCAAAATTTGGTGGGTGTCGAATCCAACAAAAATAAAACCTACTCCTAGACAATTATATGATTTGCATATAGTGGTGAGTAGGGTCGAATCCACAGGGATTGGTAAAGATATTTCTATTCAAAGAGAACAATAAGAAAAAGGAAAATGGGGGGTTTTGTTTGTGAATCAAATAAAGTAAAACAAGGTAAGAAAATCAGATATTGGTAAAAGCCTAGCCAAAGGAATCAAGATGGTTTAATTCTAGGAATTGATCATCGATGCAAATGTTCTCTATTCTTGTTCTAGATAAATTGGTTATGGTTATTAACAAGCTCTAACAACCTATCTCTCCTTACTTCCTCGATAACCTCGGACAAGCGCTTTGAATTATTTCTCTTATTGATTAAACAACCCTTAGACAAGCGCTTAGGATTTAATCTATCAATAGCATTAAGATCTAGAGAGACTACCAATTCATGCCAGTAGATTATAAGATAACCTATTTAAACATGATCACACACCTCCATAACATGAATTCGATCATCTCTTTTATAACCAAGCATGTTATTGCGTCACTAAGACTAGAACAATCAAACAATTACGGATTTGACGTGCTAGTTGACAATATATTAACTTGCTAATTGAGTAGAAGAGCTCTATTCATACCAATCAACCAAGATAATAATGACAAAACGATCAGAAGATATATGAATACCCGAAAGCAAAGAATAGAATAAATACAAGTCAATTAGACCTCACAATTCGTGGAGAATTAAACATCTATGACCCTTTGGCTAGAAAAGTAGCTTAGCTACACATGTTCATCAATAAAACGAAAATAAAAGATAGAAACATAATGAACCCGGTTGCTTGCTCTGCCTCCAAGACGATCCAAGGTTCTTCAAGATTCAAAGATTCAAAAGTTGTTCTAACCCTCTAGGGTTGGTTCTATTTATATTGTTAGGGGGTAGCATGTGATCTTTTGCTAGCAAGATACGAAAATATCTTTCCTTTTCCAAGTAGATTTCGAGAAGTGAAGATTCGTCTGCCTGGCACGCCTCAACACACGGCCGTGGATCAAGCCGTGTCATCCTCTGTGCATATTCTTCAAGTCTTCATCCGTGTCCAGTGTGTACCACGGTTACACCCACGGCTAGATTTCAAGCCGTGCCTTCATCTGGTTGATGTTCCACACTTTCTTCTCCTTGGTCCTGGCTTCCACCACGGCTTCAAGCACGGTTTCTCCCACGGGTTCCACCACGGCCGTGCCTTGAGCCGTGTCTCTCTCTGTTCAAAGTCCTCATTTTTGCCTTCTTGTCCAGTGTGTAGCACGGTTTGAACATTGGCCGTGCCTCAAACCGTGCTTCCTCCGGTGGTATAATTTCTTGTCTTGATCCAAGTTGTAGATGACTTCTCTAAAATACTTGAATTAGCATCCTTGATTCCATTTAACCTGATTTATCACGATGATAGAATTAAAGTACCATTTCCTTATGATTTCTATAAAATCAATAATAATTTAACACAATTTATACTATAAAGTTGAGTATAAAATGGCTCTATCAATGCTTAACTAGCATATGTGCATCACAAGACTTGTAAGATTTAACAAGCACTTTGATCACACCCTTTGTTGACCGATTTCCTCTGAAGTCTCCATCCATGTCCTTATAAATTTGAAAAAAAAGAAAATGAAATTAACTAACGGTGCTGTAATATCTTGATAAGAAATGTATGATAGACTTAAATTTAAGGTATATACCTCATCAAAGTCTGTATTGATAGTTCTCAGGAAGTGATCAGATGGATTTTGCATACTTGGGCATGGGAAGCCATTCAGCTCAAAAAACTACATAGCATGAGAAATGATTAATTTCAAATCAAGATCCACATTGTCCAAATTATTATGAGGAAAATAAGAAGCTACAAGTATGATAGTTTACTTAAACGTGGCCATTAATAAATCTTTCTATAGAAAGTGTTATTAAAGTAGGTCCATAATATTCTACAGTTGCATGAATTGTCTTCATAAAAACACTAATAGGGTGTAATTAGATAGCGTGCAAGGTATAAGTTAACATTTGAGATGTGAAACTTGTTTTGTGGAGGTGCATACCAACTATGGGAGTAATATCATAATTGCTATCAAAACTCCAGTTGTTCTTTAGATTTCCTACCTGAACCTTACAATTGCTAAATTTCATATTAAATTGAATTTTCGCATTAATATGGCATTTCTATTTCAAATGTGAAATTGAAAAAATACTTACAGTTAACCATTGTCCCCACCAAATGTGATAAGCATTATCTATTTGGATATGTAGCCGGGGGCTCACTGGCCTCTATACGCATGATGCGTGGAAAATATGGATGGTAAATATCTATTTCATACAAATATACCGAAAATGAGATGGGTAATTACCTCTCTAGCTTCAAGGGAGGGACCAAAATAAACCATTCTTCCCAATGAAAGGAGACAAAGATTTTGAAAAAGCCCAAAGACTTCACTACTCGGTTGATGAATGGATGCAATAACAGTCATTCCATTGATCTTAGCGAGGTTCACAATCCTTTTCATGACATAATATGAAGCTGCACTGTCAAGTCCACTAGTAGGTTCATCAAGAAACAAAAGCTTTGGCCTTGTTAAGATCTCTATACAAATGCTTACTCTCCTCTTCTGGCCATTACTTAAACCTTTATTTCCCCATCTTCCTATCCTTGTGTCCATTGCATCTACTAGACCCATCTCCTTTATTGTTATCTCGGCACGTTCTTTCTTCTCTGTTAATGGCATTGAATCAGGAAGCTGAAGTTGAGCTGAAAAGTATACAGCTTCTCGCACTGTAAGAGTCCATGTTAGGACATCATCTTGAGTCACGTAGGCCTATGTACATGCATATAAGTTCAAGTTAGTGATGCGAATGAGCAGTAATCCAGGTTATTACATTTTGATCTCTCTATTAGACAATAATGAATCTACGTTGCAATTATCATAAAAAATCAACTCATCTAATTAGGTTAATTATGAAGAATATACTTAATCTGTCACACTATTTCACTCTGCATATTTTAGCTATTTCATTTTTGTAGTTATATAACTTGGATTTATGCACCTTTGCCCATTGTATATATTGTTCTTTTCAAGTTATATGATATTAGTTTTCATATTTTTAAATCTAAACTTTATTACATATTTCATGTTTTTATATTTTCTTTTAGGCTTTTCTTTCTTTAGCGTTGGAGTAAAGTTGTTATAATGGAGCTGAGGTCATGAAATTGAAGAAAATAATATCCCATTTATGCAAATAGAAAAAAAGTGAATAGGCTGAGTTGATATTGAATGTCATGGGATAACTTTAGGTTTATTTTTTTGACAAGGTAGGATATAATTTACTATGTTTCCATACACTAATCTATCATAGAATCTATATTCTAAGATATGTAGAATGTAAGTTCCAAAGTCCTTTTTATCCAACCTATGATAATTCTTAGTTGATAACATTAAAAATAACAAAAAGTAGGACTTTTAACTTAATATATGCCAAGGTTTAAGGTCATTTGTCCATTGCCAAAAATATAAACTAGAAAGCACAGTACTTCCACTATTCATTTTTTTGTCTCTCATTTTCTTTCCAAAGCACTATTATTGACTTTACTCCTCAAATCGCATTTCCTTTGATGCCTTTAATTTTCATTTATTTGCCAATCAATTTCTCTCAATTCAATCTTAGACCTTTTTTTTTTTAATATTCCTTCACTATTAGTTAGAATTTCATCTTTGCATGACATTGATTGGAGTAAAAAGACAAGTTGCATTATCACTCATATATTGTTAGGTGCTAATTAAAGTTAGATGAGACAAGTTGCATTATTGCAAGAAGTTATAGACATTGATTGAAGTGGCGTTTATTTTAATTCTAGCATCGTTTATTAGCTGATCCTTTTCACATAATACGATGATCATCTATTATCTAATCATTATTAGCCACATTTAATAAGATATAATGGGAATAAAATATTTTCCAATAGTAAAAACAGTAAAGTAAAATAAGCCTACCACATATTTTATGTTAGCTCATATAAATTAACACGATATATTCCATTAATTCAAATTATGAACAAATAAAAATAAGGGTTAATTACATGAAACATACCTATTTTATGATTTTCACATTTTATATATTTAACTTAACTTAGACCTTACCATCATAAAGTAAGTGGGGGGCATGTAGGAAAAAAGGACGAATAAACGTTAGCGGTTAGAGAAATCAATAATTTTCAATTACTATTATTACTACTACATGAATCCTACGTGCCTGTATTTAGTAACTTATTCGTGATTTCTAAACGCAGGAAAGCTTAATGTGTGCAAAGTACATAAATCCAGATGGAAATATCTAAATTGAAGAAACAGTTGAAAAACAGAATTTTTTTTGTACTTAACGGAAGTGATAAATAAAAGGCATTGCAAATGTTGTTTTGGCTTCAAATGAGTGATGTACAAGTAAAAGGTGTCTAAGAACGTTAGCAGTACGACTAATAATTTGAGAATCCAAATGTAAAATTTGAGAAAAAAATAAAATAAAATGAAAATAAAAATGTTGGAGCAAATAAAATAAAAATGATTTAAAATAGAAGGCAATTTGATTATTTTGTGAGACAAGTATAAAAGGATCATTTAAAAGTAAGTAGAAATCCTAGGAATGGAAAACTATTGCTACGTCTCACATACTTGCAAAATTCCACAATGTAATTATACCAATTAACATTCCCTTTCTTCATCTTCATGCGTGTGATGTGACTTAGGCTTCGTTCCTTTAATTTGTAGTGCAGGATGACTCGGAGTGAGTAAAGGGTTAGGACAAAACCTTGATTGTTAGAGCAATCCATACAAGTAAGTAATTTAATTTGAAGTAATTTAGCATTTTTAGGTTGTGAATACCACAAATTAAGGCTTAAAAGTGCTAGATCACATCTAGGGTTGAAGTAAATTGAAATTGATGCAATCGTGAAGAGATTAAAAGGGGAATAGAGGGGGCTACATGGTCAAGTACACGCCCCATGTACCTACCCATGCTATATAGAGGAGAAAGAGTAAATTAGGAGGTTCGTGGTTAAGTACACCTATCTGATGGGAATCAACTTACACCAACTCTTTCCAATGATCCATTAGAAGGAATTAGAAGACCAATGACAAAGGCAAGAGCAAAATACATAGAGCAGGCTTTGAATGGACTTGTTCAAGATCATCTGGACCAAGCATTGTGGTTGAGTAATCTAAGTGATGGAGAGATCATTTTCTATTTATCAAGCATCTCCAATAATAATAATGAAGATCAAAGCTTGGAGCAACCATAGTAAATGGAAAACTTTAAGCTTTAAGGATGTCATTACTTAGAAGATACTGAAGGCCACTTGGGAGTGGAAGAAGGTCGCTGGCCTACTTAGCTAACTTAAAATAAAGGCCATCGGCCTACTTAGCCAGCCTAGATTATAGGCCACCGACTTTGGGGCTAGCTTTGGTTGCCAGCCTTTATTTTTCCATCTTATGTTTTCTTTTGTAAATTTCCTCTTTATTTGTAGACTATAAATAGTCTTTGAGGGATACAAAAAGGACAGACATTTCATGGAATTAAAAGAAAATCCTTCTTTGTTCTTCATCAAGAACTATATCCGATCTTATCAAGGTGACTTGTGGTGATCAAAATCCTATTATAGCTTTGGTTCTAATTTGATATTATGAATTAGTGTTAAGTTTCATTACTTGATTTCAAGACGATTATAAGGTTTCTTTTCCATCCGATCGGGTTTTAGGAACATCTCAACCTAAGGTTCGTATCATTTGGTATCAGAGCTTTGGCTCTTGGAAATCAGGTGTTTATCTATCATTTGATTATTGCATTGTTGTCTTTCATTAGTTTAGTCCTTTGAGTTTTGATTGTCATTATTGTTCTTGTTCGTAAAAAAAAATAAAAAATACCTTGTTAATATTCTTCATTTGATTTGATACATTGTTGTTAGTTTGCGCTATTAATTGTGTTTAAAGAGTTAAAAAAAAAAAAAGGAGGCGAGGGGTTGAGCTTGTCACAAAATTCCCTCTTGGATTGATTATATAGAGTTATTCCCTTATTCTTAGTATTACTTTGTCATTACTTGCTGTCTGGTAGGGTAATTGATAAGGTTCATGTTAAAGAGCTTGCAGGGAGAAGTTTATTAGATTAAAAAAAATTATTAATTGAGTGAAACACAAGTGATTTGAATCCGTATTTTTTAGTGTAAATACGTGAGGGAGAGTTTAAGAGGAAAAGTATCTTGTTGCTAACAAACTTACTACAGTTTATGAAATACATGAGTGGTGGAGGAGATAATGTGGATTCTTATATGAAGTTGTTTATGAAAGCAATTTAAGATCAATTTAAACTTTTGAATAGAAGGTTAGATGATCTTGAATCTCCTTCTAAGCATAAGTCTTTCAGAAGGAGTATGGATGAGGAGGGAGGAGATGAGAAGTCTGATGTTGATATGACTAGTTTTAGGAGAGGTAAAAGGGCTGTTTAGAGGCAAGATAGTAATTTAGGAAGCATTAAAATGACAATCCCTACTTTTCAATGGAATAATGACTCGACTTATATTTGGAGTGTATCTTGTTACTAATAAACTCACTACAGTTTATGAAATACATGAGTAGTGGAGGAGATAATGTGGATTCTTATATGAAGTTGTTTATGAAAGCAGTTTAAGATCAATTTAAACTTTTGAATAGAAGGTTAGATGATCTTGAATCTCCTTCTAAGCATAAGTCTTTCAGAAGGAGTATGGATGAGGAGGGAGGAGATGAGAAGTCTGATGTTGATATGACTAGTTTTAGGAGAGGTAAAAGGGCTGTTTAGAGGCAAGATAGTAATTTAGGAAGCATTAAAATGACAATCCCTACTTTTCAATGGAATAATGACTCGACTTATATTTGGAGTGTATCTTGTTACTAATAAACTCACTACAGTTTATGAAATACATGAGTAGTGGAGGAGATAATGTGGATTCTTATATGAAGTTGTTTATGAAAGCAGTTTAAGATCAATTTAAACTTTTGAATAGAAGGTTAGATGATCTTGAATCTCCTTCTAAGCATAAGTCTTTCGGAAGGAGTATGGATGAGGGAGGAGATGAGAAGTCTGATGTTGATATGACTAGTTTTAGGAGAGGTAAAAGGGTTGTTTAGAGGCAAGATAGTAATTTAGGAAGCATTAAAATGACAGTCCCTACTTTTCAATGGAATAATGACCCGACTTATATTTAGAGTGGGAAAGAAAGGTAGAACATATATTTGATGGCCATAATTATGTTGAGGAGATGAAGGTTAAACTAGTAGCAGTTAAGTTCATTGATTATGCTAGCATTTGGTGGGATCAACTTGTGGTTAGTAGGCAAACAATTAGGGAGAGACCAATTAGGTCATGAGAGGAGATGAAGATGATAATGAGAAAAAGGTTTATACCTAGTCATTACTATAGGGACTTGTATATAAAGTTACAGGGGTTGACTCAAGGTTCCATGTGTGTTGAGGATTATTATAAAGAGATGGAGGTAGCTATGATTTGGGCTAACATAAAAGAAGATCGTGAGACAATAATGGCTAGATTTGTTAATGGCCTGAATAGAGAGATAGCTAATATTCTAGAGCTACATCATTATGTGGAGATAGAGGAATTATTACGTAAGGCTATTAAAGTGGAGAAGCAATTAAAGTCTAAGGGTACTATTAGGTATGGCTCCTCTTCTAGCTCTTCAGGAAAGATAATTTGGAAGAATAACAAAGATGCATGTAAGCAAAAAGAGGATGCAAAGACTAAGGAACCAACTTTCTATCCTAGAGGTAAAAGTGAACTTAAATCCTCTGCTAGATCATGTGATATTAAGTGTTTTAGGTGTCAAGGATTGGGGCACATTACATCTCAGTGTCCAAACAAGAGGGTTATGATTGTTTTAGATAATGGTGATGTACAGAGTATCAGCTCAATTGAGGAAGAGATGCCACCATTGGAGGAATATAATGATGTTGATATAGAGGATCCTGTGAAAGGTGAGATGTTGGTCACTAAGCGTGCTCTAAACATACAACCTAAGGAAGATGATGATGAGGAACAACATAAGCACATCTTCCATACTAGGTGCCACGTGAGTGGTAAGGTATGTAGCATAATTATTGATAGTGGTAGTTGCACAAATATTGCGAGTTCTTTTATGGTTGAGAAATTCCATCTACTTACATTGGAGCATCCTAGGCTATATAAGCTGCAATGGTTGAATGAATGTGTTAAAGTTAAAGTGACAAAGCAGGTTGTAGTTGCATTTTCCATTGGCAACTACAAGGATGAGGTACTTTGTGATGTGGTACTAATGCATGCTGGACATCTCCTTCTGGGGCATCCATGGTAGTTTGATAGGAAGGTCACTTATGATGGGTATAAAAATGTGTACAAACTTGTAATGAATAATCGACTTATTGTGTTAACACCTCTCAAACCTTTAGAGGCATATGGGGATCAAGTTAGGATAGTGAAAGAGTACAAATTGAGAGAAAACAAAGTGAGTACACTAGAAAAAGAAAAGAGTGATAAAAAGAGTGAGTGTGTACAAAAGAGTGGGGAAATTAGTGAAGAGAGCATTAAGAAAGTGAGTACTTTTGCTACAAAAGGAGAGGTTGCGAGAGTTATGCTGGCGAGGCAACAATTGCTTGTACTTTTATACAAAGATGTCTATTTTTCAACTAATAATCTTAACTCCTCTTTGTCTAGCGTGGTTGTGTCTTTGTGTGTAGAATTTGAAGATTTATTTCCCAAGGACATTCTAGATGGATTACCTCCTCTAAGAGGTATTAAATAATGGATAGATTTCATTCAGGGTCATCCATCCTTAATAGACCTACTTATAGAGCCAATCCAGAAGAGACAAAAAAGATTCAAAGGTAGGTGGAAGAATTAGTGCAAAAGGGATTCGTGCAAAAAAGTCTCAGCCCATGTTCAGTTCCTACGCTTTTGGTTCCTAAGGAAAGATGGAACATGGCACATGTGTGTTGATTATCAAGCCATCAACAAGATCACCATAAAGTATAGATATCCTATCCCTAGGTTAGATGATATGCTTGATGAGTTGTATGGTTCATGTTTGTTTTCAAAAAGTGATTAAGAAAGTGGTTATCATCAAATTCGCATAAAGGAAGGTGATGAATGGAAAATTGCTTTTAAGACAAAATATGGGTTATATGAGTAGTTAGTCATGCCATTTAGCTTAACCAATGCACCTAACACCTTTATGAGTTTAATGAATCATGTTTTGTGTTCTTTCATTGGAAAATTTGTTATAGTCTACTTTGATGATATCTTAGTGTACAGCAAAAACTTAGATGACATGTTAAACACTTGCAGGTTGTTTTAAGTTCTTTGAGGGAAAATAAATTATATGCTAATTTGCAGAAGTGCGATTTTTGCATGGAATCCATTATTTTTCTTGGATTTGTTATAAGCTCATAGGGAATAAAGTGGATGAAGACAAGGTGAAGGCAATTAAGGAATGGCCTACCCTAAAGAATGCAAGTAAAGTAAGAAGTTTTCATGGTTTAAGCAAGTTTCTATAGGAGGTTTGTAAGGGACATTAGTTCTATTGCATATCTTTAAATGAACTTGTTAAAAATAATGTTGTATTCAGGTGGAGAGAAGTATAAGAAAGCTTTAATACTTTGAAAGAAAAATTGACTAATGCCCCTTTTGTTGTGTTTGCCTAACTTTGACAAAGCTTTTGAGGTTGAATGTGGTGCATCAAGGGTTGTAATAGGGTTGTTTTGATGCAGGATTCCAAACTGATTGCCTTTTTCAATGAAAAGCTTAGTAGGGGCAACATTGAATTATCTACCTATGACAAGGAGCTATATGCCTTAGTAAGAACTCTTTAAACATGATAGCACTACTTGTAGCCAAGGGAATTTGTCATTCATTCTGATCATGAGAGCTTAAGGTTCTTAAAATCCTAAGATAAGCTTAATAAAAGACATGCTAAGTAGTTAGAGTTCATAGAAACATTTCCTTATGTGATTAAATACAAGAATGGAAAGGAAAATGTTGTTGTTGACTCCTTATCTAGAAGGTATGCATTACTCATTTCTTGTAATCTAAATTACTTGGTTTCGAATTCATTAAAGATTTGTACATTAATGATACTGATTTCTACTAAGCATGGAATGCATGTTCTAAATGTGCATATGGAGAATATTATAAGCATGAAGGATTTTCGTTCAAAAGGGATACACTGTGTGTGCTTATGTGTTCTTTATGCGAATTGCTGGTTAAAGAGTCCCATAAAGGAGGTTTAATGGGACATTTTGGTATGCGAGAGACTATTAGACATATTGCATGAACATTTTTATTAGCTTAACATGAAACATGATGTGCAATCTATTTGTGATAAGTGTATAACTTGTAAACAAGCAAAGTCTAAAGTAAAACCACAAAGGTTTTATACATCATTGCCTATACCTACTCAGCTTTGGACTAATATTTCTATGGACTTTGTGATTGGGTTACCTATGACTTAAAGTGGTAAGGATAGCATATTTGTTGTTGTTGATAGGTTTAGTAAGATAACACATTTTATTACATGTTCTAAAACTAATGATGCAACATATATTGTTGATTTGTTCTTCAAGGAAAGTAGTACGTTTGCATGGATTACTTCAAACGATAGTAAGTGATTGAGATGTTAAGTTCCTAAGTCATTTTTAGCGTACCTTATGGAATAAATTAGGGATTAAACTTCTATTTTCAACTATTGCACATTCCTAAATAAATGGGCAAATTGAAGTAGTTAATAGGACACTTACTACTTTGTTGCGTACTATCATTCAAAAGAACTTGAAACAATGGGAAAGTTATTTGCCTCATATTGAGTTTGCATACAATAGAGTTGTTCATTCTACTACGTCATATTCATCTTTTGAGATTGTGTATGGCTTTAATCCTTTAACTCCTTTAGATATTTTACCTTTGCCTCCTAATGAAATTGCTAATTTTGATCCGAAAACAGAATGGCCAATTTTGTTAAGAATTTACATGCTAAAGTTCGTGCTAATATAGATAGGAAGAATGAGCATTATGCAAGGCAAGCCAATAAAGGGTGCACTAAGGTTATTTTTAAGCCTGGAGATTGGGTTTAGGTACATTTTTGTAAGGAAAGGTTTCTGAATAAAGGAAATCCTAGCTACAACTTAAAGGAGATAGGTCATTCCAAGTGATAGAAAGGATAAATGATAATACCTACAAGATTGACTTACCCAGTAATTATGGAAGCATAAGTGTTACTTTTAATGTTGTTGACTTATCTTTGTATGAATGCAAGTGATTCGAGGATGAATCCTTTCAGGAAGGAATGATGGGAATCAACTTGCACCAACTCTTTCCAATGATCCAAATTAGAAGGAATTGGAAGACTAATGACAAGGGCAAGAGCAAAATGCATAGAACAGGCTTTGAATGGACTTGTTCAAGATCATCTGGAGCAAGCATTGTCATTGAGTAATCTAAGAGATGAAGAGATTATTTTCTATTTATCAAGAATCTCCAATAATAATAATGAAGATCAATGCTTGGAGAAACCTTAGCAAATGGAAAACTTTGAGCTTTAAGGATGTCATACTTAGAAGATATTGAAGGCCAACTGGGAGTGGAAGAAGGTCGTCGGCCTACTTAGCTGGCCTAGAGTAAAGGCTGCCAATTTTGGGAATTTAGGCTGCTGGCCTACTTAGCTGACTTAGATTATAGGCCTCTAGCTTTAAGGCTGGCTTAAGTTGCTAGCCTTTATTTTTCCATCTTGTGTTTTCTTTTGTAATTTTCCCCTTTATCTATAAATTATAAAAAGTCTTTGTGGGATATGAAAAATGACAGACATTTCATAAAATTAAAAGAAAATCCTTCTTTGTTCTTCATCAAGAACTATGTCTAATCTTATCAGGATGACTTATGACCGTCAAAATCCTTTTATAGCTTTGGTTTCTAATTTGATATTATGAATTAGGGTCAAGTTTCATTACTTGATTTCAAGACGATTTTAGGGTTTCTTTTCCATCGATCGAGTTCTAAGAACATCTTAACCTAGAGTTCGCATCACTACCTATGCACTTGTGCATAGTCAAGTACATAACCCATGTACTTGGGCACATAGAGGGGTAAGAGTATACAGAAGAGTATACAGCCATAGCACATGGTTGTACTCCCTACCCATGATCTTATACATGGCCTAATACATCGTTGTGTTCCTTGAAAAAATTCTTAAATCGTCTTCTTTTCTTATTACTTGATTTTCATTAACCTTAGAAGTGATCCAATAACAACTAGATAACAAACCCAAAGAACTTAAATGATACTTTAGGCTAATTCTAAGATTTAATTGTTCTATACATTAACAAGGTCCAGTGTAACTACTAGACAAGAACAAGATATGTTTAAGACTACTCTTCTAGGTATGTGTAATCTTTTGTGTTACTTATTCTTGTTAATTTAATTGAGGGAATGGAATTAATGGCATATTGGGTTTGTTTAAGTTGTTTGCCAATTATGTTTGGCTCAACCTAAAGATTCATAGTGGTAAGGCTTTAGCAGGCATCTATTGATTGATATGTGGTGGTATCTTCGATGAAGTTGCATATTAAGACAATTCGATAGATTTAGGAATTCATAGGTGTTGGGGCTTGTAGTAGTAATTCTCAACTTCATATTATGTATTATATATATATAGATACCCACTAGACTATATATATATATAGTTTGGTAGGGTCACGAAATACCCCATTGTTATTTGAAAACTAAATAAAATAATAATTGCTTGATCATGCACTTGTGTTTATGAATTATAAGTGTTGGGCATTAACTCACCCTTTGGAGACCTTCTTTTTTAGCTATAGGTATGAACAAGTATGCTTTATATGATGAGGATTTGGGGACATGCGTGTAGGGTGGGACCAACATAAAGTACTTCTATTATCTGGTGATTAGGTAAAGAATTTCACTTGAAGTCTTGAAACATTATTGGAAGAATGTCTAATTATGCAAGATGATAGTATCACTTGAAGTCTTGAACATTATTGGAAGAATGTCTAATTATGTAGGATGATAGTACTGATAATGGTTTAGCATTTATGTTGTTACCAGCTTGTTATACGTTGATGTATTAAGATAATCTTAGAAGTAGTTTGTGAATTATTAAACGAGACTAACTTGAGCCATTTATTAATGTGTCAATTGGTTTACTTTAATTATAGTTAATAGTTATTGCAGGTTATGTAGATTTAAAATGTTTAAAAGCCTTAATGTGTCTTTTATCTTGTAAGAATACATGGTGGGTTATAACATCTTAGGTTTTGAGGTCTTATAACTTAAATGATATCAAAGCTTAAGTTTGAAGATTCATAGAAACTAAGTTGATGATCAATAGGGATAGGCTTTAATCAATAGAAAGTAGGTTGTGATCTATATGTGAATTAGGTATTGAATTTGTAGGACAAGAAGTTGAATATATAGAAACTAAATGCTTTTTATATATTTTTTAAACAATTTTAATAATTGAACTATTTTGATAATATATAGATATATATAATATGTTTTCAAAGGAAAATTTTATTAGAAAGTATCAATCGATTAAATAAAATTATACATATTTTAGTTATTCATTATCATTTTCCTATTA
This sequence comes from Laguncularia racemosa, assembly GCA_037954665.1. Taxonomy (NCBI): domain Eukaryota; kingdom Viridiplantae; phylum Streptophyta; class Magnoliopsida; order Myrtales; family Combretaceae; genus Laguncularia; species Laguncularia racemosa. The sequence goes on along the minus strand of JBBMOL010000024.1, from coordinate 2,550,105 downwards.
AATTTAACTTATTTACATTATATATTCAAATATCTCATAATGTATTTTTTAATAAGGTCCTCTTATATATATGGAGGATGTATTATAATGATCAATAATTGATGGATATTTTCTTTTTCTAATGAATCATTCTATGTTGACTTAAAAGATAAATTCGACCCCTCCTCCAATTCGGCCGTTGTACGTCCATCTCTGCTTTCTTCCAAACATATGGAAGCCCAATTGGTCTACAGTAACAATAATATCACACCCACTTGGAGAAGAGAACTATGTTAAAATCATTTAATCCAATGATTTCGAGTTATCACGTAGATTTTTGTGGAATGTGATAATAAGGCTATCCATTGTCTTGCACCTTTCTAATAGAAAGGAACAGAAATACTAAATAACGTAGTTGAAATTAAATTGCCAAGATTTTCTTACAGAAGTTCCATACGCCAGAGGCTGTTTCCGACCATTGAGAAGAATTTCTCCTGCTTGCGTCATATTGGAATCCAATCTCCCTGCAGTAAACAATACATATATGTGCAATGCCATATTCATGAATTTAGACAATGATTTCTATATGAAATAACACAAACATATAAACGTTTACAGAAAAATAGGAAAACGAACATACGTGACCACAATATCATGTCTGTCTAAGATTCAGTATAACTGACACTCAGAATAGCAGTTTCTTTTTTCTAAGCATATATAGTTACAACTAATAGAATCCAGTCATCGGTTTCAAAAAGTCCTGCACCTTCTCCTTTCTTTTTTTTTTTTTTTCAGTCTTGGGTTCCAAGGCCGCTCCATTGTTGAAAAAAAAAAATAATAAAATTATTTAAACATTAAAGAAGGGAAAAACAATATTAAATGTATGCTTTCAAGAGTAAATTATGATATAATTTTATAGTTAATAAGTTAAATGTTTAATTTTATAAATATGAGGTCTTTGGTTCAAATTTTATTAAATGTTATTTTACTTTTTTTTAAAGTTATATTTATTATTTAAACAATATTTCTTGTTGCTTCTTTAACTCTTTTTTTTTCAAAATAACTAATAATATTAAATTTATTCTTCAAAATTATACTCAATTGAATAGATTCTCCTTTATTTATTTATTTTTTAATTAGTTTTACACAATAAATAGTAATTACATTACCCATACAACAAATATTCTAGTCTTATTACATAAACTATTTGTAAATAATACCAATTATATGACTTGGTTTAGTACATTTTTTTGTCAATTAAAAAGTGAAATTGGATGTGGATTATTGAATCTTTGATTGTCTAATTACTTATATTTAAAATGGTTTCTTCAGTATTGCTAATGAAACAATCATACAAGGTCGTATTGAAAAGAAATCATAGAATACTTATTTTTATGTCAATTTGCTCCTTCAGCTATACTTGTGATTTCTTGTTCAATTTTTTTTTAAATATATTTTTGTTGAAAAAATTACACAAGTTTTATGAATTAACTTGATTTTTTTTATAAATTGACAAGTAAATATCAATTAAGATATACGTTGTATTGAAAAGGTAAAAAGTTTATTTATTTAACATCTTATGAAATGCATTGATCATCCTTAATTATTTCTTAAAAGAATTTTTCTATCTTATTAAGTTTTCTTAATTGTTGCTTGGTAAAATCATTGACAAGATCCTTTTATATATGTAAGATGCAATATGATTGCAATAACAAGTGGGCATTTCTTCATAAATGATTTCAATGTTGACTTAATTAAGGTAAGTTCACAACACCCCAACCTTAATCTCCTAAGTAGTATTATTTCTTATCTTGACTACCTAATATATAGAAATTTATGGTTGAATTTATTTAGGGCTTGTTTGGATTGACTTTTTTTGTCTGTATCTTATCTATGTCTGATCAATATTTGATTTGCATTTAACATGTGCTTATTTGAAAATTAATGTTTAAATAAATTATTTTATTTATATTTGATTCACTTATATTTTAAAACAAAGTTTAAATATTTGGTTTTTCTAACAAGGATATATATGTAATTATATTTTCATCTTTCTTTTCTATCTGAATCCTATTTAATTTCAACCAAATACTCATATTCAAATAGACATGAAACAAACAAAAATAAAATGAATCAAACATACTCTTAATTACTTCGTGAGAATATTGCAAATGACTAATTTAAACTTCAATCTCATGAAGATATATCTCTATACTTAACATCCCTCAGCATTGATAATTTAATAATATAAAGAACTTTTTTTTTAAAGCATATTAAGGATAAAAAATAGAAGGTATTAAAATATATTTTAACAAATTCGAGGAAGTCTTTACTTCTATGTCAAAGTTTAAAGGGTTATGTGTAAGCCTGGGGGAGATATTGCCAATTTATTCAAATTTCAAGGGTGTTAAGCCACACTTTGAAAGTCCCAAGATTGTATTTATGATGAGGTAAAAGTTTGGGAATTTATTTGTATTTTTCCTTTGTTTCTTCAACAAATTGAAGTAAAAAAACTATACTGACTCATAACTTCTGACAGTAATTTAGATGGAAAATTAAATTTCACAGAGAGTTTCTATTTAGTGAATACCTGCTAATGCATCAAGAAGAGTGGACTTGCCACAACCCGAAGGACCCATAATCGCGAGCACCTCCCCAGGTTGGGCATAACCCGTGAGTCCTTGAAGGATTGATCTATATCCATTTTTCTTATCTAAAACCGTTACCGTAATATCTGCCCATGTTAATATGAACCTTTGCCTTTTGACCCGCCAACTGGATCTTCCGGGTCGGGGTAAAGACCCGCTAGAATCATGTTTTGATGGTGTTACATTAGTGACTTTTTTCCGGTACTCGTAGAACTTATTCATATCGCTAGGATTCATGCAAACTGTTGGCTATGGGAACAACGTTGTTTTATCGTCGTGTGTCCGAGAAAGAGGTTTACAATAGAAAAACGTTGGAGTGGACGGGTATTTATAAAATACACGCAAGTAGGAGCTTTGAAAATTTTCTAGAGTGCCGACAAACGTCAGCTCATTTCCTCGTTTTTCTTCTGCCCGAATAGCAATTAATTCACGTTTTAAAACTAAAAAAGCAATCTGAAATGGAATTATTTTTTGGGACCTCAGAATAATCCTATAATATACAACGAACTTGATGAATTTGGCATAAATTTATAGTACTTTAGTTGCTCGCTTAAATGTTGAAAATGTAAATAGTTTATTTGAATTTTGGACAATAATATAGAGGATCTTTAGTATATTTGTAGAGCACCCAATTATTTGTAAAGATGTCTTAGGAATATTTGGTTTGATTGGTTCAGAATGCGGATATTGATTAAATAGTATTGCAATACCTAAATAAACCAATTTTAATCAAATATTATAACAAGTCAATTTACTATTTGTTCAAAATTTCCTAATGGTATATTTTTAATTAGAAATATTGAAACACCAAAAATTTGTTAAATAATCCATCCATGTAATACATAATTAAATAATTTATATTCAAGTAATATTAATATATCGCTTGTTTTATTAGTAAAATTTTTTAGTTAAATATCATATTCTAATAAGACGTATAGTCATGTTGGTATATCAATCATTATTACCATATTTAATTTTACTGGTTATTAATGTTTAGTTGTATATAATTGTGTAATCAATTACTACATTGTAATTAATATAAATATCAACACAATATCAATAAAAATTACTTAAATATTCAAATTTATCGAAAATCAATAAATTATTTTACATTTATTAAATTTCTCTATAGTTATGAAAATCATTTGAATTATCACTAAGATTTGAAAAATGGTAATAATTTTTCTCCAATCATCATAAATAATTGCAAAAATGATAATTTGTTAAATCAAAATTGGTTCTCATTTTGACATACATACATATATATAGATATATCGGATTCCTTATGTAGTCCCCATATCGATAATGACGTGTGGGCATAATTTCTTCGTACTTGTAGATCTGACAAATATAGCTCCACCTTTTTTTTTAGATACTAAATCTTCGTACCATAATGTTCAAATGGATTTACAATATCTCAAGTTTTACTATCAATTTTAAGTTTTATCCTAACCAAGGCTAATTTTTTACTTAATTTATAAGATTTGAGGAGTAACATTTGTTGAATTAAGTTTATAGGTTATTAGAATGCTAAAATATTAATGGTATGTTTGGTTGATTTTATAGAGATAGAATAAAATAGTAATTTATTTTTTATTAATTTATTCTTGCATTTGGTTGGTAAAATATCTATTCCATGAAATTATTGTTGTTATAAATGAGTAATTGAAATTCTTTTATAAAACTAAAAAAATAACTATTATTTGATTTTTTTTCAATATATTTATATATTTATCCATAAAATCTCAAATAAATTATAAAAAATAAATATTATTTATTTATTTTATTTCTAAAAAATTATAATTTAATTTCTACTCTATTTTATTCTATAGATCAGACATGCCATAAAAAAGTGATAGCAACGTATGCTTAAGGTACCTTGAATCGATGCTAAGGATACATAGAATTATTGCAGGCCACATTGATTAGTCGACAAGAGTAGGTGGATGAGAGCATCTAATCGATGAATCAATCATTGAAGTCGAGGAAGTATGTTAAAGAATACTGCTCTCTAACGCTCTTTAGTATTTAGTAGAATAATGCAATAAAACGAAGCTACGTAGAGCATCAAGACTCCTAGTATAATAGTTAGATGAGATAAACTAATAAGACAAATGTTTTTGTAACTAAAGCAAAATATATTTTGTTGTTTCTTTACCATTTATATATTTTTTTTAACTCATGTTAAAAATGACATATACTTCTTGATTTAATCTCTCTATATATACATATATATTTCAGTAAAAAAGAAAAAACATTCAAGTTCAAGATGTTATAGTAATTAACTGAACTCTTTATTTAGGAAGTGGACAGCATAGGACTGGATAGAATAACACCTCTAAAAAGGAGCTCTTGTTAAGGAAAATTTCCCAACGACATCATCAAACTTTCTTCATTCTTTTATTCCTTTTAAGCAAAAAGAAATATCTAACCCTTCATATGTGTATTATAAGAATTTTACGTGCTAACCATTATATATAATTAACTTTCCTCTAAAACAAATTATGAAGGCATCAGGGAAGACAAACCTGTACTGTATGTCTACCTCTGCCGCGTAAAATCAACCCTTGAAGCCAATGGAACCTTTTAACTTCTCGCTCGTAGAGGTGCTATTGTAATATGATACAGCGGATAAGATAGTCACATGTGGCCAGCAAGTGAGACAAAGAGATCTAGAGGAGTTTCAACGTTTAAAATGTTACATTTGAAATATTATAATATGGTTTACGGTGCAAGTAAAATAGTGACTTATAACCAATAGAAACAGAGGATGTACAACCGAATTCAATCTAAAATAGACAAATATAAAAAGTAAAAAAAAAAAAATCATAACAGGATTACTACTTGTTATCCCAGAAAATAGTTATTTTAGAAGCTACTGGTACTAGAAGACCAAATTTAAACTGGTAATTTGTTTTAATGGATAGTGTCCATGTTTTTAAATTATGTTCATACCAAAAATATGTAAAATTGAATAAAAATAATAAATAATTAAGTTAAAATATAATTATATTTATTCATATCATAATTATATATTTATATCTTGTATCTTATTATGTCATGTGCTATGTTATTATATTGTATTAACAATTACCAGTCCTAACTAGATCTCTTCATTCCTTTTGTTTTTTTTTTATTCCTCGCAAAAGAAAAATCAAATACCCTAAAAGTTAGTTCCTATATTCGCCATTAAACAATAGTAGCAAAATAAACAAAGGCCACAACAGTACTAATAACACAGATTTACAACCTAATTCGTTATCTCCAGTATTTTCCATTGAATTTTCAATCATTCTAAAAATCCTAATTGAAGAAGAGTTAAGAAAGTAAAGTAGAGGTAGAGGTAGACGATACATAGATTGGATGTGACAATTGAGCTTCTGGAAACTCCAGTTACTTTTGGAAAAGTAAAGGAATTTAGGTGTCATCAAGTTTTTGATGTACAAGTGACCAATGTGGGCTAGACCTTCCGTTTAGGCCTATTATTGATGCTTTCATTGAATTTATACTTCAGTCATGGCAAATAACGCTCAAGGACTCACTAGTTTACTGGAGGAGGTACATGCAATTGAACATCATCTGAATCAAATGGATTCTCCTATTGATAATATGCAAAAAATAAATTGCTAAATTGAATGAAAATATGAAGAACATGATGCAGTCTTTTAAAATATAATATGAGAATCGGACTAATCTTTTAAAAAATCAGAAACAACCAGATTTATTGTCCTCTTCTCAATCGAATGCAATGGAATCATATACATATGTATGAAACACTAAATTGAATTTACCTAAATTTTCATGCCAAGATCCTTCTTCTTAGATTTTTAAGGTAAACCAATTCTTTGATTCTTATGAAGTTCCAGAATTTGAAAGATTAAAAATGGCATCTTTTGCCATGGAAAATGAGGCATTACGAAGATTTCAATGGTTGACTAAGAATGATTTACTATTATCTTGGTCGGCTTTTCTCAATGCTTTAGAAATATATTTTGGTCCTTCCTTATTTAAAGATTTTCAATGTAAGCTTTCGAAGCTAGTGTAGACAGGGAGTGCACTTGATATCAAAATGAATTTAAAGCTCTTTTTAATTGTGTTTCTAGCCCTTTAGAAAGTTTCCTCAAAAGTTGTTTTATCCAGTCTTAAACCCATAATTCAAGAGGAAGTATTGGATTCTAGCCCTTTGTCTTTATTGGAAGCCATGAGTTTAGCCAAACTTCATGAATCCAAATTGTAAAGGAATATGTGAATGCGTTCCTTTGAAGCTAGAATAACTTTCTAATTGATTTTTATGTTTCACGGGTGTGAGGGGTAGAATTAGTGTTAGGTATTCAATGGCTAACTACTTTGAGACTTGCCACTATTGACTATTCTAAATCGACAATGAAGTCTCAATTTGGTGATGAATAAATATAGTTGCAAGGAAATCGTGATATAGCTATCAAAATGACTGAATACAATCAACTGTGGAAACTATGTGGCTTGTTTGTTTGGACTAATGGCTCAGATGGTGAACTCATCTATTTGGACAACTAGCAATAACACCATTAATGCATTATTTTGTAGATTCGAAGATGTTTTTGCAACTCCTTCATCATTGCCCCTACTTTGATTTACACAACACCACCAACACCACATTCATTTTAAAGACAAATTGTAGCCACTTTGATATGACATCTTTTTCACAATCCTCAAAGATTCATAACATTCCTTTAGTGTAGTAACTATGTATACATTCCTACTTTTACTTGTAACTTTATTAAGTTACTATAACTTTGTGAATTTACATTGCTACCACAAATCTTCTAAACTTCTAAGCTTTGGTATTCATAAATTTCCTAAAAGAAACATAATGATGGTAAATGTTTGTAAATCTATCTCCATTTGTAGCCACATTAATGACTTTGTAATTGATCACAAATATTCCTAAAACATCTCCATAATATTTTGCAACATTCCTAAAGACCTAAATTCACTATATGAAAAGGAATAAATATTATTGAATAATCAATTGTCTAATTACTTATATTAAATATATATATATACATATACATATATATATTATGACACTACTAATGAAATAATCATGTAAATTCAATATAAAAAATTATATCATTTATATTATATTATCATTTTCATTCTAGTTATAATAATTTGCTTAAATACTTATGATTTATTTTTGTTAATAATAAAACTTATATGGGTTTTATATTTAGATTTCATTTTTTATAACTTGATAGTAACATTTTGACTAAAATATATGCTTAATGAAATGCTAAAAAGTTTTTCTTTTTAACCCTTTACATTTTCATTCTAAAATGTATATCATTAATCTTCTAAAGGATTCTAAATAGTCTTTCTTCATGAAGCACTAGATTTTGTTGCCTTTAATTAGGAAACATCTTCTTCCTTATATCCATACTAAGTCCCTTGGTTGAAAACTCATGCTTTCTACCTTTGTCTCCATAAGAATTCTCTTTAGCAAAAGTCTTCTTAAGCTACTCAGCTACCTTTTGAAGTATCTTTTGAATCTCCTTGGCCTTATCAACTCTACTAAGACTTTCTTCCTTAGAAGCTTATTTAACATATTCAAAGAAATAGTAGGATTGTACCTACACACAACTTTAAATGGTGATTTTCCTATTGACCTATGAGTAGGTCTATTATAAGCAAACTCCATAATGGGTAAACAATCATCCCAATTATAAAGATTCTTGCTAATAGTAACTCTAAGCATGCTCCAATGGTATAGTTGACAACTTTTGCTTGTCCATCAGCATATCGGTGACATGAGGTACAAAACATTAGTTTAATTCCTTACCTCTTCCACAACATTTTTTTCAATAAAGAAAAAAAGTTAAGAATTCAACACCTCTATTTGAAGCCATACTACGTAGGACACCAAGCAATCTAACAATTTCCTATTAGATGAGATTAGCGATATATAAGGCATTATTAGTCTTATGACGTGGTATGAATTATGCTATCTTGTTAAACCTATAAGATCAAATGGGGGTGAATTGATTATTACTATTGATAGCTATAAGCTGTTAGTTTCAATTATGCTCCATATCGAGATCATAAAGTCAATATTTTCCCATCTCTCGAATAAGTATGATGTCCATCCTTACAAGACAATTGATTCTTGTTTTGGCTCTTGGATTTTTTATGAACATATTTCTCTTATCTTCTCTTCACTTACCTTCTTTAGCACACACAAATCTTTGTTATCCTACTTTTACTACCATATAGCTTTCAAACACTAAATCTCATATGTGCTCCATAGTTAATCCATAATGCCTAAGCATCATTCTCTATTTCAAATTCTATACCAACATTAGGAATCCAATCTTATAATATATCTTCAATAGCATTGCTTAGCTCATCTAATCATTTGCAAAGAAAAATAAAAATAAAAATGGTTTATCTATTAAATTGAAGATGAGTTTGGGAATATGAAATGCTATATATCAAACAAAATTATTGCAACACAAAATTAATTAAGGGAGTGCTCGCTATTTTTTCTCCTCATGAATAATTTATGATCAAGAAAAAGGCAATCACATCAAATCAAATTGAGCACAAAATATCATGGATGTTGTAATTAAACAACTTTTAGAAAAAAACAATCCAGTACGAACCTCTAAAATTTTAGATTTTTCAATAAAATTCCATTGTTTAAGAGAACTAGTGATAGACCCTCCTTTTTAAATCAAATAAAAATGGAAGCCATTGTCACTTAGCTCACATTGCTTTAATCTTGACACTGCTGGTTCCATCAGAATAAGGTTCAATCCCATGCTACATTTCATTTACTAACTCACAGCTTCGTTAAGCCATGCCTAAACTAGCATACCATAAGCCATATGCAAAACTAACATACCATAATATGAAAAGTACATAATAATAACAAAATCCAGATATATTAATAAGAAACAACAATTAAATGTAACAATAGCAATATAAAAATAAAAAATAAAAAATCAGAAAACAAAATATAGACAGATTGTGAGATATAACAAAAGAAAAAAAAAAACTATATAGAAAGGATTTCCATATTAGATAAAATATAAAATAGAGCTTAAAGCTGATAGTCACGACTATATAGATGTTTCATTGTTTACATTTTTTTCCATGGTTTCAAGCAAATTGAATGTGTGAAATTCTTTCGTAATATTCTTACTTCAAGGAAAAAAAATAAAATTGAGTTGCAGTTTTTGATCGTGATTGGGTAGCGATTCGTATGTTTGACAAATGTGGCTAGTGATGTAGTAAAGACTCAAGTCATAGAAAAAGAAAAAATAATAATAATAAATAACATAGAATATGATGAATAGATTAAGGACTGTGATTAGGGAGGGATTTAAATTGCACTATTGATTTTTAACTGTCCACGTGTCAAGATCTAAAGCGGCTCATTTGAGGGAACTTTAAGAAACGTTACTTTAGAAGATCCTCATCCAATTATATTTATGTGTCTTGTCTTGTATTTCTATTTTAATTTTGTTCTCAAAGAAATGATGTTTTAATGTAGAAATTTAAAGGTTTTCCAACTTTGGATTATGATAAGAAGTTTACATCACTTATAGAATTTCACGGTCATGGCTTGTATAAGGATTGAATATATAACTATGGGTTCCATGAATGATCTCCTCTTTCATACAATATACGAATTCCATATTAAGATGTGCTAAATATTTAATATCCGTATTAAAAGGTGCTCTTATCTTTCAAATAATGTTGTGTTTATTTCTTTTAACCGGTTCATGTCTAGGATCTTGTTTCCTTATATATTCACAAAACTCAAGAGTTTGACATGTCCAAACATATGCTATACAAATAAACTTATTTTTGCCTATGATGGATTTATACAATTTAAATGTGTCTTTTAGATCATGACAATACTTTATTTAACTTGTTAGGCTTTGACAATGAACATATAAAACCCATTAGGCTTTGGCAATGAGCATATAAAACCCATTAGGCTTTGAGAAAGAACTTTTCTCATTAATCCTTTAGGCACGATATTAATAGTTTTTTTTCCCTACAATTTAGGCTATTTAGGGATCTCTATTGAAGAGCTAATAAAAGATGTGAATTTGAATATTGCCATAGTGGCACCAACATTGAAATAGGTGATGAATCAATTTAGTGTAATGATGTGAGATGAAAGACAATTTATTTAATCTTTTTTTCTTATGGTTAATTATTAGACTTACTTTGGTTAAGACTTTTGTTTGTTATATTATAATTTGTTATGTTTGAGAGTTTAAATCGTTTGTTCTCATGGACTTTGTAGTGGGGCTAAAATTGCTTTATTAAAATATTGGGCTATATTTACTATTAATTTGAGCTTGGCTCTGTAAGGTTAGGTGACAAGGCTTAGGAAGTCCAATCTATACTTAGGATGACTCAGGGAGAATTGATTTACTTAATTTGAAATAGGGATCATTGGACTAGTCAATTTATCTTAAATCATTTTTAGTAAAACTCATGCATTTATAAGGAAGGCTATTAGCCTTGAGTTATATAAAGCTCCATCTTTTTTGTTGATCACCAGAGTAATTCAATGGATGCCATTAGGTTTATGAGTCTATAAATATTCAATCATTCATCTTCAATTCAAACAATTCCAAAAATCAAAGAATCGATGCTCTACTATGAATTTTGTGCTCTTAAGGAGTAAACAAGTAGTTCAGGCAAGAACGATCTCAATTGCTTAAGCTACGTGGTCAACATCCGAGATTTCCTCAGCTCCCTTATGTATCCCTTATAAATTAGAAATATTGAGATTGCTTGTTTCTCATCCTTGTGATTCTCTCCTAGTCATCCTATTATATTTCATCTATACATCATTTTTCTAAAGTTACATGTAGCGCAATACTTGTGTAATACTCACATGATCACTAGTTGGAACCCTTCATCAACAAATTTTAATTTCATGAAGCTTTTGCTTCTAAGTAATTATTTTTATGGACTAGATATAAGTATACTAGGACTTATTTTAGAGTTTTTAGTTGGTAAATGGACTCAAACTGGATGCAAAAACATGTTAATTAAGTAGGTGGGGTAACCAGTTTAAAATTTTAAATATAATTAATAAATAGGTTATTTTGCGGATTGAGATTTTTAGACAAAGCTCTCAAAACACAACCTATTAGTATGAGTTACCATCCTTAACTGAGATAGCAACTTCATTCGTAAATAAATATGCTCAAGATGGACGATGAGCGCATACATTTTCTTTTAAAAATAAAATTACTTTGACTTAACTCTCTTAAGGAATGTTCTTAAATAATATCTTTTTTAAAAAAAATTGTAGAATAGCATACTCGGAAAATGTTTTCTAAAAACAGGTTGCAAAGGTACAGGCGTGTTTTTTTTATATTATTGAAAAAAATTATGAAATATTATGTAAAGAAAAATAAAATTTCTCAAATAAAAATTTGTTGTTTTAAAAAAAATTAAAATTTTACATAAAGAATAACAAAAAAATAAATAAATAATTTTTCTAGTGCATAATAGATAGAGCTTAAGTCCTTTGATCCTTTAGTTTTAACATAGCATGCTACAAAGTAGAGTTCAGTGAATCGATAAATTATTTATGGAAATTAACATTATCTAATGACTTTCTTAACATTTTCTAACATTGTTTGATAAATTTGATGATTATTGAAAAAGTTTATAAACAAATGTGTAAGAAAATGTAAAAGCGTAGAAGAATCACCAACATCCATGAAAGAAATACAAAATGTTGAGAAACAACTATGAAATAATTTATTACAAAATGCTAAGAAATTACAACATCTATGAAAGATCTCCCTTCTACTGCATTAAAATAGAGTGGATGAAATGGGAAATAGAAAATGTTAGCATTATATAAGCAATGATTCAAAATCGTAAATGTGTGAGGATAAGCTAAAATTCAGTAAATTATGCATTGATTATCCATCATTTACCATTATTGTGTTGATGTTTGGCACATTCTTCTATTATGGCCTTCCCCTGGGTAAAGTCCACATTTGATATTATCTGGACGCTCCCTAATGTTCATTTCTATGTGGTATCTTTTTCACCTTTGTTTCTCCTTTTTCCGTGTAAGCTTTGGTCTTAAACAAAGTAACGAGAATTGTACCAACTCCCTATCGAGCTCATCGGCTATAGGCATAAAGTGCATCCTATATATAAGCTCTTGGTGCATCCAATCTGGTATAAATATTGAAATATTGACCCTCGATGAAGTAACTACTACTTAGGCATGGAAGCATGGGATTTGATATATTTGCTACTTTTGGAACAAATGTCGATGGCATAGGAGGCATTTCTTCCATCTTATGTGAAGAATCCAAGTACCCACTTTCTTCAAACGTCTGCCATTCGGAGGAACCCCTAAAATCTTAAAAAATTCTAGCATACAATTGTTGTTTCCCATGATCTCCAAAGGATTCAACCATTTTAATAAAGTTTTGAACATTATCATCATCTCTAATTGCCATCAAGGCATATGATGTACTGCTCTATGAAAAATAGGATACTTATGAATTATCTTAACCCCTCACTTTAATTAGAACGAATCCAATACACTAGCAATTTCTATATAAGAATTCAGTATAATTCACACTTTTTTTTTTCGTTTTCGACCTTTTAATTAGATCATTATCATATTCTGACTCTCAATAACTAGTCATAATATTTTCAAATGGGTAGATCATCAATTTCATATAGCCACCCATTGTTTTCTTATCCACAATATATATAAATTTTCAACTATTCCACAAAAGCAGGTAATATCAGTTTTCTAAATTTTACAATGCACAAAACTGATCTTTTTCTTGCAACGTTTGCAAAAAAAAAAAAAAAAAAAAATCCAAATAAGAAATTTTGCAATTTAAATATCCAGGTTCTGTAAAAATAATTTTACAAAAAAGAAAAATTACAAATTTTCGTTTCAACTTTAATTTTTTTTCCAAAAATTTTGCAATAAAAAAATGCCAAATTTAAATATCAATGTTATGTAAAAATTATTTTACAAAAAAATTTTAAAAATGAAAACTTTTCTATATCAATTTTCATTTTTTTTCTAAAATTTCATAGCAAAATGATGGCAAATTGAAATAACACTGTAAAAAAAAATATTTTACAAAAAATAAAAAAGAATTAGAAATTTATGTTTCAAATTTAATTATAACAATACATATAATAAATGAAAATTTGACAATTAAAAATAAAATGAAATTATTTGTTAGTATAATGTTCATCTTGTTCCTATAGTAACAAAAAAATTAATTATCTCATGTTACGTATTACGAGATTTGCATAAATCATGTCTAATACATTGCAAATTAACAATAAGTAGTAATTTTTTAAAAAAATATAACCTTATTGCAATAACTTTTTCAAATGCTAAAAACAAACACAGTAACAAAAAAAAAGCCTTTAACTTTTTGTCAAAATATATACTAAAATATAGATTGATTGAGTATTTTCATTGATAAAATGGTAAATGTTAACGTACTCGCTCAAATCCCACCCTATTGGATCTATACAGGAACTTCTTCTTCTTCCTGCAAATGAGAAAAAAAAAAACAAAGAGATGAAGTTTGCAGAAGATAAAATAAAAATAAATGTATTCTATTTACACATTTGGATTATTAATTTAATATACTATAATGTTTGTAACTCTGCATAGACGTAAGTTTGTATGTAATTTTTTTTTTCTTTTTAAAGTTTGCAGGTTGTAGGCTTGTAGTGCATATGCGAATAGTTAATCTTTAATAAAAAAAATTCAATAGTGGGATTGGTTATACGAGAACAGGTTGGCATGTACTAAAGCATATGTATAGTCTACGCCTTCGATACAAATTCTATTGAGGATACATATCTTGTCTATACTTTCATAATTTATTTTTGAATTTTTTTTTAATATGCTATTTCATAATTTAAAAAAATATATATTATTTAAGAGCATTCATCTGATTCTCTTCCTTAAGTTCTAAAATAAATTAAATGCGGTTGTTCAATTCAAAGATATCATAATTCCTATTGACAGTTTGAAGACCATATATTTAACTTGAGTATTCATTGTGCCAAAGCTGGAAATTGAGGGTGCAATAAATTTTTTACGTACTCTTGCTATAATAAGAGCATCTAAAACTCAAAAACCAACTAATTACTGCAATTGAACTTTAAATTCATTAAATTTCCATAATCTCTCAAAAGGTAAAATAGCCCATATAATTCGTTGTACACATCATATTATACTAGATGAAAATCTAAACATAACGAATAAAAAAATAACCTTTAAAATATAAATTTTACTAATACTTAATTACTTTCAAGTTCAAACCGTGTCACTACTTCTCATCACCATCATTTGGACTATCACAGTTTACACTCTAATGGCTAAGTAAGAAACTCCTAAGCATCATCATTTTGTAATTTATCTGCACCAGAAAAATAAAAATCTCAATATAGGTGACCTATAAAGCATAGTATTGAGATATTATGCAAGCACATATGATACCACAACACAAACATGCCTAAACAGATGTAATAATGCATCGGTCATACAAATCAATAAATATCAATCACGCATAACAATTTCAACATTTTATATAAAACCATAATTTATGATTTTTTTTAAAACCATTTCATTGTAAAATTGGATCTATAGGTCCGAGGACTAGATTTGCTTATGAATATGAAGATCCCAATATCTCATATTATTTATGAGTTCAAAAATTTCAAGACCTCATATCATTTATGAATCAAAAGATTTCAAAAGACCCCATATTATTTGTGAATACAAAGATTCAAAGACATCATATTGTTTATAATTCTAAAAATTTTAGAACCTCATTTTTTTTTTAATAAATTTAAAGATTCTGAGGCCTCATATCGTTTATGAATAACAAGATTCAAAAACCTCATCAATTATGAATCCAAAGATTCGATGTTTAATAAATCCAAACGAAGAATCCAAGGCTCATACCATGTATGCATTCAAAGAATCCAAGACTTCATACCATTTATGAGTCTTAAATTTTTAAGACCCCATAACATATGAATCAAGATGTTCAAAGATCTCATATCAAACATTTCAATACAACAATGTTAACTTAAAACTAACAACCCATATAATATTTACATTCCAATTTATAAACTTACATGCACAAAAAAACAAATGATAGTGACCTATATACTTTGAATCTACTTAAGTCCTTGATAATAACTTAAATTAACCCTAAATCATATAACATGTCTACTGCTTGATTCGCCAACTAAATACTTATTTAAATCTCATTTGAATTCATCTACGGTCTCTATTTTACTTATATGGTTGACTTAGGGTATGGATGGTTGATCGAATTAGGGCAATGAACTGGCCTAATAACCAAGTCAGTCACATGTAAATTTAGTGGCTTGATCAAATGGGTTATACTTAAAGTTGTGCAAGTAAGTTAAATAGGCCAATTCGACTCGACCCGCTTTAGGCCATGAGTTAAATGGGCTAACTCATTATGGCTCATTTATTAAATGAGCTACTCTAACCCAACCTATATAGGTCCTCATAGAGCTCGACTAAACATAGACAAATTGTTTTCTCCACCACCTGCATTTGGAAAATGATCCACTTCAACAACACTTTCAAAAATTGACAATTCTAATATGTGACACTATCCTTATACACTATAACGGTGTCATTTTCATCACTTTAAATGGATATAATGATAGTTGATCAAGAAAAATCACCTTCATTTAAGAACACCATTACAATAGTTCTAGTATTAGTCCTTTGATTGTAAACTTTCTTACTATTTATAGGAGAGGAATAGAATTCTTAAAATTTATCAAGCTTTGTAGTGCCACTACAACACTACCATTGTAATTATATTGGCAGGAATTAGTTTTTCTATTATTTACCCAAAAAAATCGTTGTTTTTTTTTTTTCAATGATGTTTGTGGTTTCGCTCTTACCAATTACATACTGGCATATATATCAAATATTTAAAGAGAAGATCAAGCTTATAAATGTTTAGAGACAATGGGATATTTAACTTTGTCCAGACCAATTACCAAAAGATTGAGTTCTGAACTTGATTTGAGAAAATAACATACAAAAAGCTCACTTTTGCTTACAAGTTGAGGAGTTTAGAAAGTGATCATGCTATAGTCTAATGTTAGCAACATCATGTTAACCTAATAGATGTCATCTGGTTATTTCCACCCTTAAATTCAAACGAGGTAGAAAGTCAAACTAGTGTTATCTCTTCAATTACTTATTGTATGTAGAAAGTGAAAGGTAATTGATGATTCTACAAATTAAACATGGACTGATGAACCATTTCTCAACACAAAAGATTGGAAGTGCTAATGCGTAGATCATGAAGAACAATTAGTTAAAGTCATAGAGGTTCATTTACATTCACTATCACAAATCAAACATTTGAAATCAACAACCAAATTTTTTCTTTTGACAATAACACAACAAATTATGTTTCATTTTTTCAAGAATGATCCATTCGATAAGAGATAGTAGCATCACATAGAGGTATCATGAGATATCCCTTAAACTAGTTTGATTTAAAGGAAAAAGAAACCTCACAAGAGAAAAGATGAAACCTTTTATCATTAAAAAATTTTAAACTTAAATTTTTTGTCTTATAATAAATAAATAAAATTTCAAAACTTTTAGATCAACCAGCTAAAGCAATTACATGCACCAAATGATTCACAACAAAATTGCTTATAGCACAATTCAAAATTTTGTCCTCTTCAACAATCATTATGTCTAGTTAGAGTATACCACATTCTACTAGAAATTTAAACACGAAGTATGTTCCATTTGACATTTGATATCTACAAAAGATCAAATGATTCATTGAGGTCTGAGTAAGATTAGATCATGACTTCCATAAACCAGAACCTTAGCAAACTCTAATTAGACCACCTATAGTGGGGTATTTCATATCCACCTATAACTGCATCTTTCTATTTTTCAAGGTAGATTATGTTCTCAAAAATGCTGCAAACTAGAGCATTAATTTACAATCCGAAACCCAAAACTTGGATTCTTCCGTGAATCATAATGAATTAGATTATTTTTATAAGGAACTATGTCTCGTTAAAGCTTACCTCAACTTTTGAATTTGCATTCACGTTTTAACGGATTTGCCTTTGAGACTTGTGAGTGACGAGTGACGATGACGGCAAGTCAGACTGTTGGAAGTTTGGCTGTGGCATATTGAGTTGATGAGTGACAAGTGGCTGTGTAGTGGAGTATGCAGTTGGTTGTAGCCTTGATTACGGTTTCTTTTTTACTGGAGTAGTGAAAAAGAAGAAAGAGTATGGAAATAAAAGTGATATGTTGGCCAAGGATTCCTTTCTTACCGTGTTAAACTATTGAGTTTTGTTTATGGAGGTGATAAACCAAGCTAATGGCACTGGCTAGGTTTTCTTTCCATGTTTTAACATTTTTTTTTGTAGTTTTTTTTTATTAAATTGAGCAACTTAACTCAGCAATGAGCTAACCTACATTAATTCGTAAGTTAAATAGATTAGGTTCATTTAGCCTGCTTTTTGAATAGATTGAAAAATTCAACCCTAACTTGTGTTTTGAAAGTAAATTAAATGAGCCAACTTATGAATCTTGACCTACTTACATGGCTTTAATTGTGCTCTTGGTTGACCTGCAACTTCTTAATTCATTCTTTTTATAATAATTCTCTAAAATTTGTGATTCTATGCCCTAAACTCATATTAGGTTCATCCCAAATCATTCTTGTACGTCAAGCTCATATTCTTGATTAATTTCTCCTAACAAGTGAATACTTTTTAATCTCTAATTATATATTACATCTTTGAATGTGTGAAAACCTATTCTTTTCTTAAGTTCTTGTTATGTCAATGCTTTTATGATTTTATGTTTTATTTTCCCAATCTGTGATTGAAGCCTAAAGGTGGTGTAAAAAGATTAACTCCACTATGAATTAGGGTACAAACATTTACCTTTGCATAAAATGAAAATGATTCTTGAGTTATGTTGCAAGGTCTTATTTAGATTTCCTTATTCAAGATCGCACCTTTCAATATGAACATACTCCACTAAGAATTTATCATTAATTCTTTTAAGTTAACATAGGGACTATTTAGATCTTATCATTCCAATTCAATTAATCCTTATCCTAGGTTTTATTTGAATTTTTCCTCCCAATAACAAACATAAAAGGATTGATGTTAGTGTTATCAACTATACTTAATTTATAAGAGGACTTTGATAGTGGGATATGAAATATTAGATTTAGCTTAGACTAGTTAAAACAATACATCATTGGAGATAAAGAGAAAGTGACGTGCCATTGCTTATAGGGTTAGGGTTTTGGTGTCAACAGTAGTACATGAGAAAGAAAGGAGGTTAGCCTCTTATTTGATAAATTGAAATATTTTTGGCCAAGTGTCTACTTTCCCTCAGTTTTAATTTATTTTCTAGGATCTTTTATTCTCCACACCCCCATTGAAAGATACTTTATACTAGAAGAACTTTGGGTATGTTTTCCTCATGTCATCTTCTAGCTCCCATATGTGGCTTCTCTCTTAAAGTGAATACTCAATTGGACCTTGACATACTTAATGGTTTGGCATCTTGATGTGCCTAGTTAGACAATGACTAAGAGATTTAATCTTCAATACAAATACCAATTATACATTATGTAGTGTTAATGTTGGGCTCTTGCAATATGACTTGTCAATAAATGAAGTTTTCAACTATATGAGCGAGCCTAGCAGCCGCGCAGTTGCTCCATGAAACACATGTATAAGGTAGCAACCTAAATATTTAAGAGATATATTTGATGCCTAAGCACCTGATGACTAGGGCCAGTAATGCGGAGCAAACGGGCTGACCCGCCCTGACCCGCATCAGCCCGCGGGTCGTCGCGAGTTGGCCCGCAAGTCTGGCGGGTTAGGAACGTTGGCCCGCCCCACCCCGCGAGCTAGCCTGCGACGACCCGCAATAATTTTTTTTTTGTGTATTATGTAAAATAGGCGGCCGGCGGTGGTGGCGCGACGTCTAGCTGCGGAGTACAGAGGGTGCACGGTGCGGACGAGGTCGAGCTGCGGAGTGTGAAGGAGAAGGTGCGGTGTGCGGGGGTGTGGCCATGTGGGCTGCTGCCAACTGCGTGTGGATGAGGTACACGGCACTGGTATTCAAGACAAACCTCGAAGGTTGGGCTTTTTTTAGTTCCTACCTTGCTTCGAGCACTAAGTAATTTTCTAAAGGAAAAAAGGGATGAGGCTTCAAATCCGGCGTCATGATCGGGCATGAGTGTCCAGAAGTTTTCATTGTATACTCTCGCAGGTCGGAAGGCGGCAGGGGAAGGAGGAGGACACTGGGCGGGATCTATCAGTAGCGAATTCCCCATACAGATAGAGGCGCCTATCAAAAAGATACTCCGGAGGCTTCGGTAAGTTGAAGGCTCTACATCAAAGATTTTCTGCTCTTACAGGTGAGTCGAGGGTAGCCTCCCGTGTCAGTGTGGACAACGTCGAGCTGCGGAGCGGAGTATAGGGGGTGCACAAACAGTTGGCAGCTGCCGCCTGCTAGCTGCGGTGTAACTTGTAAGTGTGGCAACTGCGATTGGTCGTGTGGGCTGCGGAGTGTGTTTGACTTCTGCGAAGGAGAAGGTACGGTCTGGCTTAATTGCTTGCGGTTGCGGTCGGCGGCATCATTTCAGTTGGCAATGGCGGAGTGCGGACGGCGTCGTCAGTCGTCTCGTCATGTCCCCACGAGTCATCCATGTCAGTCGACGCAAGTTGCGTTTTCCCGGCGGGTTGGCCCACTGCACGCGGGAATTGCCCGCCCCACCCCGCGGGTCAAGCGGGTGCAAGCCAAAATGGCCCGCACCTCTACGGGTTAAATTTTTTTTGCCCGCCCCACATATTTTTGCGGGCGGGGTGGGTCAACCCGCGAACCCGCCCCGCAATTACCACCCCTACTGATGACTTTATCTTAAAGAACTTTGGTTAGGAGTCAAAATGTAAAGGACTAAAATGGTTTTTAGGCCTTAAATCAAGTAACAAGCTAGGCTTGAGTCTTTGGGCTAAGTGATAGGGTTTAAAGAGTCAAGTTTATAGTATTGGAATGACTTATAGAGATTTGACATTGTGAGATTGGAGTAGAGATTGTTAGATCGATTTGCCTGCTTTAACTTTTTAGAGGGAGGCTCATGCACTTAATGAGGCCCTCCATGGACCTAAATTCAAGAGGGGACCAAGGGGAGATTTATTAAGAGGTGGACTTATCTCAATTGCTTACTATTAGTGCAATCTAATGAAAATTGTTGATGGTTGAAATTTGTAAATACTTTGAACTTCTTCTCATTTAATAGGTTTAAAAATTGAGAGAAACACCTTTGTATTGCAAGATTACTATCACAAAAGATCAAACGGATTTTAAAATGAAAAATATACTACCACTTCTAAAAAACAATGAGGTTTGATGCTTCATAGTTTCTTCACATATCACACGTACATTCAAATTTCCTTATAATGCCCATTACTCTTCCTTACCTATCACTCTTAGTTATCTCTTACATGTTATTTTACATTATTCCTCTAAGGTCACATGTGGGCAGGACATACATTATACACACGACTACTACAACAGGATTTGCTCCATCTATAATAATAATAATAAAAGCTAATGTACTAAGAAAAGGGGGGAGAATCAAGAGGAAGAAAGGGCAATACCAAAAAGAAGGTACAATGGGAAATTCAATCTTTTTTTTTTTAAAGAAGTTTCTACTAGACCAATATTAATAAGTTGATTTTATGCAGTCATGATCATCAAATTATACCCTCCCTATATCACGTACGAATCATGTGCAGTATGCTTACATAAACAAACATGGATCAATGGATTGACTTTTTTTTTTCTTTTTTTTTTAAGGAAAAGTATACTTGTATCCCTTAAAGTTTACCTTTTTTTTTTTTCTTTGAGTCCTTAACTTTTTTTTTATATAATTTTATTTGAATTCTCAATATTTTTAAAATCTTACAAAAATAGAACTTTTTAAAAATATATAAAATTTTCTATTCATCTTGAGTATGTATTAGTTTTTTATTAGCCTTAGGCTAATTGGCCAACATAAGATATTCAATTTTTTATAGCCTCTTTTCTTGATTTTAATTATTATTTTTCTATGTTTTATTATTTTTATTATATTATATCATTATACATATTTAATATTATTTTTATTATAATATGTAAATTAATATATTTAATATTATTTTTTTAATTCAATTATTGTAAACTAATTTGAAATTTATACGTGTCACAAATGGATGAAATGAATGAAAAGCTTAATAGATTTTACGGAAGTTCTATTTTTTTTTAAGGTTTTTAAAAAGTTAAGAATACAAATAGAACAAAAAATAAATTAAGAACTCAAATAAAAAATAATAATATACTTTTTCTATTTTTTTTCCCGAAACACCCTATTGAAGTTTTATATTCTTAATGACAAACACAACACACATCTAAGCCAATAATGTATTTATTTCTATGTATATTCGGTATAGAATACATTGGGGACTGAAGTATAGGTTTTATCATGATATATTATTTTATGGTGATGAAGCTCCATTGTGGGGAGGATATGATTAAATCCAATTTATTATTATTAGTATTATTATTTCAATGAGTCGTTGCTCAGTTTTACATCTCTCAAAATAAGCTTCCACGTAAAAAAGGTCCAAAAGTTTCGAGTCCACTTTAACTACACTATACAAACTTCTCTTTTCACACACCATTATGCCCTTGAGTGAAATGACAATTAAAATAAAATTGAGTACATTGCGTAAAAAGTACAATATCACCCCATATCTTTAGAATGAAGCGATCCTGCTTTTGCCGAAATGACAACATCTACCATCTCCTTTGGCACACTGGCAAAAATCTATAACTATACGTAGAAAATATGACACATAATCTCCGTTTAGTCCTGATTGGATTCATTGTCCATAATCGTCACTTTTTCTAACAAAGATCAGAGCCCGATCTCTCCCTATCCACAGTGGAAGGAGCAGAATCATCCGATGAAGGATTCACCAATACTCTTTGAGCTTTCCTAGTAATGACTTTTCTTATCACAGGCTTAAATTTCTCATTCATCTTGAGTATACCAAAGAAGATCATCCTGTACAAAATCACCATTCCTAGAAGTATACCAAGATCAGCCCACTTGGAGTAACTCATTTCCACTTGCAATATATTCCTCAATATATAATCACCCTTTATAGTAAATTGTTGCCCAAGGAACTCATTTCCTGAAAATTCTAGTCCTTCAAATTCATTCTTAAACAAGCCCTGATAGGCATATTTATGGAAGGCAATGTAGTAAAGAGGATATTTCCATAGTACCCTAGGAAGATCATTTGGTAGGCGAAAAAATCCGCCGCTAAGTATCATTATCCCCTGAATTCCTGCACTTGTAATCAGTCCCATTAGGAATTCCGGCATCATGCTCGCGATCGCCATCATTAGGCACTCGACCAGCATCATACAGAGGAATAGAACCGATGTGTAGTAGAAGAAGTGCCGGAAACTCGGTTGAAGGCCAGCCAGATAGTAGCTGAGAGCTCCAGGAATTAAAGAAATCACCAGCAGGAAGGGCATGGATGAAAGTGTATTGGCAAGAACAAATGCACCTGAACCATAATGCCCGTTCAATCTTTCCCTTTGAAACACCTAGAATCATTGGAGAAATGTGAGAGATTATCACGAATACATATTTAGCAGTTGTTTATGGGGTCCATCTTATGAGTAAGAAAATGTGCAGATTGTTAAATAAATAAAAAAAAAACTCAAATCATATATATTACAGTGTTAATCTTTTTAGTATAGGTGGCTGAGGAGTTCAATTCAAGATTGTATCATAGCTGAAGATAAAGATTTGGAAAGCCCAAAGCAATCATATTCTTACCATCATTTAATCAATTGTCCACTGCACAAATGTTCAATTTTCATAGAGCCTGTTTTATTTAGATTGGGAGTTCCATGGTTTCGCAAACGCTTTCTATGACAGTGATTATTCCAGTGATTTTTTGATATATAATATAATAGGATCCATACATAAGGAGATGTATGGATGCAAGTATTCGAAAAAATAGTAAAGCTATTACCTATCTTCTTTTCGTTATTTATATATGACTTAATAATAACAGTATCTTTTTTGAGAAAAAAAACTAGTGATTTAAATTATGTAATTTTTTTTTAAAGTGTGGAAAATTTATATTTGAACGAAAGAAAATGGTAATATATGTCTCTTAAAATCTTAAATGGGTTGAGGGTAGGCTCGATATCTTTCATTAATTAAGGAGAAACTTTCTCTATAGAGACGAACACTTACCTTCATGCCTTCAACAAAAGATGGGAAACCCCCAACGGCCATTATCGTCAAGAAGGAAGTTACAAACATGAGTATTGAACCTCTAGCCTGGAAGCAGAAAAAGAATTTTTGTGACATTTAATTTTGTGACTGAATCTTGAGTTGTGATCAAATTTCAATTGGGTGCACTTTAGACAGTCATCCAAGAATATCAATGCAAAGACTTGAATACTAGCCAAGTTTTTAGATTACACTAAGCCCCAAATATTTGACATTATTGGAATCAATAAGATACATAAGAATATGATGAATTGATTAATTTCCTTATTTATTAGTCATTATGCACCGAGAGATATACTAATGTGCCATGTACTACTATCCAAATTAGATTTTCTTTAATAGAAAAGAAAAAGCTTTAAAGATAAAATAAAAAAAAAAGTGAAAAAAAAAAAACAAGAAAAAGAAGGAGTAATGATGTCATTCTTGAACTGCTGAATAAAATTTGTAGAAAGTGGAAAAATGGATTAGAGCAGTTAATGGGGGTAAAAGTTGTTTTGTATTTGAAAAGAATAATAATATATGAAGATCTTAAACAGATGGTACTTTTGCACTTTAATAATATAGATGATTGGTTCAACTTATTAGTAATAACCCAAAAATATAAAAAGTTACAGTTTCAAATGTTCATTTTACGATCATAAAAGTTCAAACAACTATTTGGTCTATGTAAATTAAAAGAAAAAAAAAGAACTATAAAATTGAATATAACAGTATTTAACGCCGATATACGACCTGAATTGAGCCATAATCTGAGCCGATGTCGTAGAAGACGGTTCCTAAAGCCAAGGTCAAGGCAATGTAAATGATGAGGCGCAACCAATAGTAGCCAGGATCGCGATACATGTTTTTGTAGGACCTTCTTGTGAGGATGAGAAACTGCCTAGAGAAGCATGCATGGCTTTGTCTCTCTAATTTTTCTCCAACCTTCACCATGAGCGAAAAAAAAAAGGATGAATACTCCATTGGTTAGTATACATGTTCTCGATGAATAGGCATAAAAATAAAAAACTTTTGTAAAAATGTTTTTGTGATACATTAATAATATAGTATTTGATTATTTACAGCCGCCAGATATTATAATATTCACTAGGCCCTTTATAAATTATGGTCGTATTTGTTAATATATAGCAGTAATTATAATTTTCATTAGTACCCATAGTAAAAATTTGAATTTACAACTTGTACATAAGGAATATATTTTAAAGTTTATAATATAAAAATGGCAGTAAAAAATACCTTGTTATTACATTTTCATGTATTTTTTGGCCAAGCATCATCTTTAGCACCTAAACTTTGTCTAATCTTATAACTAACTACCTATGCTTTAAAAGTATTAATTTATTACTTATAATTTTTTTATATTATTTATGATGTCTAGACGAAGTAATTAATTATAAAAATAAGTAAATTTTAGATAATTGATTACAAAAATATAAAAAATTTAAGTAGTTAATAGAAAACATAAGTAAAGTACAGGTAATAAATTAATATAGTAAAATTTTAAGTAATTATTTATAAAAATAGATAAAATTTAGATACTAAATATAACATTTATCCTTATTTTTAAATAGCTAACATTATAGCAATGGTTTAAAAATATGGAGATGAAAATTGCTACTATAATTGAAAAACTTTAGGAAATGGTAATTAAAGGCCCCCTCAAGAGATTGAAAATTTGTTTGTGGATTTGGATTTGCAAAATCGAACCACAAACTGTTGCATATATGTAGATATGTCAATATTTATAGTCAATATTTTATCATATATCAAACAGTTGTCGCATATCATATAGTTGTAGTCCTATCTAAACCAAGTCTACACAAGCACGAAGAAAACGAATATTTATATCCATATTGAATTTTCATCCCACTAAATATTTTGTTTTATATATACCAAGATAAATTTTACTACTATACCATCATCCAAATGCATCATTTTTATTTTTAATTTTATTTATTCGTTTGTTTGGCATCAAAATAGAACACCAATATTTAGTTACCCTTTTACGATTTCGTATCTCTGCTATATGGCCTCGAACACGCTCAAAAGCACTTGAAGACTCGTAGGAATTTACAAGCACTCCAATAACTTCCTCTGCTGTAATGTTCCCTTGAAAGTCTTGATCCATATCCTTTTGATGATAAGAAAGAATTAAAATTTTCGTTTCATGTACAATATAATTACATTAAGTAAAATATAAGTTCTATATATACCTCATCAAAATCTGTGTTGATGGTTCTCAAATAGTGATCAGGACTGGGGCATTGGAAACCATTCAGTTGGAAAAACTGCATAATCCATAAATTGAAGAATTGAGCTGCCAATAGAAATCTATAACAAGTATATGTAACGATTGCATTAGAAGTCCTGCATCTTCAAGCATTTCCTTGCTGAAGAATTTAAGAATATCAATTTTGTCCCAAATCTTGTTTTCCCTTACATGGTTTAATTATATTGAGATCTTCACTAGAAAAGCATCATTCTTCCTTGATTTGATTAACGAAAAGCATTTTTCAAATGTTCTTTTTATGTTTTGCTATAATTTCGTATTGAGAATTCTAGTCAAAATAGTAATCTCGTACACCGATGTTGATGGGGATGGACCGTAATACCTATTTAATTTGTTATCTTAACAAATATTAATGCCACCTGATAACACCAACTACTGCTAGATTAGTGGTTGTAACTACTCCTAATTAATGCTATCTTACTTAACAATTATAGAAATGTAAAAGCACGCTTTATTGGTATACTCTTCATGAGAATTGTCTACCTGTTCGGTTTCGTGGGAAGGACCAAAGTAAACCATTCTTCCCATAGAAAGAAGGCATAAATTATGAAATAGCCCAAAGACTTCACTACTTGGCTGATGAATAGATGCAATCACAGTCATGCCATTGACCTTAGCAAGGTTGACGATCCTTCTCATCACATAATATGAAGCTGCACTGTCTAGTCCACTAGTGGGCTCATCGAGGAAGAGTAGTTTTGGGCGTGTTAGGATTTCCATGCAAATACTGACTCTCCTCATTTGACCTCTACTAAGGCCCTTGTTCCCCCAACTTCCTATCCTCGTGTTCATGGCCTCTTGTAGACCCATTTCCTTAATTGTCATTTCTGCTCTTTCTTTCTTTTCCATTAATGGCATTGAATCCGGAAGCTGAAGCTGAGCTGAGTAGTATACTGCTTCTTTCACAGTTAGCGTCCATGTTAAAAAATCATCCTGAGTCACGTAAGCCTGCAGGCATGAAATTATTGATCATAACAGGCTTGATTAACAGGGAAAATTCTGTACAAAAACATTCATTACGAAATAGCTAAAAAAAATTACATGGACAGCCAAATTTTAATATTGAAAATCGCCATTCCTTGAATCATCGGACAAAGGTACGAAATTATGATATAAGCAATTGGGTAAATAATTAAAGTAATTTAATCATCTAATTACTTGTCATATAAGACGAGTAAAAGTATTGGATGTCTGGTCATAATCTACTTTGTCCACTCCACTCGAGCAAAATCTAGCTTTTAAGTTATTTGAGTTTAGTTTGATATTTATTTGAGTTTAATTAGATATTAATTGAGGGAAGCTTAAATTCAAGCTACTTCAATAGTTAATTTATTGAATCAAGCTATAATTTCATAATATTTAGCTTAATTAATTCGTTAACTTACTTAAACTTGAATTTAATTGTTAGTCTATTTGATATAAAAATTATTTTTAATCAAAATTAAAATGCTTTTATAAAAAACTAAATATAAATGGACTTAGTTGAATTAAATTTGAGCTTATTGAGAGCTATTTAAGTGTAGCTTAAACTCAAAATTCAAAATTTAATTTGAATTTTGAAACTTCAACTTGGCTTTAACGCATTTAAAGCCCGAGCCTTCAACTTGCTATTTCTATGTCGTTTCGTGACACATCAACCAGAGTAGGGACGGAGATACTCTATTTTTAACCGCTGCAATATTTTTCTAATTAGTAAGGAGGAATATAAGAGAAATGCTGTTCTATTGCTAAAGTAAATTAATGATAAACCTTTTTGCTCTTGTTACATTTTCTCCTCAAGTAATTTTGTGGATGGTCAGTTTATCGTGAATATTTTTGAACTTATGGCTCAATTATTTATTTATTTATTTTTTAGGAATATTATGGGACACTATTTCCCAATGTCAGAACCATGTTCCTAGAATTTCCCCTCAAATCGCATAAACATACCGAGGTCCCATATGCAAGGCATTGCTTTCGACCATTTACAAGAATTTCTCCAGCTTGCCTAGTATTAGCATCCAATCTCCCTGCAATGACAAATAGACATCAATGTTTCCATCATTTATTTATTTATTTATGTTTTCAAAAAATGTACGCAGAACTATCGTTTATAATTTGAAGATGACATAGTTGATGAGAAACTCGAGCAGTATGCATACTGCTTTTCTGCTGCGACGTGAACCAGCTTCGATGTTATCTTTTCATTTTAAGTTATAATTACTCCATAAATAAAAGAAAGTGACATCTGATAATTGATATTTCAAATAGAGGAAGGATCAAATATTGATAATTAAGTTCATTAATATGATACAAGATATCAACCTGCTAACGTATCAAGAAGAGTGGACTTGCCACAACCCGACGGCCCCATAACCGCAAGGACCTCTCCGGGTCGGGCATATCCCGTGAGCCCTTGAAGGATCGGCTTCCGGGTACGCCCATATTGCTTCTTTCGATCTAGAACTGTGACACAAAGATCTTCCCATGATAAAAACATAGCATTTTTGTTATTAATATTGAAACCCTTTAACCCATCAGCTGGTGGTCCACCCGACTCAATAATACTACTATTTTGGGAAATTGTCTGGTCTGGTGATGAATCACCATTAATGTATACCTTGGAAGAGGCCATGCAAAAAGTGCCTTGTGTATTTGCGTGCAAGGATAGAGAGAGAGTAGAGTGTGGTATGTTATGAATGGATTGTGAAATGTTCACGGATCCTATATGCATTATATAGATGTCTTTTCGAGTAGGAAGGGAACAGTTGTCTTTTAATTCTGGCGTCATTTTCAGCCGATTTGTTCGTGCACATGGCTACAGGTGGACAAACTTGGAATTCTCTAATGCATCAGAATAGTGCGTGTTATTAATGAAGTTTTCTCTCATTGGTAACTTAAAATAAATGAAGTAATTTGTTTTTCTTTTTGTGGGCCAAAATGAAGTAATTTGTTATTAACAGATCTTCGTAAAAACAACTCCAGAAATTAAAAAAAAAAAAAAGCTGATAAATTGATGGGTAATATATTAAAATAATATTTTTTTTAAATTAGTAAAATAATTTATTCAAAAAAATTATTTAAAAAATAACCACATTTTTAGTAATTTATACTAAAGACATGGATATAATATATGACTTTAGTATAATTATATGAAAAAAAAAATGCACAGAAAGTATAAAATGGGTCTATATTTTTTAAATCTATTTTTGGAATAAATTTTCTGGATACATAATTTTGTAAATTTAAAAAAAATAATATTATTTTAATATATACTCCATAAATTGACTATCGGACCACTAAAAATAGTTTTTTTTTTTTTTTATTGCGTATAAACAAATATAAAGTTCGGTCGATAGTCGCTAACAATGGTGGAACTTATGACCTTTCAGCCGGGGATTTCATTTTAAACGAAAAATAAGGGAGACAACTTGAAAAAATAAAAAATAAAAAAAAGGACTTTTCCTAACTTTTCTCAAGGAAGTTTAGAAAATTTTTGGAGTCCAAGGAATAACCCTTTTAGCAGCCTAAGAATATACTAACCAAATAACTTAATAGCCTAACCCACTAAATTCACAACGTCTTACTCAAAATTCCGAATGCACAATTTTTATATGCAAACTAAAATATTAACAAATAGAAGCTTCTTGAATTGAGTATGAAGGGTTGCTTTGTCTCTCTTTTACTTCAAATTACGCGTCGAGGTAAACCTTATTCTCTCGCTCTCCCTCCACTTTACTCATGTTTAATTTCGATCTAATCTAACAAGTTAAACAGTTTCTATTTGCAAGATGAATATAATGGAAATCTAAAAGATTACCCGTTGAGAGGACTACTTTCCGAGAAAGTTAAGTAAGAAGAAGCATTATAAGGTAAACTAGATATCTTTTTTTGTTTTGTTTTGTTTTTTTGTTTACTTATTTTTTTTTTTCCCTTTGCTATTTGTAAAAGGCCAAAATGGATTTTAGCCTTTAAGCCCAATAATAACCTAGGCTTAACTCTTTGGAATAAGTGATAAGGCTCAAAGATTCAAAACCATAAACTTAAAATGATTTAAAAAGATTAGATATAGTGGCCTTAATGTAGGAACCATTAGATAGGTACATCCATTGAACCTTTCTTAAGAAATCTTATGCACTTAGAGAGATACTGCATGGGTTGGAATTCTATAGGGTCTCATAAAAGAATCCATCAAGAGGATGGGTCATTTTGACCATCGATCATTAGCGTGATCCAATCAATGATATCGATGACCAAATTCTATAAGTACTCAAAAGTTCCTCCTCATTTTGGACATTCGGATATTTAGAGAAATGATGCTGTGCTATCAAATTACTATATTGAATGATTAACAAAAAAAAAAAAAAAAGAAAAAGAAAGAAGAAGCTTAGAATGAAGTATCCACAACCTCTTCTTAAGAATAGTAGGGAATTGATACTTTCTAGCTCATCTACTTATTACTCATGCATTTGAATTTTCTAAGATTGCTTGCTCTTTCTCCTTCCCTCTCTTCAAAATCATCTCTACATGTCATTTCACACCAACTCTTCTCAGGCCACGTATAACATGGAACTCATGCTACATGATGTGACCATTGCAACCTCAAATTCCCTCATCTAAACTATTTAACCTTGTGTTATAATATTGCTTTACAAACTTTATGTTTTCACTTTTCCTACTCATTTTACAATTGTGTTGGAAAATCAATTAAAATA
This sequence comes from Laguncularia racemosa, assembly GCA_037954665.1. Classification (NCBI taxonomy): domain Eukaryota; kingdom Viridiplantae; phylum Streptophyta; class Magnoliopsida; order Myrtales; family Combretaceae; genus Laguncularia; species Laguncularia racemosa. The sequence continues at coordinate 2,519,048 of JBBMOL010000024.1, read as the reverse complement.
GTAGTTTTCAAAATATTGTCTTATATTGCCACTATCTTATTGTAGTTTCTTTATATCCTTTGATTTAAGCTCAAGTTGGCAATATAAGCCTTATGCTACTATTGTGACAAGCACAATAAAACACCACTTTGTTAAGGATGTGATTAGATTTATCATTATGAACAAAAAAAAATAGAGATAAACTAGAAAAAGAAAAAGAGAGAGAGAAAGTGACATAAAGATATAATTGAAAAGACCCTAAAAAACCTAAGGCAAAAAGTTATAGGTAAGACTCAAAATAACGTACTAGTATAATGGTATAATAAAAGGCTCCTAAATTCTTTCTAGAGCATTTCTTCCACTATAGTGCTCTAGGATTTGCATGTCTTTCTCGATCTTAACTCCACTCAATACACACAACAGCATACATATGGAGTTATATGTGGCTCCAAAACCTTAACAAAATATAGGAAATAGCCTACAATACAAGAAAACACAAATAAGGAAAGTGCAATGCACCAAAATGGCATCACATAGTCAACCTTTTGCTTGTTTCTTAGCCTATTAATTCTTGTAAAACCCTATTTTGTACTAACATAAGACATAGACCCAACAAATCATTACCTTGGTTTGAATTTGCACAATTGAACATATGCAAATGCATGCAAGCTTCTCTTACAATTAACTCCTTCATTTCAATATGCCAACCTACTCACCTTTAATATACTTAGTCTGTTGCATTTAGCCTTGAGCTTCTCATCACCCTATGCATAGATGATGCTACTTGTTTGTTCCTAAAACATACTTACCTAGCTATAAACCATAGCACTAGAAAATTCTGTGGCCTAGGGTAGAATTCAAGCGGTTATTGTCACTTACATCAAAAACCTATTATTGACTATCTCCATAAACCCAAGTCAATTGCTAATCAGCTTACATCCATTGGTTGACCTCTCAACACAATTACCTTACTATTTATGCCATTCACGGACTCCTACATGAGTATAATGCACTTGTTACTACACTCACTAACTCTCCTATTCCTCTTACCTTTGAGGACATTCAAGCCAAGCCAATCAATCATGAATAATGGCTAAAATGTTATGATGTTGATGATGCCTCTACTACCATCCCTATTGCACTTTAAACTCAAACCATATCCTCTACCTCTTAAAGTAGAAATCGTGGTTAGAGCCTCGCAGGATCCAAGGGGCATGGCCCTCCACCTAACTCAACTACGCATCTTCCCACTCATCAATAGTTATGCTCATAAACTACCAATCATTGCTGCTCGCCCTCATTTTCAAGTCAGCAGTGCATAAACCCACCTCGCTACAACTCCAACTCCTCCACCTCCTCCAAGCCTACACATTAGATCTATGAGGGACCTAGCCACTCAACCCTTCATTGCTATCATCAATTCAATGAATTTTATGTGGACATGCCATAGACATTTGTTGCTCTTTCTCTTGACAAATCTCATGAGGCTACCTAGTATTTAGATTCAAGTGCTACATACCACATAACTTTCAATGCATGTACACTGACTAACTTAACCTCATATGTCGATTTTGATCATTTTTAATAGGCAATGGTGCCTTATTACATGTTATTAAATTGTGTTCCAATAACTCTTATGCTGTAAATTTTGACGACTCCTATTTTCTTGTTAAGGACTCCATGATAGGTCAACTCCTCCTATAACAAAATACTAAGGGTCCCCTCTACTCAATCAATCTCTCTCCTATCCAGTCTCCTTAGCTCTTCATGGCTTATGTTGTCCTAAAAGAGATTTTTCATTCTAGGTTGTGTCATCCACATGCTCTTGTTCAGAGTCATCACATTAGAGTCAAGTAATCCCTAGCATCCTCAGATCCTTATCATGCCTACAAAATTGGCAAGTCTACTCGTTTGCCCTACTAACAATCATCACAAAGAGCTTAGAAGCCCTTAGATGTTTTTCACTCAGATGTTTGGTAATCACTAATTAGGTTTAATTTAGGGTTTTGTTATTATGTAATTTTCAATGATGATTGTACTCGCTACTCTTAGTTGTTTCCCATGCATAAAAAAAGTGATATTCTATCAAATTTCATACAATTTAAATCACTTGTGGAAAATTAATTCTTAAACCGCATTGAAGTGTTTCATTATGATGGTGGTCATGAATTCATAAATAATTCCTTCACTAATCTTCTTCATGAAAACGGTATCCATTTATAATTCTTTCACCCTTACACTCCTTAACAAAACAAAATTGTTAAGTGTAAACATAGACATATTACAAATCTTGCTTGCACCATTCGCTTTCATGCAAATTTACCATAGACAATTTAGGTTAATGCAACCCTTATCTCTATCTATATTATAAACCACCTATCTTTGGCCATACTTAACCATATACAACACACCCCCCCCCCCCCCCCCCCCCCCCCCTTTGAACTCCTCTACCACACTTTGCCTAACTACAACTCACTTCACACTTATATTACCCCTCAATCCCAGAATAAACCTTTCCCCACTCAATTCCCTATATCTTTATTGACTATTTAGCTCAACACAAAGGGTATTGATGTTTAGATGAAGTCTCAAGTCATGTCTACATTAGTCTTCATCTCATTGACCATCATAAAGGGTATCGATGTTTATCCTCTTCCTATATGTTCATGACATCATTCTCACTAGTGATAATCTCCATTCCATTAATCATCGCACTTCGCTTCTCTCCCATTAATTTGCTATGAAGGACCTTGGGCTTTTACATTTCTTTTCTTTGGTATTAGGGCTACTCGCACACTATAGGGGCTATAGTTGAGTCAATTTCACTTCATATGTGCTCTACTCAAACGATATCACATGCATCTTTTTAAAATAATCAAAACACCAATTTCCCTCTTAGTGCCAATGGTTTCCCACTGCTTTCTAATCCCACTACATAGTAAGAAATTGTTAAGGCAATTAAGTATCTCACTATCACTAGGCTAAATATCAAATTTGTAGTTAATTAGTTGAGTTAATATATGCACCTTCCCAATACTAATAACATGTAGGTAATCAAGTGAGTTCTCTATTATCTACGAGACTATGTCATTTGGCCAACCTATTGTACATACATCTCTAACGTCCTTAATTACTTATGTTAAAGCAAACTAGGGTAGCTATTTAGATACTCGCAAATTTACCACAAGGTATGCTATGTTCCTTCGTTGTAAACCCATTTCTTAGCCCTCCAAGAAACAATTGGTTATTTTTGAAAGCTCTACAAAAGTTGAATATAGAGCCATTGCTTACACTGCTACTAAATCTGCTTAGATTTATCATCTCACTTGTGAGTTGAAAGTTCCAATTCGATGCCCTATAATTTTTTGTTATGGAAATCTTGGTGTTGTCAATATGATTAGCAATACCATCCATCACAATCGCACAAAAAACATTGATATTGATTATCACCTTATGCGTAAATAGGTTGCCACTAGTCAGGTTGCCACTAGTCAGGTCTCCATTCGCTACATTCCCATTCGCCATTAATGTGTAGATATCCTTACCAAGAATCTCACTACAACAACTTTCCTTGATCACTACACTAATCTCACATTGACTTTAGCACCATGAGATTGAGGGGTCATATTATTGTGTATTTATTATGTATATTTTGTTATTGTACACAGTTTACTATAAAGGGTAAAATTGCCTTTTTCCTTTCTTATGGTTATGAACTCTAATCCTATGTCTTTATGTACTTCATACATTGTAAAGACAATGTCATAAACATTATTAGAAAATATACTACTTATCTTTGTACACCCTAAGTCATGGGATTTCTACTCAAGTTCGTTTTCTCTTCAAGCTTATTATGATTCAAACTGAGCTTCATGTCTAACCTCTTATCAATTCGTGTCTAGCTACATTATTTTTTTAGGCAGATTGTCACTTTGTATTTTGAGCATGTTCAACATGGATTAATTTAACTTCATCATGTTCCAACTCATCACCAATTAGCTGACAGTTTTACCAAAGGATTAAGTTGTGATCAATTTCATTTTCTCATCACCAAGATCTAAAAGAAGGGACACATTGTATACCTTTTTTCCCTTATTAACAAGATTGGTGTTTGTCAACTTCACATCGATAATATCATATCACATTAGATATTAAAGATCATATTTGATTATTCTATTAGACTTAATTATGATAAATCCTTTTGTAGATATTTCCTTTTATTTTCTTATGTAAATTCTTTGTAATTCATTGTTGTGTATATATACTTGATAGAATCAACTAAAATGGATTGAATTGGAAAAGAAAATTAATAAAAGTTTTGTATCATTTATGATTGTAAAACTATTGTTTCTACAAGCTTCTAGGGTTTTTGTTAGATTAGGTTTAGGACATTATTTATAGAGGAAGCTAAGGGTTAAAATTACTACCATGTTTCTATTTTATTTTCTAGGATCATTCAATTTACCTAAAACCTCAAGTTTGAATCCTCTATCAATCCATACAAAGACAATGCAACTAGTTTAAAATTAATAAAAAGATAAAACTGGAGATCTCTACGTAAATTTCAAAAGCTTTTAGGAGTAAACATAATTAATTTGCCCTTATAATTTTATATACTTAATTTATGCATACGATTACAACAATAACCATTTCCTACATTGAATCACCTTAGATTCTTATCACTTTATCAAATTCTATTATAACTATGAATCTCCCTTTATACAACGTTCTTACAAATACTGGAATCTTTTCATATCCTCACTACGAAAAAAATAAGGAGTGCAAAGCTATAATGAGAAGAATGAGATTCTTGCATTTATTATAGGATATATGAGAATTTAATTACCACATAAAACCTATGTGGAAATTAAATTCTTACATATATTATTTGCAAGAAACAAGTTTCCATATAAGTGCTTATATGGCAATCCACTTCTCGTAGATGTTAAAAAATATATGTCCACCCACTCTTTCTCCCAAAATTTCCCTAATATTTTCACTCTTCATGTTTGTACTAAACCACTAACTTTCTTTTTCTCTCATGTCAAAACTAGCAAGACTAAGATTGTGCATTTTCCTTGTTGCCATCCTGTCAAGTCTAATTTGAAAATTTTATATTGTTCTCCTAATTCGATTCATATTAGATTCTATGCTTATTCAATATAAATCCTCAACTTGAACTAGGAATTTTATTATTTATTTGGAGTCGCCACCCAACTAGAGTTAGGAAAAATCATTGAATTAGAATTAATTGAGTAAATTAATTCTAATTTAGACAACTAGTTGACGAAATCTCCCTTTAAAAAAAAAAAAAAAAACAAAAAAGAAGAAAGAAAAACCAAAGATTCTCAACTCGGGAGTAGTTCTATTAAAACCCTAAAGTTACTACCTTATCCTTCTAAAATCTAAATTATGTTATGGTATCTTTTCTTTAGCATAAAAGAAAATATTAGAAAAAATGATACAACTATTATACTAATAATGATTGGAAAATATTTTTTTTTTAGTTTTTTAGAATTGCTCCATAAATGTGCCTATGTACCCGCTATATGGGATCAAACAGGCAATAGTTTGTTTTCATAAAACTTTAATGGATTAGTTAATTTTAATTACGAAAATATGCCAGGTTTACATTTATTACCATTTAAATTTATTTAAAGAAATTTCTAAGCCTAAGCTTCATTTCTTGATTTTGAAAAAAAACTAAAACTTCTAATTTTGAAAAACGTCAATTATTTTCATTCATTTATTTTATGAAAAGAAGTTTTCTAAGTGATAAAATATTTATTTTTTAATTAAAATTTTTATTAATATATATTTTTTAATTTTTTATTAATTATAATAGACATATATTTTTTTAGAAAACTCTAAACCTAGTTCCATTAACATTTTCCTAAAAATATACATATATTTTTTATTTTATATATTTATTTATTATTTTAGTATTTTATTTAGTATTAAAAACTAATAATAATAAAAAAATGAAGAAATCCAACTAACTTGGACCTAAGTCGCAATTTGGATTGAGTTGGGTCAAGTCCAATTCACTGGTCGGGTCATGCACGGCAACTGGAGCTCTTCGACGGTGGCTTTCCGGTAGTTGTTTTTGTCAATTGGTGGGTGTTTTTGAGCTTTCTAGAGGTGGGGAATCTCTTTGTGGTATTAGTTTTTGTCAAAAACCACCCTAGGCGGTGGTTCGGTGGTTACCGTGGTGAGATCTAGAGAGAGAGCTCTGGCGAGTGTTTTCTTGTCCCCTTTCCCCTTTTTTTTTTTTCTTCTGATCTCTCTCCTTCTCTCCGACCTTCATTTTGTGCTTTATTTATAGGGGTGCGGGGTTGATTACGAATGAACATAGATTTAAACCGTGTTTGGGTTTTTTTTTTCTTCTTTTTCTTCCAATTCGAAAAAGATTGATGCAAATCCCTTAACTTGAAGTTGTTCTTATGATTTATCCAGAAAGATTCGAGAAAAGAAATCATTTTCTCTTGTTCGCATTTGCTTCAATTTTTTCTCGTCCATTTCGCATCCATCGGTTAGCTAGAGAAGATGATCATGCGTACCGCACATGATCTAGGTCGTCCTATCGCATGTTACCATGTAGCAGCTGGGAGGAAAAAAAGAAAACGGCACAAAGTGCCATTCATGAGTTTAGAACCTGTGACCGCGTCTCCCCGCACGTTTCAAGTGCACACACAAACTAGTTGGGTTAGCCCAATTCTCATTTTTTTCTTTGCATGTAAATTACATATCAGCATGCCAATTTTTACTAATTTTATATTATTTCAAAATTCCTAAATTTAATTTAAAAACCTAAATATCTTTTATTGTTATTGCTACCCTTATTTCTATTATTTGTTTATTATTTTTATTTATTTTATTTTGTATTTATTTATTTATTTCCTTTATATCTATATATATATGAAAAATAGAAAAGCATTAATAATAATAATTAGGAGGCAAAAATAGGGTGTTTACAACTGCCTCTCTTTATAGTAAAGTTTGAAAAAAATAACTACAAAGACTACAAAGATACCATTTTTGCCTAAGAGAAAGGATAGATAACATTATAATTAGCTGGCTATCCAAACTTGGATCCACTAAGGAGTTGTCTAACTAAAAGTTTAAGTAAGGAAAATGCTCCATGAGCTAATAATCCCATGTTGCAAAAGAAAATAGTTACTTTATGATGATTAATACTACTTAGGGAGTGATCGTAAACAAGAAACATCCCACTAGACTAGCAACCTAGAAGGAGTGATCATCTAAAAAAGTGCTCTTATGAGTTGAATAACTTATAATAGGAACTGTCTTACAAGATTAGCAACTTTAAAGAAGAGATTGTTTAGGAGAGCACTCTTATGAACTAGCTAACTGATAATAGGAAGCATCTTACAAGACTAGCAACCTTAAAGAAATCATCTAGAAAAGTGCTTATATGGGTTGACTAATAGATGATGGGAAGCATCTCACTAGACTAATAACCTTAAAAAGAGATTATTTAGAAAAGTGCTTTTACGAGTTGACTAATCGATTATGGGAAACGTCTCACTAGAGTAGCAATTATAATAGGAGGATATTTAGGAAAGTACCCCATTGTGGGCCAACTAATTGATAGTGGGAAGCATCTCTTTGGACTTGCAACCCTAAGAGAGGATATTTAGGAAAGTGCCCCATTGTGGGTTAACTAACCGATAGTGGGAACTATCTTTTTGGACAATATATTGGGAGGTGTCTCAGTAGACTAGCATCCCTAAGAAGGAATTGTAAAAGTGCTCCTATGAACTGACTAATTGATAATGAGAGGCATCTTTTAAACTAGCTAATTTAAATAGAAATGTGACTCATGATGAATGATTACTTACTTTAATGCTTACCTGATTGTTGTGGATAACAACTAAACAACTGAACCCTCGTGATAATCTAATCCTTCTTTGTTTATCTTTGCTTCGAATAGAGCAGAAAGTCTTGATGTACTTCTTCTTGCGAGCTTAGCTCTTATGATTGTGGTGTTATCCTATGAATATACCAGATCTATTGTTCAAAATAGGTGGAATCATACAAAATTCCATTAAGTTTTATCATTCCATCATTGTTCATTATTTATTATTTTCCTACATGTATGATGGGGTGATGGGTAGTGTGTATATATATAAATAATAAAAAAATGATATAAGAGTTTGTTTGATGACAATTGGTCAGGGTAATTGACTGTTTAGGGACATCCACTGGCTTGTAGAAGAATGAAAATAAAAAACTGCGTAGTTGTAATAATTGTTGGCATTTATGAATTTTGGTAAAACTTCATACCAAATCCCCTTCTTTAAAATGTCGAGGCCTTATTCTCTTGTTGAATGCTCGGGCCATCCTTTGTTGGTAGCATTGACCATGGCATAATGCCGTGAGTCTTTTCTCATCAATCAGGTTTAGTTGATCGATATTTTTCTTTATCCAATCAAATTCATCCAACTATGCCTCTAATAAAACCTTGAAAGATGGTATTTCAACCTCAACTGGCAATATTGCCTCGGTACCATATACCAAAGAATATGGAGTAACTTTAGTAAACATTCGAATTGAGGTCCTGTAGACCATGAGGGCGAATGGTAACATCTCGTGCCAATCTTTGTAAGTAATGGTCATTTTTCTCAACAATTCTCTTGATGTTCTTATTGGCTGCTTCTACTACCCCATTCATTTGAGGTCGGTATGGAATTGAGTTTCTGGGGTTTATCTTGAATTGTTGACATAATTCCATCATCAATTTATTGTTAAGGTTGGTGCCATTATCGGTGATGATTGATTCAGGAACTCCGTATCGAGTTATTATGTCTTTCTTCATGAATCGGACTATTACTCCCTTGGTGACACTAGCATATGATGAGGCTTCCACCTAATTGGTGAAATAATCAATAGCTACCAATATAAATCTATGAACATTGGATGCCTTGGGAGTGATTGGTCCAATAATGTCAATTCCCCACATAGAGAAAGGTCATGGTGCAAATAGTGAATGCGGTTCTTTAATTGGCGCATTTATTTTGTTGGCAAAGACTTGGCACAAGTGACAATGCTTGACATATTTGATACAATCTGGTTCCATTGTCAACTAATAATAAGCCATCCTCATGATTTTTTGAGCAAGCATGTGTTCATTCATATGAGGTCCACATACTCCTTCATACACTTCTTTCATTAGTTCACCTACTTCTCTTTTGTCTACACATTTCAACAATGTGGTGTCAAATGATCTTCTGTAAAGCACAGACCCGCTTAATAAGAAATGTCTTGCTAACCTTCTAAGTATTCTTTAGTCATTTTTACTAGCCATTTCAGGGTATTTACTTTCTTGGAGGATGGTTTTGATATCATAGTACTAGGGCTTGTCTTCTTGTGTTTTTTCGATTACCAAACAGTAGGCGAGCCTATCTTCAATTTCTATTTTCAATGGTTGGACTTCGACTCCTCCCGTTATTTAAATCATAGATGCTAGTGTGGCAAGGGCATTTGCGAACTAATTTTGAGTCCTTGAGACGTATGTGAAGGTGACTACCTCGAATTTGTCTATCAGCTCTATCAAGTGTTGATGATACGGCATCAGTTTGGGGTCCTTAGTTTTGTATTCCACTCATGTCTGTAATATGATGAATGAAGAGTCTCCGTATACATCCAATTACAAATTTCCATATGATAGGCTATTTTGAGACCGAGGATGCATGCCTCATATTCTGCAATATTATTAGTATATGGAAATGTGAGTCTCGTCACTGAGGAAAATTATATTCCTTCTGGTGATATCAACATTGCCCCAATTTCATAACCAAATACATTGGTAGCTCCATTGAAAAATATCTTCCATTTAGGATCTTTCTCCATCTTGGACTCTTCTTCTAGCTCACCCTCTACCATTAGTATATTTTCATTTGGGAACTAGGCCTGCGATTCTTAGGAATCTCCTTCAATCGGGTATTCCGTCAATTGATCTGCTAATGATTACCCTTTCCTCGAATTTTGATTTACATATATGATATCAAATTCTGATAGGAGTATTTTCCATTTGGAGATTCTTCAAAAAAAAAAATAGGCTTTTCTGTTAAGTATTTCAAAGGATCGTGTTTCATTAGTAACTTAATGGGATAGTAGAGAGAGTACTACCTCAAACGATGCATGACGCAAACCAATGAGCAGTAGGTCATTTCTATTTCGGAATACTTTTGTTCCCCTTCCGTGAATTTTTTTACTTAGGTAGTATATGGACTGTTCCCTTCCTTTTTCATCCTTTTGCCCTAGCATATACCCCATGGATTCAAGGAGTATTGTAAGGTACAAAAAAAAGGGTTTTCCTTGTTTTGAGACTACTAAAACCGGGGGATTCATAAGGTAATCCTTGATCTTTTTGAACGCCTCTTCGCATTCATCATCACATTCTACTATAGCGTTCTTTCTTAGTAGACAAAATAACGGACAACACTTATTCGTGAGTCGTGAGATGAACTAGGCTATGTAATTTAACTTTCCTAATAGAACTCTTACCTCCTTTATGGTATGTGGAGATGGCATTTCTAATATGGCCTTTACTTTGCCAGGGTCAATTTTAATACCTTCTTAGCTTACGATAAACCCTATTAGCTTGCCAGACGTGATCCCAAAAGTACATTTCTCTAGGTTTAATTTCAATCGAAACATTCTCAATCGTCCGAATAATTTTCTTAAGATAACCAACTGGCTTTCTTCTTTTTTAGATTTAGCTATCATGTCGTCAACGTATACCCCGACTTCTCGATGCATCATGTCATGAAGTATCACGACCATTGCTCTTTGATACGTTACTCTAGCATTCTTCAAACCGAAAGGCATGACTTTATATCAGAAAGTACCTCAGGTTGTGATAAAGGTCGTCTTGGTTTTATTTTCTTTCGCCATTTTTATCTGATTATATCCTAAAAAACCATCCATAAACGAGAAGAGATGACTTCCTGTGGTATTATCTACCAAGACATCTATGTGATTTAAAGGGAAGTTGTCATTAGGCGTAGCTTAATTTAAATCCCAAAAGTCTACGCATACTCATACTTTTCCATTCTTCTTCAGAATATGGACTATGTTTGCTACCCATTTTGGATAGTCTGATACCTCGATGAACTCAACTTCCAATAGTTTCTTGACTTCCTCTTTAATTTTTAATAAGATGTTAGGCCTAAATCTTCTTAATTTTTGTTTTTTAGGTTTGACATTTTCTCTTGTGGATAGCTTATGAACCACTATTGACTGGTCAAGTCTTGGCATGTCACCATATGACCAGGCGAATACATATGCATAATCGGTCAATAGCTCGGTTATCTCACGCTTTTACTTGTCACTTAAATTAGCTCCAATTTTAAGGTTTTTGGGCTCTTCTTTGGTTCCTAGGTTAACTATCTCCGTTTGCTTGTTAATCGAGATTTTACCTTGTTCATATTTTTGCCAACTCTCTTGTACCACTTTGTGGTTAATAATATCGCTTCCAACGACTGACCCAGCAGTGTTAGAAATGATATCAATATTTTCATTACTTACTTACACGAGATGTCCCTGACGTTCAAAAGTATCGAATCTATGGGAAAGTGAGGTGAGAGTGTATAAGTAAAGGAAAGAAATAACTTGCAATTTTATTGGTATTTATTGAAGAATTTTATTAAACAATGGTGGAATGAGTATAAGTAAAGGAAAGAAATAACTTGCAATTTTATTGGTATTTATTGAAGAATTTTATTAAACAATGGTGGAATGATAAACACAACGAAATTCAACCATGATTGTTTCCTATTCTCGAGCAAACCTAGTGCTATTCAGAGGATAGGAAAACCAGTTATTAAAAGCTGCATGTTGACTAGGCATATAAGAGGTAGAAGCCTCTGTCAAGTCCTCATTGTTGATATCAACTTGGATTATTCCCAACTTTTGAGTGCTAGCTGGCTGAGAAAAAACTTGTTGAAGGGGAGGAAAATTCATTTAGGTGTCATCTAGCTTCTCTCTCCTTCTGCCTCTGCCTTTGATATATTTTGCTTGAGTTTCTTCTCTCAAGATAGGAATATACCCTAGCCCAAACGTCCCTTGCTGCCCCTCTTTGCTCATGACCATGCTTACTTCATTGAATATTTGGAGCCCTAAGTTTTTAGGGCCGTCCTCCCTAATGTAGGGTATAGTTGTTTCTTTATAAATGGCATAGTCCTATTCACCTAGTACTGTGATTATTTGGCCATTTGTTATGAATTTGACCTTCTGGTGGAGGCTTAAAGGTATGGCTCCTCCGGTATGTTTCCATGGTCTTCCTAGTAGTAGATTAAAGGACTTTGGTATGTCGAGGACTTGTAATGAAATGTTAAACACTTGTGGGTTGATCTCTATCAGTAAGCCAATTTCCCCTACTATCTCCCTCTTAGAACCATCAAAATCTCTGACCACTATTGCACTTGGCTTGATATTGCTCATATTAACTCCTAACAAATCGAAAGTGGCTAAAGGGCACACATTAAGAGAAGATCTATCGTCTATGAGGACTCGAGAAACTATTGTGTCGTTGCATTTTACCTCTATGAAAAGTGGTTTTGTGTATTGGTCTCCATCTTCTCCTAATTTTTCAAGTGAGAAAGATATCTGATCTATGGTAAAGATTGAATCCACGACATGGCTTAGTTTTTTTGTTACGATACCTTCCGATACTCTAACTTGTTTGAGCACTTTGAAGAGTGCTTCTTGACGAGGTTTAGATGTTGTGAGGAGGCCCATGAGCGATATTTAGGCTGGAATTTTATTAAGCTACTCCATAACCTTGTACTCACTTGATTTAATCATTTTTATGAGTGTAGGGAGTCCCTCTTCCTCTTCCTTTTCCAACTCGGCGGTAGGCTCTTCGACGGAGGTCCTGCTTTTAGGATCATAAATTCTTCCTGAACAGGTGATTCTCCCTATAATAGGAAATTTCTCCTGATTAATGGGCTGATAGTCAAATAGTTCTGCTTTATACCTCTCTAGGGGTATTAGGGCATTGAACACATATTTTTTCTTCGAGACCTTTACTTCTGTTTTTTCGCCCTTCATAACATTTTATGACTATAGGTTTCAAGTCTGTTCTAATCATGTTTGTGGACTCATTTTTTTCTCTTAGGGGTTATCTTCCTCCTCAAATTCAGGCCTCCACCCACTAGGCAGCCCATAAGCTATTGGGGTGAATGAATAATCTACCTGATATTTAAATTTCTTGAATGATTTGCCTAAAGTGTCAACTATTGGATCTCCTACTAGCCACCTCTTCCTTATCTATGATCTAAGGGCTTTATTCAAGACTTTGTGTAGGCAACTTGCTCGTTGTGCTGTTGGCTTTGCTAGTTTTGGGGGCTTTTTTATCTGGACTCCAGCCCTTCAGATGTGATCATGTTGATTGTAGGCCCGTGGTTGGGCAAAGGATTGTTGTTGACATTTGGTGCTGGCACATTGACAAAATCCAACTGTATTATCCCTGCATCGATTAAATCTTGGATTTTATTCCAGAGTCTCTAACATCTATAAGTGGAATATCCCTCCTATCCCATGTGATACTCACATTTGAGATTAGGATCAAAATTCCTTGGCCTGTATCAGTCATTGGGGATCTTAAAGTTGATTAGATTATCTGTTCGTAATCGAGCAAAAACCTAGCTGAGTGGGATCGGTATTGGAGTAAACTGTCTTGCAGCTCTTGTAGTTTGGGTCTGATTCACTAGTGATTGCTGGATTAGGGTGTTTGTTGCTTGGAAGGTTATACGAGACCTAAATTTGTTAACCTTGCTTGAGTTAACTGTACTGATAGTAGCCTCTTTGGCTTTGCTATTCCCCATAGGTTTTGGAGATGATGCGATTCTAGGAGAGTCGACAATTTGGAGCTTTCCAAATGTAATGGCATTCTCTATCCGGCATCCTGTTGCTACTAACTCCACAAAGTTGGATGACATTTGTCCTACTAGGTGTGTGAAATAAGTCTTTTCCAGCGTATTAATGAACATGAACATTAACTCTTTCTCTATAATTGGAGTTGAAACCTTGGTAGCTTGAGCCCTCTAACGCTGGGCATATTCCTTGAAGGACTCGTTGTGCCTCTTTCGAAGGCTTCCTAGATCCAATACTGAAGGGGCGGCTTCAATGTTGAACTTATATTTCTCATAAAATGCACGGGCCAGTATATCCCATGTGTTGATTTGGTTGAGATCCAATTGTACGTACCATATGAAAGCTGGGTCTATAAGGCTGTCTTGGAAGGTTTGGACCATGAGTTGCTCATATTGTGTGTATTTACTCATTTTCTGCACGTATAGTCTTGTATGCATCCTAGGACATCCAATACCATTATATTTCTTGAATTCTGGGACTTTGAACTTCTCTGGATAGGCATCTTCCCTATACACTAATAAGTCTGCGTTGTCAGTTTACTCAAAACTGTCAGGTCTTTCCAAAATCTTTATCTTGTCAGCCAATTGTTGGAAAACTTTCCTGTCTATTTCCTTTTGCATGTCTTCCATTTCTCTTTTTATGTCATTTGAGGTTGGACCGAGATTGATTTTCAATTCATATTCGAATGCAGGATTGAGTCGGGAGTTGATTTCCTCATATTCTGGTGGTTAGTTCTCCATTGCCTTTCCCTTTTGAGCTCTTGAATGCTTCTCATGAGCAGGCTAGGTGGTACGGAGGAGGCCAACATTCTTAGTCAAGAGGCAAACTTGCACGACCAATTGTTGAACTGTTTGTTTTAGCAATACGATCCTTAGATTAGAGGTAGTATCGGCGCTGGTGTTGTTACCTTAGTTATCTACTAGCCATTTTAGTTTTGGAGTGAGTATTGATTGGACTCCTCGAAGGGTTCGGTTGTTTAGGAGCTATCTTTGATACTTGGTAAGAATTCATTTAGCCGATGTATGTTTATGAGGAAATATGATGCATGTATCACATGGATGCAAAAAAGACCAGTATTTTACTAATGATGTAATAATACTAAAATTTTATTAATATTGCAAACTTTGGAGTTCAATGCTTTTATTGAAAACATAAGAGAAAAGAAAAGAAAATGCTATCATCTAACTCCCTAATTTCTAAGCTTCTTCTTCTTCAACTGCACAGGTTTTGACTCTCTATTAGCGATGGCTTCAAGTGCTCTAAACCTCGCTTAAGTCTTTTCCAACTGGGCTTCTAGTGCTTTGTTTCTTTAATTTGATTCCTTGAATCTACTCTTCCACACATCCTTCTTATTGTCTGTAGTCTCAAAATGGGCCTCCATATGAGCCCTTACCTGTTCCATGTAGGTTTTTATTTCTGGGCTTGGGTTAATTGGCCTAAGTTGGGTGACATCTAGAACTTGATACATCTTCTCTCCTGTCTAGTACAACTAGTTGATCACAAAATCTCTGGTAGCTCGGTGTTTGCCTACTTCCCCATCCATATCTCCGAGATCTACATTAGGACTCTCAATCCGGTCTTCCCATAGGGCTTTGACCTCTACCAACTTGGCGATTTTCTCAGCCACTAACATGTTTGAGTTTTGATATTCGAATGTGATCCCTTCTAATGATGGTCTATAAACTATGTCTTGAATAGTGTCGAACTGGCGGACTACTAAATTTGGATGATAGCCCGTGCACCCATTAAGCCTGATCAATGGAACAGCTTGAAAGTTCCTATACATTAAGATGACCTTATTATAGCAACTCCACCTAGCGGTCCACAGAATATCTTTAGCATTGAAACCCTTGAGCACTTTCACCTAATTGTGGCTAGAAAGACCGTCTAGAAGCTTCATCCTTTCTATGCAAGAATCTATGAATCAACTTGTTGGGCTAATGATCTCCTAACTATGTTTAACCTAAAACACTTGAGATAGCTCATGAACCAGATTAGAAGGAGGTTGATGTTTGAGCAAAGAATTCCATGACCCTTCTTCTTTATGAAATTTAGATTTCGAATATGTTCAGCTAGTAGGGTCGGGATGTAAGATTTCCCTTCCAAGAATTGGAATACCAATTCCACGACTCTGTAATGAATGTAGAAGATCCTAGTAGGAAAGAGGATAGTTGCAAATGCTGTTAAGATGAAAGCATAAACCTGTCTTTGTTTGTAGCTTTTGGGATCTCCACATAAGATGTCCTTCTTGCTTCCATCATCACATCAAGCTACAAACCAAGCTTCTAATTCATCCATTCGAAGGCAATACCCATTGCTGCTTTCCAATGCTCGATTAATCACTGCTTTACGAACTCCCAGAAGTCTGCTGAAAATACTTGCTGGCCCAGCTTCTAGATTTGGTACATACACTCCATTGGCAAGTGGAGGGGCTTGGAGAAGTTGAGTATATTCCTCTATAGTTGGTGTGATCTCGTGTGGCATAATAAAGAAAGCTACGGGCTCAATTTCCTAGAAGTGTAATATAGCCCGAATTAAAGGTAGGTTAACATCCATTTTCATCAGCGAGAGAATGGGCCCTGTTTTGCTTTGGATGAAGGTCTGCTCTTTAGGGCTATATAAGGTAAACCAATGGTCTAGTACCAATTTAGGATCTAAAGGTTTACAAACCCGGATTTCTTTGCGAATGAGGTGGTCAATTATGGCGCTAGCCATCTAGCAGGATTATAATAAAAATTTCTAATTACAAACAAATATCTTACAAAACAACAACAAGAATTCTTTTACAAGTCATTGCATTTGAGCTCCAAAGAAAGAAACACATCATTAATCATTTGCCGGCCCATGATTTCATGTATGCAAAGAAGGTGGGTTCTAGAGGTCCTTGAGCTGTTTGGCCTCCCACATTCTCGAAGAAATGTATCTTTGGCCATATCGAAGTATTGAGTGGGATAGCCTAATTGGCCTCGAGTGGTGAATATTTCACTTCACTCGGAACTTACATAATGGCTCCTTGTCCTAGGGTCTTAAGGCAGCTTGAGTTTGACCGCATCTAATCACACAATTGCATGCATGGAATTCAATAATAATAATAAAAATCTAATTTTATTAAATCCATAGATCACGAGTAAATATAAACATTAGTGCAAACAATATTTTACAACATAAAAGCTAATTAAGTATATCTAGAAATGATGATATCAGAAGGTTTAGGTGGCTAGCCCACTATAATCCCCAGTGGAATCACCATCCGGTCGAGTCAAATTGAAAATTTTATAATGTTTCCCTAATTCGATTCATATTAGGTCCTATGCTCATCCAATATAAATAATTGATTTAAATTAGGAATTTTATTATTTATTTAGAGTTGCCACCTAACTGGAGTTGGGAAAAATTATTAAATTAGAATTAATTGAGCGGATTAATTCTAATATAGACAATTAGTTGATGAAATCTCCCTTTTTTTTTAAAAAAAAAAAAGAAGAAAGAAAAACCAAATATTCTTGACTCGAGGACAGTCCTATTAAAACCCTAAAGTTATCACCTTATCCTTTTAAAATCTGAATTATGTTATGATATCTTTTCTTTAGCATAAAAGAAAATATTAGAAAAAATGATATAACTATTATACTAATAATGATTTGAAAATATTTTTTTTTTCAGTTTTTCATAATTGCCCCATAAGGGTGCCTACATACCTGCTATTCGGGATCAAACAGGCCATAGTTCGCTTTCATAAAACTTTAGTGGATTAGTTAATTTTAATTACGAAAATATACCAGGTTTACGTTTATTACTATTTCAATTTATTTAAAGAAATTTCTAAGCCTAAGCTTTATTTCTTAATATTGAAAAAACTAAAACCTCTAATTTTGAAAAACGTCAATTATTTTCATTCATTTATTTTATGAAAAGAAGTTTTCTAAGTGATAAAACATTTATTATTTTCTATTAAAATTTTTATTAATATATATTTTTAATTTGTTATTGATTTTTATTAATTTTTTATTAATTATAATAGACATATTTTTTTAGAAAAATCTAAACCTAGTTCCATTAACATATTCCTAAAAATATACATATATTTTTTATTTTATTTATTTATTTAGGATTTTATTTAGTATTAAAAACTAATAATAATAATAAATAAATAAATAATGAAGAAATCCGACTAACCTGGACGCAGGTTGCGGTTTAGATAGGGTTGGGTCAAGTCCAGTTCGAGGGTCGAGTTGGATTAGGTCATGCACGGCAACTGGAGCTCTTTGACGGTGGCTTTTTGGCGGCCGTTTTCGTCGATTGGTGGGTATTTTCGAGCTTTCTAGAGGTGGGGAATCGCTTGGTGGTGCTAGTTTTTGTCAAAAACCACCGTCGATGGCTACGGTGGTGAGATCTAAAGAGAGAGAGAGAGAGCTCTTGCGAGTGTTTTCCTTTCCCCTTTCCCCCTTTTTTTTCTTCTGATCCCTGTCGTTTTTTCCTCTCCTTCTCTTTGGCCTTCATTCAATACTTTTTTTATAGGGGTGCGGGGTCGATTGCGGATGAACACAAATCTAAATCGTGTTTGGGTTTTTTTTTTCTTCTTTTTCTTCCGATTCAAAAAAGATTGATGCAAATCCCTTAACTTGAAGTTGTTCTTATGATTTATCCAAAAAGATTCGAGAAAAGAAATCATTTTCTCTTGTTCGAATTTGCTTCAATTTTTTCTTGTCCGTTTTGCGTCCATCAGCTAGCTGGAGAAGACGATCACGCACACTGCGCATGATTTGGGTTGTCCTATCGCGTGCTGCCACATGGTAGCTGGGAAGAAAAAAAGAAAACGGCATAAAGTGCCGTTCATGAGTTTAGAACCCATGACTACGTCAACCCCCGCACATTTCAAGTGCACACATGGACCAGCTAGGCTGGCCTAATTCTCATTTTTTCTTTGCTCGCAAATTACATATCAATGTTTTAATTTTTACTAATTTTATATTATTTCGAAATTCCTAAATTTAATTTAAAAACCTAAATATCTTTTATTGTTATTGCTACCCTTATTTCCTATTATTTGTTTATTATTTTTATGTATTTTATTATTTATTTATTTTTTCCTTTATATATGTATATATATGAAAAATAGAAAAGCATTAATAATAATAATTAGGGGACAAAAAAGGAGTGTTTACACCATCATTGATCACTGGTCTAGGCGCATGTAATATAACCCTTGTTTTGTGTGTGTGTGTGTGTGTATTTTGTTTTGCTTTTGTGTTAGTTCTTAGTGATACTAAAACACTTGGTTTGGTTTCTTTGATGTGTAAGATTAAGGAAAGTTGTGACCTTTTTTGTGTGCAGTTATAGTGTCATTGGATTTGTAGGATTTCTCTTACCTAATTTTGTAATTTGCCCTTATACATTTGGGGTTTCTGTGTTTTGTTGTGGATTTCTATACAACACTTAACAATAAAATTATGTTTTTTTTTTCCTATATTTGTTGATATAGTTGATCATGTTAGATTAAAGGAGGATTAATTTTCTTATATATGATTATTATGGTATATGAGCGATTTAGGGATGGGCATTGTGTATTAGTATGTAGCAACCAATTCTATGCATTTTGAAAATTTTTATTCTTTTATTTTAATTTTTTCTTCTTATAACTTTCAAAGTGGATACTTGAGATTATGGAATAGATTGTGAAAAGGGTGTTTGTAATGGGTTGTATAAATTATATAATTTGTGGTAAGATTTCTTTTAAATATATATATTTTTTAAATTCTTATTAAAAAAGGGTGTTTGTAATGACAAGCAAATGTAATCTACACAAATCACATTGTATGGACAATGGGTGATGACTTCCAATACCAATATGCTAAATATTTGTTCAAGCAGATGTACAAGTTGATTCACTATGTTAACAAGGTGAATTTTTGTGAATCTACTACTTTAATGTCCAATCATAGTTTTCTCTTAGAGTTTTTACTGAGCCATCATACAGTTGGTTGGAAAAAGTAAAAATGCAACATAACCAAAATAGATATCCTTGGCGATTGTTATACTTGTTATTGGGATATATAACATAATTAAACCATAGAGTTCACTAACCGGATGCCACTGTCAAAAGAATTATGGATATCTAATCTCTTGACTAAGATTTCACACTATAGATGACAATTTTCAAGCAACTTCAATGAATCATTAGCGATTATCAATGGAGTAACTACACCTGAACTTCACCACTTCGACATGTTAGACAAGTGCATCATGAAATGCTATATATTTTCATGTAAGATATTAAGTCCTACATTATGTTTACTTCTTGTAATGACGCATTTGCCACGATTTTATAGAAGATTTGTTCGTTAATCCATATCACCACGTTTATTTTCGTTAGGATGGTCGAGTGAATGCTCTATACTTTACACCTTCTCTCTATGTTGATGCAAACAACGCTGAAAACCAATCGTGGCCTTTGAAAATGGTTGATTATTTCCTGTAAGCTTTCTTTTCTATCTTTGCTTAATGCTTTGTCCCTTCCCTGATTTTTTATGTTGACTAATTTCATGGAAAATGTAATAATAATAAAAAAAAATCTACCGAAGATGATACAGGAAATAAGAATTATGACTGGGGATAGGATGGTCATTTCACAACTTAGGTATATAAGTTCCTTTTACCTAGGGTGTTAATACTTTTTCCCTCATTTAAATAACTTGTAGAACCTTATATACATTTTGTAGAAATCCAAAGAGAGAAAAGGACAAGCAAGTGCTACCATTTGCCAAATAGTTTAATGATGTGCCTTAAAAACCAAGTATAAGCACACAAAACTAATTGAAAGATCAATTAAACAATTCTCCAATATGGCGTGAATAACAAATTGCCAAGTGACCCTATCTTGCATGAAACAACACACTTCCAAAGAAAATGATGTGCTTAAATGACCAAAGCACATACACACAACAAATTGAAGCAATATCAATCAAGAACCAAGTTCACAAATGGCATGAACCTTAATCCCTTAAGAATTTGAATTTGTAAAAACAAGTTGCTCAAAGATCCAATTACAATTCACAATTGCATTTTTTGAATTCAATTACACTAAACACAATCAAAAGGGTATGAAATCAAACTTGAATTAAACCCTAAAAATTTACATCTATGCCACTAATGTGGCCAGTCCTAATTCAATAAATTATAACAAATCAAAATGTCCCAAAAATAATGACAAAGTAACCCTATAAAACCCGACGAGTATGTCTGCTGGAATATACAACACATAAGTAATAGAAAAGAAATTAGTATAAAAATATTTCCGGGGTCAGTTTGTTCAAAGAGGACCCTTATCGCTAAATTTTATAATCTTTTGGCTACTGCCTTAGTGATAGGTCTTGTAGGATTTTGATTCCTATCATTTAAGGTGAGTAGATCGATCAATAAAAATTGATATTTGAATTCATGTATATCATAAAGTGGGAATTAACATATCGAGATGTATAGATCTAGATCAATCTGTGATACACAAGGGACGAAACAAGCGATTCACTCATCACAATAACAATTCAGATCAAGTAAGTATATCTACTAGTATATTACATTATAAATTTTATGTTAGATAGATCAATTAAGTTAAATTGAATATAAATCAAGCTGATGGATCAATTTACGAGGTGTACAATGAGGTACATGGCCTCTCAACATGACCGTGTTGGAACCATGTTGAAAACTTAAAGTGAATCGAAAGATACACGGCCTCCCAACACGACCATGTTGGAGACCGTGTTGAAAAAAAATCAGCACGACTATTTTCAAGTCATGTTGGTGAATAATGAACGGAGAGATGCATAACCTCTCAACATGACCATGTTGAAAAAAAAAAAACAACATAGTGAATAGAGAGAAGTACATGACCATGTTGAGACCATGTTAGAAAAGAAAAAAAAAATGACCTCTCAACATGACCATGTAAAAAAGAAAAATTCTATATGGCCTTTGGCACGGTCATGTACTACCCTGCACTCAACTACACGGCTCCCAATATGACCGTGTTAAGTGGAAATGCTACTAGTCTCCTTTTGATATTTATAGGAATACAATTCTAAAGTAAAGCCATTTGAATCATAAATAGGTTTCGAAAAATTGTGAAGCTAGAAAGGTATAAGAGAAACCAAGTATTACGAGTTAGGTACGTGCATATCCACTATCATATATATATATATATATATATATATATATATATATATGCATGGTTGTGGAAGGTAGATGTGTGATGACTTATAGACTCATGGACAATGGGGAGTACCCATTGTCATATATATATTATTATTATGTATGGTAAGAGACACATGAATAGAGGATTACCTTTATCATATATATATATGTATATATTGTTTGTGGATGGATTATGAAAAGATGTTATGTGTGAATATGTTTATGTTGTGATTGTGTATCGGCTAAAGATTGTGAAAGATAAATAAAATTGTGAATGAATATTATGGTGCATTTTGCATGTGTTACTGTTTCTGGCATGGCATGCATGTATGTATGTAGGAAATGCATTGTACTAGGTGTTAGCTCACCCCTCGTAGGAATTTTTTTTTTAGTTACAGATGCTATAGGAGAGATCATAAGATACGTTGAAAATCTGGAGAAAACATCTTAAGATTAGAACAATGAAGAGAATGTAGAATACATCTATTATGATAACTAGTAGATAGACTTAAGAAAGACATGTTAAATTTTATTTAGGCATTTTGAGAATTTCTGTTGTAAGTGAATTGTAATTACTTCCGCTATTTAATTTGAGAAGATTGTTGATAACTAATTATTGAGGTTAGGAAATTTCATTAATCTCTGTTATGTAGCAGATGATTTATGGCTATCATCAGGAATACATTAACAAGAGTATTTGAAGAATAGTAATAATTAAGCCTTTACATGTCTTTAGGATATGAGGACACGTGGCGGGCCATAATGTACCCAGGTTTTGAGGTGTTACAGCTTAGGCTTTGATCAAAAGAATATAGGTTTGTGATCTTCAAAGCCAGGTTAATGGATCTCTAGATAGTTTAAGTTTGATGATCATTAGAATTAAGTGAAGATCAATAATATAAGTTTTAACTAATAGAAAGTAAGTCATGACCTTTGGATGAATTGGATATTAGATCTATAAGATGAAGACATGTATTAAGAGTGGTTAAAAAATGGGACCGATACTACTTATTAGTGAACCCCCTTTAGTAATATTTAAAATGACATGTTTAGGTATCCCATACTTTGAGGAAATGTATATATTATTATATTTTTCCTCAAAGATTTAATATATTTAATATAATGTCTAGGAGAATCTTGAGACCAAGGTTAACCTCAAGAGCTAGAGGTGATGCTTTTGATAACAAAAGTCTACCTAGACCTCCTCAACATGGATAAGAAGGGAATGAAATCAATGCTGAACAAATGCTAGAGCTCATTGATACTTTAGCAAGAATGGTAGCATGATAACAACAACAAATATAAGAGATGCAAGTGTTAAGTATGAGACAGGCACAAATGATGGGGGAAATCAAAGAAAGAGAGAAGCCAATTGAGGAAGTGGGTCTATACCGTTTTGTCAAAATGGTCAAAGAGTTCAGACCTAAGGTAAATGATCCACTGGATATTGAGTAGTGGGTTGATGAGTTAGAAAAGACGTCGAAGCGTTGGGAATTCCTAATGATAAGAAGGTAAAATATGTTATATATCTATCGAGAGGCTCAGCTTCTAAATGGTGGTCAAGTGTTTCTAAACTTAAACTAGGAGTAATCACATGGGAAAAGTTAAAGGAACTGTTGTATGAGCAACATTTCCCATACAGCATAAGGAGAATAATTTAGTTTTAAATTGAAGCACATAGGCCAACAAGATTGCCAGCATATAAATTGTGGGATAAAAGTATGATAGCTTCTGTAGCTATTGAGGCTAAAGATTTGATGAAAATTGATAGAGTGAGGGTAGTGAAGGAGTTTATTAAAGTATTTCTAGATCATCTACAAAGTTTACTTCTAATAAGGGAGATTGAATTTAGTATAAATATAATGCTTGGTACAGCTCCAATATCCCAAGCACCTTACTATATGGCACCTACAGAATTGAAGGAATTGAAAGACTAGATACAAGAGCTATTGGACAAGAAATTAATTAGACCAAGTGTTTTACCTTAGGGTGCACTGGTACTATTTGTAAAGAAGAAAGACAATAGTATGCAGTTATGTATAGACTTCTAGGAGTTGAATATTTATAATTAAAAATAAATACCCTCTCCCAAGGATTAACGACTTGTTTGATCAATTACAAGGAGCTCAAGTTTTCTCAAAGATAGACTTGAGATCTAGGTACCATCAATTGAGGATCAAGGAGGAAGACATCTAGAAGATCGTGCTCAAGACTAGATACAGACATTATGAGTTCCAAGTAATGCCTTTTGGACTCACAAATGCACCAACTGCTTTCATGGATTTAATGAACTGCATTTTCAAGGAATACTTGACAAGGTTGTCATCGTGTTCATAGATTACATTTTAATATACTCTAGAAATGAAAAAGATCACAAGTAGCACTTGAGAGTAGTATTGAGCAGATTGCAAGCAAAAAAGTTATACACCAAGTTTAAGAAATGTGAGTTTTGGCTTAAGCAAGTTACCTTTTTAGGCCATACGATTAGTAAGGATGGATTATTTGTAGATCTTGAGAAGATAAGAGTTGTAAATGAATGGCTTAAGCCAAAGACTGTAACAGAAATTAGAAGCGTGGTAATCTAGCAACGATGATCACAACTCAAAAGAAAATATTAGAAGATATGCAGAAATTAGACTTAGAGATTGTGACTCATAAAATTGGAGCTAGACTCGCTAGCCTGCAAATACAGCTAGTGTTAATCGATAGAATAAAGACTACATAAGTTGGAGATAAGGAAATATAAGAAATAAAGAAAAGAATGGAAGAGGGACGAGTTGTAGAATTTATTAAAGATGTAGAGAGGGTGTTGAGGTATGGTCACAGACTATGTGTGCCAAGTATAAATGAACTGAAGAAAGAGATATTGAAAGAGACACACTATTTTGGGTACTCTATACACCTTGGAAGTAATAAGATGTATAAAGACCTGAAGAACCATTACTTGTGGAGGAATATGAAGAGAGAAGTAACTGATTATGTATCTAAGTGTATAGCATGCCAACAGATTAAGATAAAACATTAGAGACCCATTGGCATGTTACAACCTTTACCTATACCAAAGTAGAAATAGGAACATGTGACTATGGACTATATCATAGCACTACCCCAATCAAGACTAAATTGGACACCTTTTGGGTAATTGTTAATCAACTTACAAAATCGACACACTTTATACCAATAGATACTAGGTATAAACTAGAAAAGCTAACACAAATTTATATCAAAGAAATTATAAGGTTGCATGGGATATCAGTCTCCATAATGTTAGATAGAGATACGAGATTTGCGGGGAGGTTTTGGAATAGTCTACATAGAGCTTTGAGGACAAAACTACAATTTAGTATGGCTTTTCACCCACGGATAGATGGTCAGTTAAAGTGAACGATTCAGATATTGGAAGATATGTTGAGGGCATGTGCATTAGACTTTGGTGAAAATTAGGTTAAACATTTGCCCTTAATGGAATTTGCCTACAACAACAGTTATCAAGCTACCATCCAAATGGCACCACATGAGGCGTTGTAGGGAAGAAAGTGCTAATCGTTGTTACATTGGGATGAGGTGGGTGAGAAACAAATATTGGGAATTGATCTAGGGTAAGATGAAGTAAACAAAGTGAAATTAATCAAGCAAAGAATGCAGTCAGTCTAAAGCCGCCAAAAGTCATATGCAGGAAAGACAAGACGCCCATTGGAGTTTCAGGTGGGAGATCATGTGCTGTTAAAGATTTCACCTACAAAGGAAGTGATAAGATTTGGATTAAGGGATGAACCCTAGAGATGTGGGACCTTTTGAAGTCTTAGAGAAATTTTGGACCAGTAGCATAAAGACTGGCATTGCCACTGAGTCTAGCTAAAGTATACAATGTATTTCACATTTCCATGCTAAGGAAATATGTACCAAACTTAGATCAAATCACTGCACTGGAACTTTGATAAGCGTAGCCAAATCTCATAACCATGGAAAGACCCATTAGAATTGTGGATACTAAAGAGCAAACTTTGAAAAGACGGGTTATTAAGTATGTCAAGGTGCAATGGAGCAATCAAACTGAAAGAGAAGCAACCTGGGGACTAAAAGAAGAGATGAGAAGAAGATACCCAGAACTCTTCAGTGATCTAGGTAATTTTTTATGATGAAAATTCTTATAAAGGGGAGAGAATGTAAATACCCGAGTAATATTTTATATATATGTGTGTGTAATTAATAATAATAATAAAAAAATTGCTAAGGATGATACGAGAAATAAGAATTATGACTAGGAACAAGATGGTCATTTCACAACCTAGGTATATAACTTCCTTTTACCTAGATGCACTTTTTCCCTCATTTGAATAACTTGTAGAACCTTAGATACACTCTATAGAAATCCGAATAGAGAAAAGGACAAGCAAGTGCTATGATTTGCCAAATGGTTTAAGGTGGGTAAATTGATCAATAGCAATTAATCTTTCAATTCATATATATCATAAAGTGGGAATTAACATATCGAGGAATTCAGATCAAGTAAGTGTATCTACTAGTATATTACATTATAAATTTTATGTTAGATGGATCAATTAGGTTAAATTGAATAGAAATCGAGTTGAAGGATCGATTTATGAGGTATACAGTGAGGTACATGGCCTTCTAACATGACCGTGTTGAAAATTCAAAGTGAACCGAAAGATACACAACCTCCCAACACGATCATGTTGAAGACCGTGTTGAAAATGAAAGGTGAACAAAGAGATACATGACCGTGTTGAAAAAAAAAAATCAACACGACCTATCTAAAAAACCATGTTGAGGTCATGTTTGTGAATAGTAAACAGAGAGACACATGACCTCTCAACATGACCATGTTGAAGACCATGCTGAAAAAAAAAACATAATGAATAGAGAGAAGTACATGACCATGTTAAGACGATGTTAGAAAAGAAAAAAAAAAACATGACCATGTTGAGATCATGTTAAAAAAAAATTGTATACGACTTTTGGCATGGTCGTGTACTACCTCACGCTTAACTACACTGCTCCCAACATGACCGTGTTGAGTGGAAATGCTACTAGTCTCCTTTTGATATTTATAGGAATGCAATTATAAAGTAAAACCATTTGAATCATGAATAGGTTTGGAAGAATTGTGAAGTTAGAAAGGTATAAGAGAAACCAAGTATTACGAGTTAAGTACGTATATACCACGTTTGTTGCTTGTGCTTGATACATTAGATTTTGTGTGTAGGTTTAATGATATTGTAAATAAACCAGATTAAATGTGTATGTGATTGTGAATTGCTGGGTCCAAGAAACCGAGAGTGAGTCGGTGTTGTTGGGTTGGCACCTCGATGATCGGTAAGTGACGTTGTCTCTAGTAGAGTCGTGTACAGAAATGATTCGGATCTTATGTGAAAGGTTGTAGTGCATGGACTCATGGACTTATGAACAATGGGGAGTACTCACTATCATATATATATATATATATATATATTATGTATGGTTGTGGAAGGTTGATGTGTGATGAATCATGAACTCATGGACTCATGGACAATGGCAAGTACCTACTATCCACTATCATATATTATTATTATGGAAGGTTGATATGCGATGGCTCATGGACTCGTAGACAATGGAGAGTACCCATTGTCATATATATATATATATATATATATATATATATATATATTATGTATGGTTATAGAAGGCAGATGTGTGATGACTCATGGACTCATGGACAGTAAAGAGTACTCACTGTCATATATGTATTATTATTATGTACGGTAAGAGACTCATAGATAGAGAATTACCTTTATCATATATATATATATATGTATATATTGTTTGTGTATGGATTATGAAAGGATGTTTAGGAATATTATGTATGAATATGTTTATGTTGTGATTGTGTATCAGCTAAAGATTGTGAAAGATAAATAAAATTGTGAATGAATATTATGGTGCATTTTGCATGTGTTACCGTTTTTGGCATAGCATGCGTGTGTGTGTATAGGTATGAATTGTACTAAGCGTTAGCTCACCCCTTGTAGGAATTTTTTTTTAGTTACAAATGTTATAGGAGAGATCGTAGGATATGTTGAAAATCCGGGAGAAATAGCTCATGATTAGAACAATGAAGAGAATGTAGAATAAGTCTATTACAATAACTAGTAGATAGACTCAGGAAAGACATATAAAATTTTATTTAGGCGTTTTAAGAATTTCTATTATAGGTGAATTGTAATCACTTCCACTATTTAATTTGAGAAGATTGTTGGTGAGTTATTATTGAGGTTAGGAAATTTCATTAATCTTTGTTATGCAACAGATGATTTATGACTATCATCAAGAGTACATAAACGAGAGTATTTGAAGAATAGTAGTGTTTGAGCCTTTACGTGTCTTTAAAAAATGAGGACACATGATGGGCCTTAGTGTATCCAGGTTTTGGGGTGTTATAGAAAATTTGTTGCAGTTGTTGCAAATATGCTGATAGTGCAAATGCTTATTGGACTAGTTATTTCACCGGCCGCCCCACATTGAAAAGATATGTCTTATGGCCACAATTTTTTTAGACAACCGCTTTGGCCTCTAATGGACCTTTCTTGTCTTGCCTCTATGATATGAAATTGAATTCTTATTGAAGATGAAAAGATATGTCTTATGAGGAACTCTTCAAGATGTTAAAATATAATGAGAAAAGAGGTTTTACCTTTGCGTTAGGGACATTTTAAGAGGCATATTAATGACTTACAATTGTTTACCTGTGATATGGACTATGGAATCATATTTTATTGAATAATTGAAGCTTGTGAGAAACCATTTTGTCTATTTACTATCACTCATGCCTTACAGTTAATGAATGGAGAAATGGATAAAAGGTTTTTTTTTTTAACATTTAAAAAGGCACCACACCGATTCGAAGTTTTCTCTAGGAGGAGATCTAGTAGTTCGACCACCTCAAGTCTAGGAGATGCTATAGGAATTGTGCAGCACCATGACGCTATCATAGGTATGGCTAAACAACACACAATTGATGATTATGATAAAAACCTTTCAATAGGGTCTCACTAAGTTGGTGGGCAATAAATAGAGCCAGGAATGCAAAGCGAGTTGACCTGCGGAGCTCGCAAAAAATTTGCGGGGCGAGCCGAAAATTTTGGCTCGCGCCCTTGTGGCCTGTGGGTCGAGGTAGGCAACTCATCGCAAGTGTAAGTTGGCCCACTAGCTTGTCAAAAAAAAAAAAGACAAACTGGACGACTTGACACTTGACTCCTGACTCAAGTGACTCGCAACACACACAGCACAGCTACAGCCTAGAGGCAACTTGCGACAAACTGAACGAGACAGACATGAGATGACAGTGACAGGCGGTGGATAAGGGTCGATGGGACGACTGACGAGAAGACTCTGGTCTACTGTGCCATTGTTATGCCGTGCTCTTGCTCTTCCAATCTTCCTTTAGCCATCACAATTCACATAAAGACCAGACTAGACGGACAGAGATGGGTAGACGGTTTCTCTTGCTCTCTTCCTTCTTCCACCGACACCACAGACCAGACCAGACCTCGAGCCTCCCCTCCTTTCCCAGACTAAACCAGACCTCGACTACTCCCTTCCTTCCCCTCTTTCCTTATTTCTTCCTACGTTCGTACTCGGCTACTCCATCACCGCAATCGTGAGTCGTCTCCTTACCGTGGGCGTGTGCGGACCGTGATTCCATTGGACCATCATTCGTCACTATCAGGCATCTTAGACTCCTACATCACTCGTTAGTCCTCCTCTTGTCGATCGTCGCTCGTCGGGTTGGTAAGTTGCCCTCCTATTTATTTATTTTCTTTTTCTTTTTCTTTTTCATTGCAATTTGAACATGCTTATGGATTTGTGAAGTGTGGAATTGTGGACTGTGGCTGTGGTGGTGGTGTTGGACGGCGGACAACAATTTTTCTTTTTCTTTTTTGTTGCATTTGGTTTTACCGTGTTTCTTATGTATAATTACAATTGTGCATCATGAATGTATACAAGTGCTACAACTGTGATCTATATGTTGACAAGGCCACTTCACCCATTCACCGCCATCTTTTGCTTTGGAGGTTTTCGTGTAGTGTAAGGGGGAGAGTAGTCTCGTAGAGTTAAATAAATTAAATGGTTGCGAAGAAAAAAAAGAGAGACAACAAATAAAAAAGGAGGTGATCATAAAAATATCATTCTAAATTTGTAAAAAAAAATAAAAATTTGCAGGGCAGGTTGAACTTTTCTACTTGCAACCCTTGCAGGTTGGCTCGCTTTGACCTGCGAGCCAGTGCGGGTTGGAGCAACTGGCCCGTTTGACCCGCATTCCCGGCTCTAGCAATATGTCTCTTTTTTATTTATTAAATTTATATTCTGGTTTACTAGGCAGAAGCTGTTATAAATAATGCTTTGTCATGCCTTGTGGATAAATAGTCTGGAGATCAATGTGCATCTCCTCAAATTGCATTGAGCCATGCACGTGTTCTTTTCATCCATCCAAAATGAAGATTCTTTTCTTTTATTCCTGCAACCACGTAATTAAGTTACTTGTGTACTTTCTAAGATATTATGACCCCTTCTCAATCACTTATATATGCTCTTGTCCTTTTGTTGGGGCATGGTTAAAGAAATTAGTTTGTGCTACATTTCACTCTCTGCAAGACAGGCAATTGGTGTCATGAGAAATAGATGGATTTTTTGAATTGTGAATATATCTCATCAAATCCTGCCATTCTCAAGCATTTCTCATGCTTTCCTCTTCTCCAATTTTCTTCAATGGCAGTTGCTCAATATATGTACGTATCTAACCACTTAGATATATGTACGTATCTGACCACTTAGCATTTGTGCCATGCCCATAGATGTTACCTTGGCTTATTAGTTGGTTGGCTTTACAACGGCTCAGATAACTATGGCATATACATCTTATGCAATAAATAGTTCCTTATTGTTATGTCTTGTCATTTTGTTTTTTCGGTAAAAAGGTATGGCTACTATTTGTAAGAATCGCATACTGGTTAGTAATTTCATGTTGTTTGCATCTATAGCAACTTGGAAACATGATTGAAGCAACATGCCAAGCATACTTGACCTTCCAAAAAATAAAAAATAAAATAAAATAAAATAAAAGATATCCATTTAGAGGTTGTTGCTTAAGATGATATGATGATCTGTATTCAGGCTTATCATTTATATCTGGTAGTTGATGCAATTTATATTTTGGTCTCAACATGTTTGATTGCAATATATTAGGAATTATCAAAGATAAAAGATAGACATTTGAACACACCCATAAGAGGACCAAAGATGAATCAAGTGAATGGCTGTATTCTATAATAGAAGAAAAACATGTAAGTTATATTTCAACTATTACTTCAAGTAATTTTTAAATCATTATAATTTAGTAAAGTTTTTTTTTCGACCATTCTTTATCTCTTAATTAATTATGTTTAATATGATATAGAGAGCTATGATGGAATTATATGAGCAGAACTTACAACAATTGTAATCATTCAGTTAGAGGCTAAAGACACAAGCCAACATCATGAGTTGTTCTTCACTTTCTTTTTGTACCCTTATTAGAATGTTCTTATGTGTGGAAGTAAAATATGTAGTTGCTCTTTAAATGGGCAACATTATTTGTATAGATATGTGAGGAACATTGGAGGGTTATAAGTGCCAAGAATGAGCTTCAAACTAAATAAATCATCTGATTTTGTAATATGTAAAAGTGCTAGCAAGGGCATTGGCATATTTGTGATTGGTTAGAATATGATTTTTCATGGATGTTCCCTAGTGTCAATGTATGACCCACTTTTTAAAAACTTCTATTATTCTTATTACAAGTTAAGTATAAATTGTGTCTAGGATTCTATATTCTACAAAATAACTATAATCCGGTCTTTAGTACTAATACATTAAGCTAATAAATTAAGTGTAATGCCTAAAAAAGAAAGCTCTGTATTATGAGAATTTTACAATTCTCATATATATTTTGTAAGAGTTTATTTCTTGCAATATCATAAAGCCGATGGGGCTATTTTGAGGATTTGTTTATATGAATGGAAATTCTCACAACATGCCTAATGAGATAATTTTTGAACCCTTTCGCATGAAAAAAAAAAAAAAAAAGCTCACTTTTTCTAATAATTCTTGTAGTGCCAGTACAAAAAAACCATTTGCTAAACGTAATTTCTTCCCTTGAAATGAATATCCACATATTCCTAATGGCCAGCAGATTTCCATTGACCAACGGTCAACTACAGATGGTCGTTATTAAATACAGTCCTCAGTCCACGCATGCCTGCTACCTATTGACGATTGGATTAGTTTGGGGATAAATGTATCTATCACAAAATGAAACAGGAGGAAGGCCATTCTTTATCTAGCCAAAACAAGAGTCTTGCATATGCGCAGTGGGCCAAAGAAGTATAAATGGTTCATGCATTTGTAGGAACTCTTAAGTAAATGCAGAGTCAAAATGGTCCGTTTTGCACATCCATTTGATTTGGGTGCCTTAGTGATTGTGCATGTTGTATGTGTACCAATGAAAGAAATTTAATTTCGGTGATAAAGTAAATGTAGTTTGATCTTTCATCTCATTTGTATTATCTTGTCTAATAAGGGTGAACACAGTTTGACTTGATTCATAATTTTTGTGGAACTGAATCATATATCGAATCAAACATTAAACCCAATTGCAAATGCAAAAAATTAGCATTGTATTTTTTTATCTTCTTCTAGTTCAAGGTCCAAACTAAATTTTAAAGAATATTACGGTTCAGTTGAACTATGCAGACCCAAAACACAAACCTTGAATTGAGATGAATGAAAAAAGTCATATTTCCAGTCCAATTTCATCCATGATTTGTTTCCTTTTTATTCTCACCCTGTGATATCCAAGTGAGTTTAACATGAGCAAGCGGAAACATATTCTTCGGATAAAATATTTGCTAGAGAAGCAATTCATTATGGTTTATGTTTGGCTTAATACTCTTACGTAGCATTCAAAAGATGCCCTTTTCTTTCCAGATTCAAAAAATGCAATTGAATGAGTAAGTTTAATGCAATTAGAAACGCAAATATATTTAGAAAGAAAAATGAAAATGAGGGATTTGCTACAAACTTATTTCAAATATTTAGTTGTCATTCGGTTGCACAGACGCCATTCTTCATAGAGTTGGGTGGTTGTTAGACCAAAGAAGCTCAGAGATCAGATAAGATTTTAATGAAGGCGAAAGGTACACTTCATTTATTTTTTATTATTCAGTATTTATGAATCATTTAATATGAGATAAGCTTCCAACGAGATGAGCTACTATGAGTATTTATAAATCATTTAATATCTGAATTTAGGTTGTTACAACAACCCTACTAGTAAGGGTGTAAATGAGTCAAAATGCTTAGAAACCACTTGAATTTAGACTTGAGAACAGTTGAGTCGAGTTTACATTCAAGCTATCTAGACTACCTAGTCAAGTTGAGCACGATTTAAATATAAATATTAGTATAGTTTGGATAATAATATTATTATAATTAGAAAAACAAATATTTATATAAATCAAGTTCATACAGGTTTAATCAAATTAAGGTTAAACTTGTTAAGTGACATTTCAAGTCAAATTTGAACTAAACATTATAAGGTTGCTCATGCTCAAGCCGAGCTTGAGTTTTAAAATTATAGGTAAGCTTGATTTTGATCTCAATATTGTATCATCTCATCTTGACTTTAACTTATTTACAACTGTACTATCCAAGATTGCTAACATTCCTTGTTAACCTACATTTTTCATATTGTATTATTTCCTCATTTAGTTAAATACATTTTTCTTTTTGACTTCCTCTCTTCTAATCTTCTTAAACTTCTTCAATGAAGTGCATTTTAAATGCCAGATTTGGTATTCCTTGGAAAATATAGAATATATTTCTAAGTGGGAAAAGGAAAACAGTATAACACTATACATGACATAGGAATTTCAAGAAGAAAAAAAAAAACTGATGTGGATCTAATTAATTGCATTTCAAATTTTAATTATAGATGACTCTAATGAATTCAATCACATTGCTTTTTATGTAAATGAAAATCAGTTAGATAATTACAGTCTAACTCTTCTAGTTTTGAAGCCAAATTTAAATGAACCCCCATATTCAAAGGAGTACAATAAAGTGTAAAATTCGATGAAATTACTGACAAGAGCAGTTTAATTAGAAGACTCATCTGACGTACTTCCGTTCGCTTCTTTAAGTACTTCTGTAAGGTTGATGACTCCAAATGTAGAGCCTGCAGTAATTACCTCCTAGTACTCCTTCATAGCTGGGTAGAATATAAAGATCTTTGACTTCTCAAAAGGATGTACTTGCCAGCTCTGGGGCTTATATTTACCTATTTAGGGGTGCAAACGAAGTGTGATCTGTTAAATAGTATTGAGTTTGCTCCACCTCGAGCTTGGCTTAAAAAAAATTAAAACTGGATTTGAGCTTGAACTTGATTGAACTTAATTTTTTACTCATACTTAGCTCAAAGTGCTTTGGAATAACAAGCTTAAATTCAGCTCAACTGAACTCTCATTTAAGCTCAATCTTTAAAAAATTTTCTTGTCCTTTGATTGAGCTATAAGTTCAAATTCGACTGGAATCTGGTAAAGTTCAATATATACTGAAGCTCAATCCAAGCTCATGAGACTCGTGAACCCATTGAATCAAATAAAATTAAATCTGAGCTCACTTTGACTAGTTACTTGAATATTACTCAACTTCGACCCTATTCAATTACATTCAAATCAAATTCAAACAAACGTTGTGCTTCGGTTACTTGCAAAGCTAGTCTCGTTCATTTTGAGCTCCCTTTGCCGTTGATTTGACCCAAAAGGTGTGCGCCAATTAGCGTGGGCTTAGGTCCATTTTGTGCTTTTTTCTACCCAAATTTAATTTTTCTTTTGAGGAAAATAAAGAAAGAAAGAAAGAGAGAGAGAGAAAGATATGATATCTTGATAAATTCAATTAATTCCTATTATGTAACAAATTGCGGCAACATACCTTAATTACAATATATATATATTTAAAATATAGCTTCAATGTAAGTATTAGTGTATTAAACATGTATATTATGTGAAGTAGTAATGAAACATTATAAAATGTGTTGAACCGTAAAATATGTATATAAATATATATATATATATAATAAAAATTAAAAAATGAAAAATAAGTAAATGAAAACTAAACACATTTTCCCATGAACCTTAAACAAACAAACAAACCTTAATTACAAAATATATAAAATATATATATTTAAAATATAGCATCAATGTAAGTATTAGTGTATTAAATATGTATATTATGTGAAGTAGTAATGAAACATTATAAAATGTGTTGAACCGTAAAATATGTATATATATATATAATACAAATTTTAAAAAAAAGAAAAATAAGTAAATGAAAACTAAATGTATTTTCCGAAATCTTGCTATTCAACCTTAAACAAACAGTTACAACGTTTATTTTATATGAAAATTTATGGGTATGATGCTTATTTTTACTCCATTATATATAGATATATATTATATGTATAGAATTCTATCTTAGACCAATAAAAGCTACAATAATGAAATGTCATATATTACTTCCTAAGCCAAATATTATCTTTAGATTTAATACATTAAAAATTTTAATTTTATCGTAAAGTAGCGAAACGAAACTCTAACAACTTTCAAATTAGATGGGCTTGAATATTTATCCACTCACTTATGAAGAATAGGGAGAGTCTATAGCTTAAATAATAATTTTAAAAGGTGTTATTTAGGGAGTCCTATAATACTACAAATTTAATAACTTATACTTTTTTTTATATAATATAGGAGGTATTGAGTGGACAAATGGGCATTAGTATTTGAGAATTTATCAAATGTAAGCAATGGTGTAAGTGAGCACTCCCTATCTTTTTGTGCTTGAACATAGTAACTACAAAATGAAATGACCACTTGCATTCTTGCAATCACTACTACTTTACTTAAGTGTATCACATGACTTTGTGATTTGATTAAATTATATCGTTGATTGACTTGATATATTGTGGTGTCATGATTGATATTCATATGTTGTGAGTCTGCCTTAATTACACAGCCATGATTAGCGGACAATAGTGATTGCTTGAAAAGCATGTCTAAAAAGTGATTTATATTATGAATATTTTGATATTACTTTACTTATAGACATGACTTGTTGATAGTAGTTATTGTTACATAAATATGTTTGATATTTATGGTTGGCTAATTAAATTGTGGAATTGCAGTCACGCCTTTACTTATATGCTTGGTTACTGTTTATTGCATTATGTGCTTTCATGGCGTGGCACAAAACAACCTAGCAGCCATATTTTATTAAAGCTTGGATTTGACTACTAGACTTATGGGTCATTTAGAAATGCTTGGTTTATGAATTGGATCTAATGGTTATATTTGAAAACTCAGTTTGCATAAAGGACCTATAAGTCATACTTTGATTATAAAGCTTTGTTTGCTAAGCTCAATTTTCAACATGTAAATTTGCATATTCAATTTTTGAGCCGCTAAGTACTGCTCATTTATTACTCGAGAGCTACGTCAAGGTGCTTATATATTATGCTTGGGAATCGCCAAGTATTGCTCATGTTATGCTTGGGAGTCACCTAAGGGCCACTCATTAATGACTTGGTTAGGATACTAACTAGTGCATCTCACATGTATTATCATGGCATATTGTTGCATCCACAATCATCTTTTAAATGTTGTAATGAATTGTGCTTGATTATGTGTAATAATATTTCTTGTCATTACTTATTTTGCTCACTTGAGGAGTTAGTTTTATTCTAACCTCAAGTTATGAAGATGAAGTTGATGTTGGAGAATAAGCTTAGGGTGAGGATTATGAGAGCAAGGACTATCTATAATACAAATAAATATTGAAGTACTCTAGTTAGTTTATGTTGAATCTTGTGACTCTACTAGACTTGGGAAATACAATGCCCTAATATTACATATGCAAATGATGCCTCTATGCTATTATATAAATGTATGTTATATTTGTAAAGTTAATCCTTTTTTTGGTTCTAGTTGGCCTTATCTTCAACTTGAAGATGGCATAATGCACTATATCTTAGGTACCTGTATGTAGAAGAATAGGCCCTACAAGACAAAGTGCTACAATAAATAACCCCGTAGAATTTGTGATGAATAATTATTAATAATACAAATTACTTTCCTTTTAAATATTTTGTATCTATTGATTCATGTTGCCTCAAAAGGTTACCTAGGTATATTTGGCATATGAGAATGGATTTGAAATGGAATCACAATTGCAAGTTTTACTCCCATTCCTAAATTTAGACGTAACTTTAAAAGGTGGATCGTGATTCTATGGAATTAGCAATTTTACTTTTGAGTAAGATTTTGATTTTTGAAATTAAAAAGGAAATTATGATTCTATTTCATTCAATTTTATTTTCTACCATTCCCAAATGTTCATATAAACCAAACATGACACTATATGTAATGACATTTTCGATTAAAATTGACAGCTCCCAACTATCAATAGTAATATGTCTATCACGTTGACTCAAGGCTCCTAATTATTATAGTAATATTTGATAATAAAAGGGGTCAAACGGTAACGAGAGTGGAAAAGTTTCCAGGGAAATTGTAAATAAGTTTTTAAATGCTGATCTCAGTGCGAATACATTTGTACTCATAAGAGCATACTTTAGTATTTCTAAATTTGTACAAATTGCTGACATTTAAAGTTTTCTTCCTTTTTTCTAACCGAGCACAAAGCCGAGATTTTTAAATTACATTTTGATAAATTCTGAATTATATCTATACTGAGCTTAAATTTTTAAAAAGTTGTTTACAATCTCATAAAGTTATTTATCAATTAATAAAAATTTATATGGTGTTAAAATACGCTTCAAAAACTCGGCATGTATCCGCATGCAAAACAAACCGAAAGTACTTTTTACTAGCCTT
This sequence comes from Laguncularia racemosa, assembly GCA_037954665.1. NCBI lineage: Eukaryota > Viridiplantae > Streptophyta > Magnoliopsida > Myrtales > Combretaceae > Laguncularia > Laguncularia racemosa. The sequence continues at coordinate 2,480,991 of JBBMOL010000024.1, read as the reverse complement.
AGTTGGGGGCTGGGTGGGTGGGTGGGCGGGCATGGGCCGAAAACGAAATAACATAGCCGCCCCCTGTCGTATCTTAAATTTGAGCTCTATTTGCCACAAATTTAGCCCACTCGAAGCAATTACTAAATCCTTGAATACACTTAAATGGTTAGCTTTTATAACGTTACTTTAACCGTGAGCCATATATCATCGGTATTATAAATGAGCCCAGCTATTTGAGTTCGGCTCATTTTGTACTTAGTTCGGTTCAAGCTTAATTAATAAATAAATTAAATTGAAATTTAGAATAAAGTTTATTTATTTAAATGAGGTGAACTTGAGCTTTTATTTTGGTTCATAAACTAGTTCGAGAGTAAGCTCGTTTATAATATTAACAAGCTAGCATATGAGCTTGCAAGTAAACTTATTTATATTATTAACAAACTGGCTTAAAAATAGTTTTATGAACAGATTCGCAAACAAGTTAATGATTAAGCTCTCATTTATATTATTAACAAATTAGCTGGTTAATAGGCTTGTCAATAGGCTCTCACTTATAACGTTAATAAATTAACTTACAAATAGGCTTGTGAGCAAACTTTCTTTTGTATTGTTAATAAGTAGACTTATTTATTTAAACGAAATGTACTTAGGCTTATTAATTTAAATTAGCTCAAATTTAGGCTTGTTTAAATAAACTATCTCAAGCTCATTAATTTAAACAAGTCAAGCTCAAGCTTTAAAATTTTTAACAAGTTTAAGTTTGAACCTATAATTTTTAAACTTATTAAAAGTTTAGCTCAGTTGAAGCTTGATAATTTTTCTAATAAGCTAAATTCAGCTCGACTTGGCTCGGCTTTGCTCTTGAGTGCTATTTTTTAGGAATGGAAGGTGCTCAAATTCCATAATCAATCCTTTTAAAATATGTGATTGATAAAATAAATAAATAAATTATAAGTAAATCATCTTGGGTTTTCTTTATATATTTGCATTCTATTTTTGAAATGGAGCATTTGGATCATTGAATCTTAAGAAATGTGGTTTTAGATTCTTACATGAGAATTTTACCATCGAAAAAATTAATTTTCTAAAAGAGAAAACATCAAGTATCAAAAAATATATAAAAGCTAAAAGATTTTGTTATTAAAAGAAGATATGAATTCTCTTTCTTGTTTTTTCTCATTTTTTATAATTTCTTTTAAGCAAGTATGGATGCTTAGAAACTTCTTTAAATCTTTTGTTTCCTTGGTTCATGTGAATCAAGGAATATTCCTTGTGGGTTCTAAGCTCTCATTCATGGACGTATCCTGGTTTCCATCTTCATTTCAAGTCGCAAAACTATAAATAGAAGTTTGTTCTTCCAATTGCGACATCGGTTTTTACTCAATCCTCTTCTTACGAGCTTTTTCATGCACTTTCTCTCTCTATCTGCCTCTACTTCTCTCTCTAAGTTATCTCTCTCTCATGTAGTTTTCAAACAAAACCACCACTACCAAATGCCTCCTGATGTGGCCGATTGATGGGGGCATGTCTTTTACCAGGCACGGCCATGTAATATGTATGGAAGTGCCACAAAAACATATACGGCCATATACACGGCTAAAAGGCACGGCCATGTGTTGTGTCAAGATGGTCCACATGAACATACACGACCTAAATACACGGCCGTGTATAAACCAGATGACGGACGTGTATATATATATTTATTTCCACATGTACATATTTATTTCCTTGTTAATTATTTCTTTAAGGACTATAAATAGCCTTTAGGCCATTTTAGGATTAGTTTTTAATCTTTTGTCAAATTATATACATTGAGAGAAGAGTTTTCTCTGTTTCCTCGATTATGCACAATTGAGATTTTCAAGGAATAAACTCAGATTATTCTTTGTTTATTCGTGAGATTCAATCCTAGAATTGGTCTCGTGTTTGTACGCTTTCCTCGCTACGTCAATTGGTATAAGAGCAAGGCAATTTCCTGCGGAGATGTCGGCTAACGACGGTGTTGACGGCGGTCGCATTCTCGACCTAGATCGGGATACGGAAGTCCTACATTACGGGCAACCAGTACAAAGGGCGGTAGAGGAGACCATGGGTCAGGAAATCCAGCGAAAGGAATAGCATCGTGAAGCCCTGATCTATCGATCCAATACCAATAGTAGCAGGCAGGTTTATTAGAGACGACCGGAAGGCGATCCAAGGATCAGTTCTGTTACTTATGATACGGATGATGAAGATGAGATTCTTAAAGATCTGGATAGGAGAAGAGGCCACGATAGCATGAGATGGTACAACAGATGTAATTACTATCGAGTCTAATTTTTAATTTCTCATTCCTAATCCGATCTATACTAGACCCTATGCTCATCTAATATAGACCCTTGACTTGAGTTAGGAACTTCGTTTTATTTTGGAGTCGCCACCCAACTGTTGTTGGGAAAGATTGAGTTAAGACTAATGGAGCGGATCAGTCTTAATTTGGACCACTAGTCGTCGTGATTTCCTCTTCTCGTTTTTTTTTTTTTTGTGAAAAGAGGAAAGGGGAAAACCAGAGTTTCTAAGTTCGGAGGCTAACCTATTAAAACCCTTGGGTTACCACCTAATCTCCTAAAATCTTAACCTTATATAGAAATGTCTTTTATTTATTTTTATTGTCTTTTATTGGATTTTTGGGTGAATTATTTTAAGAAAATGATTTTTATTCCTTTTTAGGGTTGTCCTGAATGGGTGCCTACGTACCAGCTATTCAGGATCAAACGTGCCGTAGTTCGCTTTTCCTGAAAAATTTTAATGTGTTTGTGAATTTTAATTATGAAATTTCTTTTGATTTATGTTTTTAGAATTTTAGGATTTTTTCTAAAAAATCTAAGCCTAAGCTTGATACTTGATTTTTGAAAATAATACTTTTAAGGAAAAACACCAATTTTAGATTTATTTAAGAAAATGATTTTTCTAAGTGATAAAATTTCTTTTTTTTTTCTTTCTATTTTTCAACTCATTTCTATTATAAATTTTTATTGATTTTTTATTACTTTTTTATAATTTTTATAAATTTTTAGTTATTTATTAGTTTTTATTTATTTATTTTTCATAATTTTTATAATTTTTATTTTTATTGAAAAATTTTCCCTAGATTTTTATCTATCCAATTTTTAAGATCTAAATTATTATTATTATTTTTCTAATATTTTTATTATTTTCTTTATAAATTTTATTATGTTCTTCATAAATTTTCACATTTTTATTATTTATCATTATAATTATTATTCTTATTTTTATTTTTATTATTCATACTAAATCAAATCCTAAAAAAAATAATCTAATTTCTAACATTTTTCTATTTTTTGAATTATAAATAACAAATAAGTAAATAAATAAATTCGAAATAAATAAATACAAAAAATCGAAAAATCCGACTTACCTGGATCCGGGTCGGTGCGCGGGTCGAGTCGGTCGATCGGACACGGCGGTTGGGAGTGCTCATTGATGGCGTTCCGACGGCTTTTCGAAGCGGTTGAGGTGTCGATTCCTAGGTTTTCGGGGGTAAGGAACTCAACTGTGCGGTGGTTTGCTTCAGAAACGCTTCTTGGTGGCTGCCCAACACTTGATCGGTGGTCGCGGTTTTGAACAACTCCGGCGAGGCTTCGATTCTCTCATTTTTCTCACTTTTGATCTGTGATTCTGCCTCTCCACTTCATCCTCTATTTATAGGCGATCAAAATCGAGCTGGATAAGCTCGGATTTCCACCGATCGAAGCAAATCGGATTTGTGGTTAAAAAAAACAACTCCGATTTGTGTAAATCCATTGATTTGTTGCAATTTGACTCCAATTGGATGATGTTTATCTTATTTCTATTGAAAATCCATTGGATTTGTGCAAAAAATCAAATCAAAACGGTTGAAATTCGGATTTTTCTCCTTGCCGGCGATCTCGAACAGAGGTTGAAGATGATCACGCGCCCAGCGCGTGCGTTCGCTCTAGCCAATCGGATGCTGACACGTGTCCCAGGCAGAGTAAAATTTCACAAAACGCGGATTCTACTTCCCCCGCATTTCGAGCCCCTGACCTCACACCCCCGCGAGCGCCTGACCCTGGTCTGGACCAGCTGAGCTAGCCCACTTTCACGATTTTATTTACTTCGCAAATTGCATATATGCAATGCAATTTTTTATATTTTTTTGTATTTTTTGAAATTTCAAAAATTTATAAAAATTATTTAATCGTTATTGTTGTCATTTATGAAATTATTTTCCAAAATTGATGTATTTTCCTATTTATTTTTATTTTTTGAATATTTTTCCTATTATTTCCAAATTAGAGAAAAAAATGGAAAAAAAAATTGGAAAAAGTTGAAAATTAACTATTGTTGATTATTATTGATCCTTAGGGCAAAAATGGGGTGTTTACAGCTGCCCCTCTTTGTAGTAAAGTTTGAAAAACTTAACTACAAAGACAAGAAAGATGCCATTTTTGGCCTCTTGATTGAATGGATAATGCCTTGGTTTGGCTGGTTATTTAGAATTTGGTTTCTGGTAGGAAAATGCTCCATGAGTTAATAATCCCATGAGTCTTTTATGATGGTTGGTATTGCTTAGGGATTGGTCCTAACAATCTAGAGTAATGTATTCTCCTAAAAGGTGCTCTATGGGCTGACTACTTGGCGATAGGAAATATCTCCAACATTGTTTAGGAGTGTCGAATAGCTGATGATAGGAAGCATCTTATCGGATTGGCAACCTTGAAGAGAAGATTATCTTAGGAAGCACTCTCATGAGCTGGCCACCCGTCAACAGAAGCGTCTGACTAGACTAGCGACTGTTTAGAAAAATACCTTCGAAGAGTGCTCCTATGAGCTAATTGATCGGTCATCAAAAGTGCTCCTACGAGCTGACTAATTAATGGATTCGAAGAGTGCTCCTCTGAGCTAACGGATCGATAGATTCGAAAAGTGCTCTTCTTGAGCTAACTGATCGATAGATTTGAAAAGTGCTCCTCTGAGCTAACTTTAGGAAAAGGTGTCTAGGAAAGTGCCCCTTCGCTAGCTAACTGACCTATAGCGAGAGGACATGCCTCAAAAGGTGCCCCTGTGGGCTGACATTTAGAAGGTGTGTTTGGGAAAGCGCCCCATTATGGGCTGACTAACCCTAGCGGGAAGTGTCTTCTTAGACTCACGACCCTGGGGGGAAATGTCTCGAAAGGTGCCCCTACAAGCTGACCTTGAGACAAGATATTTAGGAGAGTGCCCCATTGTGGGCTGACTAACCTATAACATAGAAAAATGTCTCAAAAAGGTGTCCTTGTGGGTTGACCCTAAGAGTGGATATCTAGGAATGTGCTCCTCTATGGGCTGACTAATCCATGGTAGGAATACATGTTTCAGAAGGTGCCCCAATGTGCTGACCCTATGAGATATTTAGCAAAGTGCCCCATTGTGGCCTGACTAACCTATGGCATAGAGAAAACGTCTTAAAAAGGTGCCCTTGTGGGCTGACCCTAAGAGAATGTGTAGGGAAGTGCCCCGATGTGGGCTAACTAACCTATGACAAAATGTCTCGAAAGGGTACCCCTATGGGCTAACCCTGAAAGATGAAGTTTAGGAAAGTGCCCCTCTGTGGGCTGACTAACCTATGACAGGAAAAAATGTCTTGAAAGGTGCCTTTATAGGCCGACCTTAGGAAGGGATATCCAGGAAAGTGCCCCATTACGAGCCGACTAACCTTTTCAAGGGGATGTTTAGACAAGTGCCCTATTGTGGGTTGACTAATCTTATGTTTTTGAAAATGCTTATACTGACTGGGTTAAATGATTTGATGTTTTCATGATATGTGGATGATATTTATTTATTTTAATATGCTTGCCAATTTATCGTGGATAGCAACCAAACAACCAAATCTTCGTGTTGGTTTATTCCTACTTCGCTTCTTCTTATCTTGACACTGGGTTGAAAATGTTGATGTGTTTCGTTTTTTGTGCGCATGGCTTTTTTGACGGTAGTGTTATCCTACTAATGCACTAGTTTTAATGCTCAAGAGTAGATAGAATTATATTATAAAATTTATTGAGATTCAGTACCATTTTAGTGTTTATCCTTCATTGGTGAAGTGATGGGTAATGTGTTTAGGAATGTTTGTTGTAATTGGTAATTGGTTGGAATTATTGACCATTCAGAGACATTAACTTTGCTTGTAAAAAATGAAAACTAGACTCAACGAAACTTGTATTAAATATTGGCTTTCATAAACACTGGCAAAATTTCAATTCCCTTACCTAAGGATGGTACATCTTTACAGCATCTACATTAATGGGGTCTCTCAATTCTGGACTATCCATTTGAGTCAATATTAAAGCCCCTCCTGACAATACCTTTTTTACCATGTATGGACCCTCATAATTTGGGGAAAATTTTCCTCTGGAGTCTTGGGCATTCGGGAGAGCCTTCCTTAGCACCAGATCCCCTTCTTTGAAGTATCGAGGCCTCATCTTCTTGTTAAATGCTCGGGCCATCCTTCGTTGGTAACACTGGCCGTGACATAATGCAGTGAGTCTTTTTTCATCAATCAGATTCAGCTGATCAAGCCTCTTCTTTACCCAGTCTGATTCAGTTAACTGAGTTTCTGACAAAATTCTGAATGACGGTATTTCGACCTCGACTGGTAGCACTGCCTCAGTACCATATACCAATGAATATGGGGTAGCTCCAGTAGATGTTCTTATTGAAGTCCTATAAGCCATGAGAGAAAATGGTAACATTTCGTGCCAATCTTTGTAAATAGTTGTCATTTTTTCGATGATCTTTTTGATATTCTTGTTGGCTGCTTCTACTGCCCCGTTCATCTGAGGTCGGTAGGGAGTTGAATTTCTATGGTTTATGTGGAATTGTTGACATAAACCCGTCATCGACTTGTTATTAAGATTTGTACCATTGTCGGTGATGATGGACTCAGGAACTCCATATCGAGCTATTATGTCCTTTTTTAAGAAACGAACTATCACCCCTTTGGTGACATTGGCATATGACAAAGCTTCTACCCATTTGGTGAAGTAATCAATTGCCACCAATATGAACCTGTGGCCATTGGATGCTGTTGGAGTGATTGGGCCAATTATGTTGATTCCCCACATGGAGAAAGGCCATGGTGCTGATAACAAGTGTAGCTCGTTGGGTGGAGCGTTTATCCGGTTTGCATATACTTGACACAAATGACAGTGCTTGACATATTTTATGCAATCCGATTCCATGGTTAGCCAATAGTATCCTAACCTCATGATTTTTCGGGCCAACATGTAGCCGTTTATATGAGGTCCACATACTCCTTCATGTACCTCTTTCATCAGTTCATAGGCTTCATTTTTATCCACACATCTTAACAAGGTGGTATCAGACGATCTTTTGTAAAGTATAGACCCACTTAATAAGAAATGACTTGCTAACCTTCTGAGTGTTCTCTGGTCATTCTTGCTAGCCATTTCAGGGTATTTGCTTTCTTGGGGAAAAGTTTTGATGTCGTGATACTAGGGCTTGTCATCTTGTGCTTTTTCAATTGTTAAATAGTAGGCGGGCCGATTTTCGATGTCTATTTTCATCGGTTGGACTTCGGCTCCCCCTGTTATCTAGATCATAGATTCTAGTGTGGCGAGTGCATCTGCAAACTGATTCTGAGTTCTTGGGATATATGTGAAAGTGATTGCCTTGAATTCTTCGATTAGCTTTGTCAAATGTTGATGGTATGGTACCTGTTTGAGGTCTTTAGTCTTGTATTCCCCTCTTGTCTGTAGTATGATGAGCGATGAATCCCCATATACTTCTAATTTCCAGATTTCCATTTGGCAAGCCATTTTGAGGTCGAGAATGCACGCCTCATATTCCGCGATATTATTGGTATATGGAAATGTGAGTCTTGTCACTACAGGGAATTGTGTGATGTCTGGGGATATCAACACTGCCCAGATCCCGCAACCGAATACGTTGGCAGCTCCGTCGAAGAACATTTTCCACTTAGGGTTCTGCTCTATCTCACGGTCTTCTACCGGTATATCTTCCGCTGTTAATATATTTTCGTCCAGGAATTGGGCTTGTAGCTCTTGGGAATCTGCCTCGACAGGGTGTTCTACCAATTGGTCGGCTAAGGCTTTCCCTTTCATCGAGTTTTGATTTATGTATGTGATGTCAAACTCTGATAAGAGCATTTGCCATTTAGAGATTCTCCCTATCAAAACGGGTTTCTCCGCCAAGTATTTCAAAGGATCATGTCTTGTCAGCAGCTCAATATGATAGTAAAGGGTGTATTGCCTTAACCGGTGCATGACCCAAATCAGAGCATAACAAGTCCTCTCTACCTCTGCATACCTCTGTTCCCCGTCTGTGAATTTCTTGCTCAAATAATATATGGAACACTCTCTTCCCTCTTCATCTTTTTGCCCTAACACGCATCCCATGGATTTAGGGAGTATCGTGAGGTATAAGAATAAGGGCTTCCCTTGCTTCGGGACTATCAAGACTGGAGGTTTTATGAGATAGTCTTTGATCATCCTGAATGCTTCTTCACATTCGTCATCCCATTCTACTGCATCATTCTTTTTCAACAGACGGAATAGCGGCCGGCACTTATCTGTAAGCTGTGAGATGAAACGAGCTATGTAATTTAATCTTCCCAAAAAACCTCTTACTTCTTTGACAATGAGTGGGGAAGGTAGCTCTAATATAGACTTTACTTTGTCAGGGTCGATTTTAATGCCTTCCCGGCTTATGACAAACCCTAACAATTTGCCTGTTGTGACCCCGAAAGTGCATTTCTCTAAGTTTAACTTGAGCTGGAATTTTCTCAGTCGTTTAAACAATTTCCTTAAGATATCTATATGACTTTCTTCTTCTTTAGATTTGGCTATCATGTCATCGACGTATACTTCAACTTCTCGATGCATCATGTCATGAAGTATCGCGACCATGGCTCTCTGATGCATTGCCCAGGCGTTTTTCAAACCGAAGGGCATGACTTTGTAACAGAAAGTTCCCTATGTTGTGACGAAAGTCTTTTTGGTTTTATCTTCTTCAGCCATTTTTATTTGATTATATCTTGAGAAACCGTCCATAAATGAGAAAAGATGGTTTCCTACAGTGTTGTCCACTAGAACATCAATGTGAGGTAGGGGGAAGTTATCCTTTGGCATAGCTTGGTTTATGTCCCAGAAGTCTACGCATACGCGTACTTTTCCATTTTTTTTCATAACAGGGACTATATTTGCTACCCATTCTGGGTAATCGAACACTTCGATGAACCCTACTTCTAGTAGTTTCTTGACTTCTTCCTTAATCTTTAGTAAGATGTCAGGCCTAAATCTTCTCAATTTTTGTTTTTTAGGTTTGACATCTTCCCTTGTAGGAAGCCTATGAACCACTATTGATTGGTCTAGTCCTAGCATGTCACCATATGACTAGGCAAACACATCTGCATATTCAGTTAACAGCTCGGTCATTTCACACTTTTGCTCGGCACTTAAACTGGTCCCGATTTTGAGGTTTTTAGGTTTTTCCATGCTTCCTAGATTTATTGTCTCCATCGGGTCGTCAATTGAAATTCTGCTTTGTTCATGTTTTTGCCAATTTTCTTATATTATCTCGTGATCAAGGATATCGCCTTCAACAACTGACCCAGCAGCGTTGGAAACGTTATCAGCGTTTTTATTTTCTACCTGCGCGAAATATCCCTGATGTTCGATGGTAGGAGATCTGGGTGGAGTAAAATGAAAGCATATATATAAGTAAGACAAACTGTAATTGAATTATAAAGAAGTCTCAATAAAAATTTGTTTAACAATCATTCTCTAACCTTGAGCTGACCTAGAGCTATCAATAGGATAACAGAACCAATTATTGAGAGCTGGATGTTGATTGGACGTGCGAGGGGTTGGGCTCCCATTGCTGACGTCATCTTCGCTTATCCGTGGCTCTTGAATGACAGTTGCTTTTCTGAAAGATTGCTGGAGGGGTGGAATACGCATCAGGGTGTTGCTTGGCTTCTCTTTCATCATGCCTTTCACACCTCTGGCTTGTGCTTCTTCCCGAGCTGTAGGAACGTACCCTAGTCCAAACGTCCCTTGCTGCCCCTCCTTAAACTGATGGCCCTCCTTGCTGGTCACCACGTTCACCTCATTAAATATTTGGAGACTAAGGTCTTCTGAACCCTCCTCCCCAATGTATGGTATGGCAGTTTCTTTATATATTGCATAATCCTACTCGCCTAGCACGGTGACTATCTGCCCATTCGCAATAAATTTGACCCTTTGATGGAGACTGGAGGGTATGGCTCCAGCGGCATGTATCCAAGGCCTTCCTAGGAGTAGGTTGAAAGATCTTGGGATGTCAAGGACTTGGAAAGATATGTGGAACACTTGTGGGCCAATCTCCACCGGTAGGTTTATCTCTCCTACTATGTCTCTTTTTGACCCGTCAAAAGCCTCAACCACCGTTGAGCTAGGTTTTATATTGCTTGGATTGACCCCCAATAAGTCGAGGGTAGCCAATGGGCAAACGTTGAGGGACGACCCGTTGTCGATGAGTACTCGGGAGACAATCGTGTTGTTACACCTTACCACTATGAAGAGTGGTTTTGTATGTTGGTCTCCATCCTCTCCTAGCTCTTCCGAGGAGAAAGATATCTAGTCCATGATGAAAATAGAATCCGCCACATGGCTTATTTTGTCTGTAGCGATGCCTTCTAGGACTTGAATTTGTTTGAGCACTTTGAAAAGTGCTTCCCTGTGAGGCTCAGAGGCTGTAAGAAGGCCCATGAGTGATATTTAAGCTGGAACTTTGTTTAGTTGTTCCATGATCTTGTATTCACTCGCTTTGACCATTTCTGTAAATGTAGCGAGCCCCTCTTGCTCTTCCTCTCCTGTCTCCATGTTGGGCTCTTCGGTCAGGACTTTATATTTCGGGTCATATACTCTCCCAAAGCGAGTGATTCCTCCCACCATAGGGGGTCGCTCTTGCTTGAGGGTTTGATAGTCAAAAGGCGCGGCCTTATACCTCTCTACCGGTATTGGGACATTGAATACGTATCTTTTCTTCGGGATTTGTATCTCAGTTGACTGTCCCTCATAGGATTTTATTACCTTTGGCTTTTGATGCGAATTGATCATGTTTATAGATTTCTCCTCTTCCTTTGGCGGGTTGCCTCTTTCTCAAACTCGAGCCCCCATCCACTAGGTGGCCCATATACAGTCGGGGTATAAGAGTAGTTCACTAGGTACTCAAATCTCCCATGTGACTCTCCCAAAGTGCCGACTGTTGGGTCTCCAGCTAACCATCTTCTTTTGATATGTGACTTAGGGGTGTTCTCTGGAGCTTGACGAGACTGCCTTTTTTGTTGGTTTGTCGCCTTTTGCTTAGGGGCTCCTTTGGGAGCTGACTCCTCAGATGTGATCATGTTGATGATGGGTTTATGATTGGGCAGTAGGTTAGTGTTGACATTGGGTGCTGGGGTGTTAACAAAATCCAGCTGTACAATTCCTGCGTTGATTAAATCCTAGATTTTGTGTCGAAGCCTCCAGCATCTATCTGTAGAATGCCCTTCTTGACCCATATGATAGTCACATTTGAGGTTCGAGTCGAAGTTTCTGGGCTTGTACCGGTCGTTGGGGATTTCGAAGCTGATCAAGTTGTCTGCCCGTAGCCAAGCAAAGACCTGGCTGAGCGGGATCGGAATTGGGGTGAACTGTCATAGGACCTTGGTAGTCTGGGTATGACTTGTCGTGGAGTGCTGGGCTGGGGTACTTGTGGTCTGAAATGTCACACGAGTTCCGGCCTTGTCTGCCTTATCGGAGTGGACCGTGCTGACGGTAGACTCTTTGGCTCTATTACCTCCTAAGGGCCTTTGTGTTGGTGTGACCCTGGGAGGATCTATTGCTTGGAGTCTGCCTGTGGTGATGGCACTTTCAATCCAGCATCCCACAGCTACCACTTCTGCAAAGCTGGATGATGTCTGTCCCACCAGATGTGAGAAGTAGGTCTTGTTTAGAGTGTTGCCAAATATGGATGTCAACTCTTTCTCAAAAATTGGGGTTGCTACTCTGGCGGCTTGAGCTCTCTAGCGTTGAGCATACTCCTTAAAAGGCTCAATGTGTCTTTTTCGAAGACTCCCTAGATCAATCACGGAGGGGGCGACTTCAATATTAAACTTGTACTAATCATAAAACGCTTGGGCTAGCCTTTCCTAAGTGTAGACATGATTGAAATCTAGGTAGGCGTACCAGACCAATGTAGGGCCTATGAGGCTGTCTTGGAAAGTCTGGATCATCAGTTGGTCATATTGAGCATACTTGCTCATCTTTCGAGCGTATAGCCTTGTATGCATTTTGGGGCAACCAGTCCCATCATACTTCTCAAATTCCGGGGTCTTGAACTTATTAGGATACACCTCTTCCCGGTATGCTGGCAGACTGGTGATTCCGGCTTGCTCGAAACCATCAGGCCCCTCAATTGTCTTCATCTTGTCATGGAGCTGTTGGAAGAGTCTTTTCTTCATCTCTTTCTGTCTCTCCTCCATCTCTTTCTTCAGGTCATCAGAGGTTGGACCCTGGTTGATCCTCGGCTCATACTCAAAGGCCGGGTTGAGGTGGGAATTGATTTCTTCATATTCTGGAGGCTACCCCTCCATCGCCTTCCATTTTCTGGCCCCTGAATGCTCTTCGAAGGAGGCCGATGCTTTCAATCAAGAGGTGGATCTGTGTAGCTAACTGTTGGACCGTTTGTTCCAGGGATACGATCTTAGAGTCTGAAGCAGCATCAACACTTGCGTTGTTGCGGTTGTCGCCACTATTTGCCATCTTTGTTTTTGAACGTGTGCAAATTGGGCTTCTGGGAGGGTTCGGTTGTTTAGGAGCTATCTTGATACCTGACGCGCATTTTTTCCTTTTTTAGTATAATGTATGCAAATGTGATGCATGTGTCACACAGATGCTAAAAAATAAAAAGGGGTCAACAATTGATTGATGATGTAATATTGAAACCTTATTTTTATTAATGTTGGAAACTTTGGAGTTTAATACTTAAAAAAAAAACAAAACAAATGAAAGAAGACAATGATAATCTATTTCCTAGCTCTTGGTCTTCTATTGTGGAGACTCAGGCTTCCCATTGGTGACGGCTTCTAATTCTTCAACTTTGGCTTTGGTCTTCTCTAGCTATACTTCCAAGGCTTTGTTCCTTTGGTCGGATTCCTTGAATCGCCCTTTCCAAATGTCTTTCTTATAATCTGCAGCTTCAAAATATACCTCCATCCGGGCCTTGACCTGCTCTAGGTAAATTTCCAGCTCCGGATTTACCTTGTCCGGCCTTGGTTTGGTGACATCTGGGACTCGGTATGCTCTTTCCCCTATCTGATACGGCTGGTGGATTACGAACTCCCTGGTGGCTTGCTGCTTTCCCACTTCGCCATCTAGCTCATCGAGGTCTACATTCGAGCTTTTGATTCTGGCTTCCCAAAGTGCTTTGACCTCTGCCAGCTTAGCAAACTTTTCAGCCACTAGTAAGTTCGGATCTTGGTACTCGAATGTGACTGCTTCCAGCGAGGGCCGATAAACTATGCCTTGAATAGTACCGAACTGGCGGACCACCGAGTTGGGGTGATAACCTATACATCCGCTGATTCCGATCAGAGGCACGGCTTGAAAGTTACTGCAGGTTAAAATAATTTTGTCGTAGCAACTCCACCTGGCTGTCCACAGAATGTCATCGACACTGAAACTTTTAAGCACTTCTACCCAACTATGGCTGGTAAGGTCGTCAGGTAGCTTTATCTTCTCTATGCATGAGTCCACGAGATCCACTTGTTGAGCCAATGTTTTCCAGACCATGTTTAGCCCGAAACACTTGAGGTGACTTACAAACCATATCAGTATAAGGTTGATATTTGAGCGGAGGATCCCGTGGCCTTTCTTCTTGATAAAGTTTAAGTTCCGGATCTGTTCAGCCAATAGAGCCGGGATTTAAGATCTTCCTTCCAGGAATTGGGTCACCAATTCTGCAACTCGGTAATGGACATAGAAAGTTCCGGTGGGGAATAGTATGGTGGCGAAAGCTGTCAGGATGAAAGCTGATGAGATCCATGATGAGAGTCGAGTCGGAAGAAGGAATGTGGATCCTCTTGAAGTGCCGCCTGGACCGATCACAAGAAGTTGAGCGAAATGACTCAAGGAAGCACTTAACGGGTTGATAAAGGATGTCCATGAAGCCGGAAAGGATTGGAGCAATTATGAAGTTGGAACGGATTGGAACAACCATGGGAAGACCCTTGCTCTTGTACAAGTCACACTGGACACGGGATGAAGAGGGCGTGTATTTTCAAGGCACGGCCGTGTAGGAATCTCAAGATTACACAGAATCATACACGGCCAGACACACGGCTAAAAGGCACGGCCGTGTATGGAGTCAAGCAAATCCACAGAAAGATACACGTCTAGAAGTACACGGCCGTGTATCTCTTCAAGGCCTGCTCAAGGCCGCCGGCCTTCATTCCAACACCGCCGGCCTTCATGTTTACACCGTCGGCTTTCTTGTTCTGTTTTTGTTTTTTTTACGCAACTTATCTAAGTTATGTCATTTTGGGCTTTAATGTTACACATTGTAAACCCTAATATAAGCTCCTAGGGTTAGAATACAGAGGATATATGACATACATATGAGAACATTAAACATCTTGGAGAGGCTCCTCTCTTGGTTCTTCAAGAACTAATTTGAACTTATTAGATTGATTTCCGTAGCGTTCATCCCGACTTATCAATCGGTCTTTCATCCCGATTGTGGCGTCTTCACATCATACCAAGGTTCTTGTCTCGCTTATAGACAACGGGTCGCGGTTTCCACTTTAGGTGTTTGGGTGTCTTAGGTAACGAATTTCCGAACGTATTGGTATTGGGTTTCGTCACGGGTTGGCGTGGTTCTTATCAGTTTGGTATCAGAGTTTAGGTTTGTCAAAACATCAAGTTCGGTTGAGGAAGGTAACATCAAAACCCTAACTCCAATCGTTCATATCCATTGTTAGCATTCAATTTCGTAATTTTAATTTTCTTTTGATAGTGTAGTATCTACTAGTCGATTGTTACAAAAAAAAAAAAAAAGAAGAGAAAAGAAAAGAAAGACAAGAGAAATGTGATCAAAAGTAAAAAAAAAAAAAAAAAAGAGACAAAAAAAAATTTCGGATAGAAAAATAGAGGAAAATTTACGAACCCTAGAGTTGTTTTGAATTCTACGGAAGGGGATTGGTGTAGTTCGGGTTAGTTCCAAGAGAATTGAGAAGAGGAAGTTGGCGAGTTGATATCATCATTGTTTGTGAGAATACACGAGTGACTGTGTGATATCATCATTTGAGCGAAACACGTAAGGGAGTGTATCGTGAGGTTTAATTATCTATATATATTTGTGTTAGTACTAATCTTTTCTGCAGGAGCTATGTCGAGGCAACATTCTCCGGAAGGTGAGAGGGGAAGGTTTGATGCTAGGTTAGTAATTGAGGCATTGAGGGGTGAGATGAAGAGGATGTTCCAAGAGGGAATGGAACAAATTCATGAGACAGTAGAGCTAAGACTAGAGCAATCCACAAACGTATTCCAAGGGTGTAAGATGGAGAGTCGTTCTAGGAGAGTATCGAGGGGTGGAGATGAAATGTCGGATGATGACTTTGATGAGCCTTCTGTTGGGAGTTATAGAGGATATAGTGGTCGGAATAGAGGAACTAGGGATTGGGAAGATAGATGATAAGATCACATTATACTTATATTTTCTTTTGGATTTATATTAAATTTATTTCAATATTATAAGAAAATATAAAGAAATGATATTTAATGGTGTTTATTGTGAAAATTCAGGTTTTGAGGACCCAAAAGTAAATTACAAGTTAATTGGAGGAGTTTTTCACAAAATTGAAGAAGCGAGCGGAAGATTGCACTGAAGGCCGTCGGCCTTAAGCCGGCCTACATTAAACCGGCCTCAAAAGGCATTAAAGCCGCCAGCCTTGAGCCGACCTACATTGCTCCCCGGATATCCATTGCGAAAATCTCTCCAAAATCGTATCTTAATTAATTTGCTGACTCAACTCCTCATCAGATCAACCTTATCCTCCTCCTCTTTGGATCTATAAATAGGCCCCTTGTGTGAACCTTGGAAGCATCCCTTTTGTTTAGCATCCTTTGTTTTTCTTCTTTGTTTTAGCATCATTTGTCTTTCTTTTGAATCATTAGAATTCCCTTAGGAACTTTAGGATTTTATATTCTCTTTAATTCCTTTACATTTCATGTTATTCCAAATTTTAGTTTGAAGAAAGAATGTTATTTTGCTAAAGTTTGCTTTCAATTGAAGAATTCGAGGAATCATTTTGGAAGATTGAAGTTCTACAAACTCTTGAAGATTACAGCAATTGTTTCATTTACTTTAGTTTCTTTTATGCCATTTATTAGTTTATTCTTGTTGTTCAATATGCATTCCATTGCACCTATTTATTTCAATTGTTTTTATGCAATTCATACTATAATGTTCTAAATCATCCTTGTAGGAAACATGATGAAGCCATAATTCAACTAAAATGATCATTGTATTCATGTTATAGGACATATAGATATACGGAATTTTCATATAAGAAGTCCTGCTACGAATTGTATTTTGTAATTGAAATCAATACGTAGGAATGTGAATGACTCGAAAGAGAAATTTAGGTTTTATCAGGAATTCCTAAGTAAGATTTAATAATTCATGTGGAAGCAGCATTATTGAATTTTATTAGAAATTAACCTAAGTGTTTCATGCAATATTTTTATTAAAATTTTCACTAAGGGATTAGGAGAAATTATTTTAAAGATATTAGACAATCATATAATTGGGAAATTTATGATTGTGAATTAGAATCCTCATTTGATTTTAATTAGCGGGAGCTATTAAATTAAATTGGGGTAACATTACTTTAAAACTTGATAAAGGATTAAGGTTTTGTTAATTTCTTATGAAAATCCATATAGCTATGAGTTATTATAACATGAAGGAAATATGATTAGTAGAATTAGGGTGGATTCTATTTCCCACCATCAATTCATCATTTTGCAAACACAATTCTCTTTTTGAGCATTTAGTATAATTCATTCAATTCTCATCAAACATCGTTGTCTAAATAATAGTAGAAATTGATATAGATCTATTACTTAATCAATCTTCGTGGTTCGACACTCTTCTCTCACTATATTACTTGATCCGATCCGGTACACTTGCCGGTATTTATTCACGATCATTTTATATCTCTTTTCGCGTGGATCAATAGAGGAGATAGGAATAGAGAGGATGATCAATTAAGTAGCATAAAGATGAAGATTCCTCCTTTCCAAGGGAAGAATGATCTCGAGGCGTACTTAGAGTGGGAGAAAAAGGTGGAGATGGTGTTTGATTGTCACAACTATAGTGGGAGAAAGAAAGTAAAACTTGCTACCATTGAGTTTTCGGATTATGCTATAGCGTGGTGGGATCAACTAATGTTGAATAGGAGGAGTGGCGAGCCACCTATTGAGTCTTGGGAAGAGATAAAAAGAGTGATGAAGAAGCGGTTTGTGCCTGCGTATTACTATCGTGAATTGCACAACAAGTTGCAAACTCTGAGGCAGGGAAGCCGAAGTGTAGATGAGTATTTCAAGGAGATGGAAGTCACTATGATTAGGGCGAATGTAGAGGAGGATAGAGAGGCTACAATGGCTAGGTTTCTTGCTGGGTTAAATAGAGAAATCTAAAATGTGGTTGAATTGCAGCATTATGTAGAATTGGAGGATATGGTTCACATGGCTATAAAGGTTGAAAACTAGCACAAGAGGAAAGGTAGTAGTAATGCATGGTTTCCACAGGGTAATGGTTCATCCACTTGAAAGACCAACCAATGGAAGAAAGAAGAAAAGCCTTTACCCACCAAACCAAAAGGGGAGCTGAGGCAAGCGGGTTCTACTCCTGGTAACCAAGGTAACCTTGATTCTTCTACTTCTAGAAATCGTGACATTAGATGTTTTAAATGTCAAAGTAGAGGCCATATTGCTAGTCAATGTCCAAATAGGCGTGTGATGATTTTGCGTGAGGATGGTGAGTATGAGACTGAGGGGGATAGTGAAGAAGATGATATGCCTCCATTAGAGGATGCTAGTGATGATGAGGAGCCTGCAATGGGAAGGCTAGTGGCAGTAGTGAAGCGAGCGTTGAATGTGCAGGTGAAGGAAGAAGAGGAGGTGCAAAGAGAGAATATATTTCATACTAGATGCTATCTAGGAGATCACATTTGTAGTTTGATCATTGATGGAGGGAGTTGCACCAATGTAGTGAGTAATTTTATTGTTGAGAGGCTGGGGCTCAAAACCGTTAGACACCCTAGTCCATATAAATTGCAGTGGTTGAATGATAGTGGAGAGACTAAGGTGAGTAAGCAAGCATTGATTGGTTTCCGCATTGGTAGGTATGAGGATGAGGTGTTATGTGATGTAGTGCCAATGCAAGTGTGTCATGTGTTGTTGGGGAGGCCATGGCAATGTGATAGGAAGGTTGTTCATGATGGCTTTTCTAACAAGTATACGCTTGTTCACCAAGGAAAAAGCTTTAATCTTAAACCTTTAACACCTAAGCAGGTGTATGAGGATCAGTTGCAGCTATAACAGTCTTTTGCAAAACATAAGGTGAGTGAAAAGCAGTGGGAGAGTGAGAGAGCAACAGACAATGAGAAAGAAAAGGAATACAAAAGTCGAACTCAAAAGGAAAAAGAGAGGAAGGCTAGAAAGAGTGTGAGAGACCAAGTTGAAGGGGGATCAACTTTAGTGGTGAGTGAAAAGGAGAGGGCAGCCTTGCAAAAGGAGAGTTGTGTGGCAAGAGCGAGTGTAGTAAGGAGAGCGTTAGTGATGAGGCAACCTATGTTGTTGCTGGTTTTTAAAGAAACATGTTTGACTACTAATGAACTATCTAACTCTTTGCCTAGTGTGGTTGTGTCTCTTGTGCAGGACTTTGAAGATGTCTTCCCTGAGGAGATTCCAAAGGGATTACCACCTTTTCGTGGTATTGAGCACCAGATTGACCTTGTACCTGGAGCATCGATTCCAAACAAGCCAGCTTATAGGAGCAATCCGGAGGAGACAAAGGAACTCCAAAGGCAGGTCGATGAATTAATAGAGAAGGGGTACGTGAGAGAAAGCATGAGTCCATGTGCAGTGCCTGTGATTTTGGTGCCTAAGAAGGATGGGACATGGAGAATGTGTGTTGACTGCCGCGCCATCAACAACATCACGGTAAAGTATCGTCATCCCATTCCTCACTTAGATGATATGTTAGACGAGTTACATGGGTCTAGTGTCTTTTCCAAAATTGATCTGAAAAGTGGATATCACCAAATTAGAATGAAAGAAGGTGATGAATGGAAAACTGCATTCAAAACAAAATATGGATTGTATGAGTGGTTAGTAATGCCTTTCGGTTTAACTAATGCACCTAGTACTTTTATGAGACTTATGAACCATGTTTTGAGGACTTTTATTGGAAAATTTGTGGTTGTTTATTTTGATGATATCCTCATTTACAGCAAGAGTTTGGAAGATCATATATCTCACTTGAGGGATGTTTTAGAAGTGCTTCGAAAGGAACAATTATATGCTAACCTCAAGAAGTGCACTTTTTGCACAGACAAACTTATGTTTCTTGGTTTTGTTGTTAGTGCACAAGGAATACAGGTTGATGAAGAAAAGGTTCGTGCGATCCAAGAATGGCCTAGTCTAACCAATGTAAGTAATGTACGGAGCTTCCATGGACTAGCGAGCTTTAACAGGAGATTTGTGAAGGATTTCAGTATCATTGCAGCACCACTTACTGAGGTAATTAAGAAGAACGTGGAGTTCAAATAGGGAGAGCAGCAAGAGAAGGCCTTTCAGACGCTTAAAAATAAGCTAACTTAGGGGCCATTACTTGCTTTACCTAACTTTGCTAAAACGTTTGAAATTGAGTGTGATGCTTCAGGATTAGGTATTGGAGTAGTGCTTATGCAGGAGAGAAGACCGATTGCATTCTTTAGCGAGAGGCTAAGTGGGGGCAACCTTGAACTACCCTACTTACAACAAGGAGTTATATGCATTGGTTCGAGCCCTAGAGACGTGGCAACACTACCTGTGGCCAAAAGAGTTCATGATCCACACTGATCATGAATCTTTGAAGTACTTGAAGGGGCAACATAAGCTAAACAAGAGGCATGCTCGTTGGGTGGAGTTCATCGAAACATTTCCATATGTCATCCACTATAAGCAAGGTAAAGAGAATGTCGTGGTTGATGCACTTTCTAGAAGGTATACTCTTATTTCTACTCTTAGTTCTAGATTGCTTGGTTTTGAGCACATTAAGGAATTATATGCTGCTGATCGAGATTTTTGTGAGGAGTATGTGCATTGTGAGAAGGGTGGGCATGGTAAATTTTATAAGCATGAAGGATTCTTGTTTAGGGAGAATAAACTATGCATTCCAAATTGTTCTTTAAGAGAATTATTAGTGAGAGAGTCTCATGGAGGAGGTTTAATGGGACATTTTGGAGTAGCTAAAACCTTAGGGGTATTGCATGAACACTTCTATTGGCCTCACATGAAACGAGATGTTGAGAGGATTTGTGAGCGATGTGTCACGTGTAAGCAAGCGAAATCTAGAGTCCAACCTCATAGGTTTTATACCCCACTTCCCATTCCTCATGAGCCTTGGGTAGATATTTCTATAGATTTTGTGTTAGGATTGCCCAGGTCTAGACATGGTCAGGATTCTATTTTTGTAGTTGTGGATAGATTTTCTAAGATGGCACATTTCATTCCTTGTCACAAAACGGATGATGCTTGTAATATTGCTAATTTATTCCTTAGGGAAGTTGTGCGATTGCATGGTATGCCTAGAACAATTGTATCAGATAGGGATGCTAAGTTCTTGAGCTACTTTTGGAAGACCTTGTGGGCTAAGTTAGGAACTAAGTTATTGTTTTCTACTACTTGTCATCCACAGACTGATGGTCAAACTGAGGTAGTAAATCGAACCTTATCTACTTTGTTGAGGGCTGTAATTAAAAAGAATATTAAAAGTTAGGAGGATTGTTTGCCGCATGTTGAATTTACTTATAACCATACAGTGCATTCTGCTACTAAATTTACTCCTTTTGAGATTGTGTATGGTTTTAATGCACTAACTCCTTTAGATTTATCACCTTTGCTTGTTTCTGAGTATGTTAATTTAGATGGCAAGAAGAAGGCCGAATTTGTTAAACAGATCCATGAGAAGGCAAGACTAAACATTGAGCGAAGAACAGAGCAGTATGTGAAACAAGCCAACAAGGGTCGTCGACAAGCTGTCTTTGAACCTGGAGATTGGGTTTGGGTTCACATGCGCAAAGAGCGGTTTCCCGTGCAGCGTCGATCTAAACTACTTCCTAGAGGCAATGGACCATTTCAAGTTCTTGAGCGCATCAATGATAATGCATACAAGATAGATTTGCCTGGTGAGTATCAAGTAAGTGCCACATTTAATGTTACTGATCTGAGTCCTTTTGATGTAGGTGATGATTTGAGGACAAATCCTTTTCAAGAGGAGGGGAATGATGAGATCCATGATGAGAGTCGAGTCGGAAGAAGGAATGTGGATCCTCTTGAAGTGCTGCTTGGACCGATCACAAGAAGTCGAGCGAAACGACTCAAGGAAGCACTTAACGGGTTGATAAAGGATGTCCATGAAGCCGGAAAGGATTGGAGCAATTATGAAGTTGGAACGGATTGGAACAACCATGGGAAGACCCTTGCTCTTGTATAAGTCACACCGGACACGGGATGAAGAGGGCGTGTATTTTCAAGGCACGACCGTGTAGGAATCTCAAGATTGCACAGAATCATACACGGCCAAACACACGGCTAAAAGGCACGGCCGTGTATGGAGTCAAACAAATCCACATAAAGATACGCGTCTAGAAGTACACGGCCGTGTATCTCTTCAAGGCCGGCTCAAGGCCGCCGGCCTTCATTCCAACACCACCGGCCTTCATGTTTACATCGCCAGCTTTCTTGTTCTGTTTTTGTTTTTTTTACGCAACTTATCTAAGTTATGTCGTTTTGGGCTTTAATGTTACGCATTGTAAACCTTAATATAAGCTCCTAGGGTTAGAATACAGAGGCTATATGACATACATCTGAGAACATTAAACATCTTGGAGAGGCTCCTCTCTTGGTTCTTCAAGAACTAATTTGAACTTATCGGATTGATTTCCGTGGCATTCATCCCGACTTATCAATCGATCTTTCATCCCGATTGTGGCGTCTTCACATTATACCAGGGTTCTTGTCTCGCTTATAGACAACGGGTCGCGGTTTCCACTTTAGGTGTTTGGGCGTCTTAGGTAACGAATTTCCGAACGTATTGGTATTGGGTTTCGTCACGGGTTGGCGTGGTTCGTATCAAAAGCATTTACCCTTCTTTGTCTATAGGTCTTGGGGTCCCCACACAATATGTCTTTCCTATCCCCATTGTCTTCTCGGGCAATGAACCAGGCTTCCAACTCATCCATCCGTATGCAGTATCCGTTACAGTCTGCTAAGGTTTTGTTGATTGCTATTTTGCGGATACCCAAGAGTCTGCTGAAAATACCGGCTGGCCCGGCCTTGAGATCTGGTACATAGACTTGGTTGGTTAGTGCTGGAGCCTGTAGCAGCTGGGTGTACTCTTCCAAAGTAGGAGTAATCTCATGTGACCCGATGAAGAAAGCCGTGGGCCCTATTTCCCATAGGTGGAGCATGGCTCGTACCAATGGCAAGTTCATCTCCATTTTCATCAGTGAGAAGATGGGCCCTATTTTCTGCTGGATGAAGGCCTTCTCCTCTGGGTTGTATAAGGTGAACCAGTGGTCCAATACCAATTTCGGATCTAAAGGTTTGCACACTCGGATTTCTTTGCGGAGGAGGCGGTCAACTGCGGTACTAGCCATCTATTACAACAGAAATTTCCTAATTACAACAAGAACTATTATAACATTACAGGGAAATAGATCTGAACTCCATGAACAAAAAATATTACATCATCATCAATTGTCAACCCATGACGCTATGTATGCAAATAGGTAGGTTCTAACTGGTCCCTAAGCTCTATGGGCTCCCGCATTCTCGGAGAAATGGATCTCAGGCCATATCGAAGCATTGGGTGGGGTAGCTTAATCGGTCCTGAACGGTGATCACATCATTTCGCCTGAAACCTACACAATGGTCCCCCGTCTTAGGGTCCTAAGACGGCCCGGGTTTGACCGTATCTATTCAAACAATTGTATGCATGCAGACCCAACAACAAAAGTAAAATAACTGAATAATAAATTTAGCTAAATCCCTGAAAGGTTAGCAACAGAACAATAATCAAAAGACATTTCTTAAAAAGGAGCAATTTGAGGAGATTCAGGTGGCTAGCCTACTAGAGAATTTCCTCCCCAGCGAAGTCGCCATCTTATCGAGTCTAATTTTTTATTTCCTATTTCTAATCCGATCTATACTAGACCCTATGCTCATCTAATGTAGACCCTCGACTTGAGTTAGGAACTTCGTTTTATTTTGGAGTCGCCACCCAACTGTTGTTGGGAAAGATTGAGATAAGAATAATGGAGCGGATCAATCCTAATTTGGACCACTAATCGTCGTGATTTCCTCTTCTCGTTTTTTTTTTTTTTTTGTGAAAAGAGGAAAGGGGAAAACCAGAGTTTTTAAGTTCGGAGGCTAACCTATTAAAACCCTAGGGTTACCACCTAATCTCCTAAAATCTTAACCTTATCGAGAAATGTCTTTTATTTATTTTTATTGTCTTTTATTGGATTTTTGGGTGAATTATTTTAAGAAAATGATCTTTATTCCTTTTTAGGGTTGGCCCGAATGGGTGCCTACGTACCTGCTATTCAGGATCAAACGTGCCGTAGTTCGCTTTTCTTGAAAAATTTTAATGTGTTTGTGAATTTTAATTATGAAATTTCTTTTGATTTATGTTTTTAGCATTTTAGGATTTTTTCTAAAAAATCTAAGCCTAAGCTTGATGCTCGATTTTTGAAAATAATACTTTTAAGGAAAAACACCAATTTTAGATTTATTTAAGAAAATGATTTTTCTAAGTGATAAAATTTAATTTTTTTTCTATTTTTCAACTCATTTCTATTATAAAATTTTATTGATTTTTTATTACTTTTTTATAATTTTTATAAATTTTTAGTTATTTATTAGTTTTTATTAATCTTTTTTTTCATAATTTTCATAATTTTTATTTTTATTGAAAAATTTTCCCCTAGATTTTTATCTATCCTATTTTTAAGATCTAAATTATTATTATTATTATTCTAATATTTTTATTATTTTCTTAATAAATTTTCACATTTTTATTATTTATCATTATAATTATTATTCTTATTTTTATTTTTATTATTCATACTAAATCAAATCCTAAAAAAAAATCTAATTTCTAACATTTTTCTATTTTTTCGAATTATAAATAACAAATAAGTAAATAAATAAATTCGAAATAAATAAAATAAATAAATAAATACAAAAGATCAGAAAATCCGACTTACCTGGATCCGGGTCGGTGCGCGGATCGAGTCGGATCGGGTTAAAGCGGGTCGGGTTGGTCGATCGAACACGGCGGTTGGGAGTGCTTGTTGACGGCGTTCCGGCGACCTTTCGAAGCGGTTGAGGTGTCGATTCCTAGGTTTTCGGGGGTGAGGAACTCAACTATGGTGGTGGTTTGCTTCAGAAACGCCTCCTGGTGGCTGCCCAACACTTGATCGGTGGTCGCGGTTTTGAACATCTCCGGCGAGGCTTCGATTCTTTCCTTTTTCTCACTTTTGATTCGTGATTCTGCCTCTCCACTTCATCCTCTATTTATAGGCGTTCAAAATCGAGTTGAATAAGCTCGGATTTCCACCGATCGAAGCAAATCGGATTTGCGATTAAAAAAAAAACTCCGATTTGTGTAAATCCATCGATTTGTTGCGATTTGATTCCAATTGGATGATGTTTATCTTATTTCTGTTGAAAATCCATTGGATTTGTGCAAAAAATTGAATCAAAATGGCTAAAATTCGGTTTTTTCTCCTCGTCGACGATCTCGGACAGAGGTTGAAGACGATCACGCGCCCAACGCGTGCATTCGCTCCAGCTAATTGGATGCTGACACGTGTCCCAAGCAGAGTAAAATTTCGTAAAACGCAGATTCCGCTTCCCCCGTGTTTCGAACCCCTGACCTCGTACCCCCCGCGCGCGCTTGACCCTGGTCCGGACCAGCTGAGCGAGCCCACTTTTGCGATTTTATTTATTTCGCAAATTGCATATATGCAATGCGATTTTTTTTATTTTTTTGTATTTTTTGAAATTTCAAAAATTTGTAAAAATTATTTAATCATTATTATTGTCATTTCTGAAATTATTTTCCAAAATTGATGTATTTTCCTATTTATTTTTATTTTTTGAATATTTTTCCTATTTTTGCCAAATTAGAGAAAAAAATGGAAAAAAAATTTGGAAAAAGTTGAAAATTAACTATTGTTGATTATTATTGATCATTAGGGCAAAAATGGGGTGTTTACAATTACAGGTATAAAGATGAAATCTTTTCTCAATTTAAATATGTTGTATCTGAGTTTGATGGTACTGAGAGTCTGAATGAGTTTTGGGTTTGGGTTGAGGACGTTGAAAGATTCTTTGACCATATGAGGATTTATGAGGGAAAAAAGATAGAGTTAGTGGAGAGTCGTTTGTGGGGTGATGCATTGTATTGGTGGGAACGACTTCGGGGAGTAAGGCGCCTTGAGGGTAAAGATCCAGTGAAGACTTGGTTTATGATGCAATGCTTGCTAGAACGAGAGTTCTTTCCCCTAGATTACGAACAAATCCTTCTTTAGAAAATTCCACAACACCTAAGCCAGTAAACTTAATTCTAGAAGTGCTTAAGGAGGAGATGGTCAAACAAGAGGAAAACTCAACCCTTAACGATCATAGTACTTTGATTGATGATGGTGGAGGCAGTGGAAAAGCAATTGAAGCCTATAAAAATTTTGTTGGTGAGGAAGCCATTGTGGAGGAGCCTTTGTTGAATAACGAGCAGGTGATGATAGTTACTGAAGAGTCGAAGACGGGAGATAATCCGAGCAGTTTCATTGCACCAACGAAGGAGATTAAGGATGTAGAGTTCAATGCTTTGCCAAAAATTTTATATTCCAACCCAAAGGAAGCACTAGGGATAATAAGTGCAATTATTCTATTGCTTCCTATCAACATAGAAGGTGATTATCCCATTAACACTCAAATCCATTCGGATTGTGCACAAATGAATTTAACAGAAAATTCGATGACAAGTGTTACCCTAGGTGAGGTGGATGATGTAGTGCGACTCATGATCAAGCGAAGAGATAAATGGGACAAATCAAGACAATTCAAAGAGAGGGAACGACATGGAAAGCATATTCACAAGAAGAGAACTCAGGGTCGAGTTCTTCATTGGTGGAAGAGAATGATGTGGCCAGTTGATGGGGGCGTGTCATTTACCAGGCACGACCGTGTAATGTGTATGGAAGCGCCATAGAAACATACACGGTCGTATACACGGCTAGAAGGCACGGCCGTGTGTTGTGTCAGGATGGTCCACAGGAACATAAACGGCCGTGTATAAACTAGATGACAGACGTGTATATATATTTATTTCCATGTGTACATATTTATTTCCTTGTTAATTATTTCCCTAAGGACTATAAATAGCCTTTAGGCCATTTTAGGGTTTGTTTTTAATCTTTTCTCAAATTATATACATTGAGAGAAAAGTTTTCTCTGTTTCCTCGATTGTGCGCAATTGAGATTTTCAAGGAATAAACTCAGATTATTCTTTGTTTATTCGTGAGGTCCAATCCTAGAATTGGTCTCGTGTTTGTACGCTTTCCTCGCTGCGTCAGTATACATGGCCGTGTATAAACCAGATGACAGACGTGTATGCATATATTTATTTCCACGTGTACATATTTATTTCCTTGTTAATTATTTCCCTAAGGACTATAAATAGCCTTTAGGCCATTTTAGGGTTAGTTTTTAATCTTTTGTCAAATTATATACATTGAGAGAAGAGTTTTCTCTGTTTCCTCGATTGTGCGCAATTGAGATTTTCAAGGAATAAACTCAGATTATTTTTTGTTTATTCATGAGGTTCAATCCTAGAATTGGTCTCGTGTTTGTACGCTTTCCTTGCTGCGTCACCTCCCTATGACTAAAACAGTTGTAAGCCACATTTGTTTCCCACAAATCACCCTTAAAGCACGTATACCATCACCATCTAAATACCCATCGATGGCCACCAATCCAAACATCCTCCTAACGGCGTTCTGCTGTCATCCTATTGTTGTTAACACGCGCGCAATCTCTGTAAAACCTGGGTCCATCAAAGCTGTGACATCCAACAAGCACCTAGTCTAACAAATTCATCCACTTCCCAATGCTGCTTTGCCTTCTTCACAAACAAGTTAGTTCAATTTTTTTTCCTTTTTTTTTCTCTCGAAAATAAAATAAGAAAATAATAACCGTAAGGTTTTAATAAGATAGCTTTCGAAGTGAGTCACTCAATTAGTCCTAATTTAATATTTTTCATAGTCTCGATTAGGTAGCGACTTTTTTTTTTCCAAATTAGATAAAATGAATAAAAAATTTCCTAATCTTGATTAAGGATTTATATTAAATGAGCATAGGATTTATTGTTAATAAAATAAGAAAAATAAATTGAAATTTAGACTTGAAAAAGAGCAATACTGATATGTTTAAGTCTCCTAAAACTCACATTTCTTTCTTAGCCTTATCTCTATTTGATGCACTTAAGAGCATATATATTGAACTCGAAGTTCAATTGTGATTTTATTAAGATAAAAGAATTTAATCAAGCTCATGTGATGCATTTAGTATGATGCTAAAAGGTGCTCTAGTGAAACAAGATTTCATCAAGGAACACTCATAAATATTGTGATTTTTTAAAAAACTTTCGGAATTATTGTATTCGTAATAATTATTCCAAAAAAAGGTTTTGAAGACATAGACCCAATTTCTTTTTTTTTTTTTTTTTCAAAATTAGACCTCATTTATAACCTCAAGCAAATTACTTGAAGGCATGAACGAGGTCTACGCCTTTAATACATTTTACTATATAATATTTTTGTGGCATTATCTCACCATCCAATCATCCTACAAACTTATACTATAAACCTATAAAAATAATAAAAAAATAACACTGCAAACCTATAAAAATATTATAAAGTAATACTAAAATTTTAACAGTATCACAACATGTGATTTCTAATGCATAAGAAATTTTTTTACATCAATAGTTTGTAATATAAATGTGAATTCTTAGTTCATATGTTCATTTTCAAATCTTTTAATTTCCTCTTTTAGTCTTCTTCTTTCTCACAATTTCAAATTTTATGTTTTCTTAATTTCTTTTTTTTACGCAGGTTTAGCTTGTTTAACTACGTGTATAGAAATACCTATAAGATATTTTTCCAACTTCATTGAAACTATATTTTGGTATGTTTGTGTCGAGAATTTTTTTTTTCCTATCATATTACTTTGTATGAATGCATAAAAAATTAAATGCAATTATTTATACTCTACTAATTTTATTAAAATACCACTAGTTATTAATTAATCGTTAATGTATCATTAATTAAAATTAAAAAATAAATTAGTAATTTTTTTTTGTAAATGAAATGTCTTAATTTGTAATTGTGAAAATTATTGTAAAAGTAATTATTAATGATGAACTAATTAGTCCTTAATTAGCCATTAATTAATTATTAGAAAATTAATTAGGAAAAAATTTGTATTGATTATAATGAATTATCTTTATGTGTTATTATAATGTATTTTTGTAAAAGTAGTTGTTAAATTAAGTTGTTGTTAATTAACCATTAATTAACAGTAATTAGTTGTTAATATGTCATTAATTAATTAGTGAAAAATTTTATGTTGATTATAAATGTAATAGTTTGTGTGTTTTTGTAATAGTTGTAAAATTAAGTTGTTAATAAATCATTAAATAACAGTAATTAGTCATTAATATATTATTAATTCATTGGTAGAAAATTAATTAGTGAAAATTTTTGTGTTGATTGTAAATGTAATATGTTTGTATGTGTTTGTAAAAGTAGTTGTTAATTAACCATTAAGTAATAGTAATTAATCATTGATATGTCAGTAATTTATTGTTAGAAAATTAATTATTGAAAAATTTTGTATTTATTGTAAATGTAATGTTTGTGTGTTTTTGTAAAACTAGTTGTAAAATTAAGTTGTTCTTAATTAACTATTAATTAACAATAATTAGTCATTAATATGTCATTACTTCATTGTTAGAAAATTAATTAGTGAAAAACGTAGGATTGATTGTAAATATAATATGTTTGTGTGTTTTTGTAAAAGAAGTTATAAATTTAAGTTATTATTAATTAATCATGAATTAACTATAATTAATCGTTAATATGTCATTAATTAATCATTGGAAGACTGTACCCGCAAGTGTAGCAACATAATGCCATAGAGGTGGAGGTTAAGGCATAACCAACTGAAGCCTTTCAATCGCAACCGATTCCTTTATGCTGTAAGACCAGGGGATGTTGTCAACCCCAAAACCAAGGTAAGGCACGAGAGAATCCAATACAAGATCAATAGTTCCCAATGGATTCTGATGTGATGTAAAATAGCTTGGACCTATTTTTAGCACATACGTATGTCACATCGTCATTCCATTAATGGTTTGATCCCAACACCGCTGCCCCATAGAAAACACGCTCTAATAAACAACTTGTGTATTAGGGTGAATCATCACATTGTGGTATGGAATGAAGTCTAGTGCCCTATCGAGCTCTCGACGATACCTCCCAATAGCATCTAACACAAGAGTCATAAGTTGATAGGAATCAAAATCCTACAAGACTTATCACTAGGGCAGGAGTTAAAGGATTACAAAATTTGGCAATGAGATTCCTCTTTAAATAAACCAACCCCGGAAATCTTTATATACTAACTTCTTTTCTATTACTTATTTGTTGTACATTCCAATAGGCATACTTGTCAAGTTTTACAAGGCGATGGACAAACTCACTAAAACTCAGCTTGTGGGTTATTCATGGACCGACATAAACCGAAGATGAACTGAACTAACAAATTATTTGGTTGACTTGATGAACTGGCTCTTTAAAGACTATCTTTGTATGTGTTATTTTTCTTTGAACCGGTTACTTTGTAATCATTTTGGGACATTTTTATTTGCTTGTATTTGTTGAATTAGGACCGGCCACATTAGTGGCATAGATGTAATATTTTAGACATTTCAACCCTAATTGGAGCAAGTATAAGTACTTGCTAACTAGGGTTTTTAGGGAGACTTGATAATTTGAGAAGAACACACTTTTTTTGCCGTGAGGAGTCCCTTTGCTTTGCCATTGATCTCTTATCAATTTCATCATTGAAATTGTGGCAAGAACCAACTTGAGTGATTGTGAATAATATCAATCATTTCTTGTTATTTTATAAATTGTACTTAGTGAGTCATATCTAGGTGCTTGTTGTTGTTTCCTTTGGTTCATGTGAATTTAGGGTTCTATTTTCAGATTTGAAACTTTTCAATTTGAATTGGAATCTTAGTCCATTTCCTTTATTAACCATTGATATTCTTGCAATTGATTGTTCCATATATCCATTTAGTTTCCATTTTCGTGAATTAGAGTTAATTTGTGAAGGGGTTGATCAAGCTAATTGTTGTTGGTTGTTATTGTTGTCCATGCCTCTTGTGGAGTTAGTTTTATTAGATTATGTTATGTGCTTGAATCATTTAAGCATATCTTCATTTGGTGTCATATCATACTTGGTTTAACAATTTGGATTCATAAGGGATTAGGGGCTTACGCCTCTTATGGAGTGGTTGTTGATTGGAATTGCTTCAATTTGTTGTTTGTATGTGCTTTGGTCATTTTAAGCACATCATAAGCTCCTCTTGCTCCACATTTAAGGCCATCAAGAGAGTTGACAAATGCATTTACCTAGCTGGCTAGACAGTTCACTAGCAAGAAGAATAGGATAGGATATGAGTCTATTTTTTGTTATTAATTTCATATGTAATATGTGAAGGCGATAATTTTCTTACCATTATCTACTACATTATATATGGAAATTAATGTTGTGTAATAAATTTGTTTAATGTTGTTTGACATTGTTTGATAAATCTAATGAATATTCATTGTTTGACATTGTTTGATAAATCTAATGAATATTGAAAAGGCTTACAAATAACAATGAAAGAAAACATAAAAGTGTATACAGCAAAATAAAAAAAGAATAATTTATTACAACATCTTAAGAAATTATAACCTATGTATGTGTAAATGCAGAAGAATCATCAACTTCCATGAATGATCCCCCTTCACCTAACTTGCATAATGCAAACAAATACTGTTAGCATTTATACATGCAATGTACAGATATTTGTGAAATCATGCTTATTGGTATCCATTGTTTACCATTATCATGTTGATGTAGGTACATTCTTTTGTTATGACCTTCCTCTTGGCATAGTTTACATGTGATTTTATCTTGACGCTCTCTAATGTCCATCTCTTTGTGGTATCTTTTTCACCCTGGTTTTTCCTTCATTAGTATAAGGTTTTCCCTTAGGTGGAGTGACAGGAAATGTACAGACTCTCAATTGAGCTTGTCACTTATGGGCATGAAGTGCATCCTATATATCAACTTCTACTATGTCCACTTGTACTAATCAAGTATAGAATGCATCATGTCAAGCTTGATTGATGAAACTACTGCATAGGCGTGGGAGCGTGAGATTTTGTATATTTGCCACTTTTAGCAACTGCATGTGCTGCTGGCAAAGCCAACAGTGTGCATTCGTCCCCCCTCTCCTCAACCCGCTTACCATATAACGGACACCGGTGAGCACTTCAAAATGTTTATCTTGCTTGTTATAGTCAATGACCTTATGGTTGCTAGCTTGTGAACTCCATTTTTCAATCTTTTCAATTGCATATTTGGTGAAAATTCTAGCTTTCACCATATTCTTCAAAACCTTTGAATGTTTGTTGACGAAGTATCTCACACAATTATAGAACGTCTTCTTCACCAAAGTAGTCACAAGTAACCCCTGAGCTCCCTTCAACATAGAATTGTAGCTTTCAACAATGTTGGAGGTCATATATCCAAACCTATAGCAACCGTCATGAGCCAGTGTCCACATATCCAATGACATGTTGTCAAGCCAATCCAACACATCAGGCTTAATGATCGCCACCTACTCCATCATAAAGTTTAGCTTGTGAGCTTCTGCTTGAATTCTAACATATTTAACCGATCTTTTGAACTGCATGTTTTTATGTGTCGAGTTGGAGTTGCTTGTAAGGTATTGTAGATAAAACCGCCACACTACAAACGGAAGGTGCCATCCATTAGCTTCTTCTTCAACTGCAGACTTGATGCCAATATGTCTATGCAATATGAGGCAAATCTGACAACATATTCCTTCAATTTCCTCAAAAACCAACCCTATGTTTCAACCATTTCTTGATATATGAGAGTGAATGCTAATGGAAGTATATAGTTATTACTATCAATGCCATAAGCAATTAATAACTTGTAAGTGAACTTCCCATATATAAAAGTTGCGTCAATGGTAACAAACAGTTTAAGAAATCTCCACATTACAATGTACGACTCAAATGCCCAAAATACCCACTTCAAAGTAGACACCTCGAGAGTAGTTAATCTGCTCCACCTCTAATTAATTTTTATTTCAGGATTTTTATTTTTCATGGCATTTAGAAGAATAGGGAGTTCATTGTAAGATTTCTCCCAATTCCCATACACATGCTCTATAGCTCGTTTCTTCCCTTCCTAAACTCGTTTCCTACTTATCCTGTAGCTAAATTCCAATTCGACAACAGAATCAAGCTCCGTAACCTTCATATCAAGATTGTCCCTAACAAGATTTACAAACCAAGTAGCAAGAAAATTGCAATCCAATTATGAGTTATCCTAACTAATCAATGGGTTATTGCATGTCAATAGACTATCAAATCTCATCACTATGAACGTGCCTTTCAACTTTTTCTTTTGGGCCCGAAGCCTCCATTTACAACCGTCATCTCTTCTTAAAGAATAAACAGACCAAAGCAATGGACTAGATTTTATAACAATGAAGTTATAATGGTTCTTTACATAGTAAAACTTTACTGCTTGAATCACATTTGCTTTTGTTTTGAATCTCATTTCCTTGTACAAATCATCACTACTGCTCAAACCACTACAAATATTATTTTGCTCTTGTTTGAAATAAATATAACCATCGTCACTGCCAATGTTGTAGTACGGAATAAGATCTCTAACTATCGGCTAATAAAAAAAATTAAGCAATAAAGAAAATAATGATTAGATTAATAAGATATAGTTGTTCCTAATATCCTAATCCTCGGCAGCAATGCCAAAAACTTGATATCGGTCTTCTTACTATCTAGCTTTAGACCTATAGGCAAGTGTACCAATCGATTCTATAGTATAGTGGATAAAGATATTGAGTGTCGATCCCACAGGGTTTACGAGTACTAGTAATTACCTTTTCTTTAATTATGTAATCGAAAAAATTAAATAAATGAGTAAATAAAATAAATAATGAATAAATTAAAGAAAGTAATAAACAATAAAAATAATATATTCAGGTATTGAATCCCTCGAGAACTACTAATGTAATTAACTAATTATTATGCAAATTCTTATTTTATTCTTGGACCGTGAGAATTCCTAAATTGAACTAATAGGTCTCTCGAGTCATACTAATCCCTAATTGTAGGTTGATTAATTGGAATCTCTTCCTAATTTAAACCCCTAAAATTGCATTACATTTGATCTATGGATTCCACTATTGGGTTTCACCCTAGTCTAGAAGAATTATGTTATCCTATCTCTAGGGTTGCATTCAACTCCTTTCAATTATGCTAGATCTATTCTGATATAAAATCTCTCAATTTTTTATATAAGAAATCAAATTTCAACTAATATGTTAGCAATATTAAATTGAAAATAATAAAAACACGCAATTGAATAACAAGAATGCGAAATAAATTATTGAATAATCATAGAAATTGCATATTCATTCTAGGGTTCATCATACCTGAATACGATAGAAAATTAAACTATAAGCATGTTAAATATAAAAATAATAATAATAAAAGAAAGTATAAGTAAAATCATTAAAATAAAAAATATAAAAATCTACTCTAATCTTTTAATTCTATTCTACTCTCTAATTCTATCTAATATTTTCATTCAAATTCTAATTCTAACTATCTAATCTAATTTTACTCTACTGCTTGGATTCCTCTCTTTCGTTCGTTATATATATATATATTAAATGTAGCAGGATCACAATCTTGGATGTTTTCTACAAATCTGATATGCTTTATCCAATTCTTCTCCTCCTTCTTGCTGTTATATGCATATATATATCAGACTTAGAGCTTGGCGTTGGACGAAATATTCCTCGAATATTTTCTAGCGTGCAACACGGCATATCCACCCAGCTGATTTTCCGGTGAGCTAAAACAGACGAATTCTTCCCTAATCTTCTCAATCTTTGCGCGATCAAATCTGGTGTCTTTTTCGGCGAGTCTTCCTATCATGTTGTCCAGTGAGCGAATTCTCCTTGCTGATTTTCCGGTTGCTGTGTCGTGCTTGTTATACATAGTCGTTCCAGTTCGATTCAGCACGGTTAGGACTTCAGCATTACGCTGGCATGTTTGCTTGCCGTGTTCATTTTTGTGCAGATTTCAGCCTAAACACGCCCACTAGCATGAGCGTGTCCACCTCCATGTTGGTGCTGCACTGCCTCCTTGCATATCCTTCTTTCCTCAGCTGAACTCACAATTTGGACACAATATGTTTTCCATTGTCGGGCACGTTGATGTTACTTCACGTTTTGGACTTCCATCTTGTAGAAATTATATTTTCTTCTTGAATCTTCATATAATTTTTCCATTAAACCATAATCTATAACTTAAGGACTCTAAAATCAAAATATAAAGTGATTAAGTGCAATGTTTGTATAAAATATAAGAGAATCAAATAAAAAGTTATTATAATTTATATAAATAATTAATATTTTATGACCCTTATTAGGACCTCACTCATTACGATAGCAATTCTAGTTGCCACTACCTCACCCCTAAACTAACCTGCAAGCTTATGAGTTGTAGAGCATAACACGACAAAGAGTCGGCCTTCTTAAAATCGCATGGTCATACAAACTCAATAGTAGCTAGAGACAGAACAACAAAGAGCTAGAACTCTTAAAATCGTTTTGCTTCCACCACTCGTTACAAGTGCAAGCTGAGTCAGTTAACACTTAACTTTTATTGTGATCACGAGTCCCTCAAGTGCTGAATTCCTTTACCTACAAAATGAGCAAAAGGTGGAGTGAGAATTGAAGAAAGGTGCATGAATTTGAAAAATTACACACAAGAATTCCAATATCTCAGTATAAGGAAGCAAGTAGATATCAAAATATTAAACTTAGATGAAGGAAAATGAAGACCACTTTTAGCTAGTTATGCCCATATATGTATTTTGGTCTAATAACATGTTCACCAAAGAAAAAAAGAGAGAGAAGGCAATACCCTCTAGATTATTTAAAGGCCTCTAGATATTGAGATCATTGAAAAAGAAATAAACATGAATCATGTCATCGTCATGACAATTCTATTTAAGGACAAGCATAACTATTAGGAAAAGATCCGAACTTTTCCTCTTGCCTGTGCGATTAACAATTGAAACAAACAACAATTAATAATAACTTGCAGAAATAAAAACAATCAACACCAAGGATTTACGTGGAAAACCCCAATTTGGGGAAAAACTATGGGACCGCCGCACACAAATTCTTCCACTATCAAAGTAATGGGTTACACACTTCTTCACTAGTCTCACTAGTGGATTACTCAGTCTCACTACAAACCGGTGGATCAAATATAATGGATTTCCCTCTCTAGAACTCTCTCTAGGTTTTGGAATCACCTCTTTTTGTTTACGCCTCTTGTGTTTTCGTTTTCCCCCACATCACACAAAGGAATACCACTATATATATATATAGTTCTACCTGCCAAAAAATAGACAGCCAACTAAGGACTTACGCCGGCACAAAGGCCGGTGGCTTAAGTTTCAAAGCCGGCGACCTTGAACTCTAATGCCATTGGCCTTTAGCCGGCATTCAATGGAAAAAAAACAACAACAACAATTTGTTGTTGAAGTCCGGCAGCTTATATATTATAAGCCAGCGGCGGTCCAGTCTAGGCTGCAGCCTTAAGCCGGCTTAGGCCCAGTTTTGCTTGATTTCGACGATTTCCTTCAAGCTTAATAACCTTGCATCCAAGTATATCTCATATACTTAGGATATCCTTGGTATAGACCCATATGTGTTAGATCTATACCCCAACAAACTCCCCCTCCAACTCATATGAGGGGTTCCATCACCCTTGTAATCTTCTTGCAGCAAACAATCTTCTCATTGGGTAGAGCCTTCGTCATCATATCTGACGCGTTGTCATCATTGTGAATCTTCTCAAGCTTCAACTGTTTTGACTCTAGCACATCCCTGATCCAATGATACCTAACATCAATGTGTTTTGACTTGGAGTGGAACATCGGATTCTTACTAAGATGTATAGCGCTCTGACTATCACAGTACAGCTTCAGCTCTTCCTGCTCTTGACCCAGCTCTTCTAAAAACTTTTTCATCCACAAGACTTCCTTGCAGGCTTCTGTTACAGCAATATACTCAGCTCAATAGTGGAAAGTGCAACACACTTCTGTAACTTCGATTGCCAAGACACTGCTCCCCCTGCATAAGTAATCAGGTAACCTGAAGTGGATTTCCTAAAATCCAAATCACCAGCCACGTCAACATCTGAAAACCCCTCTAGTTCAGATTTATAGTCACCACCAAACTGTAAACATAACCTGGAAGTGCCCCTGAGATATCTGAGAATCCACTTAACTGCTATCCAGTGCTCTTTGCCTGGATGTGAGAGATAGTGACTCACCACACCTACAACATGAGCAATGTCAGACCTGGTACACACCATGGCATACATAAGACTTCCCACTATTGAAGCATATGGGACTTTTTTCATATCTTCCTTGTCTGCCTCACTCTTTAGACACTAAGCTAAACTCAGTTTGAAGTGACCTGCAAGTGGAGAGCAGACATCTTTTGCTTTGCTCATGTTGAATCTCTCTAATACCTTCTCAATATACCTCTCCTGTGATAACCATAACTTCTGGCTCTTCCTATCTCTAATAATCCTCATACCCAGAATTTGGCTAGCGGGTCCTAAGTCTTTCATGGAGAAAGACTTACTCAATGCAATTTTCAGTTCTTTGATCTGTTTGGCATCCCTGCCAATAATTAGGATATCATCTACATAAAGTAGCAATATAATAAACTTACCACTGGTTAACTTCTTAATAAAGACACAATGGTCTGTAGCAGTCTTGATATAACCCTGATCAATCATGAAGGACTCAAACTTCTTGTACCACTACCTTGGAGCTTGTTTCAGTCTGTATAAACTTTTCTTCAATCTGCAAACAAGATTCTCCTTCCCCTTGATCTTGAACCCTTTAGGCTGCTCCATATAAATCTCTTCCTCCAGATCACCATGAAGGAATGCTGTCTTCATATCCATCTGCTCAACCTCTAGATTCATTCTAGCAGCAATACTGAGCACAACCTTGATAGATGACATCTTCACCACTGGTGAGAAAATCTCTTCAAAATCGACCCCCTTCTTCTGACTAAACCCCTTCACAACCATCCTTGCCTTGTACCTTGGCTGTGAACTATTTTCATCAGTCTTCAATCTGTACACCCATTTATTTCTTAGAGGTCTCTTGCCCTTAGGCAGTTCAACTAGCTCATAGGTCTTGTTCTCATGCAAGGATTTGATTTCCTCTTGCATGGCTTTCACCCATTCTTTCTTCTTGTCATGATTCATTGCTTCCTCTTAACATTCAGGTTCTCCCCCATTAGTAATCATCACATACTCATTTGGACTATACCTCACTGATGGTCTTCTATCTCTAGAAGATCTCCTCACCTTAGCCTGCTGCTGTGGCTCTTGTAACACATTACCTGTGTCCTCCACAGTTCTTCCATCAGTAAGATCAAATAAAGGTGTAGGATCTACATTTGTGGGAATCTGACCTGAGGATGCTGGCTTCTCAATCTTTTCCATATCTTCAATTGTCTGGTCTTCTATAAAAACCACATCTCTGCTCCTGATAATCTTCTTATCAATAGGATCCCACAATCTGTACCCATACTCACCATGTGCATATCTAAAGAAAATACATTGCTTGGAGTTGGCATCAAGCTTTGCTCTCTCATCCTTTAGAATGTGCACAAAAGCCCTACAACTAAAAACTCGTAAGTGATTGTAAGAAATGTCTTTACCTGTCTAGACCTTCTCTGGGATATCACCATCTAGAGCATATGAGGGAGAAAGATTTATCAAGTCAACAGCTGTTCTCATAGCTTCACCCCAAAATGACTTAGGTAACTTGGCTTGAGATAACATGCACTTCACTCTCTCAGTGATGGTGTGATTCATTCTTTCTGCAACACCATTCTACTCTGGTGTCTTTGGAATTGTCTTCTCTAGTTTTATCCCATGATCAACACAGTACTGTTCAAACGGGCCTCTATGCTCCCCACCATTGTCAGCCCTAACACAAATCAACTTTCTACTGGTCTCATGCTTGACTCTAGAGTGAAACTGTTTGAATACATTCAAAACCTGATCTTTGGACTTCAAGGCATATGTCCAAAGCTTCCTAGAGTGATCATCAATAAATGTAACAAAATACATTGCACCACCCATTGTCAAATCTTTCATATAACACACATCTGTATGAACCAAATCTAATATATGAGCTTTTCTACTGGGTGTATTTCTCTAAAAACTAACTCTGTGATGTTTACCAACAAAACAGTTAGTGCATGGTTTTAAAGAAGTACCTTTCAAATATGGTAGAAGCTTCTTCTTCATAAGCATCTAGAGCCCCTTCTTACTCATGTGCCTAAGCCGTCTATGCCACATCTCTATAGTAACATCATCAGTCAAGTTCAATTCCCCTTTACTTTGCTTTGCTGACATTAAGTAAAGTGTGTTATCCTTTCTTCCTTTTGCTATAATTAGAGACCCTTTGGTGAGCTTCCAACTACCATCACCAAAGTAACTGTGAAAGCCTTCATCATCTAATTTTCCTATTGAGATCAGGTTCAGGCGGATATCTAGTACATGTCTCACATCCTTGAGAACGAGTTTACAACCTGTATTAGTTCCCAAGATGATGCTCCCAATGCCTATAATCCTTGAGGTTTCATTATTTCCTATCCTAACATTGCCATAATCACCAGCAGTGTAGGATGAGAAAAACTCACCATGTGCTGTCATATGAAAAGAGGCACCAGAATCAACTACCCAGTCACTGTCATGACCTGCAAGACTAATACAACCCTCATCCCATGTAACCACTATCTCACCATCTGCTGCTGTAGTGGTGTCTTCATCTGAATCATCACCCTTTCCTTGCTTTTTCTTCCACAGTCTGCATTCCTTCTTGTAATGTCTTGGCTTGTCACAATAAAAACATTTAATGTTCTTTCTGCCCCTTGACTTGGATCTCCCCTTTGACTTATCTACTCTATCAGATTTATCATTCTTTCCTCTGTTCTTGCTTCTACCCCTCCTATCATACTTGTTTGTGACAAGTTCCCTAGAATCAGAACCAGTACCCAAATCTTTCCTTCTGGCCTCTTCATTGATTAAACTATCCTTAACCATAAACAATGTCAACGTTCCATCTGGAGCTGAATTACTAACCGATACTACAAGAGTTTCCCAACTCTTAGGTAATGAGCTCAACAATAGGAGTGCTTGGATCTCATCCTCAAGTGAAAGCTTCATAGCAATCAGTTGATTCACGAGTCCCTGAAAATCATTTAAATGCTTTGACATATTTGAGCCTTCCCTGTATTTCAAGTTAACTACCCTTCTTATCAAAGAAGTTTTATTCAAAGCAGTTTGCCTCTCATACATCGACTCTAGTTTCTTCCATAGAACATCAGCCCTAGTCTCCTGAGTAACATGATGATACACACTCTAATTAACCCACTGTCTAATATACCCTACAGTTTTCTTATGTAGTATCAACCACTCTGCATCAGATTTATCCTGTGGCTTTGTAACATCACCACCCAAAGGCAAATACAAATCTTTGCAGTATAACAGATCTTCGATCATCGACTTCCAGATAGAGTAATTAGAGGAATTAAGTTTAATCATCATAACTGAAGATTCGGCCATGTCTGTGATTGAAAACACAAAACCCTAACTTCAATTTGTAGCGAAAACCCTAATTTTCTTTTTGAAACTTGGTGCTCTGATACCACTTGTTAGGAAGAGATCCGAACTTTTCCTCTTGCTCGTGCGATTAACAATTGAAACAAATAACAATCAATAATAACTTGTAGAAATAAAAACAATTAACACCAAGGATTTACGTGTAAAACCTCAATTTAGGGAAAAACTACGGGACCGCCGCACACAAATTCTTCCACTATCAAAGTAATAGGTTACACACTTCTTCACTAGTCTCACTAGTGGATTACTCAATCTCACCATAAACCGGTGGATCAAATATAATGGATTTCACTCAATCTCACCATAAACCGATAGATCAAATATAATGGATTTCCCTCTCTAGAACTCTCTCTAGGTTTTGGAATCACCTCTTTTTGTTTATGCCTCTTGTGTTTTTGTTTTCCCCCACATCACACAAAGGAATACCACTATATATATATATAGTTCTACCTGCCAAAAAATAGACAGCTGACTTAGGACTTACGTCGGCACAAAGGCCAGCGGCTTAAGTTTCAAAGTCAGCAGCCTTGAACTCCAACGTTGGCGGCCTTTAGCCGGCGATCAATGGAAAAACAACAACAACAACAATTTGTTGTTGAAGGTCGACAGCTTATATATTATAGGCCAATGACGGTCCAGTCTAGGCCGGCGGCCTTGAGTCGGCCTAGGCCCAGTTTCGCTTGATTTCAACGATTTCCTTCAAGCTTAATAACCTTGCATCCAAGTATATCTCATATACTTAGGATACCCTTGGTATAGACTCATATGTGTTGGATCTATACCCCAACAATAACAAACCCAAAGTGCATGAAAGAAAGAAAGCTTGCATATAGCTTGGCACTGGTAGGGCATTTTGACAAGGAATGCATATGAAACTAATAAAAAAGGTGGAGCCACAATATCGAGACAACTCACACAAGATGCTTCAAATCAAATAAAAAGAAAAAAGGGAAGATTCAACTATATGAAGATAAGGGGAAATAGAAAATATTCCTCTAAAAGTGTTGTGTATTCACTAGAGTATGACATGTCATAGAGTGGCCATTTGAGTGTGTGAAAACTCCTAAATCATTGTAAAATTTTGTGCTTATCCGACTAGGTTAGTAGCTGATGAGAGCGATGCCATACGAACTTTTATAATGTTGCTTTCTTTTTAGCCAAAGAGAAAAGGGGACATTATCACTTGAAGCCTAAGTCCAACCAATTAAGAGTGCAAGCACAAGTATAGCAGACTTGAAAAAAAAAAATTAAAAAAGAAGGAAAGATGTATATAACTTAGTATTAACATAACACCATAGCCAAAGGTAGAGAATGAAGTAGTAACAACATTTACTCTTGCAAAGTGGAATAAAAGATGAAGATATACAGAACATGAGGGACCTCAAAAAACAACAGCAGCAAAGGAAATGAAAGAGCACACAAAACATGAATCAAGGGGACATGCAACATACTTTGTTTCAGCTTCAACGACGACTGTCAATATTGTAGTATGGATACTCTTAACGAGCTCTTCATGTCATGCTTGCCATTGTCACCATCCTTGTCACAGAATGATAAGAGAAAAGGGTATAAAAAAATGAAAAGAAAAGAAGAAAAGAAAAGAAAAATTCCTTACTACAATGGATATTGAGTGAAAAACAAATTTTCTCTTTCTCCATTTGCTTTAATGTCTCGCC
Organism: Laguncularia racemosa; assembly: GCA_037954665.1. NCBI lineage: Eukaryota > Viridiplantae > Streptophyta > Magnoliopsida > Myrtales > Combretaceae > Laguncularia > Laguncularia racemosa. The sequence goes on along the minus strand of JBBMOL010000024.1, from coordinate 2,438,796 downwards.
ATTGCTCCAACTATGCAAATGGAGTTCTCTGTGATGAGAAAGCTACCAATAAGAACCTATAAAAGGAGCACGGATGAAGTAAGAAAATAGAATGACAAAATAGACAACAAAGTGACAATGCCTTTGTAGCCATGACCAATAACTAACCCAAGTGCAACAACGGTGAAGCTCTGAACAAGTCCTAAAAGAGAGCAATGATTGAAATAGAAAGGGATGAAGGAGCCAAGCTGGTTGAGCTTCAGTGTAGTTGACGGAAAGTAAAATATGGAAGGGGGAGGTATCAGTTGTGCTTTAGTTTTTTTTAGGGCCTACATCTCAATATGAGACACATCGTCCTCATTTTAAGCTATGTGAAAACTTAAGGATAACCTTACACATGTTTTTTGGAATTGAAGGATGGGATTTATTTTATGGCATCTCTTCTTTTCCCTCTCTCTCACACCGTCTTGCATGTATACCAGGAGCTCTTCGAAGAAGCCAAAATATCCTCATAAGGGTTTGTGACTCTGGCAATTTGAGAAGCGAATTATATATATATACATACATCCTAGATTTCTTTTAGTTTCCCAAATAAAAATAGACGCAAATCACAAGGGCCCCACATGATTTTCTCTTCCAGAGATGAGAATGCAACTTTAATGGAAGGCTCCTACGCCATATTGGGATGGGGAATATATATATATATATATATATATTAGATAAATTTGATTTCTCAGGTCTTATGCCTCATAGAAGAGAATGGAATATATGTATGAAAAATGTGAAAGAAATTAAAGTGATACAATTCTAGCCTCATGGAAATAAGACAATGGAATGAGATGAATCGTTAATGGTCTCTTTTGATGTACGTTGATTTTCGGCTTCACTAATAATACTCAAGAGAAAAGAAGAATATTTCTCCTCGAGCAGTAGCAATAGTATGGAAGAGAATAAAGAATGTGCTATGTCAATGTTAAGGTTTGACTGTGGCCTTGTAAATGTATATATGTGCATCCCACTGTAAGGTGCAATTAATACCCCACATGAACGTTACAAACACCCTACTTGCTAAAAATATGGGGTAGAAGAAATACATAGCATGCTTGCAGAAGTGCCGACGTTCGGAATTCTTTTTTGGTAAAGCAAGGTTGGGAATTTCCAAATACAATATGAGGCTGGACAGTGCTATAAATTTGTGCACTGAAAAAACAAATCTAGATTAGACGTAGTGTTGGTACTAAGCTCTTGTAATATAAATTGTATAAACACATGTATGGCGGCAATACAACTATTCCATGAGTGCACATGTGCCAAGTAATCCCTTAGCCATTAGAAGGGCTTATCTAATGCCCAAACTCCTTTGACTTTGTCTAAAGGGCTTTAGTTAGAAGGAAAAATGTATAGGGTTATATTTAATTCGTGAGCTTTTGGTATAATATTTTAATGGATTTTGACTCTTTGAGCTAAGGTGATAAGACTTGGAAAGTTAAGCTCATGGTTGGAGATGATTAAGAGAGATTTGGCATGATGGGCTTGAGGTTGGGCTCGTTGGATCGACCGGTCCAATCTAACCTTTCTTAATAAGGCTCACACATTAAAGGTTCTTAATGGGCTTAGACTCATGAAAGACCCATCTGAGGGCTTATTCATTGAAAATTGTTGATCTTCATCACTAAGGAGGACTCTTTTTGGGAAAAACATCATCACTTTGTCGGATTTTCCTTAGAAAGATTAAAACCATAATGTACCTAAGAACACTCATCTATCACTAAAGTGTTGTGCCTTATTCGCGATCGCCTACTCCTCCTCCCCATCTCATTCACCTTTGATTATCTTCATACATGTCGCTTCTCTCATTAGGCCATGTGTAATATATTCTCACGTAGCATGCATGTGACCCTTGTACACTTACAAAATCGAACCATAATATATGGTTTGGTTCAATTCAATTCAGGGGGCAAACCATATCAAACTAAACGGTGCCTACCTCTAGTCAAGATCAAGGTTGTCAAACTCGTAATTTAACCTAGAATTGCCAAAGGGTTTATAGAATTAGATTGTAAAATTGAAACATAAAAACGTAGGTTTTTGCAACTTATGTAAAATGGCTTTTAAAAGCTATAAATATGTTTAATATATTTATAAAAAAAATGAAATACAAGCTTTTAATATAGAAATTCAATATAAATTTTAGTCAAAATTCACAATAAAAGTTATATACTTATGATATGAATAAATTAGTATAAGTTGCTAGGCTAATGCATAAAACTACAATAGAAATAACAATACCAATATGAAAGGTATTACAATATAGATAATAATAATAAATACAATGTTAAAAAAATACCAAATTGTCTTTTCATCATCAAAAGTTGAAACTACCGTAAACTATCTCTTCATCATCTTCATCATCAATATCAACATCATTGTTGGTACCACTACTAATAATATCCTTATATTCTAATTCCGATTCTTTCAAAGAACTAATATTATGTGAGAAGCCAAGTTATATTTTCCAGGTTTCAATCCATTTGACTTAAATAGATAGAATCGGTAAATTCCTTTAAAAACGTAAGATTTTATATATAGATTCGTGATTTTACCACAAGTCTATATAGAAATAATTTTATACCAAAATCAATTCTGAAAGGCCTCTTAAAATTGTAAACTCATAGAATCGTATAGATAGAAACATGATTTTGATAACTATGGTCAAGATTAGAAAGAAGTAGATAATATTATAATAATGTGATAAGATGATTCAAAATTTTAAGCAAACTTATCCATTGATTCGTAGATTGAAGAAAATTAAAAAGATAAAAATTGAGAGATGCATTTCCTTTATTTTGTTTTTTCATTTTCTTTTATTTGTCAAGTTTGACTCTTCGATTCATCATGTTTTCATTATCAACCCTTTAACTCATTAAGTTTCCACCTACTTGTCATGCGAAATGGTATATGATGTCAAAGATAGAGTGGTGCAAGTACATTAAATGGGCCAACCTAGCCTTGTTTGGTACAACCCATTTTGGCTTATGGGATAAATAAACTGACCCATTGCAGTCCAATTTATTCATTTCGATGAGTTAAATGGGTTAACCAAACTTGTATAACTCATTTATTATATCTTTTAGTGAGTTAGATGAGTTAGTTCATCAATTCACTAAAAATAATTTTTTTTATTTAAAATTGTATAAAATAAAAATAGTATTTAGACATTAGAGTTAAAATAGACAATATATAATGAATGCCTTTTATGTCTATAAAACACAATTGTATTAATACTTTTGAAAAATAAATAAGAATAGATAGAATAATTTACTCCAAATAAGCAAACCTAATCATCATTAGATGTGCTATCCCAGGAAATGAAAAGCTGAAATTTATGTGACCGACCATAATGAAAACAAAAGGAGTTGGAGCAAGGGATCTTCCGTGTCATGGTTGATTTCTTGGAAAGTTTGCTGCCGCAAATGGACCAAGTCACTTAGATTAGTCAATCTACAGTACACTTTTTGGGGTTCGTGACTGGGTCATATTCTTAGTTTCTCCTATTTTGTGGCAGTTTGGTTATATATAAATCCATTTTGTCCTAAACGTAAAAAGATTCATCACCTATAACATGTTAAGGCAATATTGTATGTAGAAGAAATGTGAAAAATCGTAAAATACAAACCTCTAATTATTTGATATCTTTGCAATACTTTGTTAAACAAAACTACGACAATAAAACATACTAAAAATAGTATACTGAGTCAACATATATAACAAATTGTCGTTTGGACATACCTCCTAAACCGCGTGTAATGATCTTGACTAGCTAGTATCTACATACATTTTGAAAAAGATTATCCAATAATGTCAATAGAACAATTCTAGGGGCACTAGTAAAACAACCTCTTTAGTAAGACATTCTACACAAAACGCGTATACAACTAAATTTGGAAGGGTCTTGGCTCTTCCACGTTGCCCTAACATACATAGTTTCATAAAAACTATATAAAGAACCAACTACCATACTTCTTATTAACCAATAAGAAAACTAAATTGCTCCAATCTTTTCTACTTATCCTCTCAACATAATAATGGGCTCCCAAAACCCTTATCAATATCCTCCACCACCAATGGCACTCCACTATAATCCGCCAAATCAATATCCTCTCCCGCCGTATCCTCCGCCATCAGCACCACCAATGGCACCCCCCTATAATCCACCAAATCAATATTCTCCACCGCCCTATCCTCCACCAGCAACATACATGAACCCACAACCTACTTATGTCCATTCACCACATAATTATCCGTATCCACTGCCACAGCCGTCGGCTTTTACTCCACCTCCCAACTATTGCAATTATCATCCTCTTCCAACACTGCCGCCGCCGCCACCTCCACCACCAAAATCAAGTAAACTGTCCAGTTTCATGAAAAATGCTCTTATTGGGAAGTTAGCGGCTGCTGCAGTAGGTATTCTCACTGGAGAAGAGGTAATAAGTGACTGCGACTAAAGAAATAGGGATTCGAATCAATAAATTGAGATAACTAGTTAAAGAGTAATAACTGTTTTTCTTTGACTGTATTTTTGGCCTTTTTCCCCTCTGTGGCGTCCAGGTCAATTAATACTTTATATTGTGTATGGAAAATTGTCGTGTTAGTGATATTGAACACTTTTAATTTCCCTTTCCAGTGCTATGATGGTCTGCAAGAATTTTGCATCGACATGCGTTATATCTTCTATCAATTCGTTCTCTTTTTCCTCTACTATGTTCTTCTCTTCTATTTTAGCCACTTGCCGCCACTATTCATTTTCGTGAAATATCCTCCTCCATTTTAGGTGGTCCCTCCTTATTCTTTGTACCATTATCGATAATGTGATTCATGCCTCCGATACACACCTTCGTGCTACTAAGTTATGTCTGTGCTTTGAGTTAATTAAAATTTAGCTAGAACTAGGGGTGGGAAAAAAACTTGATCAATGAAACGTAAAAGGAATCAAACTGGATCGATTCCAACCAAACCGAAAATTCTTTTTTTTTTTCTTAAACAGTTCGGTTCGGTGATAGGTAATCAGTTCGGGAATTTGTTCGAGTCGGCAAACCGGATGGAACCGTCAATGTTAAAAATAAATAAATAAATCGATGATTTCACTGCAGATAAAATATAAACCAGTAATTAGCAAATGATGACAATGTGTTTTCACTGGAGATAGAATATTATGATGAACATCTACTTCTATTGGCGATCCTCTTAAAACCATAGCCCATAGGTTCATTTTTACATACGAAAAAAGAACAGAAGCAAAGCACAGACACAGCCATGACATGTTGGATACCTGGAAAGTATATATATATATATATATATATATAATATTGCTCACAACTCAGCAAAGAGGAAACCATCATAAATGCAAATGATAGAACAATTAAAGATGAGGGAATGCCTATTCCTAAAGAACCTTCCAAAAAAAAAGGTAACTTAGGGATTAAAGGTAAGGGGATGTCTATGCTTATTCAAAGGTGTGGATCTAGTTTGTGATTTTTTTTCCCTAAAACTTGCATAATTAAAGGTGTACATCAAGTCTGTGCCTTTAATACAATTGTACTGTGTAATTTTTTTTTTTGCATTATCCCCATCATCCAATAATGTAATAGAATTATGCAAACATATATTGCAAACCTACAAAAATTATTATGAAATAATACTAAAAACCTATAAAAATTATTATAAAATGATATTACAAATTCGTACGATACCACACAACATGTGATCTCTAACACATAGGAAAAAATTTTGCATCAATAGTTTTTAATATAAATATGAAATTTTAGTTCATATGTTCATTTTTTAGATCTTTCAATTTTGCATCAATCTTTTTCTTTCTCACAATTTCAAAATTTCTATTTTATGCTGATTTAGCTTATTCAACTATGAGTGTAAAAATATCTATAGGATATTTTTTCAACTTCTTTAGCGAAGCTATATTTCATTATTTTTTCGAGAAAAAATTATTTTTTTTCCTATTATATTATTTTGTATCAATGCAAAAAAAAAATTAAATGCAATTATTTGCACTCTATGATTTTTATTAAAATACTAGTAGTTATTAATTAATCATTAATTAGTTATTGATATATCATTAATTAACATTAGAAAATGAATTAGTAAAAAAATTTGGTATTTTTCATAAAATGAAATGTCTTAATTTGTAGTTGTAAAAATTATTGTAAAAGTAATCACTAATGATGAACTAATTAGTAATTAATTAGTCATTAATTAATCATTAAAAAATTAATTGAGAAAAAAATTCGTATTAATCATAATGAATTACCTTTGTGAATTATTATAATGTATTTTTTTTGTAAAAGTAGTTAAATTAAGTTGATGTTAATTAACGGTTAATTAATAGTAATTGGTTGTTAATATGTCATTAATTAATTATTAGAAAATTAATTAGTGAAAAATTTTGTGTTGATTGTGAATTTAATATGTTTGTGTGTTTTTGTAAAAGTAGTTGTAAAATTAAATTACTGTTAATTAACTATTAATTAATAGTAATTAGTCGTTAATGTGTCATTAATTAATTATTAAAAAATTAATTAGTAAAAAATTTTGTATTAGTTATAACTGTAATATGGTTATGTTTGTGTGTTTTTTTTGTGAAAATAGTTGTAAAATTAAGTTGTTGTTAATTAATCGTTAATTAACAATGATTAGTCGGTAATATGTTATTAATTAATTGTTTGAAAATTAATTAATGAAAAACTTGAGATTGATTGTAAATATAATATCTTTGTGTGTTATTATAAAAGTAGTTGTAAACTTAAGTTTCTATTAATTAACCATTAATTAGATAGCAAATAGTTACTAATAAGTCGTTAATTAATATTTGATATTGATGGTAACATTTCCTATTATTATTATTTTTTGCTTAATAAATGGAGCCTAGACCCTTCGATCCTTTAGTCTTGAAGTAGTAGGAGGGACACCGATCATATGCTGTTTGAGACAAAGAGGTAAATGACCTTTAACTTGTTGATTACTTTATTTTGCATAACAAATAGTATAACATTTCACTTGTTATCATTTTACAATCAATCGACCCTTGCCATTCGATGTCATAAGTTGTCAATCCATCATGACAAGCACATCATCTCCATTTATCCTTAAATGGAGCCACATGTGCATTTGGCGGGATTCGAAGGTCTAAGCTACCCACTATTCATTCCATTAGATTGGCACATGATAACTACGTTAGTCGAGTAATGGAGGCTAGAGATGCACACAATCCACATGCTTATAGGGGAGTTTACTATCACCTTGCAAGATGTAGAGATCTAGCTAGGCTTCCCTGTTAATGGTCAAGCAGTTACAGGGAGTAGTTATTTGAATTAGGATGTAATATGTGAAGGATTGCTAGGAATGAGGCCAGAGACTAATGGTACAGGGGGGGTACATTAGCATGACATGGTTGCATGATATATTTTAGATCCTTTAAGAAGGCATCGGAGTAGAGCAAATCCATCACCATATGCGTGCGTATATATTGCAATTGTTGGGGGGATTTATCTTTGCTGATAAATCCAGTGCCCTCGTCCATGCGATGTTTTTGCCTCTACTAGAGTATTTCGACATTGCTGGGTTGTATAGCTGGGGGTTTGCATATCTAACCTAGTTATATCGATAACTTTGTGTTGCGTCACTACCGTCAACACATGAGATTAGAGGGGCTATCATTACCTTATAAGTGTGGGCTTAGGATATATTCCCCCACATAGCGCCCCTTAATTGGCATGGACTAATTATAGAAAGTAGAGCTCCCTTGGCTGCACATTGGAACACATAGAGGGACACTCAGTTTCATTCGACCCATGTTGTAAGCACATATCAAGATTCACTCGATAGGTAGGACATGTCATAGGTATTTTAGTAACAATTTTTTTTTTCCATTTCATCATATTGATTGTTAATATTAAATATTATTTTTTTTATCCTTCAGCTCGAATGAGAGTCATACTCTAGGAATCTAATTAACTTCCTGCCACATTTCTATAGAAGCGACATGCACATTTGGACTGCTCGAGTGTCACTCATATGTTTCCATATAGTTGAGTAGCATTATCCCAACTGAGTGGCAAGGCAGTTTGGGGAGTTTTAATATATCCCACAACCGATGAACACTTAACCAAAATCCATCAAATCAACTTGCATAGGAGGGTTGATGCGGATTGGCCGGTACTATGTATATAGCCTTGTGGGAACAATGTATGGATTAGGTGTTGTACATGGAGGGCCATAATGATGTGCATGAGGAATATATGTAATGGTATAAATTGATTAACAAGCAATATATCAAACACATGGGGGCTGTACTTGGATTTCTAGTAAGTACAACATCAACACTAGCTAGGTGAATGATATGTTAAGACAAATCTACCTATCATTGGATCTTGACACGATCGTTAGAATAGCTACTCATGGTCTTCATTTCATGCATCATCATTGTTGGGGGGGAGAGGTGGGGTAATGCTATACTTGTAAGCATAGCAGCAAAATGCCCATGAACATGGAGCTTGAGGTACAAGTGACTGAAGTCTTCTAATTGTAGCCAATGCCTTTGCATCAGAAGACTAAGGGATGTCATTGACCCCAAAATTAGGGTGAGGCACCAAAGAATCCAATACAAGGTCGATAGTTCCCAATGAATTCTAATGTGATATATGATAGTTCAAGCATGGTTTTCAGCACATACATGAAGCCACATCGTCATTCTGTCAATGGTCTGGTCCCAACACCACTAGCCTTGCAAAAGAAATGCTTTGGTAAACAACCTATGTATCAGGGTGAATTATCAAATAGTGGTATAGAATGGAGTCTAGTGCCTCCCTAAGCATTTGATGATACCCCCCAGTAGTAGCCAACACAAGAGTCACAAACTCCTCCTGCTCCATATCTAAGGCTATCAAGAGAGTCTAAGAATGCATTTGCCTGACTAGCTAGATAGTTTACTAGGGGAAATAATAAGATGGGATAGGAGTCTATTTTTTGTTATTAATTTCATATGTATAGCTTCCATTTCCAATTTTAGTATATGTAAATTAATATGTGAATGCGATAAATTTCTTAACACTATCTACTATATCATATATGGAAATTAACATTGTTTAATGAATTTATATGCATTTGTCGAACATGATTTGATAATTCTAATGAATATTAAAGGGGGTTTCAAACAATTGTGAAAGAAAATGTAAAAGCTTATACAACAAAATAAAAAAAGAATAATTTATTACAATATCTTAAGAAATTATAACCTATGTAAATATAAATGCAGAAGAATCATCAACCTATATAAAGGACCCGCTTCACATAACTTGCATAATAGAAATAGGTAATGTTAATGTTCACATGCAATGTATACTTATTCATGAAATCATGTGTATTAGTATCTATTGTTTACAATTATCGTGTCGATGTAGACATATTCTTCTATTATGTCCTTCCCTTTGGCAAAGTCCACATGTGATTTTATCTGTACGCTCCCTAATGTCCATCTCCATGTAGTATCATTTTCTCTTTGGTTTTCCCTTCTTTCATGCAAGGTTTCCCCTTGGGTGAAGTGACGGGAAGTGTGTTGGCTTCGAATTGAGCTTGTTACCTATGGGCATAAAGTGCGTCCTATATGTCAGTTCCTACTATGTTCATCTACATTGATCAGGTATAGAATGCATCATGTCAAGCCTGATTGACACAGCTACTACATAGGTGTGGGAGCATGGGAGTCTATATATTTGCCACTTTTAGCAACTACATATGTTGCAAGAAAAGTCAACAATGTGTGTTTGGCCCTGATACGATTCCAAGAGCTAAGATAAGAGCACCAAAGAAATCCAAGTCAATTCGAGCTATAGGTGGCAGTACGGGGTCCAAAAAAGGAGGACATAAGCGTCGGGAGGACCCAAAGCGAAGTTCAGTCAGCCTTAAGCCGGCCGTCGACCTTTGGTGCCGGCTTATGTATTTAGGCCACTGGCCTTGAATGGCCTCGCACAATTTTTTTTAGACATGATATATATAGTGTTCTTTAGGGTTTTTTCGAACAGATGTTATTTTGGTTGAAAACAAAAACACTTTGAGTGTGTGTGTGAATCCTCTTTGGAGATTCTTGAATATTGAGAATTGATTTCACTTTATTTTTGTTGTTCTTATCAAATTCTTGGTTCCTATAGAATTTGTGGCGAGCATTGTTATTGAATTCTTGGAATTCTTTAACCTTAGTGATTGATTTATAGAACGTGGTTTCTATCGTTCTATGATTTGATTGCAAATCAGTTTAATTTTATCAATCTTAGCATCTATAGATTGGTAATTTTATCCATATCCTTTGATTTTACTTTGTTAGTACCAAAATCCAGAAAACCCTAAAATTGTTATTGACGATTTGATTTGTGTGGAAGGATTCAGATTCAATTCAGTGTCATTTGGTATCAGAGCATACCAATTTCATAACATTTGGTATCAGAGAAATTTCTGATTCCGTATCATTTGGTATCAAAGCCAAGGTGAATCGACGCGGGTTATATCAGAGATAAAGGATTCGATCAGAACACGGGTTAAATCGGTAAGGCTGTTGAATCTCAACTCAATTGTAGTTTTAATTCAATACTGTCGTTGGTTGGAAAATTTGGGAATTTATTTTGATAAGTATTGCTGTGAATTCGATTATTGGGTGTTGAATTGGTGTTTGGGCTGTTGTTGAGAATTGGGGTTTTGTGAATGTCTTTGCTGAATCCAATTGTTGGGTGTTGAATTGCTGTGAATTGGTGTTTGGGGCTGTTGTTGAAAATTGGGTTTTTGTGAATATCTTTGCTGAAATTTTGATTGGTAGAGATGTCATTGCATGGAAGTGTTCATAAAAACAACAATGGGAATGATGTTGATAATGGGGGTGAGGTTATGACTAGGGCTGAGTTCAATCAAATCCAAGAAAATATTAGATTGATTATGGAGAGATTGGAGATTAGGGATAGAAGAAGCCATAGTGGTGTAGGAATTAGGAGGAGACATTCTAGTGATGATTTTGATGCTCGTAGTGAAAGGAGTAGGAGAGGAAACAATGATGACAGGCGTAAGAGGATTGAAAACATAAAGCTGAAAATTCCACCTTTCACTGGTAGTAGTAAACCAGAGGAATTCCTAGACTAGGTGCCACGGGTTGAGAAGGTGTTTGATTGTTATGAGTGGGATGAGCGCATGAAGGTGAAGATGGCGTCTTTAGCATTCTTTGAATATGCTAGTCTATGGTAGGATAAATTACAAACTGAGAGACGTGGGGCGGATGAGGAGAAAGTGTGTTCATGGGCTTTGATGAAAAGGTTGATGAGACGCAGATTTGTGCCAGATTACTATAAACAAGAGATGTTGATGGAGTTGCAATCCTTGAGGCAGGGTAAGAAAAGCATAGAAGAGTATGTGAAGGAGTTTGAGACACTAATGGCAAGGTGTGATATTAAGGAATCATCAGATGAATCTATAGCTCGTTTCATCATTGGGTTGAAGATGGACATTACCAATGTAGTGGAACTCCAGCATTATCAAACTCTTGAGGATGTGATTAAATTAGCCAGTCGGGTTGAGTGGCATCAGCGCAGGCGGGATCAGAAATAGCGGAATCAGAAATCATATCACCACCATAAGTTAGATGATGGTGAGAGGGAGAAGGAAAGGAAGGAAAAAGGAAAGGCAGTCGCTAGTAAGGCTGTTGACCAAACACAACAAAAGAAGAGCAGGGATATAAAATGTTTTAAGAATTTAGGACTTGGCCATATTGCTTCTCAATGTCCTAATAAAAGGGTTATGGTCATAAAGGGTGACAAAGTCGAGAGTGAGGAAGAAGAACAGAAGAGTACTGAGGCAGAAGAGGAAGATGAAGACATTATAGTGAATCTGGTACAGGGAGACTTGCTAATGGTTAGGTAGGATGAAGCTGTTCCTAATCAGAGAGCCAATTTATTTCATATCTATGGCATAGTGCAGGGGAAGAATTGTTTGATTGTGGTTGGCACAGGCAGTTGCATTAATGTTGCTTCAGCAAGCTGGGTTACTAAGTTGGGTTTACAGGTGGATCAGCATCTAAGACCTTATGCACTTCATTGGTTGAGTCTACAGGGAGCTGTTCATGTATACAAACAGGTTCGTGTTCCACTAATTATTGGTGATTATACTGACAAGATTGTTTGTAATGTAGTTCCCATGGAAGCTACACACTTGATCCTTGGAACACCTTGGCAGTATGACCTCAGAGCTAAGTATGATGGATACATTAATGAGTATACCATTCAGCAACAGGGTAAGGCATACAAGCTTCTTCCTATGAGTCTAATTGAGGTACAACAAACAAGGTTGATTTGCCTTAAGAAGCCTAAGGGAAAGAGGAGTCTGTTTATGTGGTCTAGTAGGATGGACGATACAGATTCGAGGTTGAATCTTTTTCAACATGGAGGGAATGATACGATTCTAAGAGCTAAGATACGAGCACCAAAGAAATCTAAGTCGATCCGAGCTATAGGTGGCAGTATGGGGTCCAAAAAAGGAGGACATAAGCATCGGGAGGACCTAAGGTGAAGTTCGGCCAGCCATAAGCCGGCCTTGAATAAAGGCTGGCCAAATTAGTTCCAAGGCCACCGGCCTTGGTGTCGGCGTATATAAGTAGGCCGCCGACCTTTGGCGCCGACTTATGTATTTAGGCCGCCGGCCAATGCCTCGCATAATTTTTTTTAGGCATGATATAAATAGTGTTCTTTAGGGTTTTTTCGAACAAATGTTATTTTGGTTGAAAACAAAAACACTTTGAGTGTGTGTGTGAATCCTCTTTGGAGATTCTTAATATTGAGAATTGATTTCACTTTATTCTTGTTGTTCTTATCAAATTCTTAGTTCCTATAGAATTTGTGGCAAGCATTGTTATTGAATTCTTGGAATTCTTTAACCTTAGTGATTGATTTATAGAACGTGGTCTCTATCGTTCTATGATTTGATTGCAAATTAGTTTAATTTTATCAATCTTGGCATCTATAGATTGGTAATTTTATCCATATCCTTTGATTTTACTTTGTTAGTATCAAAATCCAGAAAACCCTAAAATTGTTATTGACGATTTGATTTGTGTGGAAGGATTCGGATTCAATTCCGTGTCATTTGGTATCAGAGCATACCAATTTCGTAACATTTGGTATCAGAGCAATTTCCGATTCCGTATCAGCCCCCTTCCCCTCAACTCGCTTGCCACATAACGACTATTGGTGAGCACTTCAAAAAGTTTAACCTGCCTACTATAGTCGATTTCGTTACTAGCTCATGAACTTCATCTATCGATATTTTTTGTTGCATATTTAGTGAAAATTCTAACATTTGCCATATTCTTCAAAGCCTTTGAATGCTTCTTAATGAAGTACCTTATACAACTGTAGAATGTCTTCTTCAGGAAATTAGTCATAGGTAATCGCCGAACCGCCTTTAACACGGAATTGTAACTTTCAACAATGCTGGAGGTTATATACCTAAACCTATAGAAACTATCATGAGCCAACAATTACATATCCAACGACATGTCATCAAACTAATCCAATGCATCAGGCTTAAAGATCCCCACCTATTCCATCACAAAGTATGACTTTCGAGCTTTTGCTTGCAACTTGGTGTATGTAACTAACCTTTTGCATTGCATTTTTTTTTATGTATCGAGTTGAAGTTGCTTGTAAGGAGTTGTAGACAAAACCACCATGCCATAAATGGAGGGCACCATCTATTGGCATTTTCTTTAACACCTGACTTGATGTCGGCGTGTCTATCTGATATAAGGTAAATGGTTTCATGACTTACATGGTTGCCGACAACATATTCCTTCAATTTCCTCAAAAACCAACCCCATGTTTTAGCTATTTCCTAATCTACGAGAGTGAATGCCAGCAGTAGTATATGGTTATTGCCATCAATGCCACAAGTAATTAGCAACTTGTATGTGTACTTCCCATATAAAAAAGTTATGTCAATGGTAATAACTGATCTAAGGAATCTCCACATTACAATATACGACCTAAGTACCCAGAATACATACTTTAGAGTAAATACCCTAAGGGTAGTTGATATGCTCCACCCTTAATTAATTTGTGTTTTGGGATTTGCATTTTTTATGGCATTTTGAAGAATAGGGAGTTCATTGTAAGACTTCTCCCAATTCCCATACACATGCTCTACAGCCCATTTCTTCCCCTCCTAAACTCATTTCCTGCTTATCCTGTAGCCAAGTTCTTGTTCAATAATAGCAGTAGGCTCCAAAACCTTTATATCAGGATTGCCTCTAATAAGATTTACAAACTAACTAGTAAGAAGACCACAATCTAATTGCGAGTAATCCTAACTAATCAGTGGGTTATTGCATATGTGTGGGCTCTCAAATATCATTAATATGAACATGCCTTCAAACTTCTTCTTTCGAGCTTGAAGCCTCCATTTACAATCATAGTCTCTTCTCAAATAATAAACAAACCAAAGCAATGGAGTAGATTCTACAATAGTGAAGTTACAATGGTTCTTCACATGGTAAGCCTTCACTGCTTGTATCACATTTGCTTTTGTTATGAATCTCATGCCCCTATACAAATCATCACTACCGCTCAAACCACTATAAATATTATTTTGCTCTTGCTCAAAATAAGTATAACCATCATCATCGCTAATGTTGTAGTACGAAATAGGATCTTTAACTATCATGTTTGGTGGTTTAGCTTGCTTTAATTGATATATTGCCTATGTTGAGTATGTAGGTATGTTTGGAGAGTCCTCTTTAGGTACTTCATCTCCATTGTTTTCACTTTCCTCATCTTCCTCCTTAGAATTTTCCTCATTATCGGTACTCTCCTCTTTAACACCCATTCCTACATCGGAACGAATCATTTACGAATCACGTGTCTCTGGTCAGTGTAATATTGGAATAATTGCTCTATGTACTTCATCTTCATTATTTCCTTCCATCAAGGTTGGAATTGAGGGTTTAAATGTCGATGGCTCGGGTTGCATTTCTTCCATATTATGTGACAAATGTGGCTACCTACTTGCTTCAAATGTCTACCTTTCGAAGCCCCTCCCCCCAATCATCATAAAATTTGATTTACAACTATTATATGCCACGATCTCCATAGGATTTAGCCATTTTAATGAACATTTTAACATCTTCATCATTTCTAATTTCCATCAAGGCATAAGATGTACTGCTCCCATGAAACATGGGATACCTGTGAATTATCTCAACCCCACTTTGGTTGGATTGACTCTAATGCTCTGGCATATTTTGTATAAAAATTCGATGCCATCGATATTTTTCTTCATTTTCAACTTTTTGACCAGATCCTTATCATATTCGTCCCCCAATTACTAACTACAATATTTCCAAACACATAGATCATCAATCTCACATAGTCAACCATTGTTTTCCTATCCACAATAAATATATATTATCAACTTTTTTCAGAAAAATGACAATTTTAAATAACAACATTGTAAAAGTTAGTCCAAAAAAATTCACAAATTTCCAAATCAATTTTAATTTTAGTTTTTTCCCCATTATTTCGCAACAAAAATCATACCTAAAGAACAATACCGTAAAAATTATTTCACAAACCAGAAATAAAAAAACTTCCATTACAACATTTTCTACATAACAACATAGATAATATTTTAAATTTAACATTTACAAATAATATTAAAATTTTCATCAATATAAGGTATTCTCATACTAACATAGAAATTAACTATCATATATTACATGATGGGAATCAACCCTATGGTTTCAACAGTGGGGAAACCAAATTGGATACATGAGCCCAGATATCCACATGTTGTCATATCTATCTAATAATATTTTATTTTTGCATTGTAGCAAGTAAATTTCTCAGTTTTATAGGATGGCAAATAAAATGCACTAAGGATCAAATTGTGAGACATTCTTAGACTTACATCCACCGGTCCACAATGTGTTCTATTGAAGTGAAGAACCGACCATTTGAAGACTTATTTGTACTTGTAATTTTATGTTTGAGAACCGGTCATTTGAGTAGCTTATTTGTAATTTGTTGTTGTTGTTTTTAGCTTAATTGGAGCAAGTATAAATACTTGCTAAGTAGGGCTTAGAAGGAGCTTTTTAAACTTGAGAAAATACACCTTTTGTTGTGAGGAGACTCCTTACATGCAAACTTTACTCTTATCAATTTCACTTGTGAAATTGTGGTGAGATTAGCTTGAGGAGATTGTGAGTAATATCAATCTTTCTCTAGTTGCTACCAATTGTTTTCTATTGCATCATATCTAAATATAATTGGTAGTGCTATTTGTTGTCTTTCACGTGAATAGGGTTCCTATTTTTCAAATTTGATTCAAGTCAATTTGAGTGGAATTTGATTAATTTGTATTGTTATCCTTTACTTATTTATACAATTGAATCCACGTGAATTAGGGTTCAAGAGCTTATTGTTGATCACGCCTTTTGTGGGATTTTTTTGGTGATCACACACTTGTATTGATATGTTTGCAATTGGAATTGTAGGGCACATCATAGTTTTTGGTATCAGAGCAAGGGCTTTGAGAATGGATTTGCGTGAACCTTAATTTGGGAATTAGAGTTCTTGTTCTTCCATTTCTTAATTGGAGTTATTTGAAGTGGAATTGAAGTAATTATTTGTGATTGTATTATCATATACATTATTGTTGCAGAAGTGGAAGTGGAATTTCGGAGTTGATCTTGATATCTTCATCTTGCCGTGAGTTGCTTGTTGTGAGTAGAAGAAGGGGAAGTCTTTGAATTTGAAATTTCAACATTTGAATGGTGCTAATTGTTGCAATATTCTTTCCTTTGCAAGAATTTGGAATTGGAGTACATTTCTTTTTAGATTTGCTATCCTTTCCATGGATGATTAGGAAACTATTTGAATTTAAAAACAAACTTTAAGTTTGAGAGTTATTGTGTATTGTTGATTTTAATACACTTTGACTTTTTTTTGAATTTTGTTTTTACCTTTTAGAGAAGTCTTCATTAATTGTTCCATTATTATTATTGCTGTGAACTAGGAGTGTATGTGTGTATTGTGATTCAAGCTTGCACCGTAGTTGAGTTGTGTGTATTGGCAAAGTGAGTGTATGGTTGAAGTGTATTACACCGTGATTGTAGTAGTTGAGAATTGAAGTCGTGGTTGTGTGTTACACCATAGGTATGTGAGTGAATCTGTGGTGTTTGTGTTGTGTGGTTGTGTGTTGACGTGATTGAGGATGTGAAGTAGTGATTGTTGTTGTTGGCGTAAAAGAGTGGTTGTTGTGAAGGGGCGATTGTGAGGTATATTACATTTGCCTTAAGTTATCTTTATATTTCAACAAATCAAGTTAACAACCATGTCGAATGATAGTGTGAATGGGGGAATTGGCAATGAGGCCAATAGCTAAGTTGGTAGCGGTCAAGGTCATCGAATTGCAGGTGGAAGAACTTTGGAGAAGCAATTACAGGACCTCACCACCATTGTTGCTACATTAGCAACAAGGATAGACTGGGTGATGATGCCACAACTACCAGTAGCAAATCCTTAGGCACCACCACCTAGGGTAGTTCCTCAGAATGTTCACAGGGAGGGAGCAATTGGAGGTAATATGGGAAGAAGAGTGGAAGGAGATTATCATACTCTTAGGGAGGAAAGAGATGATAATTTTGGGATTAACCTATACCCAAACAAGGATTTCAGACCACCTCAGGGATTGGAGTATGTGAAACTATAGATGCCTTCATTCAATGGTAAGGGTTCAGTAAATGATTACTTGGATTAGGAAGACAAAGTTAAGGGTTTGTTGGAGTGTTATGAAATTGATGATAACACTAGGGTTCGTCTTGCAGCTATAGAATTCATAGGTTATGCCGCCTTGCGGTGGAAAATTCTAGTGATCAGTAGACAAAGGGATGGAGAGGCTGAAATACATACTTGGAGGGACATGAAACAGGTTTTGAGGAAAATGTTCATACCTGAACATTACAGGCAAGAACTGTTTATACGTCTCCAAACATTGAGGTAGGGAGGTAAAACAGTAGATGACTATATATAGGAGTTTGAGACGCTGATGATCAGATGTGAATCAGTCAAGCCTCTTGAGAAAACCTTAGCACGATTTGTGTCTAGGTTAAAATATGAGATTGCCTGCATTGTAGAGTTGCAAAGGTATACTACACTTGATGAGGCTATACAGTTAGCCTTGAAAGTGGAGAGGCAGAGGCAGTCCAATCCTTTCCGAGCCACTAGTAATAGGTATGGTACTACTACTAAACCAATTAGAGCAGATGGTCAGATGGGTGGACAAAAGGGAGTAGGAGAACATGTTAAGGCTATAGACAAAATTATCTTTAGCATTAATGAGGAGAAAAATGTTTCTGGGAAAGGTAAAGAGGTAGTTTGATCTGATTTTAGGCAGACGGTACTAACGTAAACCAGTGGGAAGATGCATTAGATTAAATGTTTCAAATGTATAGGTTTCGGACGTATAACTGCGTAGTGCCCGAATAAAAAGGTGATGACTGTTATGGAGGGCAATGGAGAAGATGATTAGAAAGAAGTTCTCATGCCTACAGATTTATCCCTAGCTTTGGAGGAATATTATGATGATCAGAATGCTGAGACATGTAAGGACAAAAAGGGTGAAAATTACTTACTTATTAATGTGTTACGCAAGGTTATGACGATATCTCTAGATGTTAGTGGTTTACAAAGGGAGAACCTGTTCCATACACCTTATCGAATTCAAGGTAACCTATATGTTCTTTTCATTGATGGTGGTAGTTGCACTAATGTCATATTTGTTGCATTAGTAAATAACTTACAACTAGCCACTAGCCCACATTCACACCCTTATAAATTGCATTGGTTAGACAATCGAGGTAATTTGCATGTTACATAGAGGGTAAAGGTGTCATTTAGTATAAGAGATAGATACAATGATGAGATTATTTGTGATGTGCTTCCTATGTGTGCCTTTTATATATTGTTAGGTAAACCATGGTTATTTGATAGGAATGTGCTACATGATGGGTTTAGAAACACTTACATATTTCAAAAAGATGGTACACGGATTGTCTTGACTCCTACGTCTCCATCTGAGGTTCGTCCTTTTCAGGAACAGATTAGAAACACCAATGGCTCTTCAAGACCTCAAGCTAACAAGCAAACACAAACACATGGTGTTAGTCCAAGAGAAAACCCCTTAGATTTGAGGGCAAATCTTTCAAAGGCCTAAACAGATGATGGGAATCAACCCTATGGTTCCAATAGTGGGTAAACTAAATTGGATACATAAGCCTAGATATCCACATGTTGTCATATCTATCTAATAATACTTTATTTTTGTATTGTAGTAGGTAAATTTCTCAGTTTTACAGGATGGTAAATAAAATGCACTAAGGATCAAATTGTGGGACATTCTTGGACTTACATCCACTGGTCTACAATGTGTTCTATTGAAGTGAAGAACCGGCCATTTGAAGACTTATTTGTACTTGTAATTTTATGTTTGAGAACCGGTCATTTGAGTGGCTTATTTGTAATTTGTTTTTGATGTTTTTAGCTTAATTGGAGCAAGTATAAATACTTGCTGAGTACAGTTTAGAAGGAGCTTTTTGAACTTGAGAAAATACACCTTTTGCCGTGAAGAGAGTCCTTGCATGCAAACCTTACTCTTACCAATTTCATTTGTGAAATTGTGGCGAGATTAGCTTGAGGAGATTGTGAGTAATATCAATCTTTGTCTAGTTACTACTAATTGTTTTCTAGTGCGTCATATCTAGATATAATTGGTTGTGTTACTTGTTGTCTTTCACGTGAATTAGGATTCCCATTTTTCAGATTTAATTCAAGTCAATGGAGTGGAATTCGGTTCATTTGTATTGTTATCCTTTACTTATTTATACAATGGCATTGTTCCTTATCACAATTTAGCATCATCGCCATTTGAATCCACATGAATTAAGGTTCAAGAGCTTGTTATTGATTATGCCTTTTATGGGATTGTTTTGGTAATCATGCACTTGTATTAGTATGTTTGCAATTGGAATTGTAGGGCACATCATTACGTATTATAGGATCTACATAAATCATGTCTAATACACTACAAACTAATGAAAATTACTAATATTTTTTATAAAACATAACATTATAACAACAAATTTACTCAAATACTAATATCAAACATGGTAAAAAAAAAAATAAACCTTCAACTTTTTGTAAAAAAAAACCATAGTTGATTAATCGTTGATGAAATGATATATCTTAATGTATTTGATCAAATCCCACCTCTTTGATCTACATAAGCACTTCTTCTTTTTCTTACAAACGATAGAAAAAACGAACAAATGGAGTTTATAGAAGGAAAAATAAAAATAAATTTCTTTTATTTTTGTATTTGTATTATTAATTTAACAAACTATAGTGTTGATAACTTACTTTTTCAATGGATGGTTAATGTTAAAGTAAAAAAAAATTGGATGGTAGGATTAGTTTGGGGTAGCAGAACTGAAGGTGCACACTGGATCCACAACTTTAATACAATTGTACTGAAGGCATGGACCTCATTTACGCCTCCAGGCAAATGTTGAAGTCACGGACTCGGTGTGTACCTTCAATTTTGAAATTTTTGGAAAAAAAGAAGTTGCAAACTTAGTTCGTTCCTTCGAAACTTATTTTTGGAATAATTATTTTGGGTACAATATTTGCAAATTTTTTTAAAAAAAAACCACAATATTTAAGAGTGTTCCCCTCTTAACTTCCACATGTATATCTTTAGATGTCATGTAAACCTATAGTTTAATTTCTTGATGGGTTTTGTTCTTTAAATTAAGGGTCAACATAAATCAAGTTGGTTCGATTTTTACTCCAAATTAAACTAAACCATAAAAATGCAGTTTGGTTTTTCATCACTTCAAACCAAACCATACAGTTCGGTTTTATATTTTTTTTCAAAACCATAAAATTTTTGTTTAGTTTGGTTTGATTTAGTTTATGGATTAAATCATATCTTGTTTTATAAGAAAGTATAAATACATAACATATAATTTCATGTGAGTAGTATTAAATTCATCTATTAATAACATGCATTGATATCATATAAAAGATTGAAAAAGTCAATATTTAAGCAACTAAAAATCTCATATTAGCATATAAGATAAAATTTAAGTTAACCTATACACATATTTGTTAAATTATGGTTATAAAATTTAAATACATATATTTTTCAATAAAGTTAAACTATTAACTCTTTTAAATCTTAGATTACAATAAAAGAATTTCTTTAGTTATAAGTAAATTATCATGATATTTTTCAAAATGATTTGGTTCGAATTAACCCTCCAAAATTAACTATAAATTTTTAGTTTGATTCAGATTGGAAAATTTTCAAACCAACTTGTAAAAAAAAAACGAAGAAAAAACATATTATCAATTTGGTTTAGTTTACTTTATGAATTAATTCAGTTTTGTTGGTTTTTTTTTACCTAGCTCTAATTTAAATGTAATTGCTGCACCTATGAGTGGTGGATTTAATTAGGAATGTTTGCAATGGTTAAATTTACTTTGAGTATGCCTACCCCACTTTATGTACAAACTTAGGTTTATGATATATTATAAATTTACTTTTGAGTATCACAATCATATATATATATATATATATATATAATTTGTTTTAATATGTTTATGAATATTATTATTCAATTGAATAAATATATGTCACATATTGTAAATTTATGTATGTATTAATTGATTTTGCACATTTACATGATATGATATAGTATTTGACAAGTGTTATAGTACCTCAAAATGTAGAAATGTAACATCATATGTGTACCAAGAGGTGAGTTATTTTATGTGTCATGCTCCAAGCATGAGATGCTACCACACTACCACATATTTCTATCATTGATAGAAATATGATAAGACTCGAATACCTACCTAACTCTACAAGTTACATATTAAATCTCCATAATAATCTCTTGAAGATAATCATCCATTACATACATAGTTTAATAGATCAACACTATACTTCACCTAGCTAATATTTGCTAAACAAGTTCAACTTAAACATAAAGGGAAATTTTAAATAGGTCATTATAATCTAACTATTGCTACACATAATGATAGTCACATCCACTAGTGAGCACACACTTCCATTAGATAAATCATAGCCTAACTCATTGTAAAAGTTAAAGAAATTAGCTACACATAAAACATGAGTTCCTAAAAGGGTGAATTGTGAAACCCAATATATAGCTACCACATAAACACAGACATATGCCACAAACACATATGCTCGTATGTTACTAAACGCAGCAAGTAAGTTAATTAATATAGTGAAATACATAGCACAATCCCATCAACTAGAATTTGGAACAACTTAGGTTCCATTTCTTAGACATGGTAGAATTGTAACTTACCACCTACAATACAAAGTACAATAGGTAGGGTAGTTAAAATCACAAGTTAATTGTATAATTTCATGAGTTTACAATTTTATGAGGTTTTTAATAATTAAAATGGATATAAAACCGTTTTAATACATACCCTTAGTAGAATTATGAGTTTAGATGTATGATTTTATAAGTTTTTATTATACCAATTTTGTACAATTCCATCTATTTTATACATTTTAATTATAAGTAGAATTGTGAATTTAATAACCATGACAATAGGGCTTGCAAGCCTACCATATGCAACAACAAACTATATCAAGGAACTACATTCCTCTTACCATAAATTTTTGATAATCTCATTGTGAGTTCACCACCAATATTAAGACATCAAAAGCACAATCCATCTATGACATTCCAACTAGTGTCCCACACTACTGATTAGCCTCATTATCACTTCATTTTAGCTTAGTAATTATATTGACCACAACTTCTTTGTATCGACCATTGGCTTGGTCATTGCAATTACATTCATCCTTAATTGACTTGGTCATCTAAGCATCTTATGAAATACTCATATGCAAAATTTGAAATCAAAATGAGTAAGATATGGCTAAAACAAGTTTAGGTCTAAAATATGGAAAATGGGTTGTTTTTTAAATTTCTACTTTAGGTCATTTTCCTTTCATTTTGTCATATCATTGTATTCAATTTATTTTAGGTGACCCCTCTATCTAATTGACCTTCCTGAAGATATTAATTATATAAATTGGTAGTTGTTTCCCATCCTAGCTAGTTTAGAAGATGCAATTCTCGAATTTTATGCAATTTTTAGATGGGTGTATATACTGTTGGTCCTGTTAAATTAATGAAGAGGAGGGTAAATTGATTAATTATTGAAAATTTCAATTTTTTGCAACTTTGTAGAAACACTCTTGAATGGAAATTCTAATGGCATGAGCAACAAATAAACAATAAGTATGCAATTAAATAAAAAAATGGAGAGAGAGAGAAAATTGGGCTTAGTGATGTATTGATGAGATCCATGATGGGAGCCAAGCCAGAAGATGGACTGTGGATCCTCTTGAAGTGCCACCTGGACCGATCACAAGAAATCGAGCGAAACGATTCAAGGAAGCACTTAACGGGTTGATAAAGGATGTCCATGAAGTCGGAAAGGATTGGAGCAATCATGAAGCTGGAATGGATTGGAACAACCATGGGAATGCCCTTGCTCTTGTACAAGTCATACCGGATACGGGGTGAAGAGGGTGTGTCTTTACAAGGCACGACCATGTAGGAGTCTGGAGGTTACACAGAATCATACACAGTCATATATACGGTTCAAAGGCACGGCCGTGTATGGTGTCAAGAATTTCCACAGAAAGATACACGACTAGAAGTACACGGTCGTGTATATTGTCAAGAAGTTCCACAGAATTATACACGGCCAAAGTACACGGCCGTGTATCTCCCCGACGCCGGCCTTCATGTCTTGTTTTGTTATTTTTACGCACTTATTGAAGTGATGTCGTTTTGGGCCTTTATTGTTACGAATTGTAAACCCTAATATAAAGCTCCTAGGGTTTAGAACATTTAGAATATAGAACATACAACATTGAAGTTTGAAAAAAACTTTTGAGAGAATTCCTCTCTTAGTTCTTTAAAGAACTAATCTAGAACTTATCGGATTTTTATTCAGTGGCGTTCATCCCGACTTATCAATCGGTCTTTCATCCCGATTGTGGCATCTTCATATTATACCAAGGTTCTTGTCTCGCTTATAGACAACGGCTCACGGTTTCCACTTGAGGGTGTTTGGCATCTTAGGTAGCGAATTCCGAATGTATTGGTATTGGGTTTCGTCACACGTTGGCGTGGTTCGTATCAGTTAGGAATCCGAGCAAACCGATTTTGTATCAGTTTGGTATCAGAGCCTAGGTTTGTTAAAACATCAGTTCGGTTTGAGAAAGGTAACATCAAAACCCTAACTCCAATCGTTTATATCAATTGTTAGTATTCAATTTCATAGTATTAATTGTCTATTGAAAGTGTAGTACCTACTATTTGATTTTGTTACAAAAAAAAAAAGGAAGAATCATGACACAAAAAAAAGGAGGAACGTGATCAAGAGCAACAACAAAGACCAAAAAAAAAAAAAATCGGAAAGAAAAAGAGGAAATTTACGAACCCTAGAGTTGTTTTGAATTCTACGGAAGGGAATTAATGTAGTTTGGGTTAGTTCCAAGAGAATTGAGAAGAGGAATTGGCGAGTTGATATCATCATTGTTTGTGAAATTACACGAGTGACTGTGTGATATCATCATTTGAGCGAAACACGTAAGGGAGTATATCGTGAGGTTTAATCATATATATATATTTGTGTTAGCACTAATCTTTTCTGCAGGAACTATGTCGAGGCAACATTCTCTTGAAAGTGAGAGGGGAAGGTTTGATGCTGGGTTAGTGATTGAGGCGTTGAGGGGTGAGATGAAGAGAATGTTTCAGGAGGGAATGGAATAAATCCATGAGACAGTAGAGCAAAGACTAGAGCAATCTAAAAACGTCTTCCGAAGGCGTAAGAGGGAGAGTTGTTCTAGGAGAGTACCAAGGGGTGGAGATGAAATGTTGGATGATGAATTTGATGAGCCTTCTGTCGGGAGTTATCGAGGATATAGTGGTAGGAATAGAGGAACTAGGGATTGGGAAGATAGAGGAGATAGGAATAGAGAAGATAATCAACTGAGTAGTATAAAGATGAAGATTCCTCCTTTCCAAGGTAAGAATGATCCCGAGGCGTACTTAGAATGGGAGAAGAAGGTGGAGATGGTATTTGATTGTCATAACTATAGTGGGAGAAAGAAAGTGAAACTTGCTGCCATTGAATTTTCGGATTATGCCATAGTGTGGTGGGATCAACTAATGTTGAATCGAAGAAAGAATGGTGAACCACCTATTGAGTCGTGGGAAGAGATGAAAAGGGTGATGAAGAAGCGGTTTGTGCTTGCGTATTACTATCGTGAATTGCACAACAAATTGCAAACTCTTAGGCAAGGAAACTGAAGTGTGGATGAGTATTTCAAGGAGATGGAACTTACGATGATCAAGGCAAATGTAGAGGAGGATAGAGAGGCTACCATGGCTAGGTTTCTTACGGGATTGAATAGAGAAATTCAAAATGTTGTTGAATTGCAGCATTATGTAGAATTGGAGGACATGGTTCATATGGCTATAAAGGTTGAGAACAAACACAGGCGGAAAGGTAGTAGTAATGCACGGTTTCAATAGGGTATTGGTTCATCCACTTGGAAGACTAACCAATGGAAGAAGGAAGAAAAGCCTTTACCCACCAAACTAAAAGAAGAACTGAGGCAAGCGGGTTCTACTCCTGGTAACCAAGGTAACCCTGATTCTTCTACTTCTAGAAATCGTGACATTAGATGTTTTAAATGCCAAGGTAGAGGCCATATTGCTAGTCAATGTCCAAATAGGCGTGTTATGATTTTGCGTGGTGATGGTGAGTATGAGACTGAGGGGGATAGTGAGGAAGATGATATGCCTCCATTAGAGGATGCTAGTGATGATGAGGAGCCTGTAATAGGGAGGTTAGTGACAGTAGTGAAGCGAACTTTAAATGTGCAGGTGAAGGAAGAAGAGGAGGTGCAAAGGGAGAATATATTTCATACTAGATGTTATCTAGGAGATCATATTTGTAGTTTGATCATTGATGGAGGAAGTTGCACTAATGTGGTGAGTAATTTTATTGTTGAGAGGCTAGGACTCAAAACTATTAGACACCCTAGTCCATATAAATTGCAGTGGCTGAATGATAGTGACGAGACTAAGGTGAGTAAGCAAGCCTTGATTGCTTTTCGCATTGGTAGGTATGAGGATGAGGTGTTATGCGATGTAGTGCCAATGCAGGCGTGTCATGTGTTGTTGGGGAGGCCATGACAATTTGATAAGAAGGTTGTTCATGATGGCTTTTCTAACAAGTATACGCTTGTTCACCAAGGGAAAAGCTTTAATCTTAAACCTTTAACACCTAAGCAGGTGTATGAGGATCAGTTGCAGCTACAACAGTCTTTGCAAAACATAAGGTGAGTGAAAAACAGAGGGAGAGTGAGAGAGCAAAAGACAGCGAGAGAGAAAAGGAATACAAAAGTCAATCTCAAAAGGAAAAAGAGAGGAAGGCTGGAAAGAGTGTGAGAGACCAAGTTGAAGGGGGATCAACTTTGGTGGTGAGTGAAAAGGAGAGTGTAGCCTTGCAAAAGGAGAGTTGTGTGGCAAGAGCGAGTGTAGTGAGGAGAGCGTTAGTGATGAAGTAACCTATGTTGTTGCTGGTTTTTAAGGAAACATGTCTGAATACTAACGAACCATCTAATTCTTTGCCTAGTGTGGTTGTGTCTATTGTGCAGGACTTTGAAGATGTCTTCCCTGAGGAGATTCCAAAGGGATTACCACCTATTCGTGGTATTGAGCACCAAATTGACCTTGTACCCAGAGCATCGATTCCAAACAAGCCAGCTTATAGAAGCAATCCGGAGGAGACAAAGGAACTCCAAAGGCAGGTCGATGAATTAATGGAGAAGGGGTACGTGAGGGAAAGCATGAGTCCATGCGCAGTGCCTGTGATTTTGGTGCCTAAGAAGGATGGGTCATGAATAATGTGTGTTGATTGCCGCGCCATCAACAACATCACGGTAAAGTATCGTCATCCTATTCCTCGCTTAGATGACATGTTAGATGAGTTACATGGGTCTAGTGTCTTTTCCAAATTTGATCTGAAAAGTGGATGTCACCAAATTAGAATGAAAGAAGGTGATGAATGGAAAACCGCATTCAAAACGAAATATGGATTGTATGAGTGGTTAGTAATGCCTTTCGGTTTAACTAACGCACCTAGTACTTTTATGAGACTTATGAACCATGTTTTGAGGACTTTTATTGGCAAATTTGTGGTTGTCTATTTTGATGATATTCTCATTTACAGCAAGAGTTTGGAAGACCATATATCTCACTTGAGGGATGTTTTAGAAGTGCTTCGAAAGGAGCAATCATATGCTAACCTCAAGAAGTGCACTTTTTGCACAGACAAACTTGTGTTTCTTGGTTTTGTTGTTAGTGCATAGGGAATACAGGTTAATGAAGAAAAGATTCGTGCGATCCAAGAATGGCCTAGTCCAACTAATGTAAGTAATGTGCGGAGTTTCCATGGACTAGCGAGCTTTTACAGGAGGTTTGTAAAGGATTTCAGCACCATTGCAGCTCCACTTACTGAGGTAATTAAGAAGAAGGTGGGGTTCAGATGGGGAGAGCAACAAGAGAAGGCCTTTCAGACGCTTAAAAATAAGCTGACTCAAGTGCCATTACTTGCTTTACCTGACTTTGCTAAAACGTTTGAAATTGAGTGTGATGCTTCAGGATTAGGTATTGGAGCAGTGCTCATACAGGAGAGAACACCAATTGCATTCTTTAACGAGAAGCTAAGTGGGGCAACCTTGAACTACCCTACTTATGACAAGGAGTTATATGCATTGGTTCGAGCCCTGGAGACTTGGCAACACTATGTTTGGCTAAAAGAGTTCGTGATCCACACTGATCATGAATCCTTGAAGTACTTGAAGGGGCAACACAAGTTGAACAAAAGGCATGCTCGTTGGGTGGAGTTCATCGAAACATTTCCATATGTCATCCACTATAAGCAAGGTAAAGAGAATGTCGTTGCTAATGCACTTTCTAGAAGGTATGCTCTTATCTCTACTCTTAGTTCTAGATTGCTTAGTTTTGAGCACATTAAGGAATTGTATGTTGCTGATCGAGATTTTTGTGAGGAGTATGTGCATTGTGAGAAGAGTGGGCATGGTAAATTTTATAAACATGAAGGATTCTTGTTTAGGGAGAGTAAACTATGCATTCCAATTTGTTCTTTAAGGGAATTACTAGTGAGGGAGTCTCATGGAGGAGGTTTAATGGGATATTTTGGAGTAGCTAAAACCTTAGGGGTATTACAGGAACACTTCTATTGGCCTCACATGAAACAAGATGTTGAGAGGATTTGTGAGCGATGTGTCACGTGTAAGCAAGCAAAATCTAGAGTCCAACCTCAAGGGCTTTATACCCCACTTCCCATTCCTCATGAGCCTTGGGTAGATATTTCCATGGATTTTGTGTTAGGTTTACCCAGGTCTAGACATGGTCGAGATTCTATTTTTGTAGTCGTGGATAGATTCTCTAAAATGGCACATTTCATTCCTTGTCACAAAACAGATGATACTTGCAATATTGCTAATTTGTTCTTTAGGGAAGTTGTGAGATTACATGGTATGCCTAGAACAATTGTATCGGATAGAGATGCTAAGTTCTTAAGCTACTTCTGAAAGACCTTGTGGGCTAAGTTAGGAACTAAGTTATTGTTTTCTACTACTTGTCATCCACAGACTGATGGTCAAACTGAGGTAGTAAATCGAACTTTATCTACTTTGTTGAGTGTTGTCATTAAGAAGAACATTAAAAGTTGGGAGGATTGTTTGCCGCATGTTGAATTTGCCGATAATCGTACAATGCATTCTACTACTAAGTTTACCCCTTTTGAAATTGTGTATGGTTTTAATCCACTAACTCCTTTGGATTTATAACCTTTGCCTATTTCTGAGTATGTTAATCTAGAAGGCAAGAAGAAAGCAGAATTTGTTAAACAGATCCATGAGAAGGCAAGGCTAAACATTGAGCAGAGAACAGAGCAGTATGTGAAACAAGCCAACAAAGGTCGTCGACAAGCTATCTTTGAACTTGGAGACTGGGTTTGGGTTCACATGCGCAAAGAGCGGTTTCCTGTGCAATGTCGATCTAAACTACTTCCTAGAGGCGATGGACTATTTCAAATTCTTGAGCGCATCAATGATAATGCATACAAGATAGATTTGCCTGGTGAGTATCAAGTAAGTGCTACATTTAATGTTACTGATTTGAGTCCTTTTGATGCAGGCGGCGACTTGAGGACAAATCCTTTTCAAGAGGAGGGGAATGATGAGATCCATGATGGGAGCCAAGCCAGAAGATAGAATGTGGATCCTTTTGAAGTGCCACCTGGACCGATCACAAGAAATCGAGCGAAACGATTCAAGGAAGCACTTAACGGGTTGATAAAGGATGTCCATGAAGTCAGAAAGGATTGGAGCAATCATGAAGCTAGAATGGATTGGAACAACCATGGGAATGCCCTTGCTCTTGTATAAGTCATACCGGATACGGGGTGAAGAGGGCGTGTTTTTACAAGGCACGGCCGTGTAGGAGTCTGGAGGTTACATAGAATCATACACGGTCGTATATATGGTTCAAAGGCACGGCTATGTATGTTGTCAAGAATTTCCACAGAAAGATACACGACTAGAAGTACTCAGTCGTGTATATTGTCAAGAAGTTCCACAGAATTATACACGGCCAAAGTACACGGCTGTGTATCTCCTCGACGCCGGCCTTCATGTCTTGTTTTGTTATTTTTACGCACTTATTGAAGTGATGTCGTTTTAGGCCTTTATTGTTATGAATTGTAAACCCTAATATAAAGCTCCTAGGGTTTAGAACATTTAGAATATAGAACATACAACATTAAAGTTTGAAAAACACTTTTGAGAGAATTCCTCTCTTGGTTCTTTAAAGAACTATTCTAGAACTTATCGGATTTTTATTCTATGGCGTTCATCCCGACTTATTAATCGGTCTTTCATCCCGATTGTGGCGTCTTCATATTATACCAAGGTTCTTGTCTCGCTTATAGACAACGGGTCGTGGTTTCCACTTAAGGGTGTTTGGCATCTTAGGTAACGAATTTCGAACGTATTGGTATTGGGTTTCGTCACATGTTGGCGTGGTTCGTATCAATTAAGAATCCGATCAAACCGATTTCGTATCATGTATAGAGGTTCTGTCTTGTGTATACGTCATCTCTTCTAGCTCCACGCTGGGGACTCGGTTGTCTCTACTGGTTGAGTTTCACTATACCAAAAATCAAATTGAGAGTACAAACACACCAACACTTTGGCAAAGTCTCATTGTTGAGTTTCCTTAGCTTTCACACTAAGCTAATCACTCAACTACAGTGATAAACAACTCTCAATCACTCACAAGAACAATCAAATAAACAAAGAGGAGAAATAAAGCATTCTCTACAATTAAGTTCAATAACAATTAAATGAGAACTCTTTGGTGCGCCTTTTGAAGGATAGCAAGATGAAGATTTTCTGCTCATGTCCTTGATTGATGATTTTAAACTTTTGGAGCTTCTTTCTCTTTTATAGATGAAGAACAACAGTTAGCTAGCAAAAAAAAAAAAAAAAAACGCAACAACAATTTTGAATTTCGAATAACCCTTTTGATAGAAATGATCGAGATTTCCTCTTAGATATTTGAATTTAAAATCTTAATAATCTTCAATAGAAATCTGTCCTATGATGTGTATCTTCTTGTTACAGAGATCTTTTCTTGGATTTAAATATCTAAAAAACTGGATAAGCTTGAATGATAAATGTGTTGAGATTTTTTTAGATAAACTTTAAGAGATTTCATGATATCACTCATGTTGTGGAGCCTTATCTTCTCATAACAACCATATCTTCATTGTAGATATATCATTATCTTTGTAACATCTTAACCTTATCGTCCTTAAACATATATCTAAGAATAAATTACGAAGAATTTCTAGAAAACATCTTTGCAACATACCAACGAACCAGTAGTCAAAATTTAAGTGGAAAACAAATAAGTTTTGAATAAAAATTAAAGTGATAAAATCCCCAAGATGATAAATCCCACTTTACTGAAACACATCAAATATATTACCTAAATATACTTGACAAGTGGAGCTAGGCCTTGAAAAAATTATAAGAACATGAAATTTAATCATTTTCTTTGAATTTGTAAAAATCTGTGTTTAGGCATAAAGGTTCTGAACATGCTTCTATCAAGCATATACTTCTTCCTACTGAAGGTTCTAAAGTAGCTTCTGACTAGAACCGCATACTGCTCTAGCTATTCTAAAGGTTCTATTAAAACTTCTGAAACAAAATCCTGTAACGTCTTCTTATAGCTAAGGATATGAAATAACTTCTGTCCAACTATCAACAAGATTAAGAACTTTTTACGAAGTATCCAGAGGTTCTAAACTACCGTCTATTACTTTATTTTTATTGAAAACTCTTTTTTTTTTTTTAATTTTAAAACATCTTCTATTTGTCTAAAAAATTCATTAAACAACTTCTATATAAACTGAAACTCTTGTACTCAAGAATAAACATATTAAATATTTTAATCCCCTTTTGTTATCATCAAAACTAAACTAGAGAACTAAACTATAATTATGCATATCATAATAATGATTGATAACTTGCTTGTATAATTGGTTTTCTCATATGACTTGAGATTTGGTATTCTCTAAGCTAAATTTTTGCTTATTCCCCTAAGATTTTCTTACTCATAGATAAATTTGTGGTACAATGTGCTTCATCCTTTTCAAACATTGAGTTAGTAGGATCTTTAAGCTTAAGTGAGAGACAAAGCTACTAAAGAGTAAGAGACTCCTACCTTTCTTCAAGCCTTTTCTACTTCTACAATTATTCCTTTCTCTATATTGTTGTTATTTCCTTATGTTGCTTATGTGGCAATTGTAATTTTGTACTCATACTTCATAAATATAGTAGTAATAGTGGTTAAGTTGTCTTGTATACAAAATATTGATGACTAGTTGGGATATCATGTAGTAAAGATGCTTTGTGTGCATCTTTGGCATTCCTAAATAATAATAAAAGTTGTTCTTAAATTACATGATAAACACCCTGGATTGTTATGATAATGGTATCCTTTAATGCATGACACTCAACAATCCCTTCTCACACTTCCATCTATCATATTGACCCTTTTTTGCTTCCTTCTTTCCCATACCTTTTTGTTCCTCATTTTATAGACATACAATGAAACACCTCTTATAAGAACCAAAAATAGGGGAAAAAGACACTACAACAAATTCGATATTAGATGATCTTTAATAAACGTTGCTGAACATGAAATAAACATCGTAAAAAAGACTTAGCCACATCTAATAATCGTTGCTAATACACGTCGCTAAAGGTTCATCACAAAAAATATCTGCAACATTAATAAAATAAACTTCACTAAAAGTAGAAACGTAGCTAAATATGTTATATTGGGTGATACTTAAACATAGATAAAAATAGGTAATAGGCAACATTTAAACGTAGTAAAATCACAGTTAAAAAATTACTGGCCACAAAAAGCGTGGTAAATGACTAACATTTGCAATGTTTAAATGTAGTAAAAGACTAACATTAGCAACGTTTAGATGTAACTAAAAGTTATTATAGGTGACATTTAAATATAGTAAAACCACAATTAAAAAATTATTGGCCACAAAAAGCGCAGTAAATGAGTAACATTTGTGACGTTTAAACGTAGTAAAAGACTAACATTAACAACATTTAGATGTAACTAAAAGTTATTATAGGCAACGTTTAAATGTAGTAAGATTACAATTAAAAAATTACTGGCCACAAAAGCACGGTACATGAGTAACATTTGCGACAGTTAAACTTAGTAAAAGACTAACATTAGCAACATTTAAATGTAACTAAAAGTTACTATAGGCGATATTTAAATGTAGTAAAACCACAATTAAAAAATTACTGGCCACAAAAAGCACGGTACATAATTAACATTTGTGACGTTTAAACATAGTAAAAGAGTAACATTAGCAACGATTAGACGTAACTAAAAGTAATTATACACGATATTTGAATGTAGTAAATCCACAATTTAAAAATTATTAGATAGAAAAAGTGCAGTAAAATACAAATTTAAGATGCTTAAACATAGTAAAAACGTAACATTAGCAATGTTTACACTTAGTTGAAGGTTGTTGTTAAGCTTATACATGACGTTTAAATGTTGTGAAAAGTGTGTTGGCAACATTAAAACGTCGTTGTTAAGCTAAACTATAAACTTTTAAACTTAGTAATTGTAATGGGCATAGATTTCGACCTGCTTTCACAATCCTCATATTTGCCGACATATACTTGTTTAGTTTATACACAATTATATATACTAAAATATCATCAACATCAGCATATATTTCTCACATATCCTACATCAAATGAACCCCATAAACATGATTCTTTCACATTAACAATTTGAGAACAATATCCTTAATTATAACTAAAAAAAAATTCTAAATAAGATCAAGAAATTCAAACTTCATTATATTTAAGATTAAACATTAAATGAACTTGTCTAGCACCTTATTTCTCGCATTAATCTTTCTCATCACTACTTTCATCATCATCGCTATCATTATTATCTTCACTGCTTTCACTATCATCACTATTAGATGAATTTGGTGAATAAATAAGGACTTATGCATTTTTTGTTTTTGTCACAAAATATATAACCTTTAAGTAACACATGCACACTCATATCTTTTTTTTTTTTTGTAAATTGAGAGAGAGAGAGAGAGAGAGAGAGAGAGAGGGATAGAAGTTGTCACATATTTATGATTATTTACCTAAAGTACTTGGAAAATTCCTAGCAAGCCGTGTGACTGCTTGAGAAAGCTCAGATAGCTATAAGACATTTACGAAGTAATGAAGTTTTCATCCTCGACATGTAAGTAAAACATCAATATTCTAGAATATTGCCCCAAAGGAATTACAACCATGTAGATTCTACAATATTTTAGAATATTGTCCCTTAACACTTATATAACAATACATATTGCACAACTACAACAATACTCCTTACACAACATAGTACACACACACACTACCCTTGTACTACATAATATACTCTTGTATTACACATAATGGAAAACTACAACACCACATACTCAAGAAGTCCGTCATATTAACACAATCACGACGTTATCAAAACCCAACATTCCCACTCTATACATAGAAGCAATAGGAGCCTTTACAACATAGCACATATACTTTTATTTACAAAGTTCGGGCTTAAACTTACCTCTTTAGCTTAGGTGGTACATAGATCTCTTCTTGAAGCATTGACAACAGCTGTTGATGTTGGTCATTGAACTTTCTCTCCAATTGTTCACGTTGTTATCTTTCTTCTTCAAGCTTTCCCTATGTCTCTCATAGCGCTACTTCCATCTCTTCCATATAAATTCATCTATGTGAAGGTTTCCCAATGGTCGATGGTCCATATCTTCTACTAGGATGATAATCAGTTCATGCATTTACACCTATAAATTCATCAACTATCTCCTCTGAAGTTTTAAGATTATCCAAGAAATGAGAGTTTTGATACATCTTGACCATATCCTCCTACATTATCGATGACAACAATATACAATGTAAACATTATAGAAATCAACATACAAACATGAAACACAGTGAGAATGCTTATTTGTAAATTACCCATGAACTTACATAATCCTAGGTAGTTTGTTGGGAAATCTAACCACCACTAACATTAGGCCTTAGATCATAGTATCGAGTGACCTTAAAGAACTTGATTGCGTCGGGTGGTTAGCGATTCCTCTCAATCTAATCACACATTATACATAAAGTTAAGGACTTAATCAATTTTAGTCTTATATACTTAAATTATATGAAATACCCATATATTCATTCCTCCTACTCTTAAATGATCTAGATCTAGACTTATGTAAATATTTAACTTTCCTACGTGCAGTCTTCCCACTTGTTGCCTTAGCCTTTTATTTATTAAGACATCATCAAGTTAATGACATCATTTACTTAAAACCTTAAAAAAATGACTTAAGTTAAAGCTTAGATGGATCTCCAGATTGTAGATTCTCCTTCTCTTTTACAATTTCTCTCTTCCATTCCTCTGTTTTCTTTTTCTAGTCATCATCACTTAAACCCTTGGGTTGAACTACATCACTAATCTTTATCTATGAACTTTTACTTTTACTTCGATGATTTCTATGGATGTTTCCCATCCATCGATCAACAGCACGAAACTTCTTAGGACTTTTTGTGATGTCATCAATATTTAAATGATTCTACACTTAAAAATGAGACAAGAGTGTAATATACATGTTAGAAACATCTTGCAACAAATTATAATAACAAGGACAATGATAGTGGGACATGTTCACTTTTTATTAAGAAAACAATTCAAATAGAGACAATCCAAATTTATTGTTGCTTTTACTTGTACTCTCTCCCAAGCACATTATTTTTGTGATAAATCAAAATTTCTCCAATCCTTAATACAAAGTGGTAGTAAGTCCTGACAATCCTTCCCTATTTTCGATGCCATCTTTAATGATTAGTTTGGTGTTAATGGACAACCACTAGATGTTGTAAATTGAATGACCATTTTACTCATTCGTCTTCTATTTTCTCTTTCTAATGCTTGTCCCCAATATGCACTTTTCTTGCCTATATATGATATTGAGCTCGCAATTATTGCAAAAATTTGGAAAACAAATCCTTGATTATGAAGGAGCTAAGAACTTTGATTCTATTTTCATATACATAGTTACGTAGATTACCTAAGGATCGAGTAGGATTAAAGAGAATGCCACCAGCCTATGTGGACATGTCAATTGCATCATTAGTTAAAGCATCATTCTATGTGGGTGCATTTGGTGTGGCATGATCCTTAGATGAAATTGTGTGCACCCTTTGTTGATTTATGGAGGCATTTGTCGCAGGATTATCACGCACCTCCCCATCACTATGGTGAGAATCTGACTCTTCTCTAATTGCATCTCAGGTATCTCGACTAACCTTTAGGTCTTCCTCCATCGCCCTGCCATTAAGGTTTTGTAAAAAATCGAAACGACATTAGAAATTTCATGCATAAGAAAATAAATAACATTCATGTAATCATTGTCACTCGTATCATAGTCAATAAGTGTATCGTCGAGTGCTTTATCCATATCCTCATCATCATCAAATTCGATACTAGCATCATGCTGCACTCCACTAGATGCTTGAACTATCCTTTCTACTAATTCTCCAAAAATCGTATCAAGACACATATCAGTTCTTAATAGCAAATCAACATCACAATAGACAACTAGTTGTTACTCATTTCCTCTTCCCTCATCCCTTATGACAAGTTCATCTAAGCTCTCATTCATCAATTGAGCCTCTACATCGGTAAAGAAATTTACATCACCAATTAAAGAGTTCATACTGTGAATATGGCAATGCTCAAAACAATGCACCACGCGTTAATCGACATGTAATTTCATGTCCTCTAAGTAGTATATCTGTTTAGCTTATGATGCTAACACATATGGGTCATTTACATACCAAGTACGAGTAACCTTAATACTTTTAATGCCATTCTCAACTCTTACATTATGACATCGGCTATCCATGTCCCACCACTTACATTTAAATAAGAACACTCTCTTGTCCCGTATGTAACTGAACTCATATATATCTATTACAACTCCATAAAATTCTATTGATGCCTGCACATCCTCTTGAGTTCCCTCTACTAGAACTCCACTATTCTGAGTCTTCTTCCTACTAACGAAGTTTGATGTGTGAAACCAAACACCATTATATATCAGCTTGTTGCATCTCTTGTAGCATGAATCTAGTCCTATTGAAAATGCATATAATGCACTGATGATTGGGTCACAATTGTTATATGACGGTTTCATCTATTGTCAAGGCAGAAATATTTTCCACAATTAAAAGGTGAATGCATATTTGAAAAAAGTGAACTTCTCAATTACATACATCTTTATTTTATTGTATTTACCTTATTCATAAACTATTGATGAAATTCCCTTTTTTAGTGCTCATCTACATTTTCACCATATTGTGCCCTTAAAATAACCTTATGTTCCCTACAACATAGTTTTCAAATTTTCTTAATTATTAATTTAAAGCAATATTGTAACATTCGAAATGCACTTATTCACACTTACTCTAAATAGGGCTGAATTTCGTGACAGTTGTTAATGATATACCATGTCATTACTTTAACCTTCTCATTCGATAATATGACATATGTAAGAGAGGAAATGAGACCAACTCTATTGGTGAAAACATCAACACCACATTCTTCTATGGAATCAAAATTCCTATCTGGATTATTAAATGCTATTTCAATGTCTTGTAAGTGAAGTGAGCACCAAGTCAAGCACTCGTTAACAACATATGCTTTTGCAATGGAGCCTTCTGGATAAGCTTTGTTTCTAACAAATTGCTTTAATGAACCTAGGTATCTACACTCATAAATTACATGGAGTATAAGAAGGTAGAATAATATTAGCACATAATTGGTAAATATGAAAACCAATATCATACTTCTCAATAGGATACATCCATCAATAAGCAACTAGTCTAGCCATTAATGCTTCTTGAGGTAAGTAGAGAGCTAGATGTATCGTTATGTCAAAAAAGGCAAGGGGAAAGATCAAATCTAGCTTATGTAGTATGGTAACAATATCACCCTACATCTTTTGTACCTCTTCAACATTTAGAATACGCCTACAAAGCCTTTCAAAAATGGTTCCAAGCTCGGTTATGGCCATGGTGACTTCTTTAGGCAATGATGTGCTTAAGAATCCAAATCACAAGCACATAATACAAATGAATAATTAACTAATCAATTGGAACTCAAAAATGGCGTGATGAACTTGATTCCAATTAAGCAAAATACCAAATGGAACTATGAACAAATGAGTATGTGATTTTCAATAGAAAATCACGCAATTACACTAAGAAGCAATTTCAAAATTGAAATGACTAAATCTGAAAATTATAACCTAAATCACGTGAATGAACAAGTAACCACAAATTGAACCTAAATATGACTCACTAAACACAATTTGTTAACAACAAAAGCAAGATTGATATGACTCACAATCTCCTCTTACTGATTCTCGCCACAATTTCAGAAGAAATTGATAAGAGATCTCTGATTTGCAAGGCTCACCCTCACGACATAAAGTGTTTGTATTTGTCAAAATATCAAAAGCTCCCTAAAAACCCTAGTTAGCAAGTATTTATACTTACTCCTATTAGGGTTAAAACAAACAAAAAATTACAAACTTGCCACTAGGTGGCCGATTCCAAAAATCAAAATTACAAGTACAAAATTAAAATGGCCGATTCTCATAAGTAATAAATACAAATACAAATGGTCTTCAAGTGGCCGGTTCTTCACTTCAATTAAACAATTTGTGGGCCGTTGGAAGTGACTCCAAAAATGTCCCGCAAGTTAATCCTTAGTGCATGTTATTTGGCCATCCTGTAAAATCGATCAATGTACTTGCTAAAGTGCAAAATCAAACATTATTAGATAAAATGTGGCCATATGTGGATGTCTAAGCTCATACATCCAAGTCAAGTTCCCCCATTGCTGGAACCACAGGGTAGATTCCCATCAGGTAATATGCTACGAATACATATAGGTAACAACCATTGAAGCAAAACATGACAAGCATGGCTCTTCATACCAAAAAGCTTTGAGTCCGGATTATTGACACACCTACCTAGATGCGATGCATAACTATCGGGTAATCTAACTCCCCTTAGAAACTAACAGAATGATCTCCTCTCACTAGTGCTTAATGAATAACTAGCACATGGAGTGGAATACTTGCCATCGGGCCACTTCAACAAATGTAGTTCCTTTCTAATGCCAAGGTCCCTTAGATCAAGCTAAGCCTTATAGGTGTCCTTTGTTTTACCTTTAATCCCAAGAATTGTATTAACAACATTCTCACAAATATTCTTCTCAATATACATAATATCTAGATTATGCCAAAGCATTAACTTTGACTAATATGGCGACTGAAAGAATATTGACCTTCTTGTCCAATTGAACCCATCGGCGTAATGGATTCTTTTAACTTTGTCTGGATGCTTTCTTATAAGCACATCTGTTACAGATTATAATTGATGAAGTATATCATTACTAGAATATTCTTCAGGGGCTTCACGATTATCATGCATT
Organism: Laguncularia racemosa; assembly: GCA_037954665.1. Lineage (NCBI taxonomy): Eukaryota > Viridiplantae > Streptophyta > Magnoliopsida > Myrtales > Combretaceae > Laguncularia > Laguncularia racemosa. Next base: position 2,399,366 of record JBBMOL010000024.1, on the reverse strand, counting down.
CCATCAAATTTTATGTTGTGTCTCCTCCGATGGTCATTCGGTAACCACATTCTATGACCAACAGACCCGATCTTGTTGTTAAGCCTTATTGAGGGTGTTTAGCCTTTGCATACTAGATAAGCATTGTAGCCTTTTGTACTCTACCTAGATAAGTTCCCTTAAGTAGGAAAGTCATTGATGGTCCATAATAAAGTGGCATGCATTTGGAAAGAAGACTTATAATATGCATCATATGTCCATAATCTATTAACCTAAAGATCTTTTAGTTCATCGATTAGAGGCTGCAAGCAGACAACAATTTCCTTCTCTAGTGCTGTAGGTCTTGGGATTAATAATGAAATCATTAAAAACTCTTTGTTCACATACATCCAAGGGGGTAATTTAAATATAAGTAGAACCATAGGCCATATGCTATATGATTGGCTTATAAATCTGAAGGGATTGAAGCCGTCACTAGATAGCCTTAACCTAACATTGTGAGTGTCCCTTGCAAATTCAGAGAATTCAATGTCAAAATTGATCTAAGATAACCCATCTATGAGATGACCCATGGAGTTGTCTTGTTTGTTATGTTCCTCTTTATGCTAATGCATCTTTTGAGCAATTTTAGCATTCATGAAAAGGCATTGTAACCTTAGTTTGATGGGTAGGTAATGCAAAACCTTGTGAGGAATAGCCTTCCTAGATCCACTACACACCTTATACCTTAATTTACCACATATGGGGCATTGTGTGAGGTGCTTGTTACTACCCCAAAATAAGAAACAATCATATTTGCATGCATGAATATAATGGAAACCTATGCCCAATCCCCTTATGTACTTGTTACATGATAGTATGACTTAAGAAGACACTCTCCATTAGGGATCACATCATGAAAAAGTTGAAGAAGCATATCAAAAGACTTATTACTCCACTTATTGTATACTTTTTAAGTGTAGTAGCTTCATTATAAATGAGAATTTTGATAACTTTACACCCTGAATAAAGCTCTTGTTGCGAGTCAACTCTTAGCCCATCAACAAAATTGATGGGATATCAAATCTATCCTTAGGAGTTGGACCTTTAGCTTGATTGTCAATAAATGCCTCTAAATCTTCTAGCATCACATCAAGTCCATCAATCTCATCATCATTTGCCTCATTGAACCCCTTGCTTCTATTTGTTCTTAAATCATATTCTTCATGATGTATCTTAGCTCAAGTTTTCTTAGGCAATTGAATGGTTGGCCCTTTACCATGGCATATCTAACAATGGTAAGTTACATTTATCACGTCTACAAGCATGCTCTTATTACATTTGCAGCATGTAGGTTAGCATTTAAGCATTTCCTACATGGACAACTTAACCTCTTCTCCATTCCATACTTTGTGTAAGTATGCAATAGAAAACTCAACACCTCGTAAGTACTCTTTGATACGAACCACGCTAACCCGTGACGAAACCCAATACCAATACGTTCGGAAATTCGTTACCTAAGACGCCCAAACACCTAAAGTGGAAACTGCGACCCGTTGTCTATAAGCGAGACAAGAACCTTGGTATAATGTGAAGACGCCACAATCGGGATGAAAGACCGATTGATAAGCCGGGATGAACGCCACGGAAATAAAATCCGATAAGTTCTAGTTAGTTCTTAAAGAACCAATAGAGGAGCCTCTCAAAGATGTTTAATGTTCTAAGATGTATGTTCTATCTCTATTCTAAACCGTAGGAGCTTTATACTAGGGTTACAATTTCGTAAAAATACAAGTCCAAAACGACGTCACTTCAATAAGTGCGTAAAATAACAAAACAACACAAAAGGCCGGCATCGAGGAGATACACAGCCGTGTACTTTTCTGTGCAAATTCTGGCAATATACATGACCGTGTACTTCTGGTCGTGTATCTTTCTATGGATTTGCTTGACTCCATACACGGCTGTGCCTTTGGCCGTGTATATGACCGTGTATGATTCTGTGTAACTTTGAGATTCTTATACGACCGTGCCTTGTAAATACACGCTCTCTTCACCCCGTATCCGGTATAACTTGTACAAAAGTAAGGGTCTTCCCATGGTTGTTCCAATCCGTTCCAACTGCATGATTGCTCCAATCCTTTCTAGCTTCATGGACATCCTTTATCAACTCGTTAAGTGCTTCCTTGAGTCGTTTCGCTCGACTTCTTGTGATCGGTCCAGGCGGCACTTCAAGAGGATCCACATTCCTTCTTCCGACTCGACTCTCATCATGGATCTCATCACTCTTCGCTTTCAATAGGATAATTTATCCAACTCTTATCCATGACTCTGAAAGAATCCCAATGGAAATGAAAATGTAAGACCAAAAATCATTTTAGAATAAGATTAAGGGAAAAAAGTGCAATCAATGATATTTTACACACATATTTTCAATGTTGAAGAAGCATTTTAACTCATGTGAAGATGGACAAATGATGGTAAATTTTTTACCCAAAAAATTACTAAATTCGTGTTCACAAAGTATTCAACTCTAGCTCCATAGGTAGTAAATTTAATTATTAATATTAAGTAAGCAAAATCCTTTCTATAAAAACATATACATTCCTGTATGTCTATCATAAATCAATTCTCAAAGCAAGAAAACTTCAGATTAGGAATAAAATCAATGATGAAGCCATATTGTGTATAGCAAAATTCTTGCTATCTATGTTTGCAAATATGCACTCTCTATTGTCCTAATGTTCTTCCTAACGGGTGTAATAAGGTTTGTTTGCATATTATTGGGTCTTAACTTGATTTTGTTATGAGCTACATCCCGAATCAAATAGAAATCTCAAGTTTTTGCAAAAAAATATTTAAGTGGACTGAATTTGGATTATGATAAAAATAATATTAAGAATAACAACCTCTTATCAAGCTTCATTTTGAGTAAAATCATAAATAGATAATGACAGCAGAACAACACACCATCAAGCTTGGAAAACATATACTTAACAGATTTGTTAATTTGAATTGTATCAAAAATTTTACACATGACATAGAGCAGAGATCACCACATATGCCCACACTATACTATAAAAATTATGTAAAACTGAACACTAAAAAATTAGTAGAGTTCACTAAATTGTGTAACACTTAATGTAATGTCCCGAAAATTTTGAAAAACTATACAAAAAAAAATAAAGAAAATAAGCGGAATAATAATTATTTTTAGGTCGGGGTAGCGAGAATGACAATTTTGCAATATTAAAAATTTTGAGAAATTTACAACGAAAAATTTTAAAACCTCACGATACATTAATATTATTTTAATAATTTATGAATAACCAAAAACTTATGAGAAATAAGAATAGGCTTTAAAATAGAAAAATAAGGAAGACATGAGATCCATTTGATAAGTATAACATACAATGAGAAATAGTTATCTAAAATAATTGGAAAGAATAATCGTATACAAAGGAAAAAAGAATAATGAGTGTAAATTATATGAAACATATCACTAAATAAAATTAGGAAATGAAGAAATTGAAAAAAAATACCTACATATAGGTATATAGACAAACGAATAAAAATAAATAAAAATAATTGTAAGTCCTAATTTTAGTTCGCTCGATTTAAATTAAAAGAATAAATTTCTCAAAACATAAATTATGAACAATATTGGGTTAAATAATGAAATTAACTAAAATTATAGATTTAGGAATTTCAAATGAAAATTTCAAGTAAATATTTATGTTCAGAATAATCAAATTAGCTTAGACGTAAAATTTCGTATAAAGTATCATAATTTATTGAGATACTAATATGCATACTAAACGAGCCCCGTAAATAGATAATTCTTTATATTTATCCAAATCCTTATTTTATTTTCTATTTTTCTCTTTCTCTTTTTTTTTCCCCTTTCTTTTCCTCCTTTCTTTTCTTTTCCCCTTTGATTAGCCACACATTTTCTTCTTCGGTCCCACTTCCCAACTCTACCGCTTTCCTCCTTCCCTTATTCCTTCCCTTATCTTTTCCTTTCTTTTTCTTTTTTTTTTTCAAACTCTTTTCCCTTTGATTCCTTCCCAACTATCCCTCATCTAGCACTTCTTCTATCCTTCCTTCCTTTCTTCTTTTCTTTTTATTTCATCTTGCTATCACTCTATCCTACCTCATCATCTCTCTACCGCTATCTTTGCACCTCTGTTTCCCTTCTTCTTCTTTTCCTTCCTTCTACTCTTCTTCTCATCTCCCCTGGACCACGACAAAATTCCCTCTCTCTACACAATCACACCCTTCCCAAACTAAAATCATCCCAACCTAGTCCACTCGATGTAGTCCGCTGCTTCCTCTCTTTCACCTACCACAGCCTCGTCTACTTCCACCAATGAAGATAGGGCAAATGAAACAAGGAGAGATAGAATGAGAAGAGATCAAACTAAGAGGCAAGTTTCCAAGACATGTAGCATGGGCTCAACGTTTGTTTTCATGATCACGGTTCCATCACGAGCAGTAGCCATTGGGGGTCTTCAACTTAATGCTGTTGTCATTGGTTTTCGTTGTCTCATTGGTTTCTCAACACTACAAAGGATTCTCTCGATCACCATCTTACTCCCAAAAGGTATGAAGTTCTAACATCATTTTATCTTACTATCGAACGTTATTTGCTATACGAGATTATGCTTGATGTGCCTAAAACCAAGATTAAGCACATGCAAAACCAATTTGAAAGACAATCAAACAATGTCAATCAAACTAGCTTCTAAATGGCGTCAAATCTCAATACTTGTAACCAATTCTTCAACTAGAACGTGATCAACCTTAAGTATCCAAATGTGATTACTCTGATACCAAAAGATGATGTGCCTAAAATAGGGGTTAAGCACATGTAATTGGAACAAATTACAATCCTCTAAGGACTAGTCCAATCTTGGCTTAAGAGTTCTAATGATTGCGTGAACCCTAATGAATTAAAAAGAATTTCAAATGCTATACTTTCAAAGAAAAAAACCCCTTAATGATAAAATCCTCAAAAAAACACTAAACACAATTGAAATGCCACGTGATTAACACACAAGAACAGCAAGAACCAATCCGAGATCCACTTTCCCAACAAAGTCAATCCATGGTTCAATATGTAGTAAAATTGATGGTTAAAACTAAAGGCTAAAACCAATCAATTATAAAAACATAAAAATGATAATCCAACCAAGAGAACATCCAATTCAACCCTAGATACAACTCACTAGTAAATGAAAAGGAAATTGCTACAAAAGGGAACTTGATACTACTCACAAATTCACCTTGAAGCCACTCGCCACAATCTCAAATTTGGGATTTTGAAATTGATAAGAGCAATTGCAAAATTAAGAAACCTTAACCCTCAACACGTGAAGTGTTTGTTCTATTTCTGAAAAATTTAGCAAGAGTCCCTCAAAACCCTACTTAAGCAAGTATTTATACTTGCTTCCTTTAGGGTTAAAAAAGTCCACAAAACTACAACTATGCCACTTTTAGGGTGGCCGATCTTAAAACTCAATTACAACCAAATAAAAAGTATCCCAACAGCTTACACATAAATCTTCTAAAGAAATAATTACAAATACAAAATAATAAGGATCCTTAAAGAGCCAGTGCATTGAGGCAATGTTGATCACAACGGGTTATTGGATGAGAATTTGATGATGTCCCTAAGCGATCAACAAATGAGAGTCATTTAGCATCCCGTAGAGAAATATCATTGTACCTGTAAGATTATTATTCAAATATTTATTAGATAAAAAGAAACAAAGGGTAAATATGAGTGATTTGGATCATCATCTAAATCAAGTTCTGTTGCCATCTAGGTTGCCGAAAAAATTCCCATAAATGTTGTTTCATGCCATGATTTAATAACGACTATGGAGTCTGTTTATTAGAAGATGGTACGTACATCTAAAGAGAAAGTGAGAGTTGTGGGCATTACTTTTGTTTTGTTTGTGTTATGAAGTGGGCTGATGGGACGATCTGACCGTTCTAACAAGTTTAAACCTCTACTCAATCCTAGCTTATGATCAGTTCTCAGGCAAGTGTACCTATCAACTAGCAGTATAGCATAGGAGTATAGGTATCGATCCCACGAAGACTTATAAGTACTAGTACTAACGATTCTCCTACTATCTAACTTCTCACTATTGATGATCTCAACTATCCTAATTATTGCCTAAACCAGAAAGAAACAAATAAAATAAACAAAGTAAATGTAATCAAACACTCCCTTAATTAATTCAATGATCTAAACATACCCTGCCCAAGATCCACCCCTGATTCTCATGCAGCTTCTATTTAATTCCAAACTATCCAATGATTAATACCCAAACTTTGATCTGCGGAGTTTCTTACACTAGATTAGAGTCTTTCTCAAGATCAATAATCCCTAATCCTAATTAAGCCAATTAAGATCTCTCTTCAATTAACATAATCAAGATTGCAATAGAATTCTAGGACTCTCAATTGAACTAGACCGCAATGACCTCGTTCAATACAGAAGACCTCCTATAACCTATCTCTAGGATTACAAGGGGTCTTTTTATTCATGTAAGATCTACTCTATTACCGATTTCTCAATCTTAATAACAGAAATATAATTCCATCCTAATATTGCGCACATATCAAGATGAATAAACTATAATTGCAACATGAACAAACTCAAAGAATAGAATTAAATTATTGAACATCAACAATTCTGTCACATGATACTCAGGGGTTTCTCAAGGGAACGGGTATGAAACAATTAGTCACTCATGAATCTAATAAGAAGAGCAAAACATAAAATAATTGAGTCCATAAAGAAAATTCGAACACGAAATATCTTGGCTTCCAATCCGAAACTATTCTGGCAACAGCTCCTGGCAGCAACTTCTCTTCTCTAGGGTTTCTCTCGTGCCGCCTCCTCCCTTTTCTCATTAGGGTTGTTCTATTTATACTTCTTGAGGCATGGCCGAGCATCTTCAGCTAGAAAGATACGATTCTATCTTTCCTTTTCCAAGTGAATCTCGTCAAGTGAATAATAGTCGCCTGGCACGCCTAACGGCACAGCCAGATTTCAAACCGTGTCTCCCTCTGGTCAAAAATATGTAACTCCTCAATCTTGCTCAGTGTTTGGCACGGCTAAGAACACGGCTAGCAACACGGCTAGCAGGACTGGTAGCAACACGGCTAGAAGCACGGCTAGACTATAACCCGTGCCATGTTCTGGAGCTTTCCAAGTCTTCACAGCGTATGCCACGGCTTCAAACACACCCATATCACAAGCCGTGCTTCCTTTCCAAGTGATGCTTTCATCTTCAGGTGCGCCCACGGTTTATGACACGGCCGTGGCCTTCCACGTGTTGTCCATGAGTAACTTTAACTTGATCTTTTAAGCTTCAATTATGCTCCTTTTGTGATCTTTCTCCTTCTCTTTGGTATTATACCCTGAAACATATATTTATCTGTTAAATACCAAATCCGCATTGATTTTATTCAAAAGATTATACAAATTCATCATTAATGCCCATGATTTACCAGGGTTAATTTACTCTTATCAAATTTCCCCACACTTAAGGTTTTGCTTGTCCTCAAGCAAACACGGATTAAGAAAACCCAAAGGACCAGTTCTCATAAGTTCCCACAATTAAGAAGATATTTCAGCATCATCGATTTCATGCTACACCTTAATCATTGATAATCTTTACTCAGTCTTACCATTAGTTGTATACAAAATACAAATACTAAAATTCCCGAAGCTAATCCAAGTGAATCAAACTTTTACCCTTATCATTTAAACTAAAATTCCCAGAGTCAGAATTGTCACAAGATCGATACTAGTAAAATAAAGTATACCATCCTTTTAACCACTGTTGTAAGAAACACAACAGGGACAAAAGGCATGTTGTATCCACTTGTCTCCTAGCTCTTCCTTTTCTGTTTCATCCAATTCCTTTACCATTGAAGCACTTAACTAAGTTAACCGACCCATGTAACAAACTTTCGATCGATAATCCCGAGTTCATCACTCGAGTTAACAGACGTTATTCCCTCAGCGTAGAAGGCATCCCTCGGATTTACTTGTTCGAGTCTAGTTAACTCAATTACTTAATTAATTAAAGACGGTTTCCTTGGTCAGTAAGTCCTAGACCAGGCGATCTTAGGCTACTAGGTTTTAAAAATACCCCTTCGAACCTCTACCATCTCAATCAATCAACTATCATTTATATAAGCTCTTTTAAGTTCATTTTTCTCATGACCCTTGTAGCGAGCTTTCAGCCATTGATCCCAGGTTCGTCACCCGAGTCAATAGATGCTATTCCCTAAAAAAGGCATCCCTCAGGCTTAATTACTCGAGTCTATGAGGCCCACTTCTGAACTATTTATTTATTTATTTTTATTTTATTTATTTATTTTTTGAAATCACCAAGTTACAAGTATCATTTACGCCTTCACTCCAAGTTATATAGCTTACCTACTGGGCAAAAAGAAAGGCATACTAAACTCACTAGTGACCTTAATCCAATCTCACTTCCCGAAAGTAAAGGTTAAATGACAAGTAAGTTTACTTCACTTGGATTTCATCTTGTAATTTTAGCAACGTATCTCTAATACATAATAAGAGAATAAAAATTGTTAAAGATATTCTACAGAGGTATAAACAAATCTCAGCAGTTCTTGATTGTCAAAAGTCATCATCGATTATACCTTAATTAAGAGGAAATTACATTTTTGATTGCATAACCCTTGTATCCTAGTTTCGTACAAGTTTCGTTTTCCTAACCCCCTTCCCCACACTTATAATAGACATTGTCCCCAATGTCCTCATGAAATGCATAAAGGGAAGTAAAGAATAAAAGCAAAAATAAAACAAAAGGAAAACGAAAAACTTCCCTAAATTCTTTTACAATGCAGATCGTTAACAGAAAGTCAAGTGACGAACAAGTGGAGTCATGAGAACCTCTGCTAAACGTAACGGGTTAGTGTACTTTGAAAGCCTGTATCTCATAACAATAACAACAAAACAACAAAGAAAACAAAACAAAACGAAAGAAACTCATAATCGACTGAACATAAAGCTAACTATCATCAGCATTTTCTATTTCAAACATTAGTGGTTGGTCAGTTTTCCAGAATCATACAAATCAGGACAGTAAAAACAAAAGTAAGACGGCTATTCTATACAATGGTCCAAATCTCCCGGGTTCAACTTCCATCGATCCACTCGCGAGGTCAGCTGCTGAAGTAATCATCTGAAGGCAATGGTACAGTGCCCGATCAGCGAGGAGAAGCAGATCCAATCACCTCTGTATTCTGTTGATTGCTCGCTTCAGCAGTCGCAACTACGGGACTTCCATGTCGGGCCATGAAAGCTGCACCCGAGGATTCTCCAACATGAAAACCGGTATCATAGGCACCACTCGAGTGACGATCTCCTCCAGAAACCACCCGAGTAGCTCGTGATGCGACGTCCTCATCGCTAGAGCCACCACATGGGGGAAGATCTACCCCCAATTTCTCACCAATACGGGATAAACAAGTGACTAAATAACTCTTTAAGCCCTTCACCCGTTTCGACTGCCTGGCTTGTTCTCTTTTGATTTCTTCCAAATCTGCAGTCAATCTCTTTACCAAATCTGCAAGCTCCTGATTTGGTCCGGCCTGCTCTCGAGCTTGCTCTTGCTCCTCACCCTGCTCGGGTTCTATCTCTGGCTCTTGTTGGTCGGCAGACACATCTGGTATGTGAAACCTCCACCTCCGCAAAACACTCTCGGGGAGAGAGGTGCTCCTTCCACAACTGTCCCTGGGAGCCCGGGTTGGAAAAACACCGTAGTTTTTCAGAATACGAGTAATCCAAGAGCCGACAAAAACCTTATGGTGCCCCAGATCGCATTGTTTTTTCAAACACCAAACAGCTGCTAATCCGACATTAACCCGAGTACCTGTAATCATACTCCACAGCTGGTACAGGTCCGAAGCATTCACAACCCCTTGAGAATCACCTCTACCAGTGGCTGAGCGGGCCAGAATGTAATGGAGTACACGCATGGCAGGATCCCTTAAATGGCTCCCCTTTGATTTGGAAGGGTCATATCTACTAGTTCCCATACTATTCCACACTCCATGCTGCAGTAAGCCCCTAAGAAAGGCATCAGGAAGCTGCGCGAATTCATCAGAGTCGATAAACCCCTCGTCATAAATACCCAAACACTTGATAAAGTTTCTCATTTCAACGCAGTGGTAACTCCCTTGGCAGTAGAAGGAGACCACATTATCAAGTTGGGTATGCCGGCCAAAACTAAGTTTGAATGTAGCTACAAAATCATAACTTAGCGAAGAGTACACGTCCTCCTCAATGCTCAGAAATGCCTTCCAAGCGGGATCGTTCAAGAAATAATCAAATCGTTCCACTAACCCATACTTAGCTAGCACTTCCCAATCAACTACTACATTAGGCATAAATGTCTTCTTTTCGCGCACCATATCATACTTACCTTCGTCCTCGCTCCGCAAGTTAGGAGGGTAGCGTCGGGTGGACCTAGAGGAACCACCAGTTGAACGGGGTTGGGCGTTTTTGCGTGCCACGGTCTTAGTCCTCGGCATTTTTACTACACTATGCTGGAGAAATCTGGACAGAGTGATGAATGACGTTCTTCAACAGAGAGGGAAGGAGAAAGAACGAAGACACAGAGAGAGGTGATGTGGGAATGAAGAGAGAAATGAAGGGGAGGGGTTTTATGTCTGGAAACGTGCGAACCCTAAAAGGCTATTGACGACACGGCTTAAAATCTTCCCGTGTTACTAGCCGTGCCATCCACTGATCTAATGAAAAGAACATGAAAAGGTCTTACCTCCTGGCACGGCTTATGGCACGGCTTGTGACTTGGCCGTGCCTGTAACCGTATCATCCCCTGGACTGAAACACTTTTCACAAATGCCCGTACCCTTTGGTGTGAATTAGACCATATCGTACCCTATTTGTTAAAATCTTACTTGCAAAACTACCACTAACAAATGTAATGATGATGACAGTAAAAAGAAAAGAAAAACTAACATAATAGATGCATGGGTTGCCTCCCAGCCAGCGCTTTTGTTTAACGTCATTGGCTCGACCAAAAGAATAAATGATGAACTTAACCAGGATCTTCAATAGAGGGCTTCAATCTGGTAAAATCTCCTGCATCAATATTCTCCCTCTTTGTTGTTATTCCAAGTTCATCTTTGCCATCAAGATGAGTCAACATTTCTTGTATTACACCATCTTTTGTCTCTTCAATATTGCATACTCTCAAACTCAACTCTAATGGATCCTTGCATAAGATATCGTCCACAACGGTATCAGCTACAGCAATTGCATAACAAGTATCATCAGAATCTACCGATTTCTTCATCACAGCTGGGGTTTGTATCACTAACTCGTCTCCCCCAATGCGCAGCACTAATCGGCCCTCAGCCACATCAATGTTTGCTCGGGCTGTGGCTAAAAAGGGGCGTCCCAAGATCAAAAGAACGTCAGTGTCGACATCCATGTCCAAGATCACAAAATCAACCGGGAAGATAAAAGTTTCTACTTTTACTAACACATCTTCAATAACCCCTCTAGGAAACTTCACTGATCGATCTGCCAATTGAAGGCTCATCCGTGTAGGCTTTGGCTCACCTAATCCCAGCTTTTGAAAAAGGGAATATGGCATCAAGTTTATGCTAGCCCCTAGATCTGCTAATGCTTTTTCTACGGGTAAATTACCAATGGAACATGGTATGGTGAAACTTCCTGGGTCTTTCAATTTCTTTGGAAGCTTGTTTAGTAAAATTGCAGAACAACTCGCACCAACTGTTGCAGTGGAGATCTCTTCCATCTTTCTCTTATTAGATAGTAAATCTTTCAAGAACTTGGCATACCGGGGCATTTGAGAAAGGGCTTCCACAAGTGGTAAGTTGATATGTAACTATTTGAACACATCCAAAACTTACCGAAATGTTCCCGATCCTTATCGTTCCGCAGCCTAGCAGGATATGGCAATGGGGGTTTATAGGGCTGGACGATAGGTGTCTTCTCAGTTTCCAAGTCTTTTTTTCTTTCCTCTATAACTCTACCCTTTTCTACTTTCTCAGTAGTTTCGCCTTTATCAACAGTCTCCTTCCCCTTCCTACTAAGAGAGGTTTCCCCACACTTGTCTGATTTCACTTCCTTTCCACTCCTAAGAGTTACTGCCTTCACGTGTTCCCTTGGGTTGGTCTCTGTATTTCCAGGAAGAGACCCTTGTGGTCGCTCAGCAAGCGCTTTAGAAATCTGCCCCATCTGGTTCTCCAAGTTGTGGATTGAAGCTTCATAATTCCTTAGAGCGGCCTCAGTGGATTGATGGCGTTGCTCTGACGCTTGAATGAACTTCGCAATCATATCCTCAAGGCTGGATTTCTTTTCTTAGAAGGGAGGTGGAGCTGGTCTTTGGAATCCTGGAGCAGGTGCATTACCCCTTTGAGATTGCTGATTACTCCAGGAGAAGTTGGGATGATTACGCCACCCTGGATTATATGTGTTGCTATAAGGATTATTCTGTGGTATTGTGGGATTCCCTACATACTCAACACGTTCTGTCACTTCAGATACCACATTGTTGGAATGAGGTTCAATTGAGCAATATTGGTATGGTTGAGATAGAGCCATCCCTTCAACTTTTGAAGCAAGTGCATCTACCTTTGCTGCAATTGCTGTCATCAAATCGACTTCATAAATGCCCGCCGCCCTGTGCTTTTGTCTACCATGGCTCCATTGGTGATTATTTTTGGCCTTGTTCTCAAACAAACTCAACGACTCCTCCGGCGTTTTCACATTTAAAGTGCCCCCAGCCGCAGCATCAATTGTCTGCCGAGTTACATAGTCAAGTCCGTTATAAAAGGTGGAAACTTGCAGCCAATTAGGCATTTGGTGATGTGGACACCTCCTAAGAAGATCCTTAAATCTAATCCATGCTTCATGTAGGGGCTCGTGATCTAGTTGGGTGAATGATGTGATATCATTTCTCAACTTGGCAGTTTTTGATGGTGGGAAATAATAGTCCAGGAAAGTCTCCGCCATCTGGGTCCAAGTGGTTATGGAATCCTGGTTTAGTGAACTAAACCACTGCCTTACTTTCCCCCGGAGAGTAAAAGGGAAAAGTCGCAATTTCAGTGCTTCCTCAGAGACTCCGTTTTGCTTGACAGTTGCACAAATATCCAAGAACATCTGAATGTGCGCATGAGGATCCTCGTCAGACAAACCGTCAAACTGGCATTGGTTGTGAATCATATGCATTGTAGAGGCCTTGATTTCAAAGTTGTTGGCTTCTATTGCTGGTTGCACAATACACGACCCAGTGCTGCTCAGAGTAGGACGAGCGTATTCAACCATCGTTCTTCATTCATCCGCCATTGGCCCAGTTTCTCTTAATCGCCTTCTAAAGGTTTGGTCAATTTCAGGATCAAAGTCAAGAAGCTTAAATGAAGAGCTCCTTGTCATAAACCGTGACAGACAAACTATGAACTTAATTTCCTCAACAAATTTGAATGAAAGCACGAACGAAATTAAAGTAAATAACTAAAAGAAAAATAAAAATAAAAATAAATAAATAAATAAGTAAATATATATATATATATATATATAGTTAAAGTAGTAGGTGTCAAGTTTTCTTAATATTACTAGTTCCCGGCAACGGCGCCAAAACTTGATGGGACGATCTGACCGTTCTAACAAGTTTAAACCTCTACTCAATCCTAGCTTACGATCAGTTCTCAGGCAAGTGTACCTATCGACTAGCAGTATAACATAGGAGTATAGGTATTGATCCCACGAAGACTTATAAGTACTAGTACTAACGATTCTCCTACTATCTAACTTCTCACTATTGATGATCTCAACTATCCTAATTATTGCCTAAACCTGAAAGAAACAAATAAAATGAACAAAGCAAATGTAATCAAACACTCCCTTAATTAATTCAATGATCTAAACATACCCTGCCCAAGATCTACCCCTGATTCTCATGCAGCTTCTATTTAATTCCAAACTATCCAATGATTAATACCTAAACTTTGATCTGCGGAGTTTCTTACACTAGATGAGAGTCTTTCTCAAGATCAATAATCCCTAATCCTAATTAAGCCAATTAAGATCTCTCTTCAATTAACATAATCAAGATTGTAATAGAATTCTAGGACTCTCAATTGTACTAGACCGCAATGACCTCGTTCAATACAGAAGACCTCCTATAACCTATCTCTAGGATTACAAGGGGTCTTTTTATTCATGCAAGATCTACTCTATTACCGATTTCTCAATCTTAATAACAGAAATATAATTCCATCCTAATATTGCGCACATATCAAGATGAATAAACTATAATTGCAACATGAACAAACTCAAAGAATAGAATTAAATTATTGAACATCAACAATTCTGTCGCATGATACTTAGGGGTTTCTCAAGGGAACGGGTATGAAACAATTAGCCACTCATGAATCTAATAAGAAGAGCAAAACATAAAATAATTGAGTCCATAAAGAAAATTCGAACACGAAATATCTTGGCTTCCAATCTGAAACTATTCTGGCAACAGCTCCTGGCAGCAGCTTCTCTTCTCTAAGGTTTCTCTCGTGCCGCCTCCTCCCTTTTCTCATTAGGGTTGTTCTATTTATACTTCTTGAGGCATGGCCGAGCATCTTCAGCTGGAAAGATACGATTCTATCTTTCCTTTTCCAAGTGAATCTCATCAAGTGAATAATAGTCGCCTGGCACGCCTAACGGCACGGCCAGATTTCAAACTGTGTCTCCCTCTGGTCAAAAATATGTAACTCCTCAATCTTGCTCAGTGTTTGGCACGGTTAAGAACACGGCTAGCAGCACTGGTAGCAATACGGCTAGAAGCACGGCTAGACTATAACCCATGCCAAGTTCTAGAGCTTTCCACGTCTTTACAGCGTATGCCACGGCTTCAAACACACCCATATCACAAGTAGTGCTTCCTTTCCAAGTGATGCTTTCATCTTTAGGTGCGCCCACGGTTTATGACACGGTCGTGGCCTTCCACGTGTTGTCCATGAGTAACTTTAACTTGATCTTTTAAGCTTCAATTATGCTCCTTTTGTGATCTTTCTCCTTCTCTTTGGTATTATACCCTGAAACATATATTTATCTGTTAAATACCGAATCCGCATTGATTTTATTCAAAAGATTATACAAATTCATCATTAATGCCCATGATTTACCAGGGTTAATTTACTCTTATCATGGGCAAAAGTTGAATCTAAGTGTCCAGCAAGGTCCAACATCCCATGTTGTTATATATATATATGTACGTACAGACGATGAGGAGAAGCTAGCTAGTATGAAGTCCTTCCTGCGTTCTTCCATCTTCTCTTTCTCACTTTTCCTTGGCCGACGAGGAGACAAGCAGCAACGAAGAGCTCCAATAGACATCTTTGCTTCTTCGCTTTCCTTAGCCGGCTAGGAGACAAGCAGCAACATCTAAGTGAAGAGAACTGCAACAAGTAGCAACGTCCAAGCACTCTAGGCGAGCATGAAAGGAGGCAAGTAGCAAGGAGAAGAAAGCCAAGGATGAAGTGGGGGAAGTGTGTGTGTGCATGTGGACTTAAGGAGAAGAGAGGATTGTGAAGTGCAACTGTGTGTGTGTATGTGCATGGTATGATTGTGTGTGTGTGTGTATGTGTACGTGTGTGTTGGTATGTGTGTACGGTGTGTATGTGGTGTTTGGTGAGTAGGAGATGCAAAGTAAAAGAGGGAAAAGAATTGGGGAAAAGGGATTAGGATATGAAGAAAAAAAAAAGAAATGGAAAATGAAAGATGTCTAGGAAGAAGAAAAACATGGAGAATTAGAAGGAAACATTTGAAATATATACATACATAAATGTAAGCTAGAGAAGAGTGAAAAGAAATGAGAAGAAGAAGTGCGAAAGTGGAGAAATCTGAGGGGTGAAGGGAGTTTAGCAAGGAAGTAAGGGGGAAAGTTACGGGTAAGGGAGCTAAGAGGAAGAAGAAAATAAGGAGAAAGGAAGAAGAAAAGTTGGAAGATGGAGAAAACGAGAATTGAAGATGAAAAAGGGTAAGGAAAAGAGAAGAAGAGCTGGAAGATGAAGTTAAGAGGGTATTGATCTTGTGTATGTGTGTAGGTGAAACTTGTGTGTACATGTGTGTATGATGTTATTACGATGGAGGTAGGCATGTGTGTGTAGTGATGGAAGCGTGAGTGGGGATGGAGACCAGTAGAGAGGATGGGAAGCCTTGTTGGTGGAGATGTCAACAAAGGAGAGAAGAAAGAAGGTGATACAAAACCTTTAACAATTGCTAGCCTTACGGTCTATCCTACAAGTAATTTGTTGGAAGATATTAGAGACAGATTTTTCTAAAAGGCCTTTATATTCATATCCTATATTTTTCATGTATTTATTTTGTTACTATTATACTATCTGTTATTGTTATTATTATTATTATTATATTTTCATAAGATTATATGATTTCACTAATTTTTTTCTAAAGTACCTATGGCTTTTATTTTAATATGATTACCTCGAAAGTATCTACATACCTGCTAACTAAGATCAAACCATTCATAGCTCACTTTTTTTTTATATAAAATTTTAGTTTGTTGATTGATTTCATTTAAGAACAAGCACTAGGTTTACATTATTAAACCATATTTAATTTTATTAAGAAAATATCTAAGAGACATAGATTGCTATGCGATGATTAAAAAAATCCTAAAAAACCTAATTTGCAAATCACCATATTAATTTTTTTTATTCAAAGAAAACTCTAGGTGACAAACCTCAAGATACTAAGCTCTTTTCTCTTTTTTTTTTCTTTAAAAGAAAACTTGATAGAAGGAAAAACCTTTTTTTCTTTTTAATTTTATTTTTTTATATTTATATATTTTTTATTATCATGTCTTTTGTTTTCTTTCTAAAATTCTTATTTTTATACTTCTAAAAATTTCTATTTTTTATTTCCTTTAAATCTTATTTTTATATTATATTATTATATTATTTTTTCTTTTAAATTTTTATATTTTTATTACTAAAAGTATTTGCCATCAAGTGGTGGTATACACCACGACAACTCGATGGATACTCATTCTTATCTTGAAATAAAACGTAGATAGATCAATTATTCAAGGCCTACTAAAAACATATTACCAAAAAAAAATAACACCTAGGTGGCAAAAAAATTAAAACTAAAATCAATGAGTTATAATAAGAATTAAATCACAAAATCCCATATTATATATTTATTTATTAATTATTTTTTATATTGATCATTATAATTACTATTATTATAACTCTTAAGCTTTTGGATTTTTATATTCATTATGATTATTATTTATCAAGACAAATAATATAAGCTAAATGAATAATAAAAAAAAATACCAATAAGGTAAATTTGGGTCAAGTTTAGTCTGGATCGCAAGTCGGATTTGGGTTAGACCTAGTTTAGATCACTAGTCAGACTGGGTTGAGTTTGGTCACCTAGCATGTACGGTGCATGTGGCGTTAGGAAGGAGAGGCAACAACATTCCAGCAACCTTCCGAGCACTCCAGTGGTCATTAAGGGTAGCTGAAGAGTTGAACTCCTGGTTTTTGGGTATGGGAAGTCAATTAATGGTGGTGGCTTCATCCAAATATGCACCTATGGTGGTGGTTCGAAAGTGGTTGAATGGGGTTATAGGTGGCTTTTGGTTCTAGAGGCTACGGCTTTGTTGGAACTAAAGCTTAGTGTTTTATGAAACTAGAAATCGTAAAGATCTTATTGACGCCTAAATGGTGGTTTGTGGTGGTGTGTTGGCAAAACTATCTTAGAGAGAAGGTGGTGGCTAGCATAGGCATAGGTCAAGAGAGAGAAATGGCTAAACTAGTGATGTTTAGTTCTCAATCCATGGTTTTAAGCTCTATATCGAGTTCATGGAGACTTAATCTATTTATAGATGCTATCAAACACATCAGATTAACACTAATTTGTTATGAATTATATCTTTAACTGAAAACCCATCTTCATCCTATGTTCGATTAGGTGTAGATTTAAGATAATCTTTGATATAAGATGATTTTCCTATTAAAATATGATAGGATTACACAAGTTTCTGATAAAAATCAAGATGATTTGATCCTAATCTACATGGGTTCATGTGTGGAGCTTTTCTTCCCCCTTTTTTTGGCTTTTTTCCAAGGAGGAAGAAGATCATGTGCAAGGCAGTTGACCTCTTTTGCCCAATTGTGTGCTTAATGTGCCTAATCCTAATGAAGAACCAAGCAATCGCAAACCCAATTGACGATTTATAGCAAACAATTCCAAAATCAAACAAATAACAATAATATGATAAAACCCTAAACCCTTACCAGATATGATGCACTAGTAAGAGGATAGTCCTAGTACAGTCTTGTTGATATGACACATAACAATCTCGATATCATCACTCACCATAATCCAATGATTGATAAGAGTATAAGAAGAATGAGAGTAAAACTCTAATATTGTATTTCTTAAATATCAAAGTTCTATTCATGTTTCTATTCCCAAAGTTATTTATAGTAACCTCTAAAAGAAACTACTATTGGCTAAGAAAATAAATGAAAATGCAAACAAAACCAGCCTAGATAAATTGTAAGCCGCTAAGGAAAAGTCGTTAGCCTTTGTAGATGCATTGCTTCGAAAGCCGATTAGCCTAAATGGATATACCGTCGGCTTTTGGAAGTACACCACCGGCCTTAATAGCCGGCCATCAACCTTGCACCGCTAGTTCTTCAAGGTAAGCCACTAGCTTTAACAACATAAGCTACTAGCTTTTAAAAGACAGTGTTTCATGCTTGCTTTGAATCATTTAGTTAACCTGGTTGTCAGACCCAAAGCACTAACAAATGCATTTGATTGAAGGTAAAACAATCATGCAAAAGGAATGAAAAAACTAGGTGATTCTCTTCGGGTTCTATCTGATCAAGTAGAACTCTTAATGTAAGATTTTGTGGTCCTTTGGTTTTAGCTCAAATAAGCGATCCTATAACTGAAATAACTTGATTCCCATCATCTCCTCGAGCTTATCGAAGATTTGCCCTCGGATTTGATCGGTCTTCATGGAGATCTTCTGGTAAGTAAGATGACAGATCTGAAACATTAAAGGTAACAGAAACTCTGTAGTCTCCTGATAATTCTAACTTGTAAGCATTGTAGTTGATGCGCTTTAGAATCTTGAATGGTCCATTTGGATTGTAAATCTTAGCTTTCTTATGTTGGTTATCCTGAAGTTGCTATTACTCTTGAGTCTTCTTAAGATGTTTATGCTTTCTAAATCTCTTGGGAACGCTCTACTCCACTTAAGCTTTCTTCAGGATTCATGCGATATGCAGGCTGATTTGGTAAAATTAACCTCAGCTACAAATCGATTGTATGCTCAATGCCTCTCACTGATGTCAATCCCTTAAGCAACTCCTTAGGGAATAAATCCATATACTCATCTAGCAATCGACTCACAATAGGCAACAACTGTTCTTACCCATCAACCTCCAACACATACCGCATTTTCCATAAATACACCGGCCTCTCCTCCTAAATAGCCTCCTCCAGTTCCTTCCACCCCACAAATAAGGACTTCTTTTTAATAGTTTTAATGATCTATCTTTATGCCTCTTGCATCTCAACTGGTAACATAGGATTCAAAACAATTCGCTCACCATCCTTCTAGAACACATAGGTATTCCTAAACCCATCATGCAATACCCTCCTTTCAAATAACTAAGGTCTGCTAGGTAGTATATGTGATGCACACATAGGAAGAATATCACAAACAATTTCATCATGCTACTTCTACCCTTTGCTAAGTGGAACTTTAGCCCTTTGAATAACATGTGGACTACCTTGTTCACTCAACTAGTGCGGTTTATATGGCTTAGGTTGTGAAGTAGTATCTAATTTCAACTTATTAACTAACAAAGCAGTCACTACATTGGTGCAACTACCACCATCAATAATAAGAACACAAAGGTTACCTTGAACCCTACAAGAAATATAGAATAGGTTCTCCCTTTGTTCAACCTCATTAGCAGGAAAAGTAGTCATCACCCTACGTAACACATTGATCACCAAATATTAATCATTCCCTTTATCTACATGCATCTCAACATCCGCATCCCCATAATACTCATCTAGCACTACCGATAAATCTTTTGGCTCATCCAACTCTTCCTCTTCATCCTCACTTTCCACCTCCATAGCAGTCATCACCCTTTCGTTTAGGCACTGAGTAGCTATATGTCCAAAACCAAAGTACTTGAAGCACTTGACTTGGCGGGTTTTCTCCCTTGATGACCCATCTACTATCTACTTATTTTTAGTCCCAGCAACTGCTTTCTCCTTTCCAAAAATTTCTTTCTCCCCTATAACATCAGTAACAGCTGTGTTCTCTTCCTCATTCTTATCATATCCCCCTTTGTCAACATTCTCACTGTCTGACCCATACAATTTATTAGAGGATCCATACCTATTATTTATTGCTCTATAAAGACTAGAACACTTCTACCTCTCAACTTTCAAGGCTAACTAGATGGCTTCATCAAAGGTGTCATATCATTGCAGTTCCACTATACAAGCAATCTCATATTTTAGACCCGACACAAATCGTGCTATTATCTGTTCAGGATGTTTAATAGCTCCACATCGAATCATCAATGTCTCAAATTTTTAGACATACTCATCTAGGATTTTGCCTCCCTATCTCAATATTTGGAGTCGCGTAAATAGCTCCTATCTATAATGTTCTAGTATAAACCTCTTCCTTATAACCAATTTCATTTCCTGCCAAGTACAGATCTTAGCATCTCCATCTCTCCTCCCACTAGCCACAATGTTTTTCCACCATAAGGCGACATACCCTATAAACTCTACTACTGCCAGAAGTACTCGAGTATTATCACTAATCTCATAGCATTCAAAAAGTCCTTTCACCTTATCCTCCCAATCAAGATAATCTTCTATAGATCCTCTTCTAACAAATGGAGGCATATGTAATTTCACATATTATAAACCCTTAGGTAGCCTAAACTTACGGTTATTATAGAATTCATCTTCAAAGTTATCATCTCTTCCTTCTCAATAGGCATAATAATCTACTCCAAATCGCCTTCCCTTATTACCTCCCAATGCTCCTTCCTTATGAGCATCATTAATGGCTACCTAAGGTGGGGGTACTTACGGATTTACCACTGGCCATTGGGAAAGTATTATCCGATCCACCCGTGTGGCTAGATTAGCAACAGTGGTGGTTAGATCTTATAATTATTCTTTCAAGTTTCTCCTACCACCTGTAACATGACGTCCTTGATCTCTTCCTCCAACTTAACTGTTGGCTTCATTCCCAATTCCTCTGTTTACACTATTGTTTGACATGCTTTGCTAAATTGCAATCTCAACACAAGAATTCCCAAATCACTATCACACACACACACCACAACACAACCCTAACGTTAACCCTCGTTCAATTCTAATTTTAAATTCAATCAACCCATGGCACAATTCACAATATAAACCCTAATTTTCAACCTTTGTTCAATCCTCAAATCATAATCACACAAACCGTAGCATAAACCCTAATTCTCAACCTTTGCTTAATCCCCAATTCAATTCTAATCAACCTATGACACAAATTGATAATATAAACCCTAATTTCAATTCACTATTAAGCAGCCACGTCACAAGCCTTAATTACAATCGCGCAAACCCTAATTTTCGACCTTTACTCTTATACCAAATTATGATGTGCCTAATTCCAATTCAGAACCCATCACTCACAATCCCAATTGATAATCACAACAAATAATCTGAACAATTCAAACTCAATAACAAAATAAAACCTAAACCCTTACAAGATATTACGAACTAGTAAGAGGATGGACCTAACACGGATTTGTTGATATAACGCACAACAATCTCGATACCATCACTAACCACAATTAAAAGATTGATAAGAGTATGAGAGAAAAACTCAAATTTGTATATCTTAAAGGTCTAAGTTCTATCCCTCTTTCTATTCCTAAAAGTATATAAAGGAAGCAAGGTTCTAATACAAGGAAAATTGGTTTGAAACAACATAATGTAACCAGCCTAAATTATAAGTCGTCGGCATTAAGGAAGGCTAGGCCACCAGCCTTGGCTAAATGGTGCACCGTCAACCTTTGAGAGTATACTGTTGGCCTTCAACTTTGCACAACCAATTCTTCAAAGTAAGCTGCTAACTTTTAAGGGTAACGTTCTATGCTTGCTTAAGTCATTTAGTTTACCCGGTTGTCGTCCTAAAGCGATGCATTTGTAATTGAGATGACTTGACTCCATCATCTCCTCAACCCTATGGAAGATTTGCCCTCAAATCTGATGATTCTTCATGATGGTCTTCTGATAGGTAAGGTAATAGATCTATAACATTGAATGCAGTAGAAACGCCATATTCTCCCGGTAGCTTTACCTTGTAAGCATTGTTGTTAATGCACCTCAGAATCCTAAATGGTCCATCTGCTTTAGGTGAAAATTTATGTGATTTCTTATAGAGAAACTGATCTTTACTGAGATGAATCCAAACCAAGTCACCTAGATTGAAAATCTTAGTCTGCCTGTGTTTGTTGCCCTGAAGTTGCTGTTGCTCTTGAGTCTTCTTAAGATGTTTAGAAGCCTTTTGAAGAAGTTTTAGAATTCCTAAAAACATTCCACTCCACTCAAGTTTTCTTCCAATTCCTTCTACCCCACAAATAAGGAATTCTTGTTAGTGGTTTTATTGATTTGTCTCTATGCCTCTTGCACCTCAACTGGTGACATAAGAATCAAAACAATTCACTTGCCATCCTTCTGAAACACATAGGTGTTCCTAAACCCATCATGTAATACCCTCCTATCAAATAACCACGATCTACAAAGTAGTATATATGATGTATACATAGGAAGAATATCATAGACAATCTCATCATTGTACTTCTCCCCTATGCTGAATGGAACCTTAGTCCTCTGAGTAACATATAAACTACCTCGTTCACTCAACCAGTGCAGCTTATATGGTTTAGGATGTGGAATAGTATCTAGTTTCAACTTATTAACTGACAAAGCAGCCATTAAATTGGTACAATTGCCACTATCAATAATAAGAGTACAAAGGTTACCTTAGACCCTACAAACAATATGGAACAGGTTCTCCCTCTATTCTTCCTCATTAGTAGGAAAAGTAGTCATCACCCTACACAACACATTGATAGCCAAATAGTGATCATTCCCTTTTATCTTCACGTGTCTCAGCACCTGCATCCCCATAATACTCATTTAACATTACTGACAAATCTATTGGCTCATGTATCTTTTCCTTGTCATCCTTACTCTCTACCTTTATAGCAATCATCACCCTTTTATTTGGACATTAAGCATCCATATGTCCAAAACCGAAACATTTGAAGCATTGAATTTGACGAGTCTTCCCACCTAATGAACTAGCCACTATCTGCTTAATGTTAGCCCGAACAACTGCTTTCCCTTTTCCAGAAAATTCTTTCTCCCCTTTAATGTCACTAACAGCTACATTCTCTTCCATATTCTTATCAAATCCCCCTTTATCAACATGCTTACTGTCTAACCCATATAGTTTAGTAGAGGATCCATTCCTATTACTTGCCACTCTATAAGGATTAGAACGCTTCTATCTCTCAACTTTCAAAGCTAACCGGATGGCCTCATCAAGTGTGTCATAACGCTGTAACTTCATAATGTAGGCAATCTCATGCTTCAGACCGGATACAAATCTTGCCATTGCCTATTTAGGGGGTTCAACTGCTCCACATCGAATCATCAATGTCTCAAACTCTTGGATATACTCATCCATGGTTTTACCTCCATGTCTCAATGTTTAGAGACGCATGAATAACTCCTATCTATGATGCTCTAGTATAAACCTCTTTCTCATAACCCACTTTATCTCCTACCAAGTACATATTTTAGCATCTCCATCTCTCCTCCTACTAGCCACAGTATTCTTCCACCATAAAGTGGCATACCCTGTAAACTTAACTACTGTCAAACGTACTCAAGTATAGTCATTGATCTCGTAACACTCAAAAAGTCCTATCACCTTATCTTCCTAATCAGGATAATCCTCTACAGATCCCCTTGTAGTAAATGAAGGTACCTGTAATTTCACATATTCTAAACCCCTAAGTGGCCTGAACTTACATTTTTCAGGTAAGTGTGTTAATCTCCTACGACTCACCTGCCCCTATTTCCTCATAATGCTCCTTCCCTACATACATCATAAATAGCTACCTAAGGTGGGGGTGCCTGTAAATTTGCCACTGGCTATTGGGGTAATGCCATCTGATCCATCCATATTGCTATATTAGTAATAATGGTAGTTAGATCTTGTAACTCTTCTTCCAAATTTCTCCTACCACCTATAGCACGACGTCCCTGACCTCCTCCTCTAACCTGACTATTGGCTTCATTCCCAATTCCTCCGTTCACATTATTGTTTGACATGCTTCGCTGAATTGCAATCTCAACATAAGAATTCCTAAATTACAATCACACACCCACACATACCACAACAACCCTAACATCACAATCCCTAATTCTTCAACCTTCACTAAATCCCCAATTCAATTCCAATCAACCCACAACACAATTGCTAATATAAACCCTAATTTCAATTCATTATTAAACAACCACATCACAAGCCCTAATTAAATTCACACAAACCACACCACAAGCCCTAATTCTCAACCTTTGCTCAATCCCCAATTCAATTCCAATCAACCCATGACACAATTGATAGTATAAACCCTAATTTCAATTCACTATTAAACAACTACGATATAAGCCCTAATTACAATCACACAAACCATAGCACAAACCCTAATTCTTAGCCTTCAACCGGATACCAAATTATGATGTGCCTAATTCCAATTCAGAACCCAACACTCGTAATCCTAATCAATAATCACAACAAGTAATCCGAACAATTCAAACTCAACAACAAAATAAAACCTAAACCTTTATCAAATATTACACACTAGTAAGAGGATAGTCCTAGCACGGATTTGTTGATATGACGTACAACAATCACAATACCGTCACTCTCCATAATCTAAAGATTGATAAGAGTATGAGAGAAAAACTCAAATTTGTATATCTCGAAGGTCCATGTTCTATCCCCCTTTCTATTCCCAAAAGTATATAAAGGAAGCAAAGTTCTATTACAAGGAAAATTGGTTTGAAACGGCATAACATAATCGGCCTAAATTGTGAGTCGCTGGTGTTGAGGAAGGCTAGGTAGCTAGCCTTGAAGTTCTACACCATCCGCTAGTCTTTAAGAGTACACCACCGGCCTTTATGGCTAGCCTTCAACTTTGCACAGCTAGTTCTTCAAAGTAAGTTACCAGCTTTCAAAGGCAGCATTCCATGCTTGCTTGAGTCATTTAGTTTACTCAGTTGTCATCTCGAAGCACTGATAGATGCATCTGTAATTGAGATGACTTGACTCCCATCAACTAGCAAGAGGATAGTCATAGCACGATCTTGTTGATATGACGCACAATAATCTCGATACCGTCACTCAACACAATCTAAGGATTAATAAGAGTATAAGAAGAATGAGAGTAAAACTCTAATCTTGTATTTCTCAAATATCAAAGTTCTGTTCATGTTTCTATTACCAGAGGTATTTATAGTAACCTCTAAAACAAACAACTATTGGCTAAGAAAATAAAAGAAAAACGTAAAGCAAAACCAACCTAGATGAATTGTAAGTTGCTAAGGAAAAGCTACTGGCCTTTGTAGGTACATCACCTAGAAAGTCGACTAGCCTAAATGGATACACCACTGGCCTTTGGAAGTACACCGTTGGCCTTTATGTCCAGCCTTCAAACTTGCACCACTGTAACTTCAAGGTAAGCCGCTAACTTTAACAACATAAGCTACCAGCTTTTAAAAGGCAACATTCCATGCTTGATTTGAATCATTTGGTTAACCTGGTTATCGTCCCTAAGAACTGACAAATGCATCTGATTGAAGGTAAAACAATCATGCAAAAGGAATGAAGAAACTAGGTGATTCTCTTTGGGTTTCATCTGATCAAGTAGAATTCTCAATGTAAGATTATATGGTCCTTTGGTTCTAGCTCAACTAAGTGGTCCTGTAACTAAAATAACTTGATTCCCAGTAGTGCTGCCATGTAGTAACAGGTTGAACAAAATGAAAAAGGCATAAAGTGCCTCCTACAAAGTTCGCACCCATGACTAGGGACTCCAACACATACCTATGGACCAGCTTAGCTATTACGTTTACTCGGTTTATTATTGCAAGCAAACTTTATTTAAGTATAGTGAATTCTTAAACCAAATTCCATTTAATTGGAATGGACTCGAGCTTGACTTAAAATCTTATTTTCTAGTTTTTATTCCTTAGCCCATTATTATTATTATTATTATTATTATTTCTTTTTCTTTTCTTCCCATTTTGTTTAGCTCTATTTTTCTATAGTCCTAACTTTTACTCATTTATTTATTTATTTTATTTATTTGTTATTTGTAAACCTGACTTTATTTTAATTAACCTAAAAAAATGAGCAAAAATGGGATGCCTACAACACCATACAGACTTAATCACTTGAGTTAATGAGGCCTATTGCTAGACTTTTAATTTTTATTTAATTTAGTGTCATACCATAAGCTTTTTGGCTAAGTGGATTTTATTACCCGAATACATTAAGGAAAGTCAAAAAATATATTTAAGTTTAGAGCTTAAAGATACTCATAGCTAGATTACTCAAGTTATT
The DNA here is from genome assembly GCA_037954665.1 of Laguncularia racemosa. Lineage (NCBI taxonomy): Eukaryota > Viridiplantae > Streptophyta > Magnoliopsida > Myrtales > Combretaceae > Laguncularia > Laguncularia racemosa. Next base: position 2,372,580 of record JBBMOL010000024.1, on the reverse strand, counting down.
GGAGTAGAATTGACACTTTTTATTTTAATCAATCATTTATTTTTTAAATTAATCAACCTTTTTTTTTAGCCCCCAACTTTATTGTTTTTTTTTTTTTTATAAGAAAGACAATTAAGAAAAAAGTTCATTTGATCACAAGTATAAGAGTCTTTCTTGCCTTTCAAAAATTTCCTAAGAATGAGCATATGATAAAGTAAGTCTACAAAACGCACATGACTACTCTTTTGTAAACAACATTACCTCAAACCAAAACTTTAGGCCTTAAATTAAATAAATAAATAAATAAAGAGAAGGAAACCTTTCACTTGAAAGATTTCATTATTTTACTCAAACAAAGTAATAAAAGTTCACCTAAAAAAAGTAAAAAAGGAATAATTTTATATATAGTTGAAAACATTAGTACAAAGTTGCATATTGATGCAAAAAGAAACTAAATTTGCTAACTATTTAAATCATGCAAATTTTATCACACCCAACAACATGACATATTCCAACAAACCAAATCAATTGTTATCACTCAACATATCATATTCTATAATGTTTAGGAAAATAAAAATAGAGAGTAAAAGAAAGAGTACTCCCCTAAGGTGTGGATGTAATCACTCTTCTTCACTTTTTCTCGTCTACACTTCATTAAAAAACCTAGAAAAAAAAATAAAGAAAACGTAAAGAAAAAAACTAAAGATTTTTGTTTTTCATTTTTTTTATTATTTTAATTTTTTTCTCTTTTCATTATCTTTTTTAAAAAAATTCTTTCTTTTTTTTTTTAATGAAAGCAGACAAATAAAAATAATGTGTGGGTTGCCTCCCACAAAGTACTTTTCTTTAACGTCTTTGGTTAGACGTGGTCATGTCCCAACTTTCATAATTTAAACATTCCAAACTAACTTCTTTAACATTATAAACTTAAAAACCTTCATAGAAAGGTTTCGAGCGATGACCATTAACCTCAAAAATCTTACTAGTTTCCAAACTTTATATCTCAATTTATCCATGAGGAAAAACATTAGTAACAATAAAAGGTCCAACCTACCTAGAACACAATTTACCAGGAAATAATTTCTAATGAGAATTATAACGTAGAACTTTCCAACCAATAGAAATTTTTTTCCTAGAAATCATTTGATCATGAAATGCCTTTGTCTTTTCCTATAAATTTTTAAGCTCTCATAAGTACCATTACTAAGTTCCTCTAGCTCCTATAGTTGAAGTTTTCTTTGTTCACCTACCTTATCTAACCACGTATTACATTACTTGACAACCTAATTTGCCCTATAGTCCAATTCCACTAGAAGATGACATGGTTTACCACATACTAAATGATAAGGAGACATGCCTATAGGGATCTTGTAAGTTGTTCAATAGGCCCATAATGCATCATCAAGTCATATACTCCCATCTTTCCTGTTTGGATTGATAGTTTTATTAAGAATGGACTTAATTTCTCTATTGGATACCTCAGCTAGTCCATTCGTTTGTTGATAGTAAGTTGTAGAAGTGCAGTGAGTGACATTGTACTTCTTTAATAGAGCTTCCACCACCCTATTGCAAAAAAGAATGCCATGGTGTCCCAAACCTTGCAAAAATATGAGATTTGACAAAATGTATAATAACTTTAGCATTGTTAATTTGGGTAGCCTTAACTTCTACCACTTTAAGATATAATCTATAGTAAGAATAATGTAAAAATTACCAAAAGAAGGAGGAAAATGGCCCATAAATCAATACCTCATACATCAAATATCTCATATACTATAATATTGGTAAGCAGCATTTCATCTCTATGCCATAAGTTTCCAACTTTTTGACATTGTTCATAAAAGTTACAAAACATATATGAATCACAAAAAAAAGTAAACCAAAATAAACTACGCTCTAATACCTTGCAAGCTGTTCTCTTAGAAGCAAAGTGTCCTCTACATGCGCATGAATGGCAAAATTTCAAAATAGAATGAATTTCCTGTTGATAAATGCACCTCCAAATAATTTGGTTAGAATAATGTTTCCATAAATAAGGATCATCCTAAACAAAATATTTAGCATCACTTTTGATTTTATCTTTTTAAGCCTTAGACAAATCACTTGGTAATGTTCTTGTAAATAAATAATTAATAATATTAGCATACCAAGGAATTATGTTTTGAATAGAAAAAAGATGCTTATCTGGAAAATCATCTTATAGCGGTGATGGCTATTTATTTGTGGATATTCTACTAAGGTGATCTACAACCAAATTTTCTACACCTTTCTTATCCCACATCTCCAAGTAAAACTCTTGTAATAAGAGTATCCACTAGATAAGTCTTGGTTTTGCCTCCTTTGAGAGCATGTACCTAAAAGTTGCATGATCAAAATAAACAATTACTTTAGTGCCAAGCAAATATGAGTGGAATTTCTCTATAGTAGAAACAATAGCTAGAAGTTCTTTTTCCATTGGTGAGTAGTTGCATTGAACATTATCAAATGTTCTTGAAACATAATATATAACATGAGGAGCTTTTCCAACTCTTTGTCTAAGAACAGCACCAACAATGATAGGAATCAGACTCCTACAAGACCTATCACCAGGGCTCGAGCTAAGGGTCTCCATAATTTAGTTTTGAGAATCTTACATGAGAAACCCAATCCTGAGGAAGCTAATTTATTTTCTTCATTCCTACATTATAATTGTAGTGCATTCTAGCAGGCTTACTTATCAGTCCCATAAGGTACCAAATCACCCAAATCACCTATACTCTTGAGCGAGTCGGGATTCTCATCGGAGTTTAATTCGAAAGTACCTTGAAGACCAACATCTTGAAGACCAAGTTCTTTTATATATTTTTCATTTGCATGGATTATTTTATGTTGTATTTTCTTTTGGGATACTTTCATTTTGATTATAATTTTTATTTAGGACTGGCCACCCTAAAAGTGGTATAGTTGTAATTTTGTGCATTTTCTAACCCTTAAGGGAGCAAGTATAAATACTTGCTTAAAGTAGGGTTTGAGGAGGTCATTTTTCAGATTTGAGTATACACTTTTGCGTGAGGATTAAGGTTCTCCTAATTGTCATTAGACTCTTATCAATTTTAATCCCAAGAGTTGAAATTGTAGCAAGTGCAACAATTGAAATTGTGAGTAATATCAATCTCTTGTTATTGTGTTTCATTTCATCTCTAGTGAGTCATATCTAGGATTGGATTGAAAGCTTCTTGGTATCATTTGATTACATTTGTAATCAAGTTGTTATTTCCTAATTAATTGGTATTGAGCATTTGTTGTTTAATATCAATTGTACTTAATTTAAACTGTGATTTGCATTTGGTGGAAAGGGTTCTTCGAGCTGAAAATTTGTTGAATTTGTATATTATTCATGTGGATTTACATGTGAATTGGGTTATGTTGGAAGAAATTATCCTTATGGAATTGTAATTGCATCATTGAATATTTGGATCTCATTGCAGCTTCACTAGGGTTCACGTAAATTTTACCCATTTGAACCGGTTTTGATTTTGAGAGTTAAAGTTGTTCATTTTGTTCATTTGCATGTGCTTAGACAGGTATCCTATTCCTAGACTTGATGATATGTTAGATGAGCTGCATGGTTCACAGGTCTTCTCCAAAGTAGATCTTAAAAGTGAATATCACCAAATTCGGATGAGAGAGGGAGATGAATGGAAAACCGCTTTTAAAATGCATCATGGACTGTATAAGTGGTTGGTTATGCCCTTAGGTTTGAGTAATGCTCCTAGTACATTTATGAGATTGATGAATCAAGTACTGAAAGAATTTCTAGGAAAATTTGTTATTGTTTATTTTGGTGATATTCTCTTCTACAGCAAAAACCTAGAACAACATGTGAAGCATCTTCGGGCAGTATTCTTAGTATTAAGGATACAACAGCTATTTGCAAATATCTAGAAGTGTTCTTTTTACCAAACTGAGGTAACACTTTTGGGTTTTGTTGTATCTGGTTTAGGTGTTAAGATGGATAAGGAGAAAGTGAGGCAATCAAGGAATGGCCAACACCTACCTCAGTTACTAAGGTAAGAAGTTTTCATGGACTTGCATCCTTTTATAGACGCTTTATCCAAAATTTCAATGGTATTGTCAATCCTCTCACAAAACTGACTAAAAAGAGTGTACCTTTTATCTGGAGTGAAAGGGCTCAAAGGAGTTTTGAAGAGGTAAAAGAAAAACTCACTTGTGCTCCATTATTGGCTTTACCTGATTTTGACAAAGTTTTTGAGTTAGAATGTGATACTTCTGGGATATGAACTGGTGCTGTACTAATGCAAGAAAAGATACCCATAGGATATTTTAGTGAGAAGTTGAGTGGTGCAACTTTAAATTATTTTATATATCATAAGGAATTTTATTCCTTAGTGAGAGCTCTCATGACGTGGCAGCATTATCTCCTCCCAAGGGAGTTTATTATTTATACAGATCATGAATCTTTGAAACATTTTAGGGGACAGCAGAATTTGTTTAAGTGCTAGGCTAAGTGGGTGGACTTTCTGGAGGGTTTTGCTTATGTGATAAAGTACAAGAAGGATAATCAGAATGTTGTTGCTGACACTATATCACAATGGTATGTACTTATCACTTCTCTTCAGTCAAAACTGCTGGGTTTTGAATTATTGAAAGAATAATATATATGTGATGAGGAATTTAAGACTGTTATAGAGAGGTGTTATGGGGGCAAGATGTATGATGGCTATTGCATTATTGAGGGGTTTCTATATAAATCAAGAAAACTATGTATTCCATCTAGATCTGTGAGGGAGTTATTGGTGAGGGAAGCACGTGCAAGTAGATTGTCTGGACATTTTGGTGAGAAGAGAACTCTAGTTATATTGAGGAAGAATTTCTATTAGAAGGGTATGATAAAGGATGTCTATAGGGTATTAGAAAGGTGTGGTATTTGTAAGAGATCTAAAGGGAAGAAAGGTGCACAGGTGAGTACATGCCTTTGCCTATACTAGATAAACCTTGAACTAATATCTGTATGGATTTTGTGTTGGGATTACCTAGAACACAAAGGGGAAAAGACTCTATTATGGTGGTTGTTGACAGATTCAGTAAAATGTCATATTTTGTGCCTTGTCACAAAACAGATGATGACCTTTTTATTGCTAACATTTTTGTGCAGGAAATCATCAAATTACATGGAGTCCCACACAGCATAGTGCCAGACAGAGATACTAAATTTCTTAGTTTATTTTGGAAGACATTATGGAAAAGACTAGGTACTAAGCTTATGTACAGTACCTCTTGTCATCCACAGACAGATAGACAAACAGAAGTTGTCAACCGCACGCTTGGGAATCTACTTAGAGCAACAGTTGGCAAGAATCTTATTGATTGGGACTTGTGTCTTCCTATTGTTAAGTTCGCTTACAATAGGTATACTCATAGTTCAACCAGTAAGTCTCCCTTTGAAGTTGTTTATGGCTATAATCCTTCTATTCCATTGGATTTTATAACAGGACCAGCGACAAAGGAAGAGAGTCTTAGTGGAGTTGATCGAGCCAGACAAATTTAGCACATTCATGATAGGACAACTGAACACCTTCAGAAGACCCAGGAATAGCAGAGAATCCAGGGAAACAGATACAGGAAAATTCATCTTTATAATCCAGGTGACTGATAAAGGCATATTTTACTCATAATTCATTAAGCAATTTGCAAGTATTCATTATTGATTTTAGAGAAATTACAAGGAAATGGTACTTAATCATGTTTATTTTTACATTTTAGATGTTGGAGGACTTTGAGTTCAAAGCTTAATCAATTTGGAGAGATTGCATACAAATTGAAGCATGAAAAGATTGAAGGATGGCAAAGGAAAAATCAAGGCTGCCGGCCTTTAAAAGGCTAGCCTACTTTGGAGCTCCGCTAGCCATTTAGGCCGGCAAAATGACATTCAAAGTCGCCGACCTTTATGGCCGGCTTTCCATGCAACACCGCCGGCCTTAAATGAAGGCTACCGGCTTTGGGCCGGTCTTGTTTTAATTGCATCTCCTCGCCTCCCCTTGCATATATATAGGTCCTAGGTCGATTTGTAGGGCATCTTTGGTCAATTTTTCTTGTTCTTAAAGTAGTTTTAACCTAGTTTTAAGGGAGAATTGTGGAGATCAAATCTTGGAGAAAACTTTGTGATCTTGGTGGAGATTATCATCCTTTGTGAAGGATTTGTGGAGTTCCTTGCAATTAAGGTTTTATTTGTATTGTTGAATTGGTGATTTCTAAACTTTATCTCTTATATGTAATTCAAGTATTTGATCCAACTATTGAATATGATTTCTTTTGCACGAATCTCCTTGAATCATAATCATGTCTTTGTCTCCATGAATTGCTAAGTCTTTTCTTTGGGAAATTAGGTGAAACCCTATAATGTTAAAAGAATAATTGTAGCCATGTTATATGATTAGGAATTATTAGGATTATTCATGATTGCAATTCCTTTGATTTCAATTATAATTGGTCTTTGATTATAATTGTTAGAAATCCTTTTGATACGGGAGTTGATTAGGATTTGTTAGGAATTCTTAATTAGACCGATTGTCAATACGGGAGTTGCGAAATTGGTTTAATTAAAGTTTATGGAGGGCACAATGCAATGTTTCTTGTTAATTAATCACTAACGGATTAGGGTTAATTGATTTAGGGCATTAGTTGTTTGTAGCATCAGGAGGTGTATGAACATAATTTTGATTCCTTGGTTAATTGGAGACACGGAAGCCGACTAATCGATTTAAGGTTAACTTCCCTAAAAAGGATTTTCTAAACTCACTTGAATAACCTTATAACCACTAGTTGATATAACATGGTAGCAGTTTAATTAACGAATCTAGGGTAAATTCTAATTTCCCTCGTTCATAATTGATAGATTCTTCATAAAATTCTCCTTGTTTGCTTTAAGTTAAATTTTTAGCTTAGACATTTCAAAACCCCTTTTTAATCACCTAGATATTGATAAGAATTGCCGTAGGTCTAGTACTCTATTGGTTCTTCGACGGATCGACAACCTTACTTTTCACTACTCTATTACTTGATACGACCAGTGCACTTGCTGCTATTGCGCTTTTATTTTATATACATTCTGAGCGTATCAGTGACTTAGTCTGGATTAATCTTAGCAAGGATAAGTTTCCACATAAGAAGTCACAAAAGCTGTCTCCCAAGTCAGATGGACCATTCAGGGTTTTAAAGCGTATCAACAATAACACCTACCGGATATAGTTACCAGGAGAGTATGGAGTATCAGCGACCTTCAATGTCTCACATCTATCACCATACTTATCAGACGACATGCATGAAGACCTATCAGATTTGAGGGCAACAAGAAGAGATTGATATTACTCACAATTTCAAGTGTTGCACTCGCTAGAATTTCAACTCTTGGGATTGAAATTGATAAAAGCCTAATGACAATTAGGAAGAACCTTAATCCTCACAAAAAGTGTATGTTCAAATCTGAAAAAAATGGCCTTCTCAAACCCTGCTTTAAGCAAGTATTCATACTTGCTCCCTTTAGGGTTAGAAAATGCACAAAATTACAACTATGCCACTTTTAGGGTGGCCGGTCCTAAATGAGAATTACAAGCAAAATGAAAGTGTCCCAAAAGTAAATACAACATAAAATAGTCCAAAGAAATAATTATAAATAAAAATAGTCTTCATCGTGCTAGCTCTTTCATAGGATTCGTCGGCTTAGCTCATCACCGGTTTAGGTTAGTCTATGGATAACCCACAAGCTAAGTCTTAGTGAGTTTGTCCATCGCCTTGTAAAGCATGATAAGTATTCCTATTGGAATATACAATACATGAATAAGAGAAAAGTGGTTAGTAAACAAATAATTCCTAGGTCAATTTGCTCAAAATGGGCCCTCATCGCCAAGATTTGAAATCCTTTGGCTCTTGCCCTAATGATAGGTTTTGTCGGATTTTGATTCCTATTAATTAGGGTTCTCCTAATTGTCATTTGACTCTTATTAATTTCAATCCCAAGAGTTGAAATTGTGGCGAGTGCAACACTTGAAATTATGAGTATTATCAATCTCTTGTTGTTGTGTTTCATTTCATCTCTAGTGAGTCATATCTAGGATTGGATTGAAAGCTTCTTGGTATCATTTGATTACATTTGTAATCAAGTTGTTATTTCCTAATTAATTGGTATTGAGCATTTGTTGTTTACTATCAATTGTACTCAATTTGAACCATGATTTGCATTTGGTGGAAAGGGTTTTTCGAGTTGAAAATTTGTTGAATTTGTATATTATTCACGTGGATTTACATGTGAATTGGGTTATGTTGGAAGAAATTATCCTTGTGGAATTGTAATTGCATCATTGAATATTCGAATCTCATTACATCTTCACTAGGGTTGACGCAAATTTTACCCTTTTGAACCGGTTTTGATTTTGAGAGTTGAAGTTCCTTTGGTTCATTTACATGTGCTTAGACCTTGGTTTTAGGCATATCAAACAACATGGCTGCTTGCATCATACATGATTTCAAAGGGGAGGATCCAATCGGGCAGCTTGATAATAGGAGTAAAAATCTACATCTCCTTCAATTTGTCGAATGCTTCATTGCAAGCCACATCAAATTCAAATGCCACATCTTTTTGCAACAATCTACATAAGGTTAAGTGATCTTGGAAAAATCCTCGATAAAATATCAATAGAATCTTGCACTTCTAAGAAAAGAGTGAACTTCCTAAGCATTTATGGGTTAAGGAAAAGATTTAATCATTCCTACTTTAGCTTTCTCCACTTCAATTCCCCTAAAAGACACAACATGGCCTAGAATAATACCTTGATCAACCATAAAGTGACATTTTTCATAACTCAAAACATGGTTTATCTCCATGCATCTTTTAAGCACTTTTCTAAGGTTTGTCAAACATGTATAGAAAGAATTACCATAGAATGTAAAATCATCCATAAATACCTCTATGATGTTCTCTGCATAATTTGAAAATATACTAGCCATACACCTTGGAAACAAAGTAAGGGCACTGCAAAGTCCAAAAGGCATTCATCGATATGTAAAAGTACCAAACAAGCATACGAAGGTGGTTTTCTCCTAGTCTTCAAATGCAATTAGAATTTGATGAAAACCTTAATAAACATCAAGACAATAACAATGGGAATGACTTGCTAAACATTCAAGCATATTATAAATAAATGGAAGAGGAAAGTGATCATTTCTAGTTGATGCATTTAATTTTTTATAATCTACACAAACCAACCACCCATTTTGGGCATAGGTGAGTACCAACTTACAATTAGAATTTTCCATCACAGTTAAGCCTGTTTTCTTTATAATGACTTAGATTGGACTTACCCACTTGCTATAAAAAATTGGATAGATCATACCTGCATCACGAAGCTTTAAAATCTTTTTCTTTATCTCTTCCATCATAGGTAGATTCAATCGATGCTAGGCTTCCCTTGAAGGCTTGTAGTTTTCCTCTAACATTATCCTATGCATGCATGTGGAAGGGTTTAGTCCTTTGATATCGTCTATGGTCCATCCAATATCTTCCTTGTACTCTTTAAGCACCTAAATAAGCTTTTTTTCTTCTAAAGTACTAAGCTTGTAAAAAATTATCACCACAAGGGTTTCTTTTTCTCCGATGAATGCGTACTTTAGATGATCAGGTAAGAGTTTCATTTCCAATTTTAGTGCTTGCACAATAGAAGAAAGAACCTTTGTGTGAGGAAAAGGAAAATTAAAGTAAGAGACACCATACCATACAGGTTTAAGCAATCCCAATTCATAAATTATGTCTTGCAAGTTAGGAGGCATCACAAATTTCTTCTCAAACTTCCATAATGCATCAAGACTGAAACTTCTATCAAGTGCAACTTTTAACTTATCACCATCAATCAAATTAAATGTTTTCTATGCTAACAGGTCGATAACATCAATAACAAAAACATGAGATACATCATTTGGATATTTCATGACATCATAAAGATTAAATTTAATAATTTCACCATCAAATTCCATAATAAGTGTTCCATCATGCACATCAATTTTCATCCTAGATATTTTAAGAAATGGCCTCTCTAATAGATTAATGATGAGTTAGGAGAATCATCATCCTCCATTTCATGAACATAAAAATTAATAGGGAAAACCAAGCCATTAACTTGCACTAAAACATCTTCTAAAGCTCCCTCAAGATACACATTAGATTTGTTAACAAGATGAACAATCACACCCATTTTCTTCAATGGGCCAATATTCAAACATTGATAAATAGATAAAGGCGAGACATTGATTGAAGCTACTAAATCATACATTTCTTTCTCAATCCCAACATTGCCTATCTTACAAGGGATAGTGAACATACCTAGATCCTTACATTTAGGAGGAGGCTTCCTTTAGAGGATAGCTTTAACATTCTCACCCATACTTATTTTCTCATTACCCTTCAACTCTCCCTTGTTAGTGCGCAATTCTTTAAGAAACTTAGCATAGTGATTTATTTGTTTAATTGCATCAAGTAAAAGGATATTTACCTCAACTTTACGAAAGTCTTAAGAATCTCCTTTTCTTCCCCTTCTTTCTTGGATTTGGCTAATTTTGAAGGAAAAGGAGGATTTGTCACTAGTGCATTGGGTGATTCATAGGTAGGTCCTTATAGTGTATCATTTTGATGATGGGGAGTAATTACCTCACTTTTTGTCTCTTCCTCTAAGGTGCACTGATGTGCCTTCTTAGTTAATTCCTATAACTCTTTCCACTTTTCAAAGTAATTGCATTAGCAAGTTGCTTTAGATTGACAATACTTTGTGAAGGCAATTTACTCGAGATTCTAATCTACTCACAGAAGATGCCAATTGACTCACCTGATTCTCTAAATTTTGGATGCTTATTTTCATCTCCTCTTGAAATTGTTGTGTATTAGTAGCAAGTGATTTAACAATTCAAGAGACATACTTAGCTTAGAAGAAGGATGTGGTGTTGGAATCAATGGCCTAGGTTGAAAATGATAGGGATTTGGATTGGCTCCATAATTGAAATTAGGATGACCCCTCCATCTAAGATTATAAGTATTTGAATAGGGATCATACTTCCTTTGCGGTGGACTTGAATCCTCCAACTGCATTAGCATGTTCATGAGAGTCATCTTGAAGTGTAGGGCATATGTCCGTAGGGCGGCTAGGAGTAGCACATATTCCATAAGCTTTCACTTGCTACATATTTCTTAATGCCAACTGCTAGACAAGAGTGGTTAGATTAGAAATTTGATATTCAAGATTAGAAATTCTTACCTCATTCACCCTCCTTGAAAATGAATCTTGTTTGAATCCAAATTGTTGCAAGTTGGCAACCATAAGAGCAATCAATTTGCTAGCCTCACATAAATTTTGGTTCACTATAGGACCTATACTAGCAACATCCATCATCTTTCTCTCCATAGGCAATAATCCTTCATAAAAGTATTAAATAAGGAGTTGTTAAGAAATTTCATATTACGGGCGGCTTGCACACAATTGCTTGAACCTTTCCTAATACTCATGAAGGTTCTTTGAATCTCTCTAATTAATTCCACATATCTCTCTTCTTATGCTAGCAACACGTGAAGTACGGAAAAATTTATCAAAGAATAATTTAACCATATTTGTCCATGAGTTTATAGAACTTGGAGGCAAATAGAATAGCCAATCCTTAGCTTTACCACTTAGCAAGGATGGAAAGGCATGTAATTTGATTTACTCTTTAGATACTCCTTGCAGTCCCAAGCTAGAACACCACATGAAATTCCTTCAAATGCTTGTGATAATCTTCATTCTCAAGACCACGAAAAGTGGGTAACAAATGTATTAAACTGGATTTTAATTCAAAAGTCACCTCTAACTGTAGATACCAAATGCAAAGTGGTTGTTGATTCAAATCTAGTGTAGCTAACTCCCTCAAAGTTCTCCCTTCAATCGCCATTACTTCTTTTTTAGAATCGCTAGATGAATCAACTAATTAAAGTGCCAAATTCAAATCGAGTGATGAAGATGGGGATGCTTCTTTATTACACAACTTGGCTTCCTTTCTCAACTTCCTAGATGTCTTCTCAATCTCTAGATTTGATTGGAGTTCACTTGTACAAAAAGAATGAGGCATTAAAAAGAAATAAATTTATTTTGATACTAATCCCTAGCAACAGTACTAAAATTTGAATGGAATCAAATTCAACAAAAATAAACCCCTACTTAAAATATAGATTGTATTATATATAGTGATGGGTAGCGTCATATCACATTGATTGGTAAAATTTATTTTTTAAAAGAGTAACAAATTAAAACAAAGAAAAGATGAGGGTTTTGAATTCATTTTACAAATACTTTTTTGTTATTTGTAGTTAAAACATTTTAAGAACAGGTATATTTCTATTCGTCTAAGATGCCACTTGCAATTTTATCGCATTTTTGGTGATTATTTTTTATTCGTTCAATGTGTGCTCGTTTCGATTGATTGTATTACTTTGTAAATTACCTTAGATGCCGACTTTTCAGAGTTACTAGGGATTATTTAGTAAAATCCAACACTACATGTTTGCACTTAAACCGTTTGATGAAATGTCTGCTAAAGAACCATGTTTTATATTATGCGAGATCGGTAACAGAGACTTCTGTTTTGTGCTATGGAATCTCATTCATTTGATTTTCTGCTATTTCTCTCATCCAGAATTGAATAAGACCTCTCTTGGAAAATCAGCTTGAGCATTTCAGGTCATCTTCTTTTTGGTGGTGCTACAAAACACTTGCAAGGTGCCTTCGTTTAATATATATATATATTTTTTTCTTTTTCACTTATGTTGATAAATCTATCATTCAATTCCTTTATATGCTGGACGTAAGTCACTTATAGACATTGTTTACGGACAGGACCTCCAAGTTCCTATCAAACATTTGAGTTTATATTAATAAGAAAATCTAGGCTTTTCAAAATTATGTCTTTCAAGAATGTCTTTTTTTTGCAATTACATCTATTGAAGTTTCAAGAATGTCCAATGGAGATTTTAACCGTCGATTGCTTTTCAACGAAAGATGGTGGCCTCTTACTCGAAAAGTGGATGTATCTACAAAAATTCTCGGACCTTACAGGTACTTTCTTTCTAACATATTTTGGAATTTTCTATGTTATGCTACTTTGTTTTTAATACTAGATTTACAAAGTTGGAATCGATAATAGGGGCTATAGGCTATTGATCATAATATGTCTTCCTTGCTGATTGTTCAAAAGTGATAAATGAAAGATGAAAAACTATTGCTAAACCAGCATATTGCAAGTTTTATTGCTCAATACTCTATTCTAAAACTTAATACATGAAAGAGTCCATAGATAGTATTCAATTGTATTTATAAGCTATATGATTAGAGTATTAGATAGAAAGTTAAATATCTCCTTTGCCAACTGGTTTAAATTGTTGGAAAGTTAGTAGCAGTAGTAGCCTCTTATCATAAATTTGATTCATTATGAGATTCTAGAAATTCTGTCTCTCTTAGTTGCTGAATTCCAGCTGTCACCTAGCTCAAATAGAAGAATTACATTTCATATAGTATATTACAAATTTCATCAAACCTGTTCTGGTAACCTAAACAATTCAACTTCACTTTGTTTGATATTTTGCTGTTATATGTGCTTGTACCTTTCATTTTTAAACTATCATATAGAAATACTTTGCATTGTATTTGCATGAATTTCTTGCTCTTCAACATTTATTAGCTGACGAAGTGAATGGAAGGGTAGATATATGGGGTTAAAATTGCTCGAGAATTGTTGGAAATGGATGAAGCAGCGACTGAACAAAGCCTAACAAAGTCTTATACCATAGCTAAAGGACTCTTTTTCTGAATAAATCCTATAGTATTTCAACAGTCTCTAAAAGAGAGATTATTATAGAGCCACTTAGCCAATGAAACAGTTATTGGAAAACTCTGTTAGACCTATGTATGCCATTATGGTTTAGTATGTTTGAAATGTTATACCTCATCCGTTATGGTTTTGCCTATCTGCTGTATGTTGGCAATGAGCTAAGCTAATGTTTAGAGTCTGCTTACTACCAGAAATAATGCACAAGTGCATGATTCTTCAGCTTAAAGTTCTTCTCTTAGACCAGTAGGTCTAAATGCAATATATACCTGTAGTTTCTTCTTTGGTACTCTCTAATTTCTACTGTTCGCTGCTGAAATGAGAAGTATCATTGGCTTATCTGTTTGCTAATTCTACATGTGGTTGTAATATAGCAACTAAGGGTTGCAATTTCGCTCCCCTGTCTCACACTAGGTAGAACTTGTTCCTAAAAGGCTGAAGAAGCTTGATTTTAATTTTGATTCATGTTTCTAGGCTGCTTGACATTGTTTCCCAACTCCATTTGTAAAATGGTTCGCCCCATTTAGCATGAACCTTTATTAGTTGCCAAACTATTCATCTTTCCCTACGTGAAAAGATAATGTAGCTTAAGAAATGCAAAATTGTGTTTGAAGAAATGCCTATATACTTACATTGTCTAGAACTTGGAGTTTATATCCTACTTTGCATGAAAATGCTTGTTATGGCTATTTTTTTACACCAAATCATAGCATTTGATAGATACGTTTTTTTCTTCTCCAAACCATCATAGCCCTGTTTCTCTCTCTTATATTTCTCTGCATCAGAATACTAGATTATGCAAAATTTATTTGCATTGGGGCTGCATTGCCATGCAACCTTGTCTCAAGTTTAACAGAGCAAAAATTGTTTGCCTTATATGCTTGCATCGCGCTTTTTTTTTTCAATTTATAAATTTGAAAGAATTTCTTTTCAATCAAGTTCTGTAAATGAGAGTATTTTCTTTTAATCTGTTTGAATTGCATCTTATGTTACTTAGCCTTACTATTTATAAATGTTCTTCCTTGAATCTTAGGAGCAATGATACATTATTTAGCCTCACTATTTATAAATGTTCTCCCTAGAATCTTAGTTTTTATGTTATAATGTTGATTAATAGTTGATTTTCAAATTTCCGAGGTCCAGAGTCTTGATTTCATGCTTATTTTAAGTTATCAAATTCTGTAGGTATGAACAACACAAGATATGGGAGAAGTTAAATATGGTAAGTATATTGTATATAAAATTCACTCAAATTGTCTCTATCTAATTCCTCTCTTACTTATTAAAATAGAATATCTAGGAAATGTAGCAAGAACTAGATGAAACTTGCAAGAGGTGTGCTCAACTTTCTTCGTGTATAGAGAAATAGAAAAGAGTAAAAGAGGATTAATTTATGAGCATTATAA
Organism: Laguncularia racemosa; assembly: GCA_037954665.1. Taxonomy (NCBI): domain Eukaryota; kingdom Viridiplantae; phylum Streptophyta; class Magnoliopsida; order Myrtales; family Combretaceae; genus Laguncularia; species Laguncularia racemosa. The sequence continues at coordinate 2,357,302 of JBBMOL010000024.1, read as the reverse complement.
CTTTAAGGTAGCATACGGCAAGCGTGTCGTTACAGTAGGAGCAAAACCCTTAACTTTTGGTATAAAAGGAGTGAAAGAACATGCTTACTTCTTGGAGGTGAATCATGCCAAAAAGACAAGGAATATTGTTTTATTTTACGTAAGAAGTGTACATGAAGCACATTCACATGCAAGATTCAATCAATATTGACAAACATGGAGGTTGGAGGATGAGTAATATTGTTTTGTGACATGAAATTGTAGTTTTTGGATTTATAGGCATATCCAAAGATGAAAGGTAGGTTTGTGATTGAAGGACTTATTGGTGTCAAGTTTAACGTGAATTGAGTGATTTTTTTTTTTTTTTTTGTTGGTAGGTGAACTAAGTGATTTCATTATGAGAGATGTCTAAGATTGATATACACATTAATGATTATTTGAGTTGCTCTAACATAGGTGTTTAGCACATTTCATGTTATCATAATTAATGGATAGAAATAGGATCATATATTGTAAAACAATGTTTTGGTAAATTTCTTTATTAATAAATAAAATTTTACCTGTAATTATCATAAAACTGAGATAAATTTGCAGCAAAAATTTTTAACCCAAAGGAAAATAAATTTTAGTTGACATTTAATAGAGACAATTTTGCAATTGAAATTATTAATAAGTATTAATTTAATTAAAGTTATAATAAAAATAGAGATAGATTTGTGATAAAATTTTTTAACTAAAATTAAATTAATTGTAATTTGTGAAGAATCAAAGACAATTTTTTTTTTTTTTTTTTGCAACTTAAATTTTGTCTCTAAATCCTTTTTATCATAAATTTTTATAACTAATTTGTGATAGCATTCATTTATACTAGAGACAAAAGTTTTGTTGCAATTTTGTGATAGATATCTATTCTGTTGTTGATAGATCTTTTTAGGACAATTTTTGAGATAGAAATCTATGATAGAAATTGTCTCTAAAAGTTTTTTGTGATAGAATTCCTACTTTTATAGATAGAAATTTTTATCTCTAAAAGCTAAATTTCTTATAGTATTATTTCTCTTACTAACTAAACAATCCTAAGCAAATTGTTAGGGTTTAATTTATCAATAGCATGAGGAGTTAGAGAGATCATTAATTCTAGCCAATAAATCATGAGTTCTATTTATTTAGATTAGATTATATATCTTTATAACATAAATTAATTAACTTTTCTTGTAATTAACTATGATATTTTACCACAAACATCAAAACGATTAAACAATTATGAATTTGATGTTTTAATTAACAATATATTATTTTGATAATTGAACAAAGGGACACTATTTTTGCATCAATCAAACAAAATAATAATATAAAGATCTCTAAAAGATATATAAATACTTAAAGTAAAGAAAAGAACGATGCAAATCAATTAAGTCTCACAATTCTTAAAGAGCCAAAACTTGTAATTATCTTTTTGCTGGAAGAAATTTAATTCTAATATCAATGGAAAGAACACAAGAAAACACCAAGAATTTTTTTTTTTTTTTTTTTATTGTCGCTATCGTTGGAACAATCTGAATTTTCCTTCTATTCGTCAATCGTATAGTGACGGTTGCATGCGTGTGTAGTATGGTTTTTTTTTTTTTTTTGGTCAACTTCTCTTCTTTTTATATGTGGCTATGAAAAATAAAAAAGGGCAAAGGCAGCAAATGTCTCAAACCCTCCGTGTGATCAACAATGGATTTTCGACGATGGACTTTGGAATGGCTGGACCGAGGTGCTTTAATGCAGGATTGAACATGAATGACTTTGGCTGGTGGCAATTTCTTAATTCAATTGATGGTCTTTTCTTTCACTAACATATCTTTTGTGTATATTTTATAGATTCATACATTTTTCCTATCAGAAATATAAAAATATACATATAAATATATTAAAAAATTAGATAAAAATATATAAATTTACAACTTATTACTGGAACAAGATCATTTAACTGAATTTGTCTAAATCTCTTTTCTTATAAATCCCATGAAGAGACTAAATTGATATTATAAGTTTTTTTTTTTTTAAAAAAAACATACTTATATCTTAAATCATGAAATTATGGAAGTTAATAATTTGTTATTTATTACTTTATTAATGTTGTTGTCTTTCAATTATTATATATACTCATATTTTTGTATAATTTTTGAAAATATTCTTTTAATATAATATACACATTTATTCATATATGTGTGTGTATAGTTGATACTTAAAAGAGATACTTTTAGACTCATCGAGCCAAGCACAATGACCAGACCCAGACTAATTTCAATTGTCCATAATAGATGCATATCACCTATTCCTAGTAGGGATGCCATCGAGTCAAGCTTAAAACAAGTTTTATAAAACTTAAACTCAATCTACTATTTTGTCAGGTTACTCATAACTTACATCAAAATCTTATAATGTTTTTTTCCTATTATCAAAATCCAATTCTATAGAGTTTTTTCAAATTCATGTATGACTCAACTCGATCCATTAATATGCTTAATTGCATGTTTTTATATTTTCTTCACAAAATCATAAGTTTTAGTCAAATAGCATAAACCATTGAGAGTGTCAAAAAGGATAAGAATATTAGAGTTTCCTTTCAAAACTTAAAATAAAATGCTAATATTTTATTAACTTTTTAAATAATAAAATAAATTATTTTTACTCTTTCACCAGTTTGCTGATAATCTGCGACATAATATATAGTAGGATAAGGTGTTTAAAATTTTCCATGTGGGACAAGTTATAATGGGTTATTACAAATCTACAACATTGTAGTTTATGCGCACCTCGAATACTCTTCCAAATTGAAAATAAATTCCATTTCAGAATCTACTTCATGAAGACTATTTGATTACAAAAAAATTTTCCCAAAATTTTGTTTAAATCATGTTCAAATCATGAGGCAAAATGAGCTCTCTCATTTGAAAATTCTGCAAGAAAAAGTGCACCAACTTTGACTTTTGCATGCGATTTGCATGCCTCTTTGTTATTTTTATCATCAATAATTCGTCCTACCATGTTTATAGCATATCTAATTTACAAATCATCATCCATAACAATTTAATCCCTCTAATATCGATCTTAATCATCCTTCAAAGTTGCTTGAATAAAAGCTTCTTTCTAGACTTGTTTTTCTTTATTTTTGCATTTTGATTTCAAAGATTTAAAGCGTTTTTATTCAACAAAATTGTTTAATTAACATCTTAACATGTTTTATAATTCATGCAATTTGGAGGCGAATTTTGTCATAAAAATCAAAACTTTATATATATATATAATTTGTAGAAAAATAAAGAAGAGACATTGGGTAACTTGGAGTTTGGAGTTTGTTTTTCTTACAACTCAAATGATGTTGGGTGATGTTAAAGGTTCATATTTGTAGTATTCCGTGCGTAGTTTAAAGTGGTGGTGGTGGTTCTCCAAGTGATGGCTAAAGTGGGAAGAAATTGTTGCTCAAAGTGGCCGAGTTGAAATAGTTGTGACATTTGGAAAATTTCTGGGTGTTGGAAGTCAGTTCGGTAGGTCAACTTTTCGGGCGTTTGATGAAGTGGTGGAGGCTTAGCTAGGTGGTGGAGGAGGAATGATAGAGGGTGTGGAGTAGCTCTTGGATGTGGTCTGAGTTTTGAATTTTAGTGGATGGGTGTGGAGAAAAAATTGAAGAAAGTAAAGGTGTCAAGTCTGTAACGTAAAGAAGAGGAAGAAGAAGAGGTGGAGAAGAAAACGGTGAAATACCGCATAGATAAACAAACAAGCCAATGGCTTGGATGTAAGATATTAGCTAGTGCTAATGCGCAAGGAGATGTAATTAAGAAGAAAAAAAGTGGAGAGATTATGTTTTGCTTTTATGTGATTTAGAAGGATATTAGGATGTAATAAGGTATTGTATGTATCTCTGGATTGTAATGTTTCGAAAGATTTAGCAAACTAACATTTTTTTTTTTTTAATTGTTAGTTAGTCATTGAATATCAAAAAGTCAATTTTTTCTTTAGACGTTATATCATATTTAAATACTAAATTTGATGTTTCTGAATTTCCTAAATTATTTTCATTTTTGGTCTCTATTTTAATTGAATTAGTCAATAATTGTGATTGCAAATAATACAAATTATGGAACCATTTTGAGTGCAACCTATAGTGAAATGAGCAGAGTGTAAATTTTAAAATAAAGATTTGATCTTGTAAGGTAATATAGAAGGTAAGATTTGAAATAGTTATTGATGATGTGAAATTACGAGTGTAAGTGGTGAATAAATATTAATATCTCAGATTAGGAACCAACCTCCGTTTATGTAAGAAACATGAAGCTGAAATTTCTGAAGAGAAATTATTTTTAGGAGTTGATGATTTAAGAATGGAAATTTGGGAACAATTGAATTGCTCTTTCATGATAAAGAATAAATGAACATAAGTGCGTTACAAGAAAGATGTTATAGATAAATTGGTGATTTGATTAGTTAGAGATACTGAAGTTAAGTAGAAAAGTGTTTTTCAAAAATTTGATGCGAATATGAATAGAAAGACTTCTTATTTCAATTATAAATTAAATTGATAACAACATATACATATATATCTTTGTAGCTATTTAAATTGTTAGAGTTAGCATTTATATTATTAGGGATGTAAACGGGACGAGTTTAGGCCAAGTTCAACAATCCCGTTATCCATCCCATTATCCTATGAGGATTTCCAAACCCGACCCAAACCTTAGAAGATTTTTTTATGAAATATCTGCTATCCATTTCAAACCCTACAGGGTTCTAATAAGTAACCTGAAACCTGTTCCAAATCCATTAGAATTTTTTTTTTAAAAAAAATAATTCTATTATTAGTTTAAAATCTTTACTTATTCATTATGATTTTTTTTTTATAAAATATAGCTTATGTTCTTGAAAATAAATAATATTTGCACTTTCAATATATTTAATTATATGTATTTTAATATTATTTGAAAATTTACATGTTGATAAATAAAGTTGCCGACATAAAAATTTTTTTAATTATAATAAAACAAAATCACTAGACCAATCATATAACTTAATAAATAACACAGAAAAAAATATAGTTAACTAGTCTTAATAGAAATAGAAAAATTCTAAACACATATAGCAAAGGTATTAATTTTATATTTTTTGGAATTCTTATTTGACAATTGACTTTAATAATCTTCAAATCCCATCTTCTTCTTCTTCATCTATTTTTGAACCTATCAAAAGGGGAAAAAACACCCATAAAACACATTAGAGATTAGGCAAATAATAATTGTTCTATGTATAAAAGAACTCATTATTGTATAATCAAAATTTTTACCTCTCATCTCATTTGATAACCAACTTTAACTGCACATCAATGATTCTATTGTATCAGGATTTAGTTTGCTTTTATGTGAGCTAATTACTCATCCACTAGTACTAAATGCAGACTTAGAAGCAATCATAGACACATGAATAGCCAACATATCTTTAGCTAGTTCTTGTAATGTAGGGTATTTAATTCCATTTACTTTCCACCAGCTAGGAATATCAAAATCATTAGTCCAAGGTAATACAACTTCTTCTAAATTGTGATCCATTCCAACTTGACTTGGCCATAAGTATTAATAGTGCTCAAGAATTGCACCAACCTTAATTTTCTTGAAGAATCGAAAGGAATAGTTTGAGTAGTTGTTGAAGTGTTCACAGAAGAACTACTATTTCTATTCAAACCTTTAGAAAGTTGAGATCTACCCCTTGATTGATATTCTGAACTTACTCGTAACAAAAGTTTCTAACATTTTGAATATCTACATATGCATTTACTCCATAAATAAAAGGAAACACAAAATCTACGACCTTCTTCTTAAAACGTAGATCCAAAATAGTACAAACAGCCATATTGATGTGTACATCACCCCAATATTTTTCAAACTTATCAAACATTTTCCCCACCGTCATTCTAGTATTCACATCCGAAGAGCCTTCCATTCAACCAATGATTCTCTAATCTCAAAAACCTTTTCAAAATAATAATTTACAGTTAGATATTGGGTACCGAAAAAAAAATATTGCTTACCTCATAAAAGATCGCTAACTTCTTGCAAATTGCTTTTGCTACCACCTAATCATCATCGGTGGGAAGACATTTATAATGTCTATCCATAAATTGAACTTTATAAAAAACTTCTGTGTATCCAATGGCTATCATCAACATGTCATATGTAGAGTTCCACTGAGTTTTGCAATCTAAGGCAAGCTTTCTATCATATGGAATATCTAATTACTTATATGCTTCTCTAAACTTCTCAACTCTTAATGGTTTTGCCAACCAAAATGCAACACTATCACGGACCTTCTCAATCTCACTTTCTATCACAGCCACACCCTCCTTCACAATTAAGTTTAAAATATGCGCACAACAACGCATGTGCAGGACCTTTCCCCGAAGAACTAACTCTTCTCTTCTTAGTTTCATGGTCAAAGTTATAATCATTGCATCATTCGTAGAACAATTATCTACAGTAATTGTGGATAATTTTTTATCTAATCCCCATCTCATCAATGAGTTAAACAAACAATCGACAAGCACCTCATTTGTGTGTGGTGTTGGAACATATAAAAAACTGCATGAAAATATAAAAATCATCAATATAATATAATTTTCCATTATTTATTATGAAAAGATAATATAAGTAAAGAATCTTACTCCATGAATCGATTTTGAAGCCTCTAATTATGATCAATGAAGTGTGCTGTGACAGTCATGTACCCCCCCCTTTTTTTTTATTTGATGTCCATAAATCTGTTGTTACTGCAACTCAAGAATTTAGTACTTTCAATAACACTCTCAATTTTTCCTTCTCCCTATTATAGATGTTTAAGATTTCCTTTTTCATGGTGTTTCAACTAACATGCTTAAAAAGCGGTTGCATACTTTCAAGGAAATCCCTAAAATACCCATGCTCAACTATTGAAATGGGGTATTCATGAACAATTATTACCTTTGCAAGTCTTTGCCTACAAATATCTTAATTGAAAGTCTAATTTCCTATGTTCAAACAACTCTCATTCTCATTTTATCATTTCTCAATAGATAGTATAAATTGCCTTATGTTTTTCTGCTTCTTCCTTTATGTACACTTCTCCAAATGATTACACAAGTGCTTAGTTCCTTGTTTACTACTTGTTTTTAGTGTTTTGGAACAATGATTGCAAATAACAACATCTTCCCCATCAACCGTTTTTCTCACCATATCATTCCATACAAGAAAAGTCAACTTACGTTTATTGGAATTATCATGTTGATTGGCATTGCTTCCTACTTAAGAACTTATTGTGCTTGTGGGATTTGTTGCTGGGGCTTCTATTTCAGATCCAAGTAAAGGTAATGGACCTTCCTCTTCCTCAACATTAATGGGATGTGCATCAATGGGCATATCAAATTTATCCATTTCTATATTATATAAAAGGAAACAAAAACGAAATTCGTCAACTTATCCATAGAAATCATAGAAAATATGTTGACTAAGGTAAACTTCTATTCTCTCAGGAGCTCTTTGGTATAGTACCAGAACTAAGAGCTAAATTTATGACATTATAAGCACAAATATTGAGTAAAATCATGTCACTGTCTCATGAGAATCACAACATATAATCAAGGGTAAAATGATCATGTAAGAAGCACAATTTTCAAAGATTTGGGGATTCAAATGTTCAATTTCAAAGACAAGGAATTTGCCTTTATTTGTTTCGTGATAGATGGAAATGATCAAATGGAACAATGCACATCCGGACATTCTAACCACCCTACCAGACCCATGTGATGAGATGTTGTTACACTGACTTTGTTACCAAGAGAAGAAACTTATAAAAAGGAGGAAGAAAGAAAAATCCCCATGTACAAGAGATGCTTAACTAGAAAAATTGTTAGTAGAAAAGCTCAACGTCTTACTGAAAACCCAAAAAATTAGCTATTTCAATTAAATTGAAATAATAGCCAAAACAAATAAAAATCGTAAGAACAAATCTATTAGAAATTTGTTGATAATAACTATAGTTTTCATTAGTTGAGATATGTAGAAGCAAGCTTTTCTAATGTGATCTCTTGATTTGAATTTGGGCTCTCATTCTACTCGACCTATGAAGATAAACTCAAGTGAAATCCAAACCCAGCAACTTAAGTTTGTTGAACAATCAGCAATATCAAGGTATATCATCATATCTGAATCTTGCCAACAGTATTCCCTTTCACTTTCTTGTCTCAAAATACTCTTTCTTTTCTTAGCCATTTTCATACCATGTCACAGCTAAAGATTATTAAATACTTATCTACATGCAAGTGCGACGGTGCGTGCGATAGATGACCATGGAGAGTGGAGACGTTTGGTCTGGACTTTAAACTATTTGAGTGTGTACTGTGTAACTATTTATAGAATTATATGATTAGGCAGGCATTAGGCAACAGCATACAGCAACAGTGCAACATGTAACTTATGTAATTAGGTTTAACACTTTGAGTAATTAATTAAGTTTAATAGTGAGTAATATAAAATATTATTATAATTTATAAAATTAAAATGGATGTTGAATTATGACTTAGTCTTTTTTTTTTATTTTTTTATTAAATATATAATAATATTTATTAACTAAATTATAAATATATATATATTAATGGGTTTAGGTTTCCAATGAGTTTAACATTTGTCTCATTACCTTTCCTAAACCCTACAAGGTTTTTTTTTTTTTAAAAAAAAAAACCATAACCCGTCCCAAACCCTATAGGGTTTTTAGTGAGACAGGTCGCTCAGAAACTCGATAATACTTGTCCCGCTTACATCCCTATATATTATAGGTTAATAGTTAGTTATCAAATTAAAGAATTACTAAGAATTTGTTTACTAAGAATTAGTAGTAATTATAGTTATTTGTAATTGTAACAATAACAACATATAAGTAAATGAACAATAAGTAAGTATTAGTAAATACATATAGCTGTCTATATATATAAAAATATCTCACTTTTTAATTTTAGATACTTTTATTTCTTTTAATTTCTTACACTTAGTGTTTTTTAATTACATCCCCATTCCTTTCCACACCTTCAAATCCCATGTATTTTTATAACAAAATTACATTATGTGAGAAGTGACTATTCCTCTTGGTAAAGGGAATGAATCAAAGTTCCTTATTTATTCCATATTTTATACAATAGGCATTCCTTGTCACAAACTAAACAAGACAATAGCTACTTTAGCGCAATAAAGTTATAATAACAATTTCATTCCTTTAAACTAAACATGATATAAATCACTAACCCTAAATTTGAAAGTTCATGTCTTGCTTTGTATTCCCTTCAAAAACGCATTGGTTAGCAAATGCCCATGTATTGTATAGGCAATTTATGCAAAAAGAAAATGGCAAGTTCATCATAGAATGCTATTGTGAAATGTAGTAGTTTATAAATGGTGAAAAGTGATCTAGTGTTTCAAAACAAAATAAAGTAATCCAATTAAATACTTATTAAATAGCTTCCCTTAATATAATTTCAAAAGTAAGGGTATGGCAGTAGTGTGAGGACCTAGGCTTAAATAATAATGTTGAAATTAAAATAGTGTACATATACATATAATATAAAATGAATGTATATATATATATGTTCTATGCTATATATATATATATTTTAAAAAGTGTGAATTATATGGACATATATATATACATATATGGAATATATATTATATATACATGTAAAAATGTACACGTTATATAGTATTATATTATATGTTATATATATACATATAGCTAAGAAAGGAAAAAAAAAAAAAAAAACTGTGTAAAACAACACCCTTACTTAATGTCAGCAAAACTAAGTATAAGTAATATTATATATATATATATAGACATATAGAATAGAGAGAGAAGAGACCAAAATCATCAAAATTTCAAAAAAAAAAGGAAAACCAAAACTCTCCATTTCATCTGAATTTTTTGGGTAAATTGCAATTGAAATTTCCAACATGCAATTATCAAGGGAGGAAGAAGAACAAGATTGAAGTAGGATGCAATAAGAATTTGAAGAAATTGAAGAAAAAGCATAATTAAATAGGGGAGGATTTGATTTGTTCAGTTGAAGGGTTTAGGGTGAAGCTGGTACCAAGCTAGTTGCCCTATTTTAACCGAATTCAATCATTAGCAAAATTAGGGGATTTGATTTGATAAGTTGAATTTGATGTTTATTTGAGGTTAATTGAAGTATAAAATGATGCTAAGAAGCTTAGCTTAGTTATGAAACAAAAACAAGAGCATTTGTTACAAAATCTCAATAATTTAGAATTATACAATTCGATACGAAATCGAATTGGAATTTAATTATAATAATATATAATAGAGCGTAATATACCCATATGTGTATGAATAAGATATTATAGGAAAATGGTGGATTATATGAGGTCAGGATGGAATTTAGGGGTTTGAAATACTGAATTAGTAATTTAGGGTTTAGTAAAGTAAATGGAGTACTATTGATTGGTATACTAATGATTTAGGTATTTCTATTTGAGTGAGGAGGACTAGGAATTTGGCTAATGCAACTATTTGGATTGGCATATATTTTTTCAAGTAAGTAACCCTTTAATTCCTTTCTTGCGTATAGGTGGTTGATAATGTGGGCCACTTGTTATTAGCTGAAATTATCCTGTATGGTCACTTACTATGATCAATGTAGGAGGATTGTTGAATTATATTGGATTGCTAATGGCTGGTTATGTATCCTGATATGGTTGGATTTTGAGAAAAAGACAATATTATATAAATCCTAGAATGAGAGTTGGGTACAGGATTTGATTGTACTATTCCTAATTGCATGTGATGTAATGAACATAAATTGTTGAATGCTTTATGATTGTGATGTAATACTCAATTATTTCTAGCTTATTGAATGGGGTTTAAGTTGTAAGTACCTACTAACATAAAACACTTAATGTAAGGAAAGTCTTGTTCCCTACCCAATAAGTTTGTGGTATGACCTTTAAGTTGACTCAAATAGGTTTAAGGCACGGTTAACAAACCGGCTCGGTTCAATGACTTATGGGGATCTGGTCACCCCTCTTGTTCGAGATAAGTGAAAGGCAAATAGAATGTTTCTAACTAAAAAGAGTATGTAAAGATGTCTTAATTGGTTGAGAAAACATTAAGTTTTGAAAAGTACATAAGGGTAGTTTATCTACTGGTTGATAGGCTCTGCTTGGGTGAACTGAAAAGTATTTGTGACCTGTGAGTAAACAGGAGAGACTTGAATGGTCTCCAATGAAAAGGTGATGAGTTTGGTAAAAAATGGAATTATAGGGAAAAGTTCATTAAGTAAGATCATAGTGATATTAAAATGTAAGAAATTAAACTGGGTTTCCTGTGAGTATAGCTTTAAGTTGAAAACTTGCTTGCTTGAGTAATCAATTCTAAAGTATTGGATAATATTGTCGATTACTCGTATGTAATTTATTGTTTGTTTTTGCTGGGTTGCTTGATTATGTACTCACTTTACTTCTTAAGAAGTTTAAGGGTTAGTGTTTTTTCTAACCTTAAGTACAGGTACTGAAGCATAAGTTGCTGGAGACTCAGGTTTAGAAAGTGTCAATAGAGGCAAACGGGCCTTTAGTTTCCATTTTGGAACCTCTATTATTTTGTAATAGGATGTCTTGTACATGATGTTGTAGTGCTTGTAAATAAGATCTACAAGTGTTGATCTTCATATTCTAATGTAAATATATGTATGTATAAGGTTGGATTTGTAATCTTTTTGAGCTACTTAGGGTTACAGGATTAATCATGGGCTATATTTACTTACCAAGAATGCAGATCCTGATGGTATATATATATATATGATGTATGATGTGATAGGAGATCTTAAATACAAGTGTTTAGATATAATGTGGATTTGAAATGATAGTGCTGATAGCACCATTTTATATGGCATTTATAGAATTACATATATATTAGAGTTATAAGTTCAAGATTAGCCAAATTTACCTTATCTTTAACTCAAAGACGGCATAACAATCTACCTATAGGTACCAATAATAGTTATAGGAATGTTGAACAGGTTCAAGAATCCGACCTAGTAGGTGGGTCGCTACAAATAGACTCATAATTAAGTGAAGGCAAACACAAAATTAACATCCCAAGTATATAGATCTTGTAACTTATCAATCTAAAAGAAAAGATCTTTTCATAAGACAACCTTTAATAACAGTGAAAACTCCCTCAATGAAATGCAATGCATCATGTTTCAAATGTAAATGTGCTTAAAATTTTGTTAAACCAATAGGTTCATTAATGATTTTGATGAGATTAAAACTAAAATAATTAAAGAAATTAGTTAATTGTGCTTGGATTCATTGTCTCAACAATTAGTTAAGAATTTATTGCAAGTATTTTCTAGTGAATAGGTTAAAATGCAAAGGAGGGCACCAATAGGTCAGTTCCTTATAAAACCATCAAGTCGATATAAGAAATTAGGGTTTAAACCATCTTCGTAACCATCGGCTTACCGGTGTTAAGGATATTAGCCTACCAGTTGTCATGGCTCAATTCCAACCTTTTGTTCCATAAATCGTCCTACCAATAAGATGAAAATGGTGTTAAAGTTGGTATTGAATTTAACCTACCGTCTTGCTAGTAAAAGAAAAAAATCTAGCCATTGGAGCATTTGATGCAACTTAACAGGAAGAAAAATTAATAAGTATATAAATATTCCTTTAGTCATTTGTACATTATGTTTGAAAATTATTAGAGAAAAATGGTAATATAGTGAGTGAGTTCACATTAGCCAATATTTGAGATAGTGTAAATACTATACTTGTACATTCAACTATGTGATCTCTTATGGAATTTGTGTGTAACTCTTTGAGTATATATATTTGAAGATTAATAAAGTGTATGTGAAGTCATTGGTTGGGAGGCAATTGTGTGATCTTAAAGAGTAGGGGGTGGTTCGAACTCCACATCAAATCTAGGCTTGATCTTCTTTATCCCTATCTATTTTATTTTTTGCACTCATTATCATTGTTTAATTTTATTGATTATTTATTTAGTTGATAACATTGAAAAAGAGATTAAAAATTGTCATTAAACTCAATTCACACCAACACCCCCACCCCCCCTTCTCTTTCTCAAGTTTACATCAATAATTTCAATTTATATCAAAGTAAGGTCTCTATAGATTATTATTTCTTAACTGCATTTAGATTAAAAATCATGGAAACTAATGTACTAGGCTTCTTAGAAGGTTAAGCAATTAATAAACTACCTCTTCTTACTAGTAGTAACTATCCTTATTGGAAGTGTAGGATGGCTATCTTTTTAAATGCACGAAGTAGATTATTGTGGCATGATGCAAATAAAGGGCCTTTTAAGATAAAAAATAAGGAAGAGATGCATTACACCAAAGAAGATTGGAAACTACTTGATTTAAATGAGATACTTATGAATATTTTACATTATGTTATAAATGAAAATGACTTTAATAGAGTATGCACTTGTAAAAGTGCTAAAGAAATATGGGGTGAATTACAAAGCACTTATAAAGGATCTAGTCGAGTTAAAGACACTAAAATAAGTTTACTATGTGGTGAATTTGAAAATTTAAAGATGAATCCCAATTAAACTATTAATGAAATGCATAGTAGGTTCATCAATATTATTAATCCCTTGAATGTGCTTGGTAATACCTTTATTAACCTTGAAATTAACTCTAAAATACTTTCGCCATTACCAAAGGATTGGGAAGAAAAGAGGACCACAATTGAAGAGGCTCATGATCTCAATACAGTGCTAAAGGAGCAACTTCTTAGAGCTCTCATGACACATGAGATGATTAAAAGATAAAGAGAGGAGTCAAAGAAGAAAAAAATTGCTCTCAAGGCCTTAACTTTTAGCTCAAGTGATGAGAAAAGTGATAATGATGATGAGGAATTGGCTATTATTGCTCGAAAGTTCCTGAAGTTCAATAAGAAGTTGAAGAAAGATGATGGTGCTAACACTTCTAGGTCTAGGAAGGAGAAAAAGGAAGTTCTCAAATGCTACAATTGTTAAAAGCTAAGCCATATACAACAATATTTTCCACTACTTAAGAAAGCCGATAAGGAGTCAAGAAGGAAAGTTATGTTAGCAACATGGAGTGATGATGATTCAAGTGACTCCAATGATGATATGTGTTTCTTAGCCATGGATGATGAGATATGTTTCTTAGCCTTGGATGATGAGATATGTTCTACATCTCATGATCCTTTATATGATGAACTAAAAGATATATATGATGAATTGCTTAGAGAGGTTACAAAGATGCAAAAGAAGAATAAAGTTTTGAAAGAAATGATGAATGAAGTAGGAAGTGAGCTTGATATATTTAAGAGTGAATACACAAAATAAATGATGAATAAGAAAACTTGGAGGAAGACAATGAGTATTTAAAATCAGAGAATGATAAGCTGAAGAGTAAGAATGAAAACATAAATGAAAAAGATAGTGAGTTGATCAAATTAAATAAGGTGCTTAGAAAAGAAAATGATGAAGTAAAGAAGATAAATAAAGAAGTAGAAAATGATGATTTGATTATTGATAAATTCAGAAGGCTAGAAATTGAGAATGCCATTATAAAATCTAGCCTATATGATTCAAAGGAAACTATAGCTAAATTCGTAGAAGGAGAAAAGAATTTAAAAAAACTCCTAGGTCAACAAAGGCTAGGATTAGATAAAAGTGGAATTGATTATGATGAAAACAATAACTACAAGCTTTATCGGAGTTATTTTGTAAAAGCAACAAATAAAACTTGCAACTTTTGTGAAAGGTATGGCCATATTGCACACAATTGTAAAATAAAGAGAAATACCAAAATGAATCATAAAGGTGAGATGGTTTAGGTCCCTAAGGAACAAACATACATTATTGCAACTAACCTAAGAGGACCCAAACTCATATAGGTACCAAAGAAATAATTTTCTACTTTTGTAAGACCTTTAAGGAGAAGCAACAAATGATGCTTGATTAATAGATGCTCTAAGTACATGACATTAGGATTAAGAAACTTGGTTAAATAAATTTACTGCCTTACTTCAATATCTTTGTCATGCCTTAAACTTATGTGTTTGCTTCCTAACCTATTTGTGCTACTCTTGGTATTTATGTGTATATATTTGAAATTTCTGGAAATATGTGCCCAATCTATGTTTCTATACATATGTAAATGATTAAATTGGCCTAGATATGATTTTTGTGCACACTCGAACTTATTATTGATAGTGTAGGTTCTCATTTGAAAAATATTGTGACTCCTTGATCTTTGAGCAAAATGCATGATCCTGCATGCTCAAATATGTCACTAAAACATGTTTTAAGTGATTAATTTAACTTACTATTGATTTTGTACAAATTTAGCCTCTTGGACCCTTATTGATACTAATTGAGTCTTCTAAGAGCTTGCATAGCCTCTTTATGCTTTTTTGAGTTTTATAATTTGTTCTTACTTCTATATAGTCTTAATGCATCATTTAAACCTACTTGAAGTATTGGTTTACAATAATTTGCAATGAGTTTCTAATTGTGCGCATTTGAGCTTCATCATGCTATCCTTAGTTTCCATGTGCACAAGTTTGTGATTTATTGATATCTATGTCAAATGTGCATTCACATGTCCAAATGTATTATAAAAAGATGGTTAAGTAAATAGCATGCCTCGATTTTGATTGTGTTCAAACTTGATTTGCTAGACCTCCTATGATCCTAAAATGAGTTATGTAAATAATGAGGAACTTAACTATCAACTTTGAGTCCTTATGCTTAAAAGTTCAAGTTAGGCTTCTTATTAGTAAAACTACACTTGTAAAACTTGCTTGCTATGTCAAAATTGCTACAATTGAGAATTTGTGCAAGTTTTTGTCTTTACAAAGCTTAACTTGAATTGAAACATTCTCTATATGAATAAATATAGTTATTAATCAAATTTGTGCTAAACTATGATGTATATTGCCTTCAATTGATCTTGATGAGTAGTAAAAACTTAAAATAAATCTTTGCTAGATTTGGTATAGTTTTTGATAAGATGGTACATAGTGGGATAAAATGAAAAAGGAAATGGCAAGTTTGATTTGCAGAAATCTATAGAATACCATCAGGCTGGTAGAAATTCCACCATCTTGATAGTAGTATAAGGAAAGTTAAGGTTTTGCTGACCATCAATAGGATGGTATAAAATCCACCATCAAGCTGGTAGTTAGCTATTTTTTGAGACTTTCTATTTACTTTATTGACAAGTTGGTACATAAATTTACCGTTTGGCTGATAATCTAAATCACCCTGTTATATCTTCTTTCCTTCTCTTTCCCCTCTAATTTCTCCTCATATTCATGGAGTATACATTGAGAATGTGTTGCAAGTAGCTCTTGGTACACTACTCTTGTGACTTCTTTCTTTTTTCTTTTTCTTTTTTTTTTTTTTTTGCATTGTTTTCCCTTCATCACTTGGCATTTCAGTTGTCAATTTATTTTTTATGAAGCTAAAGGGGGAGAAGATTTTGAGTCTCCTAAAGTGTCATAGCCTTGCAATTGATAAATTAAATTATTTATAACATGTAAATTAAATTGTATACATCTTAAACTAGTTTTCTTAAAATTAGACATCCATTTAAATTTGAACCCAATTTTGCAAAATTTATTTGAAATTGGATATTTAATTGAGGGGGAGTGTATGGGTGTAAGGTTTTGTCTTGATAAAAAAAGGGGATTTCGACAAGTTTATGAATGATTTTAATGAGAACAAAACTAAATTAATCAAAGAAATTCAATTAATTCGGCTTAGATTCATCATGTCAATAATTAGTTAAGTATTACATTGCAAGTATTTTCTAATGAACAAGTTGAAAAGCAAAGGAGGGCATTAGCAAGCTAGTTCCTTATAGAACCATCAAGCTAATATAAGAAATTAGGGTTTGAACCATTTTCATAAACATTAGTTTGTTAGTGTTAAAGATACCAGTCTACTAGTTGTCATGACTCAATTCCGACCTTTTGTTCCACAAATTGTCTTATTGGTAAGATGAAAATGGTATTAAAGCTGGTATTGAATTTCACCTACCATCCTACTAGTAGAAGAAAAAAATCTAGCCATTAGAGCATTTAATGCAACTTAGAAGAAAAATTAATAAGTGTATAAATACTCTAACAATCCCAAAAAGAGAGAAGAACTATTGATCAAAAGCTACTATATTCTCTTGTATTCTTGCAATTGATTCCTTTTGTCATTTGCACATTATATTTGCAAATTATTTGAGAAAAATTCAAGTGTAGTGAGTGAGAATACATTGGCCAATTTTTAAGAAAGTGTAAACACTATACTTGCACACTTAAGTGTGTGATCTCTTGTGGAACTTATGTGTAACTCGTTGAGCACATATATTTGATGATTAATAAAGTGTGCATGAAGTCCCCAATTGGAAGGCAATTGTATGATCGTAGAGAGTAAGGGTGCTCCAAACTCCATGTTAAATCTAGGCTTGATCTTCTTTATCCCTATGTCTTTTATTTTCCACACTCATTATCATTATTTAATTTTAATGATTATTTATTTAGTTGATAACATTGAAAAAAAGATTAAAATTTGTTATTAAACTTAATCCACCCCCTCTCCTAAGTTTAAGCCAATCATTTCAAAGTTAATTTCTACTTAACCTCATTTCATTTTCTTAGGGATTGCAAAAGACAAATAAGTCAAGTGTGAAAAATAAAGGTATAGGTACTAAAAGTGAAAAAATGTGCAAATACAAGTAACCGTAATGTAATTTACCTTAAATATATATATCTATAA
Organism: Laguncularia racemosa; assembly: GCA_037954665.1. Taxonomy (NCBI): domain Eukaryota; kingdom Viridiplantae; phylum Streptophyta; class Magnoliopsida; order Myrtales; family Combretaceae; genus Laguncularia; species Laguncularia racemosa. The sequence continues at coordinate 2,339,479 of JBBMOL010000024.1, read as the reverse complement.
TATTAAAGAAAATGGTCCTCCCTTTTGTGTCTTTAGTGTGAGATAATTCTTTTTTATTTCACAATTACATTATAAACCCTTATGCATTTAATTATCATCTATGATAGTTAGCCTACCTTAACCCCTTATTATTCATATGTTTGTCGAAAAATTCCCTATAACCACTCTTTCTTGAGCACACAACATGCTATTTGAAACTATCCACCTTTTTTACCTTCCTATAAGCTTTATCTTCCCATCTATCTCACTGCACTATGTTTTAGAGTAGTTGCCTAAAAATTATAAACTCATCACTCTAACACAAACTCCCTCTCCCTTCCCTTTCTACTATTTGGATTGTCTTATTCTTCTTCTTCTTCCTTTTTTTTGTTCATATCTTATCTATATTTAATTTGAATCTAATTTGAAATTTAGTTTTTGGAAAACTATATTATCTAAATCTCATCTTAGTAATTATGATGGAAATGATGATTGGGAAATAGATATTAGAAAATAAAAGTTCACATACTTTTAAAAGGAAATGGTTTAATATATTTTATACATTAAAAAAGAAAATATTAGTTGACATTTTTATAAAAATGGATAAAGTAATGAATAAATAAGTATAATTTTTTTTTAGATATGTTATGCATTTAAATTTTTAAAAGGGATATATATGTATTTTTATTTTTATTTTTTAAATATTTTATTCTTATCAAGTATACATATTCAAACAGATGCTAAACAAATATTGAATAGATAAAAAAAAAGAAAAAGAACTAAATAGGCACCTAATCCCACAGGGAAACGAATTTCATGAGATGTTTTCATTTCTCAAAATAGGTTCGTTCTAAAGCAAAGCTCACAACTTTCATAAGTTATCGTTCATTTTTAGACCAAAGTTCATGACTTTCATGGGTTATTCTTCGGGATATATTACTTAATAAGTGAATTTATGTCTCTCATTTCTAAATTTTTACACTAATAGGGACGGGATGATACTTCACTTGTCTACTAAATTTTTAAGGGTTTTAGATGCTCGTAAGTCAAACTTAATTTGTAATGGTGTCTTTTAGATGTGAAACGTGATTTCTATCCTTATTTTCATTGTTGTATTACAGAGGTTTGAAACTTATATTTTGATATATGAATTGAGAGCAAAAAGGTAAATCTCCTCTCTTTAATTTTTCCTCGTTCAAAAACAAAATAGTAACCAAATAACAGTAATTTCATCTTTTTCAGAAGCATTTTTGCACTTCTATACCAAACAATTTCTTGGAAGATTCAGAAAAACTATGACATATCAGAATCAAGAGAAGATAGAATGACGTTTTCCAACAAAAAAAAAGAAAAAAAAGGAGAATGGTTTCAAATGCCATATCAACATAAAAGGTTACAGAGGCATTGTTTATGATACTTTTTGGGTCTACCACAATATTAATTACACATAAGCCAAACACGTAGGATTCATGCCTATTTTAAAGAATAAGTATTCAATTCTCAAAAGTCACCTCAAGTTTACAACTGGGATAGCAATTCTAATTATCTCTTACTACAAGATTAGAGTAAATCTGTCCCCACCTTTTTTGGATCATTTGGTTTTAATGTTTTCTCTTTCAAGAAAAAATGGATTGAAACTGGCTATCTAAGATAAGATTTGTGCGAGAAAAAAACCTATAAGATTCAATTTTCTCCTAGGCTTGGAAAAAAAAAAGATTGGATTTGTGTATGAAAAATGGTAGCAATCAATTATAGTGTATTTAGAGTTTCACATATGGTAAATATTTATATATCATATTATTTCAATTTTTTTTTTCCAAGTAAAGTTGAATTGCATTTATGGAAAAAAATTGCATCAATTAAATCAATTGATATAAGATAAATGATGAAAAAATTTAAGAGTATAAAATCTCAATTGAACAAACAGGCACATCTTTTTAATGGCTTATTTACTTGGAAGTGATAGAACCTAAATAGAATAACTATTTCTAAAATACTTTCTACTACCTTAATTACTTAAAAATTAGTTTAGCAATTTTTACTTCACATAACTTTTCTAAATTCAAGCAATTGGGTAATTATGCCACCAATCAATAAAGCAAGTCAAATGACTTTTGGTAATCTTCCATGAAAACCAAATAGGGGCATATTTATATTTTTTATTATTTATCTAGTTTATTACTATAATTAACTAAGTGAAATAAGCATTGGAAAAAGTGTTAACATTGGAATATAAAATTCTAATATACTTTGAATAATAGTTATTATCAAGGCATAACTTTTCTATGATTTATTTATTTTATTATATAAAGTAAACGGCCAAGAGTCACACTTCACATAGGGCACACCATCATTTCTCCTTAAAGAACAAAATCCACCCAATTGATAAATGCAGTAAATCTCATAAAAGGTATAGCATTATCCCACATTGGGAATGGAAACAAAAAAAAAAAAAGAAATTAAAAAAATCCACTAGCCCTAATAACAATTGAAAAAATAATATTAGCTCAATTGCTACAATCTTCAAATTAACTAAATCTATAGATGTGGACCGGTGTTGATGCAAAAGTGATGCCCATGGATTGCTAATGATGAATGTGGTAAAGAAAACCTAGTTAGAAGATTAGAAATAGTAAATTGGCATATATTGAGATAAATAGTGATAGTTCTATATATTTGTAATGATGAAAGAATAGAAATAGTGGTGAATGTATCGTGTATCTTGTATATTTATATTATTAAATTCAAAAGATAGGTTTAGGTGTCCACATTTTCTATTTACAATTTTACGGAAAGTAATTAAAACTATTACCCCAATAATCCGGTTTAGAAATATTTAAGGACAAAAGCGGGAAAATTTACCTAATCTCTCCCACTTATAGCATGCCCATAATTACAAGGAGGCTGCCAATTTGAAACTACCAATTTGTAAAATACACATTTTTAGAAAGAATACTACTGAAATTTAACAGGAGCTTGCAGACCCATAATCATCAATTTTAGTAGATATTATATATATTATTTTACATTCTATGAAATATGTTATTACTATATAAAATGTATTGGACATCTTATACACAAATCGATACATATATATACACTTGGATATATATGAAATATATATGTAATAGCATTATATGCATTATATTTTATTTGTGTATCTTCAAAGGCAACTATATACAATACATTACATTCCATTCCAGAAATACTTAGATCAAATAAATCACTTGAATGGAATCAGGATTATATGGTCGTTACTAAACAAAGAATTCAAATTTTCATTATATTATTAATTTCATTCCATTACTATTTAAAATATATCAAGAAACTATTTAAGCAATTTAAGTTCCTAGAAAGTAAAGGTAGTCACAGTGTAGTTTGATTTGATTTGCCCCATCAAATCAAGCCCAATCATATATTACAATCCAATTTTTTAATGGAATCAAGCCAAAATGATCAGTTCAATTTATAAATTTTATAAGCGTTCAATTCACAACTCGAATTATAAGTATTCTTTTATAAAAGTAAATCGTATAGAGACGAAAATTTCTTTAAAATGGTAGGGAATTGGTCTTCATGAAAAACGCCAAACAACGCCAATTAAGTTTGTTGAAAATAAAGAAAACACTTATAATGTACGTTATATGCTAAGAAAATTTCAATACCAGACGTAGATAAGTCCTGGAGCTGCTAAAGGATTAGTGCCATCAAGTTGAAAGAACATAATTGCACACCAAGATGACAGATCTAGAAATTATGACATGGAAACAACTTAGAAGCCAAAGATAGTAATTTTGAAGCTAGAAATTAGAGTAGGGTTCACTGTAATACCATCATTTATCAATGATGAATTACTTAATTTTATCATAGAGGGACCATGACTATGGTATAGTAATAGAGACACGTGAATGAATGTTGTCGGATTAAATTGCTTGAATTTTCTTATAATTGTCATAGGATGGGAGGTTTGCTCCTCTTCAAGTTTCCATACATATTTGATGAACCTTTGTTTCATGCATTTTATTGATTTTCAGACAGTAAGTTAGTCTTCTCTTTCTGTTTTCCCAAGATTGTTCTAAGTCCATCCTTTATCAAGAGTACTCTCACCGACTTTACTATGGTCTTTGTTATGTTTGAAAGGGCCAACTTCATAATTGGTTTCAACCTATCATAACCATCATTAGGAGAGCAACATTAGCTCTTGATTGGTTTACTTGTAGGTAACCAAATTCGCCTTTAAAGTACCCTTACCCTTTAGACAAACTACTCAACTAACATCACTCACAACATTAAGCCCAAGTTGATCTCTCCAAGTTCGCAATGAAGTTATAGACCATGATATTCTCTTCCACCTAAATTCATGGTGTTCTTGTCACAAGGTCAATCTCTTGCCACCTCCCTCACCTAAAATGTTGCCACCCTCCTCCACCCATTGTTAAACTCCACCTAACATCATCTCCACTAAGACTTTGAACTTCCATTAGGCTCCCCTCTTGCCTTCACCCATTCATCCTCATCCTCTAAGATTAGCTTTTGCTAAGTTGCCCAACAGTAGGGTGGCATGTTATAGTACTTTCTTTTTATTTTTCCTTTTCTTTTTAATAAAGATTCGGGAAGATCTTGTTTCAAAATTAACCCAAGACACAACTGTCCCTCTTGCAACGATGTTCACTTGGTGGCCTCTCCTCCTTTCAAGCTTAACCCATAGAAGCCTTTTTGTCCAACAAGAACTACCCACACATCAATTATACTTTGGTTGCATTTAGGTAGCTTGTTGGGCTGAAACTATTGCTCTAATACCACTTCCCATGGGATAGGTGGTTCTCTCCTCTTGGAGTTTTCATGCAGCACTCGACCATCATTTACTTCATGTATTTTACTCATTTTTGGATGGCAACTAACCTCCTCTTCTTGTCTTCCTATGACTATTCTAAGTATATCTTTCATCAAGAGTGCCTTCATCCACTTTGCCATGATCTTCTTATGCTTGAGAGGATGAACCTTGTTAATGTTGGGGTATAGATCTAACACATATGGGTCTATACCAAGAGTATCCTAAGTATATGAAGTATACTTAGATGAAAGAATGTTAAGCTTGAAGAAAATTGATGAAACCAAACGAAATAGGACAAGGCTGGCTTAGGGCCGTCGGCCTAAACAAAGGATCATCGTCGGCTTTATTTTGTCATTGTTGCTTGGTCACATTGAAGGCCGGCCCAATGCCGTCAGCGTTGGATACTTAGGCCGCCGGCCTTGAGCCGACGTAAGTCTTAAACTTGTTTTTTTTCTTTTTTCTTTTTTGTGGCCAATATATATATATAAATGTTCTTATGTGGGTGGTACAAAACATAAGAGTGAGAAACATAGAGAGGTTATTCCTAAACCTAGAGAGAGTTCTACAGAGGGAAATCCATTGTATTTGATCCATCGGTTTGTAGTGAGATTGAGTAATCTACTAGTGAGACTAATGAAGAAGTATGTAACCCATTACTTTCATAGTGGAAGAATTTGTGTGCGGCGGTCCCGTGGTTTTTCCTTAAATTGGGGTTTTCCACGTTAATCCTTGGTGTTGATTGTTTTTATTTCTGCAAGTTATTATTGATTGTTGTTTGTTTCAATTGTTAATCGCACAGGCAAGAGGAAAAGTTTGGATCTTTTTTCCTAACAAGTGGTATCAAAGCACCAGGTTTCAAAAAGAAAATTAGGGTTTTCGCTACAAATTAAAGTTAGGATTTTGTGTTTTCAATCACAGACATGGCTGAATCTTCAGGTACAATGATTAAACTTAATTCCTCTAATTACTCTATCTGGAAGTCGATGATGGAAGATCTGTTATACTGTAAAGATTTGTATTTGCCTTTGGGTGTTGATGCTGCAAAGCCATAGGATAAATCTGATGCAGAGTGGTTGACATTACATAGGAAAACTGTAGGGTATATTAGATAGTGGGTTGATTAAAGTGTGTATCTTCATGTTGCTCAGGAGACTAGGGCTAATATTCTATGGAAAAAACTAGAGTCGATGTATGAGAGGTAAACTGCTTTGAATAAAACTTCTTTGATAAGAAGGGTAGTTAACTTGAAATACAGGGAAGGCTCGGATATGTCAGAACATTTGAATGATTTTCAGGGACTCGTGAATCAACTAACTACTATGAAGCATATGCTTGAGGATGAGATCCAAGCACTCCTATTGTTGAGCTCATTACTTGAGAGTTAGGAAACTCTTGTAGTATTGGTTAGTAATTCAGCTCCAGATGGAATGTTGATGTTGTCTATGGTTAAGGATAGTTTAATCAATGAAGAGGCCAGAAGGAAAGATTTGGGTACTGGTTCTGATTCTAGGGCACTTTTCATAGATAAGTCTGATAGGAGGGGTAGAAGCAAGAATAGAGGAAAGAATGATAAATCTGACAGAGCAGATAAGTCAAAGGGGAGATCTAAGTCAAGGGGCAGAAAGAACATTAAATGTTTTCATTGTGACAAGCTAAGACATTACAAGAAGGAATGCAGACTGTGGAAGAAAAAACAAGGAAAGGGTGATGATTCAGATGAAGACACCACTGTAGAAGTAGATGATGAGATAGTGGTTACATGGGATGAGGGTTGTATTAGTCTTGCAGGTCATGACAGTGACTGGGTAGTTGATTCTGGTGCCTCCTTTCATGTGACAACATACGGTGAGTTTTTCTCATCCTACACTGCTAGTGATTATGGCAATGTTAGGATGGGAAATAATGAAACCTCAAGGATTACAGGCATTAGGAGCATCATCTTGGAAACTAATACAGGTTGTAAACTCGTTCTCAAGGATGTGAGACATGTACCAGATATTCGCCTGAACCTGATCTCAACAAGAAAATTAGATGATGAAGGCTTTCACAATTACTTTGGTGATGGTAGTTGGAAGCTCACCAAAGGGTCTCTGATTGTAGCAAAAGGAAGAAAGGATAACACACTTTACTTAATGCCAACAAAGCTAAGTAAAGGGGAATTGAACTTGATTGATGATGCTACTATAGAGATGTGGCATAGACGACTTGGGCACATGAGTGAGAAGGGGATCTAGATGCTTATGAAGAAGAAGCTTCTACCAGATTTGAAAGGTACTTCTTTAAAACCATGTATTGACTGTTATGCTCGTAAACAACACATAGTTACTTTTCAGAGAAATTCATCCAGTAGAAAAGCTCATATATTAGATCTGGTTCATACAGATGTGTGTTATATGAAGGATTTGACAATGGGTGGTGCAATGTATTTTGTTACATTTATTGATGATCACTCTAGGAAGCTTTAGACATATGCCTTGAAGTCCAAAGATCAGGTTTTGAATGTATTCAAACAATTTCACTCTAGAGTGGAGCGTGAGACCAGCAAGAAGTTGATTTGTGTCAAGGCTGACAATGGTGGGGAGTACAGAGGCCCATTTGAACAGTACTGTGTTGATCATGGGATAAAACTAGAGAAGACAGTTCCAAAGATACCACAACAGAATGGTGTTATAGAAAGAATGAATTGCACCATCATTGAGAGAGTGAAGTGCATGTTATCTCAGGCCAAGTTGATTAAGTCATTTTAGGGTGAAGCTATGAAAACAGCTATTGATTTGATAAATCTTTCTCCCTCATATGCTCTAGATGGTGATATCCCAGAGAAGGTCTAGACAGGTAAAGACATTTCTCATAATCACTTACGAGTTTTTGGTTGCAAGGCTTTTGTGGACATTCTAAAGGATGAGAGTGCAAAGCTTGATGCCAACTCCAAGCAATGTATTTTCCTTGGATATGCACATGATGAGTATGGGTACAGATTGTGGGATCCTATTGATAAGAAGATTATCAGGAGCAGAGATGTGGTTTTCATAGAAGACCAGACAATTGAAGATATGGAAAAGACTGAGAAGTCAGCATCCTCAAGTCAGATTCCCACAAATGTAGATCCTGCACCTTTATCTGATCTTACTGATGGAAGAACTGTAGAGGACACAGGTAATGAGTTACAAGAGCCACAGCAGCAGGCTGAGGTGAGGAGATCTTCTAGAGATAGAAGACCATTAGTGAGGTATAGTCTAGATGAGTATATGATGATTACTGATGGGGGAGAACCTGAATGTTATGAGGAAGCAATGACTCATGACAAGAAGAAAGAATGGGTGAAAGCCATGCAAGAGGAAATCAAATCCTTGCATGAGAACAAGACCTATGGGCTAGTTGAACTGCCTAAGGGAAAGAGACCTCTAAGAAATAAATGGGTGTACAGATTGAAGACTGATGAAAGGAGCTCACAGCCAAGGTACAAGGTAAGGCTGGTTGTGAAGGGGTTTAGTCAGAAGAAAGGGGTCGATTTTGAAGAGATTTTCTCACCAATGGTGAAGATGTCATATATCAGGGTTGTGCTCAGTATTACTACTAGAATGAATCTAGAGGTTGAGCAGATGGATGTGAAGACAGCATTCCTTCATGGTGATCTGGAGGAAGAGATTTATATGGAGCAGCTTGAAGGGTTCAAGATCAAGGGGAAGGAGAATCTTGTTTGTAGATTGAAGAAAAGTTTATACGGACTGAAACAAGCTCCAAGGTAGTGGTACAAGAAGTTTGAGTCCTTCATGATTGATTGGGGTTATATTAGGACTACTACAGACCATTGTGTCTTTATTAAGAAGTTAACTAGTGATGAGTTTATTATATTGCTACTTTATGTAGATGATATGCTGATTATTGGCAGGGATGCCAAACAGATCAAAGAATTGAAGATTGCATTGAGTAAGTCTTTCTCCATGAAAGACTTAGGACCCATTAGCCAAATTCTGGGTATGAGGATTATTAGAGATAGGAAGAGCCAGAAGTTGTGGTTATCACAAGAGAGGTATATTAAGAAGGTGTTAGAGAGATTCAGCATGAGCAAAGCAAAAGCTATTTGCTCTCCACTTGCAGGTCACTTCAAACTGAGTTCAACTCAGTGTCCAAAGAGTGAGGTAGACAAGGAAGATATGAAGAAAGTCCTATATGCTTCAGTAGTGGGAAGTCTTATGTATGCCATGGTGTGTACTAGGCCTGAAATTGCTCATGCTATTGGTGTGGTGAGTCGCTATCTCTCAAATCCAAGCAAAGAGCACTGGATAGTAGTTAAGTGGATTCTCAAATATCTCAAGGGCACTTCCAGGAAATCCACTTTAGGTTACCTGATTACTTATGCAGAGGGAGCAGTGTCCTCACAATCAAAGTTATAGAAGTATGTTGCACTTTCCACTACTGAGGCTGAGTATATTGTTGTAATAGAAGCTTGTAAGGAAGTCTTGTGGATGAAAAAGTTTTTAGAAGAGCTGGGTCAAGAGCAGGAAGAGTTGAAGATGTACCGTGATAGTTAGAGCGCTATACATCTTAGTAAGAATCCAATGTTCTACTCCAGGTCAAAACACATTGATGTTAGGTATCATTGGATCAGGGATGTGCTAGAGTCAAAATAGTTAAAGCTTGAGAAGATTCACACTGATGACAACGCATCAGATATGATGACAAAGGCTTTACTCAATGAGAAGATTGTTTGTTGTAAGAAGATTGCAGGGGTGATGGAACCCCCCATATGAGTTGGAGGGGGAGTTTGTTGGGGTATAGATCCAACACATATGGGTCTATATCAAGAGTATCCTAAGTATATGAAGTACACATAGATGAAAGAATGTTAAGCTTGAAGAAAATTGACAAAACCAAGCGAAACAGGGCAAGTCCGGCTCAGGGCCGCCAGCTTAAACAAAGGATTGTCACCGGCTTTATTTTGTCATTGTTGCTTGGTCACATTGAAGGCCGGCCCCGCCGGCGTTGGATACTTAGGCTGCCAGCCTTAAGCCGGTGTAAGTCCTAAACTTGTTTTTTTTTTCTTTTTTTTTTTCGTGGCATATATATATATATATATATATATATAGTGTTCTTGTGTGGGTGGTACGAAACACAAGAGTGAGAAATACAGAGAGGTTATTCGTAAACCTAGAGAGAGTTCTAGAGAGGGAAATCCATTATATTTGATCCATCGGTTTGTGGTGAGATTGAGTAATCCACTAGTGAGACTAATGAAGAAGTGTGTAACCCATTACTTTGATAGTGGAAGAATTTGTGTGCGGCGGTCCCGTGGTCTTTCCCCAAATTGGAGTTTTCCACATTAATCCTTGGTGTTGATTGTTTTTATTTCCGCAAGCTATTATTGATTGTTATTTGTTTCAATTGTTAATGGCACAGGCAAGAGGAAAAGTTCAGATCTTTTTCTTAACAGTTAACTGGTTTTAGCTTGTCATGGTTATCATTAGAAAAGCAACATTAACTTTCGACCAATTTGCTCACAAGTGACCAAATTCACCTTCAAAGTACCCTTACTCTCCTAAAACAAACTATCTTGTTGATGCCTTTAACAATAGTAAGCCCAAATTGATCCCTTCAAGTTTGATTTGATGTCATAAATAGTGACATAATTATCATTTTTGCACCAAATAGTTTAATAGGAATGATTCGGATTTTCCTTGTTGTGTTAACTTTGAAACTACTTCTTTTCTATTAGAAATTTCTTTTTTTTTTTTTCTAGAAATAGGTTTGGTTTGATTTGGACCATTTAGTTTGGTTTTAGTCTCCTAATTAAACCGCAAACCAATATGCTTAATGCAAATTATACCATAAACCAAACCAATTGAACAAAGAACCTCATTTACGATTCAATGCAGCCTAGTTCATGATTTGAGCGGGCCTTCTTCCCCAATTTCTTATATATATATATTTATTTATCATTTTCTTTTTGTAATTAGTGTGAAATTTTTCTATTTGGAGGTTTGTTCTACTTTGAACAAAAACATGGTGAAACTCCGAAGAGCTTATTGAATTCTTTGGTATGTAAAACATCTACTACTAATGTGATCATATCATGCTATTGAAGGAAGAACAACCGTGGAAAGCCTACAATACTCTCAACTGATTATTCCTCCAATACAAACTTCCTGCATGATTGCGATTTGTTGATTACTCGTCAAGGAACGATTTTGTATAAGAAATCGTCAGCTATGCATGTTGATTTAAGTTGCACTCTTTAGAATTGGAGCCCATTTTGATGATAGAGTAAACGGTGGTGTAATTTGCTTTATGTTTTCAACTGTCTTAGTCAATGTGTGTGTATCTATTATATTATTGTAAGACAAGATCATTTATTTCGTACTTTTAAGATTAATATTTAAATGGAATTGCAGATAAAGCTTTCAAATGACATGCTTGATTTTATCAGTATAAGTGGCTAACATGATCTATGATGCTATTATATTTTTGCTTCTGAAGTTAACATGGTCCATTAACACTTTATAAAAAAAGGTGTTTTAGGTAGTTGAGCAATTCGTCTAATGGCTAAGATTGATCATGATGAAATTTTAATAAGATAACTAAAGGAAGATCCAAAAAGGGAAGGGAAAAAAGGAATTAGCAATAATGATATAAAATATCATCAATAACGAGTAATAGAACTTTCTATTGATTTTCATTTATTCTTTTAGTTTTCATCTTTTCTTTTTAATTTCTCCCTCTATCTGCTTCTAAATTAATTTAAAGAAATGCCATATAATCTAATTCAATATATATTATCGTATCTGCACATTTTCTTTATGCATTTTTAAGGCAATTTATGTATAATTTTCTTTTTCTTTCTTACATTTGGTTTGATGTTTAGTTTGACTCGGTAATTTTTGTATCATTTAAATTTGATTGTGCCACTGCATTCAAAATTTGCACAAATATTGTGGGTACACTTCTAACAATATATATATAATAATACATGTTATCATTAGGTATTACATATAAGTATACATAATAGTATACTAACAAAACATAAAAAAATATATAAATTTGATATATTTCTAATGGTATAATGTTAATCTTTCAATAATATAAATTTGGTTTGAATATTTTTTTTCCGTAATCACAAAAGAAAAAAAAAAAACATATAAGTAGTGAGGAAGAGCAGCAGACAGTGGCGTTATAATAAAACACATGTGCACGAATTCTTCTAAATTAAACAAACGTAAGCACGTACGCACTGGTCTTATAAGATGCAATTAATGTATGTCTCTTTGGATATGACCCTTTAAATGTTGCGGGTTCTATTTGCTTCCACACGTTTTCCATCTTTATTCCTTCCCACGTTTTCCATCTTTTTCTATCCTTTATGTACCAGGTGTGCCTTAGATACCTAAAAAGAAGGAAATAATTAAATGCCTCATTTAATCAGGAGTAGAGAGGCATCGCATATCCTAACCTACTTTGAAGATGTCTTCGATGTAAGGCCAGATGTTCGTCTGAAATCCCCTTTTTTTTCTTTCTACGTGTGATTCTGTTTATGACACGATGCGACACTCGAAGAGTATGATTAGTGTGCTGTGCATTCACACCATAGTATTCGAATGCAAGGTTTGTTCTTACGTTCTCCAAATTTGAAGTTCAAAATTGTACAATCTTAGCCTATGTGACTTGAAATCGTTCAAACTCTCCAACCAAACTCTCTAACCGATCGATTATATATATATTTCTATTTAAAACAAAGTAAGTCCTTCTTTACCCGGCCCTCGCCTTTGCAAATTCATTGCCTTAGGAAAAATTATATTATGTAACATATTAAAAATTAGTTAGTTTGGATTATCTCATTGAAGAGCAATAAAAATTTATTAGATAATTATTTATGAATAATATAAATACATGGGAGTACTACTTTTACAATAAAATATAAATGTGTCTAAAATGAACAAGATTACAATTACTATTATATGAAAAAATAACAAAGATATTGAACAAAGCCATTAAAATTTACACAATTTAATCACATACGAACATAAATAATCAACCTATTATCTTTCTTGAAATTTTGAGATGTTAAAGTGTGAGATTAGAATAGAGAAGAATATAGAGTTCAAGAATTAGAAGGAGATAAGGAACAATGATTCCTTTAATATTTTGTTGATTACAATACAAAGCCACAAATACTTTCAATTTTGGAAATAAATATGAAAATTTTTCAAAGTTAAATGTGAATAGTAATCAATATTACTATTGCTTTTCTTCACAAAAAAAGAAAAGAAAAGAAAATCAATATTACTATTGCTTTCTATGGCACCAACTAAATTGATTTGGTGAGTGTTCTCATGTCCTCTACTTATAATAAAGTATTTGCTATCCAATTTACAAGTTTATATTTGTATGAGCTTTTTTCAATTAAATTAAGTGTAAAATCATTTAGATATAAATTTGTGATGGAATCATGAGTATAAGTGTATCATACTACAAGTTTACTATTATATCAAATTTATATGAGTGTAAAAAATTTTATAAGAGTCTATGAGATTCTACTTGATTCGACAACCTTGCTCATCTTCATCTCTCTTTAACTCTCGGACTTTATGTTTCCCTTTATTCCTAACTTGTTTCATTTGTTAATTTTTTTTTTAAAAAAAAAAGAAAAAGAGGATGATATAAGTAGCACCACATAAAAACATATTAGTGCTTATTGCAATACATACACTATAGAGGAATTGAAAATTTCAATACTACATGAAAAATATTAATATGGGAGACATTTTGCAGGTTGTGTAACATAACCTCTATGTGTTGTGTTGTGCTTGTGAAAATTGTTACACCTTTGCTAATGAAAACTCCATTTTATAAGTATAAACTTATTAATTTTTTTTTCTTTTCTTTTTGTTCTTTTAACTTTGGGCATATATACCCATTTGTATTTGCTAGCATTGTCACAATCTGAGTGACTAAAACTTGTTCAATTGATACCTCGTAAATTGTAGTCTTCACATGTATCATTTTTTTTTTTCACCTTGTTGGAAAACTTGCTTCGATCCCCTTAGGTCTAGGAGTGCCCATAGCCCCTTAATTTGTGGACACATTGATTCAATTTTCATTTGATTGGTTAATTTAGTGTTAGGTATGGTTCAACTTAACCCATGCTAGTGTCTATAGTCATGTAGCTATAAGGATGTCATCGAGTCAAGTTTGAAATAGCTTTTATAAAACTCAAACTCAACTCACTACCCTATGGGATTATCTATGACCGGTCTCAAAACCTTATAGGGTTTTTATTATTTAATACTAAAAATCCATCCCATCAAGGGCACTATGTACCTACGACCTGACCCATCGTTACAATTTGTGCAAAAATGTTTTCATGTGAAATAAAGCAATAAGATGTTATCAAGACTTTTGTAGTTTGTTTTTGTCATTTATAGAAACATATACTAAGAGTAAAGCGATAATAAATTATATGATAGTATAAATTATTTATAAAAAAACAATTATTAGTAGATCATAGTCCTTAACTTTTAAATTTTGAGTTTAAAAATATTATTATTTAACTTTTTTTAGTGTATTGAATTTTCCCATTATTATTATTTTTTCTAAAATCTAAAACCCAACTCAAGACCCATAAGGTTTCAAAACAATATCTAAACTTATTCCAAAATCTAGCAAATTGAGCAAATCAGATACCTCGTATCAACCCGACTTCGATAACATCGTATGTAGAAAATGCATTCATTTCCCATCCCGAATCCTATCTCTATCCTACCAACCAAACAAGTAGAGAAAGCGCGACATGTCATTAGGAAAATGCTTGTCCATAGACTTGGTTAACCGTGGGACCTTATTCAATTTAATGTTCCTCTGATAGGTCTTTTTCCTTCAATTACTGCAAGTCCCACCCATTATAAAAGTCTATAAGCAATAGTAAAGTTGGAAGGTCATGTGTGCTTCTCAGGATGATGATGATGAATTTTCCAAGTTCAGCTAATAATGTTACGGTGTGGGCAGCCTAACTATTCGTAAATTATTCGAAATTAATTTGTTTTTTATTGAAGTTCAATTTAAAAACCATTAAATTGAATTTGATTTATTCAAATAATCAATCAAATTAAACTTGAGCTTTATAATATTTGGCTCGATTTGCTAAGTAGCTCAATGAAGTTAAGTATAAATATTAGTCAAGTTATGAGTCAAGTTTTAATAATAATATTATTATGATTAGAAAAAAAATTAAATAAATCGAGTTTAAATGAATTTAATCAAATCAAACTCGAATTTATTGAGTACCTAACTTAAATTTATTTAGTGCCACTTCAAGTTAAATTCAAATTTTGAAATTTTGAGATGATGTTAAACTCAATCTTAATACCGTAGTGTTTCTATTCAACTTATTTACAATCTTTTTGATACTTTAATATTTCATACAAATCTTATTTATTAATTTTTTAATATATACAAGTTAGTGATTCTTTTTCCAATTTTAAATATATGATGGAAGAATATATACAGTGCACGATAGTATATGATTCATAGAAATTGGGATTTTGTTGGACAAAGACATATAAGGTTATTTCCACCTTTTCTTCCTTTACTAATTTTATTTTTTGTGAGTGTTTCTAGACTTTAAAAAAATTTCAGAATTAAAAAATAAAATAAAATAAAATTATCGTTCCTTAATATTATGTTTGCTAATAGGTTTTCCATGAGGAACGTGGATATTTTCAGTGTTTTAGATAAATCTTTTCGTTATTTTATGTATTTTAGATATTTGCATGCGAAATGTGGATATTTATATGAATAATATTAACAACTTAAGATGCCTAAATATATTTTTAATTACATTTTCCACATGTCTTAACTTTCTCAGTGTCACTAAGAATGGTATTGGAATAAGTTTCGTATTTACGATTTATCATCAACTTTTAAATATTTTTATTAAAATATAAATACTTATACCAAAAAATAAATTACCAACTTTTTAAATAACTTTTAAACATTTATAATAAAAAATCCTTTTTTTACTAAAAATATAATTAAAACTTAAAAATAAATCTCTATTTCTGGTCCATACATCATAGCCTACAGAACAATTGAAGGGTATGACTTAGTCTTTTCCTTTTTTAGGAACTAGAGTTATTCCAACATCTCGGGGCGCTTGTAAAATTGCAGTGGTTTCTTTTTATATTACTATATAAAAAAAAATGCCCCTACAATTATAACCATCTTATTTTTTAATCAGTAGTCCTACTCAATAACTCTACGACAAATTATTTTCTTAAATTACTCATCTTTTTCTATCTTTCCATCTTTTTCTATCTTTCCCTTCATTCGGTTTGTTCCATTATCTCTCTCCTTGGGTGTGGATGGATGGAAAAAATTGAAAACAAAAGAAAATTGAAAAAACAAAAAAAGAAATGATATATTTGGCAACTTAGGTAAAAAATTGAAATGGACAGTGATGCGGACATCGTGGAGGGCACAGCAGCGTACACGGCCTAAGGGCACGGCCGTGTATAATTTTACCCGGGCCGTGTATCACTGACACGGGCACAAGGCACGTCCAGCGACACGACCGTATGCTCCAGTAGGATTCTCACAGAATCATACACGGCCTAAAGGCACGGCCGTGTATGAAACCGTGTACTGTGCTCGTCATATACACAGAAGCCCACACGGCCTAAAGGAGCGGCCGTGTATTCGACCGTGTATTATGCTCGTCGCATGCCCAGAGACATACACGACCTAGAGGCACGGCCGTGTATGAGTCCGTATACTATGCGTGTTGCATGCCTAGAAACATACACGGCTTAGAGGCACGGCCGTGTATGAAACCGTGTACTACGCGTGTATTTTATTATTTCTTTCCACATGAACGCTTAGATTTTCCCCTTTTAGATATTTTACGGGGACATATAAATACTCTTTTGTCAGATAGATTAAGGTTACGTTTTATTATCATATTTGAATGCACTTTGAGAGAGAGTTTTCTCTAATTTCCGGGTTGTGCGCAACCAGATTTACATCAAAGATCGTTTCTTTGTTGTGTGAAACCAATCCAATCTCGGATTCGTTTCGTTACGCTTTCCTCGCTGCGTCAGTTGGTATCAAAGCAAAGCAATTTCCTGCGGAGATGTCGACTAATGGTGGTGTTGATGGCGGTCGTGTTCTCGACCTTGATCGAGATGCGGAAGTCCAAGGAGTC
This sequence comes from Laguncularia racemosa, assembly GCA_037954665.1. NCBI lineage: Eukaryota > Viridiplantae > Streptophyta > Magnoliopsida > Myrtales > Combretaceae > Laguncularia > Laguncularia racemosa. Next base: position 2,322,473 of record JBBMOL010000024.1, on the reverse strand, counting down.
AATCAAGGGGCTCCGAGGGCAGTGGTTGAAGCCATGGAGCAGACACTTGGGCGTGTAGAGCAACGCCTGGAGGATCTGGTGGCGCGGTTTGACACCATGGTGATGGACCACAACGGTCACAGGGGTGTTGTTGGGAATCGACCGGGGTTAGCAGCTGCCCGCGGCGACCTTATCAATGACCTTGTTGTCGGAAACCAATGGAACTGGAGAATTGACGGAAGCTCTTCTGAGGAAGAGGATGGAATTTTGCGGAGGAGAGAACAACCACCGCGAAGGGGTGGTGTTGTTGGCGGTGGAAGATTTCGTGGCATTGATGATCGGAATGAACCAGCATATGGGGGTGGATATCGACGCAATCACCAAGGATTCGACCATGCTGAAGGTGGAGACTTCCGTCTTAAGGTAGATATCCCTTCTTTTAATGGTAATTTGAATATAGAAGAGTTTTTAGATTGGCTGGCGGAGGTCGATAGGTTCTTTGACTATATGGAGGTTCCTGAGGATATGAGGGTGAGAATGGTTGCTTGTAGATTGAAAGGAGGGGCGTCTGCATGGTGGGATAGATTGCAGCACCGTAGACAAAGGGAAGGTCGACAACCGATTAGATCATGGTATCGTATGAGAAATCTACTGCAGCGGGATTTCTTACCACCCGATTACGAACAAATCCTCTTCCAACAGTATCAGCGGTGCCGATAAGGGCAGAGGACGGTGCATGAATACGCCGCAGAGTTTATGAGGCTAGCGGAGAGAAATGATTTAAGAGAGACTGAGGGTCAACAGGTGGCACGGTTTGTAGACGGGTTGAAGCCTCAGATAAGAGATAAGATAGGGGTGACGGTGTTCCGAACCGTGAATGACGCAAAGAACTTGGCTCTCCGAGCAGAAATGATGATACAAGAACAGAGCGTAAGGTTTGGAGGTAGTAAAAGGACTTACACTTACGAAGGTCCTGGTAATAGTAGTAAAGGAACTGGTGAGAGGCTACGAGGAGTGGTTGATAAGCCAACGGGAAGTATGGACAGGAGAGAAGACAAGGCGGAAGGAAAGAGACCGGTGGAGAATAAAGACACCCCAAGGCAAAACAATCCATATGCCAAGCCAATATTGGGAAAATGTTATAGATGTAATCAGCCAGGGCATCGATCAAATGAGTGCCCAAATAGACGCACCGTAAACATTGTCGAGAGGGAAGAGGAGGAAGAAGTGTGTTGTGAACCAGACGGTGATGATGAGTACTATGAGGAGGTTGACGACGGGGTAAAACCTAATTACGTAATTAGGAGGATGATGTTGGCACCGAAACAAGAGGATAGCTCACAACGACACCAATTGTTTTGCACTAGGTGCACGATTGGTAGGAGAGTGTTTGACTTGATTATCGACAGTGGGAGTTGTGAAAACATCATTGGGAAGGAAGTCGTAAAGAAGCTCCAATTACCGACAGAGAAGCATCCAAGTCCGTACACCATCGGATGGATCAAAGCGGTAGAACGGATAGAGGTAAAGGAGAGATGTAGAGTTCATTTCTCGATCGGTAAATATCGAGATGAAGTGTATTGCGACATCGTTGATATGGACGCTTGTCATTTGCTGTTCGGGCTTCCTTGGCAATTTGATGTAGATGCCCAACATACAGGGAAGGAGAACAAGTATAGGTTGGAGAAGGAGGGGGTGAAGTATACACTACTGCCATTAATGGATAAGCAACCCAAAATCCAGAAAGCGAAAGGGAAGTCCTTTCTTACGATCACTCAATCGGAAAGAGAGATGACCGAAGACATCAAGGAATCCCGCTTAATGCATGCTCTAGTAGTGAAAAATGTAGGAGAGAACATGAGTAACGCAGAGATTCTGGAAGAAGTGAAGGAATTATTAGATGAATTCAAAGAAGTCGTTCCGGAAGACTTACCGGAGGGATTACCTCCCTTGCAGGACATCCAACATCACATTGACTTGGTGCCGGGAGCTAGTCTTCCTAACCTCCCTCACTATCGGATGAGTCCCAAGGAAACAAAGATCTTACAGGAGAAGGTCCCAGACTTGCTTGATAAGGGATTCATTCGAGATAGCTTGAGCCCCTGTGCCGTACCAGCACTACTAACGCCTAAGAAAGATGGGAGTTGGAGGATGTGCGTGGATAGCCGAGCGATCAACAAAATCACAATTGGGTACAAATTCCCAATACCTCGCATTGAGGACATGTTGGATCGGCTGAGTGGGGCAGTGGTGTTCTCCAAGATAGACCTTCAAAGCGAGTACCATCAAATCCGGGTCAAACCTAGGGATGAGTGGAAGACCGCCTTCAAGACGAAAGAGGGGTTATACGAATGGATGGTCATGCCATTCGGACTCAGTAATGCACCGAGTACGTTCATGCGCGTGATGAACCAGGTGCTTAAACCCTTCATAGGCTGATTTGTTGTCGTATATTTTGATGACATATTAATATATAGCAAGACTCGGGAGGAGCATCTAGTGCACTTGAAAGATGTTTTGAGGGTGCTGCAAGGGAACAAACTCTATGCTAATATCAAAAAGTGTGTGTTTCTGTCATCAAAGCTGTTATTTTTGGGGTTTACAGTGAGTGGGGAAGGAATTATGGTGGATGAGGATAAGGTACGAGCCATTAGAGATTGGCCTACACCCAAGACAATCACCGAGCTGAGGAGTTTCCTAGGGTTAGCAGGGTTCTACAGACGTTTTATAAGACACTTTAGCACGGTGGCGGCTCCCTTAACCGAATGTTTAAAGAAAGGGCGGTTTCATTGGGACGAGGAAGCTCAGGCGGGATTCACTGTACTCAAAGAGCGACTATGTAGCGCACCAGTGTTGACCTTACCGGACTTCGACAAATTATTCGAAGTTGATTGTGATGCTAGTGGTGTAGGTATTGGGGCGGTACTCTCTCAAGAGAAGAAGCCTGTTGCATTTTATAGTGAGAAACTCTGTGAGGCCAGGCGGAAATGGTCCACATATGACAAGGAGTTCTACTCCGTGGTCATGGCCTTGAGAATGTGGGAACATTATTTGGTGGGCAAGGAGTTTGTATTATACTCTGATTGCGTTGCCTTGAAACACCTGAGCAATCAGACCCGCATATGCAAAGACATGCACGCCCGATGGATACAATTCTTGTAGAAATTTCCATTTCGTTTGATGCATAAATCTGGGGTTCAGAACAAGGTGGCCGACGCACTAAGCTGATGGGCGGATTTGCTAGTAACTTTGAGAGCTGAAGTAGTGGGATTTGAACAGTTGAAGGAGCTGTATGAAACGGATGAGGATTTTGGAGCTACCTGGAGAAAGTGCACTAATAAGGAACCCATTGACAGTTATTATATCCTGGAGGGTTATTTGATGCGGGAGAACCAACTTTGCATTCCTGCATCCTCCTTGAGAGAGAAGGTGATCCGAGATCTCCATGGAGGGGGATTAGCTAGCCATTTGGGGCGGGACAAAACATTAGAAGCAGTGGCTGCAAGATACTATTGGCCTCATTTGCGCAGGGATGTCAGTCGGATAGTGCAACGCTGCTACATATGTCAAACGTCAAAGGGCCACTCTCAGAATACGGGACTATATACTCCTTTACCCGTACCTGAGAATATTTGGGAAGACCTATCCATGGACTTCGTCTTAGGTTTGCCTCGTACCCAACGAGGCGCTGACACTGTTTTTGTAGTTGTGGACAGATTTTCCAAGATGGCTCACTTCATCCCATGCAAGAAGACGGCAGATGCTCAGAACGTAGCCAGATTATTTTTTAAGGAGGTGGTCCGATTACATGGGGTTCCGAAATCCATCACTTCTGATAGGGACACTCGATTCCTCAGCCACTTCTGGAGATCGCTTTGGTACATGTTCAACTCGTCCCTCAACTTCAGCAGCACAGCCCATCCACAAACCGATGGACTAACCGAAGTAACGAACAGGACCCTTGGCAATCTGATAAGAAGTATCTGTGGAGAGAAGCCAAAGCAATGGGACCTGGCATTGTCTCAAGCGGAGTTCGCTTACAACAACTCGATCCACAGAACTACCGATAAATCACCTTTCTGTGGTTTATACTAAGGTACCTTCTCACGCTCTGGACTTAGTCTCCCTACCCAAAGGTGTGGAAACCAACATAGCAGCAAAGCACCTGACGTCGGAGATCAAAGAACAAATTGAGAAAGTGAATGAGCGCTACAAGAAGACAGCTGATAAGCATAAGAAGAAGAAGTTCTTTGAGGTAGGAGACCCCGTGATGGTGTTCTTAAGGAAAGAGCGTTTCCCCATGGGTACATATAGCAAGTGGCAGCCGAAGAAGTATGGGCCCTACAAAATAGTGGCCAAAATCAATGACAACGCCTATGTGGTTGGCCTTCCGGAAAGCATGAAGATCTCCCGGACCTTCAACGTGGCGGATTTATCTCCATTTTACACGGATGACACACCCCTTTATCCAGAAGCGAACTCGGGGTCGAGTTCTACCTTGGTGGGAGAGAATAATGCGGACATCGTGGAGGGCACAGCAGCGTACACGGCCGTGTATAATTTTACCCGGGCCGTGTATCACTTACACGGGCACAAGGCACGTCCAGCGACACGACCGTGTGCTCCAGTAGGATTCTCACAGAATCATACACGGCCTAAAGGCACGGCCGTGTATGAAACCGTGTACTGTGCTCGTCATATACACAGAAGCCCACACGGCCTAAAGGAGTGGCCGTGTATTCGACCGTGTATTATGCTCGTCGCATGCCCAGAGACATACACGGCCTAGAGGCACGGTCGTGTATGAGTCCGTGTACTATGTGTGTTGCATGCCCAGAAACATACACGGCTTAGAGGCACGGCCGTGTATGAAACCGTGTACTACGCGTGTATTTTATTATTTCTTTCCACGTGAAAGCTTAGATTTTCCTCTTTTAGATATTTTATGGGGACATATAAATACTTTTTTGTCAGATAGATTAGGGTTACGTTTTATTATCATATTTGAATACACTTTGAGAGAGAGTTTTCTCTAATTTCTAGGTTGTGCGCGACTAGATTTACATCAAAGATCGTTTCTTTGTTGTGTGAAATCAATCCAATATCGGATTCGTTTCGTTACGCTTTCCTCGCTGCGTCAGACAGAAAATGAAAGAAAGTAGTGAAAATATTTCCAATTTAGAGTCCACTTACTTTCTAAACTAAATTTAATAGAAATGGGTGAAATAAAATAATTATAATAAAAAAAAAAACTAAATTCATGAGTTAATTAGTATTAGGGTATGCTAATATAGTAAATTCATATAATTTGTATTTTTTTAAAATCAATATTAATATACAAATCATCATAATGTTATTTTATGTGAGAAAGTGGTAGATATATATTTGTTCTAAATTAATGTTGAAATATTAACCTGTAGTATAGCAAACTCATATACTTGCATCTGTATTGAAGTGATATATTAATATATAAAATATATATGATTTTATGAATATTAATAGTTTTACATTTATTTTTATGGGAGGTATTTTTATCCTACCTCTTAACAAATGACCTACATGCATTTTAACACTACTTTCAGATACTGTGCAGGTTATCAATACGGCGACACACGCTTATAAATACCTTCCTCATCATGTAAATACCACATTGCAGACATTGTTCCACACACACACACACACAATCTTGATTGGTTCGGTATTCCATGGCTTCTTCGCATCCTAGCCATTCTCAACAAAATGATAGTAAGTATCTAGAAATAGAAACCGATTTTCAAGCTATCGAAAACGGAAATATGAATAACTTGGAGAACCAGAAAGAAAAAGATGGAATATGTCTGACATGGGAGGATCTATGGGTGACAGTTTCGAAAGGAAAAAAGAGCTGTAAACCAATTCTTCAGGGGCTAACTGGTTATGCTAAAACGGGAGAACTTTTGGCTATAATGGGTCCTTCTGGTTGTGGGAAATCAACACTTCTTGATGCATTAGCAGGTGATTGTCAAATTGGGTGTGTTTCTTTTCGAAATTGGTTTACATTTCCTGCAACTTTTGACGATTTCACTATGGCAAATATGGTCATATATACATGTTTAACATTTTATTTTTTCTCTTTCTTCTACTACTATATAAATTACAACTATTGGAAGAAGAGTGAATGGAACTCCATTAATCCTGTTAAAAGAACATATAAGTGACTTGGCATCTTTAAGTGATTTAAATGAAAGCGATGAGGTTACATTAATTTGTCTCGACGAATCTACTAGCGTCAGATTTTGGGTGCTCGATGTCGCTCTTTGTTTATATCATTTGGATTGCATTATCTCACAAGCTTATCCGTCTCAAAATGAAGATGTTGCTGAGTACACCTGGTTATATATATATTTTTGGTATAGCTTCCATTGATTTTCACTGCATAGAATATTTGAATTTATATATATATATATATAATATACTTATATTTGTTTCTTGTTTTCTTGTGGCTCATAAACTAATGGAAGTTTGCATCTATTTCTATATACAACTATGCCTATTTGATCCCTCTCTCCCTCAACAAGATTTATGTTTAAATAAAAATTTTCAATATTTTGACTTTTCAATCAAAGTTTAGTGAATTTTAAAAAGCTTCTAAAACTTCTTCTTAGATGGATTTCATATGTATTGTGTGTGATCTAATGACAAATTGATAATTATAAGAGTTTAAGATTTTTCCTTATTAATAGATGATGATCAATTAAATTTAAAACTATTTGATTTGTTAATTTTCACTTGTTATTTTATTATTTTTCTTTCGGAAATTGTAAGTATCAAATTTGAACATTGGAAGTGCTCAAGTGTCATTATAATTTGAGTTCTAGAGATATCATTATGATTTTTCCTTATGACACATGATATGGTAGAGCAATAGAATAACAAAAAAGCCATAAATGACCATAACAGTTGTATAATCCAATAACTTAACTATTTGATTTTGACTAGTTGAAACGCTATGTGGTAGCAAATTTTGATAGGGGTGAGCTGATAATCCTATTATATAAGTTATTTATTTGTACACTACTTGATCAAGTAGATTCTATGTGGGTATTAAGAGTTATAGGGTTAGTTTCGGGTATACATTTTTTGAAACTTGCTCCCACATGATAAGGTATGAGTAGGTGGTCTTCCTATCTAGCACTCACTCTACATTGGTATACAAGGTATAAGCTTCAAGGTACCTTATAATCATCTTATAAAAACTTATTAATAACTTTAAGAAATAAATGATAAATGACAATTTTATATTTTTCAACCACTAAATGTTTTAGTTAAAATGAAGACAAGAAGCCAAAGCCCATAAATTAATAACCCTAAACGGTTAAACATAATTTTGCATTTCTTTCTCTCCCTTATTTTTCTATGTTTTTATCTCCAACTTTATTTTTTCCAATTCATTTTCCCTTTTTCCTCTATTTGCTAAGTGGTGAAATCATATTCACTTGATATAATGAAAGGTAGGAATTTTTTTTTTTTTAAATTTTATGAATTTTGCTACAATGTCTTTAGGTTTTGCATATGCAAAACTTGTAATATCACATATAGGGCCTATTTGGATTTATATATATATATATATATATATATATATATATATATATCTAATCTATATAAATATCTCTTTAATTTTTTCTTCATCTATTTCAAGACAAACATCGGACATGAAACAAATTTCAAATAAATGGAAAACAAATGAACCAAAAAGGCTCATAGTTTACTTTTTTAGTATTACATTAACTTGAAATTTATGGAAAGAAAGACAAAATTTACAAGTTCCATAAGGTATCATGTATCTTATAGGTTTTATAAAATATAGGTTTTAAAGTGGTTTCAAAGTGCTACAATGTAAATTCCAATTTCAAATTTTGGAAGCATGTACATTACAAGGTAGAGTAAAAGTAAAGCCACATATCCTACCCACTCTGTAACCACTCGCCCTTAAATTTAGGATAGCAAATAGTCATCACATAAAATTTCTCAAGTTGATCTCAAGCCACCAAAAGCTATTGTTTAACCCTTGAACTAAGTATGCAATATGCAATCCACAATTTTTATTAAGATACCTTTTTTGGCAATGGAAATACAAATAAACATAGATTGTCAAACTCTAATCTTAAAATCAAGTTTTTTCTATTTTCATGAAAGTAGTAGTTGACAATATAAATATTCCTTGTAGAACCTAAAACTTGGGTATGTTTTGCAGGAAGATTAAGCTCAAACACAAGGAAATCAGGAGATATTCTAATAAATGGTCAAAAACAAACCCTAGCATATGGAACTTCAGTAAGTGAGAAAGAAACTCAATGGTTATATGTGTTATATAATTAAGATTTTTTTTCTAAATTGCTAAGCAAGTTCTTCATATTTTTTAGCATAATTATGTTTGCTTGTTCCTTATTTCACCATAGGTCTATAGATAAGGTTTCTATAGTTCTACATGATGATCTTATATTAGAATGGTTAAGGAAAATGAAAAGAAAAATTATAAAAATATTCTTTTGTGTTTTCTCTATGGAGTCCCCCTTTTTTTAAAAAAGAAGAAGAAGAAGAAGTGCTTTATGGTTCTCGAATAACCATTTTAACCCTTACAAATAATAAGAGAATTGGTTTAAATAGTTTATTAATTGTTTTATTTAAGTGAAAATAGTAAAAATAGGGTCTAAAAATATATTCTTTAAAGATTTGGAGCTTTAAGCACTCAAATTCAAAAACATCAGACCTAAACACAACAAATATAAGGTGTATATTTTCAATTTACCAAAAAAGATTTGGAATCTTGTGACATTTATTTTAAGTGAGATCTAGGAGCAATTAGAGAAACATTATAATTCTCTTGTACTCACCTCTTGTTCTTAGTTTTACTAGAGAGTGTAAGGAGATTAGTATAAGACTGTAAAAAAAAATAAAATAAAATACAATCTTCTTATACCATATTTGATTTATATATAATAGAACATGAATTTTTGTAATGATATAAGGTTTTTTTGCATTAACATGAAAAATTATTGGGAGAGTTTAAGCATTGACACAATAGTAGAAAGAATGATAATAATATAGGGTTATATCTTGAGTTCTAAGATTGTACTTATTTTGTCTAATACTTTGAGGTCTCCTTTGTCAAATGACTTGATTCACTATACAAATTAAATAAATAACTAAAGATTTTGTCTAGTTCAATATTATAAAATGATGGCAATTAAAAACTACCTAATAGTGAATTGTTATCCTATTTTCTCTTGTGGTCTTTTTACCTTGTATTGGGATTTTCCATATTGAATCGTTGTGTGCATTTCTTCTTTCTTATCTCCTCTTATTTCAAGCTTTAATTTGAGTCGTGTAACGCTTCTAACAAAACAGTATCTATATCACAGGCTTATGTGATGCAAGATGACACATTAATCACAACATTGACTGTCAAAGAAGCTGTATACTACTCAGCTCAACTTCAATTGCCAGACTCCATGACAACGCTCGAGAAGATAGAAAGAGCAGATATGACAATCAAGGAAATGGGGCTCCAAAATGCTATTAATACAAGGATAGGAGGTTGGGGATGCAAGGGACTAAGTGGTGGACAGAAGAGACGAGTAAGTATTTGCCTTGAGATCCTTACCCATCCGAAGCTTCTCTTCCTCGACGAGCCAACAAGTGGACTTGACAGCGCGTCTTCCTACTATGTTATGAGTAGAATAGCTAGCTTGGATCAACGTGATGGAGTTGGAAGAACTATCATTGCTTCAATTCATCAGCCAAGTAGTGAAGTTTTCCAACTATTTCACAATCTTTGCCTTCTCTCATCTGGTAGAACAGTATACTTTGGATCAACTTCTGAGGCAAACCATGTTAGTACAGAGAAAATAGTGTTAAACAATTCTAAAGTGATAATGTCAAATTATAGTCTCTTGATTATGCAATGTCTACTAACTATTTGCTCATTTAAATGTAGTTTTTTGCTTTGAATGGCTTCCCTTGCCCGACTCTCCAAAATCCCTCTGATCACTTCCTAAAAGCTATAAACAAAGATTTTGAAGAGGTTAGAAAATTAGATTTTCAATGTAGTAACATTTTTCATGCATTATTGGTTCAATTGTTCTCATTAGGATTTTCCTATATAATTGAAAAATGTACACTAAGCAGGACATGGAACAAGGCCAAAATGGAGCTATTCAAGTAGAGCAAACAATTGATACTCTTGTGGCATCATACTACTCATCTACAAGTCATACAAAAGTTAATCAGCACATAGCAAAAATCTGTAGGAAGGTAATGGTTGCAATCAACTTTGTCATTCATTTTTAATTGTTAATCGATATAGAACCACACCAAATCTAATAGACTTTTAGATCTAATGGTTGTAAAAGTGTATTTACTGTCTAGTTCTATCATAGATATTAACTTGATATTTGTAAATTGCTTCATAGGATTGTAAGGAATCATTGAAGGCGAGAAGTCGAGCTAGCTTCATCACTCAATGTTTCGTCCTTACAAGAAGATCTTCACTTAACATGTGCCGAGATTGGGGCTACTACTGGTTGCGCCTAGTTTTCTATATTACTCTAGCATTTGGCTTAGGTTCCATATTCTATGACATCGGTTCTACTTATGGGTCTATTCAGGTGAGCTTTATTAGCAAATCAATCAAAAAGTTTGTATCATCATCAATATGCCAAAGAAACTTGAGAAAACCGTCTTTTTTGTTTTATAGGCTAGAGGAGCTATGATCATGTTTGTAGCTACTTACCTGACATTTATGGCAATTGGAGGATTTCCTTCTTTTGTTGAGGACCTGAAGGTATAATTTCTATACCCAACCATTCTTCATTAACCAGTTAGTGTGATACAACACATTATCTACTTTTAGATTAGTTAGCTGTAGATCTAAAATCTATCATGATACTAACATAAGAGATCTTGAGTTTGTCACTACTTATTTTATAGTACAAGTATCCATGGGGAAACATTGCCTTCTTAAACATCATCTAATTAAATGATACTTGATAGAGTTTAATAAAAATTCCAACTCACAGCAAGAGAAGGTATAAATCAGCAAGTACAAAACCACACCTCATATCACGAGGTTTAAGTTTTTATATTAGATCTTGTGGAACATTATTGTTTGCCTTCTAACATGGCCTGAATAATGAATTTTATACTTTTCTTCACCAATCATCAGGTATTCAAACGAGAAAGACTAAATGGACATTATGGAGCTACTGCATTCGTCATTAGCCACACATTCTCATCCATTTCATATCTAATGTTGATCGCCATAATTCCTGGAGCGATTGCATACTTTCTAACTGGACTTCACAGCGGATTCGAGCGCTTCCTCTACTTTGCTTTGATGTTGTTTACATGCATGACACTAGTTGAGAGTCTGATGATGATTGTGGCTACTATAGTCCCGAACTTCCTTATGGGCATCATTGCAGGAGCAGGAATCCAAGGTCTCATGATGTTAAGTGGCGGATTTTTTAGATTGCCACATGATCTCCCTAATGCTTTTTGGAGGTACCCTTTGTACTACGTTTCCTTCCACAAATTTGCCTTCCAAGGATTGTACAAGAATGAGTTTGAGGGATTAACTTTTCCTGGTCAACATGGAGGAACATCTTACATAAGTGATGATAAAATTCTAAGGCAGATATTTCAAGTGGAAATGGAATATTCAAAGTGGGTTGATCTAGCCATATTAATGGGAATGGTGGTTCTATACAAGGTCATGTTCTTAGCCATTATAAAGATCACTGAAGTGGTTAAGCCTGCTGCTATAGCCCTTATGTCAGTGCCTCCAAAGCAAGCAATGCAGGTTGGGATAACACCATCCATTGAAGAGAAGTTATAATGCTATTAAGGCTTGATTTAAAATATCACGCCTAGTCTCTTATTATTATGTTTAATTTTACTTGGCTATATCTAAGTACTATGAAAAAATCTAGTTTACTTTTATATCAATGATATATGTATTGTAGACTGTTTCTATGAAGAAATAAAGTTGTTGATATAATTCAAAATTATTTAAATTAGATGAGATCGAGCAAAAATAGAATAAATGTACTAAAGTTACGTATAAGCAATGTACATTATAACTCCCTACTACAAGGTTAATATGTAAAAGATTTTGGATGACTACAAATCACCACGAATCCAAATAAACCTTAATAGACATCACAATTTTTTGAAATTCACAAATTAGCCCCAATCGTTTCACAAATCATCAAGCTTACCCAATCTTGATCCAATTGAAAATCAATTTTCACCAACATAAAATTAACTCTAAGGCATCACAAATTATCAATTGCACGTCAATAATTCTTCAATTACCTGTCCATGCAAAAAATTCTGATTCTTTCGTAAAGTAAACAAAACTCCAAATTACATTCTCTTTAGAATTGACTTTATTTTTCATGGAATTGGATGCTTACAAGGTCTAATGGTCAATTTACATGTGAAAATTTCATTAAGGCATCATTTCTTTAACCAATTAAGTCAAGCAAATTTTCATGGAAATGAACCAATTAAACTATAATTAAAAGATCTAAGACTTGATCGAACTGCTAGAAATTTTTTAGAAGAAAACCGAAGCAAAAACAGTGGAAATTGGGGATAACCAATCTAGTTTACAAAATTAAAGCTCAATCAAGCTGTTTAGTGGGGTTGCCAGTGCCAAAGAAGAGAGACAGTATTTGGATTTGGCTTGGCCAAAGGAGAATTCCAAAAGAGTGCAAAACTATATTGGGCAATTTTGAGTATAAAGGAAATAGAATTGAGACAACTAGTGAAGAATGAAATGGAGAGAAATGTTTTTTTTTTTCTTTATTTAGTTGGTATTATAAAAAGAAAGCAAATTTTATTTGATGAAGTTACTTGTATTTTATTTAAATGAACATTGTTATAGATGCTAGTTTTGTAATTTCCATCTTATTTGGATCCATTTCCTCCGATTTATATTCAATTATGGACAAAAAGGAAATGGACTAATTACGAATTCATATTATGATTCTGCCTCGTTGACCCTTATGCAACCCTTTTAATCTCTAGTGGGATTTACGCTGGGTGTTTATCATAATATGAGCCTCTTCCACTAAGGATAGTTCCCAGCAAATAATTTAAACAAAATTCAGAAAAATCATAGTGCTATAACTTAAATAATGAATTTATTCAATCGCACTATGTCTTCTTCAAGCTTTTGTTCTAATCAGTCTATGAATGAACCTATAGCAAACAATAGGGATGGAATTTATGTTAAAGATTTTGATAAGGCTATAGATGACTAGAAAATACCCAAAATGTCTTATGATCAAATCTACCAAATGGCCAAATGGAAAATCTTTGACAAAAATGATTATGTCATAAGTACTGAAGAGAAGGATATTCCTATCTCTGATAGCTTAAAGACATTAAAAAATTTAAATAATGATTCAATAAAAAATTATAATCGAGAATGGAATTACATGCATATAGGTCTAATCTAGGTAGGAGCTAAACCTCTTACAAAATTAGGATTAGATACTTCAATGTTCATGGTCCTTAGGGATATTAGAGAACTGGAGTATGAATGATCAATTCATGCTACAGTAGAAACTAGTTTAAGTAATGGACCAATCCAATATGAATGTCATCCAAATGTAACCCTAAGTTTTAAGGATAAAACAATTATGAATTCCTTGATCTTATAGATCAAGACTCATAATTATGAAATGATTGAAGGTACATTGCCTATAGCAATCTTCTATAGAATTTATTTTAAGTTAATGAAAACTGCTTTTGGATGTAAAGCGTATAAAATTGACAAAAGAGGTCAAACGCTTTTAATCCAGATTGACTTAACTAAGTCAAATGTCACAATCCCAAAGATGATCAAATGGGATTAAGTAAACTTACCTATTCAATGAGAAGTAGACAACTGATGGGACTCTACCCTGCTATCCCGATAGTCAAGGAATCTGATTTAGATGATGATCCAAATCACTCACATGTATCCATTTTCTTTATCTAATAATGTTTGAGTTGTAATATAGTAGGTACAGTGATTAGGCTTTATAGGATGCCACATGACCAACATTATTGATCAAATTGGAAACATTATCGAACTCACATCTAATGGTTTGCGATGATCACAATTGACTTGAAGAACCGACTCTTTGAAGACCATCTTTGTATTTATTATTTTATCTTTAAACCGATTACTTTGTAATCATTTTGGGATATTTTTATTTGGTTGTATTTGTTGAATTAGGACCAGCCGCATTAGTGGCATAAATGTAATTTTTGGACATTTCAGCCCTAATTAGAGCAAGTATAAATACTTGCTAACTAATGTTTTTAGGAAGACTTTTGATAAATGGAAAAACACACCCTTGTTGCTGTCGAGTCTAATTTTTGAATTCCCATTCCTAATCCGATCTAAACTAGACCCTATGCTCATCTAATCTAGATCCTCGACTTGAGTTAGGAATTTCGTTTAATTTTTGGAGTCGCCACCCAACTGTTGTTGGGAAAATTGAATTAAGACTAAAGGAGCGGATTAGTCTTAATTTGGACCACTAGTCGTCGTTCTTTCCTCTTCTCGTTTTTGTGAAAAGAGGAAAAGGGAAAACCAGAGCTTCTAAGTCCGGAGGCTAACCTATTAAAACCTTTACGGTTACCACCTAATCTCCCAAAATTGTTTATCTTTAGAAATGTGTTTCATTTGTGTTTCTGTTACTTTTTATTATGTTTGAGAATTATTTTGAGAAAATGATTTTTCTTTATTTTAGGGGTTGACCCGAATGGGTGCCTACGTACCTGCTATTCAGGATCAAACAAGCCGTAGTTCGCTTTTCTGAAAAAATTTAGATTTGTTGATGAATTTTAATTTTGCAAACTCTTTTGATTTAAGTTCTTAACGTCTTTGGAATTTTTAAAAATTTCTAAGCCTAAGCTTTGATTTTATTTTTGAAAATGATTTTTTTTGGGAAAACATCAATTTTGGATTTATTTGAAGAAAAAGATTTTTCTAGGTGCTGAAACTTAATTTTTCTTCTATTTTCATAATTTTTGAATTTTTTATTAATTTTCATGATTTTTATGATTTTTGTGATTTTTTATAAGTTTTTGTGATTTTTATAAATTTTTGTAATTTTTATGCTAGAACATTTTATCCTAAGTTATTATCTATCCTATTTTGAAATCTAAAGTTTTATTATTATTTTTCCTAATATTTTTATTATTTTATTCTATTTTTTTATTTTCTTCTTCTTTTATTATTTATTTTTTTTATTTTATTTTATTATTATTATTTTTTTACATTTTTCTTAATTCTAGAAAAATCTGATTTCTACATTTTTCCTATTTATTGAAAATATAAAACAAAAACAAATGATAAATAAATAACAAATTCGGAATAAATAAATAAACCAAATAAATTAATTAAATAAAAAAAAATCCGATTTACCTGGATCCGGGTCGGTGCGCAGGTCGAATCTGTCAGGTCAAATCGGGTCGGATCGGATCGGGTCGGATATGTCGGAGACGGCGGCGGGGTTAGCTCGTTCACGGCGTTCTGGCGGTCGTTTGCAGCGGGTGAAGTGTCGAATCCTAGATTCTTGAGGGTGCTGAATCCGATGGTGGTGGCGGTTTACTCCCAGATCGCCTCCTAGCGGTTGCTCCAACTCCGATCGATGGTCTCGGCTTCAAGTTCCTCCGGCGTACTCTGATTCACTCCTTTCTCTCCCTTTCTCTCACTTTTTTTTTCGTGTTTTTTCGTGCTTTGGCTTCCTCCTGTTCTCCTCTATTTATAGGCACCTCGAACTCCTCTTGGATAAGCTCGAATCGGCCGATTTAGATAAACCCATATTTTTCCGTTTCTTAGATTCGATTTTATCCCGGCGATTTGATGTTAATCTCTTGTGCTCCTTTGGTTTATCTGATGGATTTAGCCTTATCTCGACTTTAATCTAGAAGATTAAAAAGAAAACGGCCGATTTCGCCTTCGTCGGACTTCTGTCGGATTTTTTCCTCCGGTTGGGCTTGCGAAGACGACGATCACGCGCGACGCGCGTGACTTCCCTCGGCCAATCACATGCTGCCACGTGGCAGCTCCAGGGAAAAGAACGAAAAATTTTTGCCGAGCGCCTGCGGGGGGATTCGAACTCGCGACCTTCAGCCTTCACACGGTTCCCATGCGTGCACACGAGCCAGCTGAGCTGGCCCAATTTCCCGATTTTATTTACATCGCAAATTGTACATATGCGATGCAATTTTTTTATTTTTTTGTATTTTTTGAAATTTCAAAAATTTGTAAAAATTATTTATTATTCATTATTGCTATTTCTAAAATCATTTTTCAAAATTGAAGTGTTTTCCTATTTATTTTCATTTTTTTGAATATTTTTATGATTTATGCTAAATTAAGGAAAAATTGGGAAAAATTAGGAAAAATTGAAAATTGATTATTATTGAAAATTATTGATTCCTAGGGCAAAAATAGGGTGTTTACAGCTGCCCCTCTTTGTAGTAAAGTTTGAAAAACTTAACTACAAAGACAAACAAAAGACACCATTTTTGGCCTCCTAAATTAGGTTTTGGTAGGAAAATGCCCCAAGAGCTGATAATCCTACGATTTGAAGATGTTCCAAATGATTCAAGGTAATGTTCCTTCTCCAAAAAGTGCTTTATGAGCTAACTAATTGGCGACAGGACATATCTCAAGCTTTGAGTAGAAATGTATGAGAAAGGACGATAGGAAGCGTCTTATCAGACTTGCAAACTTGGAAAGAAATATGACCGAAAAGTGCCCCGAGAGCTGACTAATCGGGAGGGTTTAGGAAAGTGCCCCTCATGGGCTGACTAACCTTTGATAAAATGCCTCGAAAAGTGCCCCCTATGGGCTAACCTTGAGGTAGAAAGTTTTAGGAAAGGGCCCCCTATGGGCTGCCTAACCTAGAATGGAAATTTGCCTCAAAAAGTGCCCCCTATGGGTTGACCATGAGGACAAGGTTTTTAGGAAAGGGCCCCCTATGGGCTGCCTAACCTTGAATTAGACTTGTCTCAAAAAGTGCCCCCTATGGGCTGACCATGAGAACAAGGTTTTTAGGAAAGGGCCCCCTATGGGCTGCCTAACCTAGAATTGAAATTTGCCTCAAAAAGTGCCCCTTATGGGCTGACCATGAGGACAAGGTTTTTAGGAAAGGGCCCCCTATGGGCTGCCTAACCTAGGATTGAGAATTTGCCTCAGAAAGTGCCCCCTATGGGCTGACCATGAGGACAAAGTTTTAGGAAAGGGCCTCCTATGGGCTACCTAACCTGGAATTGGACTTGTTTTAGGAAAGGGCCCCCTATGGGCTGCCTAACCTAGGATGGAAAGTTTTTATTTCCAAAAAGGTGCACCCCATGAGCTAACCTTAGGAGATGATGTTTAGGGAAGTGCCCATGTCATGCTAACTACCTTATTAAAAATGAATGACTAGACGAGTGCCCTATTATGGGCGGACTCATCTCATGCTTTCTAATATGCTTCCTATCGAGCTAAATGATGTAATGCCTTTCATAATGTGACAATGGTTAATCATTTTAAGACGCTTGCTAGTTTACCGTGGATAGCAACCAAACAACCGACCCTTCGTGTCGGTTCGCTTCTGCTTCTCTTCTTCTCATCTTGATACGGGGTTAAAAACCTTGATGTGCTTCACTTCTTGATGCTTTTGACTCATTCGTCGGTAATGTTATCCTACTAATGCACTAAGTTCTAATGCTTAAGAATAAATAAAATTATATCACAAATTTCATCGAGATTCAGTATCATTTTATTGTTTATCTTTTATTGACGAAATGGTGGGTAATGTGTATAGGTGTATTTATTGTGACGAGAATTGATTAGGATTGTTGACCACTCAGGGATATTAGCTTTGCTTGTAGAAAAGTAAAAACTCAACTCAATGAAATTTGTATCGAACATTGGCCTTCATAAACATTGGCAAAATTTCAATTCCCTTGCCTAAGGATAGTACATCTTTACAGCATCGGTGTTGACGGGGTCTCTCAATTCTGGACCATCCATCTGAGTTAATATTACGGCCCCACCTGACAAAACCTTTTTTACCACATAAGGGCCTTCATAATTAGGAGTGAATTTCCCTCTAGAGTCTTGGACATTCGGGAGAACTTTTCTTAGTACTAGGTCACCCTCTTTGAAGTACCGAGGTCTCATCTTTTTGTTGAATGCTCGGGCTATCCTCTGCTGGTAACACTGACCATGACATAGTGCGGTGAGTCTTCTTTCATCAATCAAGTTCAGCTGATCAAGCCTTTTCTTTACCCAATCCGATTCCGTTAATTGAGTTTCTGACAATATTCTGAATGATGGTATTTCGACTTCCACTGGTAGAACTGCTTCTGTACCATATACCAATGAGTAAGGGGTAGCTCCTGTAGATGTTCTTATTGAAGTCCTATAAGCCATGAGAGCAAATGGTAACATTTCGTGCCAATCCTTGTAAGTTGTTGTCATCTTTTCGATGATCTTCTTGATATTTTTGTTAGCTGCTTCTACTGCCCCGTTCATTTGAGGTCTGTAGGGAGTTGAATTTTTGTGGTTTATGTGGAATTGTTGACATAAACCTGTCATCGATTTATTGTTGAGATTGGTACCATTATCGGTGATGATTGACTCGGGAACTCCATATCGAGCTATTATGTCCCTCTTTAAGAAGCGGACTATTACCCCTTTGGTGACATTGGTATATGATGACGCCTCTACCCATTTGGTGAAGTAATCAATCGCTACCAGTATAAATCTGTGGCCATTGGATGCCGTTGGAGTGATGGGGCCGATTATGTCGATTCCCCACATGGAGAAAGGCCACGGTGCCGATAACAAATGTAGCTCGTTGGGTGGAGCATTTATCCGGTTTGCGTATACTTGGCACAGATGAGGTCCACATACCCCTTCATGTATTTCCTTCATGAGTTCGCATGCTTCATCTTTGTCCACACATCTCAACAGGGTGGTATCATGTGATCTCTTGTAGAGTATAGACCCACTTAATAAGAAATGGCTTGCTAACCTTCTGAGCGTTCTTTGGTCATTCTTGCTAGCCATTTCAGGGTATTTACCTTCTTGGAGAAAGGTCTTGATGTCGTGATACCAGGGCTTATCATCTTGTATCTTTTCAACCGTCAAACAATAAGCGAGCCGACTTCCGATGTCTATTTTCATCGGGTGAACTTCGGCTCCCCCTGTTATTTGCACCATGGACGCTAATGTGGCCAAGGCATCTGCGAACTGATTCTGAGTTCTCGGGATATACGTGAAGGTGATTGCCTTAAACTCCTCGATTAGCGCTGTTAGGTGTTGATGGTATGGTACCAGTTTGGGGTCTTTGGTTTTGTATTCCCCTCTTGTTTGTAGTATGATGAGCGACGAGTCCCCGTACACCTCTAATTCGCGGATTCCCATTTGGCAGGCCATCTTGAGGCCAAGAATACACGCTTCATATTCTGCGATATTATTGGTATAGGGAAATGTAAGTCTTGTCGCTGCAGGGAATTGAGTGCCGTCTGGGGATATCAATACCGCCCCAACTCCACAACCGAATACGTTGGCAGCTCCGTCGAAAAACAACTTCCACCCAGCATTCTGCTCTCTCCCAGAGCCTTCTACTGGTATGTCTTCTACTGTTGATATGTTTTCGTCCGGGAATTGGACTCGTATTTCTTGGGTACCCGTCTCGACAGGGTGTTCGGCCAACTGATCGGCCAAGGCTTGCCCCTTTATCGAGTTCTGATGCACATATGTGATGTCGAACTCGGATAGAAGCATCTGCCATTTAGAGATTCTCCCCATCAGCGCTGGCTTCTCTGCCAGGTATTTCAAAGGATCATGTCTTGTCAACAGCTCAATATGGTAGTAAAGGGTATATTGCCTTAGTCGATGCATGACCCAAATTAACGCACAACACGTATTCTCTACCTCTGAGTACCTCTGTTCCCCATCGGTGAACTTCTTGCTCAGATAATATATGGGACGTTCTCTTCCCTCCTCATCTTTCTGCCCCAGCACACATCCCATGGATTCGGGGAGTATGGTGAGGTATAAGAATAAAGGTTTTCCTTGTTTCGGGACTATCAAGACCGGGGGTTTTATAAGATAGTCTTTGATTGTCCTGAACGCTTCTTCACATTCGTTGTCCCATTCTATTTCAGCGTTCTTCTTTAATAGACGGAATAGCGGCCGACACTTATCAGTAAGTTGTGAGATAAACCGAGCTATATAATTTAACCTCCCCAGCAAGCTTCTTACTTCTTTAACGGAGCGTGGGGAAGGCAACTCTAATATGGACTTTACCTTGTCAGGGTCAATCTTAATGCCTTCCTGGCTGATGACGAACCCTAACAATTTCCCCGTTGTGACCCCGAAAGTACATTTTTCTGGGTTTAGTTTAAGCTGGAATTTCCTCAGTCGATTAAACAACTTCCTCAGAGTATCTACATGGCTTTCTCTTTCTTTGGATTTAGCTATCATGTCGTCGACATATACCTCAACCTCACGATGCATCATGTCGTGAAGTATGGCGACCATGGCTCTTTGATATGTTGCCCCGGCGTTTTTCAAACCGAAGGGCATGACTTTGTAACAGAAAGTTCCCCACGTCGTGATGAAGGTCGTTTTGGTTTTGTCTTCCTCGGCCATTTTTATTTGATTGTATCCTGAGAAACCGTCCATGAATGAGAAGAGATGGTTTCCTGCGGTGTTATCCACTAAAACATCAATATGAGGTAGTGGGAAGTTATCCTTTGGCGTGGCTTGGTTTAAGTCCCGAAAGTCCACGCATACGCGCACTTTTCCGTTCTTCTTCATGACGGGGACTATATTTGCAACCCATTCTGGGTAGTCGGACACTTCGATGAACCCTACTTCTAGTAGTTTCTTGACTTCTTCTTTGATTTTCAGCAAGATGTCAGGCCTAAATCTTCTTAATTTTTGTTTTTTAGGTTTAACATCTTCTCTTGTGGGAAGCCTGTGAACTACTATTGACTGGTCTAGCCCTGGCATGTCACCATATGACCAGGCAAACACATCTGCATATTCGATTAATAGCTCGGTTATCTTTCGTTTTTGCTCGGCACTCAAATTGGTCCCAATTTTGAGGCTCTTAGGGTTTTCCACACTTCCTAGATTTACTGTCTCCACAGGCTCATCGATCGAGATTCCGCTTTGTTCATGTCTTAGCCAATTTTCTTGTATTATTTCATGGTTTAAGATATCGTCTTCAACAACTGACCCAGCAGCATTGGAAACGATATTAGCGTTTTTACATTCTACCTGCGCGAAATATCCCTGATGTTCGATGGTAAGAGATCTGAGTGACATGAAAATAAAGGCACGTATATAAGAGAAAGCAAACAAACTGTGATTAAATTGAATAAAGAGTCTCAATAAAACTTGTTTAATGATTTTTCTACTCTTGAGCTAACCTAGCACTATTGGTAGGACAACAAAACCAGTTGTTCAGATCTGGACGTTGGTTGGACATGCGGGAGATTGATTCCCCTTTGTTGTCTTCTTTGTTTATTTGATGCTCTTGAATGGTATTTGCCCTTCTGAAAGTTTGTTGGAGAGGGGGAATGCACATCTGGGTGTCCATCAATTTCCCCTTCATTCTGCCCCTTGCTTGTACTTCTTCCATGGCCGTAGGAACATATCCCAGTCCGAAGGTCCCGTGCTGCCCCTCTTTGAACTGATGACCCTCCTTGCTGGTCACCATATTCACTTCACTGAAAATTTGCAATCCCAGGCTTTCTGAACCTTCATCTCCGATGTAAGGTATGGCAGTTTCTTTGTATATGGCGTAATCCTGCTCGCCCAGTATTGTAATTATCTGCCCATTGGTGATGAATTTGACCTTTTGGTGGAGACTAGAGGGAATGGCACCAGCAGCATGTATCCAAGGCCGTCCCAGGAGCAAGTTGAAAGATCTTGGGATATCGAGGACTTGGAAAGAGATGTAAAATACTTGTGGACCGATTTCCACTGGTAGGTTCACTTCCCCCACAATGTCTCTCTTTGATCCGTCGAAAGCTCTGACCACTGTGGAGCTAGGTTTTATGTTGCTTGGATCGACCCCCAATAAGCCAAGTGTTGCCAATGGGCATACATTGAGGGATGATCCGTTGTCAATAAGTACTCGGGAAACGATAGTATCGTTGCACCGGACCACTATGAATAGTGGCTTGGTATGTCGGTCTCCCTCTTCTCCTAACTCTTCTGGAGAAAAAGATATCTGATCCATGGTAAAGATAGAGTTTGCCACGTCACCCATCTTGTCTGTAGCAATACCCTCCGGGACTTGAATCTGTTTTAGCACCTTGAAGAGTGCTTCCCTGTGGGGCTCAGATGCAGTAAGGAGGCCCATGAGAGATATCTGCGCTGGAACTTTATTCAATTGCTCCATGATCCTGTATTCGCTGGCTTTTACCATCTTTGTAAATGCAGCAAGACCTTCTCCCTCTTCCTCCGTTTTCTCTGTATTGGGTTCTTCAGTCGGGCTCTTATACATGGGGTCGTATAATCTCCCAGAGCGGGTGATACCTCCCACTATAGGAGGTCGCTCTTGTTCGAGGGCCCGATAGTCGAACGGTGCAGCCTTGTAATTCTCTGCTGGTACAGGGACATTGAATACATATTTTTTCTTTGGGATTTGTACCTCCATCGACTGTCCCTCATAGCATCGTATGACCTTGGGCTTCTGATGGGAATTAATCATGTTGACAGTCTTCCCCTCTTCCTTTGCTAGATTGTCTTCCTTCTCGAATTCCGGCCCCCACCCACTAGGCGGCCCTTGCTCGGTTGGGGTGTAAGAATAGTTCACCAGGTACTGAAACTTCCCATGTGATTCTCCCAAAGGGCCAACCGTAGGGTCCCCGGATAACCATCTTTTTTTAATGTGCACCTTTGGAGTCTCTCCCGAAACGGGTTGCTTAGCCGGATTCTTTTTGACGGCTTCTTTGGAAGCTGACTCTTCTGATGTGAGCATGTTGATGGTAGGCCTGTGATTAGGCAACGGGTTGGTGTTGACATTGGGCGCTGGAGTATTTACAAAATCCAATTGTACGATCCCTACGTCAATCAAGTCTTGGATTTTGTGCCGGAGCCTCCAGCACCTATCTGTGGAGTGTCCTTCTTGACCCATGTGGTAGTCACACTTGAGGTTGGAATCAAAGTTCTTGGGCTTGTATCGGTCGTTGGGGAGTTCGAAACTTATCAAGTTGTCCGCCCTCAACCGAGCGAAGACCTGACTGAGCGGTACGGGGATTGGAGTGAACTGCCTTGGGGGCCTGGCAGCTTGTGCATGACCCGTCGTTGGTTGCTGGGCTGGGGTATTCGGGGTCTGGAAAGTCACCCGAGCCCCAGGTTTTTCTGTTTTACTTGAATGCACTGTACTGACTGTGGACTCTTTAACTCTATTCCCTCCTAAGGGCCTTTGGGTTGGTGCAACCCTAGGAGGTTCCATTGAGTGGAGCCTGCCGGTGGTGATGGCATTCTCGATCCTGCAACCTGCAGCCACTACTTCTGCAAAACTGGAGGACGTCTGGCCGACTAAATGTGAAAAATAAGTTTTTTCCAAGGTATTTACAAATATGGATGTTAATTCCTTTTCAGATATCGGAGTGGCTACCCTGGCAGCTTGGGCCCTCCAGCGTTGAGCATATTCCTTGAACGGCTCAGTATGTCTCTTTCGGAGATTCCCCAGATCAATTACCGATGGAGCAACTTCTATGTTAAACTTGTATTGATCATAAAAGGCCCGGGCTAGCTTTTCCCAAGTGTTGATGATGTTGAAGTCAAGGTGAGCATACCAGACCAGTGCAGGGCCTGTGAGGCTGTCCTGGAAGGTCTGGAGCATGAGTTGATCATATTGAGCATACTTGCTCATCTTCCGGGCATATAGCCTGGTATGCATCTTAGGGCAGCCGGTCCCATCATACTTCTCAAAATCTGGGGTCTTGAACTTGTCAGGGTATGCTTCCTCCCTGTATGCTGGTAGATTGGTGATTCCGGCCTGTTCAAAACCATCAGGACCTTCAATAGTTTTCATTTTGTCATTGAGCTGCTGGAAGAGTCGCTTCTCCATCTCCTTTTGTCTCTCTTCCATCTCCTTTTTCAGATCATCAGAGGTCGGCCCCTGGCTGACTTTTGGCTCATACTCGAAAGCTGGGTTTAGGTGGGAATTGATTTCTTCGTATTCCGGAGGCTGTCCCTCCACAGCTTTTCCCTGCCTGGCCCCTGAATACTCTTCTTGAGTCGGCTGGGTATTGCGCAGGAGGCTGATGCTTTCAGTCAAGAGGTGAACTTGGGCAGCCAACTGTTGGACCGTCTGCTCTAGGGATATGATCCTGGAATCTGAGGCAGCTTCAGCGTTAGTGTTATTGCGGTTGTCACTGCTGTTGGCCATTTTTGCTCTTGAGCGTGTAAGGACTGGGCTTCTGAGCGGGTTCGGTTGCTTGGAAGCTATTTTCGATACCTGGATTTTATTTTATTTTTATTTTAGTATGATGAATGCAAGAATGAAATGCATGTGTCACGCGAATGCTAAAAGATAAAGAGGGTTGACAACTAATTGACAATGTATTATCCAAACTTTACTTAATAATTCTGGAGTTCAAATAAAAATGAAAGATTACAATGATAATCTATTTCCTAGCTTTCTTT
Source organism: Laguncularia racemosa (assembly GCA_037954665.1). Classification (NCBI taxonomy): domain Eukaryota; kingdom Viridiplantae; phylum Streptophyta; class Magnoliopsida; order Myrtales; family Combretaceae; genus Laguncularia; species Laguncularia racemosa. The sequence goes on along the minus strand of JBBMOL010000024.1, from coordinate 2,297,773 downwards.
GTCTTCTGCTGTGGGGGCTCAGGTTTCCTACTGATGATAGCTTCTAGTTCTTTGACCTTGGCTTGGGATTTCTCCAATTGTGCTTCTAAGGCCTTGTTCCTTTGGTCGGATTCCTTGAAGCGTCCTTTCCAGATGTCTTTCTTGTAATCTGCGGCTTCGAAGTACACTTCCATCCGGGCTTTGACCTGCTCCAGGTAGATTTCTGTATCGGGATCGATCCTATCTGGTCTTGGTTGAGTGACGTCTGGGACCTGGTATGCTCTTTCCCCTGTCTGGTATAGCTGGCGGATTACAAACTCTCTGGTAGCTCGGTGTTTTCCCACTTCGCCATCTAGCTCTCCTAGATCCACATTCGGGCTTTCGATTCTGGCTCCCCAGAGCGCTTTGACCTCTGCCAGCTTAGCAAATTTCTCGGCTACCAACAGGTTCGGATCCTGATACTCAAAGGTGACTGCTTCGAGTGAAGGCCGGTAAACTATGTCTTGAACGGTACCGAATTGGCGGACTACGGAGTTTGGGTGATATCCAATACATCCATTGATCCCGATTAACGGCACTGCTTGGAAATTACTGCAGGCTAAGATGATTTTATTGCAGCAACTCCACCTGGCTGTCCACAGAATATCTTCGGCACTAACGCTTCTAAGCAGATCTACCCAACTGTAGCTGGTAATGTCGTCGGGTAGCTTCACCTTTTCTATACAGGAATCCACCAGATCCACCTGTTGGGCTAGGGTTTTCCTGACCATGTTCAGACCGAAACATTTGAGGTGGCTTACGAACCATATCAGCAGAAGGTTGATGCTGGAGCGGAGGATCCCATGCCCCTTCTTCTTGAGGAAATTCAGATTTCGGATCTGTTCAGCGAGTAAAGCCGGGATGTAAGATTTTCCGTCCAGGAATTGGGTTACCAGCTCTGCAACCCGATAGTGAATATAGAAAGTTCCGGTGGGGAACAGTATGGTGGCGAAGGCTATCAAGATGAAAGCCTTCACCCTTCTTTGTCTGTAAGTCTGAGGGTCCCCACACAGGATGTCCTTTCTGTCCCCATTGTCTTCTCGGGCAATAAACCAGGCTTCTAGATCATCCATGCGTATGCAATACCCGTTACAGTCTGCCAAGGCTTTGTTGACTACTGTTTTGCGGATGCCCAGTAGTCTGCTGAACGTACCAGCTGGCCTGGCCTCAAGGTCTGGCGCGTAAATTTGATCAGTCAGTGCTGGAGCCTGTAGCAACTGGGTATACTCCTCCAGGGTAGGGGTGATCTCATGCGGTCCGATGAAGAAAGCTGCGAGCTCGATCTCCCATAACTGGAGCATGGCCCGGACCATAGGCAAATTCGCCTCTATCTTAGTCAGTGAGAGGACGGGGCCGATCTTTTGTTGGATAAAGGCTTGCTCCTCTGGGTTATACAAGGTAAACCAGTGGTCCAGTACCAATTTTGGGTCCAAAGGTTTGTACACCCGAATTTCTTTGCGGAGGAGGCGGTTGACTGCACTGCTAGCCATCTATTACAATAGGAAACAGCCTAGTTACAACAAGAACTATGAAAACGTTACAGGGAAATAGTCCTGAACTCCAAGGACAAAATAACAAACCATTACATTGTCATCCAATTGTCAACCCTTCTTACGATGTCATGTATGCAAGTAGGTGGGTTCTAACTGGTTCCCGAGCTCTATGGCCTCCCGCATTCTCGAAGAAATGGATCTCAGGCCATATCGAAGCATAGGGTGGGGTAGCCTAATCGGTCCTGAACGGTGAATCAACTCACTTCGCCTGAAACCTACACAATGGCTCCCCGACTTAGGTTGCTAGGACGGTCCGGGTTCGACCGCATCTACTCACACAAGCATATGTATGTATGCAAGAAACCCCCACAATAAAGAAAATACAAAATCTAACTAAACCCTGAAAAGTTAGCAACAGAATAATAATTAAAAAACACATTTCTTTAAGATAAAGATTTGAAGAGATTCAGGTGGCTAGCCTGCTGGTATGGAGTCCCCAGTGGAGTCGCCATCCTGTCGAGTCTAATTTTTGAATTCCCATTCCTAATCCGATCTAAACTAGACCCTATGCTCATCTAATCTAGATCCTCGACTTGAGTTAGGAATTTCGTTTAATTTTTGGAGTCGCCACCCAACTGTTGTTGGGAAAATTGAATTAAGACTAAAGGAGCGGATTAGTCTTAATTTGGACCACTAGTCGTCGTTCTTTCCTCTTCTCGTTTTTGTGAAAAGAGGAAAAGGGAAAACCAGAGCTTCTAAGTCCGGAGGCTAACCTATTAAAACCTTTACGGTTACCACCTAATCTCCCAAAATTGTTTATCTTTAGAAATGTGTTTCATTTGTGTTTCTGTTACTTTTTATTATGTTTGAGAATTATTTTGAGAAAATGATTTTTCTTTATTTTAGGGGTTGACCCGAATGGGTGCCTACGTACCTGCTATTCAGGATCAAACAAGCCGTAGTTCGCTTTTCTGAAAAAATTTAGATTTGTTGATGAATTTTAATTTTGCAAACTCTTTTGATTTAAGTTCTTAACGTCTTTGGAATTTTTAAAAATTTCTAAGCCTAAGCTTTGATTTTATTTTTGAAAATGATTTTTTTTGGGAAAACATCAATTTTGGATTTATTTGAAGAAAAAGATTTTTCTAGGTGCTGAAACTTAATTTTTCTTCTATTTTCATAATTTTTGAATTTTTTATTAATTTTCATGATTTTTATGATTTTTGTGATTTTTTATAAGTTTTTGTGATTTTTATAAATTTTTGTAATTTTTATGCTAGAACATTTTATCCTAAGTTATTATCTATCCTATTTTGAAATCTAAAGTTTTATTATTATTTTTCCTAATATTTTTATTATTTTATTCTATTTTTTTATTTTCTTCTTCTTTTATTATTTATTTTTTTTATTTTATTTTATTATTATTATTTTTTTACATTTTTCTTAATTCTAGAAAAATCTGATTTCTACAATTTTCCTATTTATTGAAAATATAAAACAAAAACAAATGATAAATAAATAACAAATTCGGAATAAATAAATAAACCAAATAAATTAATTAAATAAAAAAAATCCGATTTACCTGGATCCGGGTCGGTGCGCGGGTCGAATCTGTCGGGTCAAATCGGGTCGGATCGGATCGGGTCGGATATGTCGGAGACGGCGGCGGGGTTAGCTCGTTCACGGCGTTCCGGCGGTCGTTTGCGGCGGGTGAAGTGTCGAATCCTAGATTCTTGAGGGTGCTGAATCCGATGGTGGTGGCGGTTTACTCCCAGATCGCCTCCTAGCGGTTGCTCCAACTCCGATCGATGGTCTCGACTTCAAGTTCCTCCGGTGTACTCCGATTCACTCCTTTCTCTCCCTTTCTCTCACTTTTTTTTTTCGTGTTTTTTCGTGCTTTGGCTTCCTCCTGTTCTCCTCTATTTATAGGCACCTCGAACTCCTCTTGGATAAGCTCGAATCGGCCGATTTAGATAAACCCATATTTTTCCGTTTCTTAGATTCGATTTTATCCCGGCGATTTGATGTTAATCTCTTGTGCTCCTTTGGTTTATCTGATGGATTTGGCCTTATCTCGACTTTAATCTAGAAGATTAAAAAGAAAACGGCCGATTTCGCCTTCGTCGGACTTCTGTCGGATTTTTTCCTCCGGCTGGGCTTGCGAAGAAGACGATCACGCGCGACGCGCGTGACTTCCCTCGGCCAATCACATGCTGCCACGTGGCAGCTCCAGGGAAAAGAACGAAAAATTTTTGCCGAGCGCCTGCGGGGGGATTCGAACTCGCGACCTTCAGCCTTCACACGGTTCCCATGCGCGCACACGAGCCAGCTGAGCTGGCCCAATTTCCCGATTTTATTTACATCGCAAATTGTACATATGCGATGCAATTTTTTTATTTTTTTGTATTTTTTGAAATTTCAAAAATTTGTAAAAATTATTTATTATTCATTATTGCTATTTCTAAAATTATTTTTCAAAATTGAAGTGTTTTCCTATTTATTTTCATTTTTTTGAATATTTTTATGATTTATGCTAAATTAAGGAAAAATTGGGAAAAATTAGGAAAAATTGAAAATTGATTATTATTGAAAATTATTGATTCCTAGGGCAAAAATGGGGTGTTTACAGTTGCCCTGAGGAGTCCCCTTGCATTGCAATTAATCTCTTATCAAATTCATCATTGAAATTGTGGCGAGAACCAACTTGAGTAATTGTGAGTAATATCAATCATTTCTTGTTGTTTTACAAATTGTACTTAGCGAGTCATATCTAGGTGCTATTTGTTGGTTCCTTATTTTATTCACGTGAATTTAGGGTTCTATTTTTAGATTTGAAACATTTTAATTTGAATTGGAATCTTAGTTCATATTCTTGCAATTGATTGTTCCATATATCCATTTGGCTTCCATTTTTTGTGAATTAAGGTGAATTTGTAAAGTGATTGATCAAGCTAATTGTTATTGTTTGTTATTGTTGTTCACACCTATTGGAGTATGTTATGTGCTTGAATCATTTGAAGCACATCATCTTTTAGTATCAGAGCTTTGGTTGTGAAGTTGTGATTTTGGAAATTTTAGGGTTCTTGAGTTAGCATCTTGATCCGAAATTGCACAGTGGAAATTAGTTGTTTGATTTTGTTGTTAAGGAGTTGTAATTGCTGCTTGTTGTTGTAGACATGGAGCATTTGTAATTTCCTTGTTTTCTTGAGTTGGCAATGATTGATTTAGGGGAAGTGATCATTTGAAACAAAGAAGAGTGAATGGAGCATTGGTGATTTAAAAAATTGAGCATTATTCTTGTAAAATTCCAGATTTGAAATTACGTGTGAAGAATGGGAAGATATTTGAAATTCAAAAACTTCCTTTTTGAAGCAATTCATTAAGTAGCATTAAATAAGTGTTATTTGAATTTGAATTTTTTTTACCATTTGTGGAGAAAGTTGCATTTAGTGGAGTAATTTGAATTTGAATTTTGTTGCTGCCTTTGTTTGTAGATTGTGGTGTAAATTATGTTGTGTGAGTGGCAAATTGGAGTTGTGTTATAGCAAGGAAGTGTATACTTTAAAGTGTTGTGTGTGTGTTAAGGTGAAGGTGTTACAACATGTACTGGTATTGTAGTGAATTGAGTGCACCGTGATTGTGTGTATGTGTGGTGGTGTGAGTGTGTAGTGATTGAATTGCCACTTATTGAAGAAGTTGTGTGTAGTGTAAGGTGCTGTACATTAAGACTATTTGTGAGTGTGAAATTGTGACAAAAACGGGAAGTGAGTAGTAAAATTTGAATTCAAAATCAGGCATTTAAGTGTGAAAGTAATTGAAACTCATTACTTAAACACTTACTAGTTGAATTTAATAACTTAACTACTTGGAAGTGATTATTTGTGCTTCTTTTATTTTACTATAGTTGAAGTGTCAAGAAGTGATAATTGTGTTTATTAAATTGTTGTACCGTAGGTGTATAATTGTGTATGAGTGTTGATTGTCTAAAACGTGCTATTTTGACATGGTATTGTTAAAGGACTGTGCTACAAATTATGGGATTGTACTTCAACAAATTACAAGCATGTTGAATGACAGTGTAAATGGGGGGGATTGGCAATGAGGCCAATAGCCAGATTGGTAGAGGATAAGGTCATCATGCTGCAGGTAGAAGAACCTTGGAAGATTAACTTCAGGACCTTATTACCATTGTTGCTACTCTAGCAACAAGGATTGACGGGATGACAATGCTACAACCACCAATGGCAAATCTTCAAGCACTACCAAGAGTAGCTCAACAAAATATCTAAAGAGAGGGAGCAGTAGGAGGAGGAAATTTGGGAAGAAGAATGAAGGGAGATCATCATCCCTATAAGGAAGAGAGGGATGACAACTTTAGGGTCAATCCTTACCCAAATAGGGATTTCAAGCCACCTAGAGGTTTGGAGTATATGGAGCTGCAAATGCCTTCCTTTGATGGCAAGGGCTCAGCAGATGATTACTTGGATTGGGAGGATAAGATTGAAAGCCTTTTCAAGTGCTATGAGATAGATGATAACGCTCGAGTATGACTTGTTGCTATTGAATTCATAGGGTATGCCACCTTGTAGTGGAAAAATTTAGTGATTAATAGGCGGAGGGATGGAGAGGCTGAATTCATACCTAAGAGATATGAAGAGGGTTTTAAGGAAGAGGTTCATTCCTGAAACTACAAGCAGGAGCTGTTTATGCGTCTTTAGACTTTGAGACAAGGAGGCAAAACAGTAGATGATTATGTACAGGAATTCGAAACCTTGCTGATCAAATGTGGGTTAGTAAAGCCTCTAGAGAAAACCCTAGCATGCTTCATATTTGGGCTGAAATATGAGATCGCATGTATAGTTGAGCTACAGAGATACAATACAATTAATGAGGCTATACAACTAGCTTTGAAAGTGGAAAGGTAGAGGCAATCCAATCCATTCAAGGTTACTAGTAGCAAGCTCAATGCTACTACCAGGCCTATAGGAGTTAATGGTCAGTCGGGATGACCAAAGGTAGTAGGTGAACTAGTCAGGGAAATGGACAGAGTTACCATAGCACAAATAGGGAGAAAATGACTTTTGAGAAAGGTAAAGAGGTAATAGGACCTGATGTTAGGTAGACTGTACCAGGAACAACTAGTGGAAAAATGTGGCAAATTAAATGCTTTAAATGCATGGGACTTAGGCATATGGTTGTACAGTGTCCTAATAAGAGAGTTATGACAGTTATGAAGGATGCTAGAGAAGAAGATGAGGATGAAAAAGAAACTGTAGAGCCTACAGACCCATCTATAACATTGCAGGAATACTATGATGATCAAAATGCTGAGGCATAAGGGGAGGGAACAAGTGAGCAGTATTTACCTATTAATGTGTTGCATAGGGTTCTAACTACATCTCCTGTTGCTAGGGAAAAACAGAGGGAGAACATATTCCACACTTTTTGCAGGATCAGAGGTAACCTTTGTATACTGATCATTGATAGTGGTAGTTGCACTAATGTTATATTTGCTACATTAGTAGACAAATTACAACTATGCACTAGTCCACATCCTAGTCCTTATAATTTGCATTAGTTAGACAATCGAGATAGTATGCATGTTACACAAAGAGCAAAGGTGCCAGTGAGTGTAGGAAAGAAATATCATGATGAGATCCTGTGTGATGTAATTCCCATGTGTGCCTTTATTTGCTTTTAAGTAGACCCTGGATGTTTGATATGATGGTATTACATGACGGATTCAAAAACACTTACATGTTTCAAAAGGGAAGGTCTTGAATAATATTGACACTTGTGTCTCCATTAGAGGTGTACAGTTTCCAAGAGCATATTAGGACTATTTTTGTTCCTTCTCACAATCGGGCAAACAAGGCAACAAAGCATTCAGGTTCAGTCCAAGAAATAACCCTTTAGAATTGAGGGCAAATATTTCAGAGGCTCGAGGAGATGATGGGAATCTACCCTACGATCTCGATAGTTAGGGAACCTGATTGGGATGATGATCCAAATCACTCACATGTATCCATTTTCTTTAATTAATAATGTTTGAGTTGTAATATAGTAGGTATAGTGATCAGTCTTTACAGGATGCCACATGACCTACACTATTGATCAAATTGGGAACATCATCGAACTCACATCCAATGGCCTACGATGATCATAATTAACTTAAAGAATCGGCTCTTTGAAGACCATCTTTGTATTTTTTATTTTATCTTTGAATCGGTTACTTTGTAATCATTTTAGGACATTTTTATTTGGCTGTATTTGTTGAATTAGGACTAGCCACATTAGTGGCATAGATGTAATTTTTGGACATTTCAACCCTAATTGAAGCAAGTATAAATACTTGCTAACTAGGGTTTTTAAGGAGACTTTTGATAATTAGACAAACACACCTTTGTTATCATGAGGAGTCCCTTTGCATTGCAATTGATCTCTTATCAATTTCATCATTGAAATTGTGGCGAGAACCAACTTGAGTGATTGTGAGTAATATCAATCATTTCTTATTGTTTTACAAATTGTATTTAGTGAGTCATATCTAGGTGCTATTTGTTGGTTCCTTATTTTGTTCGCGTGAATTTAGGGTTCTATTTTTAGATTTGAAACATTTCAATTTGAATTGGAATCTTAGTTCATTTCCATTATTAACCATTGATATTCTTGCAATTAATTGTTCCATATATCCATTTGGCTTCCATTTTTTATGAATTAGGGCGAATTTGTGAAGTGGTTAATCAAGCTAATTGTTGTTGGTTGTTATTCCTATTGGAGTATGTTATGTGCTTGAATCATTTGAAGCACATCAACAACAGTACTCCCAAAAAATCAATATGCAATACTGAACCATCTAATGTAATGCAACATCCAAATGGTAAAGTAACATTGCAATTTCCTAAGAGATCTTTTGATTATACTAGAAGAAATCTAAAAATTAGGTCAATGTTCTCAATATCTTATTCTACAAAATCTATAGATATACCTAAACCAATGGCTAATGAACCTAAAAATGTTCAAAATAGTCCTCAGGCTAAGGTTAATCCTTCAATTAGTGGTTTAGTTAATAAGCTAGTAGGAATAACCCAACCAATTTATCAAAATTTTTATGACTTAGACTATAAGGAACCTTCTACTTCAGAAGTAGGAGATCTAGAATTTAATGTCATAAAAAAACCTTTCAAACCTGATAGAGTTTTTCTAAACAATGATTTTAACTCATCCAAAAATAAAAGATTGAGAGAATGGTATCTTAAAACTTTAGTAGGTATAAGATACAAATTAAAAATGAATATTATAATTTTATGGTTGAAGTTGGTGCTCAAATTTTGTTCTTTGATTGGTTCAAAGAATATTATTTAAAGCATAAGCAAATTAATGCAACTAACAAATGTGTTTAATGGAGACTAAGTGATGGTTAGATCATAGAATCTAATCATCCACTACTTAGTAATATTTGGTATTCACATAATGATACTAAAATAAAACTTACACCCTTCAAAAATGCTTCTCATGAAGAAGGGTTAAGATTTAAGAAAGTTATTAATCAAAATAACTTTACTAATAAACATCTTCATACTATAGGTAAACAACTTAATAGAATGGAAGATGCAATGAATAATGGAATTGTTAAGAAAGTGAGGAAAGTGGAACATTAATTAACAAAAAATCACTATTTAAACCATTTGAAATGCCTAAAAATCCTAGCAATGAATTCCTTAATTCCCTTAAAGAAAAAAGGAAAATGTTAAAGGATAAAATGAAAATGGAATCGGTTGAATCTTTAAGACTAGACACTCATAAATTTAGGAATTTAGTTATTAAAGATACATCATCTGAAAAAATTAATGTCCTTAATGAATCTGAGAATGAATCCATTTCCGATCCAGACGTGTCATTAAAAGACCTAAGTCTTAATGATTCAGATGAGGAGAAAATTAATAAAATAACTTGGAAAGAACCTCAAAAATTATATTATCAAAGGGCAACACCTCCTGATATAATATTTGAGGAAAAGAAGGATAATTTCTATGATAAATATACTCCAGAATCCACCTATGAATGGAACATACATGGAGCCTCGGAATAAATGATTTTAAATGTTATTGATCAGATGATTATGTTCTCTGATACTAATAGAAGTATTCAAGGAATGATTGATTATCAAATTGCTCTACTTTTAATTATTGGTTTTACTGGTCAATTAAAAGGTTGGTGGGATAATTATCTCACAGAAGAGCAAAGAATTAATATTTTAACTGCATTTAAAAGAGACGAAAATGGAGTTAAGATTCTTGATGATAATAATGAACCAATTCAAGATGTTGTTAATACATTAATGTTTTGTATTAGTTAACATTTCATAGGAGATCCATCACATATTAGAGATAAAACTTTATATCTTCTATCTAACATGAAATGTAAGTCTCTAGGAGAATTTCACCAGTATAAAGACATTTTCTTCCCAAGAGTTTACTTAGGAATGATTGTAACCAACCCTTCTGGAAAGAAAAATTCTTAGCAGGTTTACCTAAATTAATAGGTGAACAAGTTAGGTCTAAAATCCGGGAGGATTTCAATGGAGAAATCCCTTATGATAATATGTCCTATGGGGAATTAGCCTCTTATGTCTATAAAATAGGGACAAATTTATGTGTGACATTTCGATTATAGAAGCAATTGAAAAAATGAAAAATGTTTCAAGAAACAAAGTCTTGGTGATTTCTGTTTGCAGTATGATTCATCATTTGTTTATGAGAAAACAAAAAATGTTCACAATGTAAATGGAAACCAAAGAGGAATTTAAAAAGAAAATAAAAAAATTTCTCTAAAAAATTTAATGAAGAGTCTCCCAAGAAAGATAAAAAGAAAAATAAATCTTGGAAGAGTCTTAAATGTTATAAATGTAAGAAAATAGGTCACACTACTAATAAATGTTAGATTAGCAATAAACTTAATGAACTAAACCTAGATAAGAATGTCTTTGAAGATATTCTGCAAATATTTGCAGAAGAATATCCTTCCAGGAATTACTTGTCCTTTTCTAGAGATGATGAAATTCAAGAAAATGATCTTCAAACCTCGTCTTTAGATAATGATATTAATGTTTTATCTAAAGAAGAAGAAGAAATTCTTCAAAATTTAGATAAAATTATTAATAATAAAGGATGTAGTAAAAATGTTTTATTAGTTAATAGGTTACCCTATAACCTAAATGAAATCCTCGAAACAGGTAAATGAAAAAATTCTAAGCCTATTTCAATTAATGATCTCCATAATCAAATTAAAATTCAATAACAAGAGATAAAATAATTGAAATTAGCATAGAATAAGCTCTAAAATGAATTTTCAGATATTAAACAGAAAATGATTAATAATTCTATTGATTTTGAAGATGAATTTTCTAAAAATAATTCAGTTAATGAAGATTATTTAATACAGCTAGTAGAAATAACTACTAGAATATAGATAGTTAATGTGACAATTAGGATAAATAATGAATTTGTCCTAGAAACCATTGTGTTATTTGATACTGGTGCAGATTTAAATTGCATTAGAGAAGGGTTAATCCTAACAAAATATTTTGAAAAAACAACCTAATCTTTAAGTTCTGCCTTCAGTAACAAATTGCGAGTTAATTTTAAATTATCTAATGCTGAGATAATAAAAGACAAAGTATCTCATAAAACTACTTTTATGCTTGTAAGGATTTAAAGCAAAATGTTATTTTAGGTACCCCTTTTATTAATCTTATTCAATCCTTTAGGTAGACGATGAAGGCATTAGGACAAATTATTTTAGAAAAGAGATTTGTTTTAATTTTCTCTCTAATCCTAGGATTAGAAGGATCAATGAACTTAAACATAATTCAATTTTAGAATTGAACTATTTGATTAAATGTAAAGAAAACCAATTATTATTCTTATGTGATGAATTGATTCTTCATAGAATTGAAGATCAAATCACTAAGAAACCAATAACTGAGAAAATTTCTAAGTTAGAAAATGAAATTAGGAATTTAATTTGTTCAAATTTACCTAATTCATCTTAGGACAGAAAATCTCATTTGGTAGAATTACCTTACAAAGGTAATTTTGATGAGAAAAATATCCCAACGAAGGCTAGACCTTCGCAAATGAATAGTGATGTCTTAAGACATTGCAAAAATGAAATTAAAGATTTATTAGCTAAAATGTTAATCTGCAAATCCAAGTCACCTTAGAGTTGTTCAGCCTTTTATGTTAATAAAAATGCAGAAATTGAAAGAGGCAGACCTAGGTTAGTTATTAACTATAAGCCTCTAAACAATGTATTAAAATGGATTAAGTATCCTATACCTAATAAAAAAGATTTACTTAGTAGAATACATAATGCTAAGGAATTCTCTAAGTTCGATATAAAATCTAGATTTTGGCAAATCCAAATCAAAGGACATGATATGTATAAAACGACTTTTACTGTTTCATTCGGACAATATGAGTGGAATGTTATGCCTTTCGGACTTAAAAATGCACTCTCTGAATTTCAGAGGATAATGAATGAAATTTTTAATGACTGTTCTCATTTCATAATAACCTACATTGATGATGTGTTAATCTTTTCTCCCAATTTAGATCAACATTTTAAGCATATTAGGGCTTTGATCAATAAGGTAAGATAGAATGGCTTAATAGTATCTCCCTCTAAAATTGCTCTTTTTTAGACTATTATTAGGTTTTTAGGGTTTGATATTCACAATGGTACAATTACCCCAATTAAAAGGTCAACTGAATTTGCTTCTAAATTCCTAGATGAAATCCTTAATAAAAATCAATTACAAAGATTTTTAGGGAGTTTAAATTACATAGCAGATTTTTTCCAAGACCTTAATATTTTATGTAAACCTTTGCATCAAAGGTTAAAGAAGAATCCTCCTAAATGGTCTGAACTACACATATATGTAGTTTGGCAAATCAAGGAGAAAATTAAGGAAATCCCATGCATACATATAGTAGATCCATTATTTCCAAAAATAGTGGAAATAGATACATTTGATGTTGGTTTTAGCGGGATCCTTAAACAAAAATTAAATGACAGAGAATGCATTGTCCAATTTGTGTCTAAGCACTGAAATGAATGTCAAATGAAATATTCCACAATTAGAAAAGAAATTTTAGCCATAATTTTAACGATTTCCAAATTTCAAGGGGATTTATTAAATTAGAAATTTCTTTTAAGGATAGACTATAAGGTTGCAAAAAATGTTTTAGAAAAGGATGTTAAAAATTTGGGTTCAAAACAGATTTTTGCTAGATGGCAATCAATTTTATTTGTTTTTATTTTGAAATAGAGCATATAAATGGGTCATCCAATTTACTCCTTGATTTCCTGACCCATGAATTCCTGTAGGGAGATGCCTCCTAAGAAGGATAAAGGAAAGGGGAAGGAGGCCCCTCCAAAAAAGGGCCTTATAAATGTTTGATCTTAACTTGCTGCCAGAGCCCCCAAATCCAATGTTCCTTTAGTAATTAAGGATGAACCGTCTTTCGATTCATCTAAAACCAATGAAAACCCAAATGAGGGCAAACACTATAAAGAAAACCCTAGTGTGCTAAACACTAATGTCATAATAACCCCAGAATTGAAATGTTCCTATTCCATTAAAACAGGACCAAAAGGAAATAGTGGTTCGAAAGAAACGACACTAGAATGTAGAAATTATTGAGGTGGCAACTTCTTTAGGGAAGGAAATAGTCCCTCAAAATGTTTTGACAAAATCTATGTTTTATGTAAAGGGAATTTTCAAATGTCTTTTCAGTAGAAAAGGGAATGTTTGAAAATGATCCTTATAATTATGCTAGAAAAATATTTTATAAAAATTTTAATTATGTTACTTACGGTAGTCTAAAGACTATTGAATTTTATGAAAGGATCTTAAGTGAAACAAAATCAATTTCATTTAAGCATTTCCAAAACAGTGGAGTAATCAGTTACTCAACCACTAGAATTCATAAGGTCATCAACCTTAATGAATGGCTTGGAAATCCTACCTAATGTCAAAAGTTTAAAGTTAATTCTTTGGACCCTCTCACACCATACCTCCATGCTTTTAATTATTTCGATTATAACAAGCATGGTGGAATACCTCTTTCAAAATGAATCAATAGAGATCCCATACATGGCTAATCTTTTTTGAAAAATGTTCTTAAAAAAACCTTCCCTACTAGTTTGCACACTGGTAGGATGAATTTAGAGCAACCAATGAGATAATTCATGAAAATGCCCAAAAGGGATTTAATTTGTTCTTAAAAAATTATACACCCAGTCCTTATGAGCAATCGTTTAATAAAATGATGCTATACTTTATGCACATCAGCATATCTTGGGTAATGACCTGGTTCTATGAATTTAAGAAAGACAATGATACCAAAACTACCATTTTAACCAGAAGGTTTAAAGTAAAATGGTGGGATGGTTTTAAAATGTGGAACAAGGTTGAAGAAAATGCAATCCTTAATTAGATTAAAAGGTCATCAACCAATGTTCTAACAAATGAGTAAGAAATGCAGATCCCTGTCCTCCATAATAAAGGATTCCTAATGTCCTCCATGGCTAGGGTAAATTCTCCATACTATATGAAGCAATTACTGGAGGAAGCCTTAGGAAGCTTGAAAGAATCAACCAATGAAGATTCCACAAGATCAACCTACAATGGAGAAAGCAATGAAAACGATTGCTATGGTATTGATTTAGTAGAACCATAGGAATTCGATGTAAGTATTTCTTGTCCTTGATAGCGAAATACATAGAATTTTAATGTATTTACTATTTAAATGTGCGTATAGTATTTATATACTGTACTTTGTAGAATGTACAAATTATCAATGTAATGTCCTCTTGAATCTATTGTCTCATATGGTAGAGTTTAGACCAAAATGGGTAGGACCATCTACTGAAAACAAATTTGGAATTTACTGTCTCCTACAACATTTACTGTTCACTACAGTAAAAAGAAGAAATTTTTTCTTTAAAATGAGGAAGCAGGTCCATTTGAAACCAATCTTCCATTTCGGAACCTCTCTCTCTCTCTCTAAAACACTTCTTCTGATATACACTCTCTCTTCCTTTCTTCTAACCTTTCTTTATCTAACCTTCCTTCTTCTTCTTTAATGGTCTAATCTTTAGACAAACCTTCCTTCCATACACACTTCTTCTCTCCTCTTCTCTTCTTAACATATCATTCATCTATGACCTTCAAGTCATAGATAAACCTTAGTACTCTATAGTACTCAGGTAATGTTCTAACATATTTTCTCCTCTTACTTCTACTTTTCTTCTCTTTCTTCTACTTCTTTCTTAATGTTAATGAGTATGTAATGTTATTTTCTTTATGTGTCTGTACATATGCTCTTTTATATAATGAAACGAATGTTTTATGTTATATCTAGAACATACCCCACTAACCTTGGCTTTGCCGCTTGTGGTGGTTGAATGTTCTTGTCCTTTATTTATTTAATGTTTTAATGTATTAAACCTCACATGGACTAGCTAAGCTTCCATTTGGAGGTTTTAGTTTATATCTTTGGTATATGGGCTAGAAACTGGTCTTAGAGGGCTAAAGGTTTCTAAAAGAGACACCTTGGAAGATCTTAGTGATTGTTGGTGTTTTCAATGAGACTTGAGTAACAACACCAAGTATGAAGATATTTTAAATAATATATTTTTATTCAATGCTTTTGTGTATATTTAATGTTTTAATTTATATAATGCTTTTGTGAAAAAGCAATTCATGTTAATGCTTTTGTAGTATACTCTTATTGATTCTTTAACTCATAAATTTAATTCCCTATACCCTACATGATTAGGTACATCCTTTGAGCCTTATCAACCATAAGCTTTGTCTTGCCAACATTAAATTTTAACGCACATGCCTTAGCAACATTGGTCAATGAAAGCTCCAACTTGGCTATAAATAGTGAACTCTAAGGCCTACCTAGGAGACTAGTGGCCCTCCCAAGTAATGTTATCATACCACTGGTCGCCCTGGTATTGAGACAAAGCTAACTAAACTAGAACTCCTCTTCCATTTCATATAAGTGTTCTAATGGATGTAGAAGATGTGAAGGCATAGTATACCCATGAAAAGTGGCAATCTCACATGATACTCCTGCTTCAATATTAGAACCCTCCATTCTCCTTTGATGAGGAATCTTAGCAATTGGGGGAGGAAGGATTCTAGGTGATTTCATAAGCAAAGGAGCATGTGTTGAAGGAGGAATAACATTAGTAGCTTGGACACCATTTGTAGACTCACCATCAAATGTGACATATGTGCTATCGCCATATATACGTATAGAAAGCAAAACATCAACATGCATTTGAATTTCCCCTTCCTCTAAGTGTGCTAACCCATTATCATTATCATTTTTATCGCATTGTCTTTATCATTATCCTCATCTATATCACTACACTCACTAAAATATTAGGACTCATTGTAGTTGCCATCTACCTATATTTTAGAGTCCTCATCATCATCATGTGTCATGGAGTTATCCTTGTTCTCATCAACCTGATTAGGAGACCCATTGAAATCCACTAACTCTACATCATCCTATCTATCTACAATCACAAGAGGTATTAGACAATCTTCTAAGCGAAGTTGCTTCCCCATTTCGTACTAATTTAGGAGAGAATAAGTAATAGCTAGAGTAGAACTAGATTTATTGGTGTCTCCTGAATCATGTGAGGATGGTATTTGAGTCATATTACCTTTAGTTGTAGCTTGCAATAGAATGTATATCAAAATCAAACAAGGAATTGCATGTGTCTCTATATAACAAGTGAAGGGTTATTCAGTGATAATACCTCATGTATAACAACATAACTTGAGTTATCTTTAGTTTGTACTTAAGTTACATTATCTTCAAACATAGCCTACAAAAGAAAGCTTATGATAACTAAGACATAACAAATGAGAATATACAAAATAAGTGAAAGGGTTCAACAATAGTACCTCATGAATGCACAAGAGCCTGATATGCTAAGTAGACAGTAAAGCAGGTAACGAATGGTTATCCTTTACCTTTGTCTCAAAATTACAAGATGACTTTGACCCACTCTTAGGAAGTTGAAGATAAAACTCATTTCCATTGATGACTAACTCTTCGACCTCACCATCTACCTTAGCAAAGGCATAGTCTCAGAACACTTGTAGACAATTAGCCAATAAGTTAATCACCCAACAAAGGCTACCCCAATGCAATCATGAGATGGAAAATATATTTGATGCACATGTGGATGAATAGCCATGTAATCTTGCGGCGCAATTGATTTACAATAAGCATTAACGTCCTTCTTAATACTAATACAACAAGGAACCTTAGTTAACTCGAACTAACAGGCAACTCATCGAAGTGGATACACCATCACACTTCATTCAAGAAAGCAAGTAGAGGAGCCCTTCCACTCATGAAGTGAAGGAAGAGCCCCAGGTATACACCAGAGAAGTAAGCTAGCCTCCACTTGCATAAGCTTATCATGAGCTCCTAATAAATTCACCAAGTCACTAGAGCTTAAAGGATAAAAATGAAGATAACCCTCATACCTTGCTAATTTATTCACATGAGGTTGAAAGGTAAATTCGTTAACATCTATCACCCAGGCCAGCAATTGTGCATGTTTCCTTTTAGTCCATGCCTAAGCTCGAGGATGAGCAAGATTTAACCTTTAATCATACTTAGAGGTCTAGAGTGGTTCTTATAACACTCTAAAATAAACAACTATAAGAATACCTAGTTCACATGAGATAACACAGTATAATGCCCTTTGAACACACCAAAGCTTGATGATACAAATCCAAACAGTGGTATAATGAGCCTAGACAAAAGGGTCTTAGTGTAAAACACATGCCTTGGGTGATGTAAATCACAAAGATGAATAGCTATGGATTGACACTATCTTTTAGCCTACTAGGAAGCACATATAGAGATAGCCAAAAAGCGAGGAAACTTCAAGCTTGTACCTGAAATAAAAACACACAAATTAAAACAATTTAGCAAGGTAAATGCAAATATAATCCAAATGCATAACAAAGTAGGATATAAGTACTTGCATCCATGACAAGGTCCAGCAATTCGTAAACCATCATCCCACTCTTTGCCCTCAAATAAGTATTTCAGCCATAATGTCAAACTAGCCTTCTTACTACTTCCTTAGTTGCCTTCATAGCAGTCTCTAAGGTAGACAGCAACCCATTCTCTCTTAAAGATATGGTAGCGAAAGTGATGTTAACTTGCCCGAAGTCACGCAAATCTTCTAAAGTTGGGGTAAACTCATGCCATGCAACTACGAAAGTATGTGTCTGCATATACTCCACCGAGAAATAATCGCCTGCCATATTTTCATATCCTCTATATGAGGAAAGTCCAAGCTCCAAGTGACGACTATAGGATGGTAGACTCCTACCTTAGTTAAAGCTACTTTATATGCTAGATTATCCACAATATACTTCACCCAATCACGCCAACCAGTCACCATCTGCCTAGTGCATAAGAATTGAGTATGTAAGAGAGGCAGCTCCATCCTCTGATTTCTAAATCGTAGTGTAAAGCTCTCCTGTATGGGAACTTAAGTTAAGGAAAAGGTTCTTCTTTTATGAAATTTAACTCCCATCAACAAGATGCACGTAGAGATCACGCTTCTTTGTATTTTCCTAGAAGAAATCTTTGGCAATAACTACATTTGGCCATTTATCACGGGGAGAAGATACTGCTGGTACCTAAACATCTAAACGGCCCTCAAGGTTTTTTTGGTTGCCAGCATTAGCATTTTTTTATTGACTTTTTTGAGACTCTTTAGCCATTTATGAAATAGCAGAATTACAAATTGAAAGCAACAATAAAGTCACTATTACAGACAGTAGACTCTACTACCTACCCTCTGAAATGGTGTCAATAGCGAGGGTGCTTTCCTTATGGCTGATATTGAGGATTAAAGCTATAGAGACTTCACAAAGAATTTAAGAGTAAATGGCTATATTATGTGAAGATCCAATTATCAAGACCCAGATTTTATTTGATTGGGGACCAATGTCGTGAAGCCAGTGTAATGGGAAAAGCGTGTTAGGGCTCTCTAGTATTACTACTCTGATAATCAAGTTAGAATGCTGAGTGAGAGTTAAGAGATAGTTAAAAGAATAGTTAAGAGGCTAAAAAGTTTAGATCCCTTTACTAGTAATTGGCTTTGGATATTTATAGGGAGTACCAATGTGTGGTTACTCTCAGAGAATACAGGGCTCCTCTATGGTTATTCTTGGAAAACATGGAGCACGTATGTGATTGCACGTTTGGGGTGTTCAAGTAATGAGAGAGTGAGCGACTCAGTTAGTAACGAGTCCTATCTACAATTAACCGAGTCAAGGGACTATTGGTAGGAAGGCCTAGATTTCACTTGCACTCTTGATCAAGCTTCCTTCCTATGTGAGAGAAAATATGGGTTTAGACTGGGCCTAAGCTTGTAACCGAAATGACCTATCAACATTTGCCTCCCATTGTCTTTGGTGGCTATACAACAAAGAGAGTATATACCAAATGAGCCATTAATATATATACATGTGGGTGTATAAGCCAATCTAGGGGGTCCAACTTGTGGTCTTGAGCTGCAAACCAGAGTGGAAATGATGTCTAAGCTATTTTAAGGGCACTGATGGTTTTGGTGAAATTGTTACGTCATACGCAGTGGTAGGAACTGTTAAGTGTAGAGATGAACTGAAGAGGTGTGACCTCTAAGGTCATAGAACCAAGGACAACCTTCACAAGGTGTACTAGTGACCCTCAAGTTAAAATGAAGAGGTGCGACCTGTTTCAAGGAGATGAAATAATGGGAAGGCCATCCAAGTGTCCATCAATTGACTTCTTAAGGAAGTTTCAATTTAATTTATCTTTACGCGTGTGTGTTTGAGTACATCAAATGCTAATGAACACAGGTCGAGCATTACATGATTGACCCCAATACAATGGTTATACATAAATGCATCTTGGTCATTCATTTTAACTTAGCACAATGTGTCAAGATCTCCTTACCTAAGCTCCTTTCAATAGGGTGTTGCTTCAATATCCGCTTACCTCAATATTCATGCTCGGCTATAAATATCTAAACCAAAGGGAGAGAAATACCTTTGCTTTACTTGAAGTGCATTATCTCCTCTGATTTACATTAAAGTTCTTCGACTATTTCTAACCCATTTCTTAAACCCACATTTTCTCCTCAAGTATGTTAGAAATTGGATCAAATTTATCCCACACCATCATAGAGCAAGGGCTTGTGTCGGCATTGGAGCTTGAGAGGTCTATTCCCACGTACCCCCCAACAAAGAAGTGATGGTAGCAATGGTAAATTATGACACCGGGTCCAATAGCACAACAATGACAATAGAATTAAGTAGGCAGCTAACTATCGATGAGTTTATAAGGGACATCTATGACAATGACGACAAGGGTAAGAAACCTTTGGTGCCGCTATATGGTAGCATTGTAGTTAGCAACAACAATCTCAATAGTGTTTAAAGAAAAATTTCTGACATTGACATCTAGAGTGTATCCTCATACTTAAAGCCTATGCTAGAAGGGTAGCGAGTGGTCAAGTTGGGTTTACTCAACAAGGCTGCTTTGGCAGTAGAGCAAGAGTTCTTTGTATACTATAAACTCTTTAAGTTTAGAGTCCAATTACCATTCTCAAAGCTCTAGAAAGCATTCTTTAATTACCACAAAGTCAGCCCCTATCAACTCGTCTTAAATTTATCCTAAATCATAGGATACGACCCATGCTAAAGTTGTTTAGGTACTTCTACACCATCAAGAGGAACAAGTTGGTGATAAGTTGGTACTATCTGACTTGCTAACCAGAGTGCAAGCGATTTAAAGGCTTGGCTTCCTTTATCCATGGATGGAAGGACAAGTTCGTTAAAATCAATTTGGACAATGACCTTGATTTCTAGAATAGATGGGTTGAGCTAATCGAGACTGGGCCCATAGATCTCCTAGACAACAATAGATGGGCACCCATTTTCTTGATGAGGTAATTAAGCAAGTCGCGACAACTGTACGATGTTGAAATGATCATCATCATACAGTTTAAGATCGAGGTCATCTTATAGGAAACATAAGAGAAAGTTCCTTCTAATGAGTGAGAGGATAAGGAGTAAGAAGAGGAGAGTGAAGGTATTATTTGTTACTCTATTGTCGTGCTGATGTGGATTGAGCTAAAGAGATCTACCGGTTGATTACTTCATAGGGGAAGGGCTCTTATCAACTTAGGCTCTACACGATGCTTGTTTCTTCCTTTGACTGTTGACTTTATTTTCTTCAATTTGTTGTTTCAATGTAATTCACTATTATTTTCTTTTCTAGAGATGCAACTTAACAAGGTAAGCATAGCCCGGCTTTGAGCATAGACTAAGGCCATGGCAAGAAGCAAAAAAGATGACCAAGGCCAAACTGACAAGGTTGCCCCTCCCCAACTGAAGGAAAGGGGGGTAAAGATCAGGGAGTCATAGCCAGTCTAGAAAAAATGTCCTATCACTAAGACCATTGGGAAAAGCAAACTAATTGTGAAATCCATTGCACCCCCCACAACCTAAGAAGAGGTTAAGAGAGGAGGATGTCACCACTAACTATAGGGGCGAAGGGGGCACTATTGGAGCCAGCTAATATGTCCAAATCGATGAAGATGCACCCAAGGACCCTTCAGCTAACCTCACTTAGAAATGAAGGGTGGCAATTAGCTTCAACACAGTAGTCCAAGCTACTCAAGCTAGTTGAGGGCTTTAGGAGCAATCTCCCTAGCCCAACACTCTACGTAGGCAACCCTTAAGCCTAAATACCTTGTCAAGTTTTATAAATCTCAAGCTTGGATGTACGAATGAGGGATAAGGCTATAGGGAACCCTAAGCTATGCCACCAAATCATGTCCATGTGGTGCTTCTACTAGATTGGGGTAAGATTGGTGCACTAAGGTGTAAGCTTATACATGATAATGTGGAAACCTTAGTGCAAACTTAACTGTACAAGGTTTATCTCTCTCATCTTCTTTCTTTCTTTTTTTTTTTTTTTTTCATGTTATCTTTTGATTTGCTCTAACATTTCTTTTGATGTTTATAGACCAACACATTGATGATTATGCTCTACTAAGCCCTTTAGGAGGAGAGAAGGAACGTAGGTGCTCTTCGCCTTAACTATGAGGATTTCTAAGCAAAGAAACAAGATTTCTTTAACCAAACTATAAATCTATTGCAAAGGGCCCAAAATCTAAAGAATGTTGAGGCTTTATATTGAAAGAAGGTGGCCACCTTAAAAAAGCTCATCAAGTAGACCCAAGCTCAAATGGATAAACTAGGACATTAGACCAAGGCTACTATCAACAAGAACAATGCTTTTCAAGATGAGTTTAACAAGACTCAGAAGTTAAGGGAAGAGATTATGAAGAAATCAAACAACCTCTCCAAACAACTACTTGGAGTGAGGGATGAGTTAAAGGTGTTAAAGCCTTTGGTCAAGTCATTTAAGAGTAAGGAGAAAGGATATAAGAGAAGGATCACAAGTGATGTGCTCAAAATCCAAGATTAAGCACATGAAAAACCAATTTGAAAGACAATTAGACAATGTCAATCAAACTAGTTCAACAATTACACAATTCCTCAATATTTATGAACCAATTCCCACAACAAGGATGAGACCAAGAATGAATCCAAGTATGATGATGCTCTACTACCAAACTATGACGTGCCTAAAAACCAAGATTAAGCACATGCAAATGAACTAAATGAACAACTCCAATTCACAAGATCAAACCAATTCAAAGGGGTCAAAAATTGCATGAACCCTAATTGAGGAATGATGAATCAAATGATAAAATCAAGGAAATGAAATCCACAAAGATGTTAATCCTTAATTGAATCAATTAACCAACTTAATTCCAAGAGAAATCCAATCAACAATACACAAATCAAACCATGATCCTCCTTACAACAAAGAAGCTCCATGCTACAAGAACAAGTACAAATTGATGGAATTAACAAGTGCTAAAAACCAATCAATTATGCAATGAAGGTTTGATTACAAAAGCAATAAAAAATCTGACCAAGAAGACTTCAATCCAACCCTAGATATGACTCACTAGAGATGAAAAGAAAACACAACAATTAAAAATTGATATGACTCACAATTTCCCCTTGTTGCACTCGCCACAATTCCAATTCTTAGGATTGAAATTGATAAGAGAAATTGAACTAGGAAGAGCCCTAATTCCCTCATATAAAGTGTATGTTCTATTATGAAAAATTGGCCTCCTCAAACCCTATTTTAAGCAAGTATTTATACTTGCTCCCTTTAAGGTTAGAAAATGCACAAAATTACAACTATGCCACTTTTAAGGTAGCCGGTCCTAAAAGACAATTATAAGAAAATGAAAGTATTCCAAAAGAAAGATTACAACATAAATAGTCCAAAGAAATAATTATAAATAAAAATAATCTTCATCATGCTAGCACTTCCATAGGATTCATCGGCTCGGCTCAGCTCATCGCCGGCTTAGGTCGGTCCGTGAATAACCTACAAGCTGATTCTAAGTGAGTTTGTCCATCGCCCTGTAAAGCATGATAAGTATTTTTGTTGGAATATAAAATACGTGAATAAGATAAAAGAGGTTAGTAAATGAATAATTCCAGGGTCGATTTGCTCAAAATGGGCCCTCATCGCCAAGATTCGAAATCCTTTAGTTCTTACCCTAATGATAAGCCTTATCAAATTTTGATTTCGATCATCTCCTCGGGCCTCAAAAAGATTTGTCCTCAAATCCGGTAGATCAAATGCAATAGAGACTTTGTTTTCTACTAGCAATCCATCTGAAAAAGTATCTCTGCAAAATCCCAATATTTGAAATACTACAGGTGGTGATTATTTTCTCTCCTCCATTTCTAGGATGTATCTCATCTACAACACAAATAATGCTCCATTACCCACTAAAGTCGCCCATGTATTAACCTATTCCACTGAAACCGTTTCCTCCTTTTCTAACTTATATGTATGCCACTGATCCTCATGGTTTTCTAATGGTTGGCCCAACTGCTCATTGCCATTTGAAACCACTGAAGGTGAACACAACAGTCTCTGAACAGTCTGGCTCTCTGATGATAGACTCATTTGACTCTGACCCTCAGAATCCTCCAATGGTTTACTCAACTACTCATGAGCCTCTAGTATCTCTTGAGGTAAACATAACTGCCCTTGAACATTTTCCTCCTCTAATGATCTGCTCATCTGACTCTGTTCATTAGGATCTTCTGAAGATTAGTACATCTATAACTGAAAAATTTTGTGCTCTAAGGGTTGGTTCAACTGCTCATGGCCCACTGACGATCTACTGATTTGTTGTTGAACCCTTTGAACCTCTGAAGGCGACACCGAATTTAGAATAATTCATTTTCCCTCCTTCTGGAATACATAAGTATTCCTAAAGCCATCATGTAAGGCCATCATGTAAGACCCTCCTGTCATATAACCAAGGTCTGCCAAGCAATATATGGGATGTACACATAGGTAGAATATCACACTCAATTTCATCACAGTATTTATCCCCTACATTGAAAGGTACCCTAGCTCTTTGGGTCACATGTAAACTCCCCTAATCACTAAGCCAATGCAATTTATACTGTTCGGGATGTGGAGTAGTGACAAGTTTTAGTTTTGATACTAACGATGCTGCTACCACATTGGTACAACTACCACCATCGACTATAAGGACACATAAATTTCCTTGTACCCTACAAAAAGTATGGAACAAGTTTTCCCTTTGCTCATCATCCTTAGTAGTAAATGTAGTCAATGTTCGACGCAATACATTAGCATAATGAAACATCTCACTAGACATGATTGTATTCAAACCCAACAATACAATAATTATCTTCACACTTCCACGGTTGAAGTACACAACCAAGCCACGTATGAAGTACACTCAGCTACTTTCAAGTAGATAGAATTAAATTCAAGAACAAGTATTTAAGTAACTAGTTCAATTACTTTCACACTTTAATGACTTGTTTGAATTTCAAATTCTACTACTCACTTTCCTTTTTCTTGCCTTGGTTTCTCACCACTTAAACACACAATTGGCAACAATTAAATACATATAAAATACTCAATTCACCACCACACAACTCCCCTTCTACTTACGGTCCCAATATGCTCATGCCACTAGCAACAATTATCTTTATAACACAAATAACAATCAATGCCAACTATACACACCCTTCACTATGTTTACAAAAACACAACACTACATACACTCCTCTTCAAGCCACGGTGCACTTTCCCCACTTCCACACAAATATCAAACCGCAACTTCAACAACAAAGGCAACTCAATTTTCAAATTCAAAATGAGTTCAATAATTGCAATATTCCACAAATGGTAAGAGGCTTTTTTCAAATTCAAAAGATACACGATTAACTATGACTTAATGTGTATTTGAGATTTCAAATTGACCTCTTAATGTACACTTTCAATTCTGATTTAAAATATGAAAATACTAATTGTGATTCCTCCAATTTCCGAAAATGCACACACTACACAATTCTATTTCACAATTGAAACACCATTCTTCCCCATCACGGTTTATTATCCATGCACTACACTCTCACACTTTAGCCTCAATGTGCAACACCTTACTCCACACAATTCCACAAATTCATAAATGGCAATTCCCTCACTCAACACACAAACACAATGCCAACAATTCAATACTCCTTTTTACACCACAATTCATACACATACAACCACGATGCAACAACCTCCACAATTTTTTTTTTTTTTTGTAAGCACAACTCTACACATAGTACTTCAAAGTATACACTTCCTTGCCACTATAAAACACCAAAGCAAACCGCAACTTATACAAGGCAGCAACAATTCAAAGTTGAAAATCAAACTACTTCACTAATTGCAACCCTTCCACAATTGGTAAGAAGTAATTTTCAAATTCAAACAAACACACATTAACTCCTTCACTCTTAATGCTTGTTTTGAAAATCAAGTAACTTCTATTCTTACACACTACTTAAATCTGGAAATTGCAAATGCTCTCCCCAATTTCGAATTCAAACAATGTAAGAATCACAATTCTCTTCCCACACAATTGCACTTCCGAAATTGCATTAAAAAAAATGCACTATCTTTCCCCTTTCCTTTACGGTGAATTCCACAACAAAGAGGCTTCAACAAATATTCAAAAATCACTCAAAAAGCACTAACTTCAACTTCCCAAACAAGACAATCATGCCACTTCAAGCAATCACATAAAACAATTCAATTATCTACTTTCAATTTCGGAATCAAAAGTAAACTCAAGAACCCTAAATTTCCAAAATTCAATTCGCAAATCCCTCCCCTTAAACCTCAAGCTCTGATACCAAAAGATGATATGCCAAAAAACTAAGATTAAGCACATGCAAAACCAATTTGAAAGACAATTAAACAATGTCAATCAAACTAGTTTCCAAATGGTGACAATTCTCAATGTTTATAACCGATTCTTTAAACTAGGATGTAATCAATCTTAATTCAAAGCATGATGATGCTCTGATACCAAATTATGATGTTCCTAAAAACCAAGATTAAGCACATGTAAATGAACCAAATGAACAACTTTAATTCACAAGATCAAACCGGTTCAAAGGGGTCAAAAATTGCGTGAACCCTAATTGAGGAATGATGAATCAAATGATAAAATCAAGGAAATGAAATCCACAAAGATGTTAATCCTCAATTGAATCAATTAACCAACTTAATTCCAAGAGAAATCTAATCAACAATACAAAAATCAAACTATGATCCTCCTTACAACAAAAAAGCTCCACGGCACAAGAATAAGTACAAATTGATGGAATTAACAAGTGCTAAAAACCAATCAATTATGCAATGAAGGTTTGATTACAAAAGCAATAAAAAATCTGACCAAGAAGACTTCAATCTAACCTTAGATATGACTCACTAGAGATGAAAAGAATACACAACAATTAGAAATTAATATGACTCACAATTTTCCCTTATTGCACTCGCTACAATTCCAATTCTTGGGATTGAAATTGATAAGAGAAATTGAACTAAGAAGAGCCCTAATTCCCTCATGTAAAGTGTATGTTCCATTCTGAAAAATTGGCCTCCTCAAACCCTACTTTAAGCAAGTATTTATACTTGCTCCCTTTAGGATTAGAAAATGCATAAAATTATAACTATGCCACTTTTAAGGTGGCCAGTCCTAAAAGACAATTGCAAACAAATGAAAGTATTCCAAAAGAAAGATTACAACATAAATAGTCCAAAGAAATAATTATAAATAAAAATAGTCTTCATCATGCTAGCTCTTCTATAGGATTCGTCGGCTCGGCTCAGCTCATCACCGATTTAGGTCGGTCTATAGATAACCCGCAAGCTGAGTCTGAGTGAGTTTGTCAATCGCCTTGTAAAGCATGATAAGTATTCCTATTGGAATATAAAATACATGAATAAGATAAAAGAGGTTAATAAACGAATAATTCCAAGGTCAATTTGCTCAAAATGGGCCCTCATCACCAAGATTCAAAATCCTTTGGTTCTTACCCTAATGATAGGTCTTATCGGATTTTGATTCCTATCAACAAGTTTAGAGGACGACCTTAAACTTCATTAGACTTAGATTGAAGAGTTCAAGCAAAAGGTCGGTATAATGAAGAAAAAGTTCTATAATGAGATCATAAATGGCGATGAATGGGTAAAGCTATAAGCGAAGGTATACACTAATGGTTTGAAGTAGCTAAAGTGACCATCCTTAAGCATCACCTGAAGCGAAATCTCAACAAGTTAGAAGATGACGACAATGCTCCTGCAAGTATTTACCTACCCTTTGTTGATAGGTTACCACACAAGTATTTACTAGGTCTTAGACTTCCTCAATCAAATTTAAATTAGCTCATACACCGATCTCATTCATTAGTATGCCCATAGCCTGAATACGCACATTAGAGAGTTCTAGCTTAACTGGTAAGACTACTATTGATCTTAAAGCGAGCTTGAAAGGCATTTACCCTATTGCCGTTCTATGAGTGGTTCGATATCCCCATAGGATGTACGAGAGTTCATCCACCCACCTACCTTTTGTGTGGTCCAGCCTTTTCTTTACACTATTCAAGATGACCTTGTTTATTGCCCCAACTTGGCCATTGGACCGAGGGTGAGCTACTAAGGTATAATGGATTTTAATCTCCTTCTCTAAACAAAATTCTCTAAACCTCCCATTTTCAAACTAAGTTCTATTGTCGGTGATTATGGCATATAGCATGTCGAACCTACTAACTATGTTATTTAGAATGAAAATTTACACAATCTTTTTTATTATTTTAGCCATTGCTTCTCCTTTTACCCATTTGGTAAAATAATCAACAACTATGATGATTAACTGCCATTGGCCAATGGCCTTAGAAAAGGAACTCAGGATGTCGATCCCCCACTATGTGAAGGGCTAAGGAATCATAATGGGTAGATGATTATTGCTTGGAAGTCAATCTATGTGGGATATGCTTTGGCATTAGACACATTTCTTAACCAACTCCTTGGCATTACTCTTCATCATAGGCTAGTAGTCGCTAAGATGAAGGGTTTTAACATATAGAGCTTAACTCTCAATATGACTGTTGCATATGTCAGCATGCAACTCATCTAGTACATGCTAGGCTTCTTCCAATCTTAAACATTGGAGGTAAAGCAGGTTGAATCCCTGATAATAAAGCTGGTCCCCAATGAGTGTATACCAAATTTTGGTGTGGTTTTGAAAAATTAAAATTTTAATTGAGTAATATTTTGATTTTATGGCTACAATGGATAATTGAATTAAAAAGGAAGAAAATGAATCAAATTTTATTCAATTTAAAGCTGAGTAGAAGAAGTTATGAGTTTTTGAAGATAGACATAGGCCATAGACACGACCATACCAAGATTGTGTTGAAAATTGAAGCTTGAAAAAACAAAAGTCGAGAGTTACACGAGGGTGAGACATGATCATGTCTATTGGTCATGTATCTTTTGGAGATAATTATTTTGAAACATAACCATGTCTAGGTTGTGTCAACGGCATATTTCAATTTTCTAAAATTTTGATCAATGATTTTGACACAACTCAAAACATGACCATGTTAGATAGTGTATTGGCCTAAAAATAGAGTTTTTGACACTTGAAATATAAAGGACGAGAAAATCGACCTCATAACTTTTAGAAGACCTTTTTTAGTGTTTTAGAGTTCTTTTGAGATAATAGAAGAGTACTTTCTTTTACTTCAAGAATTAGGATTTTTCTTTGATTTCTTTGATGATGCATGCCTTTAAATCATTAAGAATTTATGATATGAACATGATTATAGCTAAATTTTCATAGTATCAAGATTTGTGGATTCTAGGATTATTATGTGACTAGCTTCAATGCTATTTAATGAATTCTTTGATTTCTTAATTGAAGCATGTGTTCTTGATTTTTTTTTAAATTAATATTTTCTAGGCTATTATTCTAATTAATTGATATTATACATTATGATTGAGAAATCTGATATATAATTAGATATAACATGTTTAAAGGGAATTAGTGTAATCTTAGAGATAATTTATATAATTCTTCCATAATTGATTAATTTTTTTTTAGGGAATTCATTATTCTTAATGTAATCTTTGAAATATGCTATTGTGAAGAGATTCAAATAAGTATTTTTAAGATTAGGGTTAATAAGTTTGAGAAAGTTATTAAACTAATTTAGAAATTCTCTTAATCAA
Source organism: Laguncularia racemosa (assembly GCA_037954665.1). NCBI lineage: Eukaryota > Viridiplantae > Streptophyta > Magnoliopsida > Myrtales > Combretaceae > Laguncularia > Laguncularia racemosa. The sequence continues at coordinate 2,268,435 of JBBMOL010000024.1, read as the reverse complement.
TGAAATTAAAGAAGGATTTGAATAAATTTTGTTGATGTCATATAATAATCTTAGTGAAAACAAAGTCTAGTTACTTGTTTTGTTATCTTAAAGTTAATTATAATTTGTTTTATTCTTCTTTCTTTTAATTTAATTTTTAGTTCATTAATTAATAATTAGTTATAGGTTTTAATTTAATCAATCTTTACAATTTATCAACTAGATAATTGGGTGTAGGTTAGTATTAGTATTCAAAATCCCTATTAGACAATATCCATATTAAATTCACTATATTACAAAATTTGATAGGCATACTTACCTTGCATCAAGTTTTTGGTGCCATTGTTGGGGATTTTGATATTAAGAATATTGATCACATTATTAATTTAACCATTTTTTTTTTTTGAAGTTTCTTTTCCTTTTCAACAATTCATAACCAAAGTACTCCATTGGATGCACTAATCTTTGATCTAGAGATTGAAAAGATAGCTAGGCATTTGTATAAAATAGTTAGGCAAACAGTAAAGGAATTAAATCAAGATTCACTTTTAAGAATTAAGGAAAAAGAGGAAGATGATAAGTTGGAAATTATGGGTGATAAAAACTAAAACCAACAATGGACTATGTTCGATTACTCAAAACCCTCTTTAGTTGGAGCAGACTCCAATAATGTTAAGCCATTTGTTGCTATGAACAATTTTCAAATTCAACCTCAAATCATATAAATGGTGCAACAATTTGTCCAATTTGATGGACTATAAGATAAGAACCCCAATTTTCACATATCAAATTTCCTAGAGATCTATGATACCTTTAAGTTTTGATGACGCAATTAAATTGCAACTTTTTCCTTTCTCATTAATGGGTCGAGCAAAATAATAGTTAAATTCACTTCCAAGGAGATCCATTGCTACCACTAGACAGTTCTTGGGGGCTGCATTTTCAAGATGGCTCGGATTTTTTTTTAATTCGCCTCTATGCCTCTAACAGTAACCATGTACCCCAAGAACTTTCCTAAAGTAACCCGGAAAACGCATTTCTATAGATTTAGCTTTATGTTGAACTCCCTTAGGGTATCAAAGTTTTCTTGTAAATCCTCAATGTGATCATTGGGTTGCTTGCTTTTGAGGATCTTATCATCCACATAAACTTCCATGTTTCACCCAATCTATGATCCGAACATTGTAGTCACCAAACACTAATAAATTGCCCCTACATTCTTTAGTACAATGGGCATGATGTTGTAATAATATGTGTCGAAATTGGTGACAAATGAAGTGTGAACTTGACCGGGCTTATGCATTCTGATTTGATTGAAGCTTGAGAAGGCATCCATGAAGCTAAAGAGAACATGACCCAAAATTGAGTCGACTAGCTAGTCGATCTTTAGGAGGGGAAAGCAGTCTTTTGGATAAGCTTTATTTAAATTAGTGAATTGATGCACAGGTGCCATTTATCATTAGCTTTCTTGACCAGTATATAATTAGCCAGCTAAGTGGGGTAGGGCTCATCCCTTACAAAACCTGCCTATAACAACTTCTATATCTCTTTCTCAATCACCATTTACCTTTCAGGGATGAAATGGTATTTTTTTTATTTTATCATCTTGAGATAAGGTTAATTTTAAGGCGGTGCGTGATTATCTTTGAGGGATGCTTGGTAGTTCAATGTGGCTCAATTAATTGGGTATATATATGCAATTTTTTTTTCCTTAAGGGTGAGAGCCAAGATTTTATTCCTTCGGCCTACGGGGCAGTTTCAGACGATGTGGAACAGAGAATGGTTGATAATCGTCCATGTGAAGCTCGCTTATCATAAAGCTTATATGTCAGAAAGCAAGTAGATTTACCGTCACATGGGTTTTGCTAAGTTTCATATATATGTGCATGATCACATATATAAAGGCAGCTTGTTTGTTCTTTTCTGTTTTAATTTTTCCAAACTAAAAAGGACATATATATTTCTTCATGCAAAACACTAGGATAAAAGGCAGCAACGAGAGAAGAACCCGCTCCTTTCTTTTCGGATTGAATCGCATGGTTCTCTATTGAAGCCACCATCATGAGCCAGGAGTTCGGATCTAATTGATACCCTCTTTCGTAAGAGTTGTCGCTGCAAGAAAAAAAAAATGACCAGAACTTTTAAAAAATAATTACTCGAAGGAATCATTATTCTTCGTGAATTACGAAACCTGAAGGAGGCAAGCAATATGTGCAGGTGATTAGGGGTGGTCAATGGATTAGGCACGTGAGTACAAGTATGCGCGGATTCTGACTTGGGTAGCGTAGGTATAGGTATGTGAGAAAAATGAAAGACATGAGCACATGCAGGCTAAGCACACGGCACGCGAGGCACGTAAAGTTCATGGCCATCTAGACATGCAGACCTAATAATTATTTGAAATTAATGTTAATAAATTATTTTAATTTTTTTATTGTATAAAAATATTTGAATTAAATAATATTTTTATTTTAAACTAATGTTAATGAATGATTTTAATTTTTTTTTTGTTGTATAAAATATTTAAATTTAATAGTATAATTATGGTAACATACTCAAATATTGTTTTTTTTTTTAAATTGCATAAATATTATACCCATAAGATGAAGACACAGACTTGGTCCGCGCCTTCAATACAACTCTAATCCATCTCACCGTCCAATTTTTTATTCAATCTACTCTCATCACCGTTGATTTATAACACGTGATAACAATACAAAAATATAAAAATATAAATATGAAACACACAACACACAAAAAATAGCCACTAACTCAGATCTCATTTTTCTCTCATTCTTATGTTGAAAGGAGGAAGAAGGAGTGATTTTGCACAGGAAAAAAGGATTTGCCCAGATCTAGGTATTTCTGAATAGCTAATCTTAGTTGTGGTATGTTTTGTTTTAGAAAAGTTGAATTTTTTTTATTTGTGTTTGTACTTGATGTAAGATTTTACAAAAATGTTAGTATAATTGTATATTTCATAGAAAAGATTACTCAGTATTGTTATATTATAATTTATTAAATATTATTTGTATAGATGTTATATGCATAACGTGTAATATTAATTTTTGTATTAGAATGAGGATTGAGTACTGTAAAGAATGTGAAATATGTAGAATATGGAATAATTGTTACAATATTATATGAAAATTTAGAAAAAAATTTGGAAAAATATAATTTAAAAATAATTTCGAATAAATAGTTGAAAGAAAATTCGTTTGGAAATAACTGGATGAAAATTGAAATTGAAATTAAAATTAAAATGATAAATGCCAGGTAATTTTTTTAAATATTATTCTAATTTTTTTTATATAAATATTTTTTAAAATTATAATAAAATTATTGTGATGAAAATTTGTAATATTTGGAATGCAAAATTTTTTTACAGTATTGTAAAATGATACAGAAATGGTTGGATTTTTTAATAGAAAAAATGTTATTAAAAAAATGGACAAATTTAAAAAAAAAAAAATCATTTGCTAATAAAGGGGAAAAATTTTAATATTTGAAATATTATAGAAATTTAATTTTTTGTTGAAAATTTAGAAAGTTGTTATTGGAAATTGTCATATTTATTAAAAAGCTTATTATTTATATATACTATGAATAGGGGGAAAATGACTTATTATGTGAAGTTGATGATCTATACATTTGGAAATATTGTGGCCGGTAACTAAGAGCGAGAGTATGATAGGGATCCAGTAAAGAAGTTGAAAATGAAAAAAAGTCAAGTACAATGAATTTTTATACAAAATATGTCGTAATATCGAAGTTGATTCAACCAAAGTGGGGGTTAAGATAATTTATAAGCATACATGTTATGCGTTGATAGCTTTTAGAGACGATGGCGATGTTGAAAATTTTATTGAAATGGTTCAATCTTTTGGAGATTGTGGCATACAACAATTATTCATCAAAATTTCGAACAATTTGGGGAGACCCTCGATAAGGTAAACAGTCAATACAAGCAATCAGCCATAGTCATCACACCACATTGTAGAATTGCAGCTAGAGCCATCAACATTTCAATTCTCAATTCCAACCCTGATGGAAGTGAACGATGAGGATGAAATAGATAGAGCAGTTGCTCCAGTGTTACAGCAACCAGAGATACAGGATCCGTTCATGGTTCATGTGGGAGTGGAGGTCGCAACTAACACCGATGGTGGAATGGGTGTTGAGCAGGAGAGTAGCAATAACGAGGAGAGTTCGGATAAGGAAAATGACGAGAGTCAGAACGAGGGGGATGAAGTAGTGAAAGAAGAGTCTTCAATCATACATACCTACTCAAGATAGCCAATATATTGAGTAGAGCAGGCTGAACCACCTACCATGCTAATTAGAGATCCTGTTTCGTATTATAATTATGGGGCCGATAGTGGTTACATTTATTTTAAGTAGGAGCAAACCGTTAATTGCAGTGGTTCGAGTAGTAGTGACGATTTTTATAGGGGCATGAGATTCAGGACAAAAGCAAATCTCATTCAAGCAGTGAAGTCTTATCATATGAAGAACCATTGCAACTTCACTATTGTAGAGTCTAGTCCACTATTATGGTATGTTTATTGTTTGAGAAGGGACGACAATTGTAAATGGAGGCTTAGGGCATGAAAGAAGTTAGAGGGCATGTTCGTGGTGACGAGATTCAAGGGTTTATACTCATGTAATAACCCTCTAATTAGTCTAGATCACCCACAGTTGGAATGCAATCTCCTTACCAGCCGATTTGTAAATCTTGTTAGGGAGAATCTTTATATGAAGTTAATCGAGCTGACTTCTATTGTTGAACAGGAATTTGGCTACAAGATTAGTAGAAGATGGGTTTGGAAGGGAAAAAAAGGTGTCATCGAGCTCGTGTACGGGAATTGAGAGAAGTCTCACGATGAACTCCCAAAACTTCTCAATGTAATAGAAAATACAAATCCCGAAACACAAATAGATTGAGGGTGGAGCATATCGAGTACCCCCAATGTTCCACTTTGAAGTGAGTATTCTAGGCCTTCAGGCTGTGCATCGTAGCGTGAAGATTCCTCAAACCTATTGTTACTATTGATGCTACCTTTTTGTATGGGAAATATACCCACAAGTTGCTAGTTGCTTGTGGCATTGATGGCATCAATCATATACTTTGACTTGCATTTGCTCTAGTTAATTAGGAGACAACTGAGACATGAGGCCGGTTTTTGCAAAAACTGAAGGAATATGTCGTCGGCAAGTGTAGCAGTCCGAGAAGTAGCAAATAGATGGCGACCTCCATTTGTGGTGTGGTGGTTTTGCCTCTGACATGTTGTGAGCAACTTCAACTCAGCACATAAAAACACCCAATGCAAGAAGTTGGTCACATATGCCAGGTTGCAACCATAATCTCGCAAGTTGAATTATGTGATGGAGCAGGTAGGGATGATTTTGCTAGATGCGTTAGATTAGTTGACGACATGCCATTGGATATGTGGACACTAGCTCATGATGGCTACTATCAATTTGGGTATATGACCCCCAATGTTGTCAAAAGCTATAACTCTGTATTGAAGGGGGCTCAAGGGTTACCTGTGACTACTTTGGTAAAGAAAACATTTTACAACTGCGTCAAGTACTTTGTGTAAAAGCGAACAAAGGCACTGAAGAATATAGCAAAGGGTAGAATTTTCACCAAATATGCAACCCAAATGATCGATCGATGGAGTTCACGAGCTGGCAACCACAGGATCATCAACTATAGTAGGTATGATAGAGTTTTTGAAGTCCTTACCAATAGTCGCCGCATTGCCAGTAGGTTAAGGGGAGGGGGCTGAGCGCACGTTGTTGACTTTGCCCACAGTATATGCAGTTGCCAGATGTGGCAGATATACAAAATTCCATGCTCCCACTCATATGCAGTAGCTACCTCGCTCAGGCTTGATATGATGCATTTTATACCCGATTGGTATAGATGGACACATCAGGACAAAAAATATACAATGCACTTCATGCCCATAGGAGACGAGTTGGATTGGGCGCTAGTGCACTTCCCGAGACTCTACCAAAAGGGAGACCTCATACAAAAGAAGGGAAAGCTGAGGTGGAAAAGATATTACATGGAGATGGACATTAGGGAGCATCCAGTTCAAGTCGCATGTGGAATTTGCGGAGAGGGGGAGCATAATAGAAGAACGTGCCTACGTCGAAGTAATAATGGTAACTCACGAATACCACTAGATATTCTATTATGTTCGACATTGCATTTGTGATGCTAACATTAGCTTTTTCTCTTTTGCAGCTTAGGTGAATCTTCGACTACTTCATCTAATTCATTCAAAGACATGACAGAAAGGGGATGCTTCATATTCTGTATATATACATGCAATTTTTTCATTTATTGCAAAGTTCTTTTGAATGTCAATTTTTTGAACTGTTTGTTACATTTTATGAAATATTCAAAGACTATATACATATGAAAATAATTAAAAACCTATCCCCTACCCCTAGTGAAATGCTTAGTTAGCCAAGCGAAGGCATTAGATAGCTTTGCAGCTAATGTAGCACCTACTCTTAGGTAGCATGCTGATGGGGAGAACTGTCAAATGTTTGCGGTTACATGAGACTCCACTGATGTGGCTAATTCGATGATTCACCTTGCTCTATAGGTTACTTCCTAAGGTGTTGCCTCTGTGGAGCCAGTGGTATTGGTGTAAGACCACTAATAGAATGCCGATGTGGCATCTCATATTGGCTGAATGTAAACCTTGAGCTAAGATGCACCGCAACGGAATCAACATGTAATTTTCCTCTATGTCACCGCCCCTCGAGTGGTGAAGCATGAACTGAAGACTTTGAGTAGCTATTCTTACGCGACCATGTCTATGTCCAGCGATAGGTAAATCTATCATAAGGTGTCACCCTATAAGTATGAAAAAAACGTAAATTAAGGTTAACATGATCATGTAATTATTTGGACATTAATTAGAGTATATGTAAATCGTTCTTACCAAAAATCTAAGAACTGCCCCCGTGCAGCCAATGTAGCACCTACTTATCAACCCATACCATTATAGGTAGCTATCATGCACACCACAAAGGCTTTCCATAAGAATGGCTCGATTGACCCGCTGTTCCGACATGTTCAAATACACTTCATGTAGAATGGTCCAGTCGACATCAATCCAGCCATGTAGGTCGATTTCATGTAGCTCCGGCTACAAGATATATTAGAACCCGCCGAACTGCCTAGCCACTCAATCTAGGAAATGCCACTCAACAATGTGAAAACAAATGAGTGGCACTCAGGCCATCCAAACTCGCATGCGATCTTTGTAGAAATACGGTAGTATATTAATCAAATTTATGCCATACGTCTTCCATTTAACCTAAAAATAGTAAATTTTATTTACTTTAAATGATAAATATGATTAATTGCAAGGAAATAAATATGATTACTGAGATACTTGTGACATATTTTGCCTATCTAGCACATCTCGATATGCACTGACTACGTGAGTGGGGTGGAACTGTGTGTCCCTCCATATGTTCCACCTTGCCACTAATGGATATCCAGCTGGTATAGATAGTTCATCTCGACTAATTGGTGTGATGTGGGGAAATCTATCCTAAGCCCACACCTATAGCAATATGACTGCCCCTCCAATCTCATGTGTTGATAGTGAGGACGCGACATATAGTTGGCGATACAACTAAGCCAGACATGCAGCCCCCTAGCTATATGTCCCATTGATGTCGAAATGTTCCAACAATGGTAACCACATCGCGTGCATGAAGACATTGGATTTATCGACGAAGATAAATCCCCTTAATAGCTGTAGAATGTATGCACGAGTAGGTCGATGTATGTGCTCCACATTGGTATCCGATGGGATTAGCCAGAACATATCGTAGAGCCATATCATACTAATGCGCTCGCCTCTATCGTTGGACCCGAATCTCGTCCTAAGCAGTTCCTTGCATAGTGCTCCCCAATCTAGGTAACTACTCCTTGTCATTGCTTATCCATCCATAGAGAGTCCCAATTGGATCTCCACATCCTATAGCATAATGGTAAACTCCCCCATTGGCATGTGGAATGTATGCATCTCTAGATGCCATCTCTCCACCAATGTTGTAATCATGTGCCAATCAAGGGGTATGAATGATAGCCAACTAACACCTTCGAATCTAGCTAGTTGCAAGTATGGCTCCATTCGCACATCAAATGGGATCATATGCTCATTGCAACAGAGTGACAACTTACATCGTCGCACAGCAAAGGTTGTTTGCTCCTATGCTAACAACATGTCAAATGTTTTCCTATTACTAATGCAACATAAATTAATTGATTAGTGAAACGTCCATTACCTCTCCATCGTAGATTACCTATGATTGATGATTGGCCTGCTGCGTTAAGATTAAAGGTTCAAAAGGTCTAGGCTCCATCTATTATGCAAAACCGTACAAATAATTTACATTTGCAACCAATAAAATTTTTTCACTAATTAATTTTATAGCAATTAAATAAAGATATATTAACGATTAATTCTCTTTGATTAACGAATAATTAATAACTAATTAATTTTATAACTCAGTCTACAAAAACACACAAGTAATCTTACCTTGCAACAAATACAAAAAAAATCACTAATTACATTTACAACAATTAATTAACCACATATTAATGACTAATCACCTTTAATTAATGGATAATTACTAACTACTTACTCTTATGACTAATTTTACTAAACCATACAAATAATTTACATTTGCAACAAATAAAAAAAATTTCACTAATTAATTTTATAATAATTAAATAACGATATATTAATGATTAATTCTCTTTGATTAACAGATAATTAATAACTAATTAATTTTATAACTCAATCTACAAAAACATATAAATAATCCCACCTTGCATCAAATACAAAAAATTTCACTAATTACATTTACAACAATTAATTAACCACATATTGACAACTAATCATCTTTAATTAACAAATAATTACTAACTACTTACTCTTATGACTAATTTTACTAAACCATACAAATAATTTACATTTGCAACGAATAAATTTTTTTTCACTAATTAATTTCATATTAATTAATTAACGATATATTAACGACTAATCCTCTTTCATTAGTGGATAATTAATAACTAATTAATTTTATTACTAATTTTACTAAACCATACAAATATTTTACATTTCCACCCAATACAAAAATTTTTAAAGAATTAATTTCATAGTAATTAATTAACAATATATTAATGACTAATCCCCTTTCATTAATGGATAATTAATAACTAATTAATTTTATATCTCATTTGCTAAACCATGCAAATATTTTTACTTTGCAACAAATACAAAATTTTTCACTGATTAATTTTACAACAATTAATTAACGACTAATCATTTTTAATTAATGGATAATTATCAGCTACTTTTATGACTAATTTTACTAAACCATAAAAATATTTTACATTTCCACCTAATACAAAATTTTTCATTAATTATTTTTTGAGCAATTAATTAACAATATATTGACGACTAATCACTACTAATTATTACTAAGGCTGCAAGAATTGATAGCCACATTCATTGCTAATGTCAATATATGTTAAACACACCATACGTGAAAAAACTTGTCATCATAGATTGATGCAAGGAAATACTTCAATGGTTAGGCTAAAGCTATGTTATTAGAGCCAATATTGTAGCTAATATTGAACACCTTTTTTATCTCATAGGATCACAGGGTGTTGAGGATATTATTAGTGATATTTGCACCTATATAATATTTTATAAATAAAATAAAAGATAAGATTCTCTTCTACAGCATCTAATCATCATCAATCCAGTGTACCGTAATACACATATAGCTATTATTTACATTGCTCAATGGGAACTTCCATATGTCGAATGTTAAAGAAACACCACAAATAACAATAGCTATAGTATCACCTCAATTTTGGTAGAGAAAATAATAATAATAATAATAATAATAATAATAGTAGTAGTAATAGTAATAGTAATAGTAATAGTAATAATAATGATAATAGTAATAATAGTAATAGTAATAATACTAAAAATAGCAATAAAACTAATAATAGTAATAATAATAATAATAATAGTAATAATACTAATAATAGTAATAATAATACTAATAATAATAATAATAATATTAATAACAATAATAGTAAAAATAATAATACTAATAGTAATAGTAATAGTAATAGTAATAATAATAATATTAATAATAATAGTAATAATAATAATACTAATAATAATAGTATAGTAATAGTAATAGTAATAGTAATAGTCATAGTCATAGTAATAGTAATAGTAATATTAATAATAATAATAATAATAATAATAATAATAATAATACTAATAATAATAATAGTAGTAATAGTAATAGTAATAGTAACAGTAACAGTAACAGTAATAATAATAATAATAATAATAATAATAATAATACTAGTAGTACTAGTAGTAGTAGTAGTAGTAGTAATAATAATAATGATGATGATGATGATGATGATACTAATAATAATAATAATAATGATGATGATGATGATGATGATGATGCACCTACATGGGAGGTTTGATAACTCCTATTTGAGGGCATCTTGTGTCTTATGGAAAACATCCATTGTTTCCTTTTAAAGAGTTTGATAGCCCTTATGCTTAAACTTTGATTACATTATCTACATAGCCCATCTTCTAAAACATTGATGGTTCACAGTGTGAAAAGAAATACCAATTACAGCCATTATGGTGATAAGATCATCATGTGCAAATGTATATTTGAATATGAAATTGTTGGGGTCAATTTCGACACAATGGTTGGAGGATGTTGAAGGTTAGGCCTCCTCCAGTTGCATGAAGACTGGTGTTTGCCCTTTTCTCCTATGCATTTTAATATACTATTTGAGATGACTCGTGTCAAATCCCCCTTTACTAAACAATATTTTATCACAAGTCATACACTTAGCCATACAAGCATAACTATTGTTATGATCATAGAAATATTCCTAGACATCTACTATATTCTTCTTACGTCTCCCTCCATCAATAGTGGTAGAGTTTGTATTGCTTCTAGCTTGTGAGGGGGTCAGTTCATCTTCATCCTCTTACCAATAAGTGTGATTTGTAAGTTATAGTACAATACATTTAATTGTGGAAATCACAATGAATTAACATTTTGCGAGAGAATTAAGTACTAAAAAAAAAAAAAACTTTACCTGAAGCACGGTTATTGCTAGCCGTAAATCACAATCTTATTGTCCTTGCTATAGTAAAAGGAGTGGAATTGTCACACCTTATCTAAATAAATGGCATATTTTTTGGAACTTCGGGTAGGCAACTAAAGGTAGGTAACTAAAGGTTCAAGTTCCTCACCTGATTCATCACATCGGTTAAACCATGACTTGAATAATTAAAGTATGGTTACTCCTTGAATAGATTGCCATATATTAACCATGAATTATCCTGATCGAAAGGGAATGAAGGATATTATAGGTTCCCACAACCTACCATTTTGTTGATAAAATAAGGATGGAAAATAAAACTGCTAGAACTAAAATTATATAAACAAAAACTATGTAACTCGATTGAGGAAAAGAGGATGGAAAATATAGCAAATTTGTAAACGAAGATGGAATATGAATTTATAGCTGAGGGAATTCATAGGACTAACGTGGGCATGTTGCAGTACAACATGAGCACATTGCACAAATTTTAAAAAATGGCACTAGCAACGTGTGCCCAATGTGGGCACATTGCTAGACAATGAGGGCATATTTTGTGCACTACATGGACACATTACCTAGTAACATACCCACATTGCTAGCACCATAAAGTCTTCCTTAAATTCCGTGCAACAACATGCCCATGTTGTGTGAAAAATGTGCCTACGTTGGTCACAATGTGGGCACATTATTCTTAACGGTTAGAAATTAATGACCGTTAGGCAAAACATGCTCACATTGTGTCGTCACTTAACTGGCCCATCTCCTCTATAAATAGGCTTTTTCCCTCTTTTAACTTCTACACATCTCATGCAAATCACATATCTATCCTTATTACTATTCTAGAAACCAAGAAACCTTTCTTCTGTTCATTTTTTACAATGAGATCATCCCATCAAGGAAAATCATCTAGCACCCACTCTAAACATCCAAGGGTGCAACATTCCCCTAATCCTACACCATCACTAGACGGTAGTCCCTTCTTATTGAATTATTAGATCATCTCCCCAAATCATCCATGCACTCACATTACAAGAAGTTTCACACAAGACCAATCCTTTTAAGGTGTACATATGATGGAGCAAAGTTAAATTTAATTCATGATTTTCTTATCGTGCTTAAAGAAACCGAGTTCTAAAAATTGGTACAACAAGCTAATGAGATGTGTTCCAATTTGGTGTGCCTATTCTATTTGAATGTGACTACAAATCAAGTTTTGAGGGAGGAAGACGCAGTCCCATGGCAAGATATGCGATGAGACTCTAGTTATATCACTACTTACATTTTTGGACATGTCATCCAGATAACATCGGAATTTATTAATGATTTGCTTGGTGCTGATGGTGATGGTGATGGCATGAAAATACCATTAGAATGGGATATGTCTAATACTTTCTTATGCATCTTTCAGCAACCAATATGTTAGAGGGAGACACAAATGGAGCACTTGAGACATATGAAGGCTAGTGAATTGTAGCTACACAATAGGATCTTCCATCATTAAATTTGTAATGCTATAGTGTCATGGTCCAATCACCATGATTTCTTTGTTGAAGATCTCTTTTTGATAGATTGCATATTGATGCAAAGACCTGTTGATGCTAGCAACATTGTGGTTCGATGCTTATTACATACATTGGGGTGAAAAGATACACATTTGAGCTATGGGCATTTGATCACAACCATACTTCACTCTTACAATGTCAATATAGATGATTATGTTGTATATGTCTCTAAACAGCTTTTTAACTTGCAAGAGGTTAAAAATAAGCTCTATTAAACAAGAGATGAAGTAACTAGTCAATTTAGAAAAGAGGCTCAATAGGAAGGACACATCACCAAGCAGTGCAATTGGATACAAAGTACACAAATTAGCTGGTTAAAATCAATTGTGTTTGCTTTAGAGAATGACTAGGGTTTCGTTTGTCTTGGAGAGATTAGGATGGGAAGAATGATACTAGGACTTGCGTCTTCTCTCTCCACCGTCTGAGCCGGTTAAATGCTTTTCCTTTTGAATTGATATTTTCAATCCAACAACTGCGATTTAATCACTTATATCCAACGATAATAATTGCACAGCTTGAAAAAAAGTCACCTCCTGGCAACTTATGCCAATAACGTACCCCGTTTTTAGTAGCATTAATAAATTCCATACATCATTGTTCAACGCATTACCAACTATTTCAAAAGAAAAAAAAAAAAAGAATTATGTTCCTACCACCAAAATATTTCCTCCCGCTCAGTCAAACTTTAATGATCAAAACTCAAACGTTTGTATAAAATATGAATCGTTGGTGAGGTTTATAGCCGTAAATGAAAAGAAATGGAAAATGAAATTAATTTTTCTTTAAAAACTTGTTAAAACACCAAAAAAAATCTTTAAATTTAAAAACGTCTTTTCATTAGATGATTACTTAAGTCGTTTTATTGAATTCCTTTCTAATTCTCTTATATGGGTACAAGGAAAATTAATTTCTTATAACTTTACTCTCTTTTTTTTCTATGCTTTTCCAAAGAAAAGGAGAGTGATTTTTTCTTCTCTAATTTCTTGGCTACTCTTTCCTTCAATCAAACATAGTGTTATTTTTAGATAAGTGGTTTTAAAGATTCCTTTTGATTTCTAGAATGTCAAAAATAAATGATACAGAAATCTTTACGTCACTTTGAGTTTAGTATACATAGGCTATAAATTTGTGTTATTCATTACCTCATTTATTCCGTTTTTACTTTTTTTTTTCTTATTTTTATTTCTTAATTCTTTCTTTTTGTTTCCCTTTTTGCCCAAGTTTGACTCTTCAACTCATTATGTCTTCTTTTTTTCAACCCTCTAGCTCATTAAGTTACCACCTGGTTGTCCTGAAAAGGGCATGGAATTATTGAACGGTTTATCATGATTGATTTCATGAAAAGAACAGTTCCATAAATGGACCAAGTCATAGAGATGAATCAAACTAAATGTTTTTCATCATCCAATTAGTTGTTTTCTTGGTTTTCCGTATTTTGGTATAGTTTCTACTTTCTAGGTTATTAGGATGATCTAAGAAAGATATGGATGCAAGTGAATCAAATTGAAATTATACATTACAATGTTGAGTTGTAGTTTGAGCTTATATAGAAAATTTAAAGCTCAAGTTTAACTGAAATTCATTCAAATTTAAAATTTTAAATTCATCTAGATAAATTTGGCTCAATTACATTTCTAAGCAATGATATCGAGGTGGGGCATTGGCCATGCTGGTGTGCCCACGTCATTTTTGTATCGGATCGATCCAAACCATTTCTTTGTGGTGCTTAAGTCACTCCACCATTTCGTCAAGCTGACCCATAAGCCCGAAAGAAACATTGTGTTTGATTACACACAAAATTTCAAAGCATTTTCTTGAATTTACCGATAAGGTTAGATAGAGATTAATTATCACAACAATGATTCATTAGAGAATTTAAACAGATCTTCCTTTAAGTTTTCAAGGACTGTCCAATTTGAGAGTTTTATATTACACAATTTGAAAAGATATGAACAAGTGAACATTAACTTAAAAGCATTCTTATGTTCAAATTGAAAATGAAAGCAAAATGTACTCACATACAATTGCTCATAAACACAATACCAATAGACTGAAATTAACTAAACAAAGTATGCAAGCAAAATACATGAACCACTCATCTAACACCCAAATTTGGCATGTTTTTTTAGCCATAATTAGTGTCCATCAACTACGACTATAATTAAAGGTATGCTTATAACATATAAATATCATTAATGTCATCACAATATGACAAGCAAGCTAACAATATCAACCAATCATATTAGAAAATATGCGATTTACACTATACGAATTTTTATATTAGGTGACTTTTGCAAATTTTGTAAACATCATCAATTGTTATATATTTCAGTAATATTTATTAAACGTCGTGCAAAATGTATAATGGACAACATTTATAATAAGTAGATGTATCATATCATATATCATATAACATAAATTTATAACATTATTTTGAAATTATTTGAAATTAAAGTGCATCATATCAAATTATAAATTTATAAACTCAAAGAAATTTAACGATCTAGTTAGGTAGGTGTACTTATCTAATGTAGTACAAATTGTAACAAGTATCGTTTTCAAGAATTTTAAAAATAAATACTAGTATTACCATATTTCTACTATCTAGTTTAAATCTCAATGTGAGAGTAATAAATTAAATTACTAATTAATTAATCTAATAACCGTAAGATTAATTATAATCTTTGTAAATCACAAAAACATATTTTTTATTTTGATCCACTCTAAATCCTACCCTTTTTTTATAATAAGGTATTAATTAATAAAATTGTTTATACATTGTGATTATTAATTAATAATCTTATATGGAATAGTAGAGACTTTTCCCTCATTATTGCCCTACAAGATCTCATTAAGTTTATAATTTCAAAATAAAGATTTAATCTTTATATAAAAAATTGAAGTTTCCCTACCTTTAGGTAAAACATCAATATTTCTATTCATAAAGATCCATCTTATTAGATAAGATCTCTTTCTATCTAACAAAAATTAAACATGTAATGAATTTATGTGTATAAATTAATCACATAGCAGTTAAAATACATGAATGGATACAAAGATATAAACTTTTCATTATTCAATAAACAATTTAATCACATGGTTTAGAGTTTCATAAGATGCAAGACATATAAATCTACTCCTTTATGGAATTTATAGTAATCACAAAAAATCTAGGGAAGTATTAAGAATTCATGATGAAAAAAATAAACCTTTGTGAACATTTTTGTGAATTTCGATGATGCTCTAGCAATTTCTCCCTCAAGATTCGTAATTTTGCTCTCCTAAGGTCTTTAAAGTGGCTATGAGAAATAAAAGCTCCAGCTTCCTAATTTTCATAATAAAGTGAGTATTTATAGTATAAGAAATAAGGTAACATGCACGGTTTAGTGTATGCTCGTGCTCGAGGTCGTGTACTCTAGAAAAAAGTGAAATTCTAGCATTCTGAGTGCTACATGACTTCCTACACAACCGTACTTGAGATTTTGCACTCTGGAATTCCTTCATTTTCTTCTTTGGGAGATTTTTTCCTATAGCACTACCCTCTACACAGCTTGTACAGTGACTAGAACACAATTTCACAATGCATTCTAATCACTTTTTACTTTTTAGCACTGGTGTCAACATGGCCATGCTGACAGTTATGTACACGTGTAAATCATAATTTCTTGAATTTTGCCAAATGTTTCCTCATTTTCACTCAAACATTCTTTAAATCCATAAATTGCACTTTTTAAACTTTGAATTCAAATATTAAACACTTAAGTATCTTTTTCTTGATAAATTCATACAAAATGCATAAAAAAATCATATTCAATAAATACTGAAAATAAGATTCTTTCAACATTTATCAAACTTTCCCACACTTAACAATTTGCTTGTCCTTAAGCAAACAAAATAAGGACAAGAGAGTAACCCTATCATTAATTATACTCATTATGAACTTCAATTTACTAGCAGTATTCTTTACTCAATTAATTCTTAGTGACTCGTTAATGTCTATTGCTCAAACCTACCATAATTGCATGTGTACTAAGCATATAGTAAATAGACTTTTTAGATTAATCTAAGTAAGTTAAATCAATATCCCCACTGTTTAGCAGCCGCTTCCAATGTTATAAAGAAAATAACAAATCAAACAAAATCTAAGTTACTTAATTGCATTTCAACACTTACCAAAAAGTATATAAAACACTCAATTTTTTTTCAAACCACAACAACAAGAAGTGAAAGTATATGGAATTTATTATTCCCTTGGATTATTTTCCTTTTTCTTTCAAGTCTCTTCGAAAGTTTTTGTTTTTTTTGGTAGTTTAATTCAATTGATTAAAGCTAGTTAACCCATGTAGCGAGCTTTTAGCTAATAGTCTCAGGCTCATCACCCAAGTTAACAAACATTATTCCCTTAATGGAGGGCATCCTTATGGGCTTATTTACTTGAGTTACAAGATTTGCTAAACTTGCTTTTTTGATATCCCTTAAAGTTATGGTAATTTTATCGATTAGTTGATCCGAGGACAAACAACCTTAGGTGACTAGGTTTTAAAGGGATCCCATCAAATCTCCCTTACCTTAACACATAGGGATTCAATAATGCTATTTATTATTTTCAAAGAGACCGTTTTAAAAAGAATTATCAAGTTAACAATTTCACATGCTCCTTTCACAAAAAGGTGGAAAGAACTCTCAAAAAGATTGAATATTAAATATACTAGCTAATGAGCTTAAAAATACAACTAATTTACTTGAAACTAAAGATTTTCATTTACATCATAACTTTAAATTCAACTATTAAACAAAAAATATATTTACTCTACTTGGATTTTATCCTAAAACTTTAGCTAAGTATACCAAGTCTAACAATAGGTAAGAAAGGCACACAAAGTCACTACTTTTAGACATGTGTATTTAAGAATGATACTTTTACATTTTAATGACTATGATTTCAAGGTTTTTACTTTCCAATAATAGATAATCAAGATTAGAGTTCAATTGCAAACTTGTATTTTGGGGAAAATTTGATCAACAAGAGCATAAGGTATATAAATAATTCATAACTAATTTCTCCTATCTTTATATCCCTTTCTCACTTATTTAAGACATTATCCCCAATGTCTTTCCAAAGTAAGCACACATAGGAAGAAAAAAAAAAAAAGAAAGAAAAGAGATAAAAGAAAAAGGACATTAAGGACTTCCTTGGTTTTCATCATTGGTGAGTTGTGAATCTAACAAAGCAAAAGTTGTGTAGCATCGACCCAAAAAAAAAAAAAAAAAAACCAAAAACACCAAACCAAAAAAATATAAGCTAGCCTATCTTAGTCCAAAGGATAAAACATTCAGCACATTAAGATAAAGAGTCTTCCTATAAGGGAGCTCAATTAGTTACAAAGCATATGCAAACAATAGAACAAGAGGAGATATAATAAAGGAGGGAGGAAAACATAAATATATATATATGAAAACTCTGCCTCGGTTTTTGCATGGTCATGCTCGAGACCATACAAGGCTCTAAAAAGTATCTAGAAGTTTCTCTTCATGTGTACACTACTTTGAGCATTACTTGTGCTCAAGATTGTGTAGGTGCTTAAAAAGTGTATAGAAATCAAGCAAAAACTTTCTAAGCTATTTGATCCATGTGTTTGTTCATGTGTACCTTGATATAGGTGAAAAAGCATGAAAGTGATTTACTAAGTACACTTGAGAAATAAACTTGAATTTTCTTACTTGATTGATGCTTCCCTAAACTTAAAGATTAATTCTCATTCCCCTCAAGTAAGCTCACTTACTCCCCCACAAGTCTATAACTTTTTTTTTAACAAGAAAGACTTAAGATAGTGAAATAGGAATGAAATAAAAAGAACTTAACATACTTAGATTAGTCATGGGTTGCCTCTTAAGAAGTGCAATTTTTTAATGTCGTTGGCTTGACACCCTTTACTTTTTTTTAGTTGAATATCTAGTAATTGGAGTATAGACTCCTCTCGATATTCATGCTCCCTTTCATCTCCCATGTCTAACTTTAATCTATGGCCATTCACTTTAAAATCATCACGCTCTAGGTGTTCAAGCTCCATTACGCTATGTTGGAAGACCTTCTTGACTATAAAAGGACTAGGCTATCTTGATTTCAATTTTTTGAGAAAAATTTTTAACTGAAAATTAAACAAAAACACTTGGTATCCTTCCGTAAACTCTCTTGGATGGCAGATGTGTCTATCATGATAGTCCTTTGTCCTATCTTTATATATCTCCATATTCTCATATGCTTACCTTCTCCACTCATTAAGTTCATTTAGTTATAGTCTCCTCTTAAATCCAATAGCTTCTAATTGAAATTGGCTAACTTGATTACCCAATATGCCTTGTGTTCAATCTTTACCGAGACACAGCATGACTTTCCATAAACTAGCCTATAAAGATAGTCCCTAAATGTATTTTGCAGGCTGTTCTATACACCCACAAGACATCATCAAGCTTTTCTACCCAATCTCTTCTATTATGCTATACCATTTTTTCTAAAATTCTTTTCAGTTTACAATTGGAAATTTCTACCTATCTGTTCATTTAAGGGTGGTAAGGTATAGCAATTCAATGTGTCATACTGTATTTCCTTAACACCTTCTCTAGTTGTGCATTACAAAAGTGTGTTCCCCTATCACTTATAATGGCTCTAGGGGTTCCAAAACAGGAAAACAATTTCTTAAAGAACTTTACAACTACTCGGGCATCATTTGTGGGCAAAGCCTATGCCTCAACTCATTTAGAGACATAGTCCACCATTACCAAAATATACTTATTCCCGGAAGAAGTATAGAATGGTCTTACAAAGTCAATGCCCATAAGTTAAAGACCTCACATTCTAAAATACAGTTACAAGACATCTCATCTCTTCGCAATGTGTTCCCTACCTATTGATATCAATCACATGTGATGCAACAACAGTGAGCATCCTTAAACATTGTAGGCCAATAGAAACTAGCCTCCAAAACTTTATGTGCAGTCTTGTTGGCTAAGTAATGACCACCGATAGGGTTGGAGTGACAATCACGGAGGATTTGCCATCCCTCTTCATGTGAGACACATCTTCTTATTACTTGATCTCCATAGACTCAAAAAAGAAATGGGTCTTCCTAGTAGTAGTATTTAAGTTTGGAAAAGAACTTCTTTCTTGCATGATAACTAAGGTCATGGGGGAGAACTCTTGCTACCAGATAGTTTGCAAAGTCTGTAAACTAAGGAGTTTTCATGTTCATAAACTGGCAAACTGCATATAATTTTTTTTCAAGAAAGGAGTCATCAATATCTTCCTCTTTAAGCTCCTCTAAATAGAGGTTCTCAAGCTTTGGGAGATGATGAGTTACTAGATTCTTTGCCCCCTTTTATCATGAATCTCTAAGTCAAATTCTTATAAAATCAAAATTCGTTAGATAAGTCTAGACTTTGCATCCATTTTCATCAACAAAAATCTCAAGGAAGAGTGGTCAATGTAGATAATAACCTTGGACAAAATTAAATACTGCCTAAATTTATCAAATGCAAATACTATGACTAGCAATTCCTTCTCTATGGTAGTGTAATTCACTTAGGCATGATTAAGAGTTTTAGGTTGGAAGTGTTTGTCTCGCCTTTATCCCAGAATAACCCCAACTGTGTAATCACTTGCATCACACATGAGTTCAAAGGGTAAGTTCCAATTAGGAGTTATGATAGGCGCTATCATGATAAGTGCATTTGCTAGTCTTGCCTTGAGCACATCAAAGGCATGCTAATATTTAGGAGTGAAGTTGAAAGACACATCCTTTTCCAATAGTCGAGTCAGTGGTCGAGCTATTTTAGAGAAGTCCTTTATAAAGCATCTATAAAAACTAACATGGCTTAAAAAACTTCTTATAGCCTTGACTGAATTTGGTGGTTGAAGTTTTTCAATCACATCGACCTTTGCTTGATCAACTTCAATACCCTTATGTGAAACTTTATGGCCAAGTACATTGCCCTCCTTGCACATGAAGTGACATTCTCTTAGTTTAGTACAAGATTGGTCTTTTCACAATAAATAAGCACCTTTTCTAGATTTTCTAAAGAGTTGGAGAAAGAATCGCTAAAGACGGAAAAGTCGTCCGTGAAGACTTCCATAATTTTCTTTACCATATCATCAAATATAACTAACATACACCACTGAAACTTAGTCAGTGCGTTGCATAACCCAAATGGCATTCTCTTATAAGCGTATGTGCCATAAGGGAAAGTGAAGGTGGTCTTCTCTTGATCTCTAGAGCTATTAGCATCTGGAAGTATCCAGACATACCATCTAGGTAGCAATAGTACATATGTCTAACCAGCCTCTCCAGCATCTGATCCATAAAGGGAAGTGGAAAATGGTCCTTTCTAGTGGCATCATTCAATTTTCAATAATCTATACAAACACGTCATCTAATGATGGTACGCATTGGTATAAGTTCACTTTTCTCATTGGGGACCACAGTCTTCCCTTCTTTTTTTGGCACCACTTGTGTTGGACTAACCCAAGGACTATTTGATATTAGATATATTAGTCCTACATCAAGAAGCTTGATAACTTCCTTCTTGACCACCTCTTTTATATTAGGATTTAGCCTTTGTTGTGGTTGCACTATAGGCTTAAATCCTTCTTCTAGTAATATCTTATGCGTATAGAAAGAGGGGTTGATACCTTTGATATTTGCAATCTTTTAAGTAATGGCTCGCTTGTGTACTCTTAGGATTGTGAGCAATTGATCTTTTTGCTTTTTAGATAAATTAGAAGCTATGATAACTGGTAGCTTGAAGTCTTCTACTAAGAAGGTGTATTCTAGATAACTGGAAGTTGTTTTAATTCCAACACTGGTGATTCTTCAATGGAAGTTCTAAATCTCGCGTGACTGCTTTTATTCAAGTCTTCAAATTCTCCCTAAGGTGTAACTTCTTTTGTAGAATTAAACTACTCAATGAATGTCACAACCTTAGGGTTGTCCATGTCTTCCTTCTCCGCTCTAGTCAAGCTTAGCTCTAACTTATTCTTGCATAAGATCTCATCCATATACTCGTCTTATGAGGAATCAACAATATCAATGGAATAATAAGAATCATTTATGCATATGGAGTGTTTCATGGCAATGGCCATTTTGATCACTAACTCTTCATCCCCTATTCTTAATGTAAACTTGTTGTCCTCCACATTGATCACTGCCCTAGCAGTAGCAAAGAATGGTCTTCCAATAATTAAAGGCATATCCCCATCCTCATCCATGTCTAGAATTATAAAGTTAACAAGGTATATGAAATTTCTTACTTTTACCAAGACATCCTCAATGATCCACTTAGGGGTTTTCATAGATCGGTTAACAAGCTACAAACTCATTCTAGTGGGTTTTGGGTTAGGTACCCCAATTTCTTAAAGAAAGAGTATGGCATGAGGTTAATACTTGCCGCAAGGTCAACCAAGGCTTTATCAATTGAGATGTCAATAATCAAACATGGAATAGTGAAGCTACCTAAATCCTTTAGCTTTAGAGGAAGTTTTTTTCTAAATGATGGATGAGCAATCTACTATAGAAACATCCTCTAACTTTCTCTTATTGGATAAGAGCTCCTTTAGGAACTTAGCATACTTTGGCATCTGCAAAAGTACCTCAACAAATGAAATATTAATGTATAGCTATTTAAAAAGTTTAAGAAATTTACTAAACTACTCCTTATCTTTGCTTTGATTGAGGTGAGCTGGCTATGAAATTTTTAGGACGTACTCCTTAACAACCAGTGGTGATTTCTTTTTAGGTTCTTACTTCTTAGGTTCCACCTTTTCCTTCTCAAAAGTTTGACCATTCAATTCGCAGTTCTTTCCCACTCCTTAAGGATATGGCTTTTGCCTGTTAACTTAGATTGTTCTTAGTGTTATTAGGGAGGGAACCCCGTTGCCTTTCAAGCATCATCTTAACCAATTGAACAATTTGCTTCTTAAGATTGTGAATAGAGGCCTTTTGGTTCTGATGTCTTGCCTCAAAACTTTGAATGAATTGGCTCATCAAATCCTCTAAACCAATTTTCTTTTCCTGTTAAGGTGGTTAGACTAGTGGGTGGGGCATAGGTTGGTTGGATGGCAATTGTTTCTTTTGGAATCCTGGTGGTAGGAAGTTAGATCTTTGGGCATTCTAATTGCCATAAGAGAGGTTAGGATGGTTTCTCATGCTAGGGTTGTAAGTGTGTTGTATGGGTTACACTACTGCCTATTTTGATTCCTAAGATAATCTACTTGCTCATATTACTTGTGGAAGTCTATATTCTCACTAGCATCTCCCACTTGACGTTGTGATCCTTAGGGATTCTTAAGGGTAGAAACCTAATAACTGAGAGCCTCCATCTTTGCTACCAAAGTAGTCATGAGATTTACTTCGTACTTATTTGCCACTTTTTGCTTACCCTTATTGTTTCCCCACTGATAATTATTTTTAGTTATATCAGCAAAAAGTTTCAAGGATTCTCCTAGGGTCTTAGAATTGAATGTAGCACTAGCTGCAATGTCTACCAAGTGATGAGTAGTTGGGTTAAGTCCATTTAAAGAGGTCTGAACCTATATCTATGTAGGCAGCTGATGGTGCAGGCATTTTCTTAATAATTTTATTTATCTTTTCTAAGCATCATACATGGTCTCACCATCCTATTACATGAATGATGCAATGTCATTTCGGAGCTTAGTTGTCTTGTGAGGGAAGTAGTTATCTAAAAATCGCTTCATTGTATCATCCTATGTAGTTAAAGCTTTAGGACACAATGATTGAAGCCAATTTTTAGCCTTTCCCCTTAGTGAGAAAGGGAATAATCTAGTATGTACTACTTCATCTATCACCCCATTATTCTTGAAGGTCTTATAGATTTCTAAGGACGTTTGAATGTGAGCATAGAGGACCTCATTTGATAATCTATCAAACTGACAATATTGCTACAAGAGTTAAATCACTACACCCTTGATTTCGAAATTGTTAGCCCCAATAGGATGCTTCACAATGTTTGACCTTACTCCATCTAAGGTTAGCTTTGCATAATCTAGATTGGTCTTAGGTGGATCCTCAACCATAGGTTCCTATGTTTTCTCTTTAATATTCTCTAGTAATCCCATCCTGCTATCCAAAGATTCTACAATTGATTCCTCTTCCTTTATTGCTGTTACGACTTTTATAATAAGCATTTCTCCCTCACTTGTCGATTGTCTAGAAGACTCAGTAGCTGTATTCTTTTAATTCGTATGAAGTGTTCTCTCAATCTCAAGATCTAGATTAAGAATGTTAGAAGGGAGAGTCTTTGTCATGCATTACAAAAGCAACAGTCATGACTTAGAGTATTCAAAAGATAAGGAGAGTAGAAGGAAATAAAACAAATAAAATAAATGACTAAAGTAGTAGATAATAAGGTTTATCCTAATATTATTTTGATAAATCCCTAGAAATGGCGCAAAAAACTTGATGGGTCGCTTTTTCGATCATATCAAATTATAAATTTATAAACTTAAAAAAATCTAACAATTTAGTTAGGCCAGTATACTAATATAATGTAGTATAGATTGCAATAGTTGTCATCATCAAGGATCTCAAAAACAAGTACTAATATTATCATTTTTCTACTATCTACTCTAAATATTAATGTGAGATTAATAATTAAATTGCTAATTATCTAATCTAATAACCTTAAGATTAATTATAATTGTTGTAATAAATGAATTCAATCACAAAAATATACCATTCATCTTGATCCACTCTAAACCTTAACTTTCTTATAATAAGGTATTGATTGATTAAATTGTTTATGCTTTGCATTGTTGGAATTCTCAATTAAACTAATTACTCTCTTGAGTTATTTAATTAATAACCTTATATGGAATAGTAGAGACCTCTCCCTCACTATCGCCCTACAAGATTTTATTAAGTTCATAATTCTCAAATAAAGATTTAATCTTTGTATAGAAAATCAAAGTTTCTTACCTCTAGGTAAAACATGCAAACTTTTTATTCATGAAGATCTATCCTATTATATGAGACCCCTCTCTCTCTCTAATAAGAATCAAAGATGCAATTAATTTGCATGCATAAATTAATCACACTACAATCAAAATACATGAATAGATACAAAGACATAAAATTTTCATTATTCAATAAACAATTTAATCACATAGTTTAGAGTTTCACAAGATGCAAGGTGTATAAATCTACTCCTCCATAAAATTTACAGTAATCACGAAAAATCTAAAGAAGTAATAAGAATTCATGATGAAAAGAATAAACCCTTGCAGACGTTTTTGTGAATTTCGATGATGCTCGAATGATTTCTCCCTCTAGATTCATAATTTTGCTCTCCTAAGGTTTTTAGAGTAGTTGTGAGAAATAAAAGCTCCAGCTCCCTAATTTTTTTTAATAAAGCGAGTATTTATAGTATAAGAAACAGGATAGCATGCACAACCTAGTATATGCCCATGCTCAGGGCTATGTACTCTGAAAAAAAAAGAGTGAAATTTTGGTGTTCGGGTTTTGCATGACCATGTTTAGGGTTATGCACTCTAGAATTTTTTCATTTATTTCTTTGGGTAGATTTCTTCCTTTAACATGCATTCTTATTACTTTTTGCTCTTTAGCACTGGTGTCAACATAGCCATGCTGACAATTGTGTGCACGTTTAAATCATCCTTTCTTGTATTTTGCCAAATTTTTCCTCGTTTTCACTCAAACCTGCTTTAAATCCTTAAATTGCACTTTTTAAATCCTAAATTCAAATATTAAATACTTAAAAAAAAATTTCTTGATAAATTCACATAAAGTGCATAAAAAATTATATTCAATAAATACTAAACATAAGGTTCTTTTAATACTTATCACCAAACTTATGGCCTGACATGTCCTTCTTTCATGACATGTTTTATGGTTATAATTTCTATATATGCAATTGAGTCTTTCATTAGGAGCAATGTGTTTTTGTTATTTTGTGTTATAGTTTTATATTTCTTCAAAACCAACCACTCATGTGTACAAGTAGAGCATTCATTTTGAAAACTTGTTGAATGTAATGGTGTCATCCTCAATTTCTTTGTTGTAGGGTTTTCCAAAACTATCAACTATTCTAGTTGAGGCAACAACTACTCATTGCCAGTTGATTGTTGTTTCCAAGTAAATTTGTTATTCTTGCCTCATAATGCTATTTCTAGGTTAATGTCTAAGCAGATTTAAGATGCCTCTCTATGTATAAAATTAGTACAGTGTGGTGTTAATTCTACATACAGCTAATTGTTATGGATAAATGATGGGATCCACTTATTTATATTTTATTAAGGATATTAAAGAGCTTTAGATTAATGACATTGGGTCATGGGTTATTAAGGCTAGATAGATGAATTCCCTTTTCAAATCGTTGTCCCTCCACAAATTATAAAACCAAGAATCGGTATAAGCATGAACTCAATCTTGTCCAACAATAACCAAGATGATCCAATGAGTTACCCATGTAAGATAGCTAAGTAGAATGTGTTTATATGCATGTAGGATTGTGATGCTTCGGCAGTGTGATGGAATGTTTAAGTTTTGAATTAGAAAAATTGACATTTGAAGTCATGCATATTTGTTACAGTGCTATGACACATGGAAAAAACTATAAGTTATTATGATGACTTGGTTATTGATTGAAGTATTGGCCGAATAATTGGATAATATGTCAAGTTTAAATTGTTGGAAATTTTCTAGAAACTATAATGTGCTCTTGAAGTATTCATATGTGTTTAATAATATGTTCCTTCGAGTTTATATTATAGTAGGTTTGGATTCAGTAATGTCAGTATAGTGTGATGGAAACTTGTGGAATCCAACATAATGTTTGGCTTTATGTAGATGTAAGTTAGTCATGATTCCGCAAGTGGTGAATAAATGAATTGATAAATGGATCAAAATGTAAGCTAAACTGATAAATGAATTGTAAAATAGTCATGATTCCCCATGTAGCTGATGTCAAAGATTTAGCTTTTGATTCTTTAAATTTTCCTGTGGTAGTTGACTGGCAGTTGAAAGGTTTTAGATTTTGGGTCTGTATTGGATCAAAGATTTATGAGTTTTTGTTGATATATGTTCCTTTATTTGTTTAATAGTTGTGAATTATAGATTTGTACTTATACTTGTTGATATAAATGAAGATTAATCTATGTAGATAAAAGATTATATTGTTACCTGTTGATTCATGTTAACATTGCTCTATAGTTTAATATCTATGAGGCCAATGTGTGCTCGCTTTTCCTCTTTATGATATAAAGAAAGAACAGATTGAAATGAACACTAATTGGAACAGTGATGAAATTCTATTTTTCTTGACTTTATGTTTCTGGGTTATGTGCATTTCATAAGATAACGATGGAATGTCAAGTGATGCTTGTGAGAATGATACTGCGGAATGCTCGTAATTGAGTCTTGTTTCTGACAAACAGGACATTCCTATCTCGTCTATTTGAAACGAATTTTTGTCATGAACTGGATCAGTTACATATTCTCCCTGTTCATTAAAAATTGGCAATAGCAACATTCCATAATTTTCTTTAAGATAGTTTATTTGTCATACAATTTTCAATTAAGATGTTGATTGTGTAATATCATAGTTTTGGATGTGCGGTGGTCAGCTTCTTACTGTCTAACTTATGTAAATAATTCTAGAGTAAAGGTAAAAAAGGAATTTGGCTTTATTTGTGATACCTAACTGGTTAAAAAATTCATTATGTCAAGTAAAGTGCTGTCCTACACTTGCAAAACCCAGAATTTGATGTTATGGAAACAGAGGAGGGGGGGTGTGGTGGTTTGGGTTGTGGGAAGCATTTAGACAGTTGATGTCATTGAATTTCTACTGTCTCCATATTCAAATTATTGTGTCTATAATTTTACTGTCTATTCAGTGCTCCGGCCTCTTGTTGTGTCATTCTCAGAATAATTCCTTTAATTATGAATCTTTTGTCCAATTTCTAGGAGTTGTACACAGCAATTTGTTCTTTATTTGCTGGGGCAGCATGTTTTGCTTCTGTGAAATGTAAAACTCTCAAAGTTTTGAGAAATCCAATTTCCCCAGGCTATGGAATCATGTGATTTGGTCAAATCTTAAAAATGTCTCCTTTGTTCTCATTATAAGGATTCAAGTGTAATATGTGTAAAACTTTAACTGATAGGGACTACATTTTCGTGGACAAAAGTGAAGATACAAATCACCATTTTACTCAAAACCTCTTAAAAGCACCTCTATCCTGTCTTGTCTCAATAGCTATCTGAGTAAAAGAAAAATAGCTGTGTTTACATACGCATATACCCTGCCCCAAGCCATTTGCTACTTCACCACGACGACGAAATTAGGAAAACACCCTTCTTACTTCTTTTATATGCTATCGATGCATTGTTGTCTCTCATTATAGGCATATGCCCTGTCTAAATTTTTCTTTTTCTTTTATCTTTGCAAATGTTTTTGTCAGCATGTGTCTAACAAACCATAATTTTTTTATGACTCGTACTAAGCAAATCTCTGTATTGGAACGAATTCGACCATAATGACCCAAAGTTCTACACAAACCGTGTCATGGGCCTAGGTGCCGATGTTCACCTTGTCCAAAACATCAAATAGCTTATCCAATTGCTTGTCAATGGTTTTTTTTTTTTTTTTTACAAATGCAATTAGGAGGCGGGGTGGAATTTGAAACTACTAATCAATACCCTCTAAAAGTCCAAATTCTACCCATAGTTGGAAAGCAGCAAATAGACTCCAAGAGAAAGCAAACTGGGATTTCCAAGAGAAAGCAAACTGGGATTTCTCTTAGTCATTTCTTCACTGCAAAAACAAATACATAAATGCTAATTTACTTTCTTAAGTTGCAATTAATATTATGACATTTTGTTCTACTACAAATGAAGAAGAGCATCCATGAAATACAAGCTTGTATTAATAAATTTCTCATGATATTTTTTTAATCACATTTCTCCATAAAATACAAGCTTCATCCAATTTATTTACATCAAAACAAGTTGCTTCATGTTCAAATTAATGGGCAAAGATTACATGCTGACATGGTTTTGCTGGCTGCTGCTTTCTTACTTCACAGGCTCAGCTACTATTTATTGTTGTACTCACAGCTTGCATAATGAGTTGCACTGGGTTTTGTTCAATCACGAAGCAACAAGAATGTGTAGCTTCCTTCTTTAATATCTTACATGTGAGCATCTCCTTAACATTGGATTTTCTTTCTGTTGTTTTCCATTAAAATTGTAATTCTTATCTTATATTATTTCCAGGATACAAATACAATTATAGCAAGTATTAACAAGGGCAACAGCCTTCTTTTGTGCCTTTTTTGTTATCATATTTATTTTAGATTTTAACTAATTGATAAATTATCCTTCCGCTCATTTTACTAAATGAAAATTACCATAACGGATCAGGGTAGTATTAATTTGACCATATAAACTCTGTTTATTTAATTTATTTTTTTCTATAAAATCTTTCATATTTTATTAGTCGGTTTGGCAATTTTCTTTTTTCCATTTTTCTAATTTTATGTACATACATCACAAGTGCGTGTTTGCTAGTTACAATTGATTAGGATATTATTAGTATTTTTTTCAGCTTATTATCAAAAAAAAGTTCAGTGATGTAAACTAAAGCTTTTGGATGAACACTTGCCCAAACTAGTAATCCGAATACCCAATCTAATGTCATATGTCGAATAGACTGCGATGGTCCGTCGAGCGCCAGTGTGTCGCCTAGGAATTAATGACTAGTCTGTGGCTAGGACTTTCTTTATAGGTTCTTTTTATGTCATGGTTCACCTACTGATATTACGATAGCCGGTTACATGGTTCAAATTAGTCTCAATGTCTCAACTAGCTTGGCTAGTTAACTGTTTAATAAAGTTGTATTTATTTTATTCTGATGACCATTATAATAAGGGGAGTTGTTTACACTATTTTCCTTTCTTTTTTTCATTTATTACCTTTTTTCTTTCTTTTTTTTGGCTAACTTTGAAGAGAAAAGTAAGGATGTTTTTATATTTGCTTTTTACGAATACATATAACATCAAATATATTTATTTTTATTTAATTGCTCTGAGTAAATCATCTCATAATTGAGCATGAGTTCACCCGACTTATCAGTAAGTGTTGTAGCCTTGTATATTTGGAACCTCTTGTTATGATTCCTCTCCCCTTTCTTTTTTTACCAACCCTCTTCCCCTAACTAAATTAACACCGTCTAAAACCTTTTCAATTTTTTTTTTTAAATTTACACTGGTCCAATATTTTATACTTTAATCTTTTGAATTTTGCAAAATTGTTTTGTCTTGATAAGACATAATATTTTTATTTAATTTAGAAATATGTAGAATATATGAATAAGAGTTGGACGAAGCATGATATTGAAACTAAAGAGTACTAATGGGGTGTGGAGTTTTTATATTGCATACTTACGCTTAAGGTATGGAGTGGACACATTGTTAAGTTGTCCATACAAGAAATGCTTAAACCATAATTCACACATTGTGCCTGTGATAAGAGTACACTTGCTTGTAGATGTGACAAATGTAACTTACCAATGTTGGATACATCACGGTGAAGAGTTGATTATTGTATGGCTTATGAGACCTTGAAGTAGGCTATGCCATAAAGAATGGAAATGATACCCAATATGGAGGGGTATAATGGGGTCAATGGTGATAACATTGATGGACTTGATGAGATGTTTGATGATTTAGGGGCATTTATGGACAATCAAAGTAAGGGTTCAACTCTAAGGAATGGCTTTCATATCCCATATGATTTTTGGATAGGTTAAGAGTTGACTTATGGCAAGAGCTTAATCCGAGGTGCAAGTTCTCAAAATTCTCATTTATAGTGAAGCTCCTCCACTTAAAGGTATATAATAAGTGGTGTAACAAGTCCTTTGACATACTTCTTCAACTATGCTGTGATGTGATACCTATTGGAGAGTCTCTTCCCAAGACATATTATCATGCTAACAAGTACTTGAGAGGGTTAGGCATCGGTTGTCATTATATCTATGTGTGCAAACATAATTGTTGCTTTTTTTGGGGTAGCAACAAACATCACACTCAATGCTCTGCTTGTGGTACCTTAAGGTATAAGGTGTCTAGTGGATTTAGAAAGGCTATTCCTCATAAGGTTTTATGTTACTTTTTAGTGAAATTGAGGTTGCAATGCCTTTTCATGCATTTGAAAGTTACTAAGAAGGTGTGTTGGCATGCAGAGGAACACAAGAGACAAGACAACTTTATGGGTCTTCTTGCAAATGGGCTATCATAGGTAAACTTTGACATTGAATTTCTCGAGTTTATAAGTGATATTGACAATATGAGGTTAAGGTTCACTAGTGATGGCTTTAATCCTTTTGGGACTATGGCTTTAATCTTGTATGAGACTTGTGGTGCTACTTACATATAACTTGCCTCCTTAGATGTGCATAAAGAAAGAGTATTTTATGATGTTGTTGTTAATCCCTAGACTTAAAGCATCAAGGAAGGAGATTGGCATTTACTTGCTGCCCTTAATTGACGAATTGAAAGATCTTTGTGTTAATGGGTTATAGACATATGACGCATACTCAAAGTCTTCCTTCAAAATGCATAACACACTAATGTGGGCCATCGACAACTTTCATCACATATAGTAACTTGATTGGGTGGAGCACGAAAGGATATAGTGCTTATCCTACATGCGAAGGTCAAACACCATCCATAAGACTTATAGAAAAATTGGGTATGGTGGTTGTAGAATGTGGTTGCCAATGCACAATCACAATAACACATTGTATTGAATTTTACACACCTATAATACTGCAAAAAGTTCAAAGGATCAGAAAATTTTTTATCTTATTTTTTAGTGTAACTTCTAGAGAGAGAGGGGTCGAAAGTACTATGAAAAAAGAGAAAGGGATTGAAAACACCACAAAAAGACTCTCTCTCTTTTATTTATTTATTTATTTATTTTGCATAAACTTTACTACCAATTAAACTTTCTCACCAATTATACATATGATTTGCCTTCAATTTGGAAAAAAAAAAAAAAACTAGCTAAATAGTTTAGTGGGGATTAGGGTTTGCAAGTTTTAGAGAGAGAGAGCTAGAGAGAGGGGAAGGAGTCTATGCATCTATGAGAGGGAGGAGGAAGAAGACTGTTCAGTTCATCGACACTTGAAGTACTCATTTCAATTTAATGCCGAGATGAAATTGATACTTGAAGTGCCAATTTTAAGTGGCATATTCTTGGAAATATTTTCCCAATTGGTTCATTTTTTGGATACTTTTTTTAAAAATGTAATTCTTTTTTAAAAAAAATAGAAAAGAAAAAATGAAGAAGATTTTACAAATACTCATGGACATGTAGGAAATTTTGGTTTATTTTGGCTTTCAGTTTTAGCACTAAGATGGAGTCAGCTTTAATTTGAGATTTTTAGATCCTTAACATTGAAGTGTTGGTTTCAAGTAATGAAAAGCCAGTTAACTAAGAAGTCTTCTTGGTATTTAAGTTTTTTTTTTATTATTATTATTATTTTGTCGACTTTTTTTTACTAATTAATGGTACGTGTGTTTTACATAAAAGCATTTTCCTACCTTGATTTTTGAATATGATTTCTAATGAAAACCTATTGAATATCACAAATCAAGAGAAGGAAAAAATATATTACCTTTTTCTAAAACAATATAACATAAAATGTACCATTTAGGAAAATATTTCAAAAAATATGCTATTTAAAATTGACACTTAAAGTGATAATTTCAAGCTAGACACTAAAATCGCACTTCAAGCACCAATTTTTGCTTGATTCTCATTCTCTATAGATACCTACAAGTTAAGAGCCAAAAAATTTACATCAGTTGCAATAACACTCTAAAATGCTATGGAAAACATTTAATATACCAACCTAAGGATCCATCCATTCATACATACTCACATATGAGCAAAAATGCTTAACCACAATAGTAAGAAACCATCATTTAATGGGTTTCAATAATTTTCAAACCCCCAAATCATCTAAGATAATAGATAACATAACTAAATAAAGAAATTTAAAGTTTTAATTACATATACAATGGTGTTTATATAGGTATAAATAAAGCATTGATAGAGTAATGAAGAAAAACATATAATCTAATATGTAGCTAAGGTTGTCTCCTCCTTTGTCACTTGAATGTATGCACACCCTAAGCATTTAGCATAAGGTTAAGCTAATGCTACACCATTTGATTTAGATCTATCTATGTAATTTGAGTGCCATAGAAACCTCAACTGAGTGAGCTGTGTGGACGATGCATGTGAAATGGAATGGAAGTCAGCTCAACTTGAGCAAGACACTAACTTATATCACCATCTTTATGTTTAGGTCTTCTCTTGTGTGGAGTTGGAGGACTGGGGGTGTAAGTGCTCAAACTTCCTCTTAGAGGCGTGAAAAAGGGCGAAGATGATGGTATAAATGGACTTGACTCATCATGATACACTGTACTCTAATTAGGGGATGTAGGAGGTAAGTCATCACAATCATCTCTAATCTTTAATTGAGTATATCTCCAATCCCGCCCTCTACCTTAACCTTAAATGCAATCATGTCCTCCTTATGGGGGCTACAGTGGTGGTGAGTCTTCATACTCATTAGCATCATGTCCAACAAATGGTGCATTGTCTAAAGTCATGCCTTTAAATTGACGGACTACCCTAACCACCTTTAGTACCTTAGATAAAACATCACTCCGCGGCAATTGAAGTAAACACTCAATGGAATTAGATTGTAAAAAAAGAATAAGAAAATATCATTAAATTTCACAATAAAAAACATATCAAATATTAGAATAGGAAGATTAGATATGCATCTTGTAACCTAACAAAGTGTTAGTCTAACCTATGTACTATTAGGTGATCTACCACTACCAAGCAACATAGCTTGAGGCTATTTAGTCTTATGAGCCATAGTTTAGATCTAAATGGATGATCTTATGTCAACGGTTAGCACACTACTCTAACCAAGCTAAGTAGGTGGTCGCCCAATTTGTCTTGATCTTATCCTATAGGTCTACTTCATAGAATTATGTTAATGTATTAGTGTACTTGAGTATTATTTGGAGATGTCTAAACTGGCAAGTGATGGTTTGACAAATAGCTCGACAACATATAAGTAGATAAGTGGTACCTAAGTAATTTAAATATCACTACCCTTGTGGCAATAAGCTTATAGCATTGCTATATTTGCATGCGTGTACAAAACCTAAACTACCTAGAAGCTAATATGTTAAGATAACCCCGAATCATGAAATTTTAAGAGGGAATTACAATAGTAAAGAAAGTTGAAAATACTTGCTCTAAGATCTAGTAGTCTAAGGCATCTTAGTACTATGTCACCGGATGCATGGTTAATTAGGTGACATCAAAATTGGCACCCTATCTGTACATCAGTTGCCAGCCCTTAACTATTGCTGTCACTTAACAACACAAAGGGGCAATGTAAAGGAAGTGCTCCCATGCCCATACTTGTAGTATCTCCAATAGAACACTTTATTTTAGCTGCATCCATATGGGATGCAATATAGAGATGACAACAAACCTAAGTTAAGCATGTTAACCCCCTCCCCCAAATGCGTATTAGCTAGTTACCCTAAAGTCGAATAGAAGGAGGAAGAAGTGCACCAAGTTCTGTAACCTATCGATAAAGATCATACTCCTCATTAGCTGTAGAATGTGTGCTCTTGCAAAACATCGGATAATAATCTCATCTATATGAGGTGGTAAATTGTTGAAATTATCCCTCAGCTATGTCAATTTCCTTGAATAGCTTCTGTTGGGGGTCTCGCTCTTAATAATTAGTGGCAAATGTCCAACTAGCTAAGGTACAGGCTGCCAATGATAACCAACCCATCCATTAGTGAGCCAACTAGTATAGAGATGTCCCACAACATTACCATAATCTCACTTGAAGGCAAGTGGAATGTGTATCTTTAGTTGCCTCCACTAGACCAATGCGGTGAGCAAGTGCTAGTCTAGCTGAATGAATGGCATGTGCTACACCTTTATGAGGCTTGATGCTTGAAGATATGACACAATCTATAGGTCTACGTCTATTGGTTACCTGCCATGTTGCTTGAGGATCGCCTCACATTGATGATACCTAAGTTAGTTATTTTCTTGCACATTTGAAATAATTCATGTTATTTTTAACCCAAACACCAATAAAAGCATCATATAAGGAAGTTTTTACCTGACCACACCAAATTAATTTTCACCTATGGACTGGTTAACCATACAAAATGATTTATTGTATGGTTTTGGATCTATTTGTGAATCTAAAAAGAAGAAATGCAAACATAAGTCCAAAGTTGTAACTGTCAATGTACATGTAAGCATGAGCACAAAAATAGAGGCACACATAAATCGCAACTACATGTAATAAACCAAATTATAAGGTGACTTGGGTTTACCCAATTGTGCTTGCCTATTATGTTAAGAGCATTTTCTTCTATTGTGACCTTCCCCTTCACATCCACTCCATGTTACAGTTAGTGGCAACACCCGTATCATTTTAAAACCATTTTTGTTGAGGCTTCCCATAGGTGTCATGAGGCTTCCCCAGACTTTCTTCTCTAGCAAGTCATTGGGTGTCATGTAGGGAATTGAAGATTTATCCAATCTTTCTTGTCGACATAAAGTCTGAATGAATGTCCATAAACTTGTCATTGATGTTCCTAAGTATACTAATGGCTAATGAAGGTAGATTAATCCATATGAATTTTGCCCATCACTACCATAACACATGAATACAAAATTTTGTAAGTTTGCTACTTCTTGCATGAATACACCTTTTAGTAGTTACCCCTTTTCTAGCCATGTATTGTAGGGAGTGGCATAGTTATAGCTTCAAAAATCTGTGCTTAGTAATAAAAAACTACAACATGGTGCCCACTAAAAACTTTCATCCACTTATTAAACTTTCTTATAGCCACCTTTATTAACATCTGGCCACTTGCCAATGCTCTAGATGTATCTATCATTCACTTGTTGAATGAGTCATTGCAATTATAAAATGTCTTCTTTACTAGTGTGGCAATGGGTAAGTTCCTTTCCTCTTTTGATGTAACATTATAGCTCTCTAACATATTCGTTGTCCCAATTCTAAAGTAAACTCCCCCACTATAGACTAAAGTCCACATGCTTAGATACAGGTCTCCAAAGTATCTACTTATGTATGAACTCATCCATTGGACCTCTTGATAATAATGCTAGAACTTCTTGGTTGAAACTAAAATGCAACCTTCTTGGATAATTTTTTACACTGAGTGCTTTTATCCTTTTTGTTAATATTAGTTGCAATGTGGCGAATACACTATTATCATGACCAACCGCTTAGCCATATTGCATTCCCGCCCTATACTACAACCTTTATAGTCCATGATGGTTAGAGATTAAATAAATATCAATTTGGTCCCTAACGACAAACATTAGAAAACATCTCAAAAACCAGCTCCAACTATCTTCACACTCATCATCCACCAATGCAAATGCTAAAGGCATTATATGATTTATACCATGTAAGATTATCGCTATGAGTAACTCATGCTTGTATTTTTTGTATAGGATAGTTCCCTTAGTGGTAATTAGTGGCTTGAAAAGAAGGGAAGAATTCATTTAGCTATTCAATTGAATTGAAAAGTTTCCAATGCTTATAACGGGATTAGTTTTCTAACATACTTGTAGAGGACAAATGCATCAACGCATGGTTTAAATGCCACTCTATCGAATATCACATGCCTTTATTGGTTGGTAAATAAATATTTCAACTCTACCATCATACTAGGGTTTTCCTCCTATATAGCATTCAGAAATTATAGGAGTATAGTATATGCATCCTCCTACCTGTCATATATTAGTTCAAGGGCCTTCTACTTTGCCTCTTGAACTCTCTTTAAGTGCATAATATATTTAAAATCTTTATAAATGGAGGTTTGCAATAATTTAATCTTCACATTTGGGTTCACTTTTACTTCTAATATAAGACATTTTGCCATGGTTGTCGAGTTCAATTGGGGGTAATCCTAGTTAATTGTAAGGTTTAGGCATGTATGAGGACCCTCAGACTTTGTTATTTAAAAACACTCAACATGCTTTTTCAAGTATGCACAAAGTCTCCACTTACAATCATTAGGACTATTAGCACTACTCTTAACCCAAAACATGGGAGATGATTTATCCACAGCATAATTATGATGGTTTACTACATGATATATTTTCATCACCTACATTAAGTGCTCTTTTTTTTTTTTCAAACGGCATAACCACTTGAACTCATTGCTAAAGCTTTAGTCCCCTTCATCTGTACTCTAATTAGATACATATCCATTACGCACTTCAATTGTAAAGAACATAATGAGTTTTGAACTCTTAATAGCATCAATGTTGTTTAGAAACCTAAGTTGCCAATCATTCCTCTAGCTTGAACCATGTGGCTCATCTAGTCCTTCATCATTCTCCCCATCATCATCATCATCATCATCATCATCATCATCATCATCATCAGATAAGTTAAGATCTGAATCCTCAATAGAAATATGATAAGCTTCATCAATCACAAGATCTGCCTCCCTAATTGGATTACTCACATTGATATTATGAATTTAGGTTGGCTAACACTGAAACTTACTTCTTCAATCATTTCAACATACTGAGATTTAGCTACTTGAGTTGGAAGTGGATCATTAATAATATTATCTCATCCTACACCAGTCTTCATTAGAGAAGGCTACTCAATTTCACTTATTTGCACATACAATTCAATAGTACCAATAACCCCATAGCGCACCTGTGAACTCATTAACATCTAGTGCACATCATAATTATCATTGACAATTACTACACATTCACAATCTTTGTTACCATATATCATGGGATTCCTATGGATCAACTCAATTTAGTTGGTCGCACCATCAATCCAAAGATGGGTACAAATGACACTCAACAATTAGTCATAATTTGATTCATAAGAAACTTCAACCATTGTTGTCGGGTGTTTATTATAGCACACCCCATTGGCTCCATCCACAATATTCCCATGGGTATAGTTGATAGCTCTAACCTTCGATATTTTCTTACCTAATGGCTCAAAATGTTTACTTTAAAACTTACATAATATATTATTCATGTATAATTTGCAAAATTATACCTAATCTAGTCTTACATAATTTGCAAAATTATTGTTAAGTATGTAAAGTTTTCATTACATAACAAAATCATTACACAACATATATACAATCAAATAAACATTCCATTTCTTGAGCAAATTCTTCAAATGGGAAAGGAAAGAATATTATTTTTTTAAAAAAACATAAAATATACTAATTGAGAAAGTAATCTAAAAAATATGCCACTTAAAATTGATACTTAATGTGTTGATTTTAGCATACACATTGTACTTAACATTACACATCTATAACATTGCAAAAAATTCAAAAGATTAGAAAAAGTTTTTCCTTATTAATTGGTGCAACTTCTAGAGAGAAAAAGGTTGAAAACACCATAGAAAAACTCTTTTTTTGCACAAACTTCACTATAAATCAAACTTTCCCACTAATCACACCTATAATTTATCTTTAATTTAGGAAAAAAACTAGCTTAATATTGTTTTGGGGGTTAGGGTTCACGCATTTTAGTAAGATAGAGAAGACTTCATTTATCAGTGAGGAAGCACTTCAAATGCTAATTTTAAGTAGTATATTTTTTGAAATATTTTTTCAATAGATATATTTTATGTAATATTTAAAAATAAAAAATAAATTCTCTAACAAATCACATTTGGCAATAGCATTAAAGTCTATAGGCTAGGGTTATTAGTGATACACATTAGTAAGTAGAAGAAGGAGAAGGATAGTGGCAATCGTCCATTGATACCGACTACCTCATGCAAATTAGATTTCATCAATTGAAGATTATTTTTTGCAAATTTTATGTTATTTCGATTGTTTATTTTATTGGTTACCTTTTATTGCTAGTTTATTAGTTGTTTAGAGTAATTTATTTCCTTATTTTTTTAGCTTCCTTAAAAAATTACTTTACTAGAATATTATTGTTATTATTGCACCTATAAGTTGGGAAAGCATGTAATCAATTGAGAATATGAAACATTCAAATATTAAAATTATTTTATGAGAAATTTGTGCAATGCTTTTTATTCCTTTCATTGATGGCATGATGGCATTAATTTTAAAATTTATCATGTTTTATGAGGTTATGCAAATTAACGATAGTCTAAGACCATTATATAATTAATCTAGTGATGTGAGACTAGTAAAAATACTCTTGTCTAGTTTTACCATTCTTTACATAAAAAAAGATATATTTTATTTTAATCATATTGATTTCTTAGCATTCTTGATATCATTATTTTTTAGATTAACTTTATTATTGATTTCCACTTGTTTTTAACAATTTTCATTGTTTATAATATTTTCCGTTTCCACTATCCTGTATCATTAACCATTAAAAAAAGATGTTAATAAAAAAATGCAGGACAACAGGTTGGGCCAATAATCGCAAGCAAGAATTTTCAAAACTTGATCCTACTGTCATATCATTTCGACGTAAGGCTTTTGTTGTTTGTTACAAGGCTTTAAAAGAGAAGTAAATAAAGAAATAAAGAAAAAACTCGTGTCATTTCATAGAGTTTTTGGACTGTTCCAAAGCGTATTGGCATCTAGCCATTCCTTCTTAAATAAGATTTGGAAGGAAGTGTATGTGGACCTGCCTCAATGACTTTGTGTTTCGTAAAAGAATAACCGATTCTGCGTCATCGTTTGATTTGTGTAAGCAAATGCATGAAGCAAACCTCTCACAAGCAGAATCTTCATTCAATATTTTATTACAACGTGGTTTTGAACAGTTGGATAAAAGATTATTTAATATTCATCAACCATGGTCCAGATGAGTCCGTGTAAGAATCATCAACGTGAGAAAAATAGAAAGAGCTAACATCAGTCCGTATAAGAATTGTCAGCATGAGAAAAATAAAAAGAGCCTAACATCAGTCTAAGGAGTGGAAAGGGACTTTCAATAAACGAGGTCCATGCCATCTGCATCCTTAGTTAATATATTGCATAACAATCAACATACACTTAGCTGTTGTTGTACAAAATGTATTTGAGTATCTCCATCGATATAATATTGACAAGGGCATATTGTATGCATAGGAAATTTCTACTCACATTACACATCTATAATATCACAAAAAACTCAAAAGATCAGAAAAAAATTTATCTTACTATTTGGTGCAAATTCTAGAGAGAAAAGGATTGAAAACACCGCAAAAAAAAAAAAAAAAAAAAAACTCCTTTTTCACGCTTACACAAATTTCACTATAAATCAAACTTTCTCACCAATCACACCTGCATTTTGCCTTTAATTCATGAAAAAAACTAGCTTAGTAGTGACTTGGGGGTTAGGGTTCATGTGTTTTAGCGAGAGAGAGAAGACTATGCTTTTATGAATGAGGAAGCAGGAGAAAGAAGATTTTAAGTAGCATATTTTTTGGAATATTTTTCCAATTGATATATTTTATGTAATATTTAAAAAAAAAAGTAAATTTTTTTCTCTAACAAATCATATTTGGCAATAGCATTAAAGTCTACTGGCTAGGGTTATCAGTGACACACATTATTAAGAAGAAGAAGGAGGACAGTAGCAACTGTCCATAGATGCTGACTACCTGATGCAGATTAAATTTCATCAATTGAAGATTACTTTTGCAAATTTTATGTTATTTCAGTTGTTTATTTTATTGGTTACCTTTTATTACTAGTTTATTAGTTGTTTAGAGTAATTTATTTCCTTATTTTTTTAGCTTCTTTAAAAATTACTTTACCAGATTATTAGTTTTTATTTTATTTTATTTTTTATTTTTTACATATAGGTAGGCAAAGCATATAATCAATTGAGAATATGAAACATTCAAATGTTAAAATTATTTTATGAAATTTGTGTGTTGCCTTTTATTCCTTTCACTAATGGCGTGATGACATTCTAAAATTTATCATGTGTTATGAAATTAAGTAAATTAACGATAATGTGAGACTACTATAAATACTCTTATCTAATTTTATCGTTCCTTGTATAAAAAAAGGCATATTTTATTTTATTCTTATTGATTTCTTAGCATTCTTGACATAGTTATTTTTTAGATTAACTTTATTGTTGATTTTCGCTTCTTTTTTTTTTTAACAATTTTCGTAATTTATAATATTTTTTGTTTCCACTATCCTGTATCACTAAACATAAAAAAAAAAAAATTGTTAATAAAAAATGCAGGATAACTGGTAAGGCCAATGATGGTAAGCAAGAATTTTCAAAACTTCTTGGATGAAAGATTATTTAATATTCATCAACCATAGTCCAATGAGTCCGTTTAAGAATCATCAACATGAGAAAAATAAAAAGAGCTAACATCAGTCCGTATAAGAATCGTCAACATGAGAAAAATAAGAAGAGCCTAACACCAGTCTAAGAAGTGGAAAGGGACAGTCAATGAACAGGGTGTGTGCCGTCTGCATCCTTAGTTAATACATTGCATAACAATCAACATAAACTTAGCTATTGTTGTAGAAAATGTATTTGAGTATCTCCAGCGATATAATATTGACAAGGGCATATTGTATGTACAGGAAATTTCTACACTACATCCAATTCATTTCGACCACCTTTGCATTTTCTTCGTATGACTTACATCGGTCATGTGGACTTTCCAATTTAAGGGCTCAACAATGCGTGATTCGCGGATTTGTTTATACATGTATGTAGAATAATTTTCTATTTTCACATAATTCAAATTTATCTATTTTAAAATAATTCCAATTAACTCAATGTTATTATTTCTGAAAACTGGCTGCTCTCGCAGAATTTTACGGATATGTTAGGATAAACTTAAAGAAAGAGCCGAATTAAACTGAAAAAGCGGCCCGGCCGGCAGATCCTTGGTGGTTCAACCCGCCATGAAGAAAAACAAAAGGCCCAAAGTGACGAGGAGGAAGCACGTAAAAAGTAAAAAATAAAAAATAAAACAAAAGACAAAAGTCACATTATGTAATAATGAGAGAGAGGAGAGAGGGAGAGAGGAAAGAATAAGAAAATGATAAGTTATAGAAGTAAGAGCACATATGTAATGATGTACTAAATGTATTTTTTTCATTTTTCAAAGTATATTTAAGAAAAAAAAATCAAGTGCCCTTTGAATTTTTTATTCAAATATTTTTTGCCATGAATTGATTGCCGGGCTGGTTTTAGGGCGGCTCAGTCCTTTCCTATGTCTATTTATAGAAGTATATAACAACAAAACATAAATGAATATAGAAATTTAATATGTTTCTAATGATATAGATGTTAGTCTTTCAATAATATGAATTAGGTTTGAATTTTCTTATCTTTTCGTAATTATCAGAAAAAAGAAAAATAAATAAATGAATAAATACATATAAGTTGCGAGAAAGAGCAGGTGGCATTATGAGTAAGTGCATGAAATCTTCTAAATTAAACAAATGTAAGCACGTATGCATTGGGCTTATAATAATTAAATGCCTCATTTAATTAGGAGAAAAGCATCACATATCCTATCCTATCTTGTTGTAAATATTAATAGATATTTATCTTTACTTGTAAATAGGAGCACGTGACTTTATTTTATATATAAATACTTGTTGTACATATCACAATTGGAACTCTTTCACCACATAACTACTCTTTGTAACTCTTCTTCTTCCTCTTTTCATAGTCTAGTAAGTCATTTCTTTACTTCAAGAATCTTTTGTTTCAATTAGCTATTCATTCTTAACATGGTATTATAACGTAGGTTTGCAATTGTTTGAATGAATTTCTTTTTTGATCTTGCAAATATGTCAAATCCTAAAGTAATCAATATGAATCCAAGTATAGATATGACCTACAGTGATCCTTTATACTTGTTCAGATCAGACGATCCTAGAATCTTGATTACAATTGTAGTTTTCAATGGACTGAATTTTATCAATCGAAGTAGGGTTATAAGACTAGCTCTTTGAGCAAAGGCTAAAGTAGTTTTTATCAATGGATCATGTACAAAACTTGAAGGTGATCCAATGAATGAACATAGATGGATTAGGTGTGATTTTATGGTTCATTGTTAGATTTTAAATTCAATGATAAAAGAGCTTTA
Organism: Laguncularia racemosa; assembly: GCA_037954665.1. Lineage (NCBI taxonomy): Eukaryota > Viridiplantae > Streptophyta > Magnoliopsida > Myrtales > Combretaceae > Laguncularia > Laguncularia racemosa. Next base: position 2,225,454 of record JBBMOL010000024.1, on the reverse strand, counting down.
TGAGGGTTTTATGTACTCTACATTAGCTAAAGATCTTTGGGAAGTCATATGTGAGAGATTTGGTATGTTGAATGAACCTTTTCTTTATCAATTATAGAGTGTGATTGTCAATTTTAAATAAGGAAATTTGAATGTAAGAATGTATTTCAACAAACTAAAAAGAATGTGGGATGAATTCAACAATTTTTCTGTTATGCTAGCATGTGTTTGTGGTGTAATGTAACTATGTGAATGTGAAGTTGTGGAAAGATTTTTGGAAATGAAAATAGAAATAGATTGATTCAGTTTCTTATGGGCTTAAATGGTTCTTTTGAGAACACAAAGGATCAAATATTGTCTGTAGATTTGTTAGCAATTGTGAATAAGGCTTAGTACTAGGTTTATCAAGTCAAAAAACAAAAACAAGTAACATTTGGAAGTAGTATGAATGTTGATGGTTTGGCCTTTTCTATTAATGGAGGACAAGAAAGATTAAAAAGGGAAGGATTTAGAGGAAGATTATTTGGTGTTCATTGTAAAAATATAGGATGTACTGTTGATCAATACCTCGAAAATATTGGTTTTATTGATTGGTATAAGAATAATAAAGCAAAGAGGAACAATAAAGTTGCTGTACAAGTTGAACCAACCACTTTTGATATACCTCTCAATAGTCATTGTTAGAATTCAAATGCTTTGAATGAATCATAGTTGGTTTCTAAGATTTGTAATGAAGTCATGAAAATGTTGAAAGTTAAAGGCAAGGAAGATGTTAATCCACATGTTTCAATGATGACTTTTGTAGGTACTAGTTTCACTTTTACTTCTTTTATACAAAATGATAGTAATGTATGTTCTTAGATTGTAGATATAGGTGCATTGGACCACGTGACACGATATTCTCACATTTTATCAGAAAAACATATGCTAGCTTCACCCATTCGAATAAAAGTACCTGATGGTAATGAAAAAATTTCCTAAATTATTGGAAGTGTTTTGATCAATGATCATATCACTTTGAATAATGTGTTTCTTGTACCGAGATTCTATTTTAATCTTCTATTAGTTAATAAACTACTTGAAAGTTGTGGTTCAATTGCAATTTTTAACCCTCGTAAATGCTCGTTTCAAGACCAAAACAATAAGGATATAGTCGCATCTGCTAATTTACATTGTGGCCTTTACATCCTAAAGTCCAATCCAACTATTGTTTCTAATTCTACTAAAGTTGTAAATAGATCAGGTTCATTTTCTCACATTGTATCATCCTTTAATAGTGACATGTCCATAAGTCTTCTACCTCAAAGATTAGGACATGCTTTTGTTTCAAAATTTTGCAGTTGCCTTTACCTCAATGTATACTTAAATGTGTCAAATTTCTATTGTGATATACTTGTGTCCTTGCTAAATTTCATCATTTCCCTTTCCCTTCTAGTGTATCTAGATCATTGCATCCTTTTGATTTGATTCATATTGATATTTGGGGACCTTATAATACACACTCTATTTCTAATGCTAGATTTTTTTCTTACTATAGTGGATGGCATGACTAGATGTACCTGGACCTTTTTAATGGCACATAAAACTCAAACACCTTCATTTCCATCCAATTTCATTTCTTACACTAGAACCCAATTTAATTCTATAGCTAAAGTAGTTAGATCAGATAATGGAAATGAATTCTTATTCAAAGAATGTTGAAATTTCTTTACCAAACATAGTATTCTTTACCAAAAATTGGTTGTTTACACCCTACAACAAAATGAGGTTGTAGACCGAAAACATCGACATTCGTTAGACACTGCTATAGCTTTTAGGATACATGCCAATTTACCTAAACATTTTTTGTGAGAATGTACCTCTTTAATAAATTGCCAATTTAATCTCTTCAATGGAAACACTATAGGAATTTTTATATTTGGCGATGTTAGCATATTTTTTAAACGTCTCTGATTTTAATGTACTTTAGTTATGTTTATTAAATGTTGCAAAAAAATATATCATTATTGATGTTTATAATTAAAGTGAAATATATAAACTCTAATTCAATAACTTTTGCCATAATTTTTTTCACTAAATAAAAGAATTTTGTTTCTTTTTTTTAATAATCCATTTTTTGTAATTTGATTTCTACCTTGCTAAAAGAAAAAAATTTCTTATTATTAAAAAGAAAAAAAAAAGAAAAAGTTTTTTTCGATGCGCGTGATTAAAGGGAAAAAAAAAAAAACACCTACGTTCAACCGGTCTAAGAACAATTTATCGTGTAGCAATCCCACTTCATCCCTTGACATGTTCCTAAAGGACTCCAAGCTAACACTGTCACTTGCTCGAGGAATGAAGATATTAACTAGGAAACGTGAACCCTAGTCCTCTTTTCGTATGAAGGTACGATTTTTGTTATAGAGCATTCACAAAAATTAGGGTTTTGAAGAAATTTTTTGGTTAATTGTAATTTTTTTTTTTTTTTGGGTATGTTGAAAATGCAGCTTTCCAATGTTACTAGTTGCATGGTTCTCATTCAATAGTGTATAGCTTCTTCTCCAGTCATTCATTTTGGTTAAATAATGTCTAGCGTTCCATAGTAGCTTTACTATCGAGGTAAGTTGTCTACTCCATTCCCAATGTAATCAATTGAACATAGGGTATGAATGTGTGCAAAATGAAGTTATGTTGTTGTGTTGTGTGATGTTAGGATACCATGCTGTTTAGTTATGCCCTATTTCAAAGATTGTATGATGATTCCTAATACATATGTAACCTTGTTTATAAGCAAAGATATGTGGCAAGTTACTGATGCGCCTAAGAGTCGAGTATCACTAAGACATGAATAGGTGGTTAGAACATGAAGTGGACTCTTTGAATTATCAAAGAAGGGTTTAAAGTTTATGGTGAGGGTTTAAGTAGAAACATAAGCAATATGATGGATATCACTCACCACCAAACACTACACAACCATAATCACCACTTGATCATCTGCACAAGTAGTAACCTGAGGCCACTAGCTACAATCTTTGCTAAAAGGATTAATAACAATAAGGAAACTAAACTTGGAGTATGAACTCGCAAGAACAAGGTGTTAAAATGTATTTAATGATAATCAAGATGATCTAGCTTACAAAATGTTTCTCTTAAGGTTACAAAGATAAAAGGAGAAAGTCTAAACAGTAAATCTCAAAATATCCCTCCTAAATTATTACAAAAAGGGTAAAAATGTAAAGGAAGAAAAGGGAAAACTTTGTAGATTCACACACAGCTATAGGAGTTAGGGACATATATGTTGTTTAGGCACTAGCTCTGTTTATGGAAAAAGAAGACAAGCTATATGAGGGTAGGTTAGGTTCCTCCTTTAAATGATTGCTGGAGGCTTAGGGCGAGAATAGGTTAGACAACAATGTGGCAGGGATTCAAATAGGTCTAAAAACATCAAGGTAGGGAGGTCCAAGCTGTATGAACTCTAGGAATGGGTCATGACATCATCCTAAGTTGAGTTTTCTAGTGCTTCTTTAGCTTAATGAATAGTGAGAAGGTAGTAACAACGTGATAGGTGGTGTAGGTCATGGCAAAAGATAAAGGTTGTCTCATCCTTGGTTAGTTGACAACTTAATATCTAATGTGTTAAGTTCTATAGTCCTTGGAGCCTAGCTGAGGTAAGTGCCCTAGAAGTCAAATTCCTATCAATTACCTTTTCTTTTGGGCTTGCGATGTGATACATAGGGTACCCTCGAGTATAACATCCTAATGCTCGAGTGTATAATGTTACATATATAACCCCTTGAAGCAAGGTCTAGTAATAATTGTTGCCATGGGAGTGAAATCCATAATAATGATGCATACCATATCATGGTCTTTACTTGAGAAACTAATTAACCCTTGTCTGGACAAAAGAAAGCCCTACTATTTTGCTATCCTCAACAACACATCCTAATGTTTATCATTCTTATCATGACAATTATTACCATACAACATAATTAAATAACATGGTTATTAAGGAAAATTCCCTTACAAGGGATCCATTGCCTTTGTTAACATCTTAATAATATAACTCTAAATATTAAGTAAGGCATTCTACAAGAAATTAAATGATCAAAATTGTTTAGACTGGTCATCTCAAATATGTGTGTATTTACAAGCTCTAGGTCACCCTCAATTTCCTAGAAAAAAAAGTACATCTTAATTGAAATGAATAGATGGTATGGTTATTGATTCCAATTAAAGTTAAGCTTAATCAATTGAAAAAGGCTCATATACTACTTAAATTAAAAAGATCATCATGCTAATTTAAGTTACATAGCATAGGCGTGTAACACTAGAATGGTTGATTGAGAACAAGAAAGATGCCATCGACATGTAAGTACCTCAACCATCTTAGTTCGTAGGTCTGATGATCGTTGCCTTACTCTATGATCATGGAGTATTCGAATCTCTTCGTATGTGTTGATTTCAAATGATTAAGCATAATAGGATAAGAAAAATAAGGTATGACTATGATGAGTTGTGATTGTGAATGATTGATGGATCAATACTAACTAAAATCAACTTATAGACACATATGTTTTGGAACTTTAATGGTATAGAATTTGCATGGTTTAGTTGTAGAGGTATGGTTTGGAAACCTTTGATTCCTAAAAGAATGTTATAGTTTATGTGAGATTTCATAGTAAAACGTGGAGCAATCTGATCTAAGAAACCCCTTATGTAAGAGCCCTTAAGCTAAGAGCTAAAATCTGGCGTATGACTATGCCAACAAGCTTTGCAAAGATTTAAGGCTAATAAGACTAAACCAAATGTTCCCACTTGGGAACTATCAAAGCCATTTTGTTATCCTCTTACAACTCATGAGGATTGTAAGGAATTGTCAATGATTTTTGTCTATTGAAGAACTCATTTTCTTTCTTTTCTTTGCTTTTAATCAAAAGGCAAATAAATGCATATACCAATTAAGCCATTACTCAAGATAGATTAAGGATAAGTTGTATCTTTGTGATGCCTTCACTCTTATCCTTTTAGCAAATAGTTTGTTTACATACCATCAAAACCAACAAAAGTTTAGGTTAATTTATTAAATAGCCTTATACATAATGACTATGCAACAGAAAAATAAAGCTTTGCAAAACTAATAAGTGCTTAAGTAAATTTACAGAAGGCCTTTGCAAATGAAATGCCCCAAAAATATAAATCAAAAGTAAGAACATTTTAGTCATTTGCTTTTTCTATTCTTTTTAAATTAATCTAACTAAGTTCTTATATTTTATAGAACTTACTCATACCACTTAAATGCATCTCATTGTTTTGTTTTCCCAACTGCAAAATGTTATTTGATGCCACCTACTTGTTTTTTGTTGATCATGACTAGGGGGATCCACTTTTGATGTGCTCAAAACCACTCTCAAGCACAATCAAATGACTCAAGAAAAACAATTCTCAAGTCTCATACAAATCGGTTCAATGGATTAGGAAATTGCGTGACCCTAATGACACTTTGATGAAATCCAATGGTTCAAAGATTCAATTAACTCCCACTAATGGTCAATTTCACTAATCAACAATAAGAACAAGAAAATTACACGTGAAATGGATTAAAAAGACAAGCACAAAAACCGTGAACTCAAGCCCTTCCAACCATGCCAATTCACGCCAATCACTAAAGAGCAATTCAATCTTAATGAACAATTAACCTTACAAGATGATTATCCATGAGTTACAATCACCAATAAGTCCAAGAAAGATTCAAATCTACCCTAGATATGACTCACTAGAGAAGCAATGAACATACAACAAAGATGGAATCGATATGACTCACAATTCCCCTTCGTCGCACTCGCCACAATTCTAATTCTTGGGTTGAAATTGATAAGAGGTTTGAACTAAAGATGAACCCTAATTCCACACGTGAAAGTGCTAGGTTATTTCTGAAAAATATGGCCTCCTCAAACCCTCTTCTAAGCAAGTATTTATACTTACTACACCTAGGGTTAGAAAGTGGTCAAAATTACAAGTTTGCCACTTTTAAGGTGGCTAGTCCTAAATGAAAATTACAAGGAAATAAAAGTGTCCCAAAACCAAATACAAAAAATAGTTCATAAAACAATTACAAGGTACAAAATAACATAAGTCTTCATGAACCAATGCCTCGGAATAGAAAACAATTGCAGCGGGTCTTTGATTGTCACCCTGAAAATTTTCTATGTCCATCAGCTATTGTAGGACATATTGGCATTCCATGAAGATTTATCATTATACCTATAAGATTATTCTCAAATATTTATTAGAATAAAAGACATAAAGTAAAATATGAGCGATTTGGATCATCATCCAAATCGGGTTCTGAAAATGTTGAAGGTGCCAGAAATTTTCCCATCATCTCCTCGGGCTTCTGAAAGATTTACCCTCAAATCTAGAGGATCAGTTGTGGAACTGAACCCTAATATCTCTATTGTCCTGCTCTTCTGGCTATCAATGGTAGTGGATGGATTTCTGATCTGTTTCTAAAACCTATGGACCTCAAATGGAGTCATCGGCAATAGAACTATGCGTGATTCGCCCGTGTGAACATGCAGGTATTTTTAAACCCATCATGTAACACCCGTCGATCATACAACCAAGGCCGACCCAACAGTAAATGGAATGCATGCATAGGGACTACATCACACAGGATCTCATCATGATAATTTTGCTCGACATTCACAGGAACCTTTGCCCTAAGGGTAACATGCATACTACCTCTATTATCCAGCCAATGCAAGTGATAAGGACTAGGATGTGGGATAGTAGACGGTTGTAATTTGTCTACTAGTGCAGCAGATATAACATTCGTGCAACTACCACTATCGATGATGAGTACACAAAGGTTACCTCTGATTCTGCAAGAGGTGTGAAATATGTTCTCCCTCTAAATGTCACCAGTATCAGGAGATATAGATAAAGCCCTGCGTAACACATTAAGGGATAGATATTTTCCTCTTGTATGCTCCTCAGACGCGTCTGCAGTCTAGTCATCATAATATTCCTGCATGTTGTTGGTAGATTTGTAGGTACAATCTGATCATGGTCATCCTCAATATCCTCCCCAATGTCTTCCATAACAGTCATCACCCTCTTATTTGGACACTATGCTGCCATATGCCCAAATCCCATGCATTTAAAGCATTTTATCTGGCGCGCCTTCCCACTAGTAGATCCGGGTACAGTTTGCCTCGCATCTGGAGCCATTACCTCTTTACCCTTCCTAGTGCGTAAATTTTCTCTCATAACAGTTGGGGTAGTTTTGTCCACTGCCTTCACCGCCTCACCTACCGCCTTTGTTCCCCCTGATCGACCGTCAGCTGATATGGGTCTAGTAATAGTACTGGGCTTACTGCTCGAAGCCTTAAATAAGTTGGACCTCCTTTATCTCTCTACTTTTAAGGCCAACTGAATAGCCTCATCAAGTATACTATAGCGCTGCAGTTCAACAACATACGCTATTTCATAGTTTAGACCTGAGACAAAACGTGCTACAATTTGTTCTAGAGGTTTAATGGACCCACACCTAATCATAAGGGTCTCAAACTCCTACATATAATCATCCACTGTTTTGCCTCCCTACCTCAATGTCTGCAGTCGCATAAACAGTTCCTGTTTGTAGTGCTCAGGAATGAACCTTTTCCTCAATAACCTTTTCATATCCCTTCAGGTCTAGACCTTAACCTCTCCATCCCGACACCTGCTGATAATCAGATTCTTCCACCAGAGTGCAACGTACCCTATAAACTCGACAGCAGCCAATTGGACCCTGGTACTATCATCGATCTCATAACATTCAAAGAGACCTTCGACTTTGTCCTCCCAATCTAAATATTCATCAGCTGATCCCTTGCCATCATAAGATAGCATCTGCAATTTCACATATTCCAAGCTCTAAGGTGGCCTGAAATCCCTATTCTGATTTGGGTTTACCCCAAAATTGTCATCCCTTTCTTCCCTGTATGGAAGATGCTCCTCACCCATCCTTCTATTCAAATTCCCATCTCCCATTACTTTGTTTTGATAAGGATTCTATGGAGCTACTCGAGGTGGTGTCGGCTAGTTTACCACTTGAGGTTGTGGTAATGTCATTCTATCAATTCTAGTTGCTAGTGTAGCAACTATGGTAGTAAGATCCTGGAGTTGTTCTTCTAAAGTTCTCCTACCTGCCACATTACGACCCTAACCTCCACCAACCTAACTATTGGCTTCATCACCAATTCGCCCCATTCACGCTATCATTCGACATAGTTGTAGACCCCCGTATACTGATCCTTAAAAAACAATTTGAAGCAAGGATACACACTCCACAACCACACTTCCCTTAACGCCACATAATAGCAACTACAAAAAAAAAAAAAAAAAAGAAAACAAACAAACCCACTTAACTTCACAAGTATGTTATTACAATCTACATGTATTACTCTCCTCCACAACACGTTAATACAACACGGTGCAACAAATCTTCTAAGTTCCACAAGTTGCTCCCACGACAACAACACAAGTGGCAACAATAACAAATATGCTTCCACTTCCACGGCAACAATAATAAATGGTAACAACAACAAATATACTTCCACTCCCACGACAACAATAATAAATGACAACAACAACAAGTATACCACTTTCCACAAATGTAATCTAAAAATCAACAATAGGCAGCAACTCCAATTTAAATTTCAACCTCCTCACTAATTGCAAGCCATCCTCAATTGGTAAGTAATGAACTTCAAATTCAAATAACACTCATTAACTCCCACAACTTAATGGAATGTGTTTGAATTCAAATAGAATCCTTACTAATCAACTCAATGCAAATATGTAAAATGCACTTCCCCAATTTAGAATTACACAATGGAATCACAACAACAAGCCTCACAACCTCCCTCATGCCACAAGCTAGTCACAGCAAGAGAATGGTAAGTTTTCAAGTTAAAAAATTGTTGAATTTAACAACACTTCTATGCTTCTTTCCTTCCACGAAATAATTAATCACAAGAAGATACAACAATCCTCCCAATCCAATTCCAATAAGTAGCAAATCAAAATTCTAATCAAGGTAATTTCGCAACTCACAAACTACAACAACACAATTGCGGTTCAAAATTGATTAACCCTAATTGAAAATGATAATTCACGAATTCAACCAACAATTAATCCCTTCTCTCAACTTGTGCTCTGATACCAAAAGATGATGTGCTCAAAACCACTCTCAAGCACAATCAAATGACTCAAGAGAAACAATTCTCAAGTCTCATACAAATCGGTTCAATGGATTAGGAAATTGCGTAACCCTAATGGCACTTTGATGAAATCTAATGGTTCAAAGATTCAATTAACTCCCACTAATGGTCAATTTCACTAATCAACAATAAGAACAAGAGAATTACACGTGAAATGGATGAAAAAGACAAGCACAAAAACCGTGAACTTAAGCCCTTCCAACCATGCCAGTTCACGCTAATCACTAAAGAGCAATTCAATCTCAATGAACAATCAACCTTACAAGATGATTATCCACGAGTTACAATCACCAATAAGTCTAAGAAAGATTCAAATCTACCCTAGATATGACTCACTAGAGAAGAAATGAACATACAACAAAGATGGAATCGATATGACTCACAATTCCCCTTTGTCGCACTCGCCACAATTCCAATTCTTGGGTTGAAATTGATAAGAGGTTTGAACTAAGGATGAACCCTAATTCCACACGTGAAAGTGCTAGGTTATTTCTGCAAAATATGGCCTCCTCAAACCCTCTTCTAAGCAAGTATTTATACTTGCTACACCTAGGGTTAGAAAGTGGTCAAAATTACAAGTTTGCCACTTTTAAGGTGGCTAGTCCTAAATGAAAATTACAAGGAAATAAAAGTGTCCCAAAACCAAATACAAAAAATAGTTCATAAAACAATTACAAGGTACAAAATAACATAAGTCTTCATGAACTAATGCCTTAGAATAGAAAACAATTGCAGCGGGTCTTTGATTGTCACCCTGAAAATGTTCTGTGTCCATCAGCTGTTGTAGGACATATTGGCATTCCATGGAAATTTATCATTATACCTGTAAGATTATTCTCAAATATTTATTAGAATAAAAAACATAAAGTAAAATATGAGCGATTTGGATCATCATCCAAATCGGGTTCTGAAAATGTCAACGGTGCCAGAAATTTTCCCATCATCTTTGATTGGGGTTTCCTATAGGACATGATAGTTTAGGTTAGAAAATTGGAAGAGAATCTAATTAAAAAGATTTAGATGTTGTATAAGTGGTGTCTAGATACAAGGATAATGGATTAAATGATTGGTGATAGGATATAAGTGATCAAATTGATTTGAGGCAATTACTTTTGCATTATGATATATGGAGGTCTATGACCACTTATAATATGAGGGTTGAGGACCAATATTGGTGCTAATTTAAGGTTAATAAATCAAGATGAAGTGGAATTTATTGATAATTTGATGAACTAGATTTATATTCTTAGATGTGATGTTTTGTTTATGTAGATTATTGCATTAGATTTATGTAAGTCATTTATGCTTCCTACACCACATCTATGCAAGAATGGTTGTTCTTGATGGTTATTATTACCCATTTATTTTGGGGAATCATTATAATGACTTTTTAGGTAAGAGAACAACATCTTTAGCCATAGTGTAAGCAGTTCCTTTCTTTTCTATCATTAATTGTTTTCTTTGTAATATAATTATGGAGAGAAGCCATGCCTTGATGCTTCTTTTTGAAGGTAGAAAGGATTGCTAGAAGTCCTCTTTGAATGATATATTTAAAACGCATTTTTTTTCGTGTAAGTGGATATTGAATTTCCCTCCTTCTATTGATGAAGAATGCATATTGTGATTTCTTTGTCTTCTCTATTTGGCAATGAAAATGGTTTTGATGAATTATGATATTTAAAATGCATAAAGTTATCTTATTACTAGAGGAGTTTAAACTTTTTTCTAGTTATCAATTTTATTTACTTCCGTATAAAGAATGTTTTATAACTACAGAGGGCTAATGATGATTTTCAATTATTACTGTTCAATTTTTTTTTCTTATTATCGAACATGGTATTTGACTTGGTGTTCTATTTGTGGATCTATATATATGTTGTGTTGTCAACATCTATAGCATTTTCAGTAATTCTTTAGCTTTCAAGGCAAATAAATTAGGTGGTATTTCAATCTAGCTCCAGCAGCAGTAGTGCCCATTTGTGTTTTGGTGGTTAACTTCTAGCAACAGAATTACATTTCCAGTGAGTACCTAATTCGCTTCATCCACTCGAGTCCCTTTAGAAAGCTTTATTTTAACCTTTTAGGCCCCTTATATTTCTACACTAAGTAAACTTACAAGTTTACATTTCAAATGCTTATATGTTTGTCATTTCAAGTCTAATTTACTTTAAAATAAAGTTCATTATATCATTTAAGAACTTATGTTTTCATTATATGTGTGTTAAACATTATTGATTGCACTTTTTTCACCAACAATCTTATTGTAAAACACTTTTTCATTTTGATTTGCTATGGGATTCTTTTACAGTCATGGATAAGAGTTGGATGAATTGTTATATTGAAAGCGAAGAGTACCTATGAGGTGTAGAGTTTTTTATTGCATACTTGCACATGAAGTATGGAATGGACAAGAGGTTAAGTTGTTCATGAAGGAAATGCTTAAGTGTGTCCTCGCACATTATGAATGTAATAAGAGCACACTTGCTTGTTGATGAGATAGATGTAACTTACTATTGTTGAATATACCATGGTGAGGAGTCAACCATTGAATTTCCAAGGAGAACTCGAGGTAGGATACATCATGAAGAATATGATTTTAAAACAAACAGAAGTGAGGGGTTTAATGAGGATAATAATGACGACATTGACGGACTTGATGAGATGCTAGAAGATTTAGAAGCATTTATTGACAATCAAGCTGAAGGTCCAACTCCTATGGATGGATTTGATTTCCCACCGAATTTTGTTGAGGGGCTAAGAGTTAACTCGCAACAAGAGCTTTATTCAAGGTGTAAGTTATCAAAATTCTCATTTATCGTAAAGCTACTACACTTAAATGTATACAACAAGTGGAGCAATAAGTCATACTATCATGCAAATAAGTACTTACAGGGATTGAGCATGGGTTGCCATTATATGCATGCATGCAAATATGACTGTTGCTTGTTTTGGGGTAGTAACAAGCACCTCACACAATGCCCCATATGTGGTACCTCAAGGTATAAGGTGTGTGGTGGATCTAGGAAGGGTATTTCTCAAAAGCTTTTGTGTTACTTTCTTGTGAAACCAAGGTTGCAATGCCTTTTTATGAATACTAAAGTCGCTCAAAATATGCATTGGCAAAAAGAGCAACATAATAAATAAGACAACTGTATGGGTTATCCTATAGATGAGCTATCTTGGGTCAATTTTGACATTAAATTCCCTGAGTTTTCCAAGGACTCTCGTAATGTCAGGTTAGGGCTAGCTAGTGATGGCTTCAATCCGTTTGGATCTATGAGTCAATCATACAGCATGTGGCTAGTGGTTCTACTTACATATAACTTGCCACATTTGATGTGTATGAAGAAAGAGTTCTTACTGATGTCATTGTTAATCCCGGGACCTAAAGCATTGGGGAAGGAGATTGATGTCTACTTGCAACCTCTAATTGATGAACTGAAGGATCTTTGGGTTAATGGATTATGGACTTATGATGCATATTCAAAGTCTTCTTTCAAAATGCATGCTGCTTTGTTGTGGACCATCAATAACTTTCCTGCCTATGGGAACTTGTCTAGGTGGAGTACAAAAGGCTATAGTGCTTGTTCGGTATGCAAAGACCAAACACCATCAATAAGGCTTAATAGCAAGATTAGGTATGTTGGTCATAAAATGTGGTTACCGAATGACCATCGATGGAGATGTAACTTAAAATTCAATGGAATGCATAATAATCATGAAGCCTCTAAAGAATATTATGGTAATGATATACTTCACCTATTACAATCTGTAACAGATGTGCCTATGGGAAAGCATCCAGACAAAGTGAAAAGAATTCATTATGTTGATGGGTTTAACTGGACAAAAAGGTCAATATTCTTTTAGTTACCATATTGGTCAAAGTTGATGCTTAGGCATAATTTAGATGTTATGCATATTAACAAGAATATTTGTGAGAATGTTCTTAATACAATTCTTGGGGTTGAGGGTAAAACAAAAGATACCTACAAGACTCGGTTCGATCTAGAGGACCTTAGCATTAGAAAGGAATTACTAATGTATGCCATGTGCTAGTTATTCATTGTTAAAGCAGCCCGATGGTAAGTATTCCATGCCATGTGCTAGTTATTCATTGAGCACTAGTGAAAGGAGATCATTTTGTCAGTTTATAAGGGGAGTTAGATTACCCAATGGTTATGCGTCGCATATTGGTCAGTGTGTCAATAATTCAAACTCGAAGCTTTCTAATTTGAAGAGCCATGATTATCATGTTCTGCTTGAAAGGTTGTTACCTGTAGGTATTCATGCATATTACCTAAAGAAGTCACCATGGCCATAACCGAGCTTGGAACCTTTTTTTAGAAGCTTTGTAGATGCATTCTAAATGTTGAAGAGGTACAAAAGATGCAAAGTGATATTGTTACCATACTATGTAAGCTAGAGTTGATCTTTCCCCCCTACATTTTTTGACATAATGATGCATCTAGCTATCCATTTGCCTCGAGAAGCATTGATGGGTGGACTAGTTGCTTACTGATGGATGTATCCCATTGAGAGGTATGTATGATATTGGTTTTCATATTCACCAATTGTGTGTTAATATTATTCTACCTTTTGACACTCTATGTGAATTTATGAGTGTAGATACATGGGTTCGTTAAAGCAATTTGTTAGAAATAGAGCTTATCCAAAATGCTCCATTGTAGAAGCATATGTTGTTAACGAGTGCTTAACTTGGTGCTCACTTCACTTACAAGACATTGAAACAACATTTAATCATCTAGAAAGGAATTTTGATTCCTCGAAAGAAGGTGGTGTTGATGTTTTCACCAATAAAGTTGGTTTCATTTCCCCTCCTACATATGTTGTGTTATCGAACAAAGAGGTTGAAGCTATGACATGGTATATCATCAACAACTGTCACGAAATTCAGCCTTATTTAAAGTAAGTGTGAATAGATGCATCTTGAATGTTACAATATTTCTATAAATTAATGACTAAACATAGTTGAAAATTGTGATGTAGGGAACATAAGGTCATTTTAAGAGCACAATATGGTGACAACATAGATGAGCACCTCAAAAGGGAATTTCGTTAATGGTTTATAGATAAGGTAAACATAATAACATAATGTTGTGTGTAATTGAGAAGTTGACTTTTTCATATAAGCATTCACTTTTTAATTTGTGAATGGTGTAGATGAGACCATGGTATGATAGTTTTGACCCAATGATCAGTGCATTATATGCATTGTCCACGGTGTTCGGTTTTACACATTAGACTTCAATAGTAGGAAAAAGACTCAGAACAGTGGAGTTTTTATAGAGGGGAATCATGGGGATGTGTAGGCATCAATAGAATTTTATGGGGTTGTAAGAGATATATATGAGTTCAGTTAGATACGGAACAAGCGAGTATTCTTATTTAAGTGTAAGTAGTGGGACACAAATAGCCGACATTATAATGTTAGAGTTAAGAATCGCATTAAAAGTATTAAGGTCACTCATACTTGGTATGTAAATGACCCATATGTGTTAGCATCACAAGCTAAACTAGTATATTACTTGGAGGACATGAAATTAGGTGCTGATTGGCATGTGGTGCAATGTTTTGAGCATCACCATATTTACAATATGAACTATTTAATTGGTAATGTAAATTTGTTCACCAATGTGGAGGCTCAATTAGCAGATGAGAGACTGGACGATCTAGTCATAGGGGATGAGGGAAGAGGAAATGAGCGACATCCAGTTGTCGATTGTGATGTTGATGTGCAATTAAGAACTAATATGTGTCCTGATATGATTTGAGGAGAATTAATAGAAAGGATAGTTGAAGCATCTAGTAGAGTGCAGCACGATGCTAATGTCAAATCTAATGATGATGAGGATATAGACGAGGCACTCAATGATACACTTGTTGAATATGATACGACTGATAATGATTGTATGAATGTTATTTATTTTTCTTTTACATGAAATTCGTAATGTTGTTTCGGTTTTATTCACATATTCATTATTCATATATGCTTTTACTATATTTTACAGAACTCTAATGGTGGGGCAACGGAGGAAGACCTAAAGAAGGGCATAAAAGGTTAGTCGAGACACTCGACATGCAATTAGAGATGAGTCGGATTCACACCATAGTGATAGGGAGGAGCATGATAATGCTGTGACAAATCCCTCCATAAATCAATAAAGGGAGCCCACAAATTCGTTTGAGGAACATGCCACACCAAATGCACCCACATAAAATGATGCTTCGACTAATAATGCAGTTGATGTGCCCACATAGGCTGGTAGAATTCCCTTTAACCCTACTTGATCCTCAGGTAATCTATGTAACTGTGTATATGACACTAGAATCAAAGTTTAAAGTTAACCTTTATTATGATGGACTTGTTTTTCAAATATTTGCACTAGCGGCGAGCTTAGTGTCATATATAGGCATGTGGAGTGCGTATTGGGGACAAGCATTAGAAAGAGAAAATAGAAGACAAATGAGTAAAATGGTCATTCAATTCACGACATCTGGTGGTCGACCGTTAACACTAGACTAATAAGCCAAGATGGCATCTGAAATAGGGAAGGCTTATCGGGACTTGCTACCACTATGTATTGAGGATTAGAGAAAATTTGATTTATCACAAAAACAATGTGCTTGGGAAAGAGTACAGGTGAAAGCAACAACGAATTTGGATTATCTCTATTTCAATTGTTTTCTCAATAAAAAGTGAATATGTCAATTTGTCATTGTCCTTGTTATTATAACCTATTGCAAGGTGTTTCTGACATGTATATTACACCTTTGTCCCTTTTTTTTTTTGTAGAATTGTTTAAATGTTGATTACATTAGAAAAAATCTTAAAAGTTTCATGCTGTTGATCGATGGATGGGAAATATCCATAGAAATCATCGAAGTAAAACTAAAAGTTCATGGATAAAGATTGGTGATGCAATCTGACCCAAGGGTTCAAGTGATGATGACTGGAAAAAGAAAACAAAGGAATAGAGGCAAGAGATTGTAGAAGAGAAGGAGATTCTGCAATCAGGAGATCCATCTGCAAAGGTAAGCTAACTTAAGTCATTTTTTTTAAGGTTTTGACGAAATGGTGTCATTAACTTGATGATGTCTTGATAAATAAAAGACTAGGGCAATGAGTGGGAAGGCTACACGTAGGAAAGTAAAATATTTATATAGGTTGGGATCTAGATCATTTTAGAGCAGGAGGAATGAATATGTGAGTATTTCATTTAATTTAAGTATATAAGACTTAAATTGATAAAGTCCTTAACTTTATGTATATTGTGTAATTAGATTGAGAGGAATCACTAACCATCAAATGCAATCAAGTTCTTTAAGGTCGCCTAATACAGTGATCCAAGGTTTGATGGTGGCGGCGGTTGGGTTTCCCAACAAGCTGGCCAGGATTATGTAAGTTGATGGGTTAATTTACAAATAAGCATTGTCACTATGTTTTATATTTCTATCTACATTTCTATTACGTTTGCATTCTATATTGTTGTCATCGTTAATCTAGGAGGATATGATCAAGTTGTATCAAGAATCTCAATCCTCAGACAATCCTAAGATTGCAGAGGAGATAGTTGATGAATTTATAGGTGCAAACGCATGAATTAACTATCATCCTAGTAGAGGATATGGACCACCAACCATTGAGAAACCTACACATTCACAAATTTATATGGAAAAGATGGAAGTAGCGTTGTAAGAGACATAGGGAAAGCTTGAAGAGGAAAGACATCAATGTGAACAACTAAAGGGAAAGTTTAATGACCAACATGAACAACTGTTGTCAATTCTTCAAGAAGAAAGGGATCTACGTATTGCCCCAGCTCAAGAGGTTAGTTTAAACTTGTACTTTATGTGCTATGTTGTAAATGCATGCATATTGCTTCTATGTATAGAGTAAGAATGTTGTGAGTTTTGATGATGTAGTATTTGTATTGATGTGGTAGACTCCTTTGGTATATTGTGTTATAGTTTTTCATTATGTGTAATATAGTAGTATGATGTGTAATACAAGGGTAGTGTGTGGGTATACTATGTTTTGTAGGGAGTGTTGGGTAGGAAGTAATGTTGTCATTATGCAATATGTGTTGTCATATAGGTGTTAAGGGACAATATTCTAGAATATTGTAGAATCTGTATGGTTATAATTTCTTTGGGGCAATATTGTAGAATATTAATGTTTTGCTTACATGTTAAGGATGAATATGTGAGTACTTTGTAAATGTCTTACAACTATCTAAGCTTTCTTAAGCAGCTGCACTATTTGCTGGGAATTTTCCAAGTACTTTAGGTAAGTAATCATAAATATGTGATAGTATTATGTCCCCTACTCTCTCTCTCTCTCTCTCTCTCTCTCTTTGAATTAAAAAAAAAAAGATATAACTGTATGCATGTGTTATTTAAAGGTTATATATTTTGTGATAAGAACAAAAAATGCACAAGACCTTATTCATTCACCAAGTTCATCTAATAGTGATGATACGGAAAGTAGTGAAGAAAAAAGTGATGGCGAAGATGATGAAAGTAGTGATGATGAGGATTGATGCGAGAAATAGGATGTTAGACGAGTTCATGTAATGTTTAAGGTTAAACTTATTGAAGTTTGACTTTTTTTCATCTTATTTGGATTTGTTTAGTTAAGGATATTGCTCCCAAGTTTTGTTGATGTGAAAGCATCATTTTTATGGGGTTCATTTGAATATATGAAAAAGAAATGTACATGGTATATATAATTGTATATAACTATATAGGTGTATATTGGCTCATATGAAGATTGTGAATGCAGCTTGAAATCGATGCTTATTACAATTACTAAGTTTAAATGTTGCTAATTTGGCTTTATAGTAATGTTTAAAAGTTGCCAATATACTATTTCACAACGTTTAAACGTCACGAATAATTATCTTTGGCTAAGTCTAAATGTTGCCAATGTTACTCTTTTACTATGGTGAAACGTCACCAATATTACTCAACTACTACGCTTTTTTGTGTGCACTAATTTTTTTAATTGTGGTTTCACTACGTTTAAATGTCGCATATAATAACTTTTAGTTATGTGTAAACATTGCGTTTATTTCATCTTTTACTACATTTAAATATCGCCAATATTACTCATTATCGCGTTTTTTGTGTCCATAAATTTTTTAATTGTGCTATTACTACGTTTAAACGTCGCTTAACATAATTGTTAGTTACGTCTAAACGTTGCTAATATTAGTCTTTTACTACATTTAAACGTTACCTATAGTACTGATTTACTGTACTTTTTTTTTGCCCTTTAAATTTTTAATTGTTATTTTACTACGTTTAAACATCGTGTATTACCTATTTTTAGCAACATTTAAACGTTGCCCCACATAACACATTTAGCTACGTTTCCACCTTTAAACGTCATAGATATTTTTTGCGATGGACCTTTGGCGACTTCTATTAGCAACTGTTATTAAACGTAGCTAAATCTTTTTTGCAACATTTATTAAAAGTTGTCTAAGATTGAATTTGTTGTAGTGAAATCTCCATTTGAATTACTCTATAACATACCACCTTCATATGATCATTTGAAAACATTTGGTTATCAATGTTATGTAGCCACTAATCTTAAATGAAGGGACAAATTTGTTGCTAGAAGTAGGCATTGTGTGTTTGTAGGATACCCATCTAATCAAAAGGGTTATAAACTTTATGATTTAGATACATGACATTGTTTGTTAGTAGGGATGTCTTCTTTCTTAAACATATAATTGCTTTCGAAAAAGAAACCACTACTGATCCAATTTTGTCTTCATTATTTGATCATCACCATTTATTTCCTATTTCTTCTGAAATAGAGATAGTAGATGATGTTGTGAATACTTACTCTCCTTTCCATGTTAGTCCTCCTTTGTAGACCCATATTGAGTCTTCCCCCTTACTCTTTGGTTGTTCTTGTTTATCAATCACAAAGATAAAAACAAACACTTGTTTGGCTTAAGGATTTTGTACACAATGGTCATCATACATCAATCAATTTATGAGCTTATCCTACATTCCCTTATCACCTTTTTTCACGAACATTCATTTGATAACCTACCTCATAGTTATGAGGTTTTGTTAACAAATGTATTTGCAGTCAAAGAACCTCGGAACTATTGTGAAGCTAAGAGTGACTCTAATTGGGTTAAGGTAATGAATAGAGAGCTTTTAGCTTTACAATCAAATCATACATGGGAAATTATTGATTTTTTTCCAAGAAAGCAAGCAATTGGAACCAAATGGGTTTATAAAATCAAATATAAACTAGATGGTTCAATTGAGCGATACAAAGCATGTTTAGTAGTGAAAAGATGTAATCAATTAGAAGGAGTTGATTATGCTCACACTTTCTCACTAGTTGCAAAACTTACTTCGATTAGAATTTTGCTTGTTATTGCCTCAACTAAAAATTGGTATGTTTATCAATTAGATGTTAATAATGCTTTTCTAAATGGTTTCTTAGATGAAGACATTTATATGTTTTTGCTAGATGGGTATTATGTTCTAAGGTCAGGAAAAGTTTCTAAACTTCTTAAGTCCTTATATGGACTTAAGGAAACTTCATGTTAATGGAATAAGAAGTTTTCAAAATTCATTGTTTCACTTGGTTTTGTATAGTAAAAATCATATTATTTATTGTTCACTCGGCAAAGTGATACTACTTTGTTGTTGTATTAGTGTATGTGGATGATGTTTTACATTTAGATATTAAGAGTGTTAAATTTACTCTTGATAAGGCCTTTACTACTAAAGATCTTCGAGAATTTTGTTTCTTCTTAGGGATTAAAATCTATTGAATGTGAAGTGGTTTTATTTTAAATTTGAGAAGTTTATGCTCGATTTACTTACTGATACTGGTTTATCCAATGCAAAACCTATCAAAACTCCTTTTCCTCAAGGGATGTGTTTAGATGATTGTGATGGTGGTTTGCTTTCTAGCCTTAGCACATTTCGATGTGTTGTTGGTTGTCTTTTGTATCTAACTATTACATAACTAGATTTATCCTTTCTCATTCAATTGTTAAGTCAGTTTACATCTCAACCACAGACATCCCGTTTCGATATAGTTATTCCTGTTCTTAAATATTTTAAAGGAACTATTGATAAAAGGACCTTTTTCTCTTTTCTTCTAGTTCCCTTTCATTAATTGGATATAGTGATGTAGATTGGGGGGAGTTCACATCTTGATTAGAAGTCTCTTTCCGGTTATTGTATCTTCCTTGGTAACTCACTAGTTTCTTGGAAAACAAAGAAATAAGCCATAGTTTCGACATCATCCACTAAAGCTAAATATAGATGTAGGGCATCAACAACTAAAGAAATTTTATGGATCTCCTATATCCTTTGTGATATGAAATTTATTATTCCATTGCTTGTCACTTTGTGTACAGATAGTAAGTCAGCAAAGATGATAGTAGAGAATCCTTTTCTCCATTGCCTGTCTCTTATACTTGTTGTTGTACATATTATAGTTAGTTACGCTCACAATAACAGAACTCTTTCACCACATAACTACTCTCAACAACTCTTCTTCTTCCTCTCATTGTAATACAGTAAGTCATTTCTTTACGTCAAGAATCATTCATTTTAATTAGTTGTTCATTCTTAACACTTGTAGACGACTTTGATGTGAGGCCATGATGTTTGTCTAAAATGGCCTTTTTTTTCTTTTCTTTTTTTTTTATGTGTGTTTCATTTATTATTATTTTGAGAAGTTTATTAGGTTTATGCCATAATACGAAACTCAAAGGGTATGATTAGTTTGCTATATATTCACACCATAGTATTTGTATGCAAGACTTGCTCTTACACTCTAAATTTGAAGTTCAAAATTGCACAATCTAGCCTATATGACTTGAAATAGTTAAAACTCTCTAACCATGCTATGAGTATTATAATTATATCAATTCTATATGATTTTACAAGATTCTATAAGAGTTTATGCGATTTTACTTGATTTGACAGCCTTGCTTGTCTTCATCTCTCTTGAACTCCTAAACTCAATATTTCCCTCCATTTCAATCACTTGTTTCATTTGTTAAGATTTTTTTTTTTAATAAAAAGGACAATACAAGTAGGACCACATAAAAACATACTAGTGCTTATTGCAATACATACACTAGAGAAATTAAAAATTTTAATGCTAGATGGAAAATATTAATATAGGAGACATTTTGTGTGATGTGTTGTGTTGATGAAGATTGTTACACTTTTTCTAATGAAACTCCATTTTATAAGCATAAACGTAATAGTTTTTCCTTCTTTTTTTTTTTTTACTTTGGGCATGTATATCTATTTGTATTTGTAGGCATTGTCACAATTTGAGATACCATAAGGCTACCCATGACTCGTCTAAAAACCTTATAGGGTTTTTATTTAATATAAAAAACTTGCCTCGTCAATAGTACTATGTACCCACAACCCGACTTGCCACTATATTTTGTGCAAAACACCTTCATGTGAAATAAAACCATAAGGTGTTATCATGATTTTTGCAATTTATTTTTATTTTTTATAGAAACATATACTAAAAGTAAAGCGATGACAAGTAATATGATGGCATAAATTGTTTATAGAAAAACAACTGCATTAAATATGATCATATATAATTGCAATTCTAATAAAATAATCTTGTAGAAATATTATTAAATCATACTTGGAAACTTAAAATTCAATGAAATAAACTTCATTAAATTATATTTAAAAGTTGCTGTAATAGAGAGTTCAATACACTATATAGATATTCATCCTAATTCTAACTTAAATAAAATTCAACTTATTAATCACATATTCCTACAAGTTTATGACATAAATAACCAAATTTAAAAATTAACTAAATTTTATTTTATTCTTTTCTTAAATATTCATCAAAATTAATTGAAATTCAACTCATTCTCTTCCTCAATTATATTTGTACCTATAAAGAGGAAAAAAAATTCATAAAATATATTAGAAAAGATATGGGACTATGGGATGCAAATGTGGTCAAGAAGTAATGAGATTAGACAATAGACAAATGTGGTCAAGAAGTAATGAGATTAGACAATAGAGACATGATTAAGATTTCTATTACTATAATAAAGAAAATAAAAATAAAATAAAATAGTCTTATTTAATACAACATGATAGGTTAGTAGATCACAAGCCTTAAACATTGAAATTTGAGTTTGAAAATATCATTACCTAGCTTTTTTTAGTAGGTTGGGTTTTTTCTTAGTTTTTTAATTCAAAATATGATCTAAAATCTTATAAAATTTTGAAATATTATTCAAACTCATCCTAAAATCTTATTATGTGGGATAATTAGGGAATTAAGCTAATTGGATATCCTATAACGCTATGCAGGTACTGCATTCATTTCCAATCCTGAATCCTATCTCTATCCTACCATCCAAACAAGTAAAGAAAGCGAGACACGTCATTAGGAAAATGCCCATCTATTGACTTAGTTAGCCGTGGAACCTTATGCAGCGTCATGTTTCTTTGGTAGATCTTTTTCCTTTAATTCTGCCAGTCGGCCGCCATTATTGAAGCCAATAAGCAGTAGCCAAGTTAGAAAGTCGAGTGCACTTCCCAGGATGATGATGATATTTCCAAGTTTAGCTGAGAATGTTACGGTGTAGAGGTAGCTCAAACTATTCGTACAGTATTTTATTTTAATTTAATATTTACTTGAAATTGATTTGAAACTAGTTAAATTGAACTCGAGTTATTTCATTAGTTAATCAAGTTAAGTTCAAACTTTATAATGTTTAACTTTACTTGCTCAAGTGCCTAATCAAATTTGAGTAAAACACAAATATTAGTCAAGTTCGAGTCAAATTTTAATATTGAGATTATTACGATTAAAAAAAATTAAATAAAATAAGCTTAAATGAGTTTAATCAAATCGAACTTGAGTTTATTAACTGCCAAATTCGAATTTATCGAGTACCATTTTGAATTGAGTTTAAGTTTAAAATTCTAAATTTAATCAAGTTCAAATTTCTGAAATTTCAAGTTGATCTCAAACTCAAACTTAGCACTGTATGACCTCAATTCAACTCGTTTACAATCCTTTTGATACTTTAATGTTTCATACATATCTCAATTATTAATTTCTTAATATATAAAAGTGAGGGATTCTTTTTCTGATTTTAAATATATGGTGGAATAATAGATACACGATAGTATATGATTCACAGAAATAGGGACTATGTTGGACAAAGACATAGATGGTTATTTCTAACCTTTTTTTTCTTTACTAATTTTATTTTTGTGAGTGTTTCTTGGCTTTAAAAAGCTTTCAGAATTAAAAAAAAAATAAAAATTATCGCTCCTTCATCTATAATTATGTTTAATTTTATTTTTTGGTGTTAATTCTCTCTTAATATTGAATAGGTTTTCCATGAGGAACGTGGATAGTTTCATAAAGTGTTCTAGATAAATCTTATTGTTATTTTATGTATTTTAGATATTTGCATGTCGAATGTGGATATTTATATGAGTGTTATAAACAACTTCAGATGCCTAAATGTAATTTTTAATAACACTTTCGACATGTCTTAATTTTCTCAAGGCGGCACTTCACGTCAGCTTCAATGTTTCGATACATCACAATCAAGACAGTTGACGGGTATGACTTAGCCTCTTCCCTTTCTAGGAGCAAGAGATATTCCAACGTCTCGGGCCGGTTGTAAAAATGAAATGATTTCCTTTTATATTACTATATAAAAAAAATTCAGTTAGTAATCCTATTCAATAACTCTGATAAATTATTTTCTTAAATTACTCATCTTTTTCTATCTCTCTTCATTCGATTTTTTTCATTACCTCTCTCATTGGGTGTGGATGGATGGAAAAAAAGCAAAAACAAAAGGAAATCAGAAAAAAAGAGAGAGAGAGAGGAAATAATATATTTGACAACTTAGGTAAAGAGTTGAAATAGATAGAAAATAAAAAATAAAAAAAGAATAGAAATATTTCTATTTTGAAGTCTATTTACTTTCTAAACTAAATTTAATAGAAATAGGTGGAATAGATGGAAATGAGAGACAATTACAAAATTATTCATTATAACAATATTTATCAAAATAAAATAGGGGTAATTTGGTCCTATATTAACTCAATTTCCCTTCATTTACTTTTTTTAGGACAAACCAAACTAAGGAAATGCAAACATTTGCTTTCAATTCTTTTCATTTCCTTCATATATGACCAAATACAAAATTAAAATCACATCTCATTCCATTTCTAATTATTTGTTTCTTTTTTTTCCTACTTATTTCTACCCATTTCTCTTCTATAAAAAAATCACAAAACACAATGTCCATATTTGAATGAAATCACTTCTAATTGGTTCCTTAGAAAAATATATACAATACAAACTCCTCTAACATTTTCAAAGTAGGCTTTATCTCATTTCCTTTAGCAACTATTCAAATTAGTAATAGCTAAACATTCATATAAATTTATTTGAAATATAATAATTTATGAGTTAATAAATAGGATAAATCCATTTAAACCCAATATCTTTGGAAAACATGCTTTTAAACATCTCTTCATTATTTTGTGTTTGGATAAAATGATAAGAAAATACTAATACTAAAATAAGAAAAAAAAGAAAAAAAATTTATATGATCAAGCATAAAAACATCATGTAGGAGCACAAATATTTCTTTTATAAATTTGGTGGTGTAAGTACTAAATTTGAAAGATAAGGAATTAGGTGCATATGAAGTAAATATAAAATTATGTATTTACAATATATCTGATAAATAAATGAGCGAGTATCATTTGTGGGGCTCTAAGGTGTGAGTGTGTGTATAAATATAGATAGTCAATATATGTAATATATTGGTAATTTAAATTAAAAATATATAATAATAAAAAATGCTAAATTCATGAGTTAATTAGTATTAGGGTATGCTAATATAGTCAATTCATATATTTGTATATGTTTGAAATCAATATTAACATACAAATCATAATAATGTTTTTGATGTGAGAGAGAGGTAAATATATATATATTTGTTCTAAATTAATGTTGAAATATTAACATGTATTATAGCAAGCTCATATACTTGTATTCGTATTGAAGTAATATTAATATATAATATATATATGATTTTATGAATATTAATAGTTTTACACTTATTTTAACGGGAGGTATTTTATCCTACTTCTTAACACGTGACCTACAAGCATTTATTAACACTACTTTCGTGATTCTGCGCAGACTACCAACGCAGCCACACACGCTTATAAGTACCTTCCTTAGCATGTAAATATCACACAGCAGACTTCGTTCCACACACACAATCTTGATTGATTCAGTATTCCATGGCTTCTTCGCACCCTAGCCATTCTCAGCAAAATGATAGTAAGTATCCAGAAAAAGAAACCGATTTTCAAGCTATCAAAAACAGAAATATGAATAATTTGGTGAATCAGCAAGAAAAAGGTGGAATATCTCTGACATGGGAGGATCTATGGGTGGAAGTTTCAAATGGAAAAAAGGAGCGTATACCAATTCTTCAGGGGCTCACTGGTTATGCTGAAACAGGAGAACTTTTGGCTATAATGGGTCCTTCTGGGTGTGGGAAAACAACACTTCTTGATGCATTAGCAGGTGATTGTTAAATACGGTGTGCTTACATTTTATGCAACTTTAGACGACTTCACTATCGCAAATATAATCACATACTTAACCCCCCGCCCCACTTTTTTTTTTTTTTCTTTTTCTTCTATTACTATATATGTTACAACTGTTGGGAGAAAAGAAAATGGAACTTCGTTAATCCTGTCAGAAGAACATAAAAGCGCCTTCGCATCTTTTAAATCAATTAAGTAAAAGTGATGAGATTACATTAATTTGTCTCCACGAATCTACTAGTGTCTGATTTTGGGTGCTCAATGTCACTCTTTGTTCATGTCATTTGGATTGCAATATCTCACAAGCTTATCTGTCTCAAAGTGGAGATGTTGTTGATTACACCTAGTTATATATATTTTAATATAGCCTCCACTGATTTTCACTACATAGAATATTTAGATTTATATATAATATACCTATATACAACTATGCCTATTCGATCCCTCCCTCCCTCAACAGAAGCTTATGCTCAAGATTTTTCAACATTTATTTATTCAATCAAAGTTTTGTGAATTTAAGAGTTTCTAAAACTTCTTCTTATATTGATTTCATATGTATTGTGAATGATCTCATGACAAATTGATTATTATAAGAGTTTAAGATTTTTCCTTAATAGACTATGATCAATTAAATTTGAAACTATCTATTTTGTTTCTTTTCACTTGTTATTTTATTATTTTTCTTTTGAAAATTGTAAGTATCGAATTTGAACATTGGAAGTGTCACTATAATTTGAGTCCTCCTAGATATATCATTATAAATTTTTTCCCTTCATCATAGGATATAGTAGGGTAATAGAATAACAAATAAGTCACAAGACCTTAACAATTGCATAATCCAATAACTTAATTATATGACTTTGATTAGTTAAAACAATATGAGATAGCAAATTTGGGTAAAAGTGTGTAGGTAATCATATTATATAGGATATCTATCAGTATCCTATTCAATTAAATAGGTTCTAAATAGGTATTAAGAGTCATAAGATAAGTTTTGAGTATAAATTTTTCAAAACCTACTTCCATAAGGTAAAGTACGGATATGAGATCTTCCTACCTAGTGCTTATGCTAGAACTTATACTTTAGTATACAAGTATAAGCTTCGATGCCTTGTACTCATCTTATAAAAGCATATTAATAACATTAAAAAATGAATAATAAATGTCAATATTATATTTTTCAACTAATAAATGCTTTAATAAAAATGTAAAAAAAAAAGGAGCCTAAGCCCGTAAATTAATAACCCTAAATAGTTAAACCTAATGTCAAATTTCTTCCTTTTCCTTATCATTCACCATTTTTCTCTCTAACTTTACTTTTTCCATACTTTTCCCCATGTTTTTCCCTATTTGTTGAGTAGTAAAATCACATTCACTTGAATTAATCAACATAGGAAAATAACTTTTCTTTTTTTAAAAAAAAAATTACATATTTTGCTAAAAGATCCATAGGTTTTACATATGAGAAAATTTTAATATCACATATAGGGCCTATTTAGATTAACTGTTTTTTTTTTTCTATATTTGATTTGTGTTTGATATATGTAAAAAGCTCTTTATTCTTTTCTTCATCTATTTTGAGACAAGCACCCATAATTAAATGGGTATGAAATGAATGTCAAACAAAGGAAAAAAAAAAATGAATCAAACAAGTCCATAGTTTACTTTTTCAATATAACATGAACTCAAAATTTATGAAAATAGAGAAAAAATTTACAAGTTCCATAGGATATCATTTGCTCTATAGGTTTTACAAGGTACAAATTCCATAGTGATTCCAAAGTGCTATAGGTTAGGATTTGGTTTCAAAGTTTGAAGACTTGTACCTTACAAGGTAGAATACGAGTAAGGTCACATACCTTACCTACCCTGTACCTACTTACCCATAAGTTGGATAGAAAATAGCCATCACATAAAATTTCTCATCTTAATCTTAAGCCATCAAAAGCTATTGTTTAACCCTTAAATTCAATATGTAGTATGCAAACTAAAATTTTTATTAAGATAACCTTTTTTGGCAATGGTAACAAGAATAAACTGAGATTGTCAAACTTTGATCTTAAAATCAAGTTTTTTTCTATTTGCACAAAATAGTTGTTGACAATATAAATATTCCTTGCAGAACCTAAAACTTAGATATATTTTGCAGGAAGATTAAGCTCAAACATAAGGCAATCAGGAGATATTCTAATAAATGGTAAAAAACAAACTCTAGCATATGGAACTTCGGTAAGTGAGAAGGAAACTCAATGGTTGTATGTGTTATGTAATCAAGATTTTTTCTAAATTGCTAAGCACGTTCTTCATACATGTGAACATAATTATGTTTGTTTGTTCCTATTTCACTATTGGTTTATAAATAGGGCTTTTTATGGTTATACAAGATGATCTTATATAAGAATAGTTAGGGAAAGAAAAAAAAAAGATAAGTTACAAATATATTCTTTTATGTTTTCTTCATAGAGCTCCTTATTTTATTAGCTTGAGTGTTTAGACTCAAATCTTAAAAAGAAGAAGAAGAAGAAGAAGAAGAAAATGTGCTTTAGGGTTCCTAAACAACAATTTTACCCCTTAAAACTAATAACAGAATTGGTTTTAATAGTTTATTAATGTTTTATCTTGGTGAAAATAGTAAAAATAGGGACTAAAAACATATTCTTTGAAGATTTCAAGCTTTAAGCACTCATTTAAAAAATATCAAGCCTAAAAACATAAAATAAATATAAAGTGCATGTTTACAATTTACCAAAAAAAGATTTAGACTCTTATGGCATCTATTTTAAGTGATATCTTAGAGCAATTAGAGAGACATTATATTTCTTTTGTACTCCCCTCTTATTCTTACTAAGGTAGTTTTTGGTTGATAGTTGAGAAGAATAGTATAGTACTATACAAAAGTAAAGTATAGTATAATCCTTTTATATTATATTTGGTTTGTGTAGTACAAAACAAGCTTTTTTGTAATGATATAAGGTTTTTTTTTTTTTTTTTGCATCAACATGGGAATTTAATGGAAGACTTTTGATGTTGTCATAATAGCAAAAGGGATGATAATAATATAGAGTAATATTTTAGGTTATGAGATTGTCTTTATTTTGTTCAGTACTTTAAGGTCTCTTTTGTCAAATGACTTGATTCACTATATAAACCAAATAAAGACTAAAGATTTTATCTAATCCAATACAATAAAATGATAACAATCAAACACTACCTAATAGTGACTTGTTATCTTATTTTCTCTTGTGGTCTTTCTGCCTTGGGATTTTTCATATTGAATCGTTGTGTGCAAATCTTCTTTCTTATCTCCTCTTATTTCAACCTTTAATTTGAGTGATGTAATGCTTCTAACAAAACAATCTCAATATCTTAGGCTTATGTGATGCAAGATGAGACATTAATCGCAACATTAACTGTTAAAGAAGCAGTATACTACTCAGCTCAGCTTCAATTGCCAAACTCCATGACACAGCTTGAGAAAAAAAAGAGAGCAGAAATGACAATCAAGGAAATGGGACTCCAACATGCTATTAATACAAGGATAGGAGGTTGGGGAAGCAAGGGACTAAGTGGCGGACAAAAGAGAAGATTAAGTATCTGCCTTGAGATCCTTACTCACCCTAAACTTCTCTTCCTTGACGAACCAACAAGTGGACTTGATAGTGCATCTTCTTACTATGTTATGAGTAGAATAGCTAGCTTGGATCAAAGGGATGGAGTTCAGAGAACTATCATTGCTTCAATTCATCAACCAAGTAGTGAAGTTTTCCAACTATTTCACAACCTTTGTCTTCTCTCATCTGGTAGAACAATATACTTCGGACCAACTTCTGAGGCAAACCATGTTAGTATAGAGCAAATACTGTTAAAAAATTCCAATGTGATAATGTCAAATTTCAATTTCTTGATTATGCAGTGTCTATTGACTATTTGCTCATCTAAATGCAGTTTTTTGCCTTGAATGGCTTCCCTTGCTCGTCTCTCCAAAATCACTCTGATCACTTCCTAAAAACTATAAACAAGGATTTTGAAGAGGTTAGAAAATTAGATTTTCAATGTAGTAATATTTGTCATACATTATTTATTCAATTGTTCTCATTATGATATTCTTATATAATTGAAAAATACACGCCAATCAGGACATGGAACAAGGCCAAAATGGAACTATTCAAGTAGAGCATGTGATCAATACTCTTGTGAAATCATACTACTCATCTACAACTCATACAAAAGTTCATCAACACATAGCAAACATTTGTAGGAAGGTAATGGTTGCAATCAACTTTATCATACATTTTTAAATGCTAATCTATATATATATATATATATATATATATATATATATATATATATATATATATATATATATAACCACACTAAATCTAATGGTCTTTTAGATCTATTGCTTGCAAAATTATATTTACTATCTAGCTCTATCATAGATATTAACTTGATATTTGTAAATTTCTTCATAGTATTGTAAGGAACCAGTGAAGGCGAGAAGTCGAGCCAGCTTCATCACTCAATGTTCTATCCTTACAAGAAGATCTTCTCTTAACATGTGTCGAGATTGGGGCTACTACTGGTTGCGCTTAGCTTTCTATATTACTCTAGCATTTGGCTTGGGTTTCGTATTTTATGACATTGGTTCTACTTATGGATCAATTCAGGTTAGCTTTATTAGCAAATTAATCAAAAATTAGTATCATCGTCAATATGCCAAAGAAAATTAAGAAAACCATCTTTTTTTTGTTTTATAGGCTAGAGGAGCTATGATCATGTTTGTGGCTACTTACCTAACATTTATGGCAATTGGAGGATTTCCTTCTTTTGTTGAGGACATGAAGGTATGATTTCTCTACCAAACCACTCTTCATTAACTAGTTAGTATGATATGACACAATATCTAATAGGATTAAACTTTTAGATTAGTTAGCTATAGATCTAAAGTCTATCATGACATGAGAGATCTCGAGTTTGTCACTACTTGTTTCATATTACAAGTATCCATGAGGAAACCTTGCCTCATCATGTGATTAAATGATACTTGATGGAGTATAATCAAAGTTTCAACTCACAAGAAAGAGGAAGTATAAATCAATAAGTATAAAACCACACCTCATATCACAAGCTTTATGTTATATTAGATCTTATGGAAATGTCGTTTGTCTTTCAGCATGGCCTAAATAATAAATTTTATACTTTTCTTCACCAATCATTAGGTATTTGAACGTGAAAGACTAAATGGACATTATGGAGCTACTGCATTCGTCATTAGCCACACATTCTCATCCGTTTCGTATCTAATGTTGATTGCCATAGTTCCTGGCGCGATTGCATACTTTCTAGCTGGACTTCACAGCGGATTTGAACGCTTCCTCTACTTTACTTTGATGTTGTTTGTATGCATGATGCTAGTTGAGAGTCTGATGATGATTGTGGCTAGTGTAGTCCCAAACTTCTTGATGGGCATCATTACAGGATCAGCAATCCAAGGTTTCATGATGTTAGGTGGCGGATTTTTTAGATTGCCAAACGATCTCCCAAAGCCTTTTTGGAGGTACCCTTTTTACTACGTTTCCTTCCACAAATATGCCTACGAAGGATTGTACAAGAATGAATTTGAGGGATTGACTTTTCCTAGTCAACAAGGAGGAACATCTTACATAAGTGGTGATGAAGTTCTAAGGCATATATGGCAAGTGGAAATAGAATATTCAAAGTGGGTTGATCTAGCCATATTAATTGGAATGGTGGCTCTATACAAGGTCATGTTCTTGGCCATTATTAAGATCACTGAAGTGGTTAAGCCCACTATTATAGCCCTTATGTCAATGACTCCAAAGCAAGCAATGATAGTTGAGGAAACACCATCAGTTGAAGAGAAGTTATGATGCAGTTAAAGGTTGGGTTAAAATACCATGCCTAGTTTCTTCTTATTGCATTTTACTTTATTTGGCTAAATCTAAGTACTACAAAAAGTCTAGTTTACTTTTATATCAATTTTATATGTAAACCTTTTCCATGAAGAAAGTTCTTTTGAGTTTTTTAATATAATTTAAAAATAGGCATATTAGATGAGATCTAGCAAAACTAGAAAAATGTACTAAATTTATGTATAGGCAATGCGTTTTGACTCACTACTACAAATTTGACGTGTAAACCATTATGGACAGCCACGAATCATCACAAATTCAAATAAATCTTAATAGACATTACAATTTTTTGAAATTTTCAAATCAAAGCCAATCTTTTCACAAATCATCAAGCTCACCCAATCTTGATCCAATTGAAAATCAATTTTCACCAACATAAAATTAACTCTGAGGCATCACAAATTATCAATTGCATGCCAATAATTTCTTCAATGACCCAATTATATAAAATTTCTTATTTGTATATAAAGTAAACGTGAATTCCAAATTATATCCTCTTTAGAATTGAGTTTATATTTCATGAAATTGGACGTTTACAAGGCCTAATAATCAATTTGCATGTGAAATTTTCATTAAAAAACCTACGCATGTAAGGCATCATTTTTTTTTTAACCAATTAAGTACTATTGGGGCTTTAATTAATTTTGTAATTTTGAGACTTTGTCGAATTGCTGGAAACTTTTCAGAAGAAAACTAAAGCAAAAGCAGTGGAAATTAGGATAACCGATCTAGTTTACAAAATTAAAGCTCAAGCAAGTTGTTTGGTGGGGTTGCTAATGTCAAAGAAGATAGATAGTATTTGGATTTAGCTTGGCTAAAGGAGAATTCCAAAAGAGTGTAAAACTATGTTAGACAATTTTGAGTATAAAGAAATGGAATTGAGAGAAATAGCGGGGAATGAAATGATGAGAAATGTTTTCTTTTCCTTTATTTAGTTGGTACTATAAAATGAAAACAAAGATAAATATTTTATTTGACAATTGTATTTTATTCTAATGAACATTATTATAGATGCTAGTTTTGTAATTTCGATCTTGTTTCCATCAATTTCCTCCAATATCTATCCAATTATGGAGAAAAAGGAAATGGACTTTAAAGTGAGAATATTTCTACTTTTTTTTCCACTTTTACCAATTTCCATTCTTTAGTTACGTTACCAAATGCAATGTTTCCACCAACTTCTTTACATTTCCACCAATCTATACGTATTTAGTTATAGCATAAGAAATTGGTGTTCTCAGTTGGCCAAAATAAAGATGTTAAGGAAATTTACATTATACATACTAGCTTAGTTGGTTCAACCAAGAGATTGATTAAGTTTGGAAAGTACTTTTGCTTGATTGAACGTTTGCTTGGTCTGTATGTTGTGTCACCCTTAGGGTACCATTTTCATAACAAATTGTTTACATAATAGAATCTCAAGACCAATGCCACTATTTCTTAAGAGCTTAGACATAACACATAAGATGTTAAAACTAAAAGGTTACTACAACAAGTCATATCATTCTCTGTTGCATTGAGATGTATACAACATAGTGAAATATATCAAAAGTTAAATAATAGCAATAATAGTAGTCTAGATATAGGATTCAGAAAATCCACAATATAAATTATAAGAGGATTCTAATACTCACTCCCATAAGTCTAAATATAATTACACACATAATCTAATATAGTCAAATCAGGACATGGCATAAAAATTTATAACTCTCTTGATCATAGCTACTCTTCTAGCATTTATAATCTCTCTCACTTGAAAATAAAATTTACTAGGATGTAACTAATAAGCACCTATCGAGTGAATAAAACTAGGGGGTGTAAGTTACAATTGTTTTGTCAAATATCCCTCA
The DNA here is from genome assembly GCA_037954665.1 of Laguncularia racemosa. Classification (NCBI taxonomy): domain Eukaryota; kingdom Viridiplantae; phylum Streptophyta; class Magnoliopsida; order Myrtales; family Combretaceae; genus Laguncularia; species Laguncularia racemosa. The sequence goes on along the minus strand of JBBMOL010000024.1, from coordinate 2,191,785 downwards.
TGTCACATACAAATAATTATATGCAAGTTATCACCCATTAGTATACTATGCATGATTAATCAAATGATGCAACAATGTATATAGTTATTTGAAAACCATCTATAGCATGGATTTTTGCCCTTTAATATGCAAGGTTGGGAATCCAATTAGCCAAGAGCTACCACTCTAAGCAAAATCAACCTCAAATCAATATCTTATCAATTAGTTATATTATATCAAAATACTGTGAGTTCAACTTAAGCGAGGTTTTATTTTAAATATTAATATAAGGAATTGATAGTATGTGTATACTCAAGAGCATACGTAATACTAAGTGGTTGTATCAATGAATGGGCCCATAAAAGGATCACAATCTCTAGCATGAGGTAGTTTCCAAAAATTAGAGCGAAGTTGTAGACAAAACATTACCTCAATATGACCTCTTGGTGCCATAGCATGATGTCAATGCCTTTTTATGCAATCTTAGTGATGCATGTCTAGTTTATGCTTAGTTTTGATGTTCATTAAGTACTTTATATGGAAATCGAGCAATTTTCACAAACACCCATCAACATATATATGCATATCCTAATTTAGCAAGCAATTTGGTTTTCATATGTTAAAGTTTCTTGACAAGTCAAAACAAGCCAATACAATTGTATGCATAATCCCAAAATAAACCCACACATATTTATTTTAAATATTATAATTTAAATGTAACTAAACTACAAGCAAAGATAGTATGATAGTACTTGCTCATCCATAGTTGTCACTAGTTACAATAGTCTTAGGGGTAAACAAGTGCAAGATCTATATCACCTATTAATGAAATGAAGTATAGTAAATATATGGGCTTAACTAATTAGAAAAAACTAAGGTTCGCCTAATTCCCTATTGAACCCATATTCTTAATTTGGTTATAACTCCTTTGATTTAAGTTAAAATATTACAGTCTCATACTCGTTTTGAAGTAACGAAATATACTTTCACTTAAAATGGTTAAATTAGTCATCTTTGGCCATTGAATTGGCATCATTTTGGTTGAAATGACTCCATAATTTCATAAGGGCATCACTTAGCCTTATATTTTGACATCCATTGAAGTATTACGTTGACTAAACATCATGGGCACCTAATCCACATGCAAATTTCCTTAGTGTGGTTTATTCCTTCATACTTCAAGAGGACCTACTTTATTTAAATTAATGGGTTATATTGATACCAATTTACATATCCTTAGGCTTAATTTAACATTTTTTTTCCAAAAATCTCTACACTTCCTTTAATGGCTATGGTAAGGTTGGGAAATACCCTTGTAACTTAACAAATTTTCTTAAACTCTTATTGTAAACATTAATTATGTCCTTAAGGTGATATATATCAATATAGGTACTCAAAGATGCAAGATTGACACATCAATTCCTCTTTAAGACCCAAACTAGTCCAGTTTGCATATTCCTTATGGACATATGTTCATTAGCCTAGTATTTAATCAACTTCAACCTTCCTAGTTATTAGCAATCATTAAATTATTTGAATTTTCATGAACATGCACTAGAACCTCTTCTTGTTGGTCATGACTACATGAGATCATTACCCTTTTCCCATTAATTTAACTTGTTATCAATTTTTTAATTACTAAACCAAGCTTAATCATTTCCTTAGTAATGTGATCCTTCCCAAAGTTTATCTTATATATACACAGACCAATTTGTACATCTTCTATAAATTTCATCCTTCTTTTCTCATGATATTCCACACATCTTTTATTAAGCATATTATACTCCTATTTCCATAAGGTTCACTAGGATATCTCATCATTTTAAATACAAAAAAATAAAAAAATAAAATCATGGTCTGAATGATGCTTAATAACCTAAACTAAAGTAAAAAGGACGTTTCTTGTATGTGGCACCAACCACCTTTTAGGGTGGTCTTTAAGTAAGTCTCTCCTTCCCCCCTTCTTTTTCCTTTGCTTCACCCCTCAAAATTGAAACTTCTCCCCTTTCCCACCACTCCCACCTTTGTCATGTTAAATTCTAGCCCATCCTAAAACCTTAGTAGGAGGTGGTTGGCTTTTGCATTGAAGATGAGAGTGTGGGTTTAGGATGGAGTCTACTTCATAGGTTTCGTAGATGAGTATGAGAAATCCAGAGAGAGAGTGCATGAGGACATTAAGAGCTTGTGAGGTCTATTATAACAAATGAGAGAATGAGGAAGTGAGTTTAAGATGATCTTGCTTTTGTGTTTGACTTGAGTGGGTTGTATTTAGTAGATTTTTAAGAGATGTAGAAGAGTTTCAATGAGGAATTAAGCAACGTGGGGCCAGTTTCTAGTTGTGCTTGAAGAGAGTGAAAATTTTTTAAATGTGTCAACGAATGAGGAAGTGATATTGCTTTGGTTGTGGAGTGTTTGTTACACTCTACGGCGAATCCTAGTCATGGTAACCTACCACAAATGCCTTATTATAGTAAAGCATTCTTGAAGCATCTGCTTCAACTACAAGGATATTACTAGTATTACATTTAAGAGGGTAAATATTTACATATGGGTTTTGAAATATAAATCCTAATTGCAAGATAGTGTGCAAAACCAAAGAAGTAAACTACATAGTTTAGACCCATACCTTACCTTGGATATCAAAAATTGAAGTTTATAGGACATTTCAAAAATGCATGATTCTCTAAGTGAGTCTACTTCTATCCACTCTGCCTCACTACAATCATAACCTGCCAAGTGGAGTTTATAGAACTTACCTTTATGGTTCTTCTACTATTCATGTCAACAAAAGGCCATGCACAACATATCGCATTATAAGGGAGTGAACAAACTACTACTCAATGAGGAAACAACTATATACATCGTAACATCGCATGCGGTCTTCTAATAACTAATGTGAAGTCTAAGGTTTATCATGGTAAACTACCATCAATACCTAAGGAAGTCTAAGGTTTATCATGGTAAACTACCATCAATACCCAAGAGCCCCAAACTTATACTTATTCTCTTAATAAGCTAAAGGTGCCATAAATGCATTCCTTAAGTACATAAACCCAAAATGAATTGCAAGACCCTTAAATGGGCTCCATGAAATGTGTGATGATCCCTTAGTAGTTTACAAGTGAAAGAGTGGGATCATTAAATGATCACATCCTGAGAATCATGTAGTCATGATTGTCTTCAAATCAATGTAAAATCTCATGCAATGGATGTTAAGTTTTAAATCAAACCAATCTATTATCTAGTTCATTTAAGGGTAACCAACAAGATGTATCAAACAATCAATCAATCTAAGAGACAATATTATAGCAAAGCCACTGATCATTAATCAATTCAATCACTCAATCATAGGTTAGAGCATCAAACATCATATCATTTAAATCACTCAATTATTCATAAGTTTGTATATAGGTCAAGATAATAATTAATGAAACATTCTTTAAATACTAATTTATTTGCATAACACTTGTGAAGTACTATAATTTGTTGTTAAAGTAGTGTTTTCTTCCATAATTAGGTGTAGAGATGAAGTCTAGGATGTGTGGAATTATGTGAGGTGAACAAAAAGGGGAAAAAAAGGGGATTGACCTTACACCTATCAAGTGGTCGATGCTAAATAAGGGGCACTTGAGTGTTTATTTTACCAGCCAACTAGTGATGGTGCTATAGGTTGATTGGTAGAGGGCTTCCTTCCACCATTTGGTCACTACTTTTCATAATTTCCAAGCGATAACCTTCTTTAACCTTGACATCTTGTTGCCTTTCATGAAAACATATCCTAAACCTTTCTAAGTTCCATTTTGTTAAGTGTTATACAACCCTTATTATTAGTTAAATTTTATATGGTTTTGGTTTAATTTTTAAACTTAATTGGATGGATACTACACTTAATTAGTATCTACATTGATTTCAGGCCTTTGAAAATGATGTGCCTTACTAATTAGATAGCAAACACATCAACAAGTGGCGTGAACAACAAATTCCAATCAATAATTGGCGTGATCACTAACTTCACAAATGTTCCCTAATTCATGATATTGATGCTAAATTAATATATAGAACAAAGCAATTATGTAAGTATCAATGGATAACAATGGAAATGAATTAGAATTCCACTCAAATTGAAATGATTCAAATCTGAAATGGAAGAACCTTAATTCACGTGGATAATGACAAGTCACCAATAAATTGCACTTAGATATAACGCACTAAATACAATTTGAAAAACAAGAAGAAGAAGATTGTTATTACTCACAATCCACTTAAGTTGGTCTCGCTACAATTTCACTTGTGAAATTGATAAGAAATCTTTTTGCAAGCAAGGGACCACCCTTATGGCAAGGAAAGTGTTTGATTTCAAAAATGTTCAAAAGCTCCCTCAAAACCCTAGTTAACAAGTATTTATACTTGCTCCTATTAGGGTAAAAATAACACAAAATTACAAATAAGCCACTTAAGTGGCCAGTTCCAAAAGTAACAAATTACAAGTACAAATGGTCTTCAAGTGGCCAATTCTTCACTTCAATTGAACATATTGTGGGTTAGTTCTTCTTTGATTTATGTAGGTCCATGAATAACCCACAAACTGAGCTTTAGTGAGTTTATCGACTGTCCTATAAAAACCGACAAGTGCACTTGCTGGAATGAACAACAAATATGTAATAGAAAAGAAGATACTAAACAAATATTCATGAGGTTTAATTATTCCAAGAGGACCCTCATCACCAAATTTTGTAACCTTTTAGCTCTTGTTCTTATGATAGGTCCTATAGGAATTTGATTCCTATCATCTCCTCAAGCCTCTTAAAGATTTGCCCTCAAATCTGATAGGTCTTCATGAACATCATCGGGTAAATAAGTGATAGGTCTATAACATTACATTTAGTAGAGAATTTGTATCCTTCAAGCAATTTATTTGTTAAAAAATCACCGTAGTCATCCAATACCTATAATACCACGGGGGATAGATGCTCTAGCCCCTTCCTTTTTAGGGTATACCTCATCTGCAATAAATATTGGTCTCTCATCTACTATAGCCTTCTCTAACTCATACTATCCCAACAATAAGGTCTTCTTCTTCCTGATTTTACTTATCTACCTTTGAAACTCTTGTACCTCTAAAGGTTTACTTATCTGTCTCTAAACCTCTTGGCCCTCTAAAGGTTTACTCATCTCCCTCTGACCCTCATGGACCATTGAAGGTTTACTTATCTATTTATGAACCTCTTGGACCTCTGAAGGTGACATTGGGTTCAACACTATACATTTACCCTCTTTCTGGAACATATAAGCATTTCTGAAACCATCATGTAAAACCCCTCTATCGTACAACCAAGGCCTGCCAAGCAATATATGGATGCACTCATAGGAAGAATGTCACATTTAATTTCATCATGATATTTATCTGCTATACTGAAAGGTACCCTAACCCTTTGGGTAACATAGAGACTATCTTGCTCACTTAGTTAATGCAATTTATAGGGTTTTAGATGTGGGGTAGTTACAAGTTGTAATTTCGAGACTAATAAGGCATCCATAACATTAGTACAACTACCACCATCAATAATAATAACACATAAATTACCTTACACCCTACAAGAAGTATGAAACAAGTTTTCTCTTTGCTCATCATCAATGGTTAGAAATGAAGTCAAGGTTTGCAACTCTTAATGAAGCTTCTCCACAAATGGTAAGAAACAATTCAAAAACATTCAAATTGTATTCAATCAATACTATATAATAACTCTTCAAATTTAATTGTTGTTTTTGAATTCAAATAGTTTCCAAATCCTCCACGCAAAAAAAACAAATCTGGAAATGTAAATTACACTCCTTAATTCCGAAACAACATACAATGAAATTCACTTCTCTTCCTTCATAAATAATGTACTTCAATTCCAAAACACACATAATGAAATACACTTCCTTCTTTCCCTTCTTCTCATGCAAGATGAAGATCACAAGGATTATTACAAAATCTCCACTTCCTCTTCAACAACAACAATTATAACACAACAAAATCACAATTAACTACTTCAATTCCACTTCAACAATTTCCGCTTAAGAAATGAAAATTCAAAAACCCTAATTTCCAATTGAAGTTCACACAAACCCTACTCCAAAACCTTTGCTCTGATACCAAAAAAGATGATGTTCTTTGATACAAAAAAAATATGATGTGCTTTATTGATTGGATAGCAGACACATAAATAAGTGGCGTGAACAACAAATTCCAATCAATAATTGGTGTGATCACTAACTTCACAAATATTCCCTAATTCATGAGATTGATGCTAAATTGATATATAGAACAAAGCAATTATGTAACTATCAATGGATAACAATGAAAAAGAACTAGGATTCTACTCAAATTGAAATGATTCAAATCTGAAATGGAAGAACCTAATTCACATAGATAATGACAAGTCACCAAAAAATTGCACTTAGATATGACTTACTAAATACAATTTGAAAAACAACAAGAGGAAGATTAATATTACTCACAATCCACTTAAGTTGGTCTAGCCACAATTTCACTTGTGAAATTAATAAGAGATCTTTTTGCAAGCAAGAGACCACCCTCACAACAAGGAAAGTGTTTGATTTAAAAAATGTTCAAAAGCTCCCTCAAAACCCTAGTTAGTAAGTAATTATACTTGCTCTCATTAGGGTAAAAATAACACAAAATTACAAATAAGCCACTTAAGTGGCCGGTTCCAAAAGTAACATACTACAAGTACAAATAGTCTTCAAGCAACCGGTTTTTCTTTGATTTATGTAGGTTCATGAATAACCCACAAACTGAGCTTTAGTAAGTTTATCCATTGTCCTGTAAAATCCAACAAGTGTACCTGCTGGAATGAACAACAAATATGTAATAGAAAATAAGATATTAAACAAATATTCTCAAGATTTGATTGTTTAAAGAGGATTCTCATCGCCAAATTTTGTAACGTTTTGGCTCTTGCTCTTATAATAGGTCCTATAGGAATTTGATTCCTATTAGAAAAGCAAATGTGGATAAAACGAAGCAAAGTCACATAATTTGCATGCAAATAAAACCAAAAATGAAAAAGTTGTGGAGTTGTCGTGGTTGATACAGTCTCCAACACAACCATGTTAAGAGCTATGTTGAGCATAAGGATGAAAGGCTTGAAAGATGACCATGCCAAGAGCTAAGCAAGGATACATAAGCATGGACACACCCATGTCAAAGGTCGTATCAAGGCTTATTTTTGGGGATTTTGGAGAAAAATTGTGATGATAGCTATATGGGTATTTACAAAACCATGCTATGATTGTGTCAAGTGAAGATACTACTTTCTAATCACAAAAGCTAAAAATTACTTTCTCAAAGAGCAATTAATCTAGAAGATTTAATTTCCCTCTTGTGAAGCCAAGTTTCCTACTAATTGAAGATGTAACTTCTTGTCTACTGAAGCTTAGTTTCCTCATTTGTAGAGATTTTGATTTTACTCGAGGAAACTATAACTTTCTTGAACATGAGACATCTAATCAATATAAAAGGGGTAGAGTTGAAGCTTTAAGATATAGAGTTTTAGAGTTAACATTATAGTAGTTACAGAATTTTATTGCTGCTTTTGAATTATTGATTTTTTTTAAATATATTATGTTTACAATTTTGCTTTTACTTTTAATATGATACTAACTTAATTTTCCTTTCATACTTAGATATAATAAACCCTAGAATGAATATGTGATTACTAGTTTATTATTCAATGAAATTATTAATATTCTTGTGATCGAATTATGTGTACTTAATTGTTCTCAAATTAATATAGCTAACATATTACTTTGAATTTGATTTCATTTATGGAGGTCGTGGTGTCTTGTGTTTAAACACATCTAACATAATTGGATAGAGTTGCATGTAATCCTAGAAATAAGACAACATAAATCTTCTAAATTGGAGTCAAACTTAATATTAGAATTCACATATCAAAAGTAATGTGATTCTAAGGGGCTTAATTAGGATGAGATTTCAATTAGTCATCATAGGGTTAGGAATTAGCAAATTGGAGAGAGCTATTAGTTTAATTTAAAAATTCCTACGATCTATAAATTTAATAATAAATTGAATAATAATTAGTTAATTACATTAGTAATTTTATGAGGATTCAATATTCGAGTATGTTTCTATAGATTGTTAATTCCTTAATTTTCTTAGTAACTTTCTCATTTGATTTTGATGATTTGATAATAGGAGAAACAATAATTACTAGTAATTATAGTCTCAAAGGGATCAATACTCAATGTTAATATCCACTATACCATAAAATCAATAGTTGTACTTACTTATAAGTCTTAGGATAGTAGGATATTTCGATATCAAGTTTTTGTATCATTGCTAAGGACTAGGATATAAGAAATAGGTATGCTCTCTCTCTCTTTCCTCTCTTTAGCACTTAAAGTTTAGATTTTTTTTAGAAGCTTGCGTTTGAAACTAGTTGGTGCTATTAATTCTTAATGTGCCCAAGGGATCTCAACACCAATTAACAAATCAAACATAATTGATTCCAATTTCCAATTAAAATAGCATGAACAAGTTGAAGATAAAATCCCCAAATGGCGTGAAACATAAGAACTAACAATCTCAAATGACATGTGTCACACCCCAAAAAGGGGCCTAAAAGTCTTTACTAAAACCATCATGGCACGTGTGCACCCATTACATGATGATCATCTTACGTGTCAGAGATCGTAAGACTTTAAATAAATAATTGCATTTACGACTAATCATAGTACATATAAATGGATAATAAAATACAACAATGGATCTCGAACCCCACGGTCAACCATGATCGCAGAGAATCGGTATCCCCTACCAATCAGTAAAATAGGATAAATCCTATGTTTCTCAATTTCAAATTCTATTCACATGGGGGTCTTAATATTTTATCTAAGTAAATCTATCCTTCACAAATCTTACTTTGTCGTTTTAGTCTTCCAAAACTCTTAACATTTCACATCTTATCTCATCCCGCGCTTTCGTAATCACTACTTACAAAAGAGTCTGTGAGGGGGTGAGCACACTATGGTTCAGTGAATGGGATGGTAACACTTTCAAAGCTATGTACACACAAGCAAATTCACATCAAGTTATTAAACCTATGCTATGTACACAAACAAGAAAATTCAATTTAAAGTATTAAATGTATGCCATGCATGAACAACCATATGAATGTAGCATCTCACGTGGTCTTCCAATACTTGACATAAAGTCTAAGGTTTACCCCCCCTTTGACCTTAGGTTGGGGATTCCGAAGCCACCATCAGTGCCCAGGTCATTATCCGATTTATTTATCTTATCACTTTATTAATTATAATATTTTCTTAATTCAACAGTGAACGCTCTCGTGCCTCTCTACACTAGACAGAGCAAACCCTCGAGGGCGGATCGGTTTGGAACTGTCAAGGCACGACAATGCCTTAGTCACTTAGTTTGCACTTAGCGAAACAATAATCCTCTTGATTAACCCGACAAGCCCTATACCAGTGATGGCCTTCAATCTCATGTAATGTCTCGTAGAAATGCATGTTAAGTTTTAAATCAGGTCCTCCTCCTTAATTAATTGATTTAAGGTGATCAAATAACATTTACAATCACAATCAATCATACCACAGAATTAAACATCAAACATTTCATTTCACTCATCACAAGCAAGGATTATGCATGGGTTATCACACAAAATCAACACTGAACCCAAACCCCACGGATGTAGACTTATCTAGACTTACAACCAATTAAATTAACTCGGCACCTCTCTAGGCCATTTCTTTTAAATGCCGAATTGCTCAGGTTGGCTTATGATCATCATATCGTGCACCTCTATGCCATTTCTCTCAAATGTTGAGCCACTCGAGTTGGCTTACAATCATTTCTGACACCTCTATGTCATCGCACTTCTCAAGTGCTCTATTATCCACATTTTCGAGAGCTAATAAGGTCGTCTCGCATTTTCCTTTTTACGTCTTCATGACACTTGTGTATAATATACATATATACATATCTATACATATATATGTTTGTGACCTCTATTTAATTAAGGACAATTTACTAGACACGTTCCTTACGTACCTAAGAGGGTAAGAAAATAGGATTGTTGAATTATAGAAACTAAGGTTGTACTCATGACTTGTATGATTTAGATTCATGAGTGTATTTTGTAGATGTAATAGAAAAATAAGTTTGCCTAAATATATGTACACATTCAGAAGCCAACTCTAACATGTATACATAATGACATCTATATACCCTATTCCAACTAAGTACACCTACTTGGTAGCTATAGAAGGAAAAGGTAAGTTTTCGTATTTTGGTTTGATTGGATGAAAACAATTTGAAATCATGAGTTAGGCTTATGGACAAAGTACTAGCAATATGGCGCTAGGTGCTATTGTTAAGGTAATAACCTGTACACTCTCCGACCATTTTATGCTCAACACTTTTATAACTTCTCTCCCTAACCCGTTGATTTCCACTATGACTCAACTTAACAATAATCACAATCCATCACATTCAATTTCAAACACCACAAGCAGTAGTAGAATTCACATACATAACAATCAACATACAACATAACATAGTAGTATATCATTAAGTTTCCCACTCACTTGTTTAGGGTTGTTGTAGTCCTAGCCGGAGTCGAGCAATTTCAACGGGTAACTCTTTTGCATTCCTTTTAAAGTCAGTATCCTTCTGCAATGCTTCCTCAACCAAATCATAGAAAGTTGCATCTCCCCTTACTTTGGTAGTCTTCTAGCACCCGATATGTATACTCTGCTCATCTTGTGGTTGATGACAAGGCGTGAAGTTTCCTCCTTATGGAACTTTGGGCGAACAAGATTCGAATGTTGAACTTCCTTTGAATCTGTGCTTCCAACACCCCAAGTTGTTGTGATCGGCTATCTGCTTTCCTTGTGTAGAAGTCAAGCAATGGAATGTCTTCGACTTGCCAAATTTAGAATTCATTCTTCCACATATGCAAGATATCCTTAGAAAGGACAACTGAAGATCTTGCATTAGGGTATTTGGCCAAGAATAATCTTTCTTAACATCCTTTGAACATTCCATTATGAAATCCATTTCATTCCAAATATCTCCCAAGCCATCATCTTGGATGTTGCTTGAATCATTCCCTTTACCATCTACACCATCATAGATGCTTCTCTCGTCCAAGAAACATTTTTGAACCTTACATTTGTCCAATTGTCTCTAATATCTTCCTACGAATCATCACTTCCATTACCATACATACACCAACCTTTCCCACATACCATATGCACACTAACATACACATATTCTTATCCATTTATATATACACTTGACACACCACACACGAACCTATACATACATACACACCTACTCCTTTCACCTTCCACACCACTATCACACACACATACACAGATGCCCTATATATACTTCACACCACCAATACATACTAGCCTACATACTATACACACATTACACACTTCCCATATCTATACTTGCATACCCCCACCATACATCATCTCTTACACACACATACGTACCCACACCACATGCCATCTCATACACTTATACACATACTCTACATACGGTTTACACCACTAATACATGTATACCTACATACTCCACATACACTATATTCACCTTCCATACCCACACATACATGTTCACACTCCACACATCATTTCATACTCAAACATACATATCCCACATATATCATCCTCAACGTCCATATTTACACACACATATGTCCATATACCCTACACTCTTTCACACACATACATACACACTAACGCACACCACTCCTTCCTTATACATATATACATACCCAAACACCACATGTCTTCTATACATATACACACATGCTATATACTCCACACACCATCTATATACACACTAGCACCACACACCATACCTTCCATACTCCTACACACATACTCCCCACATCCCACACCTTCAATACACCTACATACCCCCTCACACACACCACGTATCATCACCAACACATACATACATCCTTACCTACACTACTCGCCATCACCTACACATACACGTATCTCCATATGCATCACACCCACCATCACATACACCATCTTCACATACATTACTCACTTTCATTCCCAAACACACATGCATCCTCCATTCACACACATACACACACATCTTTATCCCCGCACACATCCATACACCTCCTCATTTACGCGTACGCATACATAGACATTCCTACACACACACCATATGCATCCTCATACATACACATTCTTACGCACATTGCACATCACGCATCACCGCACATACACACACATATATCCTCCTACGTTTCGCATACCACTACACACACTTACATACACACCCTTACACCCCATACACCTTCACCTACACCTACATGCATCCTTACACACCTTTAATCACACACACACATCTTCCTCCACACACACACACATATACATACCCTAATCTATGCACACAGCCACACACACTCACACGCACACACATACACTAACTCCATTCGCGCACACCCACACACTCTAACATACCCCCACTTCCTTCACCGTACACCCTTTCAATACACATACGTACATACACACACTACACACTCGCCTCTCCCTTTCCCCCACATACGTACACACACTCACGGCCTCCATCCTTGCGCACCCTTCACGGTCGCATACACATACACACACCTTTGCTCCTTCTCCCCCTTCCCATCATAACAGCCCACTGCTGTTGTTAGATCGTTGCCATTATCGTTGTTGTTCTCCTATACACATACCACATACCTCGGCACCTTCTTTCCTTTTCTCATTTTTCTTTTCCTCCTCCACTTGCTGCTGCCACCGTCACCTCTATCATCAAGGAAGGAGATAAGACAGACTCAACTTCGAAACCGCTGTCATCGTTGTCGTCGTCGTCGTCGTCGCCACTGTGTTACTGTTGCCGTGGTGGTCGCCACAACTGTTTGTCACTACGGTTGCCATTATCATCATCACTTGTCATCGTCTAGAAAGGAGATGAGGCAATACGACACCAAGCTACTGTCGCGAACGCCGTTGCTGTAGTTGTGGTGGTCATCATTGCTCGGTCGCTGTTTGTTGTTGCTGCTATTGTCGTTGCAACTAGGGTTGTTGTCAGAGTTGCTGCCGTCATTCTGGTCGTCGTTGCCACAATTATCGTCACGATCATTGTGGTTTCCGTCGTTGTTACTGTCGAGGGCTATCCATGTAGCTACTGTTGTTGTCACTGTTGAGATCGAGCCTATTGGCTTTCTTCCCTATTACTACTGCAATACGTTTCGATCGTCGTCACCATTACTACTGTTGATGTTGGGATTGTAGTTGCTGTTGCTGCCATCGTTGTGTTAGGGGTCTTCATGGCTACATTTGTCTCTGTCGTCGTCATCATGGTTACTGCCACTGTTGTCGCCATGATCGTTGTCGCTATGGTTACTGTTGCTGCATCATTGTCGTCGCCGCCGGAAGTGTGATCAGAGTCGTATCCTAAAGGAGAAGAAGAGGAAAATTAAAGAAAAGGGAGAAAGGGAAGTTGTGGCTAAGAAGAAGAAGAAGAAAGAAAAGGAAGGGAAGGATAGTGGGGAGGTAGATGGGATGCCCCTACTACTGTGCTGCTATCACCTATCGTATCTGTTGTCATGATGGACGGATGGGATGGCAGTCGGCATTTCCAGAATTTTTTTTTTAGCTAGGTATAATTATTTATATTATTATATGTGTTATATCTCATTTTATAATGTCTTTATTTTCTTATTTTGCTCGTGTATAAAAATATCTTTAAATTTTGCATTTTTAGCATTTTATTACGAAAGTTTACATCTAAGCTAATTTGTTTATCCCAAAGATAAATATTTACTCTAAATTTTAATTTGATATTCCTAGATTTGAAAATTTTAAATTAATTTCGTTATTTAATCAAATATCGTTTAAAATTCACATTTCGAAAAATTTATTATTCTATTTATTTCCTTTAATTGTTTATATAACTTTTCAAAAAAATTTAGACTTCACAACATGAACCAAATTAGAAGTACTACAATTGGAGTCTAATACCAATTAAATTCAAAGGAACAATCCAATTCTAACCCTTACAATTGGCATGAAAACCTAACAATACATGAACCCTAATTTGGCATGAAAGGTACACATAAAAGATCAACCAATTATAACTAGATATTACTCACTAGAAATAATCAGATACAACTTAGAAAATCTTGATATGACTCACAAGAATTCCTAAGCCAACTCGCCACAATTTCACAAGTAAAATTCACAAGAATAGACGACATGAAGAGAGGCTCCCACGACAACAAAAGACAAGTGTATCTTTGTTCAAAAAGTTCCCTCTAAACCCTACTTAGCAAGTATTTATACTTGCTCTAATTAGGGTAAAAACAACAAAAACAAATTACAAATAAGCCACTCAAAAGACCAGTTCTCAAACACAAAATTACAAGTACAAATAAGTCTTCAAATGGCTGGCTCTTCACTTCAATAGAACTTATTGTGAACCTGTGGATGTAAGTCCAAGAATGTCCCACAATTTGATCCTTAGTGCATTTTATTTGTCATCTTGTAAAAACCGAGAAATGTACCTACTAAAATGCAAAGATAAAGTATTATTAGATAAATGTGACAACATGTGGATATTGAGGCTCATTTATCTAATTTGGTTTTCCTACTGTTGGAACCATAGGGTTGATTCCCATCAGTTCTCCTCTTAAAATTGTTAAAAAAAAAATGGATTTTTACTTGTTCTTTAGTGAGATTAAGCCATTTAGGAGTTGAAATACATGTTATGTTGTCTAATCTATTGATTTTAGGCTCCTATAAGATAATGAGCTAGTGAAGCTATAGTTAACTACTATATTGATAGTAGTTAGGGGTTTATAAAAGTGCACCCATGAAATTTGAAGGATGTTTCTACATGTCAGCTACTTGATCTACTCGGTATAGGAGATGATTTTACCATAACATAGCAGGTATGTTGTCTATGTCTTAGCTATGGGTTACTTTTATGTTCATGCAAGACATAATGCCTCTTAAACATTCCCAATAGAAGAAATAACGTGTCAATGCTACTAACACTAACACAAAGCAAAGAGAAGACCCATTAGCTAGACATGATCCCCACCACTAGTTGCTGAGGTTCTCCAACTTAGCTTATGAGAAGTGACATGATAACATTAAAAAATAAGCCTTTTTCCACATTGACTACATCGATTAAAAGGCCTTGGAGCAAGTTGGTTTAGTAGACTAGGTGAGAGAGTTGATTAGTTACAAGGGTTGGGATAAAGATCATGTTTCATGGGCCAATGATAATGACATTTAGTTTCGAGTCAATGGAGATATGCACCACATGAGCATGACTGGATTTTCAATACTAGTGGTGTTATATCATGAGGCCTTTACCTACATTAAGGCTTAAACAACACTTCCTACCAACATGCCTTAGGGACTCACTAAGAGAAGTTACTGGCGCTAGATCAATAATGAACAGATCTACATGAGAAAGAGGTCTAAGGCATCCACACTATGTAACTTAGCCCACAAGTATTTACATTGGCTACTTACACATACACTTAATGGGAGAGGACATAGCATTGAGGTAGTAAGTATTACTGATATATATTACTTGCATAGTATTATAAAGAGATGGCCCATTCACCTTAGAGTCAAACTTATGAGCTTTATCTGATATTAGTCTCATGATTCATAGGTTAGTTTCATTTCCATCGACCAGTGGTCAAGTAGGTAAGTATATTTGACAAGTTACCACCTATATAGATTGGATCCCAGATGGCCCATATTCGAGTTGAATTATTGAAGGCCATGGGGATATTACCTTGAGATGCCCCATTTACCCCATCGACGGTAAATCAGGAGGGGGAAGAGGATCAAGACATACTACCACCATCACCTCCAATTAGCTCATCCGTAACTTCTACAGATGAGATGGCTATCCTTTCATGCATGATGTGCTAGATGATGAGCATTTTGAAGACCATGCAACACATACAAGATGAATACTATATAGAATTTAAGAGGAATTTCAAGAGGATGAAGATTAAGGTGAGCATGACTAAGATGTACATGGAGCTCCTTTCTACACACGATGGGATTCAAATTCCACCTTCTAAGGAGTTCAATCATGATGATGTCTATGGTTTTACTAACCTGATGGATGACAATGGCAATGATGAGGATGGGGTAAAGGATTGATTTGTTTTTGTATTTTCTAGTCTATAATAATTGAAAACACTTATGTAGTTGATCTTATATCTAGCTATAGTCATTTTATTTTATTCTCTTTTTCCTTTATGATTTCATGTTTGTTCTTTTGCAAGGAACTTTGCCTTTTGCAATTCAAAAACTTAGGTTCAAGAAATTATTCTAGTTACAAAAACCCAAGAAGTATTTGTTTTCATTATTACCCTTTCCAACCATAATTACTATTTCTTGTTTTTCATGCTTGTGCTTTAATGTGTACATTGGGGACAATGTACAATTTTAAGTCTGGGGAAAGGGAAATAACACAAAAGACTTTTACATAGCTATACCACATATTTTCTATAAGATGAATAATCACTCTTAGTATCACTAATGAAATAAATTGCATTCACAATTTAGGTAATTTTGTGGATTTTTTTTTTAAATTCTTGACATTATTTTTTCCTTTTAATTAATGAACTTATAGCACTTGATTAATGTTAAATCATGGAATCCATGCGAATAAGAGTTATGTGCTATTTAGGCTTAGTATTTAGAAACTCTATATTGGAATGATATAACTTGTTAAGAATTAGGAATTCGCATTTTTTAGCTCACGTTGATGTATGCCTGTCTCTTTAAAATTTTTATGAGTGCTATGACCTCAAATAGCTGAATTGGTGAAATTCGTCTCTCAAAGGTTTTCCCAACAAAATAAAAAATAGGAGTTAAAATAAAAATAAACAAAGTTTAGCAATGAGAATCAATGGCTTGAGCAATTAAGCCTGTGAGGTGCCCTTTAAAGGATAACACCTATTGACTTGAGTGATGACATCGGGAATTATTGGCCTAAAGCTCGTTATATGAGTGAAGAGAAAGGTCTAAGAAAATTGAACTGTAAAGATAAATAAGTAATGGTGTTAATGGAGGTTCAAAGGGATATTTTAAAACCTAGTAGCTTAAGATCCTCTTGTTTAGGATTTACTGACTAATGAAACTACTCCATGTTGAAAAAAGAAAAAAGAAAAATCTAAGTTAATATGACAATAAGGAAGGACTTTTGATATCAATCTATTCAACTATTTGAAAACCTCTAAACAAGTGTACCTATCCATTTTTATAATATAGTGGATATTAATATTGAGTGTCGATCCCATAGAGACTATAACTAGTGGTAATTATCTTTCTCCTATTATTTAGTTTGCAAAATCTAATGAGAAAATTAGCGCATAAAATTTAAGAAAACAACTATCACTAAAAGCGTACCAAAATATTAAGTCTCCCTAGAATTACTAATGCAATTAACTAATCATTATTTAATTCTACTATTGTATTCTTGGATTTTATGAATTCCTATGTTGAACTAAAAGTTCTCTTAAGTCTACTAATTCTTAATTACAAGTTGATTGATTAGAATATCTTCCTAATTAAAACCCCTAGAATCACATTACCTTTGATATGTGAATTTCTTATTAGGTTTGACCTTAATCCAAATGATTTACGTCATCCTATCTCTAAGATTCTATGCAACTCCTGATTATGTTAGATCTATTTAAACATATGATCAATCTCCTTGTAAGAAATCAAATATCAAATTAATACATTGGTAATATTAATTTGAAAATAATAAAGAACACATAATTGCATAACAAAACTAGCAATAATTTCATGAAACAATAAAGCGTCAAATCAAATATTCATTCTAAGGTGCATCACACCCAAGTACAAAAGAAAATTAAGCTAGCATCATGATAAAATTAAAATAAAAAGATATAATAATAATTCATAAAGAAGAAAATCGATAGGATAGAAATAATAGTAAAATCTATAACTACACTATTGTTAATTCTAAGACTATATCTCAAGCTTGAACTTTACCCCTTTTTTATATTAATCAAATGTCTCCCATCTAGGAAAGTTGTAGTGTCCTAGAGTAGAATCAAAATCTTCATACATGAGGAAATATTGCTCCAAAAGGTAGGAATTGCATTTTAAGAAGTAGGAAACTTAGCTTCTCATGAATGAAAATTGAATCCCCAGGATGAATCACTCTTCAAGAAAGTGAAATTTAGCTAAGAAAATTGATTTGGAAAGTAGAATCTCCACTTGACATGGGTTTGGCACAATCATGCAAATGCATGTGTACATTTTGTCTTGTAATTCTTCAAAAAATTGTCTTCAACATGCCCTCTAAGATAAGCATGTCAATGGCTATGTAACTTGGCACAGCTTCTTACACAGTTGCTCCTTCAAGCCTTTTTTTTTACTTTATTTGACATTGCTTTAGACACAGCCATGTTGTGGACCGCGTTAGACTTCCTAATCCTGTAACTTTGATTTTTTTTTGCTCCAAATTGCAGACATTTTATGCACCTTTATTCCATTTCATCAAAAATTACAATTAAAAACCTTGAAATAAAAAAAAATGCTAATTAAGTGTAATATCCATTGAAAATATTTAAAAATTAAACCAAAAACAATTGTCAAAATTACAAATAATAAGTACTTTATAACAGCTATCAACTTTTAAGGAATAGATGTAGTAAGGTTTTCCTTGACATTATGATACTCAGAGACATGAAAAGGAGGAAGTATATATTTTAGCTAAGTGAGCAAAACTTGGATGACTTTTTCCTGACTAAATGATGCTCAGTATGATGTTAGGTCTATAAATCTTTGCTTAAATAACATTGTCATTTTAACATTACATGAATTAGCTATTGAACTCTAATATTTAGTGTTTATAGTACATTATATATGATTAAGCAAGACTTTGTTTAAGGATTGTTAACACTTTAATTTTATGATGAATGTAAATTATTCATGTGACAATTTACTGATTATTGTTTATAGTAAATTAACTAGAAGAGTAATTTTGTCCTTGTTTTCTTTTCTTTTCTTTTCTTTTCTTTTTTTGGCTTAAGGACAAGCAAAGGATTAGGCGTGGGGAAGTTTGATAAATATTAGAAAACACTTATTATTGGCTAAATTTTATACTATTTTGGTTTAGTTTTTAAGCATAATTGGATAGATACTACACTTAATTTGTTTCTATTTTGATTTTAGGCCTTTGAAAAGAAAATTTAGATAAAATGAATTAAATTTATGTAATTTGCATGAGACTCAAACTAAAAATGACAAAGCTATGGAGTCAGAATGGTAGACATGATCTCCAAAACAACTATGTTAGGAGCTATGTCAAGCAAAAGGATGAAAAACTTGAAAGCAAATCTTGCTAAGAGCCGTGTAAGGATACACAAGCATGGACATGCCAGTATCAAAGGTCATGCTGAAGCTTATTTTTGGAGATTTTTGAGAAATTTCAAGACTAGAGTTACATAGGCATTTGCACAACCATGCTATAATCGTGTCAAGTAAAGATTCTACTTTCTAATTCAATCGTATAAGCTAAAAATTACTTTCTTGAAGGGCGATTAATTTAGAAAATTCAATATCCTTATTGTAAAGCCAAGTTTCCTTCCATTTAAAGAAGCAATTTCTGGTCTATTAAAGCTTTGTTTGCTCATTTGTGAAGATTTTGATTCTTCTTTAGGAACTACGACTTTCCTAGATGGGATACATCTTATCAATTTAAAATGGGGTAAAGTCTAAGCTTTGAGATATAAAGTTTTAAAGTTAAAATCAAAGTAGTTATATAATTTTATTATTTCTTTTGAAATATTGATGTTTTTCTTTATGCATTATTTTTATAATTTTGCTTTACTTTTAATATGATGCTAGCTTAATTTCTTTTTATACTTAGGTATAATGAATCTCATAATGAACATGTAATTGTTATTTTATTATTCAATAAAATTGTTGATATTCGTGTGATCCAATTATGTATACTTTATTGTTGTGAAATTAATATTGTTGGCATATTAGTTTGAAGCCTAATTTCATTCATGGAAATCCAAAGATCCTATGTTTCAATAGATTTAGCATAATTGGAAGAAATTACATGCAATCATAGAGATATGATTACGTAAATCTTCCGAATTAAGCTTAAACTTAATATCGGAATTCACAGATCAAAAGCAATGTGATTTTATAGGTTTTAATTAGGAAGAGATTCCGATTACTTAACTTAGAATTAGAATTAGTAGATTATAGGAGTTGTTAGTTTAACTTAGGAATTCCCACAGTTTAATAATACAATAATAGATTTGAATAATAATCAATTAATTTTATTAGTAATTTTATGGGATTAAATATCCAAGTATGCTTTTATAGATTATTAATTCCTTAATTTTCTAAATAATTTTCTCGTTTGGTTTTGACAAACAGATAATAGGAGAAAATATGATTATTAGTAATCATAATCCTTATTGGATCGATACTTTATATTAATATCCACTATACTATAAAATTGACAAATACACTTACCTATAGGTCTTAGGGTAGTAGGATAGATCAATGTCACATTTTCATCGCATAAACATTCAAATATACATCAAGCACATCACAACAAGTCAATATATTAATCTAACAAAAAGCAATAAACATTCAAATATACATCAAGCACATCACAACAAGTCAATATATTAATCTAACAAAAAGCAATCACATGCGTTGTGGTAATTCATTGAATTTCCCACTCACCTTGTGAAAAACCCAAATCACAAAGCAAAGGCACTGAGTAAAAAGAAAATATCCAAGTTATGTTAGAAGGCAACTCAAAGGATAAATTCAAATAGAGTTTGCCAAGGCAACTTAAAAGATAACTTACAAGGTAGGACATTTTCAACAAAATCACTGTTTTGCCCTTTACTCAAAACTCACATAAAGAAAAGTCTTCAAAACTCAACGAGTATTAGAATGACAAATTTTTAATCTGAGGCAAAATTAGATGTTTCATGACAAATTTCTCAAAGATGACCAAAATGCACCTACACACGATTTCATCAAAGAGAGTTAATAATTAGAGTTAGACAATCATCCTAAGGTTTTGTGATATCCCTCTTTAAAGCCCCAAACTTGCCTCTATGCCCCACTTGCCTCCCTCACCCATTTTCTAGAACATTTTTAAATGTAAAACCCTAAACTCTCTCTAAACCCTTAACCCTTAAGTTTGAACCAAATTAATTAACTTAATCACCTTATTAATTCTAGTTAGTTAATGTTTTTTGCTATGTTTAGAAGAGCAAAGGGAGGTTTGAAGAGGCATCGTAAGGCTTAGACGAGAACTCCTTAAAGTTAGCAAGTAAGATTCTTTAAGTTTAAGTGCTTATTAGAGCTTAATCCTTGAAGTTTGATAAGTAAGTTTCTTAGAAGTGTTAAGAATCAAGAGAAGTCAGTCTCTTAAACTCCTATAAGTGGTGACAATCATTTTCGAGGATCATAGCTCAAGACTTCAATCAAGGTAAGATCACAAACCACCCTTAAATAGATGTTTTATGAGGAAAATGAAGTTTGAGAATTTTTAGCAATATCACCTTTAAAAGCTGCCAAATTTAATACTTGGATAGGATAGATTTTGTTGCTTTTAAATCTAGTTTTGTAAGTAAATATGATAATCGGTAGGTTAGATAAGGGTATTATGCATTACAAACAAGTTTATGGTTTGATTTTGTTTGTTTCCTCAACCCTTATGCAAACTGCCACTATGCTAAGTCTTCTTGATGATTTCTATACTTTAATTTGTGTTTTGGATGTTTTGAAAGTATTAAGTGATGATGTGTGCTTTGGTATATAGGTTAGATGATAATTTAGAATTCAAATGATATGTGTATGCTGATTAGACTAGATAACTTTGCTTGCTTAATCTCTTCTAATGTTTAATGAACATTTTGATGGTGGTTGACAAATTTTCCAGCATATGTATAATCTTGTTGGAGCTACAAATGACTGTATCAATGTGTTAAATTGGTAGTCTTAGTTGATTTAGAATTAGAGGGTGTTAATTTTGACATATGATGAAAGTATGGTGAATTAAAAGGCCAAAATTGATACTTTGATGCATGCAAATTTGAATATGGTTAAATTTACGTAAATTCCTAGAATTTCCAGCATATTTAAGTTAGAGCAAAGTGTGTTGTTAATGTATGAATATGGTGTTAAATGATTATATTAGTAATAGTGAAGTGGCCAAAATAAATGGAAAGGATTTGAAACTTGGCTTAAGACTAAAAAGGTGTAATTTAAGTTTTTGAAGGACTTATTGAGCACTTATCATGCTCATGATGAACATTCATCATGTCCATCCTAAAACACTCTTTTTGATTCAAAATCTTCAATCAAAATCACTCCAAAAATATTTTTGAATTAAATTTTCATCCTTAATGGACCTATTACTTAATAAAGTCCAAAATAATTAAAAGACCTTAAATGGACTTGATTAGATATAATAAACAATTTGGGCCTAAGAAATAGATAATATAATTTAATAGACCTAAAATTCGATAACTTAGACATAATGAGCCTTAAAGAGTTAAGTGGACTTAGATTAAATAAATTGGACTTAGGATGACCTAAATGGGCCTAGGTTAATAAATTAAAGTATTTTAAGCCTAATTAGATTAATTTAATTGGATTAAATAATTAAGTGACTACTTAAATGGATAGCTTTAATTAATGAGGTTGATTACCTTAATTAAGCTAAGTGGACTCTTTTTTAAATTATTTGAACCCACTTTTCTTTAGGGCCTGAAAATCTAATTAGGTCTTAGTAAGACACATAGACAAAAACTTAGAAATTAAAATGGACTTAGAATCAAAATGGGCTTGGCCTTAAAAGATTAGGTGGAACCTAATTGGCTAATTGAATTAGTACTTAACAAATAGAATGAATAGGCCTAAGTAATAAGTCCTAAGTAATTATATGGGCTAAATATAACCAAAGGCTAATTGGGCTCCCATACCTATGTTGGGCCCATAACTACCATAGGCCTTAGCCAATAGTAAATCAAGCTTAGAAACTTAATAATGATTAATTATTTAGTACAAATTTAGTAACTTGTAATTCCCCCATCTAATTGCAAAAAAATCAAACCTCTACACTAACTTGAAATTCCCTTTTCAAATCGCATAAAAATCGAACCTTCGTGATCATAGTGTTACAACTTCGGCTTCAAATTACTTTCAACCTTCTAAGTACGCAATTGTTATGTGTTACGTGCTAGGGTGGAAATAATTAACCTAACTAATAATCAAACCCAGCTAAGGCCATCAAGGATACCTTGGTAGGTAGAGAAATCATATTGGGATTCACTTGGGGTTTATGGGACTCAACAAGCGATGTGATACAACTGGACTGTAATAAGTAAGGCTTGCATAACAGTAGTGAAACCTAGATGACCCTATTTCATTGGTTTAAGATTTATGTAGCAATGTGAAGTCCAGCTACTTCTATCATCCCTCGATGACTACTATGATGGTATTAGACCTTAAGTTTCCCATCATGTTTCAATGTTATAAGTGCTCATGTGCTAAATGACTATTTAATTAATTTTTATATAAATTAAATGGCTACTTGTTTCACTAGAATAGGCTTGTGTAGCATCTACTTATGTATGTGTGTGTGTGTTACTGTATTCTAGGTTTCCGTAGCTCACTCCTTTTTGTTTTCAAATGAGGATGACTACTTTGAGGGATCCCTTTATAATTTAATGGGTTATGGCTCCAACGAGGAGTTATGGTAACATGAGAGTGACAGAGCTAATGAGGACTAGCACATATAAGATTCCTTAGTTTTATCTATATCATTTATTGACTTTCGTTTTAAGAGCAACCTGTGACTATGGATTGTATGAACTTTATACTAAGCCTAGTAGGCCCTAGAACTTTATCTATGATGGACTTTTAGTTGAGGTTCGGCTTTCCAAATCCAATTTAATCAAACCAAGTTGATCATTGAATGTTTTTACAAAATTAATTAAATGATTTAATGCCCTAAACTCGATTTAGAAACCCACTTATTAATTAAGAGCCTTATGTGTTCTATTTAAGTAGGTTACATGAGAAACTATTGTTATCATAGAAGATTAGGGACATGACACCTTAGCTTCATTAATTATGTCTCAAAACAATCTTTAGGAAGCTTGGAATAGTCAAGCTTTTCACCTAGGATTAAATAATAATAAGAAGTTTACTAAAGAATTTAGAAGTTATGCTCATTGAAATTCAATCAAATTGAGTTTATGAATTGCTCTTCAACAAAACGTTTTTAAGTTCATTTTGATTTAACCCAAAACTTCAGCTTAATCTTTACTAACCAAGTTTAGTGTGGTTGTGAAGTACTGTTTGCAAGGATCATAAAGTCATTTTTGGTTCTTAATTTGAAGGAGAGTCAAAGTTAAGTGTGATTGAAATTTGAGGAAAATTTACAAGCTTCATAAAAAAGTTTTTCAGATAAGAGAGAATTGTACATTTTTTCTAAGAGGATAAAAATGAGACCAAGGAGAGAGAGTGCATCTATAAAATTTAACTAAAGTATTAAGTAAAAAAGTTGGTTGAGGATTATCCATATATATAATACAGTTTGTTCATGTATTAATAATCTTATTTAATTATCCAAATTCTAATATTTTTAGATGAAATTTCACATATAGTGTAAATAAAATATTTTAACTATAAATATACACTTAAAGTTTCTAATCAACTATCTTAAATTTAAAATTTTATATCCTTTATCTATTTATTATAGATTAACTAGTGAACCCTAAATTCACCTAATTCCCATATTTTGATTTTTATTATTATTTAGTATAAGGCTTTTGTGATGATTAAATAATTAATGTAATGTTAATTACTATCAAATTTGTGAGGTTTCATAGTGCACCTTTAATGTACTTGTCCTTAAAGTTTTTAAGAAAAAAGTATACTTTTAGGTCATATTGTTTACCCACTTTTCTAATTGAGTCCTTAAACTTTTTTTTTCTTCTATTTGAGTCTTTAATACTCCAAAAACCTTACAAAAAAAAAAAGAATTTTCTTTAAATATGTTAAATTTTCTAGTCATCTTGAGTATCTAATAACTTTTGATTAGCTTTATACTAGTTAACCAAGGTAGTCAAGGTAGTTACAAAAATTTCCATTCCCTTTTCTCAGTTTTAATTGTTATTTTTGTATATTTTTTATTTTTATTATATTATATCATTATATATTTAATATTATTGTTTATCATATTATGTAAGTAAATATATTTAATATTATAATTTTGTTAATTTAATTATTGTGAATCAATTTGAAGTTTATACATGTTACAAATTGATGAAAACTTAATAGATTTGATGAAAGTTCAATTTTTGTAAGATTTTAAAAATATTGAAGACTTAAATAAAAGGAAAAAAAAAGGGGGTTAAGGGCTTAAATGGAAAAGTAGGTAAATGTTTTGAAAAATATACTTACTTAGTGATAGTGTTATGATGGTAAATGATAGATGGCATGTGTTTGTGTGTGTCTTATGTAGGCTAACACAAGGAAGAGAATGAAACTTAATTACATTGGTTCAATACAATTAGTTAAGGTAACAAAAGAACTAACAACTTGCTTACTTCATTGAATAAAGGGGGATGGAATCATAATTCTTCATCTATTCCATAAAATAGGTTTATTATGGTGTTTACTTGACTATAATAGCTATTCAATGAGACAAAAAATCCTAAAAAATAATGGATAGCTATTATGGACCATGGCCCTATGAATAGCTAATATGGTCAATTTATTTTCAAATCCTAAAACTAACCATCACTCCATTGTTGCGCCTACTATTCACCATCATCTCTCCAAGTCTACTTCACTCCTTTTGTTAACATGTATAATCTCTTTCTTTATATATATTTACATAGATACCAAAAAGGAAGAAATAATTGTTATTAGCATTCCTTTTGACTCCTTCTACAAGTCCTTTAAAATAGATAATAAAATCATTACTCAATTTTTCTTTCTACCATGGTTGAGGAGATGATGAACAAACGTGACTAGATTCCTTTGAATTCAAAGCGTTTGAATCATATTTCCTTTAGTGTGTCAATGAGTGAGGAAGGATGACTCAAGAGAGAAAGATAGACAACCGGAAAAGAGTAAGATCGATTAGAGGAGAGAGACGAATGGAGGGGAGAGAAACAAAGGGTAGTATAGTCAATTACTTTCTATTATAGTATTCCTAGGAGCTCTTTTGTCTAACTAAATAGTGTAATAAGGCTATTAAGGGTATATTCAATTCATAATGAATGGAAATCCTATTATGAGTCTATTGCGTTAAGTGAAGTGAGCATGCTATAAGTGGGTTTAGGCCTTAGGAATGGAAGGAAATTAAATAGGAGTTTACTTTAGGGTAATAAATAGAAAAAAGAAGAGTTATTCTTGAAATACTTTTTACTACCTTATTTACATGTAAATGGGTTCAAGAATTTTTGTTTCATGTAACTATTTTATTCCCTCTTTATTGAGAATTCTATTACTTTCTATAGAGTAATATTTTTTATTTCCTCTCTATAGATAATAAAAGTTTAAGCAACGGATAACCATGTTATCAATAAATAACTATTTATTATATTCCATAATGACTATATAGGGATATATTTACATTAGTATTTTAAGTCATCTTTTCAATATAATATTACAATTAATGAGATGAAATAAATGTTTTATAAATTTCTAGTGTATTATTTACAATAGTCATTTCTAAGAAATAAGTTTCTTATTTTTTATCTATTTCATTGTAGAAAATAAGCAGGTCATAAGAGTAAGGTAATGGATATGGACATAGAAACGCTTGTGATGCCATGAACAATTTGATGACCCAAAGATTTTAGCACTTAGTTTATTAGTAAATGACACTAATAATAAAATTATGGTAGTTGAACTACATATCTCTTAAATATTTTTAGGATTAAATGATAGTAGGATTTCAATTAAGGTTTGAGTTTAAATTCTTTAGGTTTTTATTATTTCGTTTTGGAGTGGTTAAAAATAGCTTTTGGGATTAAGGTTCAAGGATATATTGAGTCCTAAGTAAATCTCTCATATCTCACGTAGCAATTCGAATTTATCTCAAAAAGATCTCGCATTGTGGATTTACATGTGGATAAAATTAAAGGAAAAAAGCAGTAAAAATCCCTATCCACCGTCAAAGCGCAAACAAAAAGCGGCAATATTTACCATTACATCCATATTTCCAATTTGTGAAGTTACATATATTTTTCCAAATTTGGCATATGTGAAGTCCACACATTTTTAGATACGTAGATATCTAAATGGCTGAAAAGCTGACATGGCATTGCAATATCAGAAAATTTTATTATAAAATAGAAAAAGTGTTAGAAAATAAAAAAAAAAATTAAGAGAGAAGGGAAAAGAGAAAAAAAAAAAAGACCAATAAACTATCCATAAATGTCATAGTAATAGGTGAATATCCACATAATTTTTAGTCTCATTATGCTTTTTTATAAAGATAATAAAAGTAATAAATTTAATAAATAAATAATTATTTAATAATTAAAATTTTGATTGAATCAATTAATAATTTTAATATTATCCCTATTTATTAAATTAGTCATAATTATCGAATATAGATCTAATTTAAATGATTGCCGTTTTGGACTTCTCACGTGTGGGCTTTGACATTGATGACTAAGGCCTATATCACATGCAAATAGTTAAATGCAAACGGTTACGATGTTTTATAGGGTAATATCTGGTGCATTAGTTAGGGGTAATATACTTAAATATTGCATTTTTTAAAAAAAAAGTTACATAAATATTGTACTCATAAAACATATTACTAAAATAGGTTTTGAAATCGCAAATCTCGTATGCGACTTTAGTATAAAAAAAAAAAATAGGATGAAGGTGCAGATCGGGTCTACGCATTTAGTACAATTTTTTTTTCCTCTAAGCCTACATGAATCTTACTGTAAACCTATAAATTTTGTAAAACTGCAAACCTATAAAATTATTATAAAAGTATGTTTGCAAACTTAAAAAGTGATATAGTAAATATAAACAGGAAAAAATTTGCACCGACACTTTTAAGTATAAATAGGAATCCTCAATTCAATTCATTTATTCACATTTCATATCTTACATATCGATCTTTGAATTTACTTTGTAAGCTTTGCAAAAAAAAATTTCACAATTTCTGTTTTACACAGATTTTAATCTACTCAAATACATGTGTGGAAGTTTCTTTATCAAGATTGCGGCATGTTTTCTTAAGAAGAAATTTAATTTTATTGCTATTATTGAAGTAGTATATTGCATAAATTTTATGATATGTAAATATGTGTATTGCATACATTTTATTAAAGTGGTGGTTATTGTTAATTAACTATTAATTAGTAATTAATTAATTATTAATATTTCATTAATTAACATTAGTAAATGAATTATGTATATATATTATGATAATGCATTTTTGTGAACGTAGTTGTAAATTAAGTTATTATTAATTAACTGTTAATTAGTAGTGATTAGTCGTTAAGATATCGTTAATTAATTACTATAAAATTAAGTAACAAAAAATTTTGTATTGCATGGAAATGTAAAACATTTGTATTGTTTAGTAAAATTAGTCGTAAGAGTAAGTTGTTAGTTATTATCCGTTAATTAAAGGTGATTAGTTGTTAATACGTGGTTAATTAATTGTTATAAAAGTAATTAGTGAAATATTTTGTATTTGTTTGAAGGTGGGATTGTTTGTATGCTTTTGTAAACTAAGTTATAAAATTAATTAGTTATTAATTATCCGCTAATCAAGGGGAATTAGTCATTAATATATTGTTATTTAAATGCCAAACAATTAATTAGTGAAAATTTTTCTATTGGGTAGAAATGTAAAATATTTGTATTGTTTAGTAAAATTAGTCATAAGAGTAAGTAGTTAATAATTATCCGCTAATTAAAGGTGATTAGTTGCTAAAACATAGTTAATTAATTGTTGTGAAAGTCATTAGTGAAATATTTTGTATTTGTTTAAAGGTGAGATTATTTGTATACTTTTGTAGATTGAGTTATAAAATTAATTAGTTATTAATTATCCGTTAATCAAAGGGAATTAGTTATTAAGATATCATTAATTAATTAGTAAGAAATTAAGTAACCAAAAATTTTGTATGGGGTGGAAAATTTGTAATATTTGTATTGTTTAGTAAAATTAGCCATAAGAGTAAATTGTTAGTGATTATCTGTTAATTAAAGGTGATTAGTTGTTAATACATGGTTAATTAATTATTATAAAAGTAATCAGTGAAATATTTTGTATTTGTTTGAAGGTGGGATTATTTGTATACTTTTGTAGACTGAGTTATAAAATTAATTAGTTCATCAAGGGAATTAGTCGTTAATATATTGTTATTTAATTGCTACATAATTAATTAGTGACAAATTCTATATTGGTTGAAAATTGAAATTATTTGTACGATTTTGCATAATAGATGGACCTTAGACCTTTTGATCCTTCAGTGTTGATGCAGCAGGCCAGTCATCGATCACAGGCAATCTGGGACGAAGAGGTAACGAATATTTTACTTATCAATTAGTTTACGTTGTATTAGAAATAGGAAAACATTTGACATGATGTTAGCGTAGGTGCAAGCAACCATCGCTATGTGATGGCATGAGTTATCACTCCGTCGTGATGAGTGTACAATTCCATTTGATGCACGAATGGAGCCATACTTGTAGCTGGTTGGATTCAAAGGTGTTAATCGGAAACCCTACATACTCCTTAATTGGCACATGATTACAGCATTGGTAAAGAGATGGTGTCTAAAGACGCATTCATTTCACATGCCGATGAGGGAGTTTACCATCAAACTATAGGATGTAAAGATCTAATTGGGACTCCCTATGGATGGCCAAGCAATTATAGGGAGTACCTGCTTAGATTGGGGAGTAATATGTGAAGAACTACTAAGTGTGAGACCTGGGTCCTATGGTAGAGGCGGGTGCATTAGTATGATATGGCCTTGCAATTTGTTCTAACTAATCCTACCAAACACAAATGCGAAGCAAATATATCGAGTTACTCATGCATACATTCTGCAAATGTTAAGGGGATTTATCTTCACTGATAAATCCAGCGCCCTTGTGCATGCGATGTGGTTACTATTAATGGAACATTTTGATGTCGTTAGGGGGGCGCATGTCTAGCATGGTTATATCGCCAACTATATGTTGCGTCCTCACCGTTGGCACATGAGATTGGAGGGGTAGCCATATATGCTACAGGTGTAGGCTTGGGATAGATTTCCCTACATCGCACCAATTAGTCAACAGGGACTATTTGTACCAGCTGGATGTCCACTAGCAGCACGGTGGAACACATAATGGGATACGCAGTCTCACCCCACCCACATAGTCGCTGCATTTCAGGATGCGCTGGACAGGCAGAATATGTCGCAGCTACCTTACTAAACATATTTATTTTCTTGCGACTAATGATGTTTATCATTTACGTTATATAAATTTTCCTATTTTCAGGTTGAATGGGAACCGTACAGCCTAAATTTGATCAATACATTACTATCTTTTTGCATAGTTGGTATGCATGTTTGGATGGCTCGAGTGCCACCCATTTGTTTCCACATTGTTGAGTGGCATTTCCCATATCAAGTGGCTAAGCAGTTCAATGGGTTCCAATACATCCCGTAGTTAGTGAACATGCAGGCAGAGCTACATGAAACTGACCTGTATAGCCAGATTGATGTTGACTAGACCGTCCTGCATGAAGTGTATTTAAACTTGTGGGAACAGCAAGTTGGTCAAGCCATTCCTATGGAGGGCCCTTGTGGTATTCATGAAAGCTACCTGCAATGGTATGGGTTGATAAGTAGGAGATACATTGGTCGCACGGGGACAGTTCTTAGATTTCTAGTAAGACCCATTTGCATACATTGTTGAGTGGCATTTCCCATATCATGTTAACCTTAATTTACGTTTTCTTCAAACTTGTAGGGTGACACCTTACGAAAGATTACCTTCGCACAGAACATAGAGACGACTGCAAGAATATCTACTTAGGGTTTTCAATTCATGCTTCACCATGGGGGGGGGGGGGGGGGGGGGGGGGAGGTGGTACCGCGAGTGCAAAACACCTAAGAGGAGGCTGAAGCAATTCCAACGCGACGACAATAGGGGGAACGATGTCGACCTCAAAATCGCGGTGAGGCATAGGAAAGTCCCATGCAGGATGAACAGATACATGTTGATCTTGATGCGGTGCATCCTGGCTCAAGGAAAATGTTTAACCAATATCAGATACCACATCGGCATTCTATTAGTGGTCCTATACCGACACCACCAGCTCCATAGAGGCAACGTCTTGGAAAGCAACCTATGTAGTGGGGTGAATCATCTAATCAACCACATCAGTAGAGTCCCATGCTATTGCGAGCGTTTGACAATTCTTGCCCCCCAACATGCCACCCAAGAGTCTGAATCTCTTCCAACTTTGCTTGCAAGTCAGTCCAACGCCTTCGCTCGTCTAGCTAGGCATTTCACTAGGGGTAAGAGATAGGTTTTAGTAATTTGCATTTTATTATGTTGTACTGTAATGGTGGAATTTATGTATTATTAGAATTTGTAATAAATCAATATGCATTTTGTGCACCAACATTAGCACCCCTTGCTGTTTTCACATGCAATGTGTACATGTATAATTTTACAACTTCAAATATTTCATAAAATTTAACAAATGTATAAAAAAAATGACATTTAAAACAACTTGCCAGTAATTGTTGAAATTGTATGTACAAATACAGAATATGAAGCATCCCCCTACTGCCATGTCTTTAAATGAACTACATAAAGTAGTCGATGATTCACCTAAGCTGCAAAAGAGAAAAAGCTAATGTTACTATCAGAAATGCAATGTCGAATGTAATAGAGTATGTAGTAGTATTGATCAATTACCATTATCACCTCGACGTGGGCACATTCTTCTATTATGCTCACCCACTCCGCAAATCCCACATGCAATTTGATCTAGACGCTCCCTAATGTTCATCTCCGAGTGGTATCTTTTCCGCCTCAACTTCCCCCTCTTCCATACGAGGTCTCCCCTTAGGCGAAGTCTTAAGAAGTGCATCGGTGCCCAATCTAACTCGTCCCTTATAGGCATGAAGTGTGTCATATATGTTTGGTCCTGATGTATCCATCTATATAAATCAGGTATAGAATGTGTCAAATCAAGCTTAAGCGAGGCGGCCATTGCATATGCATGGGAGCATGGAATTTTGTATATTTGCTACTTCTAGCAGTTGTATATGCTACAGGCAAAGTCAACAATGTATGTTCGGCTTCCTCTTTTTAACCCGCTAGCAGTGCAACAACTCCTGGTAAAGACTTAAAAAATTCTATCATGCTTGTTGTAGTCAATGACCATGTGATTACTAGCTCATGAACTCCATTGGTCAATCATTTTAGCTGCATATTTAGTGAAAATTCTACCCTTCCCTATTTGCTTCAATGCCTTCATTCACTTCTACACGAAGTATCCAACACAATTGTAGAATGTTTTCTTCACCAACGCAGTCACAAGTAACCCTAGAGCCCCCTTTAATACGGAATTATAACTTTCAATAATGTTGGAGGTCATATACCCAAATCGATTGTAGCCGCCATGAGATAGCGTCCACATATCCAATGGGACATCATCAAACTAGTCTAACTCATCTAGCAAAATCATCCTCACCTACTCCATCACATAATTCAACTTGCGAGATTATGCTTGCAACCTAGTATATGTCACTAACTTCTTGCACTAGATGTTTTTATGTGCCAAGTTGAAGTTACTCACAACGTGTCGAAGGCAGAACCGCTAGACCACAAATGGAGGCAATCATCCATTCGCTGCTTCTCGGACTACTAATCTAATGCCTGTATGTCTGTCCAATATGAGGCAAATGGTTTCACAACCTTTACGCTTTAGTTCTCGCGAAAACCAGCCCCATATCTCAGCAATCTCCTGATTAACCAAAGCAAATGCCCGTGAAAGTATATGGTTGTTACCATTAACACTACAAGCAATTAATAACTTGTGGGTGTACTTCCCATATAGAAAGGTGGCATCAATGGTAACAACAAGTTTGAGGAATCTCCCCACTGCGATGCATAGCCCGAAGGCCTAAAATACTCACTTCAAAGTGGACACACCAAGGGCTCGATCTGCCCTAACCCCAATCTATTCGTGTTCTAGGATTTGTAGTTTCAATTACATTGAGAAGTTTTGGGAGTTTATTGTAAGACTTCTCCCAATTCCCATATACGAGCTCGATAGCTTGCTTCTTTCCCTCCTGCACCCATCTCCTATTGATGATGTAGCCAAATTGCTGTTCGACAATAGAAGTCAGCTTGGCAACCTTCATATCAAGATTCTCTCTAAGAAGATTTATAAATCGGCTGGCAATGAGATTGCAATCTAGTAGTAGGTGATCCTGATTGATCAGTGGGTTATTTCATGAGTGTGGACTCTCGAATCTCATCACCACGAACATACCTTCCAACTTCTTCTCTCAAGGTCTTAAACTTCCATTTACAACCGTCATCCCTTCTGAAATAATAAACAGACCACAATAGTAGGTTGGACTCCACAATAATGAAGTTGTAATGGTTCTTCACATGGTAAAATTTCACTGCTTGAATGACATCTGCTTTCGTCTTGAATCTCATGCCCTTATAAAAATTGTCACTGCTACTCGAACCACTACAAATATCGGTTTGCTCCTTCTCGAAATAAATGTAACCACTATCGCCCTCATAATTATAATATGGAACAAGATCTCTCATTGGCATGGTAGGTGGTTCAACCTGCTCTACTTGATATATTAGTTGTCTCGAGTAGGTATGTATGGTTGGAAACTCTTCTTCCACTGCTTCATCTCCCTAATTCTCACCCTCCTCATTTTCCTCATTAGAACTATCATCGTTATCACTGCTCTCTTGCTCAATACCCATTCTACCATCAGTGTCAGTTGTAGCCTTTGCTCCCATATGAACTATGTACGGATCCCGTGTCTTTGGTCGTTATAACACTAGAGTAACTACTCTATCTATTTCATCCTCATCGTTCACTGCCATTGGGATTGGAATTGAGGATTGAAATGTTGACTACTCTGCTTGCATTTCTGCAATGTGATGTGATAAATATGGCTAATTGCTTGTATCAAATGTCTACCTTACCAAGGGTCCCCTCGAATTATCAGAAATTCTGATGAATAATTGTTGTATACTATGATCTCCATATGATTCAGCCATTTTAATGAAATTTTCAGCATATTCGTCATCTTTGATTACCATCAACGCATAACAGGTATTATCCTCACTTTGGTTAGATCAACTTCGATATTATGATGTATTCTATATAAAAATTCAATGTACCTGACGTTTTTCTGCATTTTCAACTTCTCCACCAGATCCCTATCATACTCTATCCCCCAATTACTGACCACAATATTTCCAAATGCATAGATCATCAACTTCACATAATCAACCATTTTCCCCCTATCTATAATATATATAAATTATAAGCTTTTCCATAAATATGGCAATTTGCAATAGCAATATTCTAAAAATTTCAAGAAAAAATTAAATTTCCATAATATTTCAAATATTAAAAATTTTCCCCATTATTGGGAAACGATTTTTTACTAAAAATTTGTCAGATGTTACTTTTTAATAACATTTTCGCTCCTATAAATTCCAACCATTTCCATGCCATTTCACAACACTGTACAAAATATTTAACATTCCAAATATTACAAATTTTCCACCCAATACAAAATTTTTTGTTACTGAATTTCTTACCAATTAATTAATGATATCTTAACGACTAATTCCCCTTGATTAATGGATAATTAATAAATAATTAATTTTATAACTCAGTCTACAAAAGCATACAAATAATCCCACCTTCAAACAAATACAAAATATTTCACTAATTACTTTCACAACAATTAATTAACCACGTTTTAGCAACCAATTTCCTTTTACTAGCGGATAATTACTAATTACTTACTCTTATAACTAATTTTACTAAAAAATATAAATATTTTACATTTCTACGCAATATAAAATTTTCCAGTGATTAATTATTTAGCACTTAAATAACAATATATTAGCAACTAATTTTCTTTGATTAATATATAATTAATAACTAATTAATTTTATAACTCAGTCTACAAAAACATACAAATAATCCCACCTTCAAAATAATACAAAATATTTTACTAATTACTTTTACAACAATTAATTAACCATATCTTAATAACTAGTCACCTTTAATTAATAGATAATTACTAACTACTTACTCTTGTGGCTAATTTTATTAAATAATAGAAATATTTTACATTTCCATCCAATACAAAAAATTTTGTTATTTAATTTCTTAGCAATTAATTAACAATATCTTAACAATTAATCACTACTAATTAACAGTTAATTAACAATAACTTAATTTATGACTATGTTTACAAAAATACATTATCATAACATATATACAGAATTCATTTACTAATGTTAATTAATGAAATATTAATAATTAATTAATTACTAATTAATAGTTAATTAACAATAACTACCACTTCAATAAAATTTATACAATACACATATTTACATATTATACAGTTTATGCAGTATACTACTTCAATAACAACAATAAAATTAAATTTATTCTTAAGAAAACATACCACGAACTTGATGAAAAAATTTTCACACACATATTTGAGTAGATTAAAACCTATGTAAAACAGAAATTATGAAAAAAAAATTGCAAACTTAAGCTTACAGAGCAAATTCAAAGATCAATATGTGAGATATGAAATGTGAACAAATGAACAGAACTAAGCATTCCTATTTATACTTAAAAGTATCAGTGCAAAATTTTCCTATGTATTATTGTGTATATTTACTGTATCACTTTTTAAGTTCGCAAACATACTTTTATAATAATTTTATAGGTTTGCAGTAAGATTCGTATAGGCACAGAGGAAAAAAACATTGTACAAAAGGCGCAAACCTGATTTCCTATGTATTATTGTGTATATTTACTGTATCACTTTTTAAGTTCGCAAACATACTTTTATAATAATTTTATAGGTTTGCAGTAAGATTCGTATAGGCACAGAGGAAAAAAACATTGTACAAAAGGCGCAAACCTGATTTCCTATGTATTATTGTGTATATTTACTGTATCACTTTTTAAGTTCGCAAACATACTTTTATAATAATTTTATAGGTTTGCAGTAAGATTCGTATAGGCACAGAGGAAAAAAACATTGTACAAAAGGCGCAAACCTGATTTGCGCCTTTATCCTATTTTTTTTTTTTTAACACTAAAGTCGTATATAAGATTTGCGAATTCAAAACCTATTTTAGTAATATATTTTATGGATATAATATTTATATAATTTTTTTAAATATGATATTTAAGTGTGTTACCCATTAGCCAGCCATGAACAAGAACAACCTTAAAGTGATGGGAGATGCTCACATGAACAATTCATTATCATCCATGGAAAACCAGGCCCATTCTCCACATGGAAAAGTCTTATTGCATTCATTATATGATGATTTGTCTATGAAAAGCTCAACAAATATCCAAGTTCCATGTATCTTCCATATGTTGCTACGTGCACCGAATGCAATTAATACCTTCGAACTAGTCTATGCTTTACCCAGCCATCGGAACTAGCCTCTAGTTGTCTGAAGTGCCGCTGTCACTTTCCTTTATGACAGTCATTTTGTAGTTAAATGCAGAGAGAAAGGCAATTTGATTCTGCCTCCACTATGAAAGGACAAACTGATACAATAGGTATACCGATACAAGAGATTTGTTTGCAGAAATAGAAGGAACATGTATCATGCATGCTAAATTTGAAAAAATACCACATTAGCGTTTTATCATTGTAGGTATTGAAAAGTCAATCCATGAAATTTAAAAAGAAAAAAAGAAAAAAGAAAAAAGAAAAAAAAATGTTCGGCTCTCATCGTCATAATTCCACATTCATCTCGTGTTGTAGCCATCACCTACTATTGAAATCATTAGCCAATCCTCTCCTCCCCCGTCATGGCAATATCCGTTGTCGTGGCATGGTCCTACATGAGATTAGAACAAATTATAATGAGACTCCTTGAAAACAACCATAATTACATTAAAAAAAATAAAAACTTCCAATTTTTAAAATGCTATGAATAGGCCCATTGAAAAATGTTAACACCAGAGAACTTTTCCCTCATACAATATCAAACCATTCTCTTACATCTATTCGTATTTTTAGTTATTTATTTAGGACAATTCGTCATTTGATTGTAGGACTTTCTTTGATGTAGTCAAAATTCATAGGTCATTACAGGGAAAATTGGATAATAAATTAACCTTAAAGAGTTACCACAAAAATTTATACTAATATGAAAGATCTACTTAAAACTATATTAGACGAAAAATTTGTCAATGTTGCTGTTTACTAAGAGATAAAAGCATAGTTTTTAAAATATTTAGAATTTGATACTTTTTAAAAATTACCTTTCTCACGATTGTGTGCTAAATCAACACATGCTGGTATACCATCAGATTTTTAGTCTCTCTCTCTGGTTCTATTCGGTTCAGCGACATACCATCTTACTTAAATAATACATTGCATTAATTTTATCTGTAATAAATAAATATCATTAAAATTTTAAGGTGATTATAAATGGATGATTTTTAAAATAATTACTATTGATATTTTATGTAAATTATATATATTAAAATTTTATTGATATACACTATTTATTTATAATTTATAATTTATATGAACCAATAAATGGAATTTTCCTTTTCACAACTCCCAACGCCCAACAAATAAAAGAGAGAGAGATAGACGTGACTAGGAAAATGTTTGTCAAGTCATGTCTGTTTTGTGAATGAACTTTTACTTAATTATGCTATGAATATTAAGGGTGTTGACACTCACATATTACTATGTATATTATAAGAGATTGAAGTAAAAAAAAAATCGAATATATTCTATTTAAATAGAAATATAGTAAAAATAAAGACACCATGATACATAATTGATAGAAAGAGGGACTATATTAGATAAAGCATGCTCTTTTTTATTTTTTTCTTTTAAACGATTTCATTCATGTGTGTTTTAGACAAGCTGATGAAGAAAACATATCTGCGATCTTAATATTATTGTGAATGCTAAGCATAATCACGTGATATGATTACTATTTTTCTACTCGAGTTGGGCAAATATGATAATCCTTGTCTATAACCTATGGTAAAAATAGAAAATCTATATCACAAGCAGTTGGTTAAAAAAAAAAATCACCACCCAAATTGCTGCTGTCAAATCCCTGTCCTAGCAAGATTAAACACGGTGAATAATCAATATGTTGTTCTAAGGTTGCTGTGATTGACATTGGCAGCCACGTAAATCCAAGCTACATCCGTTTTGAGTCATTATTCATTATTCACTTGGCAAATGCAATCAGTTTTAGTTTGATTTCCGAAGTGATACCAAATTATTTTGAGATTTAATTTGTAAACACCTCTTAAAAACTAAATCGTATTGAACGTTTGTTCCGATCAAACCACAACAAAGTTGAGACCTCATTTATCTTTCAAAACTTTTTAGAACGAAAAAATTGTCGTTCCTCTATCTAAAAGTTTATCTATATTGACGATCTGATAAAAAAAAATATTTATTTATTTATTTATTTATAGCTATCACTATTATTATTATTTACTTGCCCTCTTACATGTATTGATAGTATTATTACTTATTTATTAATTCTTTACATATATTTACGTATACGTATTATTGTTATTACATATTTATTTAACTCTTTATTATTGTTAATGTTTAAGTTTGATTTGCTATTTCGTTTATTATGAGTATTGTTTATGCATGAGTTGCGGTTTCATTTGTTATAATTATGTTAGCTATTAAAATTAGAGTAGTATTACTCTATAAGCAATATATTATTATCTTTAATGTTATTAGTAGTTATTACTTTTAGTTTTTTAATTAAAACTAGTGGGTAATTTAGGAGGTTAAAAGTTAAATTTAAATGATTGACTTTAATATATATTTGAATTGATTTGAAAATATAAGTTGAATCAATGCGCGTTTAAAGTATTTTAAATATTCATTATGAGTCATCACTATCATTACCATTAATTGCAAATATCTTCTATAGTTAAATATGCATCCAATACGAACTTTATAACCTTTTCCATTTCATCTAGTTACTTATTGGATTAACATTTCAATATAACATTTTTTGTTTTTCACTATAATAACTAGTTTATATGTGGTAATGCCTACCATTAAAATAATATAACTAGCTATTACCTAGTAAGACCAACGTTGGTTTTAATATGATCAACATACTAACTATAATTATTTATTTTTAACATCTTATAAGTTGATTATAAGTTTTTTTTTCTTTTACACTTTGGAAAAATGTTTCTTTTCCTTTTCTTTTTTTCCAACCAAAAACTCTACAACAAATGAATTGAATACCTTTTCTGCAGCACATTTTCCATTAAAACACATTTTGAAATAGATCTACTTTTCCTTCATAATTTCTCATCACGGCAATCTATAGCTTGATTTTCAACTATCAAAATTAACAACTTTTCACTTTTTAATTGATGGAGTACTACCTTGATCATTCATTTTTGTGAGTCAACCAACAATCTTTATCACCTTCAAAATTTCCATGATAATGCTTTTCATTCTTGATTCCATTGTCACACACTCGTAAACTTATTTTATATATTAACTAAAATTGATTGCATTTCAACTCTTGACAAATCAACACTCCAAAGACAATCTTAAAAAAAAAAAAAAAAAAAAAAACTCAACACTTGCCATAACCAATCAATTATTCAAAATATACTTTTCAATTATCTTCAATTCATACTGTAAAAATAACTTGTATACACTTTTAATTTGCACATGTTGACAGACTAATATCCAACAAGATCTTAATGAAATTTTTATGTAATTCTTTAAAGTCTTGAAATTAACTCTTCTTCGTAGGTTTCCATTTTCTATAGCATCCATACTTTAATAATGCTTACAAGATTATTTCATAATTACAAGATCATGTAACTCTTATAAAATAATTTTAATAATAATGGCTTCTAATCATTGGAGCAAAAGTGTTTATCTCAAGGATTCATTCACATCCATTAAGAGATTGTAAGTGCCACCCATGCTTGCAAACACCAAATCACCACCTTCTATTTTTTTTTAGCTCAAATTGAAACGTTTAACACTCTACTTCTCCGTACGTCTACACCCTTGACTCAATGGATCAAATATCACCCAATGCTCGCTAGAAATGATACATTAGAACATAGATCAATAAAAACAACTAAGGTTTTAAAGTTTAACTATTTACCTTTTCTCTAGATCCCACTTTGAACTTTTGAAATTCCTAAAAGCTCAAAATATTTCTTATTTAAAATTTCCTAATCTATAATGAGTAGATAGGATTAGGGTATTTCTCAATTGAAATTGATAAAGAAGCTAAAGAGAGTAAAAAGCTCTTACTTTTTCCTCTAGGTAGGTCATGGTGAAAAAGAGAAGTTCTTAGGGTTTCTTTGCTCTTTATTGTTTCTTTCTTTCTTTTCTTTTCTTTTTTTTTTTAATTTCTTTTTTCTCCTACCGTTTCAATTAGGTACATGCAACTTATTATGGGAAAGCGACTACTAAATCCTCTATAATACCAATAAATAAATAGTTATTTTAATAATACTTTGAGGACAAAAATACCAAAGTGTCCCTCATTTTTAGAGTTATTTTCTTGGGATATTTCAATTCACTTAGGCTTGGTGATGAAAATGCAATTTGGTGATACATTATTTTGTGATTTGATTTGTTAACACCTCTTAACCACAATTGTTTTATATGGTTTAATTTGAAAGTTCATCTAGGATAATCTTGAAATAAGCAAAGTCCATCTCATTTGCCGATTATTAAGATGACCGGATGGATATTATCATACTTAAGAACCTATATACACTCATTCATTGCTTCTTATTCGACACACTACAAAAGATTGGAGAAATGTCTTTCTAATAATGCCTAGTCTTTTCTCTCAAAGATCAAGCAAGCAACTTAAATGATTATAAATTTCAACTGCATAAGTTGCAAAATTGACCCCAAGGTTCCTTAAGTTTCCCTATCTGTTACTTATGTATTTAAAATATTGTGATTACTTGTTTCTCCTTTATGTTATTTTCTCAAAGTCATCCTATTATGTCATTTCTACAACACTAATCTAAAATCATGTATAGTATAAAATTTGTTTATAGCACACATGTGATTACCTCAATTGAAACCCTCATCTACATGAATAACATAGTTTACTTCTATGATAGCACAATATAGATGTGGATTTATAGCCATCAGATTCTATCGTCCTTTCTATCTCTCTATCCTTGTTTCTTCTGGTTTACATCTAAATATCAATGTCTCACATGAATAGCGCGTTGCGTTAATTGTTGTACCCAAATCCTTCACTTTCCCTTCCCAACAAACAAAGAGACCAAGACTCACTTTGATGACAAGTCAAATGTGTCAGTTGGCACAAAAAAAAAAAAAAAGAAGAAGAGTCAAATGTGCCCACTTCCCCCGAAAGTCACGTCTGCTTCGGTAACGAAATTTCTAGGGTAGTCGAAGATACTTCAGTGTTTTTATTACAATAGGTCTCCGTCAATATTCATGGCCATTTGTTTTGGGGTACACTCTTAAACACCCTTAAACAAAAAGTCAAA
The DNA here is from genome assembly GCA_037954665.1 of Laguncularia racemosa. NCBI lineage: Eukaryota > Viridiplantae > Streptophyta > Magnoliopsida > Myrtales > Combretaceae > Laguncularia > Laguncularia racemosa. Next base: position 2,149,859 of record JBBMOL010000024.1, on the reverse strand, counting down.
AGATACTTCCGTGTTTCTATTACAACAGGTTACCATCAATATGGCCATTTGTTTTGGGCTATACTCATAAATATTGTTATTTTTTTTTAAATTCGAAATATTATATCCATAAAAATTATTCCAAAAATAAGTTTTAAAGGCATAAATTCGATATATAACTTCAATTTTATCATTTTTTGCAAAACTAAATACACACCTGGTCTATGCCTCAATACAATTTTCTATTTGTCTATACCTTCAATGTATTTTTCTTTTCTTTTTTTTTACCATTTGTGCATTCAAAAAATAGCAATTTGACCCTTAGGAAAAATACCAAATAGCAACATAGTTTTATCTGAAGTATAGTACACTTAAATCAATCTATTTTGACATAGTCTGTAACTCCAAACAAGTAAAAAGTTATGACCTCTAAAAGTTGAAATAAAAAAATTAATACTAATGGGATTTACTTTTGCAACTTTAAAAAGTCATAACTTTTTACTCATTTAAAGTTACGAAACTCATAATATATATAAAAAAGACTAATTTTAGTGTATTATAGTTGAGACCAAACAAGTTGCTATTTGATATTTTTCTTAGAGTCAAATTACTATTTTTTTGCATGGTCGAATAGTAAAACAAAAAAAGGAACAGGAAGAAAAAATTACACCAAAGGTGCGGATGACATCTATGCTTTCAAGCAATTTGCTTGAGAGTGCAAATAATGTCTATGCCTTCACTATAATTTTTTTTTTTACCATGCAAAAATAGCAATTTGACCCTAAAAAAAAAATCAAATGGTAATACAATTTGTCTTGGCTATAACACACTCAAATAAGTTATATATATATATATATATATATATATATATATATTATGGGCTCTATAACTCCAAACAAGCACAATATTATGAACCTTCAAAGTTAGAAAAGCAAATCCCATCAATATCATTTTTTTTTTCAACTTTGAAGGGTCATAACTTTTTTTCTCATTTGGAGTTATAGATTTCATAATATATCAAAAAAGACTGATTCAAGTGTACTATAGCTAGAGCTAGGAATTGCAGGGCAGGCCAAAATTTTGACCCGTGCATACATGGCACACGGGGTAGGGCAAGCAACTTGCTGTGAGCGCGAGTTAGCCTACTAACTAGCAAAAAAAAAATGGCAATGCAAATCAGCAAACGTGACAGACTGCAGACGTGATGTGAGGCGACAATGACCGTGACAAACGACCTGAAGAGTGAAGACTGACCGACACTAATAGACATTGGCGACAGGACAAAGACGATGAGACGCGGATGACTACGAACTGTGCCATTAGTAGGGCAACTCTTTCTCTTAGTCTTCTGCTCTTCCCCCGTGTCGTGCTTGCCTACCCCACTACTCGTGCAACTCTTCTCTTTCTCTTTCTTCAGCCTCTGTGCCGTTACTACCGTGCTCCCATGCTCCCCACTATGCCGTCACTTTCACTCGTCAGACTCCTCACTAAGTGACGGTGTCTCGAACTAGACCAAACGAGACTGGTCTCTACTAATCCATCACCTCCGGCCTCGCCTCCATCTCGAATCCAGACCAGTCTAGACTAAACCAACTATCCTTGGTAACTGTAAGTCCCCCTCCTATTTATTTATCTTCTTTTTCTTTGTCATTGCTTGTGGTTATAGAATGTGGACTATAGGTCGTGGCTTGTTGTGGTGTAGTGGTAGTTCGGTGGACTACTATTGTGTTTGGCTATTTCGAGACTAGGGTTTATGGTATAGTTTGGGGACTAGCGTTGGCTTGGCATATGGCAGCTGGCTATTTGGGAATTGGGATTGGGGACTGTGCTGTGTTGGGTTTACGGTTAACCTAAAGGAACCGATTTGGGGACTAGCTATTGGTGTTGTCGTGTTGGATTTACGATTTAGGGACTGTAGCACTGGCGGTGAGTGATGTCGTGATAGTGACGAATCAATGATGGCCGATGCGGTGATGCCGTGACGGTGGCCAATAGGGTGACGTCGGTGTATATATATAAAGATTTTGTAAAATAAGTGTACTACTACTAATAACATTTTCTATATTATCATAAGAAGGAATTTTTAATTTTTTTATGTTGCAATATATATATTAATGTTGAAATATATTTACAAAATGGATCCTCCAAGTAATGAAATTGCAATGGAACCTATTAATGTAGATGATGTGTTTGAAGTCGATGGGCCTAACAATAATCTACAATCAGGATCTTCTCAATCTGAAGAACATGTAGGTAAGAAGGCTTGAGTAAGTAGCTCTTCTTCTGAGGTTTGGGAAATATTTACAAAAATTGATATTGAGAAGGATTGTAAAAATAGGGCTAAGTGTAAAGCATGTGGGAAGAAATATGTTATTGGAGCACATTCACATGGAACTTCATCTTTACGTTGACATAGAAAAAAGTGTCGTTTGATTCAAATTCTTAGATATAACGACGTGGGTGATATGATAATTGATCATGCTGGCAAGTTAAGATCAAGAAAACTATATCCTAAATTTTCTTGTGAGGTAATGGCTATGGCTATTATTGAACATGATCTGCCATTTTCATTTGTTGAGTATAGAAGGATCACACAATTCATAAGGCTATATAATCTTGATTACAAGCTAATTAGTAGAAAACTACTATATCAGATGTTTGGAATTTATATTTGACTCAAAAGAAGAATTTGAAACAAATATTGGAAAAAATTCCAAGGAAAGTATGTTTGACTTCTGATGTATAGACTGCTTCCACCAGTGAAGGATATATTTGTTTGATTGGACATTATGTGGATGACAATTGGAAACTAAATAATAAAATTCTTGCTTTTTGTAAAATGCATAGATAGGAAGATATTCTCCCTTACATTAGATAATGCATATGCAAATGATTGTATGCAAGATTTTCTGAAAAAGCAATTGAAATTATAACATAGTTTGTTATGTGGTGGTAAGTTTTTTTTTTATATTAGATGTCGTGCTCATATTCTTCATTTAATCATTAAAGAAGGATTGACTATAAGTAGTGAAGCGTTGCATAAAGTAAAGGAGAGTGTCAAGTATGTGAAGGGCTTCGAAAGTAGAATGAAACACTTTTTGGAGCATGTTGAACAGGTTAGCAACATTGATACCAATCTTGGTTTGCACTTAGATGTAACTACTAGATGGAATTCTACTTATCTTATGCTTGATAGAGCACTTAAGTATCGATATGCTTTTTCTTGCTTTCAATTAAATGATCGTCATTATAAATATTGTCTAACCATTAATGAGTGGGAAAGATCAGAAAAGATATGCAAGTTTTTGAGCCATTTTCATAGTATCACCAATTTAATGTCAGGATCATCATATCTAACTTCAAACCACTATTTTTTGCAAGTATGGAGGATTGGATGTTTGCTAAATGAAAATTTAAGTAATGAAGATTATGTCATAAGGGAGATGTCTATTAGAATGAAACAGAAGTTCGATAAGTATTGGAGCAATCTTTGATCTTCGAATGAAGTTTGACTTTTTGAACTTTTGTTTTAATAAAATTGATCCCCTTACTTGTGAAGAGAAGTTGGCTCACATAAAGAACAAGTTATATAAACTCTATGGAGAATATGAGAAGAGCAAAACAGATCACATGTTTAGAACTAGAAGTCATCAAGTTAGATCATCTTCTCAGGGACAAGACACATCTGGAGGTAACAGCAGTAAAGGAGCAGCAACACATAGAGTTGGGAAGGGTTTGAAGATTGATTTTGCTACTTTGGTGGTAAGTTTAATAATTTTTTATATTTTTTAATGATATTTTTGCCGTATTATATATCAATATTTAATTAATTTTTTTCTTAATAATGTAGGCATTCCGATACCGTCAAGTGGAAATACAAAGTTGTCGTAAATCTTCTTTAGATATTTATCTAGATGAACCAGTAATGGATATAGACTTCTACTCAAACTTGGATGTGTTACAACATTGGAAGAGTCAAAGCCAGAGATATCTTGATTTATCTATCATGGCCTCCGATGTGCTTAGCATTCCAATTACTATTGTAGCGTCAAAGTCAGCTTTCAATATCAGCGCCCATGTACTTAATAAGTATTGCCGTTTTATGCTCCCAACCAATGTAGAAGCTCTAATTTGTATACGTAATTGGTTACAAGGATTTGCATGTAAAGGTAATTTATTTTTGTTCTATTGGTAATATTTTCTTTTAACGTATTGTTTCAAGTATTTATTATATAATTTAATTATATGTATAATGTCGTAAATTGTAGATCAAGAAGAAGACAATGGGAGTGGGGGTGGGAGTGGGACTACTTCATCAAAAGGAGACTCTAATTTGGTTGTTGATGATGAAGATAGTGATGACTAATGATTGATTTGTATATATGATTTTATCTCCTTTATTATTGTCTTTGTTTTCCTATATAATTAGTGAAAAGTATTTTATGATAATTGCTACATTTGCTTAATTATCGTTTTAAGTTGTTTTCTTTTCTATCATATAAGAATGAGATTTAAGAGTAAATACGTATAAATTGAAATAGTATGTTGTAAATCTCCTATTTCTATTCAATAAGAATTTTGTAATATATTACATTTCCATTGGATTAGATCAATAATAAATTACTAGCTTTCATAAGTTTAACTTAAAGAATTTAAAATACTAAATTTGTAAAAAAAAAAAAAATTGTAGGCGGGGCAGGCCAACTCGCATTAGCCAACGGGGAGGGGCGTACTGAATTTTTCTACCTCCAACCCTTGTGGGCCACTATGAGTCAGCCCGTGTCGGCTCGTGAGCTAGTGTAGGTCGAGGCGGGCTGGCCCGTTTGACCCACATTCTTGGCTTTAACTATAGCTTGAACCAAATGCATTGCCATTTAATTTTTTTATGAGGGTCAAATTTCTATTTTTTTTATGGCTAAGTGGTAATATATATACATAAGATATTGACAAGGTTTGTAGCCTTAATAGAAAATTGTACTTAGTTTTGCAAAAATTGACAAAATTGATGGCACATACTAGGTTCGTGCCTTCAAAACCTATTTTTTGAATAATTTTGCAAATAGAATATTTCAAAAAAAATTAAATAACAATATTTAAAAGTGTACCCCCATTTATTTTCTAAATTGAAATAAATAGAAAATGAAAAAAGTTATATTTTAGAAATGACTATTACTAAAAACAAATTAGGAATTTCTATTCTAATGTTTACTACATGTAATTTTTTATTATGGACAATACTCATTCTAGTGTTTACTTTACCTTATTAATTACAGTATTAAAATGGAAATACGGCTAAAATTACTAATTTTCCCTTATTTAGTCATTAATTACAATATTAATAACGATATAATGAACATAATGTTTGAATTTTTTATTCTCACTATAAAGGAAATAAAACAATTTGCCTTTTCTTAGGTAATATTTATTTCTAATGGAGTGAGACTAAAGAGGTCTTAAGAATAAAATTTTTCTCCTCATTTTTCCAAATAAAAAAAGTAATAAATGATTGAAAAAGAATAACTATTTTTATCCTTCTTTATTATCTTCAAGTAAATGAGTTGTTAATATATGCCATATAATTTTAAACACATTAGTTTATAATGACCCTATGTAACTCTATATTTTAGAAAATGGAATGATGAAATTGAATATATTTCATCCAAATAGAAAGATAGAAAAATAGAGACACAATAATATATAATTCATAATAATACGAACTATATTAAATTAAAAAGAAAAAAAAAAGAAAACTTATTTATGATATTTTTATTTTACTTAATTTAATCCATGTGTGCATTAGATGGTTCCATGTAGAAAATATCTCCTCACAATCTAAATTTGCAAAAATATTATTATTTTTGAAAAAAATCCCAAAAATGTACCAATTGGGAAAACATTTATAGAAATATGCTACTTAAAATTGATACTTCAAGTGTCAATTCTAGTTGAAATTCTAACTAAATTTAGTAGTTAAAATACCAATTTTGTGCAAACTCCAATCCACTTATATTTTTTATTTCAATAATAAAATTAATTAAAATTTATTCAATTTTTTGTAATAAAATAATTATTCATTTTACAACAAATAAGTTCTATTTAATATTGGATTTTGATTAATATGTTTTTATGAGATTCTATTTCACAATTTTTGTGGTACTAATTGATATTAAATTAAATTAAAATCGGCAATTGAAGTATTGATTTTAGTTCAAGTTCTAAGTAAATTTGGAACTTGAAGGGTTGATTTTGTGCAAACTATAATTGGGTTATATTTTTTATTTAGGTAATGATATTGATTAAAAGCTATTCAATTTTTGTAATAAATAAGTTCTATTTAATATTAAAATTTGATTAATATGTCGGTGCAAGATTCTATTTTGCAATTTTATTAGTGCTAATCAACACCATATGATGGAAGATATATCATACTTATAATGATTTGTAACCAATTTTTATATTGAATTCTGAAACCATATAGGACAACTAAACGAAGAAAGCGAAAGTTTTAATTAGATATGCAATGGTATATATATAAGTATAGACCAAGCATTTATAGAGAAATGGCTATAAACATATAATATAACACAGAGCTACGGTTCTCTCCTCCTCAGTCGTCTAACCATACGCGCACTCCAATCATTTGACATAGAATCAAGATAGGGCAACACCATTTGATCCATATTTATCTCTGTAATTTGAGTGTTATCTAAACCTAAACCAAGTGAACCGTGTGGAGGAGGTATGTAAAAAGGAATGGAGGTAGGCTTGACTTAAGTAAAACCTTCACTTATATCATCATCGCCATAACTAGGTCATGTCTTATGTGGAGTTGGAAGAGTGGTGATGTAAGTGTTGGAACGCTCTTCGAAAGGAGTGAAAATGGGCATAAACAGGCTTGGCTCATTGTGATACATTAGACTCTAAGTAGGGGATGCTGGATGTGAGTCCTCACAATCGTCTCTAGTCTCTAGTTGAGCATGTGCATGACTTCGTCCTCTACCCTAGCCTCAAACTCAAGCAGGCCATCCTTAGGGGGGCTACAATGGTCACGAGTCCTCCCATTCATCAACGCCCTCTGCATAGGGTGGTGCATCATCCAAAGTCACACCTCTTAATCGACGAACTACCTTAGCCACCTTAGGTGCTTCAGATAGAATGACAATATATGGCATCTTGAGTAGACACTCAGTGAAATTAGCCTGCAGAAAAAAAATAACACATTATAACTAATTTACGCAACACACAACATAGGAAATAATATAATAGGAAGATTAAATACATACCACGTAACATAACATGGTGTTAGTCCAACTAATATACTATGAAGTGATCTCCTAATACTAGGTAGTGTACCATACTTTACTATATGGTGAGCTACAAGTTGGAGTTCAATGGGTAATCTAATGTTAATGGTCAGCCCATTGCTCTAACTAGGCCAAGTGAGTGGTGACCTAATTTGTCTTAGTCCTACCTCATAGATCAAGTTGATGGAGCTCTACAGATGTGCCAATGTACCAAGGCATCATCTAAATGCCTCCAAATTGGCAAACTACCTAACTTAGAAAGTACAACTTAACAACATGAAAGCAAATAAGTGTTACTAGAGCAAACCAAATGTCATTTCCCTCCTAACAATAAGTTGGTAGCATCGCTATGTGTGCATGCATGTACATGACCCAAACTGCTTGAAAGCTAATATGTTAGAATAGCCTTGAATCATAAACTCATTACTCAATATTTCTTTCTATCATGGTTGAGGAAATGATGAACAAATGTGATGGGAATCCTTTGAATTCAAAGCATTTGAATCATATTTCCTTAGTGCGTCAATGAGTGAGGAAGGACAACTCGAGAGAGAAAGATAATCAAAAGAGAGATAGAATGACTACAGGAGAAAGATAATGACTAGAGGGGAGAGAGAGATAATCGGAGTAGAGAGATAAACAAATCAAAAGAGATGGACAAGTGATTAGAGGAGAGAGAAAAAAAGTAATATAGTCAATTACTTGCTATTACTGTATTCTTAAGTGCTTTTTTGTCTAACTAGATAGTGTAATAAGGCTATTAAAGGTATATTCAATTCCTAATTAATAGAAATCCTATTATGAATCTCTTGCATTAAGTAAAGCAAACAAGCTATAAGCGGGTTTAGGCCTTAGGAATGGAAGGAAATTAAGGGGAAGTTTACTTGAGGGTAATAAATAGAAAAAAGAATAATTATTCCTAAAATACTTTTTACTACTATATTTACATGTAAATGGATCCAGGAAATTTTGTTTCATGTAAATATTTTATTCTCTCTTTATGAGGAATAGTTATTACCTTCTATAAAGTAGTATTTTTTATTTCCTCTCCATAGAGAATAAAAGTTTAAGTAATGGATAACAATGTCATCAATATATAACTATTAGTTATATTCTATAATGACCATATGTGGATACATTAGTATTTTTAGTTATCTTTCCAATTTAATACTGTAACTAATAAGATTAAATAAATATTTCATACAATAAAAATTTATATGCGGTAAGCACTAAAATATAAATTTCTAGTTTATTATCGATAGTAGTCATTTATAAAAAATAACTTTTCTATTCCTTATTTATTTCATTATAGAAAATAAATAGGTCGTAAGAGTAAGGTGATAGATTTGGACTTAAAATTGCTTGTGATGTCATAAGCAATTTGATGACCCAAAGATTTTGGCACTTTTAGTATATTTAGTAAATGAGCCTTTTGGATTAAGGTTCAAGGATATATTGAGGCAATGACTAGAGGGGAGAGAGAGATAATCGGAGTAGAGAGATAGATAACCGAAAAGAGAAAGACATTGAAGGAGAGTAAGATCAATCAGTGGAGAGAGAAACAAAGGGTAATATACTTAATTACTTTTTATTACAGTATTCTTAGGTGCTCTTTTGTCTAACTAAATAGTGTAATAAGGCTATTAAGGGTATATTCAATTCCTAATGAATGGAAATTCTATTATGAGTCTATTGCATTAAGTAAAGTGAACATGCTATAAGCGGATTTAGGCCTTAGGAATGGAAGGAAATAAAACCAAGGGGAAGTTTGCTTGAAGGTAATAAATAAAAAATAGAATAATTATTCTTGAAATACTTTTTACTACCTTATTTACATATAAATGGGTTTGGGAATTTTTGTTTCATACAACTATGTTGTTTGCTCTCTTTTGGGAATAGATATTACCTTCTATAAAGTAGTATTTTTTATTCCCTCTCTATAGAGAATGAAAGCTTAAGTGATTGATAGCCATGTCATTAATAAATAACTATTAGTTATATTCCATAATGACCATATAGGATACATTAGTATTTTTAGTCATCTTTCCAATTTAATACTACAATTAATAAGATTAAATAAATATCGGAATATATATTTCATACAATAAAATTTTATATGAGGTAAACACTAAAATATAAATTCCTTGTTTATTATCAATGATAGCCATTTTTAAGAAATAACTTTCATATTCCTTATCTATTTCATTGTAGAAAATAAATAAGTCATAAGAGTAAGGTAATGGATCTGGACTTAGAATAGTTTGTGATGCCATGAACAATTTGATGACCCAAAGGTTTTGGCACTTTAGTTTAGTTAGTAAATGACATTTAGTAGTTAAATTACCATAATTGAACTACATATCTCTCAAATATTTTTAGGATTAAATGATCGCAAAGTTTCAATTAGGGTTTGAGTTTAAATTTTTTAGAATTTTATTATTTAGTTTTAGGGTGGCTAAAAATAGCCTTTTGGATTAAGGTTCAAGGATATATTGAGTCCTAAGTAAATCTCTTGCCCTCACGTAGTGACTCGAATTTTTCTCAAAAAGATCTTGCATTATGAGTCTACATGTTGATTTTTAAGTTTATATATTAGTTATTAGAGTAACTTACATCAACTATTCCTATAAAACTTTTAGAATCACTATCCTACTTATTAAAATTGTTGAGATTTCCCCAAAAAAGCAGTAAAAATCTGATGCGGACATCATGGCGGACACAGGTTGATACACGGGTGAACACACGGGTGGATACACGGTCGTGTAACATGTCAGAGAACTTCCAGAAACATACACGGCTACAGGTACGGTCAGAGAGCACAGCCGTGTGTTCTGTCAGGATCTTCACAGAAGCATACATGGTCCCCATACACGGCCAGAGGCACGGCCGTGTACTCGGTCAAAATTTCTCCCAAAAGCATACACGGTCTCATACACGGCCAGAGACACAGCCGTATACTCGGTCAGGATTTCTCCCAGAAGCATACACGGCCTGTATGTACGGCCGTGTACTTTCCAGAAGATAGACGTGTATACTTATATTTATTTCCACGTGTACATATTTATTTCCGTCTTTTTACATGTTTTACTGAGATGTATAAATAGTCATTAGGTCATTTTTAGGGTTATGCTTTATTTTATCATTGAAACACACTTTGAGAGACGGTTTTCTCTTTAATCCTCAATTGTGCGCAATTGATTTAATCCCAGAATAAACTTTGATTCGCCTTTGTTTATTCTAGAGTTCCAATCCTAGAATTGATCTCGGTTTTACGCTTTTCTCACTACGTCAGTTGGTATCAGAGCAAAGCAAATTCCTGCGGAGATGTTGGCTAACGATGGTGTTGATGGAGGTCGCGTTCTCAGCCTTGATCGGGATGCGGAAGTCCAAGGAGTCAATCAATGGGCTCCAAGGGCGATGGTCGAAACCATGGAACAACGGCTTGTACGTGCAGAATAGCGTCTGGAAGATCTAAAGGCGCGTTTCGACGCTATGGTGATGGGCTACAACGGGAACAAGGGTGTTGTTGGGAATCGACCGGGAGTAGCAGTCGCTCGCGGCGGTCCTATTAATGAACTTGTTGCCGGAAATCAATGGAACAGAAGGATTGATGAAAGCTCTTCTGAGGAAGAGGAAGAATTTATGCAGAAGAGAGGACAAACACCGAGAAGGGGTGGCGTTGGTGGTGGTAGGAACTGCGGAGTGGATGACCGGATTGATCAGGCGTATGGTGGCGGGTATCGACGAAACTACCAGGGATTCGATCATGCTGATGGCGGTGACTTCCATCTTAAGGTAGACATTCCTTCCTTTACTGGTAATCTCAATATAGAGGAATTTTTGGACTGGCTTGCAGAGGTAGATAGATTATTCGATTACATGGAGGTTCCTAAGGATAGGAAGGTAAGGTTGGTTGCTTGTAGGCTAAAAGGCGGGGCATCTACATGGTGAGATCGATTGTAGAACCGTAGGCAAAGGGAAGGAAGGCAACCTATTAGAACATGGTATCGCATGAGAAATTTGTTGCAGAGAGATTTCCTACCACCCGACTACGAGCAAATCCTTTTCCAACAGTATCAATGATGCTGTCAAGGGCAGAGGACGGTGCATGAGTACACCGCTGAATTCTTGAGGCTAGCGGAAAGGAATGATCTGAGGGAGACTGAGGGTCAATAGGTGGCATGGTTTGTAGACGGGTTGAAACCCCAAATTAGAGACAAGATAGGGGTGACGGTGTTCAGAACCGTCAATGAAGCCAAGAATTTAGCCCTCCGAGCTGAAATGATGATCCAAGAGCAGAGTGCAAGGTTAGGAGGAGGTAAAAGAAGCTATGCTTACGATAATCTTGGCAGTAGTAACAGGGTGATTGGCGAAAGGCCTAGAGGAGTTGTTGAAAAGCCAATGGGAAGCACGAAAAGAAAAGAAGATAAAGCTGAGGGGAAGAAACCATTTGAGAGCAAAGAAGCCCTAAGGCAAAATAACCCATATGCCAAGCCGATATTGGGAAAGTGTTATAGATGTAATCAGCCGGGACATCGATCTAATGAATGCTCGAATCGACGAGCTGTAAACATTGCTGAAAGGGAAGAGGAGGAGGAGGTATGCTGTGAGCCAGATGGTGATGAGGATTACTATGAGGAGGCTGATGATGCGGTGGAGCCTAACTATGCAATTAGGAAGATGATGTTAGCACCGAAACAAGAGATTAGTTCACAACGACACCAACTATTTCGCACTAGGTACATGATTGGTGGGAGAGTGTTTGACCTAATTGTTGATAGTGGGAGCTGCGAGAACATCATCGGAAAGGAGGTTGTGAAGAAACTCCAATTACCGATAGAGAAACATCCGAGTCCTTACACCATAGGATGGATTAAAGTGGTAGAGCGAATCAAGGTGAAAGAGAGGTGTCGGGTTCCCTTTTCGATAGGCAAATATCGGGATGAGGTATACTACGACATCGTCGATATGGACGCGTGTCATTTGTTATTCGGACGGCCTTGGCAATTTGATGTAGATGCCCAACATGCCGGGAAAGAAAACAAATATAGGTTGGAGAAGGAGGGGGTGAAGTATACGCTATTACCATTGACAGATAAGCGACCCAAGACCTAGAGGGCAGAAGGAAAGTCTTTTCTAATGATCACTCAGTCAAAAAAGGAAATGACCGAGGATATTAAGGAGTCCCGTTTGATGCATGCTCTCATGGTGAAGAATGCGGGAGAAAGCATGGATAGTGCAGAGGCTCCGGAGGAAGTGAAAGGGTTATTAGAGGAATTTAAAGAGGTAGTGCCGGAAGACTTACCGGAGGGACTACCTCCATTGCGAGACATCTAGCACCACATTGACTTGGTGCCTGGAGCTAGTCTCCCTAACCTCCCCCACTATCGGATGAGTCCCAAAGAAACGGAGGTCTTACAGGAGAAGGTCCAGGACTTACTAGACAAAGGATTCATCCGAGATAGCATGAGTCCATGTGCCGTACCAGCGCTATTAACGCCCAAAAAGGATGGGAGTTGGAGGATGTGTGTGGACAGCCGGGCGATCAACAAGATCACAATTGGGTATAAATTTCGAATACCTTGCATTGAGGATATGTTGGACCGGTTGAGTGGAGCGGTAATATTCTCCAATGTAGATCTCAGAAGTGGGTATCATCAAATTCGGGTCAGACTTGGGGATGAGTGGAAGACCGCCTTCAAGACAAAGGAGGGGTTATACAAATTGTTGGTTATGCCATTCGGCCTCAGCAATGCACCGAGTACCTTCATGCGCGTGATGAACTAGGTACTTAAACCATTTATAGGTCGATTCGTTGTTGTATATTTTGATGATATCCTAATATATAGCAAGACTCGGGATGAGCATCTAGTGCACTTAAAGGATGTTCTGACTGTACTGAAAGAGAATAAGCTCTATGCTAATCTCAAGAAGTGTGTATTCATGTCACTGAGGCTGCTGTTCTTAGGCTTCATAGTGAGTGGTGAGGGGATCACGGTGGATGAGGATAAGGTGAAAGCCATTAGAGATTGGCCTACGCCCAAGACCATTACCGAGTTAAGAAGTTTTCTGGGGTTGGCAGGGTTCTACAGGCGTTTCATATGGAATTTTAGCACGGTTGCTGCCCCATTGACTGAGTGCCTGAAGAAAGGAAAGTTTCATTGGGATGGGGAAGCGGAGTCGGGATTCGCGGTGCTCAAAGAGAGATTATGTAGTGCGCCAGTGTTGGCCTTACCGGACTTCGACAAACTATTCGAAGTCGACTGTGATGCCAGTGGTGTAGGCATTGGTGCCGTGCTCTCTCAGGAGAAGAGACCCGTGGCCTTCCATAGCGAGAAGCTCTACGAAGCCAGGAGAAAATGGTCCACATACGATAAAGAATTTTATTCAATGGTCAGAGCCTTGAGGATGTGGGAGCACTATTTGGTTGGTAAAGAGTTTATCTTATACTCAGATTGTGTTGCCCTGAAACACCTAAGTAATCAGACCCGCATCTGCAAAGACATGCATGCCAGTGGATACAGTTTCTGCAAAAATTCCCGTTTCATCTAATGCATAAATCTGGGGTCCATAATAAGGTGGCCGACGCGTTAAGCCTAAGAGCGAATTTGTTAGTTACCATGAGGGCTGAAGTTGTCGAATTTGAGCAGTTGAAGGAGTTGTATGAAACGGATGAAGATTTCGGAGTTACTTGGAGGAAATGCACCAATAAAGAACCCAATGACAGTTATTACATTCTGGAGAGTTACTTAATGAGGGGTAACCAGCTTTGCATTCCGGAATCCTCCTTGAGAGAGAAAGTGATCAGAGACCTCCATGGATGAGGGTTAGCCGGGCATTTGGGGCGTGACAAAACACTAGCAGCAGTGGCTGCAAGATACCATTGGCCTTAGTTGAGAAGGGACGTAGGGCGAATAGTGCAACGATGTTACATCTGTCAAACATCAAAAGGGCATTCTCAGAATACTGGGTTGTACACTTCGTTACCCGTACCTGAGAATATCTGGGAGGATCTATCCATGGATTTCGTGTTAGGGTTGCCTCGTACCCAACGAGGTGCTAACACTGTTTTTGTAGTTGTGGACAGGTTTTCCAAGATGGCTCACTTCATCCCTTGTAGAAAGACGGCGGATGCACAAAGTGTGGCCAAGCTATTCTTTAAGGAGGTGGTCAGGTTACATGGGGTTCCCAAGTCCATCACATTTGATAGGGACACCCGATTCCTTAGCCATTTCTGGAGGACGCTCTGGTATATGTTTAATTCGTCCCTTAACTTTAGTAGCACAACCTACCCCCAAACCGATGGGCAAACCGAAGTAACGAACAAGACCCTTGGAAATCTAATACAAAGCATCTGTGGAGAGAAGCCGAAGCAATGGGACCTGGCACTGTCTCAAGCCGAGTTCGCCTACAACAATTCCATCTACAGAACTACTGGAAGGTCACCCTTTTCAGTGGTCTATACCAAGGCGCCTTCTCACGCCTTGGATTTAGCTTCTTTACCCAAGGGTGTGGAGACCAATGTTGCTGCAAAACACCTGGCGAAACAGTACCACACAGTGGCATCGAACGTGAAGGAGCAAATTGAGAAGGTAAATGAGCAGTATAAGAAAGCCGCCGACAAACATCGAAGGAAGAAGTTGTTCGAGGTGGGAGATCCAGTGATGGTGTTCTTAAGGAAGGAACGCTTCCCCGTGGGAACATATAGCAAGTGGCAACCGAAGAAATATGGGCCCTACCATATTATCGACAAGATCAATGACAACGCCTATGTGGTTCGACTCCCGGAAAGCATGAAAATCTCCAAGACCTTCAATGTGGCTGATTTGTCCCCATTCTACACGGATGACGAATCCCTTTATCCAGAAGAGAACTCGGGGTCAAGTTCTTCATTGGTGGGAGAGAATGATGCGGACATCGTGGTGGACACAGGTTGATACACGGGTGAACACACGGGTGGATACACGGTCGTGTAACATGTCAGAGAACTTCCAGAAATATACACGGCTACAGGCACGGCCAGAGAGCACAGTTGTGTGTTCTGTCAGGATCTTCACAGAAGCATACACGATCCCCATACACGGCCAGAGACACAGCCGTGTACTCGGTCAGGATTTCTCCCAGAAGCATACACGGTCTCATACACGGCCAGAGGCACGGCCGTGTACTCAATCAGGATTTCTCCCAGAAGCATACACGGCCTGTATGCACGGCCGTGTACTTTCCAGATGACAGATGTGTATACTTATATTTATTTCTACGTGTACATATTTATTTCCTTCTTTTTACATGTTTTACTGAGATGTATAAATAGTCATTAGGTCATTTTTAGGGTTACGTTTTATTTTTTCATTGAAACACACTTTGAGAGACAGTTTTCTCTTTAATCCTCACTTGTGCGCAATTGATTTAATTCCAGAATAAACTCTGATTCGCCTTTGTTTATTCTAAAGTTCCAATCCTAAATTGGTTTCGGTTTTACGCTTTTCTCGCTGCGTCAAAATCCCTACTCGTCCACTGTCAAAGCACAAACAAAAAACGGCAATACTTACCATTACATCCATACTTCCGATTTTTTAAGTTACGTATATTTTTTCAAATTTGACATATGTGATGTCCACACATTTTTAGATACGTAGATATCTAAATGGCTGAAAAGGTGACATAGCATTGCAATATCAGAAAATTTTCTTATAAAATAGAAAATGTATTACAAAATAAATGAGAAAAAAAAAAGGACCAATAGGCGAATATCCACATAAGTTTTTATGGTCTCATCCATGGAAATCCAGGCCCATTTTTCACATGGAAAAGTCTTATTGCATTCATTACATAATGATTTGTTTATGAAAAGCTCAACAAATATCCAAGTTCCATGTATCTTCCATATGTTACCACGAGCACTGAATGTAAGTAATGCCTTCGAATTAGTCTATGCTTTATCGAGCCATCGGAACTAGCCTCTAGTTGTCTGGAGTTCCGTAGTCGTTTTACTTTATGACAATCATTTTGGAGTTAAAAGCAGAGAGAAAGGCAATTTGATTCTGCCTCCCTTATGAAAGGACAAACTGGTAAAATAGATATAGCAATACAAAGAGATTTGTAGAAATAGAAGGAAGATGTATTATCCATGCCAAATTTTTAAAAATACCATACGGATGTTCTATAACAGTAGGTATTAAAGAGTTAATCCATGAAATTTTAATAAATTATGCAAAGTAGCTGGAATAAAGACACATTTGGGTGTGAATTCCAGTGTGGCAGTTAAGAGTATATATTTATTTGCACAGCTTTAATCAATAGTTCAAGTTATACACATCCATAATCCATTTTCTCTTCAGAGAATTCACTTCAAATATTTATGTCAAATTCAAATAAAAAATAATATATTATATAGTAGGAGTTGTTTAACTGAATCCCTAAATATAAAGCGGATTCAGCTAGGTGTTCATCGTTGGCTAACTAGGGTAACTTAGAGTCGGACTATCAAGTTGTTGTACCTGACCAAATGCACTAGGCTTGGCATGGATTGCTGGCAGTTTTCTAAGGAGTTATCCTTTTTTGCATTGAGTCTTACAATTCGTGGTTTTAAATATGCATATATTGTTATAGGGTATTAATCACCACACACTTCAATGTTTCCTAATTTATGAGATAAAAGAATTGCCAGGTTAAAGAGAGATTTTTCTCATATCAACTCTAATATCAAAGTATACCCACAAAAAAAAAAAAAAGAAAAACTCATGTAATTGAAAAAAAAAAAAATTGTTCGGCTCTCATCGTCATAATTCCACATTCATCTCGTGTTGTAGCCATGACCTACTATTGAAATCATTAGCCAATCCTCTCCTCCCCCGTCATGGCATCATCCATTGTCGTGGCATGGTCCTACATGAGATTAGAACAAATTACAATGAGACTCCTTGAGAGCAACCATAATTACATTGAAAAGAAAAAAAAGGAAAACTTCCATTTTTTTAAAATGCTATGCATAGACCCATTAAAAAATGTTAACACCAGAGAATTTTTCCCTCATAGAATATCAAACCACTCTTTTACATCTATTCGTATTTTTAATTATTTATTTAGGATAATTCATCATTTGATTGTAGGATTTTCTTTGATGTAGTCAATATTCATAGGTCGTTACAGGGAAAATTGGATAATAAATTAACCTTAAAGAATTACCACAAAAATTTATACTAATATTAAAGATTTGCTTGAAACTATATTAGACGAAACATTTCTCAATGTTGCTGTTTACTAGGGGATAAGAGCGCAATTTTTAAAATATTTAGAATTTGATAGTTTTTAAAAATTACAGGTGTAATTTAACAATAAAATTATTTGACATCCATTGTATATGAATGGTACAGCTTTTGCCAAGTTAACTTACCCTGCGCCTCTAGTGCATCTGGCTGGAGAGTATCAATGTGGGCGTACTTCTATACCATTATTGAGGAAGAGTCTCGAATTTTACGGAATCTTTTGGATCGAGTTTTATGGTGTCACGTCAATCTATTGAAACAGGATAGTTGGACTCTTTTTTTAAGGTTTTGTTGTGGTATGTGAATTTTTGGAAACAATGGAACTGTTTGTGCTTTATCTTATTATATGTAATGGAATTATCTATTACCAGGAAAAAAAAAAAAAAAGCTATGCTGGATTAATTAGAATGATTGTCTCCTTTAATATATAAGCATGTATGCATTTGGCTGGTAAAGTTCAATGTAATGAATCTTTAGGAGTGATCACAGTTGGTATGTTGGGTAAAGAATTGGAAGGGAAAAAAAAAAAGAAAAAAAAATCAAAGTTCAAATAATAAATATGGTATTATTTGAATTATGTAAAGATTATAACTATTTCTGTAGTTTTACCATATTGCTCCTCTAATCTCTAGAGTTTCAGTTTTCAAGACATTTTCATGCAAAATTAAAGAACAGCTTAGGTAAAAATTTAAGCAAATGAGTAAGTGTTGAACATTTTAACTATTTCATAGGGAAAACAATGTCATCCTTTGAATCAATGATTATCTAGACGTCAAATGAATACAAGTCCTCTCTATAAAATGATTAAAGTTCGATTTTTTTCCTTTCCTTGATAGGTTGTAATAAATATAACAATTAACGGGGAATAAAGTTGCCATGTATTGAAGTAATATAATGCGGTACATTTACACCACCAGATTTTTTGTCCCTTTTCTCTCTCTCTTGTTTTATTCATTTCATCGAAATACCATCTCACTTAAATAATACATTGCTTAAATTATATAATACATATACCTAACACATAGTATATATCAACAAATGAGTTGCATTTTCCGGTCCAAAGTCCCAACTCCCAACAAGTAAAAGAGAAAGACATACATGGCTAGAAAAATAGTAATCGAGAATCTGAAAAATCCTATCTATTTTTGTGAATAGAATTTTCCTTAATTATTCTATAAATATTAAGGGTGTTGATAATCATATATTACTATGTATATTATAAGAGATTAAAGTGAAAAAATCGAATATATTCCATTTAAATAAAAAGGTAGTCAAAATAGAAACAAAAGGGTATATAATTGATAGAAAGAGGAACTACATTAGATAAAGACATGAAAAACTCATTTATGCTCTCTCTCTTTAAACCAATTTCATCCATGTGTGTTATAGACAAGTTGATAAAGAAAAAACCTCCGCAATCTTAATATCATTGCGAATGCTAAGCATATAATTGAGCAAATATAATTATCCGTATCTATAATCTACAGTATAAAGGGTAAAAATAGAAAATCTATATCATAACAGTTGGTCAAATAAAAAATCACCACCCAAAATGCTGCTTTCAAATCCCTGTCCTAGCAAGATTTAGCATGGTGAATAACCAATATGTCATTCTAACTCTAAGGTTGCTGTGTTTGACGATGGCAGCTAGGTGAATCCAAGCTACCTTCATTTTGAGCCAATATTCATTATTCATTTGGCAAATGCGATCAGTTTTAGTTTGATTTCCGAAGTGATACCAAATTATTTTGAGATTTAATTTGTAAACACCTCTTAAACATTAAATCGTATTGAATGGTTATTCTGATCAAACCACAACAAAGTTGAGACCTCATTTATCTTTCAAAATCTTTTAGAATGACAAAATCGTTTCTCCTTTGTCTTAAAGTTTATGTATTTATGTTGATTTTTTCTTTTCTTTTTTTTTTTCTTTTGGGTTGTAGTGTAATTAAATAATGGACATAGCTCACATGTAGAATGCGGATATTATATTAAAGTATTCTGAATGTGGGCGTACTTCTACGCCATCACTAAGAAAAAAGGTAGACGATAATGGAGTTATTATTGAACAAATAAGCAAGAGTTATCCTTAATTAACTACACAGGCAAAGAATCTTGAATCTTGATGAAGTTAAGCTCCAAGCAATGGTGAGAGAAGGAAACCAAGTAGTGAACTACCGGGCTTGTGCTACGATTGACAACCTGGAGGACAATGCGTTCTTTGACAGTTTACCAATTTCTTTTGGACTGAGTTATATAGGGTCTGGCCAACCCATAATGGAAGCACTTGTTACCAGCATGGCAAAGAAACTATGTTGGATTAATCATAATTATAGTTTTCATTAGCATATAAGCATGTATGCTTTGAGCTCGTATATATCAAGATAGAAAGGTAGAAAAACAAAGACACAATAATATATAATTAATAAAAATAGGAACTATATTAAATAAAGACATGAAATCTTATAATGATCTCGTGTCTTCGACAATCTTCTACAAAAAATAACACTACACAATCTGAATGTTGTAAATACCACATATAATTATCACATGATAAGATTACTATTCCTCCACATATGTTAATCTCCGTCTCCATAATGAATAGTATTATTGGTAAAATGAAAAATCTCCATCATTAATAGTAGGTCAAAAGAAAATTCTACTCTCAATATGTGGCTTTCAAGCCCCTCTCCTAGCAAGACATACATAGTGAACAATTTGTTCTTGCTAAAGTTGATGCAGTTGGCGTGTGATTCCAAGCTAATCTACTCTCAATATGTGGCTTTCAAATCCTTGTCCTAGCAAGACAAACATAGTGAACAATTTATTCTTTCTAAAGTTGATGTGTGTGGCGTGTGATTCTAAGCTAATCTATTCTCAATATGTGGCTTTCATGCCCCTCTCCTGCCAAGACAAACAAAGTGAACAATTTGTTCTTTCTACAATGTGTTTGGCGTGTGATTCCAAGCTATAATCATTATTCATTATTCATATCACGCCCCAAAATCGAGGACATAAATAGTCCACTGTATATCCATACCAGTACGAGTATGTTAGGGCTTAAAACAACTAAATGTCTTCAAATTATAAATATTCTTCAATTATTTCTTCAAGTCACAAGTAATCTTTCAAATTCAATAATTTACAATTCCATATCTATCAATTAAATTACAAACTAAGATAAAATAATTAAGCATAAATTATAAAAATCTACTTTATGATTCACCTTGATGTACTAGTGTCAATTACATACTTTAATAATATTTATATGATTATTTCATAATTCCAAGATCGCATAACTCTTATAAAACAATCTTCAATAATAATGACTTCTAATCATTAGAGTAAATGCATTTACTCAAGATTCATTCACACCCACTAAGAGATTGTAAGTGCCACCCACATTTGCCAACACCAAATCATTGCCTTCCATTTTTATGAACACAAATTAAAACACTTAATGCTCCGCTTCTCCTATACATTAACACCCTTGACTCCACAAATCAAATTTCACCCAATCCTTGCTAGAAATGCTACATTGAACTTCTAGAATTCCTAAAAACTCTAAATATTTCTTATTTAAAATTTCCTAATCCATAACAAGTAAATAGGATTAGGGTCTTTCTTAATCAAAATCAATAAAGAAGCTAGAGAGAGAAGGAACCTCTTACCTTTCCTTTGGGTAGGTCAGGGCACCAAAAAAAAAAAGTTCTAAAGGTTTCTTTGCTTTTGCTGTTATGTTTTTTTTTTCCCCTTACATTTTCAATTAAGTACATGCAACTTACTATGAGAGAGTAACTATTAATTCATCTACAATACCAATAAATAAGAAATTATTTTAATAATATTTTGAGGAGAAAAATACCAAAGTGCCCCTCATTTTTAAAGTTATTTTCTCGAGATATTTCAATTTACTTAGGCTTGGTGATGGAAATGCAATTGGTTTTAGTCTAATTGCCAAAGTGATACATTATTTTTTGATTTAATTTATTAAAACCTTTTAACCTTAATCGTTTTAAATGGTTTCATTAGGAAGTTCATTTAGGATAATCTGGAAATAAGAAAACTCTATCTCATTCATCAATCATTAAGATCATCAAATGGATATCATCGTACCTAAGAGCCTATATATACTTAGTCATTTCTCCTCATTCAACACACTAGAAGAGATTAGAGAAATGGCTTTCTAATGCATAATTTCTTCTCTCAAAGATTAAGCAAGTAACTTAGACAATTACATATTTCAACAACATAAGTTGCAAAATTGACCCTAAGGTTCCTTAAGTTTCTCTATTGTCTATGCACTCAAAACATTGAAACTGCTTGCTCATCCTCCATGTTATTCTTTCTAAATCATTTTACTACATATCATTTCTACATCGTTAATATAAAGACACATATAGTATAGTAACATTCATTCACGGTTTGCACATAATTACTCCAATTAAAACCCTTATCTATAAGAGTGACATAGTTTGTTTTCATGGACCTCAGATGACACAATATAGATGTGGTGAATTTACAGCCATCACATTATATCGTCTTTTCTATCTCTCTATCCACGTTTCTTCAGGTTTTCATCGAAATGTCAATATCTAACATGAATAGCACATTGCGTTAATTGTCGTACTCAAATCCATCACTTTCCCCTCCCAACAAACAAAGAGAGCGAGACCCGCCCGATCTACCAGTCAAACGTGCCCTGTTCCCCTTGAAAGCCACGTCTGCATCATTAACGAATTTTTCCATATGGTCTATGGATATTTAAGTGTTTTGATTATCACAGGTTACTATGAGATAGTGAATATTTAATGTATGCCCATATAATTTTGAACACGCTAGTGTACAGTGACCCTATATAACTCTATAGTTTTACCAAAATACAAAATATTTCAAACAAGAGAAAAAGTTCAAGGAAAAAAAAAAACAGAGAGAGAGAGAAGAAAAGAAAAGAAAAACAGGTAACACATGGCGGAAAAGTACATACACTTAATTTCTGGTGTAAAATTTCTTTGTTGTCACGTCGTCTACCCAAAAAGGTCCCATCGTTCTCTCACTACTAACCTTAATAATGCAGCCACACAGGTCATGCTTATCGATGGTTATAAATTACCTTCGTCAGTATGTACATAGCATATTGATTTGCCACAGGCACACACACACTGTCTCAATTGGTCAGGATTCCATGGCTTCTTTCCATCCTAGCCATTTTCAACAAAATGATAGTAAGTATCTAGAAACAGAAAGCAATCCTCAAGTTAGCGAGAAAGGAAATATGAATAATTTGGAAAATCAGCAAGAAAAGGATGGAATATGCCTGACATGGGAGGACTTATGGGTGACTGTTTCAAAAGGAAAAAAGGGTTGTAAACCAATTCTTCGTGGTCTAAGTGGTTATGCTCAAACAGGAGAACTTTTGGCTATAATGGGTCCTTCTGGCTGTGGCAAATCAACACTTCTTGATGCATTAGCAGGTGATAGTTAAATATGGAGTATTTTCTTTTAAAATTAAGGTTACACTTTCATGCAACTTTTGGCTATTCATGTATGACAATTATGGCAATGGTATTTACGTAAATTATAGCTCCACAAAAAGAAGATAGGACAAGTTGTAAATTGGATTAGGTACATTATTTACTGATTTTTTTAGTACGAAGGAAGGAAAGGGATCATGTGTAGTCCCATTTCTCTATGCATGAATATTAATATTTTATGCTTTTAAATATAAAAGAAAAATGCACTTAAAATAAAATATATCTAGTTGTACCTATCTTATTCTCCTAACGATACTAAATTCAAGGGCGCACTAAGGGCCCCCAAGTCCTGAAAAGAAATAATTAATTAAATTTATTTTATAAATAAAAAATATGTTTTATATTTATATTTTTTTTAAGTATAAATATTAATATAAAAGTGAATATGGTTAAGTGGTTTGATATTTGCATTTACTGTATGTCTTATAATAAATAATTTTTATTTTCTTTTTTTTTTAATCTCACTATAACTAGTAAAATTAAATTTCATTAATAAAAAAGATGATATTTAACTAAATAAATTCCCAATTGATACTATTCATTTATTAGTAGTTTTATAATAACTAAAATTACACTCAATACTATAAGTGTTTCAATCATATTACATAAAACATTAATAAATAATAGTAGTTTATATTACTTGAGGTACTAACATTTTGTTTCACTATTAATATTATGAAAATAAATAAGTATTGTTAAATAATCAATTATTTAATCACTTATATTGAAAAAACATATGTTTATATATATATATAATAAAATAATTTTGCAAAGTTGGTATAAAGAAATTATAAAGTACTATATTTATTGTATTAAGTTGTCATTTTCATTCTGCTTATAATTTTCTGTTTAAATACTTATGATTTATTTTTGTTAATGATAAAACTTATATGAGTTTTATGTCTTTATTTCATTTTTTATACACTAACAATTTCATTTCAATTGATATATATGCTCAATGAAATGTTAAAAAGTTTATTCTTTCAACTTTCTAAAAAATATATCTAGTAGCCATAATTGTTACATAAAGAATTTCAAATTTATTATTTTATTCAATATTAAATTGTGTTGATGATATATTTATTTCTATATTTATATGATATATTATAATTACAATGATAAGTAAATATTTTTCTATGAGTAATTTTAATATTAATTTTAGTACTATAATTCTAGCCCCTTAAGAGTAAAAATTTGCATCCAGCCCAACCTAAATTAGATCATTTTGATCACAATCTCTCACTAGATGCTCTCCATCTAAAAATGGGCTATGTTGGTTATATTCTAACATTTTGACCTCTATATATATTTGCTTTTTTAAAGAGCATTCATTTTCCACTACTAAGGAAGGGTTACATTGAATAGATAGTGTAATAAAAGATCAATTGTTAAACATTTTCAAACTGAAACTCAAGCTAAAGTAGCTAGTGTTCCTTTTTGGCTAGATGAAACTCTTACAGCTTTGCCTATTCAACAAGACATATTACCTCCCTTCCTTGTAAACCTTCCTTCTATTGGTAGCAAGGTCCTCGGTAAACAGAACTGGCAGTTGTTTAACCCTTATACGTAATTGCTAATGTTAGTGTTTTTGAGGTGCCATTTACAATTCGGAAGACATGAATAATTAAATTGAGACCTTTAGGCCGTTATCTTAAAATCAAGCTCTTACAGTTTACACAGAGAAAGTTGTTGACAATATGCAATATCTTTTATAAAACCTTAAGCTTTGAATTTATTTTGGGAAATGTATCCCTCTAAAATTACTTTCCCAAAATTTTCTTAAATTCATAAATTAATTATTAAAATTATCTGGATTTTTTAAATGTCTTATAATATTATTTTTATTTGACAGGACGATTAAGCTCAAACACAAGTCAATCAGGAGATATTCTAATAAATGGCAAGAAGCAAACTCTAGCCTATGGAACTTCAGTAAGCAAAAAAAGAAATTCAGTATATGCATGTCGTATGTAATCAAATCATTTCCTAAATATGTTCATGTCTGTAAGGGTGGCATTGATTACTTAATGTTCTTAGCGTTCTTGATATATGACATTATGAAACTCAACACACGTTGGAAATTTGGTGTTTTTGGATATGTTGGAGTCATTCTAACAAATAAAGTTCATGGCGCAATTATTGACAAGATAGACCAAAGTGAGGTCAATCAATCAATGTGTTAATTAGTAAACCGACCCTTACATAGTATTCAACCCTGTACTCAATTTCATATTTTGTCCTTTGTCTTCATAACTGTGTTTACTTGTTCCCTTAGACTATAAATAGGATTTTAAAGTTTTTGCATTGTGATCATTTGAAATTCACTCTTTTGAGGTTTACATGAAATTTTGGTGGGATTTGTGAGTAATTAGAGAATCATTGGAATTCTCATGTACTCTCCTCTTATTTTTGCTATAATGAATCGTTATCTATCTTTTTCGTGGTCTTCTACCAATATTGGGGTTTCCGACATTGAATCATGGTGTGCTATCTTGTTCTCTCTTATCTCGTGTTGTTGTGCCAATTTGATTCATGTAACTCCTTTGGAAAATCATTGTCGTTTCATAGGCTTATGTGATGCAAGATGACACACTGATCACAACATTAACTGTCAAAGAAGCAGTATACTACTCAGCCCAACTTCAATTACCAAGCTCCATGATGAAACTCGAGAAGATGGAAAGAGCAGATATGACAATCAAGGAAATGGGGCTACAAGATGCTATAAATACTAGGATAGGAGGTTGGGGATCAAAGGGACTAAGTGGTGGGCAGAAGAGGAGATTAAGCATTTGCCTTGAGATCCTTACTCACCCGAAACTTCTCTTCCTAGACGAACCAACAAGTGGACTTGATAGTGCATCTTCCTACTATGTTATGAGTAGAATAGCCAGCTTAGATCAAAGGGATGGCATTGGAAGAACTATCATCACTTCAATTCATCAACCAAGTAGTGAAGTTTTCCAACTTTTTCACAATCTTTGCCTTCTCTCTTCTGGTAGAGCAATATACTTCGGACCAGCTTCCGAGGCAAACCATGTTAGTACTAAACAAAGTGTTGAACAATTCCAAGGTGATAATGTTTAAATTGCAATTCTTGGTTGTGCAATTTCTAACTACTATTTTCTTATTTAAATGCAGTTTTTCGCTTTTAATGGCTATCCTTGCCCGTCTCTCCAGAATCCATCTGATCACTTCTTGAAAACTATAAATAAGGATTTTGAAGAGGTTGGGAAATTAGATTCTTCAATGTAGTAATATTTGTCATGCATTACTAATTCAAGCATTCTCATCAGGATTTTCCTATCTCATTGAAAAACTCACATTCAGGACTTGGAACAAGGTCAAAATAAAACTGTTCGAGCAGAGGTAGCGATTAATACTCTTATGACATCTTACCACTTGTCTGATACTCGCAAAGAAGTTCATCAACATATAGCAAAAATTTGTAGAAAGGTAATGGTCACGTTCAACTTTGTTACTCATTCTTAAATGTTAACTAACGGAAATCAAACCACACAAAAATCAAATAGATTTGAACTTTTAAACCTCCTAGTCATGAAGTTAAATTTACTATCTAGCTCTGTTATAGATATTGACTCGATAATTGCATAATGCTTCACAGGATTGTAAAGAATCAGTGAAGGAGAGAAGCCCAGCTAGCTTCATCACTCAATGTTCGATCCTCACAAGAAGATCTTTTGTTAACATGTGCCGAGATTGGGGCTACTACTGGTTGCGCCTAGTGATCTATATTACTCTAGCATTTGGCTTAGGATCCATTTACTATGACATTGGTTCTACTTATGGATCAATTCAGGTCAGTTTTATTAGGTGAAAAATAAAAACTTGGAATCATCACCATTCCAAAGAAATTTGAGAAAACCATATTTTTCTATTTTCCAGGCTAGAGCATCTCTGATCATGTTTATAGCTACTTTCTTGACATTTATGGCAATTGGAGGATTTCCTTCTTTTGTGGAGGACATGAAGGTATAAATTTTATTTCCAAGTATACTTTATAACTAATAATTTAAACACCGCAAACCCCACCCCACCACCGCCCCCGCCCCCCCCCACCCCACCTTTTTTTTTATCCTTTGGTGTCCTCTTGATACTCTTTTCTAATCATATACTTGCTAAAATAATATACTAAATAGATAAGGTATCCCGTCTAGAAAATTTAAATGCTTAACAAATCTCTATAAAATTAAACTTGTTTGCATGTTACTTTATCTAATTTTATAAAAAAAAAAAACAATTAAAATTTTTTTCTAATAAATAAAATATATTTAATAAACCTTTTTACTTAAAAAAAATATGAATTTTCACTTCACAATTCTTATTTTCCAATCATTATATTTAACATAATTATGATAGGATACAATAAAGGCAATTTACCCCCAAACATCATGTTTGAAACAAAAGCAAATAACATAGAAATAAAATAGTTTTCCAAATGCTAGATTTTGGATAGATACAAAGACATAATAAAATACAAAGAAAGAAAAAGACTAACTGAAAAGGCTAGGTTTCAAATCAACTAGTTGTGAATCTAAAATTTACAATAGTATCCGTGCATGAGATCCTAAGTTAATCGCTTACTTGTTTTTTTAACACAAGTAGCTATAGGGAAAGCATACTCATTTCACCTCAGTACAATTAAATGGTTAACTTCATAACTTCAATCGAAGTCTCAACTCACAATTGAATGCTAGTATTAAACAATATGTATATAATCACACCACATCCTAACAAGATTGAAGCTTTTAAAGCAATGGTTGTGGATCTAAAATTTATCATTCTTCTGGAACATTCTTTACCTTCCGACTGGGCATCAATAACGAATTTCATACTTTTCTTCACCAATGATTAGGTATTCACACGAGAAAGGCTGAATGGACATTACAAAGCTACTGCATTTGTCATTGGCAACACATTTTCATCCATTTCATATCTGATGCTGATTTCTGTAATTCCTGGAGCAATTGTATACCTTCTAGTTGGACTTCATAGCGGATTCGAACGCTTCATCTACTTTGTTTTGACGCTGTTTGCATGTATGATGCTGGTTGAGAGTATGATGATGATCGTGGCTAGTGTGGTCCCAAACTTCTTAATGGGCATTATTGCAGGAGCAGGAATTCAAGGTGTCATGATTTTAGGTGGTGGATTTTTCAGACTACCAAATGATCTCCCAAAACCTTTCTGGAGGTACCCATTGTACTACATTTCCTTCCACAAATATGCCTACCAAGGGCTGTACAAGAATGAGTTTGAGGGATTAACTTTTCCTAGTCAACAAGGAGGAACATCTAACATTAGCGCTGATCAAATTCTAAGACAAATATGGCAAGTAGAAATGGAATATTCGAAGTGGGTTGATCTAGCCATATTGATGGGAATGGTGGTTTTATATAGGGTCATGTTCTCGGCCATTATTCAGATCACTGAAGTGGTTAAACCTGCTGTTATAGAACTCATGTTAGCACCCCAAAAGCATGCAATGCAATTCAGGGAAACTCCATCTATTAAACCAGTGTAGGAAGAGAACATATGATGGAGTCAAAGCTTAAACAATCTTGCCTAGTATCCTTTTATTAATAAATTATAGAAGCATGTTTCCATCATTAACCTCTATTTACAATGAATATACTTGCGAATTGGCTACTGTAGAAGCTCGTGTAATAGTCACATATTATGTTTAATTTTATTTCTATTTGTAGAGAATGTACTTGTGAACTAGCTAGTGTAGAAGCTTATGTAAACATCACATATTTTGTTTAATTTCATTTAGTCTTATATAGGCACAACAAGAAGTCTACTTTACTATATATATCTAGACAATTTTTGTGAAAATTTTTGTTGAGATAAGACTAAGCAAAGATGGAAAAATGCACCAAAATTGTATATGCATATAGTATACTCAAATAAAGAATTGACCTTTCAATATTCTATGCTACCTTAGCCCAACCACTCACTACCAGCCAAGTCCATACATTAAACTAACAATTAGGGTCATAGCATATTACTAGGATACTGCTTATACATAGTTTAATCTATCTCACATATTGTCTTGTTTTGCTTATACACTCGATATCCTAATGCTATAATGGAACTGATCTATTCCTCATTTAGAACTGAGGATAAAACACATTAAACACATTTATATCCTCATTAGCACACTTGAGTTAAATGAGTAAAAATGAAGACAATTACAATATATGTATATAGGTATAGAATAATAGATTATTCAGCACTATACCAAAAATTGAGCACAGTGAAGAGCCTATGAGTCTAAATGCTATGCTGATGCATGTGAAATGCATTGGCATAGATATCTAACCTCACAAATTACACCAAAATGCATGTGGAAATGGTCATAAGCCAAGCAATTAGGCTAGCAAATAAGCAAACTAAGTATGACAGTCCTCAATTAAGTAATTAGGTTAGGAAATAAACCCCATAAATTGCATGTGGAAACAATCTGAAACTGAGAAACCAAGTTGAAAATAAGCAAACTAGGTGAGCCAAACCTAAAACGAGTTGACAAGTTAGGGAATAAACCTCATAGGTCCTTTATCCGCCATGTTATGCCATGAATGACCACCATACAATATCAAGAATCAATTGAGTAGTATGACATGGCCATAACATGAGTATAGCTATAATCGAATAGTATAACATAGCTATATAGTTATGCGTAACTGTGTGACCAAGTTTGAAATAGAAAGCAACCCAACATTTACATAACCAAGCAAACAAGCACAACACTAACACATGCAAACCACAAACAAGCTATAGATGTACACATCTTGAGAAAACCTAGCTACAAGTAGCCACATATCAAAAGTCACTATCCAATTTTGCAAACGATCAATGCTCATAGATAGTTTAAATTACCACTTTGCCCTTTGATTTATGGTAGCCATAACTTTCCATCTTATATCCGATTTTGGTAAGCTTTATACCCACGTGACCATTATTTCTATACTATCCAATCAAATAATACAAATAACATTTTTATATTGGGAAAAGTTACTAAAATGCACTTTTTAGTTTGGCCTTTAAGAGAAAAATTGCCTATTTACTCCAATTTCACATCACCTTTGGGCTAAATATACCATTGAAACATAAATTATATCAAATGAAATTTCATTGGTAAGTTTTCTTCTCAATCAATAGTACATTTTACATGTTCATGCACAATTTCACACATATCTTATGCTTACTTGACTAAAATCTTGCTTGGAGTCCAAAATCAACCTTTAACAATTATTAAACACTAGAGATAGCAACTTATCTACATTGATAGATTTCATTAATTGGATTTAGCAACTAAAAATTTGATATCCTTGGCCAAATCTCATACAATGCATCAAGTAGCTCAGTTCTAGCACTTTCAACAATTTATGTGCAAAATTCAATGATAAATTTCAAGTAATAAATATAACAGCACACCAAATCTATAAGCTTAACCTTTTAAATTAGTTAGCTATAATGTTAATCTCAACATGGTATCAGAGCAAGAATTCCTTCAATCATAATTAAATCATCTAGCCTTAGTCAGAGTCTAACCCACAAGTGAGGGGAGTGTTAAGTAATAAATATAACACTTGCATCAAATTTACAAAGTTTGAGCTTTTATCAGTTGGTTATGGTATTAAATAAGGGAAATGACTTAATCCACATGCATGCACATATAACTATTCACATGCTAATCAAACCTGTTTACGTAGAAAAGACATTAGAAAATCTAAAATCAACCAAAAATCTTTATTTAAACGCGTGATCATGCATGAAACTTTGAATGCAAGCAACTCTTTAGAAAATTAACTTCATTCAAGTCAATACTAGGATCCACACATAAATCCTGAATCTAGCTTCCATGTTAGCAACTTGTATGCAATAACAGATTATGTAAACAGATTTAAAAAAAAGAAAGAAAAAAAAAAGAAAAATCAAATTACAAACCAAGAGTTCATGCAATTCATCAATTAGTCTTAAAATCGATATTTCATAAAGTTTGCATGCAAATCCATGATTAGGGAGTGTATTAATCTTCATACATGGTTAATTAAGTGATTAACATACTAAAAAAACCATTTTATGTAGCAGAACCATGATAGTGAAAATCGTAATTCTATGAAGGATTAAAAGATATAGAATTGGTAAAATCGTATAAAACCGTATAGAACTAGTCGAATCAAAAACTTATACAATCGTATACCTAAACTCATAATTCTTTTTAAAGTCTGCACCTAAATAATTTTGCATCCATTTTTACTATGAAAAGTCTCATAAGAAAATAAAATTGTAGAACCGTACAGTTAACTTACAATTTTAACAACTATAAGCAAAACACTTGAATGCTTACTAATCTACCCAATTTTTCCATGAAATGCATATCATGTGCTTAAACTTACATGCAAATGAAAGACTACTAGGAACTTACCTTGTGTCAATCCTAGCAATCATGCTCAAACACTACTAAAACCATTAGTTCTTCATGGATTAGGTTCACCTCAAATGCAACACTAGCAAATCATAGCAACCACAAGTTCTTTAAGTTGAACAAGGGAAGATCGGGCTCCTAGATGCTATGATGGATCAAGGAGTGGCCATTCTTAGGGGTTTAAAATGATTTCTTTAGCTTTTAAGTCAATAGCAACAAGTTAGAGTAGTGTATGTCAAGTTTCTAAACAAGTTAGAATGGAGCTATTTTCATGCTACTCCTAGGTTCTCCTTCTCCTAAACATGTTAGCTCCTCAACTAGCTTCAATCACTAGTTAAGAGAGTGTAGGGAGCTCCTATCTATATGTTTATGTTTTAAATAAATGGAAAAGAAGAGAGAAAAGGTCTAACTATTAACTTAAATTGAATAGAAAGCATTCTTGAGGGTTCTACATCATTTTAATACCCTATCCACTGGTGAACAATTTCAAAGTATGTTTAGAGTTGAAGTTAACCTGTTGATGAAGCTTCTTAGATAGCTTAATCACTAGTCTTCAAGTTGATATGGGCTTTCTCTAAGTTTTGAGTTGTAATTCTAATATCTCTTTAGCAATAGTAATCAAACACATGCAATTCTAAAACCCCAAGCAATAATTAGTTTATCATGAACAATAAATTAATTCAGTATTCTACAATCACAACCAATGCGATAGTCGTAAAATAGAAACTCACTTTGCAATGGTGTCTACTAATCATAATAGTCCTTTAGTAGGTACTTAAGGTCTTCTAATAATGGAAAATAAATATTATAAGGTTATATTTACTAAACTATTCAAGTTATTATATTAAATTCACTGTACTTTTTAGTTTTACCTATTTTCTCATTTTAGCCATAACTTCTTCTTTTTTACTCTGATTTTTGTACTCTTACAGTTGTTTTAAAGGTTTTTTAGCGTACTTCTATGTGGCTGGGTCAATTTGATCAAATTATGTGAATATTTTTTGGTATAGACCTGATCAATTTGGTTAGTTGGGTAATTGGGCCCACTTTATGGTTTTTGAGTCTTATTTGGGCTTTACTTTTGAGTGTGACTCCTTCTAATCAATCCTTAATCATTATTAGACCCAATTAAGCTTTTGTTAGGTGGATTTGATATTGTATCTTTTGCTGGTTTCATTGGTAATCTTTGGCCCAATTTAGTGTTTTTGCGCCATTGGATTGTTTTATCCAATTTTGAGTTTAAACCTTACGATTACTACTTAATTGAGATGTAATGACTCCTAATCCTTCCCTAATGGTAATTTATCTATTTTATTAGCCTAAATGAAGGAAGATATGGCTTTAGGTCTTCTTCATTATGTATTGATTAAGGACAATCTATCAAGAAAGCTAATGTCTTCTAACTTTATTTATGCTAATGATATCAATCCAATTGTCTATTCTAAACCTATAGGTAAGTACACCTATTGATACTATAATATAGTAGATAAAAAATATTAAGTATTGATCTCATAGGGACTACAAATACTAGTAGTTACTTCTCTCCTATTATCAGATCAACAAAACCGAATGATTGAAATTATAAAATAAACAAGAAAGAAACAAAATAATATCAAATTATACAATAAGAAATAACTAGTGATACAAACTTGCACCTGGATATTAAATCCTTCTCGAACTACTAACGCAATCGATTAATTATTATTCAATTTCATTATCATATTGTCAGATCTTAGCAATTCTTGAATTGAGGTAATAGCTTTTTCAAGTCTATTAAATTCTAATCATAGGTTAATTAATCAGAATCCCTTCCTAATTAAAACCCTTAAAATTGTATTACTTCAATCTATGAATTCCATTGACCCTAATTCATAAGACTTACACCATCCTATTTTTAGGATTGTATGCAACTCTTTCCAATTATACTTAATCTTTTCAAACACTAGACCTCTTGATCTCCATGAATGAAATCGAATATCAAATTAATACACTGATAATATTAATTTGAATAACAATTAAGAACATATAATTGGATCACAAAAATAAAAATAATTTCATTAAAAAAATATAATCATCAATTACATACTCATTTTAAGGTCCATCATACCCAAGTGCAAAAAGAGAATTAAGCTATCATCATTATGAAAACAAGATCAACAACATAAAAAATAACACATCACAACAACAAAGCAACAAGAACAAAATAAAACACAAGGAAATCTCTAAACTATAATCCTACAGCTTAATAATCTATACAACTCTAAAATTCTCTATATCTATTACTTGGACTATGCTCCCCATTTTATAATGATCAAGTACCTCTCAACTAGGAAAGTTATATCTTCCTATAATGGAAATTGAGTCTCCACAAATTAGTGAATTGGGCTTCATTAAGCAAGAAATTGCATCTCCAGTGTCATTTGAAAACTAGGAAAGTATATCTTCATTAACCATGATTGAATAGGAAAGTAACTTCTTAGTGACATGGCCGTATATTTGCTATTGTAACTCTTGGCAATTCATCTTTAATAAATACTCAAAAATTTTATTTCAACATAGTCTTTTATATAGGCATGCACATGCTCATGTACTTCTACATGGTTACTTGGCATAGCCATGTATCCAGGTCCTTTAACTTTATCTTTTTACAAATAGTACACAACATCAACATGGGCATGTTGGTGACTATGTTGATCCTTCCAAATCCTATACCTTATTCGTTTCTACTCTGATTCACATAAAACTTGCATGAATTTGTTTCTTCTAATCCAAAGTTACTTTCAAGAACCTAAAATCAAAGTATAAGCAAATTAAATGTAAAATCCAATCAAAGATACATATTAATAGACCTAAACTATGTAAAAATCAAATAATTGTAAGTGTTTTTCAACACTAATCAAATAACCATCCTCCTTGATGCTTTTAATTGGGTTTACTTTACTTTAAAATCAGAATTTCAAGCCCTTAAACTTACCCTTAGTATTTAGCCATAATAGGGTAGTAAAGGAAATGTTCATGTTTTTCATTAAGTCTTGCTCTATTCAACTTAAATTGTCCTTATTGTCTAAGTAGTAACTAAAAACACTTTGAATCATCATCTTTGATCTAAATTCTATGAGGGTTGCGGCCACAAGGGAAACTCCTTTAGATTCCAAGTTTCTCTTCGAAGTCAAACTTCATTTGACAAGTATGTTATCCTTAATCATATTCATACTTAGCTATTAATGCAATCATGTCTCTAATTTCTCATAATGTAAGAAAGTGATAACACCAATGATCTTCTATACTCTAGATTCTCAAACATTTCTAAAGACAATTCATCCAACTAATAATAAAATACAAGGAATCAAAGTTTAGCTAAGAGAAAAGAGATCTAACACTATGGTAGCCAAGATCTTCCTAGTTTTGAGTTTGCTTCCTCTTCCTTACTTGGCCTCCTGGTAAGCCTCCCCAACAAGCTCCTCCTTTACCTCACTTTTGTCTTAGTTTCAAGACACAAAATGATCGAAATGGTTAGTTAAAAACTTTTAAAAGAAGTTAAGAAAAATGGAAGCCTCTATGTAGTTGTGGCTCACCCCTAGGTTATGTTGGTGATGGCTTCCATGTAGAAATCTATTGAGAATGATGATAAGTGTTGGATGTTGAGAAGAAAGTGATGGAAGAGTGGTGTTAATGGAGGTAGCTAATGGCTTTTTTGGTATGGGTGATGTAATGTGATGGCAACTTGGTTTGTGGTGGTGGATGGAAGAAAAGGAAAAAGGAAAAAAAGAAGAAGAAGAAGGAAATGGGGAAGGAAGTGAATTAGTTGTGATGGTGGTTGTTGGGGAGGATGTTGTGTTGCCTTATCATTCCATCTTTTCAAGAGATTTAGAGAATGTTTGAGAGCAAAAATGCAAAAGAAAGAGATGGGAATGAGGGGAGTGGAACTGGTAGCAAAAGGGGATGACATGTCCTAATGTTTGCTTGTTGCAACTCTTTAATACATTGGACAATAGGTTATATTGGTTAATGTTAGGTTTTGTTGGATAGTGGAAAGGTTTAAGGTTATGTCAACAACACTTTTAGCAACTTCCATTCACAAGTTGATACTTAAACCTAGCCTAAGCCTACTTTACTTAATGCCTTGGAATTGTCCATTAGATAATCCTAGTTAATTGATTAAAGGCTTTGTTTAGTGGGTTAAGGAAAAGTCCTAAGCTAAATCAATTTACCAACTTCAGAAACTTTCCATTTTGCATCTTGTCACTTGTCATCTAGCCACCCTCCTTTCCTTAATTTAAGCTCCACCCTTTGATCAAAATGGGGTGGATTAATCAAAGTTAGCCAACAGTCAAAAGGTAAAGACCTTTAGTTTCTTGCTTTTGTCTATTGGTCAATTCATGTCTTCTAATTAGTGATGCTAATTAAGCTAGATTAAGAGTGATTTGATTAGCTTAATTAATTGGCAATTTAAAGGACATAAATTCCCTTGTACTTGGCATCAATTAGGGTCCAAGTTGTCAATTTGCGTCGATTGATAGTGTTTGATATCTATTGTTAGTCATTGTTATGTATAAGAGCACATTAGAGCATTCAAGGGTTAGCTATCCCTTTAGGGTTTTAAGTTGATCTAGAGTTTCAATTGATCATTTTAGGGTTTAGGGTTTCCATATCATCATTTAAGGTTTGTAAGTCGATTTAGGGCTTTGATTATAGTTTTAGGTTTTCACCTTGAGTTAAGGTTCTGTATAGTATTTTGGCATTATTGGACTTAATTTTAGGTCTAAGGTTATACATCGTGTCAATTGTCTTAGCATCTTTGAGTTTACGATTTCAATTAGTACTAGAATTTAATGGGTTTTATTGCTCTAGCACCAAATGATGTAAAGAGGTAGAAGTGGGATCATTTTGCAACATGTTAATGAAAAGGTTCTTATCTTTGAAAACAAATTATTACAATTTGATAAGCTAAAGGTGCCACAAACCAAACAATTTAGTTAATTCACCACAATTCACCGGACCAACTTGAATTGATGAAAATCATAATCCTAGAGGATTTCTCAACTCTAAACTAACTTAGGAAACTCATCACAATCCAGTGGACTGACTTAGATTGATGAGAGTTGATCGCACAATAGGCTCTCTCTCTCTCTCTCTCTCTTACACAAATTTTTAGTAAAATTAAGACATCTTTATTGATCTTTCGACAATAAAAGTACAAAAAAATTCAAAGACATTTATGATATCATGGATTAACAATTATAACTCTTGAAAAATACAACAAGTCACTTTTCTAACATATTTCTTTAGGCTTGGTGACTATAAAAACACTGAAACAACACATAAAAACATAAACTAACATTCTTTGAACAATACAAGATGAAAGGAAACAAAAATACAATTTTTTAGTGCTGAACTGGCACATTTGTAGAATTTTGCAGACAAATGCTTCAAACCTTTTGGTGATTTTCTAAATTGTGTTCCTCTCGACCGAGGATACTTCAAAGCATGTGAAAAAGGTTTGGACCCTATTAAATTGCAGCACTCTTTTCTGAAATGCGAACTTACTTTGACACAAACTTCATCATACTCACTTCCACTCTTTACAACACTTATTCCAACAAATCTTATCTTTAAAGTATAACTCAAAGTCAATTGTTGTGGCATTAGAATAATCTTTAGACTTAGAATCTAAGTATTGAATCACATCATACCAGCCAGTCAGTAACTATAAAACAATCACCAATTGATCATTAATTATTTTAGCAGCTAAATGGTGGCCATCCTCTTCATCTCAAACTTATTAACCTTCATAAGAAATTACTTCAAACATTTCTAAATGCCATTTTTATTACATAAATCATCAAATAAACTTCAAACACATCCCATCAAGTCTCATATGAAGATCTAATAGTTAGCGATCACACACATTGTAGTAGTTGCTTGAATTTCTCACTTACCATGATCACATAGCTTAAAACTTGAAATAATCCTCAAAAAATCATGGAGGATCAAGTTCTTCACCTAGTAATCAAAGAATAACAAGTTTATAGCCATTTCTCACTGTTAAACTTATTGAAACTTGAATAGAATCAAGTTTACAAATCGTTTTTCAATAAAAATTATGAAACTAAACGTTTTACATTTGCTTTGATTCAAGTCAAAAGTCAAACTCAGTATTTACTCATCAAGTTTAGTCTTGTTGTAAAATACTCTTTATAAGGATCACAATTCCACTTTCAATTTTTTATTTGAAGGTGATTTAAAGATGTTATTAGGGATCGAAGTTCAGAGGAAATTTACAAACTTATATTATATATAAACTAAGGTGAATACTTCACTATGAAGTAAAACAAACAATGGGTTTATAATGCCCCGAAACCCAGGCTGTGCTACTGCCCGCCACGTGTCCTTATCTCACAAGAAAACATTAAGGCTCGGAATCAACTCCAATACACTTTAACCTGTAACTCCTATATAAAAGAATTTCATATATCCCCAAAATTCAAATAATAACTTAAACCATATCAAACATCTAACGCAGTGAAAGTCTTTAAACACTAAAATAACATCCTCAAAAGATACAATCTATTACATCCCAATAACTTAATTCTCCCAAAACCTAATCACCATAATAGTAATGGTAATCTTCATCTTCCTCTCTCAGTGGTTCACCTAAACTCAAGTTATCTTCTAGTTTCTCATCTCCCTCAACACCTACATCTAAAAAATGTTTCCCAAAGGGTGAGCTAATGCCCAGTACGTCTAACACAAATACACATGCATGAACAAACATAAGCAAGTATCACACACATCATGTAAAACTTAAACATAAACAACCATTTCCATAATACATTTTAGGTCCACAAGCATCAACAAGGTACTCATGACCCCCTTAACACACTTAGTACATTCGAACATAATTTGGTGATGGGAATTGCCACTACGGGCTCCACACTCATGTATACCTAAACACTTAACCTAATGATGGGAACTACCACTACGGGCCCCATACCCATGTCCACTTAATCATCTTAAACCAACATTCAACCTAGATCATTTCCAAGCACAACTCCACTAAGGATAACGTCACACATGGATCATTGGGGTGCTCCCTAAAGATCTGCCACTATGGGCCCCTAAGTTGAGCCAAGCACATACAACATACAACTTAAACACTTAAGCCAAATTATTTAGTTAAATCTAGTTTAATGCATAAGACTTAAACAAGCACAAATCATCACACAAGTTACATGTACCTAGAATCCTAGCCTTAAGTACTTCTTGGCCTTGGACTTAATCTAAATGGAAATCTGTATAAACAACAAGTTCTTCTTAGTACTTAATGTAAGATCAACATTAATTCTTAACTTTCTTAATCCTATTCCTTTAATCTCTTTAAGGCCTTAATAGTTATTTAGAGTGTGTGGAAATTACTTTAATTTGAAGTTAAATAAATATATAATTAAGTTGTACTTTATCCAACATGACCATGTTAGGGACATATTGCTTAACACGGGCTGAAGCATGACCATGTTAGGGGTCGTGTATCTTTCGGTGTAAAATTTAGTTTCAACACAGTTAGAACACAACCGTGTTGGGAGGTCGTGTTCTTCTTAATTCAACATGGTCTAAACACGACCGTGTTGGAAGGCCATATATGATGTGCCTAAAACCAAGATTAAACAAATACAGAACCAAATTGAATGACAATGAAACAATGTCAATCAAATTAGTAATCAAATGGCACAAACTTCTTCTAATTATGAACCGATTCCACTAACAAGGATTTGTTCAATCTTAAATCCAAGTATGATATAGCTCTGATACCAAAAAAAGATGATGTTCCTAAATGGGAATTAAGCACAAGCAAAACAATCCAAATAACAACCCCAAAAGACAAAACCAATTCGATTCACTTTTAGAGCAAAATTGGACCATAAACCCTAAATGCAATCTTTGATTCGAATGATGTATTTCATACAATGATTAACACAGTGAAGTATTCCTCAATGAAGATCACAAATTATACTTGAAAGGCCACGTGATTACTAATAAAAAACAACAACAACCACTTCAGTGATCCACCTTCCAAATGGATTGATTTCACAGTTCAAGAATTGTGCACAATTGATGAATCGAAAAAAAAATATGATAATAACTCAAATGAAGCACAATATTTCGAATAATACTAATTCAAATCTGACTAAGAAATGTTCAATCCAATCCTAGATATGACACACTAGAGAAGAAAAGAAAACACAACAAATAGAAATTGATACAACTTACAATTTCAAGTTGTTGCACTCGCCACAATTTCAACTCTTGGGATTGAAATTGATAAGAGGGGATTGAACTAGCATGAACCCTAAGCTCTCTTATGTAAAAGTAATGTGTTTAATTTGAAAAATTCCTCCTCAAAACCCTACTTAAGCAAGTATTTATACTTGCTCCCGTTAGGGTTAAAAAGTCCACAAAATTATAACTATGCCACTTTTAGGATGGCCAGTCCTAAATGAAAATTACAAACAAATGAAAGTGTCCCAAAAGAAAATTACAACATAAAATGGTCCAAAAACAATTACAAAGTACAAAAATAATATAAATCTTCAAGAGCTAATGCTTTGAAGTGAAATCAATCGCAGCGAGCCTTTGGATGCAAATCTGATGATGTCCCATGGCCATCAACTAATGTAAGTGATTTGGTATCCCATGGAGAAATATTATTGTACCTGTAAGATTATTACTCAAATATTTATTAGATAAAAGAAATAAAGTAAAATATGAGCGATTTGGATCATCATCCAAATCGAGTTCTGAGAGCATCTATGGTGTTGGAAAATTTCCCATCATGATAGGAATCAGACTCTTCCAGGACCTATCACTAGGGCCCGAGCTAAGGGTCTCCATAATCTAGCTTTGAGGGTTTTGCTAGAGAAACCTAACCTTGAGAAAACTAACCTACTTCCTACATCTTTGCACTATAATTTTGATGCATTTCAGCAGGTTTATTTGTCAGTCCTACAGGATGCAAAAACACCCGTACTACTGAGCGAATCAAGGTTATCAACGGAATCTAATTCAAAAGCTTCTTGAAGACCGGCATCATGAAGGACCATTTCTTTTATATATTTATTATTTTATGAACTATTTTGGTTGTATTTTGGTTTTGGAAAACTTTTATTTCCTTGTAATTTTCATTTAAGGCTAGCCACCTTAAAAGTGGCAAACTTGTAATTTTGACCACTTTTTAACCCTAGGAGTTTGAAAAGGCCATATTTTGCATAATTGAGAGACACTTTCACATGTGGAATTAGGGTTCTTTCCTTAGTTCAAAACTCTTATCAATTTCAACCCAAGAATTGGAATTATGGCGAGTGCGACGAAGGGGAATCGTGAGTCATATCGATTCCATCTTTGTTGTATATTCATTTCTTCTCTAGTGAGTCATATCTAGGGTAGATTTGGATCTTTCTTGGATATATTTGTGTTTGTTTTTCGTGAATAATCATCTTTTAAGATTGATTGTTCATTGAGTACTTGAATTACATATATCATTTTAGTGATTGGCGTGAGTTTGGGATTGAAGGGAGGAAGTGGATTTCATGGTTTTTATTGCTTCCTTTTGATCTGATTTTAGGTGAACTTCATCTTCTTTTATGGTTACTTCGTGAATGTTATACATAGGGATTATAATTACAACATTTGATCTACATTTTCCATCAAAATCTCCAAGGTGTTCACGTGAATTGTCTCATTAGTGGACCGGTTTGTGATTGACTTGAGACTTATTTTCTTGAGTCATTTAATTGGAGCTTGAACTTGATTTTGAGCATATCACATCATCTCCCCGGGCTTTTGAAAGATTTTCCCTCAAATCTAGAGGGTCATTTCTAGAACTAAACCCGGACATTTCTATTGGCCTATTCTCCTAGTTACCAAATGTAGTGGAAGTAGTTCTGATCTACTCCCGAAACTGGTGCACCTCAAACGAAGTCATAGGTGATAGTACTATGTGAAACCCTTCCATACTGAACATATAGGTGTTCCTGAATCCATCATGTAACACCTTCCGATCAAACATCCAAGACCTACCTAATAGAAAATGGAATGCATGCATAGGAATTACATCACATAGGATCTCATCGTGATATTTCTGTCCAACACTCACAGGCACCTTCGCCCTTAGCGTAACATGCATACTGCCTCAATTGTCCAACCAATGTAAGTCATAAAGGCTAGGATGTGGACTAGTAGATAAATGTAATTTGTCTACTAGTACAGTAGATATAGCATTCGTGCAACTACCACTATCAATGATGAGTATACAAAGGTTACCTTTAATCCTCCAAGAGATGTGGAATATTCTGTATGTCTCTAACATCAGGAGATAAGGTTAGAGTCCTGCGTACCACATTACTAGGTAGATATTGTTCACTTGTACGCTCCTTATGTGTTTCTGCAGTCTGGTCATCATAATACTCCTGTAGTGCTACAGACAGGTCTGTAGGCTCAGTCTGTTCCTCCTCAACCTCAACATCTTCCCTAGTGCCCTCTATAACAGTCATTACCCTCTTATTTGGACACTGTGCTGCCATATGCCCAAATCCCATGCACTTAAAGCATTTGATTTGGCGTACTTTTCCACTAATAGATCCAGGAATAGTTTGCCTCACATCTAGTGTTATTACCTCTTTACCCTTCCCAAAGGGTATATTTTCTCTGGTAGTGCCAAGGGTAGTTTTGTCTATTGCTCTCACTGTCTCACCTATCGCCTTTGTCTCTCCTGATCAACTGTTAGCTGCCATAGGTCTAATAGTAGTATTGGGCCTGCTGCTCGAAGCCCTGAACAAGTTAGACCTCTTTTGCCTCTCCACTTTCAAGGCCAACTGAATAACCTCATCAAGTGTACTATAGCGCTGCAACTCAATAACATACGCTATCTCATATTTCAGCCCTAAGACGAAGCGTGCTAGGGTTTGTTCTGGAGATTCGATTAACCCACATCTAATCATGAGGGTTTCAAATTCCCGCATATAATCATCTACTGTCTTGCCTCCCTGCCTCAAAGTCTCCAATCGTATAAATAGTTCCTGTTTGTAGTGCTCAAGAATAAATCTTTTTCTCAACACCCTTTTCATATCCCTCTATGTCTTAATCTCAGCCTCCCCATCCCTACACCTGCTAATAATCAAATTCTTCCACCATAGTGCAGCGTATCCTATAAACTCAACAGTAGCCAATCAAACTTTGGTACTATCATCGATCTCATAACATTCAAAGAGACCCTCAACCTTGTCCTCCCAATCCAAATAATCATCAGCTAATTCCTTGCCGTCATACGAAGGCATCTGCAGCTTCACATACTCCAATCCCCGAGGTGGCCTGAAATCCCTATTCTGATATGAATTAGCCCCAAAGTTGTCATCTTTTTCTTCCTTATAAGGATGATGATCCCTATCCATCCTTCTATTTAGATTTCCATCTCCCACTACTCTGTCTCTCTAAAGGTTCTGTAGAGCTACTCGAGGTGGTGCCTTGTGGTAATGTCATCATTTCAATCCTAGTTGCCAAAGTAGCAACTATGGTAGTAAGATCCTAGAGTTGTTCTTCCAAAGTCCTCTTACCTGCAGTGTTATGACCCTGAACTCCACCAACCTGGCTATTGTCCTCATTGCCAATTCCCCCATTCACACTTTCATTAGATATGTTGAGATTTAAGAAGTAATCCCACAAATTACAGCACACTCCTTCAACAACACCAACCCACACGTTTAATAACCACAATAATGCAATAGCTCACGTTTCAAAAAAAAAATTATATGCACAAGGAAATAATTTAGTGCTCCAAGTAAAGTTCAATAAATGAAGTACACACACAACTACTTTCAAGTAGTTAGAATTAAATTCAATTACAAGTGCTTAAGTAACTAGTCAATTACTTTCACACTTTAATGACTTGTTTGAATTCAAATTCTACTACTCAAACCTTCCTTTCTTAGCCACAACACACACTCACCCCTTAGCTTCAACGTGTAGCACCTTACTCTACACAATTCCACAAATTCACAAATGGCAATTCCCTCACTCAACGCACAAACACAACGCTAACAATTCAATACTCCTTTTTACACCACAATTCGTACACATACAACCACGGTGCAACAACCTCCAAAAAATTTTGCAAACACAACTCTACACACACTCCACGATTCACACTCCCAAACATACAAGTTTCACCACTACAAACACCAAAGCAAACTGCAACTTATACACCAAAACAGCAAGAATTCAAATTTGAAAATCAAACTACTTCACTAATTGCAACCCTTCCT
Source organism: Laguncularia racemosa (assembly GCA_037954665.1). Taxonomy (NCBI): domain Eukaryota; kingdom Viridiplantae; phylum Streptophyta; class Magnoliopsida; order Myrtales; family Combretaceae; genus Laguncularia; species Laguncularia racemosa. The sequence continues at coordinate 2,106,005 of JBBMOL010000024.1, read as the reverse complement.
CAAATGGTAAGAAGCAATTTTCAAATTCAAATAACCATTCATTAACTTCTTCAACTTAATGTTTGTTTCGAAAATCAAATAATTTCCAAATCTTCCACACAACTCAAATCTGGAAATGCTCAATTACACCATCCATTTTTCCGAAAACAAATATGTAAGGATCACAATTCTTCTTCCTACACAATTGCGTTTCCGAATTTATATTCAAAATGCACTAACTCTCCTCTTCCTTCACGGTGAAGTCCACAACATAGAGCCTTCAACAATTACTCAAAACTCACTCCAACGAGCAACAAGTTCAACTTCCACTCAAGACAAATCACACTACTCCAAGCAATTACAAAAACAATTTCAATTTACTCTCAATTTGGAAATTGAAGATGTAAGAACATGAACATAAATGTCCGAAATTCAAAATCAAATAACCCTTCTCACAACCTCAAGCTCTGATACCAAAAAAATGATGTGCCTAAAACCAGGATTAAGCACATACAAAACCACATTAAATGACAATCAAACTAGTAATCAAATGGCACAAACTTCTTCTAATTATGAACCCATTCCACTAACAAGGATGTGTTCAATCTTAAATCCAAGTATGATATAGCTCTGATACCAAAACAAGATGATGTGCCTAAATGGGAATTAAGCACAAGCAAAAAAATCCAGATAACAACCCCAAAAGACAAGACCAGTTCGGTTCACTTTTAGAGAAAAATTGGACCGTAAACCCTAAATGCAATCTTTGATCCGAATGATGTATTTCATACAATGATTAACACGGTGAGGTATTCCTCAATGAAGATCACAAATTGTACTTAAAAGGCCACGTGATTGCTAATAAAAAACAACAAGAACCACTTCCGTAATCCACCTTCCAAATGGATTGATTTCGCGATTCAAGAATTGTGCACAATTGATGAATCGAAAAACAAGTATGATAGTAACTCAAATGAAGCATAATATTTCGAATAATACTAATTCAAATCTGACTAAGAAATTTTTCAATCTAACCCTAGATATGACACACTAGAGAAGAAAAGAAAACATAACAAATAAAAATTGATACAACTCACAATTTCAAGTTGTTGCTCTCACCACAATTTCAACTCTAGAGATTGAAGTTGATAAGAGGGGATTGAACTAGGATGAACCCTAAGCTCTCTCACGTAAAAGTGATGTGTTTAATCTGAAAAATTCCTCCTCAAAACCCTACTTAAGAAAGTATTTATACTTGCTCCCTTTAAGGTTAAAAAATCCACAAAATTAAAATTATGCTACTTTTAGGGTGGCCGGTCCTAAATGAAAATTATAAACAAATGAAAGTGTCCCAAAAGAAAATTACAACATAAAATGGTCCAAAAAAAATTACAAAGTACAAAAATAATATAAATCTTCAAGAGTCAAAGCTTCAAAGTGAAATCAATCACAGCGGGCCTTTGGATGCACATCTGATGATGTCCCATGATCATCAACTAATGTAAGTCATTTGGTATCCCATGGAGAAATATTATTGTACCTATAAGATTATTACTCAAATATTTATTAGATAAAAGAAATAAAGTGAAATGTGAGCGATTTGGATCATCATCCAAATCGAGTTCTGAGAGCATCTATGGTGTCGAAAAATTTCCCATCAGTATATCTCTCAGTGCATCTATCACACTCAACATGATCTAAACACGACCATGTTGGGAGGCTATGTATCTCTTGATGTATCTTTCAAATTTAAGACGATCGAAACACGACCGTGTTGGTAGGTCGTGTTACCCTCAGCAATCTCCATGAACCCTATTTCTTTTACTTCAAATTTTCCAAAACTCATTCCTGTCTATTCCTAAACTTAATTATATCTTTAAAATACGTAATTGCATCTAGATTATAAGGATTTTTGTACTTACATCAACAATTCCACAAATCGCAACCTAAAGTCGTTGATTCTCTGTTCTCGTGCCATCCCTTCTCAAATCTTGAGTCCTAATGCGCACACGATACCCATGAGGTTCAATTCTAATAACATAATTTAGAATTGGTATAAAGATCCTTACCTCACATACTTAGAATTGATTTGCTCCTTTTTCTTTTCATCATCCTAAGGTTTCTTATAGGGAGTGTCTGTCCTCTGTTATTTTACTATGACAATGGTAAATTAGGTTTTCTAGGTTTATTTCAGTATTTATATCCTCTATATGAAATGTCCAAATTGCCCCTCGAATTTTATTAAATTTCTATCCTCATCCTTAGCTCTTTGTTATAATATATATATTAAATAAATCAAGAAATAAAATTTTTAGGAATTACATTATTCCCCCTTTATAAAAACTTTCGTCCTTGAAAGTACTTGATTCTGGTAAAGTTCTGGTTACTTCTTCCTCATTTCTATTTCTAGTTCCCACGTCGCTTCCCTTTCTGTTTGGTTTGTTTATTACATTTTAACATAAGGGATTGTTTTCTATCTTAGTACCCGTTCTTTAATATCCAGAATTCTAATTGACCTTTCCAAAGACATCAGATTTGGTTGTACATTTAATAATTCCAAAGCTACTATCTGATCCGGGTCGAGTACATATTTCCTTAGCATGGATACATGGAATGTATCATGTACCCCGACTAAATTTGGTGGAAGAGCTAACCTGTAAGCCATTGTACCTATTCTCTCCAAGATCTTAAACAAACCTATATACCTTGGGTTTAACTTTCCCCTCAACCCAAATCTAATCACTCCCTTTGTTGGAGAAATCCTCAATAATACCTTATCTCCCAATTGGAATTCCAAAGGATGCCTTCTCTTGTCTACATAGCTCTTTTGTCGGGATTGGGTCGTTTGTATTCTCTGCCTAATTAGCTTCACTTTGTCTATCGCTTCTTATACTAACTTCGACCCCATCATCTGTCTTTCTCCCATTCATCCCAATATAGTGGGAATATGCACCTTCTTCCATAAAGAGCTTCATATAGTGTCATCTGGATGGTTGCCTAGTAACTGTTATTATAAGCAAACTCCACTAGAGGTATATGTTCATTCCAATTTCCTCCAAAATCCAATGCACATGCCCTGAGCAAATCTTCCAATATTTATATGGTTCTTTTAGACTAACCATCTGTTTGTAGATGAAATATTGTATTGAATTGCAGTTTGGTGCCTAATACCTTGTGTAGGTTACTCTAAAATCTACTCACAAATCTTGTATCTCTAACAGAAGTGATTGTCACTAGCACTTCATGCAGTCTGACTATCTCCCATATGTATATCTGAGCCAGTTTCTCCAATTTGTATCCCACTCTGATGGGTATAAAATGAGCAAACTTAGTCAATCTATCCACTATAACCCAAATTGCATCTACTTCTCCTTGGTATTTGGGAGGGCTGTAACAAAGTCTATTGTCACATGCTCCTATTTCCACTCTGGTATTGGAAGAGGCTGTAATTCTCCAGCTAGTCTCCGATGTTCTATTCTAATCTGCTAGCATGTGAGGTATCTGGCTACATATTCTATTATTTCTCTCTTCATGTTTCTTCACCAATAATAGGTCTTCACTATCAATCAAGAATGTCTGGAAGCTTAGAAACTTACACGGCCGGATACACGGTCAAAAGGCACGGCCGTGTATTGTGTCAGGTAGCTCCCAGAAACATACATGGCCGGATACACGGACAGAAGGCACGGCCATATATTATGTCAGGTAGCTACCAGAAACATACACAGCCTGATACACGGACAGAAGGCACGGGCGTGTATTGTATCAGGTAGCTACCAAAAACATACACGGCCTGATACATGGCTAGAAGGTACGACCGTGTAACACGGCCGTAAATATTGAGATATTTGTTTCGTGATTTATTTTGTAAATATGGCATGTATATTTTGTATTTTATATTTCGGTAGAGGAAGATTTGTTTTCCTAGTTTGTAAGATATAGTTGCTTAGAAAAGATATTCTCCTAATGTATATATATACTTGAACATGAATTATGAAAAGGCATTCAGCCAAAGTTTCTCAAAAGTTGTTATGGTATCAAAGTCACACAACTGAGTATTGTGTTGAATCCATAGTCTTTCTTTTATTCTTGGAATTGCTGGTTGGTTCTTGGTTTTCTTTGGCTTTAGGTTGATTAATTCCAATCAACAATTTTCTTGATAATCAAGTTGTGAGTGACAATTCTGTTTAGAATGTCTTCTGAGAAAACACATGAAATCTTAGCTATTAGATTTACGGGAAAGAATTATGCAGCATGGGAATTTCAGTTCAAGATGTTTTTGAAAGGGAAGGAGCTTTGGGGTCATATTGATGGGTCTTCTCTAGCTCCTATAGAGTCGAAAGATCGTGGTCAATGGGAGGCAAAGGATGCTCGGATTGTTTCTTGGATTTTAGGATCTATTGAGGTTCATATGGTGAACAATTTACGATCCTTTGGCACAGCAAAAGAAATGTGGGAATACTTGAAGCGCGTTTACAATCAAGATAATACTGCAAGACGTTTTCAATTGGAACTTGATATGAGTAATTATAGTCAAGGTAATCTCTCAATTGAACAATATTATTCTGGCTTTCTTAATTTATGGAGCGAATATTCTAGTATTATCTATGCTAAGGTGTCAAAGGAGAATTTGGCTAGTCTTCAAGCTGTTAATGAAGTGAGTCGTCGTGATCAGTTTTTGATGAAGCTCAGACCTGAATTTGAAACCGCTCGAGCTGGGTTGCTTAATAGAGATCCAATTCCTTGTTTGGATGTATGTTTTGGTGAATTGTTGCGCGAGGAACAAAGATTGGTGAGACAAGCCGCTATTGGTGTAACTAGTGGATCATCCGGAATAGTTAATGTTGCATATGCTACTCAGACCCGAGGGAAGGGAATAATGCAATGTTACAGCTGCAAAGAATTTGGTCATATTGCCCGTCATTGTAGTAAGAAGTTCTGTAATTATTGCAAGCAAAAAGGACATATTATTTAGAAGTGTCCTACAAGGCCTCAAAACAGAAGGCTACAAGCTCTCATGCTGCGGTATCCGACTCTCGCAATCTTGGTTCAACATCCACAATTGCTGGCAATAATCAATTTGTTCTCACACCAAATATGGTCCAACAGATGATTCTCTTTGCCTTCTCTACTCTTAGTCTTCAAGGGAAAGGTAAGACTATTAATTCTATTCCTTGGTTTGTTGATTCTGGCGCCACAAATCATATGACTGGCACATCTAATTTATTGCATAATCAACGTCCATATACTGGTACTCAACACATTCAGGTTGCTGATGGAAATAATATTCCAATTACGACAGTTGGTGATATTAGCTCCTCCTTTCGACATGTCTTGGTTTCTCCTAAATTATCTACTAACTTACTTTCTGTTGGTCAAATGGTGGATAATAACTGTGATGTCCACTTTTCTCGTGATGGTTGTACTGTGTAGGATCAGGTGTCGGGGAAGGTGATAGCAAAGGGGCCTAAAGTGGGCAGGTTATTTCCATTACAATTTACCGTTCCTCGGACTTTGTCATTAGCTTCTTTAGTTGTTGAAAATAAGGCTGGCATCTGGCATAGATGCTTAGGTCATCCAAATAATGTTGTTTTGACTCATTTGTTGCAAAGTGGTGTTCTAGGTTCCATAGATAAGAGTTTATTAGTTGATTGTTCTCCTTGTAAACTGGGCAAAAGTAAGACATTGCCTTTTCCGGTTTTGGGTAGTTGTGCCAATAAATGTTTTGACATTATTCATAGTGATGTTTGGGGAATTACACCGATTATTTCACATGCTCAGTATAAATATTTTGTGACATTTATTGACGATCATAGTCGATTCACATGGATTTATTTTTTGCATTCCAAAGCAGACGTGTTTACTATGTTTCAAACCTTTGTGACATATATTGAAACTCAGTTTTCCACTTGTATTAAAATCTTACGGTCTGATAATGGTGGTGAATATATTTCTCATGAGTTTCAAGCATTTCTTCATAACAAGGGTATTGTTTCACAACGTTCATGTCCTTATACACCTCAGCAGAATGAAGTTGCCGAACAAAAAAATCGACATTTGTTAGATGTGGTGCACACATTGTTGTTAGAATCTTCTGTTCCAGCTAAGTTTTGGACCAAAGCCTTATCTACTGCAGTTTATCTGATTAATCGCTTACCATCTCAACAATTGAAGTTTGATTCTCCCTATCAACGAATGTTTGGTAAACATCCTAATTATCATATGCTACATACTTTCGGATGTGTTTGTTTTGTTCATTTACCTGCCCATGAACGTCATAAGTTGTCAGCCCAGTCTGTTCAATGTGCCTTTATGGGTTACATTCCTAATCATAAAGGTTTTGTGTGTTATGATTCGATTAATAATCGATGGCGTATCTCTCGGGATGTGATTTTCTTTGAACATGAATACTATTTTCAACAACATCTTTCGACATCCGATACTGTTGTACTTCCTCACTTTGATGATTCTTCTTTTGATAAACGGTTCAAGCCTGGACTTGTCCTTCCCGACCCTGCTCCTGAAAATGCTTCAATGATTCTTCAACGATCAACTCGGGACACTAGTCCTCCAGATAGATATGGCTATTTTGCAATTGTAACTAATACTACAATTCCTACCTCTTATTCTCAGGCTACTAAACAAACTTGATGGATAAAAGCCATGCAAGAGGAACTTCAAGCACTTCAAGACAATCACACTTGGGATATTGTTTCATGTCCTGCTGGTGTTAAACCCATTGGTTGTAAATGGGTTTATTCTCTTAAGATCCAATCTGATGGTTCCCTTGACAGATATAAAGCAAGGTTGGTAGCTCTTAGCAATTGACAAGAATATGGAATTGATTATGAAGAGACCTTTGCACCTGTGGCTAAGATGACAACTGTCCGGCTTGTTCTATCTATTGCTGCATCTAAAGGATGGTTCTTACGACAGATAGATGTTAAGAATGCATTTTTGCATGGGGACCTCAAGGAAGATATCTATATGACTCCTCCTTCAGGATTGTTTTCTACACCCTCACATGATGTTTATAAGCTCAAACGGTCTCTATACGGTTTAAAATAGGATCCACAGGCCTGGTTTGAGAATTTTCGTAATACTCTTCTTAGCTTCTCTTTTATTCAAAGTCAGTATGATTCTTCATTATTCCTTTGCAAGACTGACAAGGGAATTGTTTTGTTGTTAGTCTATGTTGATGATATTGTCATCACAGGATCTGATACTCAATTGATGTCTCAGTTACAGGAGCGTCTTCAAGGTTCTTTTCATATGAAGGATTTGGGATCGTTAACTTATTTCTTAGGTCTTGAGGTTCACTCTTCTTCTGCTGGTATTTTTCTTCATCAACATAAATATACTAAGGAACTTATTGCTTTAGCTGGTCTCCAAGAGGGTCGTCCTGTTGATACTCCTTTGGAAGTGAATGTTAAATATCAACGAAATGATTGTGACTTTCTATCTAATCCATCTCTATATCGACAACTTGTTGGAAGTCTCAATTATCTGACTATTACACGTCCTGATATTTCATTTGTTGTGCAACAAGTTAGCCAATTTATGCAAGCACCTACACATCTTCATTTAGCAGCAGTTCACCGTATTGTTAGGTATTTAAAAGGGACTTCTCATCGTGGTTTGTTCTTTTCTACGGAGTCTCCTATTCACTTAACAACCTATAGTGATGCTGATTAGGTTGGTTGTTCTGATACACGTTGATCTATTACTAGTTGGTGTATGTTTCTTGGTAACTCTTTAATTTCTTGGAAAAGTAAGAAACACGATCACGTATCTAAGTCTTCTACTGAGTCCGAATATCGTGCTATGTCGTCTGCCTGTTCTGAGATCATTTGGCTTCGAGGTTTGTTGGCTGAGGTTAGTTTTCCTCAACTTGGGTCTACCTCTCTTTATGCAGATAATACTAGTGCTGTCTAGATTACTAGTAATCCTGTCTTTCTTGAGCATATGAAACATATTGAAGTGGACTGTCATTCTATTCGAGAAGCTTATGATAATGGTGTTATTTCTCTTCCTCATATCTCTTCTGATCTTCAAACGGTTGATATATTTACTAAGGCTCTTTTTCGGAAGCGTCATCAGTTTCTTGTTGGCAAATTGATGCTTCTTGATCAGTCAGCATCAATTTGAGGGGGGATATCAATCAAGAATGTCTGGAAGCTCAGAAACATACATGGCCGGATACACGGTCAGAAGGCACGACCGTGTATTGTGTCAGGTAGCTCCCAGAAACATACATGGCCGGATACACAGATAGAAGGCACGGCCGTGTATTGTGTCAGGTAGCTACCAGAAACATACACGACATAATACACGGACAGAAGGCACGGCCGTGTATTGTGTCAGGTAGCTACTAGAAACATACACGGCCTGATACACGGCTAGAAGGCATGGTCGTGTTGAGATATTTGTTTAGTGATTTATTTTGTAAATATGGCATGTATATTTTGTATTTTATATTTTGGTAGAGGAAGATTTGTTTTCCTAGTTTGTAAGATATAGTTGCTTGGAAAAGATATTCTCCTGATGTATATATATACTTGAACATGAATTATGAAAAGGCATTCAGCCAAAGTTTCTCAAAAGTTGTTATTCACATCCTTGTACATTTTGGTACTTCTAAGATGTATTGTGTAGGTGGAGTGATGGGCCTCTTTCGTTATTTCTCTCTTTAATTCTGCATCCCTTAGCACTCATAGTCTCGTTTTGTACCTCAAGGTCCCTTCTACATCTAAGTTGAATTCTGGTGCCTTGCCTTGTTCCATTCTGCTCTTACTCTCTTGAATATCCTTATCTTCCATCTAACTCGATTTAATTATGTCCATTGTAGTTGGCTAAATCCTTAAGGTAGCCATTTTTGCTCCCACTTTTTGTGTTAAAGGTTTTAGCTCCAATTTGCACATATCTTCCAATAACTCCTTCTGCGAAGTGATGAGAGTGGCTACATTGCCCTGTTTCTTTCTACTAAGGGCATCTGCCACCACATTAGCTTTTCTTGGATGTTATTGTATCTCCAGGTCGTAATCTTTGATTAACTCCAACCATCTCCTCTGTTTCATATTCAGCTCTTTCTGCATAAATATATACTTTAGGCTTCTGTGGTTAGTGAAGATTATGCACCTTTCTCCATATAAGTAATGCCTTCATAACTTTAAAGCTAGTACTACAACTACCAATTCTAAGTCATGAGTTAGGTAGTTCTTCCCATACGGCTTTAATTGTCGAGATGCATAAGCAATTACTTGACCACCTTGCATCAATACATACCCTAATGCTTGAATTGAGGCATCACTATTGATGAGAAATTTTCCAGCCCCGCCTATACCTTTAGAACTAGATTTGGCTGATGGTCCAAATCGCTTATATTTTTACTTTATATCTTTTATTCTAATAAATATTTGAGAAATAATCTTACAGGTACAATAATAATTCTCCATGGGATGTCAATATATCCTACACTAGTTGATGGACACGGGACATCTTCAGATTTATAATTAAAGACCCGCTGCAATTGTTTCCATTCCGAAGCATTGGCTCATGAAGACTTATGATATTTTTGTACTTTGTAATTGTTCTATGGACTATTTTATATTGTATTTTTTTTCTTTTGGGACACTTTCATTTTATTGTAATTTCCATTTAGGACCGGCTACCTTAAAAGTGGCATACTTGTAATTTTTTACCCTAGGGGTAGCAAGTATAAATACTTGCTTATAGTAGGGTTTGAGGAGGCCAAAATTTTCATAATTCACTTCACATTTTCGTGAGAGGGCTTAGGGTTTCCCTAGATCCAATTTCTTTTATCAATTTCAATTTCCAAGAGTTGAAATTGTGGCGAGTGCAACAAAGGGCAATTGTGAGTAATATCAATTTCTTCTTTATTATGTTTTCTTTTCATCACTAATGAGTCATATCTAGGGTTGATTTGGATGTTCTTGGTCAGATTTTTTATTGCAATTGTGATCAATTATCATGTTATAAAATTGAATGTTTTAGCATTTGTTATCATCATCAATATTTGAATCATTTGTGACGTGAATGGTTATTGTTGGAAGAGGAAAAATCACGGCATTAGATCTAGTCATCTTGGTGTAATTCACGTGGATTTCACTTGTTTTTATTGTTATTTGGTGAAGATTAACCTTGTTGGATTGTTGACTGCATCTTTGGACCTTTAGATTTCATCAAAATTCCATTAAGGTTCATGCAATTTCCTAGTCCAATTGAACCGGTTCATATGTGTGAGTTGGGGTTGTTTCTTTTATTCATTTGCATGTGCTTGGGCTTCGTTTTGAGCACATCATCTTTTGGTATCAAAGCATCATCATATTTGGATCTAAGATTGATTACATCCTAATTAAAGAATTGGTTACATTCATTGGAAATTGATGCCATTGTTCATGAGATTAAGACTAGTTTGATTGACATTGTTTGATTGTCTTTCAAATTGGTTTTATATGTGCTTAATCTTGGTTTTAGGCACATTAACTATATACTAAAAATTCTTCTCCACTCTTGGGTAAAGTCAAAACTGACGCCGACACCAATTTCTCTTTGAGCATTTGAAAGCTGGCTTCACATCTGTCATCCCATTCGAATTTCACATATTTATCAATCTGGTGAGAGGAGTTGCTATTTTGGAAAACCCTTCTACAAATCTCCTATAGTAGCCCCCTAAACCTAGGAAACTTCTTACCTGTATAACTGTCTTCAGTCTGTGCTAGTCTACTATCGCTCTCACCTTTTTTGGGTCTAAAAATATCCCATCCCTATTAACTACATGACCCAAAAAGACTACTTGTTCCAGCAAAAAATCACATTTATTGAATTTAGCATACAACTTCTCATCTTGTAACCTGCCCAATACCAGTCTCAAATGTTCTTCATGCTCCTTAGTACTTTTAGAATATATCAAGATATTGTCTATAAAGACAATTAAAAACTTATCCAAGAAATCCGTGAATACTCTATTCATTAAATCTATGAGTGCAGCTGGTGCATTAGTTAGTCCAAAGGGTATCACTAGAAACTCGTAGTGCCCATACCTAGTCCAAAATGTTGTTTTCTAGATGCCCTCTTCTTCGATTCTTAGTTGATGGTAGCCTAATCTTAGGTTTAATTTGGAGAACACTTGAGCTCCCAGCAACTAGTTAAACAAGTCATCTATCCTAGGAAGAAGATACTTATTCTTTATTATGATCTTGTTTAACTCTTTATAGTCTATGCAAAGTCTCATGGTTCCATCTTTCTTCTTTACAAACAAGACTGGTGTACCCCAAGAAGAGACACTAGGTCTTATAAAACCATTATCTTGTATCTCCTATAATTGTTTCCTTAATTCTTTCAATTCTACGGGTACCATCCTATAGACTGGTTTTGATATGGGTATTGTACCCTATACCAAGTCGATATTGAATTCTATTTCTCTGGCTAGGGGTAAAAACTTGATACGCTCAGAACATATATATAAAATGGGAGCATAAATTGCAGCAAGTACACTGGTCGTATCAAGTAATAGAGTGGTGAAAAGTAAGGTTGTCGATTCCTCGAGGAACCAATAGAGTACTAGATCTATGGCAATTCTTATCAATATCTAGGACATTAAAAAGGGGTTTTGAAATGTCTAAGCTAAAAATTTAACTTAAAGCAAACAAGGAGAATTTTATGAAGAATCTATCAATTATGAACGTGGGAAATTAGAATTCACCCTAGATCCATTAATCAAACTGCTACCATGTTATATCAACTAGTGGTTATAAGGTTATTCAAGTGAGTTTAGAAAATCCTTTTTAAGGATGTTAACCTTAAATCAATTAGTCGGCTTCCGCGTCTCCAATTAACCAAGGAATCAAAATTATGTTCATACACCTCCCGATGTTACAAACAACTAATGCCCTAAATCAATTAACCCTAATCCCTTAGTGATTAATTAACAAGAAACATTGCATTGCGCCTACCATAAACTCTAATTAAACCAATTATCTCAACTCCCGTATTGATAATCAATCTAATTAAGAATTCCTAACAAATCCTAATCAACTCCCGTATCAAAAGGATTTCTAACAATTATAATCAAAGACCAATTATAATTGAAATCAAAGGAATTGCAATCATGAATAATCTTAATAATTCCTAATCATATAACATGGCTACAATTATCCTTTTAACATTCTAGGGTTTCATCCAATTTCCCAAGGAAAAGACTTAGCAATTCATGGAGATAAAGACATGATTATGATTCAAGGAGATTCGTGTAAAAGAAATCATATTCAATGGTTGGATCAAATGCTTGAATTGCATATCAGAAATAAAGTTCAGAAATCACCAATTCAACAATACAAACAATACCTTAATTGAAAGGAACTCCACAAATCCTTCACAAAGGATGATAATCTCCACGAATATCACAAAGTTTTCTCCAAGATTTGATCTCCACAATTCTCCCTTAAAACTAGGTTAAAACTACTCTAAGAACACTAAATTTTGACAAAAGTTCCTCCACAAATCGACCTAGGACCTATATATATGCAAGGGGAGGCGAGAAGATGCAATTAAAATAAGACCGGCCCAAAGCCGGCAGCCTTTATTTAAGCCGGCCATAAAGGCCGGTGGCCTTCATTTAAGCCGGCCATAAAGGCCGGCGGCGTTTCATGGAAGGCCGGCCATAAAGGCCGGCAGCTTTGCTTTTTTTTTTTTTTTTTCTTTGCCATCCTTCAATCTTTTCATGCTTCAATTTGTATGCAATCTCTCCAAATTGATTAAGCTTTGAACTCAAAGTCCTCCAACATCTGAAATGTAAAAATAAACATGATTAAGTACCATTTCCTTGTGATTTCTCTAAAATCAATAATGAATACTCGCAAATCGCTTAATGAATTATGAGTAAAATATGCCTTTATCAACTCCCCCACACTTAAACTTTTGCTTGTCCTCAAGCAAAATAAAACTAGAAAGAAATCCATCCTATAAAGTACAAATTTTTTTTATTATCATACGAATTTGAACATCTGTCATCTCTACTTCTGACTCACTACTTTGTGATGCCCACCACTCAAACCAAACTGGGAATATGTGATTAGAGTACTATACTCAAAATTAACCAACTAATCTAGAGAAAACAAAATTTAATCCAAGCGTTTAACCTAAGAATTCTTATTCCAAAAGTAGATATTCAGTCCTAAAGGAAAAACACCCATTTAAACTTCACTGGCAATTACAAGCATATGATCCTTCACATCACTTCTTTAAACAGGTCAACATAAAATGAAAGCATATGATATCAATTCCTTTCCTAGATTTTCTCCCTTTTTTTATAAGTCCTGTAACTTATTGATGAGCATTCACTAAAACTCTACTTTTTTTCTTTTTTTTTTCTTTTTCTTTTTTATAAAATAAGTTCATGTATTGAACTTTTGCTTCTCCGCCCTTATCGCTATAGTGAGATCACTAATTCGGCACATCCCGGGCTCATCACCCAAGTGACCAGGTTTTAAAGGGACCCCATCGAACTCTCCCTCACTCTAGCATTCAAGTTTGGATACTCTTAACTCAATTACCTGAGTCATTGGAGTAATGCAACTTATTTCATTTGAATGCTATACAGAATTAAGACTTTTTTATAAGGGATCACTAAGTGAGGAGTTTCCCTTACCTCTTTCATTAGATGTTGAAAAGCTTTCAAAGCAACTTCCAAGAAGATATACTAGCTAGAGAAGAGACCCGAAGTAGACCTGTTTATCTTTCACAAGAGGACTCAATAGACTCTTAAACTTCAAATTATAAGGCTAAAAACATGGTAAATTTGATTTCTAAAGATTTTATTCATTAATTTTAACTAAGTACAAGAATCACAACAGTGGTGAGTAGGGCATAATAATGAGTTATTATTTTTAATAAATCATAAACAGATGCAAAAGGCTATTGTTTTTTTTTTTTTTTTTCATCAAAATTTTTGAAAAAAATTGGCCTAAAAATTGTCAAATAACTCAAGGACAAATACAGTTCAAGATAATGGAAGAGTATGATCATCAAAGCACAAAATAGGCAATACTCATCTCAACTTTAATACCTACATTCCCTTCCCCACACTTAAGAATAGACAGTGTCCACACTGTCTCACATCAATGCAAATAACAAAATAGGAAGGAAATAAGAAAAAAGGAACTGGTACTCCCCTGGTATAACATGTAGAAGCCATATTTAAATCCCATCAAAGCTGAACTTGGAGAGATTGGTCCTTCTGAACATTCACCTTGCATTTTCCTAAAAACAATTAAAAGAAAACCAACGAAACACAATAAAGTAAACATAAATATGGGCTGCCTCCCATAGAGCGCTTGTTTTATAGTCATCAGCCTGACTATCAGGGTTTGTCATCTCAGCTTAAATCAAGGAGTTTAAACAACTCCTCCAACACCATCGTCTTCAGATTCGGATTCCAAGCTTCCTTCCATGGTATGGTGCCCTTCTTTTCAGCTTCCAGCAATGTTTTGTAGGTGGATATCAACAAACTTACCTGCTGGATGTCTGCCCTTGACCACCCTAAGATTTCCCTATGTTCATCCAACTGGCCTTGAATCTGCTGCTGCAATTCTCTTGTCATAGGCGCTGGATTAATGTGAGGCCATGGATTTCCTGAATTTAGACACTCATAATCAAACAATTGATTAGAAAAGACATTAGGTTCAAGTGCCTGCATGGGCATTAGTGTCGGCATTGGTGGCTTCTCATAGTGGTCTGTCTTCTCAAAAGCAACAATATTTTCAGTCTGGGGTACTTGCTCACAGCCTTTGTTTTCTTACTCATCCTCATTCCCCACAGCTTCAAGAGTGGTTTTCCCTACATCTTCCTCCACATCATTGTTAGTAATTTCACCCTCAGCAGATATGTCATAATACATTGCTTTCTCATTAGACAAAAACACAGGATCATACATATCAAATGTTACCTGGTCATCTAGTGCTCTAAGGGTGAGCTTACCTTGTCCTACATCAATTAGAGCTTGACCTGTGGCTAGGAATGGTCTACCCAAAATGAGTGGAATGTCCTCATCTCCTTCCACATCCAGTATAACAAAGTCTACTGGAAATATGAATTTATCGACCTTGACTAAGACATCCTCTACTGTACCCTTGGAAAACCTTAAGCTCTTATCAGCTAGCTGCACAGTGATTGGTCTCCTCTTGCACTTTTGTGGCTCTATTCCAAGCTTCCTAAAAACTGAAAGTGGCATTAAATTAATACTTGCACCAGAATCAATCAAAACATTCTCAAAATCAATATTACCAATGGTGCAAGGGATATTGAAACTTCCCTGATCTTTCAGCTTTCTAGGTAGCTGAGCAGATTTCTTCTCTATGATAGCTGAACTCTCGCCAAGAAGCATTACTTTCTCAACACTCTCCATGGATCTTTTGTTAGAGAGCAGCTCTTTCATGAATTTGGCATAGGAAGGAATTTGCTTCAAGGCCTCTAAGAGAGGTATATTGATTTGAAGCCCTTTAAATATGTCACAAAACCTAGCAAACTGGGCTTCCAACTCCCTCTGCTTGAGTCTTCCTGGGAAAGGGATAGGTGGAACATAAGGCTGCAACACTGGTGCTTTGGATGTGAGTTCCTCCTCCTTCTGCTTACCTTTCTCTGGATTTTTCTCTTGAATTTTTACTTGCCTTTCAGCTTTCTTCACCTCCCTACCACTCCTTAGCATGATGGCATTGACGTGATGGGTGTTCTCCTCAGTTTTGCTAGGCAAAGACCCTGAGGGTCTAGTACTTAGCTGCTGTGCAATTTGACCGAGCTGACCCTCCAAGTTTCTGATAGAAGCTTGTTGGTTTTGTAGGAGGGTGTCAGTCTTTTGCATGTAGCTCCTCATGAGCTCTTCCATCTGAGTAGGTTGCTGTTGAGAATAGGCATTCTGAGCAGAGGCTTGTTTAGGAAATCTAGGGGGCGGGTTAAGTGCTTGATTCTCATTCCTCCATGAGAAGTTTGGATGATTACGCCACCCAGGATTGTATGTATTCGAATATGGTCCTTGAGTGCCTCTCTGGAGGTTGCCTACAAAGTTTACCTGCTCTCCACTAGATGGAGCTGACAACTTTCTAGCCATGCACTCACTAGCTAAGTGAGGTCCTGAGCAAATTTCACAACTAGAAGATGGATTATCATTAAAAGAATTTGAATAGGTGAGTCTACTTACTTGAGTGGTGAGGGCAACTATCTGAGCAGTCAATTGAGCCATACTGACATTGTCATTCACTGAAGCTACTCTTGTACCACTTCTCTCAGTTTGCCAATTGTGTGCACTAGAGGCCATCTCTTCTATCAATGCATTGGCATCTAAGTAAGTTTTTCCCATTAGTGCACCCCCAGCTGCAGCATCTACAAGAGACCTCAATGTCTCATCCAGACTCAAGTAAAAGATCTCAATGAGGAGATTGTCTGGTAAACCATAATGTGGGCATTTTCTAGTTGCTTCCTTGAATCTCTCCCATGCCTCATAAAGTGATTCACCACTAAACTTTGTAAAGTTAGTGATGTCACTTCTTAGTTTGGCGGTCCTAGTTGGTGGGAAGAATCTCCTCAAGAACTTGATTGAAAGGTCTTCCCAGGTAGTGACAGATCCTTGGGGCAATGAATAAAACCAAGCTCTAGCTTTATCCCTCAATGAGAAAGGGAAAAGTTGTAGTCTTATGGCATCATCAGTGACACCATTCTGCTTGACAGTGTTGGTGTATTGAAGAAACCCAGCAAGATGATCATCAGGGCTCTCATTTGAATACCCTCCAAACTGACTCAATTGCACCATTTGAATGAGTGCCGGTTTAAGCTCAAAATTGTTAGCTTGTATAGTTGGTCTAACAATGGGTGGTTCCTGAATCCTAGGAACAGAGAAATCTCTAAGTGCTCGCTGAACACCCTAAATCTGGCGATTATCCTCATTCACCATCTCTTCTACTTGTTCTCTATACTTGTTGTCTCTTCTAATCTGGCGTAGAGTACGCTCAATCTCAATATCGAAAGGTAGGAGATCAGCACTCCTACTCTTGCGCATGTAACACTTGCAAAGAGACCAAAAGCCAAGAAAAACGTAAAATTGCACCTAGACTACCAATAGAATTATGAAATCTAATATCTATTAGTTCCCCGGCAACGGCGCCAAAAACTTGATACGCTCAGAACATATATATAAAATGGGAGCATAAATTGCAGCAAGTGCACTGGTCGTATCAAGTAATAGAGTGGTGAAAAGTAAGGTTGTCGATTCCTCGAGGAACCAATAGAGTACTAGATCTATGGCAATTCTTATCAATCTCTAGGACATTAAAAAGGGGTTTTGAAATGTCTAAGCTAAAAATTTAACTTAAAGCAAACAAGGAGAATTTTATGAAGAATCTATCAATTATGAACGCGGGAAATTAGAATTCACCCTAGATCCATTAATCAAACTGCTACCATGTTATATCAACTAGTGGTTATAAGGTTATTCAAGTGAGTTTAGAAAATCCTTTTTAAGGATGTTAACCTTAAATCAATTAGTCGGCTTCCGCATCTCCAATTAACCAAGGAATCAAAATTATGTCCATACACCTCCCGATGTTACAAACAACTAATGCCCTAAATCAATTAACCCTAATCCCTTAGTGATTAATTAACAAGAAACATTGCATTGCGCCTACCATAAACTCTAATTAAACCAATTATCTCAACTCCCGTATTGATAATCAATCTAATTAAGAATTCCTAACAAATCCTAATCAACTCCCGTATCAAAAGGATTTCTAACAATTATAATCAAAGACCAATTATAATTGAAATCAAAGGAATTGCAATCATGAATAATCTTAATAATTCCTAATCATATAACATGGCTACAATTATCCTTTTAACATTCTAGGGTTTCATCCAATTTCCCAAGGAAAAGACTTAGCAATTCATGGAGATAAAGACATGATTATGATTCAAGGAGATTCGTGTAAAAGAAATCATATTCAATGGTTGGATCAAATGCTTGAATTGCATATCAGGAATAAAGTTCAGAAATCACCAATTCAACAATACAAACAATACCTTAATTGAAAGGAACTCCACAAATCCTTCACAAAGGATGATAATCTCCACGAATATCACAAAATTTTCTCCAAGATTTGATCTCCACAATTCTCCCTTAAAACTAGGTTAAAACTACTCTAAGAACACTAAAATTTGACAAAAGTTCCTCCACAAATCGACCTAGGACCTATATATATGCAAGGGGAGGCAAGAAGATGCAATTAAAATAAGACCGGCCCAAGGCCGGCAGCCTTTATTTAAGCCGGCCATAAAGGCCGGTGACCTTCATTTAAGCCGGCCATAAAGGCCGGTGGCCTTCATTTAAGCCGGCCATAAAGGCCGGCAGCTTTGCTTTTTTTTTTTTTTTTCTTTGCCATCCTTCAATCTTTTCATGCTTCAATTTGTATGCAATCTCTCCAAATTGATTAAGCTTTGAACTCAAAGTCCTCCAACATCTGAAATGTAAAAATAAACATGATTAAGTACCATTTCTTTGTGATTTCTCTAAAATCAATAATGAATACTCGCAAATCGCTTAATGAATTATGAGTAAAATATGCCTTTATCAGTAAACTAGGAAGATCTTCTGGAAACACATCAGAAAATTCCCTTACTATCAGTACTCCTTCCATCTTAACTTCTCCACTAACTTCAACGGGATATAGTTGCCAGTACACATTTTCCCCACATCTCATAGGTAAGTAATCTAGTAGGTCTTTGCACTTCTAACTTGTATTCAAAGTATCCATCCCCTGGTATATTGAGCTACACCACCATGTTGTGATAGTCAATGGTGGCATAATATTTTGACAGCCAATTGACACCCAATATAATGTCAAACTCTATCATTTCCAATACTAGGAGGTCTGCTAGCATCAACCTACCATGTACATATCCTACTTATTATTCCTTCTACTCCCAAAGGAGTATTAAAAGCCAGGTAGTCATTCATGTTTTCAACATTCAATGCACATGCACAAATAAAATTCTCAAACACATAGGACACTAAGGCATCGGTATCGAACAGCACATATGCATTGCAGGAGTGTACTGGAAGCATACTTGCAATGTTGTCTACATTTGGGATGTCCTAGTGGTGTTGTTGCTAAATGGCAAACACTTTGGTAGGAACTCTTTATCTAGGACCTCTTGCCTATGGTCTACCTCCATGTCCTCTCACTAGAGGTCTAGCTGCCTGTTAAACTGGCCCTATCTAATTCTTGATTTGTCTTTGAGGATAGTTGACTACCTTATGTCCCCTTTGGTTGCACACATGATAGAAGATTAGGGGAACTAACCTTTCAGTGCAATGTCTACTAATGTGCCCAGTCTTCCTACAAGAGAAACATACCCCATCTGGCCATCTGCACTCTCTTAACTCATGGGGTTCGTAACATCTGGGACATTTAACATTTGGGCTTGTTGCAATGAGTGCCAAAGGCACTTGTTTGATATAGAGAGGAGGGGCTACAACTCTCGGTGTTCTGCTTTGTAGAATGTGATGTCTTTTACTCATGTCTTACCCCATTCCACTAAAAGCAAGTCTTTTTTCCCAAAGCTATTACTACTTTGCGGCTCCTTTGTTCTTCTATAATCTTCTTATTCTACTCCAGATACTTCGCTTTGTCAACCATTTCAACATATATATTTAGCTGAAAGGCCCCTACTGCAAGTTATAAGTCCAATTCCAATCCTCTCAAGAACCTTCTGACGCGGGACCTATCACCATTACGCACATCTTCATGAAGGAACTGAATGAGGTGATTGAACTCTGCCTCATACTCTTCAATTGTTCGGTTCCCCTGTACACAGTTGTAGTATTCATTCTCCATTCTATCTCTAGAGCTGCTAGGAAAATATCTCTGATAAACCAGCTCTTTAAACACCACCCAGTTCATGTATTCCCTTACAAGCTTAGGAACCAAAGCCCAACATTTTGTTGCAGTTCCCTTCAGCATGAATGCAGCATAATTAACCTTCCTTTCTTCAAGTATCTGGAAGGCAACAAAAGTCTTCTCAATTTTGTGTAGCCAATCTTCAACCTCAATCGGGTCATCCACTCTAGGGTTAAATTCCTTAGCCACTTTTATGAACCTATCAAAGCTGATGGGTTCGTTAGCATTCCCGTACTGTAGGACATTAGGCGCTTAGTGTTGTTGTGCCAATAATCCCACCAGGTGGTTCACGATGTGTAGTAGCTGAACTGTTTCTTCAGCCATTTGACCTCTTTCCCCTTATGGTTGTGGGTGCTGAACTTTCTCCTCATTAGGGTTATCACGTCTAGCACCCATTCCAACTCCTGATCCGGTGATTCTTCTTAGAGGCATTCTATTTAAGAAGAGATAACCAGATCTACTTAAGTTAATATCAGTCATGACAAATTTCATAGTGTGTAAGTATATGCACATATACTACTACACATGGGTCTACTCGTATATATAGCTTAGCAGTTAGAAGAATGCAAGTAAAGTAATAATACAAGAAAATAATTACATAATTAAGTAAACGTCCTATATTTTACCTGCTCTCTTCATGTCTCACCATCTTACAGATCCAATGCTTAACTCCTCTAAAGATTATATCTTAAGCTCTATTATTTAAAACTTATGTCTATTGATCATCACTTAGTTCTAAGGATCATTACCTAAGCTCTTCAAGCTCAATAGCCTATGCTCTATAGATCAAAACTTAGGTCATAAAGATCACGAACCTATTCTCTATAGATTCAAACTTAAGTCTTTAAAGATCATAAAACCTAAGGCTTTGATACCACCTAAGTTGTAATTCCTCGAAACCTGAGTCGCACTACTGCCTGCCACATGCCTTTATCTCACAAGAACACATTAAGGCTCTAAATCAACTCTAATACACTTTTAACCTATAACTCCTATATAAAAACATTTCATATATCCCCAAAATTCAAATAATAACTTAAACCATATCAAACATCTAATATAGTGCAAGTCTTTAAACACTAAAATAACATTCTCAAAAGATACCATCTATTACATCCCAATAACTTAATTCTCCCAAAACCTATTCACCATAATAGTAATGGTAATCTTCATCTTCTTCTCTTCGTGGTTCACCTAAACCCGAGTTATCTTCTGAGTTCTCATCTGTCTCAACACCTGCATCTAAAAAATGTTCCCTGAAGGGTGAGCTAATTCTCAGTATGTATAACATAAACAAGTATCACACACATTATGCAAAACTTAAACACAAACGATCATTTCCTTAATACATTTTAGGTCCACAAGCATCAACAGGGTACTCATGACCCCCTTAACACACTTGGCACATTGGAACATGATTTGGTGATGGGAACTACCACTATGGGCCCCATGCTCATGTACACATAAACACTTAACCCGATCATGGGAATTGCCACTACGGGCCTCGCACCCATGTCCACTTAATTATCTTAAACCGACATTCAACCTAAATCATTTCTAAAGACGACTCCACTAGGGACAACATCACACAAGGATCATTGGGGTGCTCCCTAAACATCTGCCACTATGGGCCCCTAAGCCGAGTCAAGAACATACAACATATAACTTAAACACTTAAGCCAAATCATTCAGTTAAATCAAGTTTAATGCATAAGCTAACTTAAACAAGCACAAATCATCACAAAAGTTACACGTACCTTAAATCCTAGCCTTAAGCACTTCCCGGTCTTTGACTTAATCTAAATGGAAATCTACACAAACAACAAGTTCTTCTTAGTACTTAATCTAATATCAATATTAATTCTTAACTTTCTTAATCCTATTCCTTTAATCTCTCTAAGGCCTTAATAGCTATCTAGAGTGCGTGAAAATTAGTTTAATTTGAAGTTAAATAAATATATAATTAAGTTGTACTTTATTCAACACGGCCATGTTGGGGACCGTGTTGCTCAACACGGGCTGAAGCGTGACCGTATTAGGGGTCATGTATCTTTCAATGTAAAATTTGCTTTCAACATGTTTAGAACACGACCATATTAGGAGGTTGTGTTCTTCTTAATTCAACATGGTCTAAACACGACCGTATTGGAAGGTTATGTATCTCTCAGTGTATCTTTCACACTTAACATGGTCTAAGCACAAACGTGTTGGGAGGCCGTATATCTCTCGGTGTATCTTTTGAATTCAACACGGTTGAAACACGACTGTATTACCCTCGGCAATCTCCACGAACCCTATTTCTTTTACTTCAAAATTTCCAAAACTCAATCCTGTCTATTCCTAAGCTTAGTTATATCTCTAAAATATGTAATTGCATCTAGATTATAAGGATTTTCATACTTATGTCAACAATTCCACAAATTGCAACCTTAAGTCATTGATCTCCATTCTCGTACCGTCCCTTCTCAAATCTCGAGTCCTGATGTGCACATTATACCCATGAGATCCAATTCCAATAACATAAGTTAGAATTTGTATAAAGATCCTTACCTCGTGTACTTGGAATTGATTCGCTACTTTTTCCTTTTATCGTCCTAGGGTTTCTTGTGGGGAGCATCTATCCTCTACTATTTTACTATGACAGTATTTATATCCTTTGTGTGAAATGTACAAATTGCCCCTAGAGTTTTATTAAATTCTCATCCTCATCCTTAGCTCTTTGTGATAATATATATATTAAATAAATCAAGAAATAAAATTTTTAGGTATTACAAGGTTAATATCTACTTACTGGTTCGACTAAAACACATACTAACGGTCTTATTAATTTAGCTGAACTATAGTATTTTTATATAGAAATTTACAAAGTCTTAATTAAATATTCTAAATACACACATACATACACACACACACACTTAAAATTCTTAATTGATGATCATTAACTTATAATTTTAATTTCAATTATCCATTTGTTATAAATTATCTAGTGAGCCCATAATATATCTAGTTGCCATGTTTTGAATTTTATTCGCATTTAATATGAGGCTTTTATTATAATTAGGTCACTAATATAATGATATATATAGTATTTTTATACAAAAAATTTTGTAGAGTCTAAATAAAATATTCTAAACACACACGCTTAAAATTCTTAATTGATGATCTTCAACTTATAATTTTAATTTCAATTATCCATTTGATATAGACCCATAATACATCTAGTTCTTATGTTTTGAATTTTATTGGCACTCAATATGAGGCTTTTATTATAATTAGGTTGATAATATAATGATAATTACAATCGAATTTGTGGAGTTTCACACTTGGACTTATTGTTTATAACTCAAAATAGACTTTAGGAAGCTAATAATGGTCAAGTTCCTCACCTATGATTAAATAATAACAAGTTTACTAAAAAAAAATCTAGGAGTTACACTTATAAAAACTTAATAAAATCAAGTTTATGAATTGTTGTTCAACTAAAACTTTGAAACTAAACGTTTTTACATTCATTTTGATTCAATTCAAAACTTCAACTTAATCTTACCTATCGAGTTTAGTGTGACTGTGAAATACTTTTTGCAAAGATCATAATGCCACTTTCAGTTCTTGCTTTGGAGGAGATTTAAAGATTTATGAGCAATTAAAATTCAAGGAAAATTTATGAACTTTGTAAGAAAGTTTTTTAGATGAGAGAGTATAAAATCTTTTTTTCTTATCCAAACTATAATATTTTTCAATGAAATTTTATAGGTAGCTTAAATAAAATATTATAACTATAAACAAACGTGATGGGAATTTTTTGAATTTAAAGTGTTTGAATCACATCTCCTTGGTGTGTCAATGAGTGAGGATAGACAATTGGAGAGAGAATGATGAACAAAGGAGAGACAAAACAACTAGAGGAGAAAGCCAATGATTAAAGGAAAGAAAGAGACAATCGAAGGAGAGAGATAGGTGATCGAAGGAGAGTGAGAATGATTGGAGGAGAGAGAAACAAAGGGCAATATGGTCAATTACTTTCTATTATGGTATTCTTAGGTGCTTTTTTGTCAACTAAATAATCTAATAAGGCTATTATAGGTCTAGTCAATTCCTAATGAATAAGAATTCCATTACGGGTCTATTGTATTCGGTATAGTGAACGGAAGTGGGTTTAGGCCTTAGGAAGGGAGGAAATTAAGAGAAAGGTGATGGATTTAGACTTAGCATTGCTTGTGATGCCATAAGCAAGTTCATGAGCCAATGATTTTTGCACTTTTAGTTTATTTATTAGACAATATTTTGTAGTCAAATTAAGGTAATTGAACTACATATCCCTCAAATATTTTTAAGATTAGTTACAAGGCTATAATGAAATAGTAATTCCTCTTTTATTATTTTGTTTTATGACGGAAGTATTTTTGAAATAAAAGTTATTTTCTACAAGGAATAGCAAATCCTCTAGTAAAAGGAAGGAATTGGAATTCTATATCTATTATACATTACATAGAATAGGCATTTTTTATGGTATAACTTTTTGTAAATCAAATAAGGGAATAGTTATTCTACAGTATTAAAGGCAAAATGGCAATTTCCTTACAATAAACCAACCACAAGGGTTTTAATTAGGATTTGAATTTAAATTCTTTAGGATTTCATTATTTCATTTTAAGGTGGCTAAAAATGGCCTTTTGGATTTTAATTAGAATGATTGTTTCCTTTATATTATGTTTGGCATGAGGAAAAGGGGAAGAAAAGAATGGAGAAGGAAGGAAATGGGAGGAAAAAATCACAAATGCATTGTCTGGCTTGAAAAGGAAATTAAGGAGGGAAGGAATATGGAGAAAAGATTTTCCATGAGTCCTACTTATTTTTTCCCCTCCATATAGGAGAGAAATGGGAAGGAAGAAGGAAAGACAATTGAAGTTCCTAATTTATCATTTATATACTTGTCTATTTTTTTTAAAGAACATATTAGTAAATTTAATTATATCTTATTTCATCTTTTATAATAATTAATATTCTTTTTATTTTTTTTATCATTCTTTAAACATATAAAAAAAATTAAATACTTTTATAATTCTTTCCTCTTATATTCTTTCCTTTCTACTTACTTCCTTCATTCCAAACACAATGTTAGTATATAAGCATGTATGCATTGGGCTCCTAAAATGAAATATAAGGAATCTTTAGAAGTGATCATATCATCACGTATAGAATTGAAAAAACAAAAAAAAATCCTAATACAAATTTGGTATTATTCGAATTATATGAAGATTATGACTATTTCCAAAGCTTTATCATATTTCCCCTCTGGTCTCTATTGTTTCAATTTTCAAGACATTTACATGCAAAATTAGAGAACTATCTATGCTTTAGGTAAAATTTTAAGCCAATGAATAAGTGTTGGACTTTTAAATATTTGATAAAGAAAACAATGTCATCCCATTGGATTAGTGATATTTTACATGTCAAGATTGTAATCTAGCAATATAAATTTTAATCCTTCTTATAAGATGGATAAAATTTGATTTTCCTTTTCCTCATTAGATTGTAATAAAAATAAAAATAAAGAGAAAAAATGTTATAATTATAAATCATATAACGCACGTGAAAATAATGAATATCAAGTCATAACCAAATAAAAGACCTAGAGACCGATTAAATGTAAAATAGGTATATATCGTGATCATGTGGTTACCTATCTCACGATTGAGTGCTAAATCAACGGATGCAGGAATCTAAGTAGTTATGGTAAATGGATCTCTGATGGCTAAGTTTCGTCCTTTTGTCTCTCTCTAATTTGCTTTCTTATTTCGTTGAAAATAAGCTTATGCTGAAGTAGTAAATAGGGAGAAACATACTTTATTTCTGTGGACCTGATAATATAAAATTGATAAAAATGGGAACTATCTTAAATAAAGATATGAAAACTTATTTATGATCTCATGTTTTAGACAACTTCATATAAAAAAAAAAAAATTAATACTATGTAATCTCAATTTTACCAAATATAATTATCACATGATATGATTACTATTCTTCCACAAATGTTATCCTCTGTCTCTATAATGAACAGTATTATTGGTAAAATGAAAGATCTCCATCATTAATAGCCGGTCAAAATAAAATTCTACTCTCAATATGTGGCTTTCAAGCCCCTCTCCTAGCAAAACAAACATAGTGAGCAATTTGTTCTTTCTAAAGTTGATGTGTTTGACGTGTGGTTCCATGCTACCATCGTTTGTCATTATTCACTTAGGCTTGCTGATGAAAATGCATTGGTTATAGTCGGATTTCTGAAGTGATACATTATTTTATGGTTTGATTTGTGAACTCCTCTTAACTTGAATCATTTTAAATGCTTCCTTTCAAAATATAATACAAATCATAACAAAGTTGAGTGACCACATTTATCTTCCAAAACTATAAAGAAAAAAAAATGTTATTTCTTTGTCTATAAAATTATATTTTAAATTAAAATTTTTTTTTATATTTTTTGTTGTATTTGGATACAATTTACATGTAAAATGTGGATATTATCTTAAAATATTTTAATTGCAATTTTTTTTTATGCTTTTATGTGTTTTCGTTTTTTTTTAAATTAATATTATATGTATAATTATATAAAATAAATTGTGTTAATAGGAGCATTTGACACACTTGTCAAGACTTGAATAAAGAAAGTTTTCATACTTTATAATATTAATTACACACTTGATAAAAAAAATTCATAAAAACGTGAAAATTTTTAAATTGCATTTTAACATTTGCCTTCCCAATATCTGTTAACATTTTCAATATAAATGATACAAAATATACAATAATACCGTTTTCATTTCTGTCCGTGTCAATGCTATGTCAACTATCATGTCTCAATTTTTCAATACACGTGTCAAGTTTAGGATTACATCCCTTATCCTAATTGATTTTTATATTTAAATCAGCTATAAGCAAAAAGATCATAAATAAGTTTTCGGTTTTTTTATTTAGTATAGTGCCTATTTTATCAAATATGTATTATTGTGTCTCTGTTTTTCTATCTTTCTATCTAGATGAAATATATTCAATTTCATCATTCCATTTTCTAATATATAGAGTTAGATAGAGTCATTATACACTAACATGTTTAAAGTTATAGAGGCATACATTAAATATTCACTATCACATATAGTAACCTGCGATAATCAAAACGCTTAAGTATCCATAAACTATTTGGAAAAATTGGTTAATAAAGCAGGCGTGACTTTGAAGGGTAGCTGGGCACATTTTACTTGTTTATCTCGTTAGTCTCGCTCTCTTTATTTGTTGGGAGGGGAAAGTGATGGATTTGAGTACGACAATTAACGCAATGGAAACCACATAAAAAACATGGACAGAGAGATAGAAAGGACGATACAATCCGATGTCTGTAAATCCACCACATCTATATTGTGCCATCAGAGGTCCATCGAAATAAACTATGTTATTCCTTGCAAATGAGGGTTTCCATTGGAGTAGTTGCATATATGTTATGAATAAATTTTGCGTTATATATGATTTTAGAGTAAAAATGTAAAAATGATATACAGTTGGATGATTTGAAGAAAATAAAATAAATGAGAAACTGTCGATTTTAATATTTTAAATATATAAGTAATAAACAAGAAAACTTAAAAAACTTTAAAGTTAATTTTATAACTTGTATGGTTAAAATATATAATTACTTATGTTAAATGAATATAAGCGACTGAGTATATAAGCTTTTGGATATGATGATATCCATTCGATCATCTTAATAATTGATGAATGAGATAGAGTTTTTTTTTATTTCAAGATTATCTTAAATATACCTGCTAATGAGTCAAGGTCAATAATCATCCTCATGAGCACATAAGCTTGCATGAGAAAAGTTGAAGACGAACAGACTGATCTAACAATCTTTATTTCGAACCTATCAAACCAATTTTTTCTAAGTTATTCCAAATATGAGCTAAACTCCTTAAGCCCTAAGCTTAAGCCTAATACTTAACTTGTCAATTTTAGCCTTACACATTCCCTACTTACTATTTCAATGTAAGCTTATTTTCTATGAAGTCATAAAGCATATTAGAGGGTTAGACAAAAGAACCAAATTTCTATTGCCTACATAAATTCACTACATTTATATTGAGCCATCACATGTCCATTCATTTATAAAGGATGTTAAATAGTTTTAGGATTAACTTATACTTGCAATTTTAAGAAGTAATCAAAATTACAAAAAATCCTAAATTTCTAAACCATTGAACTTTTACCCATTAAAAAATTAACATTGGACAAGATTTCAAGTTAATTTTTCATATTAGCATAAATTTTTGTGGTAGTTTTTTTATGTTGATTTATTACCTAATTTGACCCATAATTGATTAACAAAATATATGAATATATGTAAATAATTGATTTGATATTGTGTTGAAAAAAAAATCACTAATGTCATCATTTTTCGATGGGTTTATGTGTAGCATTTTAAAATTCAGATTTTTTTTATAATTATGATGGTCTTTAAACAGTATTGTTATAATTTATCCTAGTCTCAACAATATTATGGTGGTGGAGGAGAAGGATTGGTAATCATTTCAATAATAAGTCAATTATAATTTGGTAGGAAAGAAGAGGTTAGTTGTAGCACGGGATGAATATTACCATGATAATGAGATCCAGACTCATTTATTTATTTTTTATTATTTTTATTTACATTAGATCTTTTATATGAAGCCTCCCATGAGAATGTAAAGATAGAAAAAATACTATTTCAATTGTAAATTTTCTTTACAAATGATTGTGTTAGTGGTGTAGTTGAAGGACTTGGTTGAGGAAAAGTAGGAAGTATGATTTAATTGGATGTAAACATTTTGTAAAAAGAAATTTATAATAATATAGTTTGTTCCAATCGTCTTACCTCTAAAACTCTTACTACTAAATGATTTATTTTGTAAAATAAAATTAACAAAAACAATAGCAACACATAAAACATCAAATAGGGTCGTTAAGCTTTTATATATAGATAATCCAATTAACTCGTGACAAAATATATATATATATATATAAATCAATTAGGATAAGTCTCGTCATATTACTTGATTTTTTTGGGCCACGATGCACAGTTGCACCATGATACTAAACTTGACACGTACAAAATATTGGCATGGACAAAAAGGAAAATGGTATTATTATGTATTTTACGTCATTTATATTGAAAATGTTGACAGATATTAGGAAGGCATATGATAAAATGTAATTTAAAAATTTTATCGTCTTTGTGAATTTATTGTTTTATCAAGTGTGTAATTAATACTATAAAGTATGAAAACTTTCTTTATTCAAGTCTTGAAAATGTATTAAATTCACCTCTTAACACAATTCATTTTACATATCTATACATTATTAACATTAATTAAAAAAAAAACAAAAACATGTAAAATCGTAAAAGAAAATTACAATTAAAATATTTTAAGATAAGATCCACATTTTACATGTAAACTATATCCAAATACAACAAATATATATATATATATAATTTTATAGATAGAAATATAACAATTCTTTTTTCTTTTTTAAAGTTTTAAAGAAACCATTTAAAACGATTCAGGTTGAAAGGTGTTCAAAAATCAAATCGCAAAATCGTATATCACTTTGGAAATTGGACTAAAGCCAATCGTATTTTCATCACCAACCCTAGGTGAATAATAAATAATGACGGTGGAGATTTTTCTTCTGACAGACTATGAATGATGGAGATTTTTCAATTTACCAATACTACTATTCATTATAACATCTGTGAAAGAAAAGTAATTATATCATGTGACAATTACATTTGGAAATTACAATATTGAAATTATATAATATTACTTTTTACATAAAATCGTCTAAAATACGATATTACAAATAAATTTCATATCTTTATTTAATATAGTTCAGTTTTTATTTTTATCAATTATATACTATCATGACTTTGTTTTTCCACCTTTCTACTTGGATATATACGGGTTCAATGCATACATGCTTATATAATAAAGGAAACTATAATTATAATTAATCCAACAAAGTTTCTTGCTTTGCTGGTAACATATATTTCCATTACTTAGAGTAAGATAAAGTACAAACAGTTTTTATTGGGTTTAAAATTTCATAAATCAAGACAAAACCTTGAAAAAGAATTAATTATTAATATTTATTTAAAACCTATTCAATTAAGTAAGATATAAAAATACCTTTTATAATAGGATTATGTATTTACCTATAGAAATAGTGAGCCAGTAGTGGTTATTAACTATCGACAGCATCTTGATGCCTAGTGACTTGAGTAGATGATGCACATCAATTATAATACAAAATATCAACTTCAAACATGAGAAAAATTCTTGCCAAAAAAAAAAAAAGCGAGTAACACCATAGCAGAAAATAACATATACTTAATTTCTGGTTTAAAATATCTTTGTTATCTCATCTCTATCAAAAAAAAAAAATCCCTTGATTCTCTCACCACTCACCTTAATGATTCAGCCACACAGAACATGCTTATTGATGATTATAAATTACCTTCATTAGTATGTGCATTGCATACAGATTTGTTACACACAGACTCACACTCTCTCTCAATTGGTTAGGATTCCATGGCTTCTTTCCATCCTAAACATTTTCAACAAAATGATAGTATCTAGAAATAGAAAGCAATCTTCAAGTTAGCGAGAAAGGAAATATGAATAATATGAAAAATCAGCAAGAGAAGAATGGAATATGCCTAACATGGGAGGACTTATGGGTGACAGTTTCAAAAGGAAAAAAGGGTTGTAAACCAATTCTTCATGGTCTAAGTGGTTACGCTCAAACAGGAGAACTACTAGCAATAATGGGTCCTTCTGGTTGTGGCAAATCAACATTCTTGATGCATTAGCAGGTGATTGTCAAATATGAAGTATTTGCTTTTTAAATTGAGGCTACACTTTTATGCAACTTTTGGATTAGGGACATTCTTTACTGATTTTTTTTAACACGAAGGAAAAGGGAGCAAATGCAAATGTGGTCTCATTTCTCCATGCATGAATATTAATATCCTATACTTTTAAATATAAAGGGAAAATGTACTTAAAATAAGATGACTCTAATTGTTCTTATCTTATTCTCTTAAGGAACCTTAAGTTAATCATTTTGGTTGCAATGTTTCACTAGATTCTATCCATCTAAAAATGGGTTATGGTGGTAATATTGTAACATTTTCACTTCTATATATATTTGCTTTTTTTAGGAGCTCTCATTTTCCACTACTAAGGGTCACATTGAATAGATAGTGTAACGAAAGATCAATCGTTAAAAATTTTCGAACTGATGCTCAAGTGAATGTAGCTAGTGTTCCTTCTTGGCTAAGATCAAACTCTTACAACAATGATTCAGGCTTGCTTGGTCAACCGGACATACTACTTCTCTACCTTTGTAAACCTTACTCCTCTTATAAAATTGAGATTTTGATTAGGGTGAGTTTTTATAGGGTATTTGATTTGTCCAATTAAATGAAAATTTAGATTTTTATTGAGTTTTGGAATTGTTTTTAAAATCTATAGAATTTTGGATCAAATTCAAATCTAAAACTATGACCCATTAAAAAATCCATCTCGATAAAAAAAATGTAAAAATTGTTATTTTCATCAAGCTTTCCCTTTAAAACTAAAGTAAATAAAAATTAAAAACTAAAAAGCAAACTTCATCCTTAGAGCTTCATGCCATATGTCTTGTCACTATTACTAGCTAGCATTTCACATTGCAATCCTTACTCCTCAATTGAAACTCTCTTCTCTCTATCATAGACGAAATTATTTCTCTGTGTCAGAGTCTCACCTCTTTCACAGAGTCATGACCTCTCATGTCTCCATTGTAAATCTCTAATTTATCTCTCTATCTTCGTGTCTCGCACCCGCACAACCAATTAGCCACACTCTCGCACTCTCCCTCCATCTTGTCCCACACAGCCACATCACACCACACCATCTCGACGATGTCTCCTTCTCCCATGTCCATTAGTTTGCATAGAGAAAGTAGTTGACAACTTGTAATATCTTTTATAAAACCTTAGACCTAGGATTTATTTTGGGAAATGGATCTCCTTAAAGTTACTTTTCCGAAATTTTTCTAAATTAATAAATTAATAATTAAAATTATCTAGATTTTTAAAATATCTTATGATATCATTTTTATTTTACAGAAAGATTAAGCTCAAATAGAAGTTAATCAGGAGATATTCTAATAAATGGCAAGAAGCAGACCTTAGCCTATGGAACTTCAGTAAGTAAAAAAAGAAAAAAAAAAGTATATGCATGTCTTTTTGTAATCAAATCATTTCCTAAATATGTTCACATCTCTAAGGGTGGCTTTGATTATTTAATCTTCCTAGCATTCTTGAAATAAGACATTGGGAAACCCGACACACATCGGAAATTTGGTGTTTTTGGATATGTTGGAGTCATTCAAACGAATGAAGCTCATTGCACAGTTATTGAGCAGATAAACCAAAGTGAGGTCATTCGATCAATGTGTTAATAGGTCAACTAACCTTTACATAGCAGTCAGCACTTTATTCAATTTCATATTTTGTCTAATGTTTTCATCACTATGTTTACTTATTCACTATAACTATAAATAGGATTTTAAAGCTTCTTTATCATGATCATTTGAATATTTGAAATTCACTCTTGAGATTTCCATGAAATTTTGAATGGGGATTTGCGAGCAATTAGAGAATTGTTGTAAATCTCATGTACTCTCCAATATTGGGTTTTCCCACATTGAATCATGGTGTGCTTTCTTGTCCTCTCTTATCTTCTCTTATCTCATGTTGTTGTGCTAATTTGATTCACGCAACTCTAGAAAATCTATGTCATTTCACAGGTTTATGTGATGCAAGATGATGCATTGATCACAACATTAACTGTTAAAGAAGCTATATACTACTCAGCTCAGCTTCAATTACCAAGCTCCATGACGAAACTTGAGAAGATGGAAAGAGCAGATATGACAATCAAGGAAATGGGGCTGCAAGATGCAATAAATACTAGGATAGGGGGTTGGGGATCAAAGGGACTAAGTGGTGGACAAAATAGGAGATTAAGCATTTGCCTTGAGATCCTCACCCACCCAAAACTTCTTTTCCTCGATGAGCCAACAAGTGGACTTGATAGTGCATCTTCCTACTATGTTATGAGTAGAATAGCCAACTTAGATCAAAGGGATGGTATTGGAAGAACTATCGTCGCTTCCATTCATCAGCCAAGTAGTCAAGTTTTCCAACTTTTTCTGTCTTTGCCTTCTCTCATTTGGTAAAACAGTATACTTTGGACCAACTTCTGAGGCAAATCATGTTAGTATTAAACAAAGTGTTGAGCAATTCCAATGTAGTAATGCTCGTATTGCAGTTCTTGGTTATGCAATTTCTGATGGCTACATTCCCATTTAAATGCAGTTTTTTGCTTTGAATGACTATCTTTGCCCATCTCTCTAGAATTCATCTAATCACTTCTTGAAAAGTATAAACAAGGATTTTGAAGAGGTTTGGAAATTAGATTCTTCAGTGCAGTAGTATTTGTCAAACAATACTAATTCAAGAGTTCTCGTGGAGATTTTCCTATCTAATTGAAAAACTCACATCCAGGACGTGGAGCAAGGTCAAAATAGAACTGTTCGAGCAGAGGAAAGGATTTATATTTTGGTGACATCATACCAATACCATTGAGATACATACTTAAATTTTTTTTTTTTAAATTACATAAATATTATACGTGTAAAGCATATTACTAAAAGAAGTTTCGAAGTCACATCTCATATTCGCCTATACTGTAAAAAAAAAAAAAAATTATGATGTGTGCCCTCAGTACTATTTATACTGAAGGTGTAGACCTCATCCATAATACAAATTTTTTTTTTCTAGAACCCTACAAATCAATCACTGCAAACCTATAAAGCTTATAATACTGCAAATATATAAAATTATTATAGATATTTGCAAAATTATAAAATTATTATAAAAGTATATCAGCAAACTTAAAAGTGATATAATAAATTTATACAGTAATGTGTAGGAAAAACTTTGCACTGACACTTTCAAATATAAATACGGATTCTCGGTTCAGTTCATATATTCACATTTCACATTTCAATATTTGAATTTCCTCTAAAAACAAAACTTCACTTTGCAAAAAAAAAAAAATTTCACAATTTGTGTTTTACGCAAGTTTTAATCTACTCAAATATGTGTATGGAAATTTCCTCATCAAGATTGCAGTATGTTTTCTTAAGAATATTTAATTTTATTGTTGTTATTGAAGTAGTATACTATATAAAATTTATGACATGTAAATATGTGTACAACATAAATTTTATTAAAGTAGTAGTTATTGTTAATTAACTATTAATTAGTAATTAATTAATTATAAATATTTTTTAATTAAAATTAGTAAATGAATTGTGTATATATGTTATGATAATGTATTTTTGTAAACGTAGCTGTAAATTAAGTTATTGTTAATTAACTATTAATTAGTAGTAATTAGTTGTTAAGTAATTACAATAAAATTAATTAACGAAAAATTTTGTATTAGGTGGAAATATAAAATATTTGTAAGGTTTAGTAAAATTAGTCATAAAAGTAAGTAGTTGGTAATTATCCATTAATTAAAGATGATTAGTTGTTAACTAATTATTGTAAAATTAATTAGTGAAATATTTTGTATTTGTTGCAAAGTGAAAATATTTGTATGGTTTTGTAAAATAAGTTATAAAATTAATTAGTTATTAATTATCCATTAATCAAAGGGGATTAGTCATTAATATATTGTTAATCAATTACTATGAAATTAATTAGTGAAAAATTTGTATTGAGTTGAAATGTAAATTATTTGTATGTTTTTGTAAAATGAGTTATAAAATTAATTAATTATTAATTATCCATTAATTAAAGGGGATTAGTCGTTAATATATTGTTAAGTAATTGCTATAAAATTAATTAGTGAAAAATTTTGTATTGGGTGGAAATGTAAAATATTTGTATGGTTTTTTTAAATGCGTTATAAAATTAATTAATTATTAATTATCTATTAATGAAAGGAGATTAGTCGTTAATATATTTTTAATTAATTATTATGAAATTAATTAGTGAAAAATTTTGTATTGGGTAGAAATGTAAAATATTTGTATGGTTTTGTAAAATGAGTTATAAAATTAATTAGTTATTAATTATCCATTAATCAAAGAGGATTGGTCATTAATATATCATTAATTAATTTTTATGAAATTAATTAGTGAAAAAATATTGTATTGGGTGGGAATGTAAAATATTTGTATCGTTTAGTAAAATTAATCATAAGACTAAGTAGTTAGTAACTATTTGTTAATTAAAGGTGATTAGTTGTTAATATGTGATTAATTAATTGTTGTAAAAGTAATTAGTGAATTATTTATAATTGTTGCAAGGTAGGATTATTTGTATGCTTTTTTAGATTGAGTTATAAAATTAATTAGTTATTAATTATTCATTAATCAAAGGTAATTAGTCGTTAATATATCGTTATTTAATTGCTATAAATTTAATTAGTAAAAAATTTTGTATTGGTTGCAAGTATAAATTATTTATACAGTTTTGCATAACAGATGGAGCTTAGACCTTTTGATCCTTTAGTCTTGATGCAGTAAGCCAATCATCGATCATAGGCAATTTGGGATAGAGAGGTAATGGATGTTTTACTAATCAATTAATTTTCATTGCATTAAAAATAGAAAAACATTTGACATGTTGTTGGCATAGGAGCAAGCAACCCTCATTGTGTGACAGCGTGAGTAGTCACTCCGTTGTAATGAGCATATGATCCCATTTAATGTGCAAATGGAGGTATACTCATAGCTGGCTAGATTCAAAGGTGTCAATCGACTACCGTTCATACCCTTTGATTGGCACATGATTACGGCACCGGTGGAGAGATAGCGTCTAGAGACGCATACATTCCACATGTTGACAGGGGAGTTTACCATCTCACTCCATGATGTGGAAATCTAGCTAGGACTCCTTGTGGATGGAAACGCAATTACAAAGAGTAGCTTCCTAGATTAGGGAGCAATATGCGAGGAACTGCTAAGGGCGAAACCCAGGTCCAGTGGTAGAGGCAAGTGCATTAATATGATATGGCTTCACGATATGTTCTGGCTAATCCCACTTAATGCCGAGGTAGAGCAAATATATCGAGCTACTCGTGCATACATTCTACAGCTGTTAGGGGGATTTATCTTCACCGATAAATCCAGTGCCCTCGTGTACGTGATGTGGTTGCCATTGTTGAAACATTTCGACGTTGTTGGGACATATAACTAGGGGGTCGTATGTCTAGCGTGGTTGTATCGCCAACTATGTATCACGCCCTCATGGTTGACACATGAGATTGGAGGGGTGGTCATATTGCTGTAGATGTGGGCCTATGACAAATTCCCCTACATCACACCAATTAGTCGACACAGACTATTTGTACCAACCAGATGTCTACTAGCGATACGGTATAACACGTGGAGGGACACATACTTCCACCCCACCCACGTAGTCAACGTATATCGGGATACACTGGACAAGCAGAATATGTTGCAAGTACCTCAGTAATCATATTTATTTCCTTGCAATTAATCATATTTATCATTTAAAGTAAATAGAATTTCCTAATTTTAGGTTCAATGGGAGTCGTATGGCATAAATTTGCTTAATATACTACCGCATTTCTACAAAGTTGGCATATACGTCTAGATGGCTCAGGTGCCACTCATTTGTTTCCACATTGTTGAGTGGCATTTCCCAAAATGAGTGGCCAAGCAGTTTAGTGGGTTCCAATATATCCTGCAGTCGGTGAACACGCAGCTAGAGCTACATGAAATCGACCTGCATGACCAAATTGATGTCGACTGGACAGTCCTGCATGAGGTGTATTTGAACATGTGGGAATAGCAGGTCGATTGAGCTATTCCTATAGAAGGCCTTTGTGATATGCATGATAACTACCTATAATGGCATAGGTCGATAAGCTGGAGATTCATTAGCCACACAAGGGCAAATCTTAGATTTTTGGTAAAAATGATTTACATACAATCTAATTAATGTTCAAATAATTACATGATCATGTTAACCTTAATTTACATTTTCTTCATACTTGCAAGGTGACATCTTACGATAGATATGCCAATCGTCGGACATAAACACGGCCATGAGAATAGTTGCTCAGGGTCTTCAGTTCATGCTTCACCATAAGAAGGCTAACACTATACTCACAACCATAGTATCAAAACACCTAGGAGGAGGCTGAACTGGTTCCAGCGTGGTGACAACCGTGGGGATGATGTCGACCTCGAAACTACAGTGAGGCAAAGCTAAATCCAGGACAAGACGAACAGATACATGTCGATCCTAATGTGATGCATTGTAGCTGAAGGCCGACGTTCACCCAATGTCAAACACTACATTAGCATTCCATTAGTAGTCTTGTACCAACACCATCGACTCCATAAAGGCAATGTCCTGGAAAGCAACCTATTTTATAGGGTGAATCATTGAATCAGCCACATCAATGGAGTCCTGTGCAGCTGTGAGCGATCGACGATTCTCCCCCCTAGCATGCCACCTAAGAGACTGAATCTCCTTTAACTCCGCATGCAAGGCAGTCCAATGCCTTTACTCGTCTAGCTAGGCATTTCACTAGGAGTAAGAGATAGGTTTTAATAATTTGTATTTTATTATGTTGTATTGCAATGTGAAATTTATGTATTATTACAATTTGTAATAAATCAGTATGCATTTTGTGCACCAACACTAGCACCCCTTACTGTTTTCACAGGCAATGTGTACATATATGATTTTATAACTTCAAATATTTCATAAAATTTAACAAATGTCTAAAAAAAATTGACATTCAAAACAACTTGTTAGTAAATGTTGAAATTGCATGTATATATACAGAATAAGAAGCATCCCCCTACGACCTTGTCTTTAAATGAACTGCATGAAGTAGTCGAGGATTCACCTAAGCTGCAAAAGAGAAAAAGTTAATGTTACCATCAGAAATGCAATGTCAAATGTAATAGAATATGTAGTAGTATTGATTAGTTACCATTATCGCCTCGACGTAGGCACGTTCTTCTATTATGCCCACCCCTTCCATAAATTCCACATGCAATTTGATCTAGACGCTCCCTAATGTCCATCTCTATATGGTATCTTTTTCGCTTCTGTACGAGGTCTCCCCTTGGGCGGAGTCTCGAGAAGTGCACTGGCACCCAATTCAACTCGTCCCCTATAGGCATGAAATGCATCGTATATGTTTGATCCTAATGTGTCCATCTATACCAATCAAATATGGAATGCATCATATCAAGCTTAAGTGAAGCAGCCACTGCATATGCATGGGAGCATGGAATTCAGTATATTTACTACTTCTGGCAACTTCATGTGTTGTGGGCAAAGTCAACAACATGTGTTTGGCCCCCTCCCCTTAACCCGCTAGTGACACGACAACTACTAGTAAGGACTTCAAAAACTTTGTCATGCCTATTGTAGTCGATGACCCTATGGTTACTAACTCGTGAACTCCATTGGTTGATCATTTTGGCTGCATATTTGATGAAAATTGTACCTTTCACTATTTTCTTCAATGCCTTCGTTCACTTCTGTATGAAGTACCGATGCAGTTGTAGAACATTTTCTTCACCAAAGCAGTTATAAGTAACCCTTGAGTCCCCTTTAATATGGAATTATAACTTTCAACAACGTTAGAGATCATATACCCAATTCAATAGTAGTTGTCATGAGCTAGCGTCCATATATCCAATGGGACGTCATCAAACTAGTCCAACGTATCCGGTAAGATCATCCCCACCTACTCTATCATGTAATTCAACTTGCGAGCTTGTGCTTGCAACCTGGCTTATGTGACCAACTTCTTACACTGGATGTTGCATTGAGTTGAAGTTGCTCGCAACATGTCAGAGGCAGAATCGCTACACCGTAAATGGAGGCCACCATCCATTCACTACTTCTCAGACAGCTGATCCAATGCCTATGTGTCTATCCGATATAAGGCAAATGGTTTCATGACCTTCACAGTCGCTGACGACATATTCCTTTAGTTTCCTCAAAAACTAACCCCATGTCTCAACTATCTCCTAATCAACCAGAGCAAATGCTAATAGAAGTATATGGATGTTGCCGTCAATACCATAACCAATTAGCAACTTGTGGGTATACTTCCTATACAGAAAGGTGGCATCAATGGTATCAACAGGTATAAAGAATCTCCATGCTGCAATGCATAGCTTGAAGGCCCATAATACCCACTTCAAAGTGGATACACTAGGGATATTCGATTTGCTCCAACCCCAATCTATTCATGTTCCAAGATTCTTAGTTTCAATTCCATTGAGAAGTTTGGGGAGTTCATCGTAAGACTTCTCCTAATTCCTGTACACGAGCTCAATGGCCTGCTTCTTTCCTTCCTAAACTCGTCTACTACTAATCCTGCAGCCAAATTCTTGTTCAACAATAGAAGTCAGTTCGGCCACCTTCATATCAAGATTCTCTCTAAGAAGATTTACAAATCAATTGGCAAGAAGATTGCAATCTAGCTATAGATGATCCTAACTGATTAGTGGGTTATTGCATGAGTGTAGACCCTCGAATCTTGTCACCTCGAACATGCCTTCCAACTTCTTCTTTCGGGCCCTAAGCCTCCATTTACAACTATCATCCCTTCTCAAACAATAAACAAACCACAACAGTAGGTTGTACTCTACAATAGTGAAGTTGTAATGGCTCTTCACATGGTAAGACTTCACTACTTGAATGACATCTGCTTTCGTCCTAAATCTCTTGCCCTTATAAAAATTGTCACTACTACTCGAACCATTACAAATATCGGTTTGCTCCTACTCAAAATAAATGTAACCACTATCACCCCCATAATTATAATACAGAATAAGATCTCTCACTAGCATGGTAGGTGGTTCAGCCTACTCTATTCGATATATTAGGTATCTCGAGTAGGTATGTACGGTTAGAGACTCTTCTTTTGCTACTTCATCTCCCTCGTTCTCACTCTCATTTTCCTCATCAAAACTCTCCTCGTTATTGTTGCTCTCCTACTCAACTCCCATTCCACCATTGATGTCAGTTGCAGCCTTCACTCCCACATGAACCATGTACGGATCCCATGTCTCTAGTTGCTATAACACTGGAATAACTACTCTATCTATTTCATCCTCATCGTTCACTTCCATCAAGGTTGGAATTGGGGATTGAAATTTTGATGGCTCTACTTGCATTTCTACAATGTAATGTGACAACTGTAGCTGATTGCTTATATCAAATGTTTGCCTTGTCGAGGGTCCCCTCGAATTGTTAGAAATTCTTGTGAATAATTGTTGTATGCCACGATCTCCATATAATTTAGTCGTTTTAATAAAATTTTCAACATCTTTGTCATCTCTAATTTCCATCAACGCATAACATGTAATTCCCCCATGGAACATAGGATGCTTATGTATTATCTCAACCCCCACTTCGATTGGATTAACTCCAATACTGCAACATATTTTATATAAAAATTCATTATACCTAACGTTTTCCTTCATTTTCAACTTCTTCATTAGATCCTCGTCATACTCCAACCCCCAATTACCGACCATAATATTTCCAAATGCATAGATCATCAACTTCACGTAATCAGCCATTTTTTCCCCATCTATAGTATATATAAATTATAAGTTTTTTCATAAATATGAAAATTTTCAATAACATTCTAAAAATTTCAAGAAAAAAAATAAATTTCCATAATATTTCAAATATTAAAATTCTTCCCCATTATTAGCAAATGATTTTTTCCTAAAAATTTGTCAGATGTTATTTTTTAATAACATTTTCGCTACTATAAATTCCAACTATTTCCGTATCATTTCACAACACTATACAAAATACTTCACATTCCAAATATTACAAATTTTCATCACAATAATTTTATTATAATTTTCAAAAACATTTATACAAAAAAATAATTCAAAATAATATTTATAAAAAAAAATAAATTACCTATCATTTATCATTTTAATTTTAATTTCAATTTTAATTGTAATTGTAATTGTAATTTCAATTTCAATTTCAATTTTCGTCCAATTATTTCCAAACCAATTTTTTTCCAAAAATTATTTTTTAATTATATTTTTCCTCTAAATATTTCAAAATGTTTGCATAATACTGTAACAATTATTCTACATTCTACATATTTCATGTTCTTTACAGTAGCCAACCGTCATTCTAATATAAAAATTAATATTACATGTTACACATGTAATATCTATATAAATAATATTTAATAAATTATAATCTAATAATACTGAATAATCTTCTTCATAAAATATATAATTATACTAAAATATTTTTAAAATCTCACATCAAATATAAACACAGATAACAAAACTTAAACATAGATAAAAAAAAAATTCAATACATATATAAAAACTTCAATTTTTCTAAAACAAAAATACCACAACTATTCAGAAATACTTAAATCTAGGCAATTATTTTCTTTCCTATGCAAAATCACTCCTTCTTCTTCCTCTTTCCGACATGCGAATGAGAGAAAAATGAGATCTATGTTAGTAGGTTTTTTGTGTGTGTTAGTAGGTTTTTTGTATGTTAGTAGGTTTTTAAGTTTTCATACTTTTATCACATGTTTATAAATCAATGTTGAGGATAAATCGAATAAATAATTGGACAGTGAGGATTAGGAAGGGTTGTACCATCTATGCCTTCATCATATTTTTTTTTTTATACTAAATTCGCATATAGGATATGCGACTTCGAAACCTATTTTTGTAATATGTTTTATGGGTACAATATTTACGTAATTTAAAAAAAAAAACTACATTTAAGTATGTTACCCTCATACCATTTATTTGATACCCACAAACAATTTCATCAACATATAACAAAAATTTGTAGA
The DNA here is from genome assembly GCA_037954665.1 of Laguncularia racemosa. Taxonomy (NCBI): domain Eukaryota; kingdom Viridiplantae; phylum Streptophyta; class Magnoliopsida; order Myrtales; family Combretaceae; genus Laguncularia; species Laguncularia racemosa. The sequence goes on along the minus strand of JBBMOL010000024.1, from coordinate 2,064,058 downwards.
AAGGTGATGGTCACATTCAACTTTATTACTCATTCTTAAATGTTAATTGATAGATATAAAACTACACAAAATCTAATATATTTAAACTTTTAGATCACTAATCATGAAGTTAAATTCACCTTCTATCTTTGTTATAGATATTAACTCGGTAATTGCAAAATGCTTCACAAGGTTGTAAAGAATCAGTGCAGGATAGAAGTCGAGCAAACTTCATCACTCAATGTTCTATCCTTAAAAGGAGATCTTTTCTTAACATGTGTTAAGATTGGGGCTACTATTGGTTACGCCTAGTGATTTATATTGCCTTAGCATTTGGCTTGGGATCCACATTCTATGACATTGGTTCTACTTATGGATCAATTTAGGTTAGTTTTGTTTACCAAAGAAAATTTTAAAAACCATATTTTTTCTATTTGCCAAGTTAGTGATGTGCCTCGGATCCAATTACAAGCATACAAAGCCAGTTGAAGAATCAACTAAACACAATTCACAAAAATGGCATGATTCCACTTGCCACGTAAACTCTAATTGCGCGAACCAATTTGCTTTGATACCAAATTATAATATACTCAATTGGAATTCTAATATCAACCAAAGAAACAAGCACAATTGATTCCAATTTCCAACTAAATGGCATGAACCCTAGATTGAAAATTGAACCCTAATTGCGTGAAACAAGAACAACATAAGAGTAACTAATTCCTTACCAGATACTACGCACTACTTGGAATTAGGATCAACTTGAAATTTGTTGATATTACTCACAACAAATTCAAGTCCCACTCGCTACAACCCTAGAAGAAGTTGATAAAAGTCTTATGAAATAGAGAAAAACCTCCCTTTTCACATGAAATGGCAGCCAAAAGTATATGTCCAAAAAGTCCCCTTCTAACCCTACTTAGCAAGTATTTATACTTACTCTAAATAAGGCAAATTTAACAAAATAAAATTACAAGTAAAAAGTAACAAGTAATCGGTTTTAACAACAAAGGACAATTACAAATAAACCCTCAAAAGTGGTCATCTTTTTCACTTGCATGCAACAATATTGGACCGGTTCTTTTGATTAATGTAAGTCCATGAATGACCCACAATTGATCCTTAATGAATTACTCGTCATCTTGTAAAACTAGTAAATATACCTATTGGAATGCACAACAATTATATAATGGAAAAGAAGATACTAAACAAGCATCCTCAAGATTTAATTGTTCAAAGAGGACCCTTATTGTCAAATTTTGTAATCCTTTGGCTCTTGCACTGGCGTAGGTATATGATTCTTACCGTCTCCTCGGGCCTTAGAAAGATTTGCCCTTAAATCTGATAGGTCTTCATGAACATCATTTACTAAATAGGGTGACAAATCTGCTGATGGGTGTCGAATCCAACAAAAATAAAACCTACTCCTAGACAATTATATGATTTGCATATAGTGGTGAATAGGGTCGAATCCACAGAGATTGGTTAAACTTATTTCTATTCAAGGAGAATAAAAGGAAAAGGAAAATGGGGGGTTTAGTTTGTGAATTGAATAAAGTTAAAACAAGATAAGAAAGTTGTATATTGATAAAAAGCCTAGCCAAAGGAATCAAGATGGTTTAGTTCTAGGAATTGATCATTGATGCAAATGTTCTCTATTCTTGTTCCTAGATAAATTGGTTATGGTTATTAACAAGCTCTAACAACCTATCTCTCCTTACTTCCTCGATAACCTCGGACAAGCACTTTGAATTATTTCTCTTATTGATTAAACAACCCTTAGACAAGCGCTTAGGATTTAATCTATCAATAGCATTAAGATCTAGAGAGACCATCAATTCATGCCAGTAGATTATAAGATAACCTATTTAAACATGATCACACACCTCCATAACATGAATTCGATCATCTCTTTTATAACCAAACATGTTATTGCATCACTAAGACTAGAACAATCAAACAATTACGGATTTGACGTGCTAGTTGACAATATATTAACTTGCTAATTGAGTAGAAGAGCTCTATTCATACCAATCAACAAAGATAATAATGACAAAACGATTAGAAGATATATGAATACCCGAAAGCAAAGAATAGAATAAATACAAGTCAATTAGACCTCACAATTCGTGGAGAATTAAACATCTATGACCCTTTGGCTAGAAAAGTAGCTTAGCTACACATGTTCATCAATAAAACGAAAATAAAAAGTAAAAACATAATGAACCCGGTTGCTTGCTCTGCCTCCAAGATGATCCAAGGTTCTTCAAGATCCAAAGATTCAAAAGTTGTCCTAACCCTCTAGGGTTGGTTCTATTTATATTGTTAGGGAGATAGCATGTGATCTTTTGCTAGCAAGATACGAAAATATCTTTCCTTTTCCAAGTAGATTTCGAGAAGTGAAGATTCGTCTGCCTGGCACGCCCCAACACACGGCCGTGGATCAAGCCGTGCCATCCTCTGTGCATATTCTTCAAGTCTTCATCCGCGCCCAGTGTGAACCACGGTTAGACACACGGCCAAATTTCAAGCCATGCCTTCATCTGTGCATAATCTTCAAGTCTTCATCCGTGTCCAGTGTGTACCACGGTTACACCCACGGCTAGATTTCAAGCTGTGCCTTCATCTGGTTGATGTTCCACACTTTCTTCTCCTTGGTCCTGGCTTCCACCACAGCTTCAAGCACGGTTTCTCCCACGGGTTCCACCACAGCCGTGCCTTAAGCCGTGTCTCTCTCTGTTCAAAGTCCTCATTTTCGCCTTCTTGTCCAGTGTGTAACACGGTTTAAACCTTGGCCGTGCCTCAAACCATGCTTCCTCCGGTGGAGTAATTCCTTGTCTTAATCCAAGTTGTAGATGACTTCTCTAAAATACTTGAATTAGCATCCTTGACTCCATTTAACCTGATTTATCACGATGATAGAATTAAAGTACCATTTCCTTATGATTTCTATAAAATCAATAATAATTTAACACAATTTATACTATAAAGATTGAGTATAAAATGGCTCTATCATCTGCAACATTAAAAGTAGTAGGGACGTCGTACCCTCCTAGCAATTCTATCTTGTATGTGTTGTTGTTGATGCATTTGATAACTCTAAAAGGTCCATATGATCTTAGTGATAAATTTTGTGACTTCATGGGAGGAAACCTATCTTTGCTGAGATTAATCTAGACTAGATCACCTGGATTATAAATTTCGGTTTTCCTGTTCTTGTTTCCCTAAAGTTTTTGTTGCTCCTATGTTTTCTAAAGATGTTCAGCTATTTTCTGATGACGGTTTTGAATCTCCTTAGCTCTCTCAACTCCACTTAGGCTTTCTTCCTTTGTTGCTAGACTAGCTATGAGATCCAATGGAAGAGTAGGATTATAGCCATACATGACTTCAAAAGGAGACTTACCGGTTGAACTATAAGTAGACCTATTGTAAGCGAACTCAACAATGGGGAGACACAAGTCTCAATCAGTAAGATTCTTGCCAACCGTTGCTCTTGGTAAGGTGTCAAAAGTATGATTAACAACTCCAATCTGGCCATCAGTCTGTGGGTGGCAAGAGGTACTATACATAAGTTTAGTACCAAGTCTTCTCCATAGTGTCTTCCAGAAGAAGCTAAGAAACTTAGTGTCCCTATCAAACACTATACTATGTGGAACACCATGTAATTTTGCAATTTTCTAGACAAAAAGGTTAGCTATAAAAAGTGCATCATTCGTTTTGTGACAAGGCACAAAATGGGACATTTTGCGAAATCTATCAACAATAACCATAATAGAATCCTTTCCCCTTTGTGTCTTAGGTAGACCCAAAATAAAATCTATGCCGATATCAGTCTAGGGTTTAGTAGGTATAAGCAAAGTCATATATTCACCTTTAAACCCTTTCTTTCCTTTTGCTCTTTTACACACTTCACACCTTCCCAACACCTTATGAAGATCCCTTATCAAGCCACTCTAATAGAAATTTTCTTTGAACAAAGCTAGGGTTCTTTTTTCACCAAAGTGACAAAACAATCCTCTTGCATGTGCTTCCCTCACCAACAATTCTCTCATAGAACCATAGGGTATACACAACTTTCCAGCTTTATACAAAAATCCATCAATCATGTAATACCCCTCAAATATCTTTCCCCCAGAACATTTCTCAACAACTGCTTTCAAATATTCATCATGCATATATTATTCCTTTAGCAATTCAAATCTAAGCAATTTCAATTGTAGAGAAGTGATAAGTACATACCTGCGTGACAAAGCATCAGCCACCATATTCATGTTACCTTTCTTATACTTAATCACATATGCAAAACTCTTTAGAAACTCTACCCATTTAGCTTAGCGTTTTGATAGATTTTGCTAACCCTTGAAATGTTTTAATGATTCATGATCTATATAGATAATGAATTATTTTAGAAGGAGATGATGCTACCATGTCATCAATGCCCTCACTAAGCAATAGAATTCCTTATCATATATTGAGTAGTTTAAAGTTGCACCACTTAACTTTTCACTAAAATAGGCAATAGGCCTCTTATCCTGCATCAACACAGCACTAGTTCCTATCCCAAAGGCATCACACTTTAATTCAAAAACCTTATCAAAATCAGGTAAAGTCAATACTGAAGCACTAGTAATTTTTACCTTTATCTCCTCAAAACTCTTTTGGGCCTTCTCACCCCAAATAAAAGGAACATTTTTCTTAGTCAGTTCAGTTAAAGGATTGACAATACTACTGAAGTTATGGATAAAACATTTATAGAATGAAGCTAGTTCATGGAAACTTCTTACCTCAGCAACTGATTTTGGTGTTGGCTATTCTCTAATAGCCCTCACTTTCTCCTCATTAACCCTGACACCAGAACCAGATATAATAAATCCCAAAAATGTTACCTCTATTTGGTAGAAAGAACACTTTTGGAGATTTGCAAACAACTGTTGTGCCCTCAAGACTGAAAATACTGCTTATAGATGCTCCACATGATTTTCTAGGCTTTTGCTATATATCAAAATGTCAACAAAATAAACAACAACAAATTTACCTAAAAACTCCTTCATTACATGATTCATTAATCTCATAAAAGTACTAAGAGCATTACTCAAACCAAATGGCATAACCATCCATTCATATAGTCCATGGCATGTTTTAAAAGCGATCTTCCACTCATCTCCTTCTCCCATCCGAATTTGATGATATCCGCTTTTAAAGTTTACCTTGGAGAATACATGTGCACCATATAGCTCATCTAACATATCATCAAGTCTAGGAATAGGATACTTGTATTTGATGGTAATTTTGCTGATGTCTCAGCTATCAATGCACATCCTTCAAGTACCATCCTTCTTAAGGACAAGAAGGGTTGGAAAAGCACAAGGACTAATACTCTCCTTGACAAAACCCTGTTCTACCAGCTCATCCACCTGAAATTTCAATTCCTTAACCTCTTTAGGATTCATGCGATACGCGGGTCGGTTTAGTAAAACTGACCCAAGCAAAAAGTCAATGGCATGCTCTATACCTCTCAAAGGTGGTAAACCCTTTGGCAATTCATTTGTGAAAAGATCATTGTACTCATCTAGTACCTGAGATACCACTAGAGGTAGATGCTAACACCCCTCCATCTCTAGAGCATACCTCATTTGCAACAAATATACCAGTCTCTCATCTATTATGGCCCCCTCTAACTCATACTATCCCATCAATAAGGTCTTCTTCTTCCTAGTTTTATTTACCTATCTTAGAACCTCTTGGACCTTTGAAGGTTTACTGATCTGCCTTGAACCTCTTTAACCTCTGAAGGTGACATTGGGTTTAATATGATACGTTCACCCTCTTTCTGGAATACATAAGTATTTCTGAAGCTATCATGCAAAACCCTCTTATCATATAACCAAGGTTTGCCAAGCAATATATGGGATGCACACATGGGAAGAATGTCACATACAATCTCATCATGAAATTTATCCCCTATACTGAAAGGTGCCCTAGCCCTCTGGGTAACATGGAGACTACCTTGCTCACTCAGCCAATGTAATTTATAGGGTTTTGGATGTGGGGTAGTTACAAGTTTCGATTTCGATACTAATGATGCAGCCACTACATTAGTATAACTACCGCCATCAATAATAATAATAGCACATAAATTACCTTGTACTCTACAAGAGGTGCGGAACAAATTTTCCCTTTGCTCATCATCAATGGTAGGAAATGAAGTCAAAGTTCGATGCAGTACATTAATAGATAAATACAAATCACCTCCCTCCTGACTATTGGCCTCATTGCCAAGTCCCCCATTCATAATATCGTTCGACACGGTTGATGAATTGATTTGTTGAAATACAAAAACTATTCAAGGCAATTGCAATATACTTCACGTCAAATGCAAAATACAATAATCACTCCACAATACACACTCACACTCACGACTTCACACACAATTTGCACTTCAACACACACTTACTTCACACTTTAATACATACTTACTCTATGACACTCACACACACTCACGGTGCAGCACCATTCAAACCACAATATACACACTTCTACACCGCACACACACATACACTTCACCTACGGTGCAACAACCTTCAACCACAACACATTCACTACGCTACACACACACTCTTTACTCACGGTGCAGCACACACACTTCACACTCCACTTCTAATCACGGCAGAAAGCAAAAATGGAAACAATTAAAGATACTTCTTCAAATGGTAAGTAAATAATTCAAACTAGTCAAAGTGTATTATGATTAGCAATACACAATAACTCCTTCAACTTAATGATTGTTTTTTAATTTCAAATTGTTTCCAAATCCTCCACGTAATGAAAGAAAATATGGAAATGAAAGTGAGTTCTAATTCCAAATTCCCCAAGAAAATGCAATTCCCTTTCTCCTCAAACAAGCAACTCACAGCAAAGTTGAAGAATAGAAAGATCAAGTCTAAAATTTCCACTTCCAATTCCACAACAATAAAGGTATATCACAATACAATCACTTATAATTACTTCAATTCCACTTCAAATAACTTCAATTAAGAAATGGAAGATCAAGAACCCTAATTCTCAAATTAAAATCACGCAATCCCTTCTCAAAACCCTTGCTCTGATACCAAAAATTATGATGTGCCTAAGATCCAATTACAAGCACACAAAGCCAATTGAAGAATCAACTAAACATAATTCACAAAAACAGCATGATTCCACTTTCCACGTGAACTCTAATTGCATGAACCAATTTGCTTTGATACCAAATTATAATGTACTCAATTGGAATTCCAATATCAATCAAAGAAACAAGCACAATTGATTCCAATTTTCAACTAATGGTGTGAACCCTAGATTGAAAATTAAACCCTAATTGTGTGAAATAAGAACAACATAAGAGTAACTAATTCCTTACCAGATATTACACATTAGTTGGAATTAGGATCAACTTGAAATTTGTTGATATTACTCACAACAAATTCAAGTCCCACTCGCCACAACCTTAAAAGAAGTTGATAAGAGTCTTATGAAATAGAGAAAAAACTCCCTTTTCACATGAAATGGCAGCCAAAAGTATATGTCCAAAAAGTCCCCTTCTAACCCTACTTAGCAAGTATTTATACTTGCTCTAAATAGGAAAAATTTAACAAAACAAAATTACAAGTAAAAAGCAATAAGTAATTGGTTTTAGCAACAAAGGACAATTACAAATAAACCCTCAAAAGTGGCCAGCTTCTTCACTTGCATGGAAAAATATTGGACCAGTTCTTTTGATCGATGTAAGTCCATGAATGACCCATAATCGATCCTTAGTGAATTTTACTCGTCGTCCTATAAAACCGATAAATGTACCTATTGGAATGTACAACAATTATATAATGAAAAATAAGATACTAAACAAGCATCCTTGGGGTCTAATTATTCAAAGAGGGCCCTCATTACCAAATTTGTAATTCTTTAGCTCTTGCTTTGGTGATAGGTCTTGTAGGTATATGATTCCTATTTGCTAGAGGTTCCCTAATCATGTTTATAGCTACCTTCATAACATTTATAGTAATTGGAGGATTTCCTTCTTTTGCGGAGGACATGACTATCTTTTATAACCAATAATTTAAACACTACACCACATCTAACAGACTTCCTAATACTAGATTTTATAATTATATTTACCATAATTATGATAAAATCAAAAAAGACATTTTACCCCTAAACATCATGTTTGAAACAAAAGCAAATAAGATACAGATAAAATAGTTTTCATAATGGTAGATTTTGAATGGAAAAAAAGAAAACAAAATACAAACAAAGAAAAATACTAACCAAAAAGGCTAGGTTTCAAATCTAATAGTTGTGGATCCAAAATTTATGATGCTATCAATGCATGAGATCCTAAGAACTGCTCACTTATTTCTAAGTACAAGTAGCTATAGGGAAACCATACTCATTTCACCTCTATGTAATTAAATGGTTGTAGTGATAGTTCCAACCAAACTCACAAATGAAGGATAGTACTAACCAATATAGAAATAATCACACTACCACATTTTAACAAGATTAAGCTTTTAGAGTAGTGGTTATAGATCTAAATTTTATCATTCTTTTGGAACATTCTTTACCTTCCGACTAGGCATTAAAAATGAATTTCATACTTTTGTTCACCAATGATCAGGTATTCACATGAGAAAGGCTAAATGGACATTATAGAGCTACTCATTTGTCATTGGCAACACGCTTTCATCCATTTCATATATGATGCTAATTTTTATTATTCCTAGAGTAATTGTATACTTTCTTGCTAGACTCCATAGTGGATTTGAACACTTCATCTACTCTACTTTGATGTTATTTGCATGTAAGATGCTAGTTGAGAGTCTGATGATGATCGTGGCTAGTGTTGTCCTGAACTTCCTAATGGGCATTATTGCAGGAGTAGGAAGTCAAGGTTTCATGATTTTAGGTGGCGAATTTTTTAGACTACTAAATGATCTCCCAAAACATTTCTAGAGGTACCCATTATACTACATTTTCTTCCATAAATATTCCAACCAAGGATTGTATAAGAATGAGTTTGAGGGATTAACTTTTCCTAGTCAACAAGGAGGAACATCTAACATTAGTGCTAACGAAATTTTAAGGCAAATATAGCAAGTGGAAATGGAATATTCGAAATGGGTAGATCCAGCCATATTAATGGGAATGGGGGTTTTATATAGGTTCATATTCTTGGCCATTATTAAGATCACTAAAGTGGTTAAACCTACTATTATAGCACCCATGTTAGCACCCCCATCCAATGTAGGTAAGGGAAACTCCATATATTAAACTAGTGAGGGAAGAAAACATATGATGCAGTTAAAGCTTAAACAATAATGCATAATATCCTTTTATTGAGAAATTATATAAGAAAGTTTCCATTGTTAACTTCTATTTGTAGAGAATGTACTCATGAACTAGCTAGTGTAGAAACTCATGTAACCATATGCTTAATCTTATTTATGTTTGTAGAGAATGTACTTATGAACTAGCTAATGTAAAAACTCATGTAATCATCACATATTATGTTTAATTTTATTTAGTCTTATATAAGTACTATAAGAAGTCTACTTTGCTTTAGTATCAACTATATATATAGACTATTTCTATGGAAAAAGTTGTCAAGATAAGATCAAGCAAAGATGAAAAAAAAATACCAAAATCGTATATGCATATAGAATACTCAAATAGAGAATTGATCTTTAAATATTCCATGTTGCCCTAGTCCAGCCATTCATCACCAGCTAAGTCTATCACCTCATTGACCAAGGTTACACGTTGAATTGATAAGTGTCTAAGGATTCAATAGTCCTCTATTTTCATTACAAATACATCAAAGTCACAACATATTTGCTAAGGATGCCATTTATACATACCTTGTTTTGTTTCATAGATCTTCTTTTGCTGATACACTTAGTATCTTAATGCCACAATGACAATGATCTATTCCTCATTCAAAACTGAGGATAAACCACATTAAACTCATTTATATCCTCATTAGCACACTCGAGTTAAATGAGAGAAAACAAAGACAATGACAATATATGTGTATAGGTTGAAAATAATAGATGATTCAAAACTATGCCAAAAACTAAGCATAGTGAAGAGCCTAAGAGTCTAAAATGATATGTCAATGCATGTGAAATGCATTGACACCGATATCTAACCTCACAAATTGCATTAAAATGCATGTGGAAATGGTCCTAAGCCAAGTAATTAAGCTAGCAAATAAGCAAACTAGATGTGGTAGTCCTCAACTGAGTGGATAGGTTAGGAAATAAACTACACAAATTGCATTTGGAAATAGTCTTAAATAGGGAAACCAAGCTAAAAAATAAGTAGACCAAGTGAACTAAACCTAAACCAAGTTGACACATTATGGAATAAACCTCATTTTCTATGTATAATATAGCCTTAAATTGAGCCACAATGACTAGAAACCAAGCAATAACCAATGCATTTCTACATGCTTAAAGCTCAACTTTTAAACCAAACATCTTTAAAAAGCAAAATTGATCTTAAAAACACTACCTCATAGGTCTTTTATATGGCATGCTATGCCATGAATGACCACCATACAATACCAAGCATCAATTGAGTAATATGGCATACTTATAATGTGAGTATATTACATACATATATTTATATATACGTATGTACATACATACATACATATATACACATGGATATAATAGTAATCAAGCATAACCAAGGATAAAATGTGTACTGGACCACACTCATAGGCTCAACCAAATAAGGGAGATGGTTATGTGTGACTGTGTGACCAAGTTTGAGACAATAAGTAGCCAAGCACTTACACAATTGAGCAAATAAGCACAACACTAATACATGCCAACCATAAACGAGCTATGAATGTACACATCTTAAGCAGACCTAGCTATAGGTAGTCGCACATCAAAGCTTACTCTCGAATTACGCATACGATTAACGCTCATAGATAGTCCTAATTACCATTTTGCCCCTCAATTTATGGCAGCTATAACTTTCCATCTTATATCCCATTTTGGCAAACTTTATATCCATGTGACCATTACTTCTCGCACTGTCCAAAAACATTATAAAAATAACATTTTTATATTGGAAAAAGTTATTGAAATGCCTTTTTTTTGTTCAGCCTTTAAGAGAAAAATTGCCTACTTGCTCCAATTTTGCATCGTCTTTAGGCTAAATATATTGTCAAAACTTAAATTTAGTACCAAAGTTATATCAAAAGAGATTTCATCGGTAAGTCTTCTTCCTAATCAGCATTGCATTTTACATGTTCATGCACAATTTCACTCATAACTTATGCTAACTTGACTAAAATATTGCCTGGAATCCAAAATCAACTTTTAATAAGTATTAAACATAAGATCGGTAACGTATAAGCATTAACAAATTTCATTAATTAGATTTAGCAACTAAAAATCCAATATCCTTTGCCAAATTTCACACAATGCATCAATTAGTTCAATTCTAGCACTTTTGACAATCTATGTGCAGAATTCCATGGCAGCTATCAAGTAATGAATATCAAACCTCACCAAATCTACAAGCATAAGCATTTAAATTAGTTGGTTTTGGTGTTAATTTTAACATGGTATTAAGAATTCTCAAGTTCAAACTCCTAGATCATTAGTCATCACCTATTTAATTAAGTCATCTAGCTTTATTCAAAATCCAACCCACAAGTAAGGAGAGTATTAAGTAATAAATATAACACTCACATTAAATTTATAAGGTTTGAAATTTTAGATAAATTGGTTTTTGTATTAAATAAGGAAAATGACTTAATCCACATGCATGCACATATAACTATTCACATGCTAATTAAACTCATTTATATGGAAAAGACATTAAAAAATCTCAGATTGACCAAAAATATTTATTTATATACATGACCATGCATGCAACTCTTCTAAAAATTAACTTTATTCAAGCCAATACCAAGATCTATACATAAATCCTAAATCTAACTTCCATGTCAACAACCTATGTGCAATAACATATATTTGCAAACAAGTTTTTAACCAAAAAAAAAAGGATTCCAAACCAAGCGATCATGTGATTCCTCAATTAGTCTCAAAATTGATGTTTTCATAAAGTTTGCATGCAAATCCATGATAAGGGAGTGTATTAATCTTCATGCATGGGTAATGAAGTGATTAACATGTTGAAAAGTGCATATTATGTAGCAAAATACTTAATACTTACTAATCTACCCAAATTCTTCCATGAAATGCATGATCATGTGCTTAAACTTACATGCAACTAAAAGACCACTAGGAACTCACCTTATATCAATCTTGGCAATTAAGATTCTTGCTTGAACACCCCATGGATCAGGTTCACTACAGTTGCAACATTGGAAAATGATAGCAACTACAAGTTCTTCTAGTTGAATAAGGAATGATTGAGCTCCTAAATGCTATGATGGATCAAGGAGTGGCTATTCTTGGGGGTATAGAATGTTTTATTTAGTTACTGAGTCAATAGCAAGAAGGTGGAGTTGTGGAAGTGAAGGCATCTTGTTTGTCTAAGAACAAGAAGCTAACAATGGGCGCTCCTTAACCAGAGTTGAGTGGTTACAATTGAAAATGGAGCTACTTTCATGCTACTTATAGGTGCTCCTTCTTCTGGACATGTTGGCTCCTCAACTAGCTTCAAGCACTAGCTAAGCGAGTGTAAGGAGTTTCTATCTACGTTTTTATGCTTCAAATGAATGAAAAAGAAGAGAGAAAAAATCTAGTTGTTAAATTGAACGAAAAGCAAACATGAGGGTTCTACACCAACCTTATTCCCTTTCCACTGGCAAACATTTTCAAAGTATGCTCAGGGTTGAAGTTAACTTGCAAAAGAAGCTCCTTAGATAGCTTAATCACTAGTCTTCAAGTGGATATGGGATTCATCCAAGTTTGGAGTTGTAATTCTAATGTTTAGGTGCCTTATTTCCAAGTTTCATGTCTATTATTTCATTATAAATGATCCAAAGCACATAACTTAGTTTTATCTAAACTTAATTAAGTATGTTACAAGCGATCTCCAAGCTTCCATGGATGTTTTCCTAAGCTATAATCAAACTTAGGTGATTTCTCAAAACTTTACTTGAAAAGTTCTCCAAACTCCAACTTTCAAGCTCTAAGTTCTTAAAAATTATGTAACTTGCTATTACATTAGAGTCTCCACACATCTCTGAGGTTTTTCATTTTCAACTCATATTGTCTCCTCAAAATTTTCTCTAATAACAACACTCCAAGCATCATATTTTCACTTTGATTCCTACTCAAAATTTTACTCACAAAAAATCAAAGGTACCACATTATCTAAAAATCAATCTATGAAACATACATCTTAAAATCCAAAATTTTACTTACACTATACAATTTAACATACATAATGATCATGTCAATTAAGAAAATTTAAATTAACAATTTGCAAAAAAAATTAACATTAAAATTGTGATAAATTTGAAAAAGAGATCAATTTGTATTTTTCATTTATTAATAAAATTATAAGAAGCATCAGTATATATAGATATTGTATATGTAATAATTGTTTCAATAGTTGGTGTACCAACCTTAACCTAACACATCATTAATTATCCTATCTAAAAGATAAGACAAAATGCTATTTATAAAATAAAAAAATAAAAAAAAAAACTTACAGCTTAACCCTCCCCAGGTTAACAAATAGATGTCTATCATTCCTAGCTTGAAAATAATCTCTTGAAAGATATAGACATGTCTCTGATGGTATTTTGAGACAATTCAAATACTAGAGCACACTGCTTTCCTTAACAGCAATCTTCTTTCTAAAGATCTAATCCTAAAGAATACCATCAAACGTAGAAAAAACAGCACAACAATTGCGGTCATTAGTATGCTTTTGAATAGAGATAAAGTTGGCCTACAATTTTATTACATAAAGAATCTTTAAGGACAATTGAAGAGGTAATATAGATATCGCCTAATCCGGCAACAGTAGTAAGGGCACCATTTGCTACTAAAATTTTTACTTGCTAGGGCATGGAGTATATGAATGGAAAAGAGTGTGAGGAGTGGGTCATATGCTCCATAGCTCTGGAGTTAAGAATCCATGAGTTGGTACAGAACTTGTTGAAGAGTGCATTTCATCAAAGATTAAAGATTTACTTGAGAAAGTCAATGAACTTGCCCGAGAATACTTCTCAAGAGATCTTAGCAGATTTCTCAACTTTTTGATAACTTCACTATTGAATCCCTTTGTCTATTAAGTTTCGTCAATCTTGATATGCTCAATCAAGTGAGCTTGAGGTCCAAGACTTAGTAGTAGTGAAAGTGGACATGATGATAAGCTGGAAACAATTAGAAGAGGATTGTAAAACTAGCAATAATTAAGGGTGCAGTTAAGGCTCATTGAATAATTATTATGCAAGAGAAATGAAGAGGAATGGCAACAATGAAGGCTGCTCGTTGAAGAAGAAATCCCAAAAAAAAATCCTTAGAGCTTTGATACTTTGTCGCAGATTTAAAAGAAAGATAAATTTGTATTATTCTATCAAGAAACATCACTACATATAGATAAAGTATACTAAGATTTAAAAGAAAGATAAATTGGTATTTTTCTATCAAGAAACATCACTATATATTGATAAAGTATACTAAGTATTTGCCTCCGTTAGATATTGCTTTCTTTCATGTTGGAAAAAGAGAAAATTACACAAGAAATCGTAAACCATTGTCGATCTTACAATCAGAATATAAAAACTTTTGACTTAAACAACAACAGCGTATAGCTTTCAGATGAAGTTTATTATAACCATTCTCCTATAGTTATCTCTTTCCAGCCTTGACAAGGATGGAAAGGCACAAATTTACAAGCCACCAAAACGATGAAACTGATTACTACTCCAAGCCGAAAGGGCAATCCCAGATTCAACCACCTCCCTTCAGCTGGATTGGCTTCTGCAGAAGTGTTGGGGTTCATCCTGAGTGAACAAGGCAAAATTTGTTCACCACACAAACCATTGTTTCCCTCAAAGCTTGAATATGCAAAAGTCATGAACTGACCCTGTGAAGGAACTTTTCCCTCAAGTTGATTATACGAAACATTGAATTTGGACAAGAAATTAAGTTTGGCCAGAGATTGAGGAATCTCTCCTGATAAATTGTTCAATGAGAAATCTAGTATCTCTAAGCTTGTCATCTCTGATAATCCATCTGGAATAGGTCCTGATAGGAGATTCTCCTTCAAATCAAAAACATGAAGTTTTGTTAAGGTCCCGAAACCTGGCCAAATTGGTCCACTAAGTTGGTTGTGACTAAGGGCCAAAGTTGGTCGAAGATTCAAGATACTTATGTACTGCAATCCATTAGAATATAGCGGTATGATAGGGAAAGGCTCGATTGAGGAAATAGCACCTGCGAGTGTTGGTAATTCCGTTATGCTCTTAGGTATCCCTCCGCCGAAAGAGTTATTCGAAAGATCTAGATAGAAGAGAAATTTGAAGCTTCCCAACCAGGTAGGAATTGAACCCCTCAAATGGTTCCATGAAAGATCTAGAAGATGTATGTTCTTGCAATTGCTCAACCAATTTGGCAGGGTACCACTCAACTGGCTATTGGCAATAATTAACTGCTTAAGGCCTTCAAACTGCAAAGTGTGATCAGTTGGCATGTCCTCGTTCCGAAAAGACATGGTGAAGACAAGGACACTCAAGTTTTTGCAGTGTTGGAGAGTCTCAAGAGCTGAAGAGATATTACTGATGCTTGTATTTGAGAGGGTTAGGATTGTTAAGGCCTGTAAGTTCTTGAAACTAATGGGAATCTCACCAGCAACCTTATTGCGACTGAGGTTTATAATACTCAAATTATGACAAGTAGATAAGTTTTCAGGAATCTGACCATGGAAAAGATTGGAACCAAGGTCGAGATAAGTAAGGCGGGAAATTGCTGAACAATTGATGCTAATCGATCCATTCAGGGAATTGTCGCCCAAGTCAAGCTCCAAAAGTGATGGCTGGTTCATCAGCGACCTTGGTACAGTACCAGAAAACGCATTCGTGTTAACAGAAAAGTGCTCAAGTCTGGAGAGACTACCAAAAACATCAGGGAGTTGTTCACTAAATTTATTCCTCGATATATCCAATCTAACAAGGTTATGTAGCTTCCCAATTCTTTCATCAAGTGGCCCCGAAAATTGATTCTCTTGAAGATGAAGTTCACTTAGATTTTGAAGCTGGAAAATACTCTCCGACAGGCTTCCATTGAATTCATTTCCGTCGAGGAAGAGAAGCTGCAAACTGATGCAATTTCCTAGATTTTCAATTCCTCCATCGAAGTGATTGTCGCGGAGAATGAGAACTTCAATGCTTGGTGAATTTTCACATAAATTTGTATCAAGAGGGCCAGTTAAATTATTTCCAGAAACATCAACGAACCTTATCTCAGGAAGATTAATATCAGTTGGAATTGAACCTTTTAAATTGTTACCGCTCAAATCAAGTACCTCCAAATTTTCCATGTGAAACAATTCAATAGGAAGAGGACCGGTGAAGGAGTTTCGGGAGAGATTAAGAACTCTCAGCTGATCCAAAGTAGCTAGAGAGCCACAAATTTCACCCCCTAGTCTTTTGTTTCCTAGTTCCAGGGCAACCACTTTCCTATGAACTGAGCTGGAATTGTCACAGGTGACACCAGACCATGTGCAGCAATCGGAAACTGAGTTCTTCCATCCACCATTGGCCATATCTAGACAATTGACGAAGTCATTCAATGCTCCCGAATCATTGGCTGAACATGGCAGATTTTCGCATCTGATAAGACCAGCCTCAAGAAGGATTAGTAGAACGACACAGGACAAGCAAAAGGTGCAAACTCTCATTGCTTTTGGTGCTTAGGAATTTCAAAGAAAGAAGAAAAAAAGTACATGTTAGTGGGACACAATTTCCGTAAACTTTAGTTGTATTTACAAGTCGAATTCATCTACTGTCACATCTATATAACAGAGTCAAAGGGTTCATAATGGTCAATCATTGCATGTGGCAATGTCCAAATAGTCAATATATTGATAACAAATAAATATATGAAGTGCATGAAAACGTTGTCCGTGTTTAGTGGGATTATGTATATTAAGATACGAATCAAAATCTTCTTGCAATTTTTCCTTTTTCTTGGTGAGATAAGTCAAGAGGCTACCCACTCCTGAGGACTAAAGACTTGCTTCCTGACTTTAGACGCATTTCACAAAAAAAAAAAAAAATATTGCAGATAGGACCAGATCAAAGGAAATGGAGCTCTTTCACTGAAGATGCAAAGCCGCATTCATTTCTTACAAAGTCATCATGTTAAGCTCCAGAAAAGGCCATCGTAAAAATAGTCACCAAAATGTAAACTTAAAGAATTAATGGAATAGGGAAAAACAATCTAGGAAATTATGTCTATAACTTTAGAAATAGAAATCAAAAAATGTAAATACACGAATATAATATAATATAATATAATATAGCTAAGGTTAATATTGTAAATAATCTAAAGGGATTGAGGGCAATTTGATAATTCTTACAAGAACTATAAATAGGCCATTATAAACCCTATTGACCTTTTTCCTTCCTTACCCTCTCACAGAACCCTAGAGCCTTCTCATGTGAATCCATAGAGAAGGAGATAACCTTTTTCCCACCAATAGCTTATCGAATTAAGGTAAGTATATAAATCAACGATTATGAATCGTGATTTAAGTATGTACATGGTAGCATAGAGAATTAATGTATTGAGGTTTACAGATTTAGATCAATCTGTGATACATAAGGAATGTAACAAGTGATTCACTCATCACAATCACAAATTGGGTCAAGTAAATATATCTACTAGTATATTACATTATGAATTTTATGCTGGATCAATTAGGTTAAATTGAATAGAAATCGAGCTGAAGGATCGATTTATAAGGTGTACAATGAGATACATGGGCCCCCAACATGACCGTGTTAGATGCGTGTTGAAAACTAAAAGTAAGAAATACACAGCCTCCAAACATGACCATGTTGAAGACTGTGTTGAAAATAAAAAGTGAATAGAGAGATACATGACTATGTTGAGACCATGTTGAAAAAAAAAATTCAACACGACTTATCAACATGACCATGTTGAGGTCGTGTTAATAAATAGTGAACAAAGAGATACATGACCTCTCAACATGACCATGTTAAAAAAAAAAAAAAAAAGGGAAAACAACATGACCTCTCAACATGACCACGTTGAAGACCATGTTGAAAAGAAAATTATATATGGCCTTTGGCACTATCATTTACTACCCCGCATTCAACTACATGGCTCCTAACATGACCATGTTAAGTTGAAATGTGTTTAATATCTTTTTTATATTTATAGGAATACAATTCTAAAGTCAAACCATTTGAATCATGTTTAGGTTTGGAAGAGTTGTGAAGCCAAAAAAGTATAAAACAAACCAAGTTTTGTAAAGTCAAGTACGTGTATACCATGTTTGTTACTTATACTTGATAAATTAGATTTTATGTGTGGGTTTAAGGATATTGTAAATGAACCGGATTGAGAGTGCATGTGATTGTGAGTTGCTGGGTCCAAGAAATCGAATTTGGGCTAGTGTTCTTAAAGTGGCACCTCGATGATCGGTATGTGACATTATCCTTAGTGGAGTCATGTACCGAAATGATTCGAGTCTTATGTGGAAAGTTGTGTTGTGAAATGTTGTGATATGGAAAGTTGTAACATGTATTGTGAAAGTTGTAGTGTATGGAATCATTGACTCATGAACAATGAGGAGTACCCATTGTGATATATATATATATTATGTATGGTTGTGGAAGGTTAATATGCAATGACTCATGGACTCATGGACAATGGGAAGTACCCACTGTCATATATATATATATATTATTATGTATGGTTGTGGAAGGTGGATGTGCGAGGACTCATGGACAATAGAGAGTACCCACTGTCATATATATGTTATTATTATGTATAGTAAGAGACTCATAGACAGATGATTATCTTTATCATATATATATATAGTTTATGGATGGATTGTGAAAGGATGTTTAGGAATATTATGTGTGAAGATGTTTATATTGTGATTATGTATCAGCTAAAGATTGTGAAAGATAAACAAAATTGTGAATAAATATTATGGAGCATTTTGCATGTGTTACTGTTTCTGGCATGGCATGTGTGTGTGTGTGTAGGTATCCATTGTACTAGACGATAGCTCACCCCTCATGGGAATTTTTTTTTTTAGTTACAGATGTTACTGGAGAGATCGTAGGATATGTTGAAAACCTGGGGGATGCAGCTCAAGATCAGAACAATGAAGAGAATATAGAATACATTTATTATGATGACTAGTAGATAGACTAAGGAAAGACATGTTAGATTTTTATTTAATCATTTTGGGAATTTCTGTCGTAAGTGAATGTTAATCGCTTCCACTATTTAAATTGAGAAGATTTTTTTATGACTTATTATTGAGGATGGGAAATTCCATTAATCTTTGTTATGCAACAGATGATTTATGACTATCACCAAGAGTATTTGAAGAATAATAATGATTGAGCATTTGCATGTCTTCAAGAAATGATGATACGTGGCGGGCTGTAGCATACCCGAGTTTTTGGGTGTTACAGCTTAGGTGGTATCAGAGCATAAGTTGATGATCCTTAGAAGCTTAGGTTTTGATCAAAAGAATATAAGTTTGTGATCTTCGGAGTTTAGGTTAATGAATTTATAAACTACATAGGTTTGATGATCTTTAGAAATAAGTGAGGTTCAATAGTATAAGCTCCAAATAATAGAAAGTAAGTCATGATCTTTGGATGAATTAGGTATTGGATTTGTAGGATAAAGATATATATTGAAAGTGGTTAGAAAATAGGACCGATATTACTGATTAGTGAACCCCCTTCAGTAATATTTAAAATGACATGTTTTAGTATCCCATACTCTAAGGAAATGTATATATTCTTATATCATTCCTCAAAGCTTTAATGTATTTAATAGAATGTCTAGGAGAATCTTAAGATAAGGGTTATCCTTAAGAGCTAGAGGTGATACTTCGGATAATAGGAGCCTACCCAAACCTCCTCAACATAGGAGGAAATGAAATCAATGCTAAACAGATGTTAGAGGTCATTAATACTCTAACAAGAATGGTAGCATGATAACAACAACAAATACAAGAGATGTAAGTGAATGAGTATGAGACAAGCATGGATGATGGGGGAAATTAGAGGAAGAGAGAGGCTAACTGAGGAAGTGGGTCAAGACCATTTCATCAAAATGGTGAAAGAGTTTAGACCTAAGGTAAATGATCCACTAGATGTTGAGTAGTGAGTTGATGAGTTAGAAAAGACATCGAGGCATTGGGAATTTCTAACAATAAGAAGGTAAAATGTGGTGTTTATTTGTTAAGAGGCTTGGCTTCTAAATGGTGGTCAAGTGTTTCTAAACTTAACCTAGGAGTAATCATATGGAAAAAAGATCAAGGAACTATTGTATGAGTAATATTTCCATGCGGCATAAGGAGAACAATTTAGTTTTAAATTGAAAGCACATAGGCCAACAAGATTGCCAACATATAAACTGTGGGATACAAGTATGATAGCTTCTATAGCAGTTAAGGTTAAAGATTTGACGAAAATTGATTGAGTGAGGGTAGTGAAGGAGTTTATTGAAGTATTTCCATATTATCTGCAAAGTTTACCCCTAATAAGGGAGTTTGAATTTAGTATAAATATAATACCTGGTATGGCTCCAATATCCAAAATACCTTACCATATGGCACCTACAAAATTGAAGGAATTGAAAGACTAGACACAAGAGCTATTAGACAAGAAATTCATTAAACCAAGTGTCTCACCTTAGGGTGCACTGGTACTATTTATAAAGAAGAAAGACAATAGTATGCGATTATGTATAAACTACAAGGAGATGCACAAGGTTATAAAAAATAAATACCTTCTCCCATGATTGACGACTTGTTTGATCAATTAAAAGAAGCTCAAGTCTTCTTAAAGATAAACTTGAGATCTAGGTACCAACAATTGAGGATCAAGGAAGAAGGCATCCAAAAGACCACTTTCAGAAATAGACATAGGCGTTATGAGTTCCAAGTAATGCCTGTTAGACTCATAAATGCATCGACGACTTTCATGGATTTAATGAACCGCATATTCATGGAATACTTGAACAAGTTTGTCATCATGTTCATAGATGACATTTTAATATACTCCAAAAATGAAGAAGCTCATGAGTAGCACTTGAGAGTAGTATTGAGCAGATTGCAAATAGAAAAGTTATACACTAAGTTTAAGAAATGTGAATTTTAGCTAAAGCAAGTCACCTTTTGGGACATATGATTAATAAGGATGAATTATCTATAGATCTTGAGAAGATAAGAGTCGTAAATGAATGGCCCAAGCTAAAGACTATAACAAAAATTAGAAGCACGGTAATCTAGCAACAATGATCGCAACTCAAAAGAAAATATTAGAAGATATGCAGAAATTAGACTTAAAGATTGTGACTCATAAAATTGGAGCTAAACTCGCCAACCTACAAATATAGCCAGTGTTAATCGATAGAATAAAGGTTGCACAAGTTAGAAATAAGGAAATACAAGAAATAAAGAAAAGAATGGAAGAGGGAAGAGTTGTAGAATTTATTGAAGATGTAGAGAGGGTGTTAAGGTATGGTCACAAACCATGTGTGCCAAGTATAAATGAGCTAAAGAAAGAGATATTGAAATAGGCACACTATTCTGGGTACTCTATACACCTTAGAAGTACTATGATGTATAAAGACTTGAAGAACCATTATTGGTGGAGGAATATGAAAAGAGAAGTGGCTGATTATGTATCTAAGTATACAACCTGCTAATAGATCAAGATAGAACATTAGAGACTCACTAATATGTTACAGCCTTTACCTATACCAAAATGGAAATGGGAACATGTGACCATAGACTTTGTCACAACACTACCTCGATCTATGACTAAATTGGACACAGTTTGGGTAATTATTGATCGGCTTACAAAATCGGCACACATCATACCAATAGGTGCTAGGTATAAACTAGAGAAGCTAGAAAAAATTTATATCAAAGAAATTATAAGATTGCATGGGATACTGGTCTCTATAGTATCAAATAGAGATACAAGATTTATAAAGAGGTTTTGGAATAGTCTACATAGAGATTTAGGGACAAAACTACAATTTAATATGACTTTTCACCTACAGAAAGATGGTCAGTCAGAACGAACAATTTAGATATTGGAGGATATGTTGAGGGCATGTGCATTAGACCTTAATGGAAATTAGGATGAAAATTTTTCTTTTAGTAGAATTCACTTACAACAACAGTTATCAAGCTATTATCCAAATGGCACCATACGAGGCATTGTATGGAAGAAAGTGCTGATCGCCATTACATTAGGATGAGGTGGGTGAAAAACAAATATTGGGACTTGATCCAATGCAAGATGTAGTAAATAAAGTGAAGTTAATTAAGCAAAGAATACAGTCAGCCTAAAGCTGCCAAAAGTCATATGCAAACAAGAGAAAACACCCAATAAAGTTTCAAGTGAGAGATCATGTGTTGTTAAAGATTTCACCCACGAAAGGAGTAATAAGATTTAGACTAAGAGCAAAATTGAACCCTAGATATGTAGGACCCTTTGAAGTTTTAGATAAAATTGGACCAATAGCATACAAACTGGCATTGCCACCATGTCTAGCTAAAGTACACAATGTATTCCACATTTCCATGCTAAGGAAATATGTGCTAAACCTAGATCAAATCACAACATTGGAACCTCTACAAATGTAGCCAAATCTCACAATAGTGGAGAGACCTATCAGAATTGTGGATACCAAAGAGCAAAATTTGAGAAGACAGGTTACTAAGTATGTCAAGGTGCAATAGAGTAATCAAACCAAAAGAAAAGCAACATAGGAACTAGAAGAAGAGATGAGAAGAAGATACCTAGAAACTCTTCAGTGATCCAGGTAATTTTCAAGGACGAAAATTCTTGTAAGGGGGGGAGAATGTAAATACACAAATATAATATAATATAATATATATATGGCGGTTAGGTTAATATTGTAAATAATCTAAAGGGATTGAGGGCATGTTGGTAATTCCTATGAGGACTATAAATAGGCCGTTATAAACCCTATTGACCTTTTTCCTTCCTTTGCCTCTCATAAAACCTTAGAGCCTTCTTGTGTGAATCCATAAAGAAGGAGACGACGCATGAATCCATAAAGAAGGAGACAACCTTTTCCCACCAATAGCTTATCAAAATAAGATAAGTACATAAATCAACAATTGTGAATCATAATTTAAGTATGTATATGGTAACATAGGGAATTAACATATTGAGGTTTACAAATCTAGATCAATCTGTGATACACAAGGGATGCAACAAGCGATTCACTCATCATGATTGCAAATTGGGTCAAGTAAGTATATTTATTGGTATATTACATTATGAATTTTATGTTAAATAAATCAATTAGGTTAAATTCAATAGAAATCGAGCTGAGGGATCGATTTACGGGGTGTACAGTGAGATACATGGCTCCCCAACATGACTGTGTTAAAACTGTGTTGAAAACTAAAAGTGAACCAAGAGATGCATGGCCTCCCAACACGATTGTGTTGAAAATGAAAGGTGAATCGAGAGATATATGATCTCTCAACACAACCGTGTTGAGATCGTATTAAAAAAAAAAAATTCAACACAACCTATCAACATGACCATGTTGAGGTCATGTTAATGAATAGTGAACAGAAAGATACATGACCATGTTGAAGGCTATGTTGAAAAAAAAAAATGACTTAGTGATTAGAAAGAGATACATGACCATGTTAAGACCATGTTAGAAAAAAAAAAAAAAAAAGGAAAACAACATGACCTCTCAACATAACCATGTTGAAAAAAAAATGTATATGGCATTTGGCATGGTCATATACTACCTCGCACTCAACTTCACGACTCCCAACATCACCATGTTAAGTTAAAATGCGTTTAGTATCCTTTTGATATTTATAGGAATACAATTCTAAAGTTAAACCATTTAAATCATGTATAGGTTTGGAAGAGTTGTGAAGCTAGAAAAGTATAAAACAAACGAAGTTTTGCAAAGTCAGGTATGAGTATACTATGTTTGTTGCTTGTGCTTGATAAATTAGATTGTGTGTGTAGGTTTAATGATATTGTAAATGAATTGGATTAAGTGTACATGTGATTGTGAGCTACTGGGTCTAAGAAACTGAGCGTGGGTCGGTGTTCTTGGAGTGGCACCCCGATGATCGGTATGTGATGTTGTCCCTAGTGGAGTCGTATATCAAAATGATCTGGGTCTTATGTGGAAGCTTGTGTTGTGAAATGTTGTGATGTGTATTGTGAAAGTTATAGTGTATGGACTCATGGACAATATATATATATATATCATGTATGATTGTGGAAGGTTGATGTCCAATAACCCATGGACTAATGAACAGTGGGCAGTATCCACTGTCATATATATATTATTATGTATGGTTGTGTAAGGTGGATGTGCGAGGACTCATGGACTCATGAATAGTGAGAAGTACTCACTGTTATATATATATTATTATTATGTATGGTAAGAAACTCATGGATAGAGAATTACTTTTGTCATATATATATATATATTGTTTGTGGATGGATTGTAAAAGGATGTTTAGAAATATTATGTGTGAAAATGTTTATGTTGTGATTGTGTATCGATTAAAGATTATGAAAAATAAACAAAATTGTGAATGAATATTATTGAGAATTTTGCATATGTTATTGTTTCTGGCATGACATGCATGTGTGTGTGTAGGTATGCATTGTACAGGGTGTTAGCTCACCCCTCGTAGGAAATTTTTTTTTTTAGTTACAGACGCTACCAAAGAGATCTTAGGATATGTTAAAAACCTGGGAAAAACAGCTCAAGATCAGAACAATGAAGAGAATATAGAATACGTCTATTACGATAACTAGTAGATAAACTAAAGAAAGATATGTTAGATTTTTATTTAATCATTTTGAAAATTTCTATTGTAAGTGAATGCTAATCGCTTTGGCTATTTAAATTAAGAAGATTGTTGATAATTTATTGTTAAGGATAGGAAATTTCGTTAATCTTTGTTATACAGCAGATAATTTATGACTATCATCAAGAATATTTGAATAATAGTAGTTATTGAATCTTTGCATGTTTTCAAAAAATGAGGACACGTAACAGGCTATAGCATACCCGGATTTCAAAGAATTACAAAAAAATTCCGTAGCATTTTTAGAGGTCAGAGGGAAAAAAGAAAGCGTGTCCTAGAAAGGAGGATGTGCATGGATAGAAGTCCACGCAATCCAAAGGCAAACGCATAAGCCCATGTGACCATGTACATCAACTAACAGGTCCCTTTATGCACTCGAGGAAATTTAATAATATAAAAGATGTTATTAAATAAATTAAGATATTTTTTTAATAATATAAAAGATATTATTAGGGCTGGTAATGAGGGCCAAATGGGCCGGCCCGCCCTGACCCACACCGGCCCGCCGGTCATTGCGGGCTGAACCGCAGTGGCCCGCAAGTCTCACGGGTCAGCAAAATCAGCCCACCCGGCCCCGCAAGCCAATGCGAGCTGGCCCGCGACAACCCACACCGTCGTCCACTGTGGATGGGGTCCTAATTCAGAACTGCATTTCTTTTTCCGACTTTGGAGCCAACTTAGTTAACCCCCAACACGCGAGAACAAGAAGGGGTCGTCGTCCGGCGGCCGGTAGCCTTAGGTGCTAATATTGGAGTTGGCAGCATTACCGTGTCCGTCAGAGTTCCGGATGGTTCCAGACTCTTCTCTGTTGAGAGTCCTGCTGGGTTGAGCTTCGGACAGCCTCAGAGCTTGAATCAAAGCGGAAAGATGATCTTGACTTCTCCATCAGTCCTCAGTCGTCCTCGCCTTGTCAGTCGTCACCGTCAGTCCTCGGTCGTCCTTGCCTCGTCGGTCGTCACCGTCAGTCCTCAGTCGTCCTCGCCTCGACTGCTCCGGAGTCCGTCCTCAGTCCTCGTTAGTCGTCACCAGATTTAAGAAAGTTCAACCGTCAATCCTCACTCCTCAACCCCCATCGTCACGACTCGTCAACGTCATCGTCACTTCAGAAATTTTTTTCTTTTTTCCTAGTCTGCGGGTTCGCGGGCCAACCTGCGCCTGCGGGAACTTGCCCACCCCACTCCGCGGGTCACGCGAGCACGGGTCAAAATGGCCCGCAGCTTCAGCGGGCCAAAATTTTTTGTCCGCCCCGCATTTTTTTGCCGACAGGGCGGGTCAGCTCGTGGACCCGCCCCGCAATTACCACCCCTAGATATTATACTTAAATATAGTAAGATGTTACATTATAAAGCTTTTAGTGTGTTATATTATGCATACCGTTAATAAATTCCACATTAACGATGGTTAGAAATATGGAAACACATATATATGTATATACATGCCAAGACTTCCCTAAGGAGTATAAGAGGGTTGATTAAATTAAAGTGTAATATAATGCGATTCTTACTAAACAAAGTGGTATTTAATAATAATAATAATAATAACAATAATAATTTTCGGAAATACATATATGCATGGGTTAGCATGACAAAAATTAGACGAATAGAACAAAGGCTATTAACTTGTGGCATTAGGTTTAAGTAAAAAAGGGCACAAGAGAAAAATATAACAAGCCTATATGAGAAAGCCCGGTCTTAATAGGTCCCATAAGAGTAGTAATCAATTAGGTACACTCAAGTTTGATGTTGAGCTTCCAACTAAAGGAAATGAAAGCCTATTCTAGTTGTGGTGCTGGGCTTTTACTTATATAAAAATGGGAATTTAGAGCTTGATCCTAGAAAATTTTAATGGGGCCAAAGCACAATACTTGAGCCCAAACCAAAATAAATAATTTAACTCCTAATTTAACAAACTATATCTAACTTATAAACTACTTAAAGAGTTTATGCAATGCGTAAATATAATTTTTTTTAAAAAAGACAATTAATGTAAATAAAGTTTAATATTTTTTAACATTATAAAAAAAAAAACATATTTGCAAATGAAATATTAACCAGATATTTAATCAATTAAAGAAATATTTAACTCATTTGTTAATGGACATTAATAAAATATTTAATTCTTTCATTAATGAAATATTTAATTCATTTACTAATGAACATTATAATTATGTAAAAGAAAAAAAAAACTCATTGCATAACTAAGATGAGAAATAAATGTGATGGAATGTTTGAATATAAATGGATTAAATTAAAATGCAACTAATATGCGAATATGACTTCTATGAAATTGCTATTATCAAATTATATACTATACATGATTTCCATTTCCATGTAATGAATGACTTATGATGAATCAATAGATAATATCATATTTTGAAATTATTTAAGCATTTTAGGTTCTTGAAAATGAATGATTCATAATATTTAATCATATGACTATTATTTTCACAGTTTATAAATAAACTAAAATAATAGATGGTGAATAAAATATAAAAGCCAAAAGCTTCCAAAATTATATTATATTTGATAAAAAAATTATGGAAATATATTAATGATATCATAAAAGGTGGAATACGTAAAAGGTAAGAGTTTTGAAATTATATATTATAATATGATTCGACAAAAAAAAAAGAAAGTAAAATACCTAATGAAAATGAATGACACCACAAACAAAAGTAATAGATGGAAAATACAATACAAAATGCAAGAATATTTGAAATTATAATAATTTAGACAAAAAAAACTAATGGCAAATGTAACTGATAAAAATATATAATATAAAAGGCAAGAATTAAAATCATATATTAATATGATATGATTTGGTGAAAAAATAATAATGAAAACAAATGTAACTAATGAAAATTAATAACACCATAAATAAAAGTGATGGATGGAAATAAAATATAAAAGGCTAGAGATATGATATGAGAAAAAAATTAATGACAAAAGTAATAGATGAAAATTAATATGATAAAAAGATTTCATGACAACTATAAATAAAAATAGAAATAATTATACTTGTAGTAAATATCGATGTTATTTTTCATATTACAACAATTATATTATAACATATGTATTATGTTACATAATATGCAACATACATATTATAGTAAATATATTACAATGCAAACATCATTCACATGTACAATAATGCTTTATTCCATTGTACAAAGTTTTATTTTAAAGTATATTCAAGGTAAAAAAAAAAAAGCTTCATTTAAAAGATTATTACAATTAACATTTTAATTAACAATGTATATTCATAAATTGTTAATGTTTTAATAACAATATATATTCATAAATCGTTAGAAATGTGTTGTGATTATTGTTGTTTAATTGTATATACAAATATTACTTGTTCATTATATATAATAATCCATAGTTGGTTCATATTTGTATCACTTAAGAAGAAAGAGTTACATTATTATCTAATTGTATAGATATATATTATATGTTAACCATGTATAACTATTGATAATTTATTTCATATTAATTTACATATTATATGAAATGAAAGAGTCGTACTATTTCATATTAAGTCATGCAAAATTTGCAATCCATCTTATATTTTATATTTTTATCCATTATATATTTTCTATTACTACATCATTTCCATAAATTTAAACTAATATATGTATTATTAATATTTATAAAGTAATTACAATAAATTTCTATCTTATTAATTCAATCATAAATTATCAGCATTTATTCTACCTTTATTTACATACTTAAATTTTACCATTAATTGATCACCTTAAATTTTACTGTCAATTAACATTAATGATCAACAAATTAAAATGCCATAATTAACATCTTCTATCAAAATATTGTACATTAACGTTGAAAATAATTAGTGGTTTTATTACCTATTTTAAGTGTAGGAATTTATATTTTTTGTTAATTCCATAAAGAAAAAATAAACTATCCTTTTCGTGATTACATTGAAAAATAAAAAAGATTTTATACAATGAAGAATTAATCACAAATACAATTGATGAAAATTAATGGTAAATACAGCAAAAATTATAATTTATTATGTTTGTAGTAAATGCCGACATGACTTTTAATTTTACAACAATCATATGGCTATTAGTCGAAATGTAATATGTATTACATAATATTTTAGGTTTTATATTCCTTTTGAACATCCTACTTATTTTCCAAATCAACCCTTCGTATATGTGTAACTCAAAAGAATATGTGAAAGATCCTATATAACATCTATTTGTTTCATCAAAGCCAATACTAACTTCTTGATATGTGCCTTCAATTTTTAGAAACTTAGAAAATTCTTTTATTAAGCCATGATTAATGAATTAACAAAATCATTTATTTCTTATTTAAATTTAATCCATGCATTGTAGCAATTTTCCATCCTTGAGCATTTTGAATTTTCCATATTCCAAAAAAGTCTCATTATTGATCAACACTTCATCAAATCATATGGATTGATCTAGTAATGATGGAATTTATATTTCATTCACTAAATCACATGAAAATTTACCTAACTCATATGTAATGTATTAAATTCATATAAATGGAGGAGATTAAAAAAAATTATATATTTATATTCAAATTGGAATTTATAATAGATACAAATAAAAAGAAATTGATTAATGATACTTAGACTTATGAGCTTTGGTATATAAAACGTACAACTCAAACTCATTAATAAAATTTTAGCAAAAAAATCCATAAAATCAAAAATAAAATAAATATCTTGAAACACTATTATCCTTCAACTTCTTCTTTTTTGACAATATAACTTAGCATAAAGTATTGAAAGTTAATGTTTATACTCATAGATTAATGTACACAAAAATCCAATTCCTACATGAATGCAAATATAAAATAGATAAACATAAACAATGTACATTCAAATAAGGGCATTTTAAGTAAAAAATACACCTAAAAAAAAAAGAATGAAAACAAATTCATTGAATGGAAAATGTACAAAATCAATAAAGGCCTTAATTATTTATACAATACAATATATTATTTAAGTACATTATTCTCCAAAGTTACAATTATTAAAAGGTAAACATTATTTATCAACCTCTATTGGAATATAAACAACCTCAAAAATCCTTTGAAAACCACCACAATAGTTTTCTAATACAATGATTAGTTTGTCTATTCAATTTCCTAAATAAAAGGGAAAAAAACTATAGTATGAAGTGATATGTTAACCACCTTACAAAAATTCAATTAAGAAATAGAAACAAAGCAACAAAAGAAAACAATAGCTCCTTAGCCCATTTCATGGTAGTTATATGTAACAAATAAAACTAACAAATAGGAGTGAAAAAAATATGAATAAATGTTGACAGTGACTAAAATTAGTGATACACAATTAATTGCATTGTAGTTAAATTTGAAAATTATAAGTAAATATCTGAGAAAATAAATATGATTGAATTATAATAAATACTACCGTAAAAAACCGGAATGTAAAAATGCAAGAGCCTCTGAAACTATATATTATACTATGATTTAATAAATTAACTATTTAATAAAGTTGGAAAAACAATTTAATAGGATCAAAACTCCACATAATTTAACTTATCACATAAACTAGACTTACATTCATGAAGTTGTAATAAATCCACAATAAAACAAGGCTCCTTTGGCTTTGAAGTGACTCTCTCCACCAAAAATATAGTTAAAATGATTACACTACATCAATTCGATATATAGGTTCAAATCAGAGAAAAATGAATGAACATAATCAATTAAGTTTAGTTTATTTGAGACATAGTGTTAATTACCTAATTACTCGCTATTTGTCTAGGTGATAAAAACTTTGAGGATTGCAATACCATCTACCTTTACTTTGATTAGATATTTACCAGTATGGAAAGGTGAGTGACTCTTTATGTATACTGTACTTGTTTGTAAGTGTAGTACACTTACACATTGATTTCATGATATGAAAAAGAATTGTGTCAGGAAATGAGATATGTATGTGCTTGAAATTGGTTCCTTTATTATGTGAAAAGAAAAAAAAATACTCTAATTATAAGGAAATGAAATATCGGGTGCCACATCATTTTGCATTGCATCTTTTGCAAAGTGTCTGCTATATTTGATTGATCACCCTATAAGATACCTAATAATTATCAAAACTAAAAATAAATTAAGCGTACATTGTATGACTTGCATGAAGAAGGTCATCAACATCACCAGGTGGTACGAAGAGGCCGTACAAAGGTGATTCTTCATCCAATATAACCTTGTCTAGAGCTTTGGAAACTAATTGGTACTAGGAAGCATCATCCTTTGATTAGGGCCATGTTTGAGGATTTACCACTTAGAGGGGAGAAAGATTGCGTGTGCCTCTCAAATCCACACTCTTGGGCATATTTATATATTATCACATATGCTATTTTCAAAAAGAATGAAATATATAATAATAAATAATTCACTTAAGCCTAACTCACCACTAAAAGTTTTACTAATTAATTATGCTTGAGCTTGAGCTCACAATGAAATATTGAATCCATGTGCCATAAGGGCCGCTACCCAAAGTGATTAGAACCTAAAGTTGATGTGTTGGAACTTATTTCCCAACCTCTAGCGTCTTAAGGGCATAAATTAGAGTTGCACATGGTTTTTCAATGGTTATATATACCGTTACATTCATGTGGTTGTCTCATGAATAGCATATCAATGATTGATAACTTTTTTACTATTACTTGCGGTATGATATAAGAGATGATCTCGCTAAGTAATGGTCACTTACACCCCAAGAGTTTCTCTTGCATGTTATATCAAAGCAAGGAATGGGCTATGATCTAAGTGGTGAGCATCCTATATTCAAATCATACATTCAAATCCTAAAAAATATGTGTAAGATAGAATATTATCTAATCTGAACTTAGCTTGTGTGATGAGAAATCTAAAACTTATACATTTTTTATCTCAACTTTTATTTTCTTTTAAACTTTATTTGGACCTACATCATTTAAAGTGGTTACTACGCGATTTTACAATTTGATACGAGATATCAAATCTTTGCCATCTGAATAAACTGAGAAACGTTGATTTCCATAACTATTTTCTCTATAAATAATTACATGAACTATCATTAAACACGTGGAGAGAATATGTAAATAAATTCTTGTAAATTTTGACTTACAAGGTGATTTTCATATGCACACATGATATGACAACTTTAAGACATTTCTACTAGGTAGGGCCGGTAATGCGGGCCAAATGGGCCGGCCCGCCCCAACCCGCACCAGCCCGCGGGTCGTCGCGGGCTGGCCCGCAGTGGCCCGCAAGTCTAGCGGGTCAGGAAAGTCTGCCCGCCCCACCCCGCGGGCCATGCGAGCTGGCCCGCAATGACCCGCAACATTTTATTTTTTTTTATGTAAAACAGGTGGCGGCGGTGGTGGTGTGACGTCTAGCTGCGGAGTGCGACGGAGAAGGTGCGGTGTGCGGGGGTGTGGCTGTGTGGGCTGCTGCCAGGCGCCAGCTGCGTGTGGATGAGGTCAAGCTGCACATCGGTGTCGTCACGTTGAGCTGTGAAGGAGAAGGTGCAGTCCAGTGGCGTCGGTGTCGTCACGTCGTCTGTCGTCAAGTCGTCCTCGTCCGGTGCACGTACGGTCCGGGACGAGGTCAAGCTGCGAAGGAGAAGGTGCGGTCCGGTGGCATCAGTGTCATCGGTCGTCAAGTCGTCGGTCGTCCGGTTGTAATTCACGTCGTCAAGTTGTCGTCGATCGTCCGATTGTAATTCACGTCGTTAAGTTGTCGTCGGTCGTCAAGTTGAAAACGACGTTCCTGGGGCGAGAACCGAACCTTGGCCTGCCGATGTCCGTACCATGTCCAGCTCCAGACGACCTCCGTTTCTGATCGGTTATAATTCACGTCGTCAAGTTGTCGTCGGTCGTCAAGTCGAAAACAACGTTCTTGGGGCGAGAACCAAACCTTGGCCTACCGGTGTCCGTACTATGAAAGGAGTGGAACAGAAGAGTAAGCCTGAGGTTGAAGTTGGTGTGCAGCACGTGACATGCACGAAGGATGCAGCTGCTTTTGTTGCATTAGCTGCTGCTATGGATCTGAGCATGGATGCTTGCAGATTATTTTCTCAAAAGTTGAGGACATAGACGACCTTCGTTTCTAATCGCGGGTCCGCGGGCCAACCCGCGCCCGCGGGAACTTGCCCGCCCCGCCCCGCGGGTCATGCGGGCGCGGGTCAAAATGGCCCGCAGCTTCAGCAGGCCCAAATTTTTTGCCCGCCCCGCATCTTTTTGCGGGCGAGGCGGGTCAGCCCGCGGACCTGCCCCGCAATTCCCACCCCTACTACTAGGCCCCTTTAAGGTTGTTACTGCACATGTATAGTATCTATAGGAACTACATCACAAATCACCCTATTAATACAATCACCAATGGACAAAGGAACACATACTTGTTTAAGCACATGCATGACTCCTTAAGAATTAAGCCAATACAAATTGTATGGTCCTAGATGTGGTGTAACCTACAAAACCATCCTTCTAACTAAATCTTGAGACATGGCATTAACATAACTACCTCCATCTATCATTAATCTACACATTTTTCCATAAACTAGACAATAAGCATAGAACAAATTCTCTCTCTCACCTAGATATCTTTAATATAGGTGCTTGAATTTTTTAGGAATTGGTTATTTCATCTCCACAACTTCTACCTCATCAAAGTTCTCCACCTTCTCTACCACCTTTTTAGGAATCTCAACCTCTATTGCCTTCTTGATAGCATCGCTTTTTTTACACTCGATTTCAACCTTCACCTAAACCTTTTTAATTTTTCAATCAATTTTCTAAGGCTCCATCTTAACCTTCTACACCTTCTTTAATTTCTCATGGATAGAAACCCTTAGCAATTTTATGACATCCTTTGACTTTAAACCTAACAACTTAAATTCTTCAACAAGCTTTATTCCCAACAATCTCATAAGTTTCTTCATGGTCTCCTCTATATCATTCATTCTATAGTTTTATCTTACACACTCTATGTTTTATATTATCTAGAGATCTCCATTTATAGACTCAACAAATTATCACACATAGATTCCATGATACCAACAAATCAATCAAATTTTACAACCCCTATAATCAACCACAACCACACACCACCAATCTTTAGATAGTTACCACAAAGTATAGAACCTTCACTCAGATACCAAAATAATAAAGATCTAGGTTGCTTTTGATACGAAAATGATACATGCACGAATGTGTTTGTAAATCAATCAATCTATTCTTTTGTATTTTTACGTTTTATGAATAGATTAGTGATATTTTTGTATTTTTAAGGTTTTACTATAGGGATGAAGAAAATAAATTGGATACAAGTGAAATTGTTGGTTCCATATTATGCACAAACAACAAATATATAGAATGATTTAATAAAATAAATGACATACATATATATAAAGCCCACTTGAAACCTAAACACTTGTATGACCCTCATGTGACCATTTAGATGTCAACTTTCACTGTTCATAGGTTGACCACTTGCACTATTCATACGCTGACCACTTACACTAATCATATGTCGACTACCTTTGTTACTATTGCCCAGTTGACTACAACAAGGTTGTTAACATATATATCTGTAAATGTATTTAATTCCACATGTGTAAATATTTTAGCATAGTGTACAATTAGTTAGTGTACTAGACTATAAATACTTACTTTACTCTTTTCTTCTTTTAATAATAACAAAAACTTTACTTTTATTTCTCTCATTTACTTCCTTTCTTGTTTTATTTTTGGTTCAACTCTATAATCTACTTCTAGGAGTTTTTCTCACATACAATCATAGCAAGTTTAAATGGTATCAAAGCCTTAACAATTCAAGTCAGTAAGTTCATTTTGTATTTTTCCATTAGTCTCATTACTAAATTCATTTTCTTGGTATCTTCAATTGAGAAAATGGTAGTAGATCTAATTAATTCGGATCCATTATACTTGTCTCCATTTGATAATCTTGGTATGTTGATTAAAAGTATAATCTTCAATGGGATAAATTTTCTTGGTTAAAGTTGATCCATAAAATTAGCTTAAAGAGTAAAAGCAAAATTAAGGTTTATAGATGGAAGTTGTTTGAAACCCAAAGATGATGCTAAAGAAATTCATAGGTGGAGAAGGTGTGATTATATGATTCGTTACTAGTTATTAAATTCTATGACCAAAGATTTGTCTAAAGCTTTCAAGTATACTAGATCAACTCATGAACTATAGGAGGATATTACTAAAAGATTCAGTATTACTAGTGGTTCTCTACTTTATCAATTACAAAATGATATTGTGAATATGAAGGCAGGTGGTATGAATGTTACAACATACTTCAATAGATTGAAGAAGTTATGGGATAAGATGAACAATTTTTGTGAATATCCCAAATGTACTTACGGAGCTTATGAATAATGTAGTTGTAATTTGAAAACTAAGATACATGAAATTGAAAACAGGAAAAAACTCATGCAATTTTTTATGGGACTTAATGATGTATTTGAACTTGTTAAAAGCTAAATTTTGTCTATGGCTCCTCTACCAACAGTAAGTAAAGCATATTACATAGTGTATCAAGTTAAGAAGCAGAAATATATGAGTGATGTGTTAGGTTCTTGTGATGAAGTTTCAATAACGTATCATGTAAAGAATACAAATAAGGGTTTTGTCAGTGATAAACAAAATAGAAATCAAGGGAAGCTAAAATCTATACATTGTAAGAGGTTTGGACATACTATGGAAAAATGCTTTGAGTTAATTGGGTATCTTGACTGGTTTAAAGGATCCAAAGAGAAGAAGAATGCTAGAGTTGCTGCTTTTCCTGATTCATGACCTTTAATTGTAGATAATCCACTTTATTGTCACTTGTTTGATGTACTACGACCAACTGCAAATACGAACAGTGTAGAGTCTAATCTTGTTTCTGAAGTTTTCCACAAAGTTGTAAAAGTATTAAGAAGTGGAATGCAATAGATGGATGATCATTCAGCTTTTTGCAAACCTTACAAGTATGCTTGAGATCTTTTCTCATGTTAATTCTTCTTCTGCATCTTAAATTGATAATATTTTAGGTAAATAGGTTGTAAACATAGGAGCCTCAAATCATATATCTCCATTTTATCATCTTTTAACCAACAAAAGAACCTTAATCAAACCAATTAAAATCAAACTACAAATGGTCGTACCAAATTGGTAAACATCTTTGGAGATGTGCCGATTAATTCTCACATTACACTTACAAATGTATTACATGTTCCTAATTTCCAATTTAATCTACTTTTTGTTAGTAGATTACTTGCTAGACATAGTTTACTTGCAATTTTTTATAATCAACACTTCCAGGACTAACAATCTAGGAAAATGGTTGCTCAAGCAGATGTTGGCTTTAGATTATATGTAATAAAGTCAGAATCAACTCTTAGTTTTCATACTAAGTCTTCTAGTCAACTTGATTCCTCTATTTCTTTTGAACATTGTAATCATGTTATTCTTGATAAAAAGAAAGTATCCTTAGAGCTATTACAACTAAACTCCAACATTTGTTTGGTTGTGAACATTTGAAAAATTCAAACTTTGTATGCAGTACTTACATGTTGGCTAAATTCCACATATTACCTTTCTCGTTAAGTAATAAGTGTTCTTTGTTTCCTTTTCAATTGTTACATATGGATGTATGGGGACCTTATAATACACCTTCTATCACTGGAGATAAATTTTTTCTCATGATTGTAGATGATATGACAATAGCACATGGACCTTTCTCATGAAACATAAATCTAATACCTATATCATTTTAGTTAAATTTTTGGCATATGTTAAAAATCATTTTCAAACCACACTAAAATACATCTGTTCTGATAATGGTGGTGAATTTCTATCTTTGCAATGTGAAGAATTATTTCATACACATGGAATTGTTCATCATAGGAGCTTCATTTACACTCCTCAACAAAATGGGGTGGTAGAGAAAAAACATAGGCACTTTTTAGATGTAGCAAGAACTTTAAGACTTCATGCTAATCTTCCTAAAAAGTTTTGGGGAGAATGTCTTTTAGCTACCACATATCTCATAAATAAGATGCCTATTCAATCCTTGAATTTGAAAAGTCCCTGTCGATCTTTATTTCATAAACCACCTTCTTGTGATGAACTTAGAGTCATTAGTTGCTTATGTTATGCATCTACACTTTCTCATTTACGAGATAAATTTAATCCAAGAGGTAGAAGATGTACATTCCAAGGATTCCATATGGACTAAAAGGTTACAAACTTTATGATTTAAAGTCTAATCGATTGCTCATTAGTCAAGATGTTGTATTTTTTGAAAACATTTTTACATTCAAATCTAATTCTTCATCATCAAGTTTTTCTCCACACGATACCTCTCCATTTCCTTCTAATCATTCTTCTTGTATAGATTCATTTCCAATGTCTAATCTATCCAGTCATTCCTCCTCCGAACAGAATAATCAAAGTATTGACTTTCATACACAATCTTCTCCTATTAGACGATCTACCTGAGCTAAGAGACCACCTTCTTGGTTATCTGACCTTACAGATTGTGTCCAAACTCGTCCATCTTCTGCAAAAATAGATTCAAACTCATTATACCCCTTATTTCATGAAAATTCTTTTAGTCATTACCCTAAGGTGTACATTACATCTTTAGCAAATGTGTTTGCAATTCGTAAACCTAAAAATTATCGTGAGGTAAAGAAGGATCCTAAATGGATAGAAGCCATGGAAAATGAGTTGCTTGCTTTAGAATCTAATCATACTTGGGAACTTACAAATTTACCACCAGGAAAGAAAGAAATTGGAAGCAAATGGGTTGATGGGATAGTAGAAAGGTTTAAGGAAAGATTAGTAGCAAAAAGGTATAACTAAATTGAGGTTATTGATTACACACATACATTTTCTCCTGTTGCTATTCTTACTACTATTCATGTATTACTTGCTCTTGCATCTATTAAGTAGTCACATGTTCATCAATTAGATGCAAATAATGCTTTTCTACATGGTTACATTGATGAGGAAATAAACATGATGCCACTAAAAGGATTTTCCATGGCTTCACCCGGATAAGTTTATAAACTTACGAGATCTTTATATGGTTTGAAGCAAGCATTGAGGCAATGAAAAAAGAATTTAGTAAATTTATGTTACTCTTTGATTCATACAATCTAAACATTATTACTCTTTATTTACCTGCAATAATGATGATGGTTTCATAGTTGTTCTAGTATACATTGATGATGTACTACTTACTAGAGATTCTCTTTCTATTATTGTTTTATGTGAAAAGTGTTATTTACAAAGCATTTACAATTAAGGATTTAGGTGATGTCTGGTTTTTCTTAAGCATTGAAGCATGCCGAAATTTTAGCTGTTTTATGTTAAATCAGAGAAAATTTTTGTTAGATATCTTATAAGATGTTGGACTCACAACAGCTAAGCCAGCTAAGACTCCATTTCCTATCAACTTATACCTTAATGCTTCTTCTAGATTTTCTTTGGCTGATCCCTCTATTCATAGATGTATAGTAGGACTATTATTATATCTTACTATTACACATCCTAATATATCTTTTGTTATGCGACAACTTAGCCAATTTGTTTCTCAACCTCATACTACTCATCTTCATGCTACTATCAATGTTTTGAAGTTTTTGAAAAGCACCACTGACAGAGGTATATTTTACTCATCTAATAGTCTTATTTCTCTTATGGGATATTCTAATGTTGACTAGGGTAGTAGTCGAGTAGATCGAAAATCATTATCTAGCTTTTATATTCTTCTTGGAAATTCTCTTATTTCTTGAAAGACCAAGAAACAAACCACAATGACTACTTCATCGACAGAAGCAAAATATACAATCCTTTCATCAATGAAAAAAGAATTACTTTGGATTTCTTTTCTTTTACATGATCTTTTGGTTGTAGCTAATCTTCAAGTTCGTTTATTTACTGATAGCAAATCTGCCAAGTTAATTGTAGAAAATCCTTGCTTACACAAGTGTACTAAACACATAGAGTTAGACACACACTTCACCCGAGATCATGTGCAATCTGGTTTCTCATGTTTTATTCATATTTCCTCTTATGCACAACTTACTGATTTTATGACAGCAACCATTACATGTCAACAACTTCAGCATTTTTGTGTCAAGTTAGGACTTTTACAAAGTCCCACTTGAGGGGGGGAGTGTTAACACATATACTTGTAAATGTATTTAATTCCACACGTGTAGATATTTTAGCATAGTATATAGTCAGTTAGTGTACCAGACTATAAATACTTACTTTACTCTTTTCTTCTTTTAATAATAACAAAAACTGCACTTTTCTCTCTCGTCTCTACAATCTACTTCTAGTAGTTTCTCTCTTATACAATCATAACAAGTTTACAAAGGTTTGGCTTCTAATTGAACTCCTAGTTGGCCTTTCCTCAATCAATCTTATTTGTTTCACACCTTTAGTATTTCTCCTTTATTCAAATCAAATAGTCACTTCAAAAGACTTAAATTAGAAAATATAAATATCATTAGTAATAGTACAAATAATGATGTTACCAATGATAATGATGATTATTGAGCTTAATTTTCCCTATTTTTTCTAATCCGATTAACGCTAAACCTTATGCTCATTTAGTGTAAACCCTCAAGTAAGATTTAAAAAAATAATAATAATTTTACTTTTAAAAATGGGAGTCACCACTCGATTATGATCGAGAAAAACACCAAGTTAGAATTAATAAAACGATATTAATTCTAACTTGGCTAATGATCTTACAAAAAAAATACATTCATATATTTTTAGAAAACCAGAGATTTTATATTCAGGGACTATCTTTTAGAATACTACAATTACCACTTTAACCTTCCAAAATTAATTTTTATTTTTCAAAAAAAAAAGTTTAACTAAAAAATTTATTCTAAAAAAAATTATAATTGAGGTCACCCCTTAGGTGCTAACGTACTTGCTATTTGAAATCAGACCAGTCGTAGTTCACATAAATTCTAAATTGTTAAGATAACAAAAAAAAATTATTTCTAAAAAATTTATAGAAAAAAAAATTTCTTTTATAAATTTATAAAAACTAAAAAGAAAAAAAGAAACTGAATTTTTTTTAATAAAGTAAAATGTATAATAAAATTTATAATTTTTTTATTTGAATTATATTTTATTTATTATCATTGACTCTTTTTTTTTTACAAAAATATAAATATCTCAAAATTCTTTTTCTTTTTTTAAGAAGATAGGGAAAAAATATACTTGGAATTGAAATCAAACTCAAACAAGGGTCGGCTATAGGTTTAGGTTGGATTGGAGTAAGGTTTAGGTGAACCAGTCGAAGTAGAGGCTAGAAGTGGCTTTCTGATTTTCGTACAACACCCAAGATAGCTCGTTTGCAGTGGTGGAGTGTGTCAAAATAGCTCGATGGAGGATAGCATGTCAAGTGGTGGTGGTGTTACAACAGTAGCTTTACTGTGGAGGAATAGGTCGGAGCTTAGTCATCTACATGGAGGTTCGAATGGGTGTTTGTTCAAATGGTTTAGAATGGCTTCAGATGGTGGGGGTGGTTGATGTCGAGAGTTTGAGTTATAGGGTAGTGAATGGTGGTGGTGTTTTCACTAAAAAAAGGCTAAGGAACAGAAAAATCTAGAGGGAGAAGTGGTGGTTCAACTGCATGCATAGTGAGAGAAAGTGGAAATTAGAAGGATTTTGAATTGTGTTTTTTATAATCTGAAAGCTTTGTCCAAGCTCCTATTTATACTATAGTAGCTTGAAATGAAGGTGGAAGGTACCCAATATCCGCGATTTACGAATCAAAGCACCCGATTGGAACATGAAATATTCTGCGAATTTTACTTAATTTCGAAATGATTGATGATTAAGATTGATTTTCTAGTGTTTATTCTTGCCTAATGCACCACAAAGAAGCTTCAAAAATTGAATGCTGAGGACAGATTTAGACAGAACTTGATTTATGCAAGCTGATTTTTTTTTTCATTTTCCACTCCAAATTTAACCAAGTAATCAAGTGTATTTGGATTGATTTTTAGCTTAGATGCACAATAGGCAATGTGATCTTCATGATTTCACCATTAATTTAGTGAAATCATGAAGAAAGAAG
This sequence comes from Laguncularia racemosa, assembly GCA_037954665.1. NCBI lineage: Eukaryota > Viridiplantae > Streptophyta > Magnoliopsida > Myrtales > Combretaceae > Laguncularia > Laguncularia racemosa. Next base: position 2,022,842 of record JBBMOL010000024.1, on the reverse strand, counting down.
GTAAAAAAAATGACATGAAAGTAGTTGTCCAAGAAGGAAAAAAGGATGGAAATGTAGAGGAATAAGACATAAGAGGAAGATGATGAATAATGGCCAGCTAATGAACAGTTGCCACGTAAGGGAAGAAAAAAATTGATGTTGATGCACCTACTAGGTCTCGAACTTGGGTCACTTTCCCTTGTGTGTAGTTGCTTTCCAATAAGCCATTAGCTTATGCCTCTATCTATTAATGCAATCAAATTGTATTTATTCCATCTTCCGTTTTGAAGAAAATTTATGCACATCTACATGTGTGGGGGGAATCGAACTCAGGTCTCCTACAACAAATGTATGTTTATGTTTTCCAATAGATTGTTAGCCTGTGCCTTAGTTTTTCAATGTAAATAAATTGCATTTATTCTGATTTTTTTATTTTTTTTAATAAATGAATAATAATAAACTAAATGGAGCAAAAATGGGGTGTATATAGCTACACCTCTTTGTGGTAAAGTTTGAGGAAAACTTTACCACAAAGACTTAAGAGACAAGCCATTTTTGCTTAAAAAAGCTTTAATTGTGCTTTAATAAGCTAACTATTTGAAAACTTAAATAAAGGATTTGGTCTTTCAATCTTAAAAATAGAGATAGCGCTTCTTATGAGCAAGCAATCCATTTACTTTAACTTAGAATAACGTTCTAAAGAGCAGGTGATCTATTTACTTTAACTTAGGATAGCGCTCTAATGAGCAAATGATCGTAAAACTAGACAACACTTTGATGAGCAAGTGATCTATTTACTTTAACTCAAGATAACGCTCTAATGAATAGCTGTAAACACCCCATTTTTGCCCTAGGAATGAATAATAATTGATAATAATCAATTTTTAATTTTTTTCAATTTTTTTTCAATTTTTCTCTAATTTAGCTTAAATAATAAAAATATTCAAAAAAATAAAAATAAATAGGAAAACACATCAATTTTGAAAAATGATTTCAGAAATGGCAATAATAAATAATAAATAATTTTTACAAATTTTTGAAATTTCAAAAAATACAAAAAAATAAAAAAAAATCGCATTGCATATATGCAATTTGCGAAATTAGAAAAATCAGGAAAGTGAGCTAGCCCAGCTGGTCCGGACCACGGGCTAAGGCGCGCGTAGGGGGGCTCAGTCGCAGGTTCGAATCGCGGGGGGAAGCAGTTTCCGCGTTTCGCATTTTTCTTACTTATCCAGGACACGTGGCAGCATCCGATTGGCTGGAGGAAATGCACGCGCCGGGCGCGTGATCGTCTTCTACCTCGGGCCCGAGATCGCCGGCAGAAGAAAAATTCGCATTTTAGCCGTTTCGATTAGATTTTTTGCACAAATCCAACAGATCTTCAATAGAAATAAGATAAACATTATCTAATTGGAATCAAATCGCAACAAATCGATGGATTTACACAAATCGAAGTTGGTTTTTTTAACTAAAAATCCGATTAGCTTCAATCAGAGGAAATCTGAGCTTATCCAGCTCGATTTCAAACACCTATAAATAGAGGAGTGGGGGAAGCCAAAACACGGATTAGAATTGAGAGAAAGTGAGAAAAGAGAGCAAATCGGAGAGCACCGGAGGAGAACCAAAATCGCGATCACCGATCGGAGTTAAACCACCACCAGGAGACGATCTGAGAGCAAACCACCACCACCATTGGATTCAGCACCCTCAAGAAGCTAGGATTCAACACCTCACCCATTGAAAAAGACCGTCGAAACGCCGTGAACGAGCCCTCTCTACCGCCGTGTCCGACCGATCCGACCCGACCCGCGTACCAACCCGGATCCAGGTAAGTCGAATTTTTTGAATTTTTTATTTTTTTTTTTCGAATTTTGTTTAGTTATTTTACTTGTATTTATTTGATTTATTATTTATTATTTATTATTTATTTGTTGGTTATTTATTTAGTTATTTATTTATGCTTTATGTTTTATTTCCATAAGTAGGAAAATGTAGAAATTAGGTTTTTTTAGGATTTAATAATGTAGAAAAAAGAAAAATAAATAAATAAATAAAAAGAAAAATAAATGATGATAAAAATGTGGAAAAACAATAAAAATATTAGGGAAATAATAATAAAACTTTAGATTTCAAAAATAGGATAAATAATAGCTTAACATAAAATTCTTAACAAAAATTCACAAAAATTATGCAAAATTTAATAAAAATAATAAAAATAATAATAATAAAAATGATAAAAAAAAAACTACAAAAACCATGAAAACTCATAAAAATTATAAAAAAAAATTGTAGAAGAATAAGGAAAAATCGAAAAGAAATAAAAATCATAAAAAAATTACAAAACATAAAAAAATAATAAAAAATTCAAAAGAATCATAAAAATGAGTTTTAGCACTTAGAAAAATCATTTTCCTCAAATAAATCCAAAATTGATGTTTTCCCCTAAAAATCATTTTCAAAAATCAGATTAAAGCTTAGGCTTATATTTTTTTAGAAAAAAAATCCCAAAAATGGTAAAAACATAAATCGAAAGAGATTTCAAAACTAAAATTCACAAACACATTTAAGGTTTTCAGAAAAGCGAACTACGGCTTGTTTGATCCTAGATAGCAGGTACGTAGGCAACCATTCGGGTCAACCCATAAAATGAAATAAAAAATCATTTTCTTGAAATAATTCAAAAACATAACAAAAAGTAACAGAAACACAATAAAACACATTTCTAAATAGGAACAATTTTAGGAGATTAGGTGGTAACCATAAGGTTTTAATAGGTTAGCCTACGGACTTAGAAACTCTGGTTTTCCCTTTTCCTCTTTTCAAAAATGAGAAGAGGAAATAACGACGACTAGTGGTCCAAATTAAGACTAACCCACTCCTTTAGTCTTAATTCAATATTTCCCAACAACAGTTGGGTGGCGACTCCAAAAATCAAACGAAATTCCTAACTCAAGTCGAGGATCTACATTAGATGAGCATAGGGTCTAGTCTAGATTGGATTAGGAATGGGAATGCAAAAAATTAGACTCGACAGGATGGTGACTCCACTGGGGACGCATGCCAGTAGGCTAGCCACCTGAATCTCTTCGAATTGTTCTCTTTAAGAAATGTGTTTCAATCATTATTCTGCTACTAACGTTTCAGGGATTAGTTAGATTTTCAGTTTTTGTGGGGGTTTGCATGCATAATGTTTGTGTGAATAGATGCGGTCGAACCCAGACCGTCCTAGAAACCTAAGACGGGGAGCTATTGCGTAGGTTTCCGGCGAAGTGAGTTGATTCACCATTCGGGACCGATTACGCTACCCCACCCAATGCTTCGATATGGCCTGAGATCCATTTCTCCGAGAATGCAAGAGGCCATAGAGCTCGGGAACCAGTTAGAACCAACCTGCTTGCATACATAGCATCACAGGGTTAACAATTGGTGATAATGTAATGGTTTGTTATTTTGTTCATGGAGTTCAAATTTATTTCCCTGTAATGCTTTCATGGTTCTGTTTGTAATTAGGCAATTTCTTATTGTAATAGATGGCTAGCACTACAGTCGACCGCCTCCTCCGCAAAGAAATTCGGGTGTACAAACCTTTGGACCCAAAGTTGGTACTGGACCATTGGTTTACCTTGTACAACCCAGAGGAGCAAGCCTTCATCCAGCAAAAGATCGGCTCTATCCTCTCACTGACAAAGATAGAGATGAATTTGCCTTTAGTTCGGGCCATGCTCCAATTATGGGAAATCAAGCCCGCTACTTTCTTTATCGGGCCGCATGAGATCACCCCTACCCTGGAGGAGTACACCCAGTTACTACAGGCTCCAGTACTGACTGATCAAATCTACGCACTAGACCTTGAGGCCAGGCCAGCCGATACCTTCAACAGATTATTAGGCATCCGTAAGACAGCGGTCAACAAAGCCCTGGCAGACTGTAATGGATATTGCATACGTATGGATGATTTAGAAGCCTGGTTCATCGCCCGAGAGGACAATGGGGACAGGAAGGACATACTGTGTGGGGACCCCAAAACTTACAGACAGAGAAGGGTGAATGCTTTCATCTTGACAACCTTCGCCACCATACTGTTCCCCACCGGGACCTTCTATATTCACTACCGGGTTACAGAGCTGGTGACCCAATTTCTGGAGGGAAGATCTTACATTCCGGCTCTACTGGCTGAACAGATCCGGAACTTGAATTCCCTCAAGAAGAAAGGTCATGGGATCCTTCGCTCAAGCCTCAACCTTCTGCTGATATGGTTTGTAAGCCATCTTAAGTGCTTCGGGCTGAACATGGTTCGAAAAACCTTAGCCCAGCAGGTGGATCTCGTAGACTCATGTATAGAAAAGGTGAAGCTACCTGACGACCTTACCAGCCACAGTTGGGTAGAGGTACTTAGAAGTTTCGGTGCTGAAGATATTCTATGGACAGCCAGGTGGAGCTGTTGTGACAAAATCATCTTGACCTGCAGAAACTTCCAAGCAGTACCTTTAATCGGAATCAACGGATGTATTGGATATCACCCCAACTCAGTGGTCCGCCAGTTTGGTACCATCCAAGATATAGTTTATCGGCCCTCGCTGGAAGCAGTCACCTTTGAGTACCAAGATCCAAACCTGTTGGTAGCCAAGAAGTTTACTAAGCTGGCAGAAGTTAAAGCACTTTAGGAAGCCAGAATTGAAAGCCCGAATGTGGACCTCGGGGAATTAGATGGTGAAGTGGGAAAACACCGAGCTACCAAAGAGTTTGTAATCCGCCAGCTATACCAGACAGGGGAAAGAGCATACCGGGTTCCAGACGTCACCCAACCAAGACCAAACAAGATCAATCCAGAGACAAAAGTATACCTAGAACAGGTCAAGGCCCGAATGGAAGTATACTTTGAAGTTGCAGATCATAAGAAAGACATCTGGAAGGGACGTTTTAAAGAATCCGACCAAAGGAACAAGGCCTTGGAAGCACAATTGGAGAAGACCCAAGCAAAGTCAAAGAATTAGAGGCTGTCATCAATGGGAAGTCTGAGCCTCCACAACAGAAGACTAAAAGAGCTAAGAAATAGATCATTATTTGTAATCTTTATTTTGATTATCGAACTCCAAATTTTTCAATATTAATAAAAGTAAAGTTTCAATATTACATTGTCAATTGTCAACCCTTTTATTTTTAGCATCCGCGTGACACATGCATATCATTTTGCATACATCACACTAAAATATAAAACAAAATGCGTGCCCAGGTATCAAGATAGCTCCCAAGCAACCGAATCCTCTCAGAAGTCCAATTTTCACACGTTCAAGAACAAAAATGGCTAACAGCAGCAACAACCGCAACAACACCAATGCTGAAGCTGCCTCGGACTCCAGGATCATGTCCCTAGAACAAACGGTCCAACAATTGGCTGCCCAGGTTCACCTCTTAACTGAAAGCATCGGCCTCCTGCGCAACACTCAGCCAACCTAGGAAGAATATTCAAGGGCTAGAAAGGGGAAGGCAGTGGAGGGACAGCCTCTGGAATATGAAGAGATCAATTCCCACCTTAACCCGGCCTTTGAATATGAGCCAAAGGTCAACCAGAGGCCGACCTCCGATGACCTAAAAAGGGAAATGGAAGAGAGGCAGAAGGAGATGGAGAAGCGACTCTTCCAGTAGCTCCATGACAAGATGAAAACAATTGAGGGCCCTGATGGTTTTAAACAAGCCAGAATCACCAATCTGCCATCATACAGGGAAGAGGTATACCCTGAGAAGTTCAAGACCCCAAAGTTCGAAAAGTATGATGGGACCGGCTGCCCCAAAATGCATACCAAGCTATAAGCCCGGAAAATGAGCAAGTATGCTCAATACGACCAGCTCATGCTCCAGACATTCCAAGACAACCTCACAGGCCCTGCACTGGTCTGGTATGCCCACCTGGACTTCAACATTGTCAACACCTGGGAGAAGCTAGCCCGGGCGTTTTATGACCAATATAAGTTCAATATTGAAGTCGCCCCATCTGTAATCGACCTGGGGAGTCTCCGAAAAAGGCATGCTAAGCCATTTAAGGAGTATGCTCAGCGCTGGAGAGCCTAGGCCGCCAGGGTAGTAATCCCGATATTTGAGAAGGAATTGACATCCATATTTGTCAATACCCTGGACAAGACCTACTTTTCACACCTGGTAGGCCAGACCTCATCCAGTTTTGCAGAGGTAGTGGCTGCGGGATGCAGGATTGAGAATGCCATCACCACCGACAGACTCCAAACAATGGAGCCTCCTAAGGTCACACCGACACAAAGACCTTTAGGAGGAAACAGAGCAAAAGAGTCCACTGTCAGCATGGTCCACTCCGGTAAGGCAGAAAAATCTAGGACTCGTGTGACATTCCAAACCACGAGTACCCCAGCCCAACAACCCATGACAGGTCACGCCCAGGCCGCCAGGGCCCCAAGGCAGTTCACTTCAATCCCCATACCGCTCAATCAGGTCTTCGCTCGGTTGAGGGCAGACAAATTGATTAGTTTCGAGCTCCCCAATGACCGGTATAGGCCTAAGAATTTCGACTCAAGCCTCAAGTGTGACTACCATATGGGACAAGAGGGGCATTCTACGGATAGGTGCTGGAGGCTCCGGCACAAAATCCAAGACTTAATTGATGCAGGAATCATACAGCTGGATTTCGTGAACGCCTCAGCACCCAATGTCAACACCAATCCACTGCCCAATCACAAGCCCACCATTAATATGATCACATCTGAAGAGTTGACTCCCAAAGAAGCCCCTAAGCAGAATACGACGAAGCAGCGGAAGAAGCAATCCCATCAAGCTCCAGAAGAAGCATCAAAGGCACACATTAAAAATAGGTGGTTAGCTGGAGACCCAACGGTCGGCACTTTGGGAGAATCACACGGGAGATTTCAGTATTTGGTAAATTATTCTTATACCCCGACTGAGCAGGGGCCGCCTAGTGGATGGGGACCAGAATTTGAGAAAGAAGACAACCCGTCAAAGGAAGAGAGGAAGACTATCAACATGATCAACTCTCATCAGAAGCCTAGGGTTATACAGTGCTACGAGGGACAATCAGCTGAGGTACAAATCCCAAGAAAAAGATATGTATTCAATGTCCCGATAGCGACAGAGAATTACAAGCCTGCACCGTTCGACTATCGGGCCCTCGAACAAGAATGGCCTCCTATGGTGGGAGGCATCACCCGCTCTGGGAGGTTATACGATCCAAAGTATAAAGGCCCGACTGAAGAACCCAATATGGAGAAAGGAGAAGAAGGGGAAGGGGAACTCGCTGCATTTACAAAGATGGTCAAGGCGAGTGAATACAAGATCATGGAACAATTAAATAAAGTTCCAGCACAGATATCACTCATGGGCCTTCTCACAACATCCGAGCCCCACAAGGAAGCACTCTTTAAAGTGCTAAAACAGATTCAGGTCCCAGAGGGCATCGCTAAAGACAAAATAGGTCACGTGGCAGACTCCATCTTTACAATGGACCAGATATCTTTCTCTCCGGAAGAGCTAGGAGAGGAGGGAGACTAACACACCAAACCATTATTCATAGTGGTCAGGTGCAATGACACCATTGTCTCCCGGGTACTCATCGACAACGGATCATCCCTCAACGTTTGCCCATTGGCAACGCTCGACTTGGTGGGGGTCGATCCAAGCAATATAAAACCTAGCTCCACGGTGGTCAGAGCTTTTGACGGATCGAAAAGAGACATAGTGGGGGAAGTGAACCTACCAGTAGAAACTGGTTCGCAAGTATTCAACATCGCTTTCCAGGTCCTCGACATCCCAAGGTCTTTCAACTTGCTTTTGGGACGACCTTGGATACATGCTGCTGGAGCCATCCCCTCTAGTCTCCACCAAAGGGTCAAGTTCATTGCAAGCGGGCAGATAGTCATAGTGTTGGGCGAACAGGATTACGCCATATACAAAGAAACTGCCATACCTTATATTGGGGAAGAAGGTTCAGAAGACCTGGGGCTGCAGATTTTCAATGAAGTGAACATGGTGACCAGCAAGGAGGGCCATCAATTTAAAGAGGGGCAGCACGGGACGTTTAGACTGGGGTACATCCCTACGGCCGCAAAAGAAGCGCAAGCAAGAGCTGTCAAAGGCAGAATGAAGGGGAAGCCGACCGACACTCAGATGTGCATCCCACCTCTCCAACAATCTTTCGGAAAGGCAAACATTATTCAAGAGCTTCGAATAAACGAAGAGGATGACAGCAAAGGGAAGTCAATCCCCCGCACGTCCAACCCGCATCCAGCTCTGAACAGTTGGTTTTGTTATCCTATCGGTAGCACTAGGTTAGCTCGAAAGTAGAGAAAAATTATTAAGCAAATTTTATTAAGACTCTTTATCAAATTCAATTACAGTTTGTTTTCTTCTTATATATATGCTTTCACTTTTATGTTATTCAAATCTCCTACCATCGAACATTAGAGATATTTCGCGCGGGTAGAAAGTAAAAACGCTGATATCGTTTCCAACGCTGCTGGGTCAGTTGTTGAAGGCGATATCCTAGACCACGAAATAATACAAGAAAATTGGCAAAAACATGAACAAAGCGGAATTTCGATCGACGAGCCTGTGGAGACAGTAAATCTATGAAGCATGGAAAACCCTAAGAACCTCAAAATCGGGACCAATTTGAGTGTCAAGCAAAAATGTGAGATAACCGAGCTATTAACGGAATATGCAGATGTGTTTGCCTAGTCATATGGTGACATGCCAGGGCTAGACCAATCGATAGTGGTTCATAAGCTTCCCACAAGGGAAGATGTCAAACCTAAAAAATAAAAACTGAGAAGATTTAGGCCTGACACCTTGCTAAAGATTAAGGAAGAAGTCAAGAAACTGCTAGAAGTAGGGTTCATTGAAGTATCCGACTACCCAGAATGGGTAGCAAATATAGTCCCCGTTATGAAAAAGAACGGAAAAGTACGCGTATGCGTAGACTTCCGGGACTTAAACCAAGCTACGCCAAAGGATAACTTCCCCCTACCTCACATTGATGTTCTAGTAGACAACACTACGGGAAACCATCTTTTCTCATTCATGGATGGTTTCTCAGGATATAATCAAATAAAAATGGCTGAAGAAGACAAAACCAAAACGACTTTCATCACAACGTGGGGAACTTTCTATTACAAAGTCATGCCCTTCGGTTTAAAAAACGCCGGGGCAACGTATAATAGAACCATGGTCGCAATACTTCACGACATGATGCATCAAGAGGTTGAAGTATATGTCGACGACATGATAGCCAAATCCAAAGAAGGAGAAAGCCATACGGATATCCTGAGGAAATTTTTTAAACGACTGAGAAAATTTCAGCTCAAGTTAAACCCAGAGAAATGCACTTTCGGGGTCACAACGGGGAAATTGTTAGGGTTTGTCATAAGCCAGGAAGGCATTAAAATTGACCCTGATAAGGTAAAGTCTATATTAGAGTTACCTTCCCCACGCTCCGTTAAAGAAGTGAGAAGCTTGCTGAGAAGATTAAATTATATAGCTCGTTTTATCTCACAGCTCACCGACAAATGCCAGCCATTATTCCATCTGTTGAAGAAGAACGCCACAATAGAATGGGACGACGAATGCGAAGAGGCATTCAAGACAATCAAAGACTATCTTATAAAACCTCCAGTCTTAATAGTCCCGAAGCAAGGAAAGCCCTTATTCTTATACCTCACTATACTCCCTAAATCCATGGGATGTGTGCTGGGGCAGAAAGATGACGAGGGAAGGGAACGTTCCATATATTATCTGAGCAAGAAGTTCACAGATGGGGAATAGAGGTACTCAGAGGTGGAGAAGACTTGTTGTGCTTTAATCTGGGTCATGCATCAACTAAGGCAATACACCCTTTACTACCATATTGAGCTGCTGACAAAGCATGATCCCTTGAAATACTTGGCAGAGAAACTAGCTTTGATAGGGAGAATCTCTAAATGGCAAATGCTTCTATCCGAGTTTGACACCACATACATAAATCAGAACTCGATGAAAGGGCAAGCCTTAGCCGACCAATTAGTAGAACACCCGGTCGAGACAGATTCCCAAGAACTACAAGCCCAATTCCCGGACGAAAATATATTAACAGTGGAAGATATACCGGTAGAGGACTTTGGGATAGAGTAGAACCCGAAATGAAAATTGTTTTTCGATGGAGCCGCCAACGTATTCGGTTGTGGGGTTGGGGCAGTATTGATATCCCCAGATAGCACTCAATTCCCTGCAGCAATGAGACTTACATTTCCCTATACCAATAATATCGCAGAATATGAAGCATGCATTCTTGGCCTCAAAATGGCCTGCCAAATGGAAATCCGCGAATTAGAAATATACAGGGACTCGTCGCTCATCATACTACAGACAAGAGAGGAATACAAGACTAAAGACCCCAAACTGGTACCGTATCATCAACACTTGACAGAGCTAATCGAAGAATTCAAGGCAATCACTTTCACATACATCCCGAGAACTCAGAATCAATTTGCAAATGCATTAGCCACACTAGCATCTATGATCCAGATAACAGGGAGAGCCGAAGTTTAATCGATGAAAATAGACATCGAAAGTCGGCCCACCTACTGTTTAACCATTGAAAAAATGCAAGATGACAAGCCCTAGTATCACGACATCAAGACCTTCCTCCAAGAAAGTAAATACCCTGAAATGGCTAGCAAGAATGACCAAAAAACACTCAGGAGGTTAGCAAGCCATTTCCTATTAAGTGGATCTATACTCTACAAAAGATCATCTGATACCACCTTGTTGAGATGTGTGAAAAAAAATGAAGCATGCGAACTAATGAAGGAAGTACATGAGGGAGTACGTGGACCCCATATGAATGGCTACATGTTGGCCCGAAAAATCATGAGGTTAGGATATTATTGGTTGACCATGGAATCAGATTGCATAAAATATGTCAAGCACTGTCATATGTGTCAAGTCTACGCAAACCGGATAAATGCTCCGCCCAACGAGCTACACTTGTTATCAGCACAATGGCCTTTCTCCATGTGGGGAATCGACATAATAGGCCCGATCACTCCAACAGCATCTAACGGCCATAGATTCATACTAGTAGCGATTGATTATTTCACCAAATGGGTAGAAGCGTCATCATATACCAATGTTACAAAGGGGGTAATAATCCGCTTCTTAAAAAGGGACATAATAGCTCGATATGGAGTTCTTGAGTCCATCATCACCGACAACGGTACCAATCTCAACAACAAAATCGATGACAGGTTTATGTCAACAATTCCACATAAACCACAGAAATTCAACTCCCTACCGACCTCAAATGAACGGGGCAGTAGAAGCAGCTAATAAAAATATCAAAAAGATCATCGAGAAAATGACAACAACTTACAAAGATTGGCATGAAATGTTACCATTTGCTCTCATGGCTTATAGGAATTCAATAAGAACATCCACGGGATCTACCCCTTACTCATTGGTATATGGTACAGAAGCAGTGCTACCAGTTGAAGTTGAAATACCATCATTCAGAATCCTGTCGGAAACTCAGCTAACTGAATCAGATAGGGTAAGGAAGAAGCTTGATCAGCTGAATCTGATTGATGAAAGAAGGCTTACCGCACTATGTCATGGCCAGTGTTACCAACAAAGAATGGCCCGAGCATTTAACAAGAATATGAGACCTCGATACTTCAAAGAGGGGGATCTGGTACTAAGGAAGGTTCTCCCAAATGCCCAAGACTCCAGGGGGAAATTTACCCCAAACTATGAAGGCCCTTATGTGGTAAAAAAGGTTCTGTCAAGAGGTGCTTTGATACTAACTCAAATGGATGGTCCGGAATTGAGAGACCCCATTAACACAGATGCTGTAAAGATGTACTATCCTTAGGCAAAGGAATCGAAATTTTGCCAATGTTTATGAAAGCCAACATTCGATACAAATTTCGTTGAGTCGAGTTTTTACTTTTTACAAACAAAGTTAATATTCCTGAATGGTCGATAATCCAAATCAGCTCTCATCACAACAAATACTCCTAAACACATTACCCACCACTTCACCAATGAAAGATAAACACTAAAATGATAATGAATCTTAATATAGTTTATGATATAATTCTATCTACTTTTGAGCATTATAACATAGTGCATTAGTAGAGTAACATTACCGTCAAAAGAGCCATGTGCATAAAGAAAGGAAGCACATCAAGATTTTCAACCCCGAGTCAAGAAAAGAAGAAGAGAAGCAAAAACAAACTAGCACGAAGGTTCGGTTGTTTGGTGGCTATCCACGATAAACTAACAAGCATATTAAAATAAATAACTATCATCATATCATGAAAGGCATCACATCATTTAGCTCAGTCAGTAGAAAGCATATTCAGAAGCATAAGATGAGTCAGCCCATAGTTGGGCACTTGTCTAAACATTCCTTTTAATAGGGTAGTCAGCCCAAAAAAAAGGGGGCACTTCCCTAGGTCTTTTCTAAGGTCAGCCTATAAAGGCACCTTTTTTAGATATCATTTTTATCTTAGGTTAGTCAGCTCAAGATAGGCACTTTCCTAAACATCCTCTCTAAGGTTAGCTCATAGGGGGCACCTTTTTGAGATATCATTCTTATCTTAGGTCAGTCAGCCCAAGATGGGCACTTTCCTAAGAAGTTGTTCTCAAGGTCAGCTCATAAGGGCACTTTTTGAGACAACTCTATCCTAGGTTAGTCAGCCCAAGATGGCACTTTCCTAAAAATCTGTTCTCAAGGTCAGCTCATAAGGGCACTTTTTGAGACAGTTCAATCATTTTTATCATAGGTTAGTTAGCTCAAGATGGGCACTTTCCTAAAAATCTGTTCTCAAGGTCAGCTCATAAGGGCACTTTTTGAGACAGTTCAATCAATTTTATCATAGGTTAGTCAGCCCAAGAGGAGCACTTTCCTAAAAATCTGTTCTCAAGGTCAGCTCATAAGGGCACTTTTTAAGACAATTCAATCAATTTTATCATAGGTTAGTCAGCCCAAGATGGGCACTTTCCTAAAAATCTGTTCTCAAGGTCAGCTCATAAGGGTACTTTTTGAGATACTCTACCATAGGTTAGTCAGCCCAAGATGGGCACTTTCCTAAAAATCTATCTTAAGGTTAGTCAGCCCATGAGGGGGACTTTCCTAGATTCTCCCGATTAGTTAGCTCTTGGGGCACTTTTCGGAAATATTCTTCCAAACGGTTGCTAGTCTGATAAGACGCTTCCTATCATCATTTCTTCCACACAATGCTTGAGGTGTTTCCTATTGCCAATTAGTCAGCCCATAAAGCACTGTTTGGGGAGGGAACATTACTCTAAATTGTTAGGACCATCTTAAATCGTGGGATTATTAGCTCTTGGAGCATTTTCCTACCAAAACAAATTCCAGATAATTAGCCAAATCAAGGCGTTATCTATTTAAGAGGCCAAAAATGGCGTCTTTCTTGTCTTTGTAGTTAAGTTTTTCAAACTTTACTACAAAGAGGGGCAGTTGTAAACACCTCATTTTTGCCCTGGGAATGAATAATAATTGATAATAATCAATTTTTAATTTTTTCCAATTTTTTTTCATTTTTTCTCTAATTTAGCTTAAATAATAAAAATATTCAAAAAAATAAAAATAAATAGGAAAACACATTAATTTTGAAAAATGATTTCAGAAATGGCAATAATAAATAATAAATAATTTTTACAAATTTTTGAAATTTAAAAAAATACAAAAAAATAAAAAAATCGCATTGCATATATGCAATTTGCGAAATTAGAAAAATCAAGAAAGTGGGCTAGCCCAGCTGGTCCAGACCACGGGCTAAGGCGCGCGCAAGGGGGCTTGGTCGCAGGTTCGAATCGCGGGGGAAGCAGTTTCCGCGTTTCGCATTTTTCTTACTTATCCAGGACACGTGGCAGCATCCGATTGGCTAGAGGAAACGCACGCACCGAGCACGTGATCGTCTTCTACCTCGGGCCCGAGATCGCCGGCGGAAGAAAAATTCGCATTTTGGCCTTTTCGATTAGATTTTTTGCACAAATCCAATAGATCTTCAACAGAAATAAGATAAACATTATCTAATTGGAATCAAATCGCAACAAATCGATGGATTTACACAAATCAGAGTTGGTTTTTTTAACCGAAAATCCGATTATCTTCAATCAGAGGAAATCCAAGCTTATCCAGCTCAATTTCAAACACCTATAAATAGAGGAGGAGTGGGGGAAGCCAAAACACGGATCAGAATTGAGAGAAAGTGAGAAAAGAGAGCAAATCGGAGAGCACCGGAGGAGAACCAAAGTCGCAATCACCGACCGGAGTTGAACCACCACCAAGAGACGATTTGGGAGCAAACCACTGCCACCATTGGATTCAGCACCCTCAAGAAGCTAGGATACGACACCTCACCCGTTGCAAAAGACCGCTCGAACGCCGTGAATGAGCCCTCTCTGCCGCTGTGTCCGACCGATCCGACCCGACCAACCCGACCCACGCACCGACCCGGATCCAGGTAAGTCGAATTTTCCGGATTTTTTTATTTATTTTTTTGAATTTTGTTTAGTTATTTTACTTGTATTTATTTGATTTATTATTTATTATTTATTTGTTGGTTATTTATTTAGTTATTTATTTATGCTTTATGTTTTATTTCCATAAGTAGGAAAATGTAGAAATTAGGTTTTTTTAGGATTTAATAATGTAGAAAAAAGAAATAAATAAATAAATAAATAAAAAGAAAAATAAATGATAATAAAAAAGTGGAAAAACAATAAAAATATTAGGGAAATAATAATAAAACTTTAGATTTCAAAAATAGGATAAATAATAGCTTAGCATAAAGTTCTTAACAAAAATTCACAAAAATTATGCAAAATTTAATAAAAATCATTAAAAAATAATAATAATAATAAATGATAAAAAAAACTACAAAAACCATGAAAACTCATAAAAATTATAAAAAAAATTGTAGAAGAATAAGGAAAAATCGAAAAGAAATAAAAATCATTAAAAAATTACAAAACATAAAAAAATAATAAAAAATTCAAAAGAATCATAAAAATGAGTTTTAGCACTTAGAAAAATCATTTTCCTCAAATAAATCCAAAATTGATGTTTTCCCCTAAAAATCATTTTCAAAAATCAGATTAAAGCTTAGGCTTAGATTTTTTTAGAAAAAAAATCCCAAAAATGGTAAAAACATAAATCGAAAGAGATTTCAAAACTAAAATTCACAAACACATTTAAGGTTTTCAGAAAAGCGAACTACGACTTGTTTGATCCTATATAGCAGGTACGTAGGCACCCATTCGGGTCAACCCATAAAATGAAATAAAAAATCATTTTCTTGAAATAATTCAAAAACATAACAAAAAGTAACAGAAACACAATAAAACACATTTCTAAATAGGAACAATTTTAGGAGATTAGGTGGTAACCGTAAGGTTTTAATAGGTTAGCCTCCGGACTTAGAAACTCTGGTTTTCCCTTTTCTTCTTTTCAAAAACAAGAAGAGGAAATAACGACGACTAGTGGTCCAAATTAAGACTAACCCGCTACTTTAGTCTTAATTCAATATTTCCCAACAACAGTTGGGTGGCGACTCAAAAAATCAAACGAAATTCCTAACTCAAGTCGAGGATCTACATTAGATGAGCATAGGGTCTAATCTAGATCAGATTAGGAATGGGAATGCAAAAAATTAGACTCGACAATAGGCAATCCTAAAATTAGATAGTGCTCTAATGAGCAAGCAATCCTAATATTGGATAGCGCTCTAATAAGTAGGCGATCCATTTACTTTAACTTAGGATGGCACTTTAATGAGTAGGCAATCTAGGTACTTCAACCTAGGATAGCGCTCTAAAGAGTAGGCAATCCATTTACTTTAAACCAAGATAGCATTTTAATGAGCAGGCAATCCTAAAATTGAATAGTGCTCTAATGAGCAAGTGATCCATTTACTTTAACTTAGGATAGCACTCTAAAGAGCAAGTGACCCATTTACTTTAACTTAAGATAGCACTCTAATGAGCAAGCGATCCTAAAATTGGATAACGCTCTAATAAGTAAGCAATCCATTTACTTTAACTTAGGATAGTGCTCTAATAGGTAGGCGATCTTAAAATTAGACAACACTCTAATAAGCAAGCAATCCATAGGGATTATGAAAAAAAAAAGATCTTAAAGAATTAGAATGAAACTGACATTAAAGATAAAAGTCTCATTGATTTGGAATGGATTAAATGACCAGGGTCATTAAGGAAAAAATGAGATGAAGACTTTCGACTTGGATAAAACTTAACTATTATGGATAACAAGCTAGAGTGAACAAAATTGGCCCTAAGGCAAATAAATTGACTTTGACTTAAACATGAATTGACTATTGGAGATAACATGCTAAAAAGATTAAACATGGTCTTTGAGAGCTTTCCAAATTCAAACAACAATCTTATGATTTAAAAAAAAAATTACTAATAGATATAGATTCTTTATAGATTCCCCAGCACTCTTACTAAGCAATAATCTTTTTCCACTTACCTATAATAGTTGGTTCTATCTAGGGACCATTTCTTTAGGGGATTTCTTCCTCTTTAAGGGATCTCATTCTTTAGGGGCTTTGATCTCTTCTTTAGAAGCTTTGAGCTCCTTTATTGGAATATTGATCTTCAAACTTAGAAGAATGACTTTTATTCCACTGAGAACGGCTTCAATCATCTTGCTGTTTGAAAATAGATATCTCACTAATGATTAATTTAGTCTAAGAGGAATTTACTTACCTTTTCTCAATCTGTATCTCACTCTTAACTCCAATTCCAAAAATTATAGTTTATCTTGTAAATGATATGCTTAAATTAATCTACTAGGTCTTTTTCATATTTGTAATGGAACATAGGCTTTTGGTCTCAAAAAGATGTTAATGAAAGGCCTATTTTTAAACGGATAATCATTATTTTCGATCTAGGTTTACAATTTAAGAGCTTTAAGAAAAACCAGAAGTGTACTTACCTCAATTTCAAAAACAACTTTTATCTAAGATGAAATATTTATTCTAATCTAAAACCCTTTAAGGAGGAGTGGTGTTATGGTTGGACAGTCGTTTAGAATTATAACTAATAGGAATCATATACCTACAGGACCTATCAAAGCAAGAGCTAAAAGATTACAAAATTTAGTAATAAGGGTCCTCTCTGAACAATTAAACCCCGAGGATGTTTGTTTAGTATCTTCTTTCTCATTATATAATTGTTGTGCATTCTAGCAGGTACATTTATTGATTTTACAAGAAGGCGAGTAAAATTCACTAAAGATCAATTGTAGGTCATTCATGGACGTACATCAACCGGTCCAACAATTGTTTCATGGAAGTAAAGAACCGGCCATTTTGGAGGGTTTATTTGTCATTGTCCTTTGTTGCTAAAAACCAGTCATTTGTGGGTTTTACTTGTAGTTTTGTTTTGTTGATTTTTCCCTAATTAGAGCAAGTATAAATACTTGCTAAGTAGGTTTTAGAAGGGACTTTTGGATAAACACATTCCAGCTACCTCTTTTATGTGAAAGGTGTGATACTTTTTCACAAAATACTCTTATCAATTCTTTCATAAGATTGTGGTGAGTGGACTTGGATTTATTGTGAGTGATATCAACAAATTACAAGTTGATCCTAATTTCAACTAGTGCGTAATATCTGGTAAGGAATTAGTTACTTTATGTTGCTCTTGATTCATGCCAATTAGGGTTCAATTTTCAAGCTTAGATTCATGCCATTTGTTTTGGAAATTGGAATCAATTGTGTTGTTTATTTGATTGGTTTTGGAATTCCAATTGAGTTCATTTTAATTGCGTATTTAATTAAAGTGGTTTTTGCAATTAGGATTCACGTGGAAGTGGAATCACACCATTTTATGATTTATGTTTAGCTGATTATCCAATTAGTTTTTGTGTAATTTTAATTGGATACTAGGCACATTATAATTTTTGGTATCAGAGCACATCAATAACTCTTAGAAGCTTATGGCCTTTTTAGGCTCACTCTTAATTATGTATGGGCCTTAGTCCTCTTCTCTCTCTCTCTCTCTCTCTCTCTCTCTCTCTCTCTCTCTCTCTCTAGGTCATAAGAGGTGCTTGTAGGTTTTTCTTAATCTCTAAGGAAATAAATTATTAACAACAATTGACGTGACTAGGGCAAGTACAAATTAGTTAATCCTTTTCTCCTAACCGATGGCCCGACTGCCCCATTGTAAGGGTTTTTAAAAAGGCTTAATTGGGCAAACAATGGATAATTGTGTTTAGGATAAAGAAATAAATGCCTAACATCATTTTGAATTACGTATTAAATTCAAGATGAACCGCCTTTAAGGAATGAGTCTAAAAAACTTACAATGATGACACTCAACTTCTCAAGTGCTTTAAGGTTGGTGTTCGAGATGTGATTTGCCTCTTTTCATCCTAAACTTTTCAATTAGTGAGATGTCATATTTAGCTTCAATGGCTGAATGTCCTTAAAAGGTCTTGATGCCTCAAGTTGAGTATCTTAAACATCATGCCCCTAAAATTAAGAGAAATGCCAATAGAAAAATTTTATTCAAATGATTCATTTATTTCACTATTACAACTTTTATTACAACTTTAGAAAAAAATGACCCTCTTAACTTGCTAACATTTACCCTTCACTCTCCTGCCCCAAACAATATCCCTAATCATTTCAAATGATCGGTCAATTTATCATGTGATAGCGGCAAGCTTTCGACATTAGGCATTGAAGACGGTCCATTATGGCTTAGCGAATGATTGTCTTTATACATGAACCCACTAACATCTAAAAGGTCTGGTTAGATAATCTTTGAATTTATAAGGTCTTGAACCTTATTCTTCAACCTCCAACAATTTTCAAATGAGTGACCTATTTAACCTATATGATAGTCACATTGTATGTTTGGGTTATAGTTCCTTAGCATGTGCCTCAATCTTGTAATGCAAATAAATTGCATTTATTCTTTTTTTTTTAATAAATGAATAATAATAAGTTAGGGGGAGCAAAAATGAAGTGTTTACAATGATGATGATAGTAATGATTGCGTCCTAATGTATCCAAATTTCTATTTATTTTAGGATATTCTCACTAAGGAGATTACTGGTCATGGTACTAAAAGGAAAGGGTTGCATTTTATAGATGACTTCAATCATGGCATGGCAAATAATATGTATCATGGAGGAACTAAAGAAAGACTAATTTTGTTATGGCATTATCGATTAGGGCATCCATCATTTCGTTATTTGAGACATTTATTTCTAGAATTATTTGTGAACTTGAATGAGTCAAACTTAAAGTGTGAAGTTTGTATTCAAGCTAAAAGTCATTGTGTGCCTTACCCAATAAGTTTAAATAAATGTGAAACTCCTTTCTCAATTATGCACTATGATGTTTGGGGGCCTACCCCTATTTGTGTTTCCTCAAGCATTAGATGGTTTGTGACATTTGTAGATGATTGTACACGGATGACTTAGCTTTATTTGATGAAGCATAAACATAAGGTGTTTGAAATTTTCAAATCATTTCATAACATGATTAAAACACAATTCTTGGCTAAACTTAAGATTCTCTTATCTAATAATGGTGGGGAATATGATAACATATAAATGCAAGATTACTTTCGCACACATGGTTTATATCATGAAACTACTTATTCTCAAACACTACAGCAGAATGGTATTGTAGAGAGAAAGAATAGACATATCCTTGAAACAACTCGAGCACTCTTAACTGCTACTCATGTTCCTAAACAATATTGGATAGATGTTGTAGTCACCACTATTTACTTGCTAAATAGAATTTCATCACGTGTTCTGAATTTCAAAACTCCTCTTCAAGCTCTTTCTCATCATGTGACATTACCATCAATATTAATGCTTCTACCAAGAAAATTTGGTTATGTTGGACATGTTCACCTACACAAAAAGTAATGAACAAAACTTGATCCATGTGCTATCCATTATGTTTTTTTAGGCTATGCAACACATAAGAAAGGCTACCAATGTTATGATTCAAGCACCAAATGACTTTATTCAACCACGGATGTTACTTTTTAAAATCTGAAATTTTTTTCTCAATGCAATCTTCCCAATCCTCTCTTCAAGGGGAGATGATCAATGAAAAGAAAAATTAGGAAAATTGGTTATTTACTTCAAATATTGCTAATAAATCACTAGCAAAGGTTAAACCAATAACAAGGATTGCTAACCAATAGAAGGAAATCGATGATGTTGAATAGCTAATAATGGAAGCTCACACTAAACAATTCATCAAGGCAGGAAGTGAAGCTCATAAAGAACAACTTGAAGCTCATAAGGAATAAGCCCTTACCGAGACAGAAAGTGAACAGCCCCCTCTTTGTTTTTTAGAACCACAAAATGACCAATCTTTTAAGAGTATACCAAAGGTATAAACTCTGAACTCTTCTCTAGATGATTATGCAGTTGATTCTTTTGGCCACAAATTGCCATTCAGATACAATTGAGGGAAACCTCCAAATCGTTACTCACCTAATCATGGAGGAAAGAAATCAAAGTACCCAATTGCTAACCATGTCTCAACTCAAAAGTTATCTAAACCCCTTAAGTAATTTGTACACAAGCTATCTTTAGATAATGTTCCCAATACAGTGAATGAAGCAATGAATGACCCTAAATGGACACAAGTAACAGATGAAGAAATGAAGGCATTAGAGAAGAATGATACTTAGACATTGGTGTCATTACACAGAGGAAAAAAGACTGTTGGATGTAAATGGGTATTTTCTATCAAACGTGAAGTAAATGGATCCATTGAAAGATACAAAACAAGACTAGTTGCGAAAGGATACATATAAACACTTGGAGTAGATTATCAAGAAACTTTTTCGCCCGTAGCAAAATTGAATACTATGAGAGTATTGCTTTCTTTAGTTGCAAGCCTAGATTGGCCACTACATCAATTTGATGTCAAAAATGCTTTTCTTCATGGGGAACTTAAAGAAGAAGTATAAGTGGACATTCCATCAGATTTTGCTGCTTCGTCATAGGGAAAGGTAGTCTGTAAATTGTAGAAGGCATTATATGAGCTAAAACAATCGCCTAAAGCATGGCTTGGTCGATTTAGTCTTGCAATGCGAAAACATGTCTTTAAGCAAAGTAATTATGATCATACTCTCTTCTTAAAACACCAACAAGGGAAAGTAACCACTTTAATAATCTATGTTGATGATATGATAATCACAAGAGATGATGAAGAGGAAATCTCTAATCTGCAGAAGTATTTGGCAATTGAATTTGAAATGAAAAATCTTAGAGGATTGAAGTATTTTTTGGGAATTGAAGTTGCTCTATTAAAAACGTAGCATTTTTTTTTTTTTGTCATAAAGAAAATATGTGCTTGATTTGCTAGCTAAAACAAGAATGCTTTATTGTAAACCTACTGATACCCCTATAATCCAAAATCATGGTTTGGGAGAATTCTCAAATCAAACTCCTACAAACAAAGAAAGCTATCAATGTCTTGTTGGAAAGTTGATTTACTTGTCTCACACATAACTAGATATTGCATATGCAGTAAGTTTGGTAAGTTAGTTCATGCATTGCCCTAGTGAAGATCATATGAGTTTGGTGACTAAAATTCTAAGATACCTAAAGTCTTCTCTAAATAAAGGAATTTTGTTCAAAAAGAACCATCAGTTGCACATTGATGGTTATATAAACACAAATTGGGTAGGTGACATCATTGATAAAAAATCTACATCAGGATATTTCACTTTTTTGGGAGGAAATTTGATCACTTGGAGAAGTAAAAAGCAGAAGCTAGTTGCATTGTCTAGTGCAAAGGCGGAGTTTAGAAGCATGACTAAAGGACTTTGTGAACTTCTTTGGTTAAAGAGGTTGTTAGAAGAAGTTAGTTTCTCATCTAAATTAACAATAAATTTGTTATATGATAATAAAGCAACAATAGCAATTGCACACAATCCAATTCAACATGATCAAACTAAACATGTTGAAGTGTATCAACACTTCATCAAGTAGAAACTTGAGGATAAGGTAGTTCAATTTCCATTTGTCAAGTAAAAAGACCAAGTAGTGGATATACTTACAAAAGTTGTTTCTAACAAAGTATTTTACAACTCACTAGACTAGTTAGGCATTGAAGACATCTACGCACTAACTTAAAGGGGAGTGTTCTTGTGAGCTATTGATTAGAGGAATTATAGGAGCTATTCAAACTTCCTTAATTGTACGAATTCAGTAATTTTAGCCTAGATTATTGTAAAGCTAGTTAGCAGTTTTTTCTTACTAAAAATAGCTTCTTGTAAATGTTACATAATTGTACATTGTTGAATTTTAAATAAGAATTGAGAAACATTCTTTTCAAGATTTTCTTCTTTTAATAATAACAGAAACTTTACTTTTCTCTCTCTCATTTACTTCCTTTCTTGTTCTATTTCTAGTTCAACTTTGCAATCTACTTCCAAGAGTTTTTCTCATATACAATCACAACAAGTTCACAAAAGCTCGACTTCTAATCAAACTCCTAGTTGGCCTTTCCTCAATCAATCTTGTTTGTCTCACACCTTTGGTCTTGCTCCTTTATTCACATCAAATGGTTACTTCAAAAGACTTAAAATAGAAAATATAAATATCATCAGTAATAGTACCAATAATGATGTTACCAATGATAATGATTGTGATGAAAGAGTTGATGTAGTTTTGATTTGACAACATAGCTAATAATTAATTATTTGTTTTAATTTTGCATTTTATCATAGTTCAATGTTATAGTGTAATTTATTTTAGCATTAATATTTTTATTTAGTTTTTAGCAAAATGATTTATACTTAATTTTTTATACTATAATTTATATTGTAAGTAAAATTTATGCTAAATTTCTTTATTACCATTATATATTTTTAAGCTTTTTATGACTATTGCAAAGATATTTACAGTTTTTAAAACTAGTTAACGTAAAAAGCAGAATATTACTACTCTAAGTTCCAATTTTATAGTTCTTTTAGCCACTCTCGCTAGAATCCCGAGTTTTACAACCTCGCTCGCTATACATGATACGCCTGCCAGTACTATTTTTGTACATATTGTTGTGATCATTTACACCTTCAGAGACTAGGCAGCATAGTCCTTGTGACAAACTGGCACGTTCTTAGATCTCTTTGTAACATTTTCCCGTATCCACCGATGGCAATATCTAGACACTTCATGAAGCCATTCAACGCTCCCAAATCATATACTGAGCATGGCAGATTTTCGCATCCAATAAGATTAGCCTCAAGTAGTATTAGTAGAACTATACAGGACAAGCAAAAGGCGGAAAATCTCATTGCTTGTTGTCTTCCTTGACAGAGGACGCAATTTCCCTAACTCAGGCGTATTTACTCGTCCAATTTATTTACTGTTACATGTAGATGACAGAGTCAGAGTCCATATTGATTAATCATTACGTCTAAATGGACAAAGAGTCCACATGGATCAATCATTGTATGAAGATAGAAGTCAAGGTCTTGTCATCGTTTGGATACCAACGGCTGTGCACTGAAGACTTCCTTGCTGACTTTGGACGCATTTCCACGAAAAATATTGCAGATAGGACCGGATGGAAGGAAATAATGGAGCTCTTTTAGCGGAGATGCAAGCCGCTTCCATATCTTATACAAAGGACATTGTAAAAGCATGATTTCGACTTCAAATTAAAGCCACTTAATTTTTCTTTTTCCTTTTTTGGCCAGAGTCACTTATTATTAGAATCCTATTATCATTTTACAGGGTTCTGTCAATTTGCTCCTTGGAGATTATCAGCCCATCTTGGCCTTGCAATTGCATAGTAATCCTATTTCGCACCTAAACCAAGTTTTCATTCGAGCCATAATAATAACAAAACTTCATTTGAGCCATAATAATAATAATAAAACCTTTCTATTAAACTTCACATAAATCTAGAAGTGGTCAAATTCTCTTTCTTTTTTTTCTTATACTACGAATTGCGAGTTATATCTGCATTTTACACAACTTATACACAGGAATTTCATCAGACTGAAATATTAAAACACTCGTGTCATCCTATGACAACATGGTCTTAAAGTGCCAGAATTGATCAAATGACCAACAATGAGCTGCTACCTGCTTTGGAATGGTAGGTACAAGTGCCACTTTTGGTATGTTGAGCCAGTACTCTCATCTCCTTCTTATCCCATTCCTTCCCCAGCAAGGATCAGGATTGTAACCCATAAAGTAACAGCACACTGAAATCATAAAACCAACTATCAACCCAAGCCTATGTGGAAATCCAAAATTCACTATCCAATCAAAGGAATAGGATTCCGTAGAATTGACAGGCTTCTTCTCAACCTGGCATGGTGTGAACAGTTTGCTGCATAAGCCATTGTTTCCTTCAAAGCTTGAATCAGGAAAAGTTGTAAATTGACCGCCTGAAGGAATTTCCCCTTGAAGTTGATTATACGAGACATTAAATGCCGACAAAAAGTTGAGTTTGGTTAGAGACTGAGGAATCTCTCCAGATAAAAGGTTCAAGGATAGGTCCAGTATTTCCATGTTTCCCATATTTGATAAACTATCAGGAATATATCCGGTGAGGCGATTTGCTCCCAAATTCAACGCATGAAGCCTTGTTAAATTTCCAAAACCTGGCCAAATTGGACCTTGCAGTTGGTTGTAACTCAAGTCTATAGTAGGACGAAAATTCGAAATGTTGTTATACATCAAGACATTCATTCCAAGTTTATATGTCATAAGTGCCATTGTTGGCAACGGCTCTAGTGAGGCAGTCATAAATCCTGCTAGACGTGGTAGTTCAGTTAAGCTTTCAGGGATCTCTCCAGTTAAAGAATTATTGCAAAGATCTAGGTAAAATAGAAACTTGAAATTTCCATACCAAAAAGGGACTGAACCACTCAAACGATTCCACGAAAGATCCAGCAATTGTAGATCACTGCTCCTGCTTAACCAATATGGTAAGGAACCACCTAGCTGACTGTCAGCTCCTATTAGTACCTCGAGGCTTTTAAACTGAAGATTGGAGTCAGTAGGCATTTCTTCATTCACAAAGCTCTTGGAGAAAACTAGGACATTCAAATTTTTGCAGTGCTGGAGAGTGTCGAGAGCTGAAGATAGGCTACTGATACTAGTGCTTGAGATGAAGAGAATCTTTAAGGCCTGAAGGTTCCTGAAGCTACGTGGAATCTCACCTCTAAGCTTGTTGCGGCCCAGGTTTATAAATTTCAACCCACCGCAAGCAGACAAATTTGCAGGGATCTTTCCAAGGAAAGAATTGACACCAAGATTAAGAGAAGTAAGGGAAAACATTGCTGAGCAGTTGATGCTAATCGAACCATTCAGGGTATTGTTACCTAAGTTGAGTTCCAAAAGGGTTGGTGAATTCACAAGTGTTGTTGGGAGAAGACCGGAAAATGCATTTGAGTTGGCAAGGAAGTACCCGAGTCTTGAGAGGTTGCTGAAAGCATCAGGAAGTCCTCCAATGAAAGCATTCTGTGACACATCCAGTCTCACAATGTTATGTAGCCTCCCAATTCTTTCATCAAGTGGCCCTGAAAAGCTATTGCTTTGAAGATGGAGCTCTTCCAGATTCAGCAGCTGGAAGATACTCTCTGGAAGATTTCCAGAGAGACTATTCCCGTTAAGGGAGAGACGTTGCAAAGAAGTGCAGTTCCCTAAGCACGAAGCATCCCCAAAAAAGTGGTTCTTCGAGAGATTCAGAACTTGAATACGAAATGACATATGACATATATTGGTTATGATAGGACCAGCCAAGTAATTTCGGGAGACATCGAGTATTTTTATAAGGGGCATGTTAGTACCATCGGGAAAGGACCCTACAAAGTTGTTGCTACTCAAATCAAGAACTTCCATCTTTTTCATGTGAAACAAATTTATTGGAAGAGAGCCAGTGAACAAGTTATTTGAGAGATTAAGAATTCTTAGCTGGTCCAAACCTGATAAGGATTCACAAACTTTTCCGCTGATTTTTCGGCTTCCAAGTTCCAGGGCAACTACCCTTCTTTGTGTTGAAGTGGAATTTTCACAAGTCACACCAGGCCATTTGCAGCAGTCAGAGGTTAGATCGCCCCAGCCATCAAACGCGGTATCCAGACACTCGTTGAAGCCATTCAGTGCTCTCAGGTCATCAACCGAGCATGTAGAATTATGGCCTCTCACTAGACCAGGCTCTAGGATGAGAATTAATATTATGGTTGACAAAGAGAAACTAACACTTCTCATATTCAGGACTCTAATCTTAGCTGGTCCTGTATTAAGCCTGTTATTCCAATTCTCTTGGGATCTTTCCGAGATGTTTGTTGCACAGAATCAGTTTTTCAGCTTAAGAGTTTCGAAGGAAGTAAGTAGACTGCACAAGGCAATGGATCGTAGTGGAACCAGATTTTTAAATGCTTGAAGTCGAGGTTTTTTGTTTTCAGCGTATGGTTGTGGTTAATCAAATGAGGATATGCTAGTGGTCCAATGGAAAACAAACTCTAGAAGTGCCGAGGTTGTTATTGTATTTATATTGCTCCACTACTAGTTCAGTAATATTATACACCATAGTAGAGGTAAACTATCATGAAATGTTCAAAAAAAATGATTACGTGTGGAAAAATCTTTTGAGTAGGTAGTCTACGTTGGACGTAAAATCATGTAAATATTGTGAAGTAATAAATATAAAATCCATATTATATCTATAAACTTAACTTTTAAATTAGATGGTCATGATACTAGCTATAACATGGTATTAGGATAAAAAATTTTATGTTTAAACTCTCTATATGGTTATTTTATTTACAGCTCATAAATAAAAAGGCATGTTAAATAATAAATATAAAACTCATATCATATCTACAAACTTAAATTTTTAGATTAAATTATTATAATACTAACTATAATAAATGCATTTGCTTTTCTGAAATCTTGATACAATATGCCGTGATACAACCGGCACAATAAATTGGAAGGAGACACTATTCTATATCGGACTAATGGTGTATATGTTTAACAAGTGTATTTGCTTTATTGGGATCATGATGCCATAGGTCAAGAAACAACTAGCACAATAAACTCGAAGGAGACCACTATTCTAAATCGAACTAATGGTGTATTTGTTACACTATAAAGGTTTTATTTTTTTATTTTTTTAATTTTAGGATTTGCTACATTTAAATCTTTATAATTGTTAAATATTATGATAGTAGTCATTTTATTAATGGCAATTAACAGCAAGTAATAGTGAGAGGTGAAAGTGTTGGTAATCGATGACCGATGTTGGTAATTAACCGTCACAAAAAAAATGTTCATGGAAGAAGAAATTATTTTCCTTATTCACCATTGATATTTTCTATGATTATTAATCATCACTAACAAAAGCCGATCAATATTATCGACACTTACTGCTAAAAAACCACAGGTATCCACAATATTTTACAAGTTTGACAATAAAAAGTATAAATATTATGACCATTGTACTCTCGATAATATTGCAATTAATGATCAAATAGAGATAAATCGGTAATTTTATTCATATTCGCAACTTAATACTATAATTAATATGATGAAATAAACACTACAATAAGTATTCCCTATAATAAAAAAAGTAAATGAAGTAAATTAGAATAATTACTAACCTATTTTTGATAATAGTCATTATCAAGGTATAATAGTTTTATTCCATATTTATTCCATTTCAATAAGTAAACAAGCCATTATTGAATGATTTACCCATCAAACACAGTAAAACTAGAAAGAGAGAGAAAGAAGAAGAAGTCCAAAAAGCTCAAAAGTCTATACCAGCTACACCATACTATGCATTTTCTGCCATTTCTCCATCCACTTATTTCAAACTTAAGTAAGAATCCTATGCTTCAACTTAGTTATTTAAATCATATGTCAATTTATATTTTAAGTGAGTATTTCAATTTTTTTATATTTATCCAATTGCACTAACTAGTTATCTTTTAGTATGTGCTATTATATATAAGAATTCATCCATATGGTAATAAAGTATTTAATTATATTAGCATCAAGATTGTCAAGCCTAAAATTGAAACATATAAAATCAATATAATTATATAGAACTAGTAGAATCGTAAACGTATAAAGCTATACATCTAAATTCATAATTCTACCAAGAGTTTACGTAAATAATTTTGCATCCATTTTAACTAGAAAAAAACTCATAAAATCGTAAACTTGTCAAATTCTACAACACATAATCTTAACATCCTTATTTGGCATAAATAAATAGGTCTTGAATAATTTCTTTAAAAATATAAACACTTAATTGAATTTTTATAAATATAAAGTATTTCTAATGTCGCTATCCCAATTATAATGTATGACAAATTACTCAACTCTAATAACAAGTTTGAAGAAAACATTAACATTATGGAAGTAACTGAAAAGTAAATAACTGCAATTTTTTTTTTCCTTGAAGCAACCCATATTTTCTTTATTTATACATTAAAGCACCCCAAAATTTTAAACGAATAGATGTAGACTCCATATCAAACCTAAACACCTAAAAGTAGCCTTATCTAAACTTCATCACCATTATCCAGCTAGCACTGATCACAATCCAACTATATCGCATCGTTCATCAAGTTCTATAAACACCAAATGATCCCTAATATACCTTCTCTCCACTTTTAGTGATCGTTATCCAACATAATTCCATCTATCAACTACCTGTTAAGCTATCTTTAATGACTTAAGCACCTAATCTACTGTGGTTAACTAAGACTATGATCGCAACTATAGCTCCAAACTAAGGATGTCACTTGCTAACTCAAGTAACCAAGTATAAACAACGCATAATTTATTTAGCTGAGTTTAATTATTAATCAAGTTTAATTAATTTTATCTTAACATATAACATGCAATTACTGCATACCTAAAAGGTCAAAGGTTTCTTGAAGTTGATGGCGTTCCCAACAATCACAATTGTTTAATTATTATGTAATTGAAAAAAAAAATTACAACTTATTAATTTAAACTTAGATAATTTATTATTTTTGTTGTTGTTGTTGTTATGGGCTTTGATTCTTGGTCTTCTGTATAAATAAGACTCATACTAGTTATTGGCCTAAAAAGTTATAATGGTCTAATTAGCTTTTAATTAAAATTAGACACATTCATTATTTAAAGTTTATCAATTTAATTAATTCATGTTATCATAAATTATTAATTTAATTATCTAATTTCTATTACTCCTTAATCAAATTTAGATTTAATCTATTTGGATTATGTACAATCAAGCTCATTAAGCCATAGTCCTTATTAACCCAAGTCACTTATTAAATTTTGAAGTCCATAACTTGTGTTTACTAGGCCCCATTAGGGTATTGGGTCTTAAAAAAAAGTGGGTCCAAATATTTTGAAATTAGGCCCAATAGACTTAATTAAGTTAATCAATCTCATTAATTAAGATAATCTATTTAATTTACTACTTAATTACTTTATCTAAGTGGGCTCATATTACTCTAGTTCATTTACTTATACCCATTTAGGTTTTCTAAATCCAATTTATTTAGTTTAAGTCTATTTAATCCCTTTAGGCCCATTATTTACTAGTATATTTAACTTAGGCCCACTTAAGTTATTTTTATCCAAGTTTCTATTTTAAGCCCATTAGGCTCTTTTATGTCTAATTTACTTAATTTAGGCCCATTTTCCAAATTGGGTCCATTATAGTTTATTATTTATTTCTTAGGCACAATTTTACACGATTATACCTTAATTAAACACATTTAGAATTCTTATTTGATTTTAGGCCCTATTATATGTAAAGCCTATCAAAGTGTTTTATTTCATTAAGGCCCATTTAGATTATGAGCCTCAAAGAGGAAATAGGCCCAATATTGTGATTAATTTACTAAATTAATTCTAAAATTTATTTAATTCAGTCTAAAATTTAGTAAATGAATTGAATTTAAAATTTTTATGAAAGGACTTTTGTGAACCAACCATAGGAGAATGTTGGGCCAATTCTTGAGTTGATTTTGGATGGGTTAGTTTAAGGTTGGATTGGCCTTGGCTCAAATAATTAAAATACTTAATTTTATTATTGTCTTAGTATATTTCCTATTACTATTACTTTAATTTCCATAAAATTAAAAAAAAAATAGGGTTTTTAGGTCACAAATGCCTTTTCACTAAGTTCCTCCTATCTGACATGATCAAACACACTTTTTAACAGGTTTTGATTCAAAACTTAAATCTTAATTCAGATCTTATGTGTTATGAATTTTAAAAAATGGATGAAAATTTTAAATTCTATGGCAAAAAACCTATTTGAAAACATGTGTAAATAAAATCATGTGGAAAACACTTTTATGATGATTTTAAAGGATCAAAATGTATCAAAATGAGTTTTGGGCCAAGAACATCTCAAATGTTCATATAAATATTCAAGAACATTCAAAATTTATATATTTCTCCAAATTACTTAAAATTTATCATTTAACCTCTAAATCATTAGGGTTTTTAAATAAATCTTAAGCGTGATAATTTAGGTACTTCAAACACATTAACTCCATTAAATTAAACATGACTCATTTTCATAAAAATCACTCCATTAAGCTGAAAATTTTATAAATTTAGCTAAATTAAACTAATTTATCAAATACATGCTCATCATCAACTCTTTATGCAACCTTAATTTGTTATTAGCATCATCTATCATTATTATTACCATTTAAGCCCTAAATTATCCAAAAAACCTCAATAAAATATCAAATTACATCCCAATCAAAGTTATTACATGCTGAAAATTTCTAGAATTAAACTTTCATACATTTATTGGTCACTCAAACTATCTATTACACATCAATCATCATACTTAATAACATATATGCATCATTTAACTTCTAAATTATTACCTAAGATAAAATTTATTACACAAATCATCATAGCATGTCCAATTGACAAATCAAAGCAAGAAAAACACAAATTACATGGTGAAGGGTGGTGGCATAGTTTGGGGAAGAGGAACATGCAAAAACAAGCCCTAAACTTATTTCTAATCCTATAAACCCTTGTCTAACATTTTGATTATCAAGTTTACTAACTAAGTAACATTTGAAAACAGCTAGAAGCACCCTAAATACACCTTGGAAACAGTGGCCAACATGAGTTTACATACTAAACAATTTCCAAATTTCATCAATCACCCAGATAATACTTTAAATCACTCTTAAGTATTCTAAAATACCCATTTTTGCATAGTGTATGATCTCACCTCAAGATGTTTTTCACTCCTTTGCTTCTCTTGAAGGTGATTCCTAGTATATACATCTTAGGAGATTATTTCTTTGACTTTCAAACAAGTTCCTAGCATTAAATCATGTAGTTAGTAGCCTTACTTAACCATAACTCATCAAAGTCAACTTTAAACCTTAAAAATGTGGAAGATTACTTAACATTAACTCTTTAAGTTCATGCCTAGCTTGCTCACTGCTCTAAAACTCTCATAAATCTTTAAAAGTTAAGTCTTAAGAGTTAAACAAGTAGAGATTAGTAACCTTCATTAAGATAATCTAAGGGATTAAACTTAATTAATTAGGGTTTGGTCTAGGTTTTAATGTTTTTATTTTCGAATGGAATAAGATACTAAAAGGACTCTAAAAGGAGATGGGGATGGCAACATACCCTTATTTATTAGGTTTGGTACACAAACTTCTAAAATGATTGAGTGGGGCTCATTAGTTATGATGCCAATTTCTCTTATTTTGACAAGTGCCATTCTATCTGTTCAAGTAAGGTTTACTAATTCTTCAAATGACCAAATTAATTCCAGTCGAATTTATTAAAATCCCAAGGCTCTCAATTACTTGTTTAAACTCAAATATTGATATTCCTTAATGAAATCAAGTACATGGGTAAAATAGTTATTTTGTTTTCCTTAAACCTTAGAAAAACCTTATTAAATGATTTTGAAAGCTCCCTTTTTAACTTAATGATCTTGATTATTGATTTGGGGTTTTTCAAAATTTATTAGGTAATATTATATTAGATAATCAACACACTTATAACATTCAATAATGTAACTTAGATAATAGATTATTGTACTATTATTACATGATACCATTAATATTTAATTGTTGATTATATACCAAATCTGATATGTATATTATATCAAATATTGCATGATATACATTACATTGTATATAATTAAGTATCATAAATATTGATATTATATTAAATATAACTATTAATAAAAATATGTAGTACATTATCATATATTAAATTGGTATATCATGCACTTTGTTGTTAACGTCATCTTAATTTTAATAAAGATTTTTGACATATACTACTAAAATATAATAAGATTAACACTTAATGTATACCGTATTATGTAACTGATATTTATAATATAATATCATAAAATTGTGCAAATATTATATGCTTGTATTATATGATACTATATCAAATGATCAATACATTTATAATATCCAATAAAGTAATTAAATTTATTATATTAATTATAGGGTTACAAATTATATACCATAAATATTTATTACAATTTAATATAACCATATACTACAATGTATGATACATGTGTCATACATACTGTCGATATATTGTACAATGATACATGTAATAACATTACATTTGCTAATGTTGCAAGTGAAAATCTGGAAAATAACTTGCAGAGTTGAAATTGGTAAGTTGCTTTTCGGAAATGACATTTGATTTTTCCTTTCAATTGAAAAAATTTCCTATTGACTTTTCTATTTTCCGATAACAAACAGATAAAAATCCTGAAAACGTTTTTCTTTACCTTTCGTATATCTTATCTATTTTTAATGCTTCACTAAATATGGATATGCAAAATATAAATATAAATACGCAGAAGGGAAGCAAAGATAGAAACACATATATATTTTCTATAATAACCCTAATTTTAATTGACTAGAAAAGAAAATTTACAAAGGATTTATTTGGTTTATCTTATTTTTATTTATTTAATGCATGTTTCATGTCTATTCGAATAGGAGCATTTGGATGGAATCAGATAAGATTCAGATGAAAAAAAAAAAAAAAAGAGACAAAAATACAATTATGCATATACTCTTATTAGAAAAATAAAATTTTTAAATCCTATTTTAAAATATAAGTAAATTAGAGATGTAAAAATTTATTTAAATTTAATTTTTAAATAAATATGGATCAAATATAAATCAAATATTGATAAAAAAAATAATCTAAACAAACCCAAAATAATTAGAGAAATTAAGATTTGCTGGTATATATAATTCTCAGTCCACCGTAGACCTTTTTGCCGGCGAGGGATTTTGCGAAAGCCCACGGACGAATGGCCCAATCTGCCCTCCTAAAACAAAGGAATCTCACACAAAACATAAAAACATTTAAAACACGCATTAGGGCTGAAGTTAAACTGGAGTGGAAGTACCACCGATTCTCCCTCCCTTCCTCCCCCCCTCTCTCTCTCTCCCTGGTCTGTGTACAAACAAGGTAATCCCCCTCTCTCTCTCTTTTTGGTGCGTGTGTATGCAAAGTTTGGAAATTTGGCTGCTTTTGTTGAGTGTGGCATGATGTTTTAGGTTTGAGCTTAACATTACTACATCGTGATGAAATTTAAGATGTTGGGTCTTTTTGTACATTAAATTCCAAGGTTTGTTCGTGAATTTGACCATACTAGGTGATTACTCCTAATACCAGTAGTCTGGTGAATTAAAAACGTATATTAGTAGGGTTTGTACGCTCTTAATAAGTCAAATCCATCAGAACTCGGAGGTATCTTTACTTTCCAATTTTATTTTTTCACCTATCCGCTCGTGTTTCGGTACCTTTTCATAATACGATTTTCATATTTTCTTTTGCGCATACGGCTACAAGAAATTCGAAGAAGAATTCAGAATAGATAGACGAGAAAGTCGCTAAGAATCTATGGGAATCGTGTACATAAATAAGGAACAAGATTATGGCAATTGTTCTAAATTTATTTCGGTTTAGCTCAAATAACTTTAAGTTGAAGATTGATTTAACTTCCAAAAGGAATTTTTTACTTGATTCTTGTAAAGAAGCAATCTTATAATGCTTGCATGATGTTTGATTTAGCTAGAATGTTGATTTAGCCTGGTGCACCTAATATGCTCAATGAAATTACTCGATGAATTTTTGTTCTTGTTTCAAATAATAAATACATACACATACACACACATATAAATATTACTTTATATCTGCCATTTCCTTATTATTGCTAGACAAAGCTTGTATCTTTAGATTAGTATTCCCAAAAAACGTTCCAATCATAAGTTGGTGGAATTACATTTGGTAAGGAGATGGGCGTCTTGTTTGTTTCAGCTGAACAATATCAGTGTTGAAAAAAATCTGGAACTTACATTGTTCTGAGTCTGTGGATGTCAAAAACAATGTAAGAGATGTATTGAACAATTAATCTGCAGTTTAATTATCCAAAAAATTAATCTGCAGTTTCCATGTCTGGCTGCTTTTCTAGAGTAGCAAATTAACCAGTAATAGGTTTTCTAAAAGCTGATCCTTTGTTTTAGCTCTTACATTTAAGCATTTATGTGTATGTATATATATACACACATTTTTTTTGTTTGTTTCTCCTGGTTGTTTTGGAGTAAACTTTCTTTTAAATCATGGTGAACAGTGATCATGGTATGGTTTTGATGTTTTGTTGTCATAATGAATGTCGATTCTCTGTTAAAAACAATATTAGCACTTGCTTGTAAAAGAAACAAGCGTGTACATTTGCTTGGTCAGTATATGTTTGGGGATAATTGCAGAGGTGTTTGGATTTTAAGTTTTTCGTTTCAATATTGTGGCTGGGTTAATGGGTTTTGTCCTCAAACCTTTTAAAAGTGTCCTTTAATTATAATGAAAGTGGACTTAGACCAGAGCGTTGTTTGTGGACTGAAACTGAAACAGTTACAGAGTTAAGAGTTAAGGTAATGAAAAGAAAAATAAGTAATTACCCAAAAGGGGGGAAAAAAAGTTAATACAGTTACCACTTCTGCAGTATTGGCTTTGCTGTTTTGGATTTCTGCTCTGGAATACTTATCATGTAATTTTGTTTCTTTTTTTCATTATCTTCTACTTTTTGGCTAGCATTTAAAGGCAAAATATGTGCAAAAGATTTCTATATTCAACTGGTTTCCTTTTGGCATATGGCTTATTTGCAGATGAAGAAAAAGCAGAAGTCTAAGAATGAGGTTGCTCCTAGGATGGATGCCCATATGGATCTTAAGTCTTTAATTCATGAGCATTCTGCTTTTTTTGACAAGTTAATTGAACTCATTCCAGCAAGGTTCTACCTACCAAATGATGATCAAGAAAGACCATGGTTTCCTGGTCTCAGCAAGGCTGACCAGGCCTTGGCAAAGAAAGAATCTAGAGAAAACATAAAAAAAGCTCGCAGAGAGAGGATGGATCCTGAGAAAGCTTCTAAGACAACACTGGAGTTGCTGAAGGAAAGTCTGGAAAAGGAAAAGGCAAATGGTGAGAGTGATGATGAGCATGAAGTGGAGATTAAACCCTTGAAATCTGCCTTGCAAGGTGTGGAACGATCAGTGACATATGAAGAACTTCAAGAACGGCTTCATCGTAAAATTGAGGGATTTCAAGCGGCAAGGAAAACTACGAACCCTGAAAGAGCCCAAAAGAGGGAGAACAGAAGAATTGCACGTGCGCAAAAGCGCCAAGAAAAGCGTAATATCAAGGAGCAGCAAAAGAAACGCAAAAGAGATTCAGCCTCCGACGAAGTAAATGCTAAAAGTGAAGTGTCTTTGGGTAACAAAAAGAAGGACGAAGCAGATATTAAAAAGCATGTAGCAGAGGCTGCGAAGGAACTAGCTTTTAGCCATGTGAAACTTGGGAATGATGAAAAGCATAAAAATAAGAAAAGGAAATTGTCAAAGGCTGAAGAACTCAAAAAGGCACGGAAGCTGGAAGAAGCAAAGAAAGATCCTGGGAAAGGTGAGATTGTGTCAAACAAGCACTCGTGGAAAGCAGCAACTAGTAGGGCTGCAGGTGTCAAGGTTCATGATGATCCAAAGTTGTTGAGGCAGAGCATCCGTAAGGAGAAAAAGAAGCACGAGAAGAATGCAGAGAAGTGGAAGGATAGGGTCGAAACCAAACACAAAATGAAAGCAGAGAAACAGCAGAAAAGGTCTGAGAACATAGCTGGAAGGATTCATGACAAAAAGATGAGACGGATTGCTAAGAGGGAGAAGAAACTCATGCGGCCAGGGTTTGAAGGTCGTAAGGAGGGCTACGTTAATGATGCTTCAACTTAAATGGTTTCTAATTCTCCTGTAGTTTCAGGTGTAGTTTTCTGATATCGGTGTAGTACTCTAGAAAGGTTTTTGTTATTTTTACAGTTAGGCTTTGAGGAATCGTAAGGGATTATACAATAGGACTTGATCCATTTATGTTGTGGGCATTCGAGGACATGAGATGATGATTTCTTTTTCTTTTTTCTTTTAAAAAAAAGGGAGGTAACAGAGGTATATATGCTTGTGGTGCCATCTGTGGATTCTGGTCCTGTTTTATATTCACTCTGTATTTTTGTTTCCGACATGGGAGGATTGAGGAATTTGATTTCACCTGGTATTTTTCGTCTAATGTATGACTAACATCGGACTAACTGGCGTTGCTCCCTCGCTCTTGTACTTTTGTCTAGACGCTACCCTAGTGAACTAATCAATTTTTATTTTTGGAAATCTCTATGATCCAATTCCTGTTTTTAATGGCAAGCCTGTTCCTACTTCAACCTTTTTCAGATGAAATAGTATGTCAAGCAGGTTAACTAAGGTTTTCCTTTTTTGTTTCCCTTCGCAGGGTGCTTTTTATCCTTTTCTTTCATTATATGTCTATAAAACTGAAGTCCTTTTTGTAAAATTCAATTCGACCATCCTTTGATAATTAAATTTTCAATAAATATTATGTTAAATATATATATATATATATATTGGGGTAAGATCACACAGCACTTTCATTTTTTTCTTAAAAAAATAATAATAGATATATAGATGCTATACGTTTTCTTATTGGTTCTTATGTATATTACTATCTTACAAATCAAACAACATAACGGTAATATGATACTGCAAAAATTATTTTCAATATATGTTCATTTTTTGTAGTTATTTTGTGTACAACTATTTTACATTTTAAACAATATATCGCCTGTCGGTAACCTAACACCACAAAAGGCTTCCTTTTTTCTTTTTTTCAATACATCTTCTTGTATAGTTATTGTGTATACTACCATTTTATATATTAAGCAATAATATGATATTACAAAAAATATATGATTTCTTATATGGTGATTATATATTTTATTGTATAACATGTTAAATAACATTTTAGTAATCAAATTATAAAATAAATAAATAAATAAAATTTTATATATGTTTTTAGCTATTATGTATAGTACTATATATATTAAACATATTGGTAGGAAATGTAGCTAAAATCATAAAAGATAACTTTCAACTTATCTATTTTTAGCCATAATTTGGGTTTTGTTGTGATAGGTAGTGAATTAACCAAAGTTAACTAAAGAGACTATTTTTATTAACAATGAGCTTTTATTATTATTATTATTATTATTATTATTATTATTATTATTATTATTGTTGTTGTTGTTGTTGTTGTTGTTGTTGTTGTTGTTGATGGACTACATCACCTGCTAAGCGATATTAATTTGATGTTGCCATTGAACTAGGGTTTTTATTATAACTCTAGGGTTTAGGGAATGGGCATTAAATTAAATGATGTTGTGTCATATTTACTAATATTTGATATCTTTTACTATTATTAGGCCATATTTACTGTTGAATACACTAAAGTACAGTTGGGCAATAATGGTTGGTAGAGATTCTTAAGTAGTTTGAAGGGTTTTACTAAAATGAGCAGCAAAATAGTTGATGTTGAGCTACATTTACTAATGGCTGGGCATCTTTTGCCGTTAATGAGCCAAATTAACTATTAAATGACATTGATTTACTGTTGATGGGCTCTTTTACTTTTTGTTTTCTTTTACATACAATGGTTGATAGTGCATTATCTACAGGCTCGTGTAAATTGTCGATAGTTTCATATGTTTCTTGAACAACAAAGCAATAGTTCAATATATCTCTTTTCAAACGAGAAAACCCATATTAACACATTTTTGCTTCATCTTTCAAGTTTAAAAGCTCCAACCTTTTTGTCATATTAATGGTCTATTTATTTTATCAAATGTAATAAATAAGAAAACTAAGAATAACTATTATTAAAAATAAATTAAAAATTTTCATTCTAGTATTTTAATATTTATTTTACTTTATTAATTGTAGTATTAAGTTGGGAATATGAATAAAATTATCAATTTATCAGTCATTAATTATAGTATTAATGATAATATAATTATTATAATATTTAAACTTTTTATTTCCTCTATAGAAAAAAATAAAATATTCAACTTTTTCTTAAATAATATCTATTTCCAATTGAGTGGGAATAAAAAAACCATAAGAATTAAAATTCCCTCCCCTTTTTTTTTAAAATAAATAATGTAATGGACAATTTATAGGGAATAATTATTATATTTCTTTTCTATTTTCTCTAAGTAAACGAGTTTCAAAATTCTCCTATTTTTACCTTTAAAATTTTAGATATTTGGTGATTCATCATCTCACTGGTCTTAGGAAATCCACTAAAATAAAACTATTTTTTTTTTTAAATTCGCAAAATAGGGTATCGAAAAAAATTATTTCAAAAATAGGTCTTGAAACCACGAACCTACAATGCAATAGTTAGAGTAACAACCATGTCATGATCCGAGAATATGTGGATTTGTCTTAATTTATCAGCCTGCATGTTATAATGGATCATAAATTGAATAAGTAATGGATATGCAATGAGTCATTCAACTAGTGTTGATGTTGTACTTACCAGATATCCAAGAGTTATTCTCGTATGTCCTATATATCGACGATTGATAAATTTATACTACCTATAGTATTGTTAATGCACACTACGAGGGCCCTCCATGTACACCAATAAGGTCAGACACTCTTCATGTTGCATTAGCCAATCCATATCAACCCTCCTACGTAGGTCGATTTGATGGAGCTCTAACTGTGTTCTCACATCTTGTGGAATATATTGAAACCCCCCAAACTGCTTAGCAACATGGTCAGGGTAATACCACTTGACTATGTGAAAACATATGAGTGGCACTTGAGCGGTCCAAATGTGTCTGCATCTTCTATAGGAAGGTGGTAAGATGTGAATCAGATTGCCAATGTATGGCTCCCACTCGAACTAAAGGGTATCAAGTAAGATTCATTGTTAACAATGCATATGATGAAATGGGCGGGGGCTCACCATTCTACCTATCAAGAGCATCCTAATATGCGACAACTATATGGGTTGGGTAATGCTAAGTGTCCTTTCGCGTTTTTCAATGTGCAACTAAGGGAGTTCTAGTCTTTTATATTCAATTTATGCCGGCTAAGAAGCATTATGTGTGGGAATCTATCCTATGCTTAAACCTATAGGAGTATCGCAACTCCTTTAATCTCACAAGCCGATGGGGATGATGCGACATAAAGTTAGTGATATAACTAGGCCAAACATAAAGTTAGTGATGTAAAGTTAGTTTTACATCCTTACCACGTCAAAATGCTTTAGCAGAGGCAAAAACATGCTATGGATGAGGGAGCTAGATTTATCTACAAAGATAAATCCCCTAAGCAGCTATAATATATATGTACACATATGGCATTGAACTTGCTCTATATCGGTGTGGTTTGGAAGGACCCGGTACATATCACGAAGCCATATCATGCTAACGCGGCCCCCTTATTTGTAGACCCTGACCTCACTCCTCGCAATCTCTCACATGTTGCAACCCAATCTAAGCAACTACTCCCTATCACTACCTAACCGTAGATTGGAAGGCCTAGTTAAACCTCAACATTTTGTAGTTTAATAGTGAACTCCCTAGTCAACATATGAAATGTATGCATTTCTGGCCTCCACTACTTAACTATGGTAGTTATCATATGCCAATCCGGTTATATGAATGGCAGACGACTTACACCTAGGAATCTCGCCAACTATAGGTATGGCTTCATTTAAGGACTTAAGGGGATGATGTTCTCGGCACGATGAAGTGATAACTTACGTCATCAAACAATGAGCCATGATTAATCCTAAAATTTAAGAAGTGAAATGTTGTACTATTGGCAATAGAACATAAAGCAAACAATAAGTTAAATGTTGTTTACCTCTCTGTCCTAAACAACCTATGATTGATGTCCTTTTTACTATGTCAAAATAGAAGGATGGAAGATCTAGGCTCCATCTATTATGCACAAAAAAAACAAAACAAAACATATTAGAATTAATATCAAAATAAATTTACAATAATTTAAATAATAAACCAAGATATTACATTTACAATTAATACGAATTTTTTACTAATTAATTTTTTAATAATTAATTAATAACAAATTAATGATTAATTAACAATAAATGAATTTTACAATAATTTTTAGAATAATAACCCAACATATTACATTTACAATTAATACGAAATTTTTAGTAATTAATTTTCTAATGATTAATTAATAACAAATTAACAATTAATTAATAACAAGCTAACGATTAATTAACAAAAAAATAATTTTACGATAATTTTTACAATAATAACCGAACATATTATATTTACAATTAATACAAAATTTTTACTAATTAATTTTCTAATGATTAATTAATAACAAATTAACGATTAATTAACAATAAATTAATTTAACAAAAAAAATTACAATAATAATCCAACATATTACATTTACAATTAATACGAGATTTTTAGTAATTAATTTTCTAATGATTAATTAATAACAAATTAACGATTAATTAACAACAAAGTAATTTTATGACAATTTTTATAATAATAACCCAATATATTACATTTATAATTAATACAAATTTTTTACTAATTAATTTTCTAACGATTAATTAATAGAAAATTAACGATTAATTAATAACCAATTAATAATTAATTAACCACAACAACTAGTATTTTAATAAAAACAATAAACTACGAAGAATTACATTTAATTTTATGTTAATTGATGAAAAGTAACATAATAGGGAAAAAATTAAAATTTTTATAGGAAAAACGTACCGAAATATACCATAATTAAGCTTTTTTGCTAAAGAAATTGGAAAAATATCCTATTAATATTTCTATACTCGTAAATATACAAATTAAATCTACATAAAAAATAAATTAAGAAAAAGAGAAAATGTAAGCTATGGAGGAATGAGAAGAATTGAAGAAGAAATAGAGATGTATGAATTGAGGAATCGAGGAATTGCTTTTGTAATACAAATTATCAGTGAAATAATATTTTTTTTTTTACATTTAAGTTCACGTGTTATGATATTGTGCAATTTTACAGTGTCAATTTATAATAATTTTTATATGTTTGTAGTATCAGATGAAATTATTGAACAATGAGGGATGTCGCCAAAAAAAAAATTGTCAGAGTAATTTATTGAAGGCACATACACAGTCTGCGCCTTCAGTTTTGTCAACATTAACTAAACTAAAAACGCATTCTAGGTCCATGACTTCAAAACCTATTTTTGAAATAATTTTTTCAAGTATCCTATTTCATGAATTTTAAAATATATATATATTATTATTTTAGTGAATTCCTCCACTAGTCTCTCTATATATTTCTTTCTATTCATATTTATAAACCAATATATAAAACATATAAACTTTCAATTTCCAAGCAATAAATTTTTTTTAACTCTTTTCGAATTAAAGGGCACATATTGATACAATTTTACTCACTTGACCAAGAATTAAGTGTTGTGTCTTCGCTTCTTAATGATCTATATTCATATCTTCCAGTTATACAATTAACTCCATTCTTTATTGCGTGAGTCATTTAATTCAATTATTCTCAACTATTTTCTTCTATTATTTTACTTTGATTTAATAAAAAAAAATAGAAAGGGAAGGAGGAGACAAAACAAACCGGACGAAAAACAAAACTCTCACCTTCGTGGAGATGGCGGTGGGTCGTAGGGGAAAGTTGGTTTCCTATGGTGGAGAAAACAACGTTTTACTATAAGTGAAAATAAAAATAAAAAATAAAAAAGAAACCACACAAATTACATGAAAATTAAATAAGTGAGGGTTTTTTTTTTTTAAAGGCTTTACCTACTATGCATGTTAATTGTGTAAGTTTCAATTTCTAAAGAAATCATAGTCATTAGAAAACTTTTATAAATCAGAAAAATAAAAAATATATAATATGGAATTTTGATTTACAGCGATTAAAAAAACTAATAAATATTTACATCATGAAATAAGTGGAAAGCTAAGAAACGGAAGGAAATCAATACAACTATTATGTTTAGATATTTAAAATAAAAGTAAAAAAAATGGAAATTAAGAAAAATCAGTAAAAAAAAAATGAAATTCCATTCTTAATACACTTATGAGAAATATTGAAGTGGAAAGGATATTGAATTATAAAGTAAGGGATATTATAGTTTGTGATTCTCACATCAATCCCCTCACAAATCAATCAATCAACTAATAATGATTTTTTTATATATAAAATAAAACTCAACCCTATCTCTAAATCTCCTATTGTTTAAAAAAAGAATGGCACATATTATAAGATTTCTTAGACAGATTAGCACGTCTCCTTAAGTTCTAATACCAACTAAGGAGAAACAAACGTGCTCTAATACGACTTGAATCTAGAGTTAAAATAATGCTTGTCATGAATTTTTGAGAATTAATCACATGGGTTTGATAATTTTAAAATTTCTTCGGTTAGGTGTTGATTTAGTACCTCAGGTTAGCGCAATTTAACCCTTACATTGTTCTCTCCATCTGCCACGCCATTACCAAGTAACAAATAATAGTTTTAGTCTTATAATTTAGCAAATGTTGTATTTTAAGAGGAATTCACTAAAATAATACTAATTTTTTTATTAAAAAATCGCTAAATAGGGTATTCAAAAAATATATTTCAAAAATAGGTTTTGAAGTTACAAACCTAGAATGCACTTTCAGTTGTGAACCCGAAACACGCTTTCAATTTAATCAATTTTGGCACAACTAAAGGCGTAAACCATGTCTATGCTTATAATTTGTATTGAAGGCGCAAACCATGCATATGCTTTCAAGCAGTTACTCTGATAATTTTTTTTTTTTACCGATATCCCTCACCATTTAATAATTTCATCAAATTTTTTCCACTATCTAATAATTTTATCATATTCTATAAACCTATAAAAATTATTACAAAGTAACATTGCAAATTTACATAATATTATAGCTTGTAAACTTAAATATGCAGAAAAAAAATTATTTCATTAATAGTTTATATTATAAATGCAATTCCTTAGTCCTTCAATTCGTACATCTCCGTTTCTTCTTCAATTCTTCTTCTTCCCCCATCGCAGTTTGCACATTCTCTTTTCTTGATTTATTTTTCATGCAAGTTTAAGAAGAAAAGCTTATACATATATTAGTGTAGGAATATCAACAAGAGATCTTCCCAATTTCATCATTAGAAAAGCTTGATTAAGTTATATTTTGATACATTTTTCTCATTAAAAATTTATTTTTTTTCTTATTATATTACTTTTCGTCAATTCACATAAAATTAGATGCAATTTTTTGTCGTCTACTATTTTTATTAAAATAATAGTTGTTGTTGTTAGTTTATAGTGTGTTAAATATGATTTATATAATTGTTGTTGTACATAACATTTGAAGAAGATTAACATTATACACACTAAAAATTACATATTATTTTTTGTGTAAATTTTTGGTTTATTATTTAAAGCATTTCAAATTTTTGTTATAATTAAATAATCATTAAAAATAATTTTAAAAAATACATGTTAATAAAAATGTTAATATTAAATTTTATTATTTGAAAACATTAGTTGTAATTCTTCGTAATCTTTTTTTTTTTTACAAAATACCAATAGTTGTTGCTAGTTTGTATGATATTAGACATGATATATGCAAAAATTGTCATAAAATTAATTTGTTATTAAATAATCATTAAAAATTAAAAATTAATTAGTAAAAATTTCGTATTAATTATAAATGTAATATTTTAGGTTGTTATCTAAATTTTCATAAAATTAATTTGTTATTAATTAATTAGTAAAAATTTCATAATAATTGTAAATGAAATATCCAAGCTAAGGCATAGGAATATCCAACATAGGACCAATAGCTCCCACTAGATGCCGATGTGATGTATGACAACTCGGCTCCAATGCCTAGCACATACATCATATTATATCGTCATTCTATCAGTGGTTATATCCTTACACTAACTACT
Organism: Laguncularia racemosa; assembly: GCA_037954665.1. Lineage (NCBI taxonomy): Eukaryota > Viridiplantae > Streptophyta > Magnoliopsida > Myrtales > Combretaceae > Laguncularia > Laguncularia racemosa. The sequence continues at coordinate 1,978,436 of JBBMOL010000024.1, read as the reverse complement.
TCACAAAAAGATACTCTGGTAAACAAATAATGTATGAGGGTGAATCTTCACAGCGTGCTACAAATTGGAGTCTAGTGCCTTCCCAATACTTCGATGATGCTCTCCAACACCATCCAACACATGAGTCACCGACTTCTCCTCCACATTCAAGGCCGTCAAGAGAGTCTATAAACACATTTTTTGAACTTGCAAGGCAATTCACTAAGAGAAGGAATAATATGGGATATGATACTATTTTTTCTTATTTATTTGATATGTAAGCCTTTCATCGAAATTTTTTATTGATGTAAATTAATTTTTGAAATTGATAAATTTATTAACATTGTCTAATAAATTATTTTTTCCCTATTTTTATATCTATGCTTTCACATTTTTTTAATAATTGTTTCTAAGATTTTTTTATAATTCTTTTTACAAAGTTTACTTATGATTTTCTTTACATGATTTTTCATTGAAAAAAAATTCCAATCATAAGTTTTCTCAAATTATTTTTTTAATAAATTAAAAATTCACATAAGAATAGTAAAAGAAAAAAGAAAAAAAATCATAATTATTAAAATTATAAATATTGATTTAAAATTTATAAAAAATTAGCAAGTTGTTAAAGGCATGGATTGTGTTCGTGCCTTCGGTTGTACTAAAATCGGGTAAACTACAGGCGTATCTCGGGCCCACAACTTTAAAACTTATTTTTGAAATAATTTTTCTGAATGCCTTATTTTGCAATTTTTTTAAATAGCATTATTTTAATTGATTCCCCAATATTTGAGGGCATATTTTACCTATATGCAATGAACAATGATTATCATGACATATGCTACCTATATTAATTACCAAGTGATTCTAGTGAGCTTTCATAACATTTAGGTGTATTTTTATTCAAAAGTATCATTACCTTAGTCATAGAGTTTATATCTAGTTCTTTGTTGTGTCTCGAAGCTTAAATTTTGAATTTTCAATCAATAATGTACTCTATTTGTAAAATAAAGCTCTTATAAATAAAATTTATGGGGCTACTTCATCATAAATTGCGAGTTAAAATCATGTATGCTTACCAATTGTATCAAATTCTAAATTTATAAGCTTAATTAAATCTACAATCTAAGTTTGACAAGTGTACCTATCAAATATAGTATATATTTTAGGAAGTCGTCCATAAAGATCTTGAAAACAAATACTAGTATTATCATTTTTCTACTAATTAGCTTAAGTTTTGAAGTGAATTTGTGATTCAAATATTAAATAACTAATCTAGCAACCCTAAGATCAATTATTTATGCTTCAAAAGATGAATTTAATCACAAGATACACCCCTCACCTTGATCCACCCTAAACCTTAAAATTCTTATGATAATCGATTAATTAATGCTTTGCACTGCAAGATCTCATTAATTAAATCAATTACTCTCTCAAGTTAATTAATTTTTAACCATACATGAGATAGTGGAGACCTCTCTCTCACTAAAGCCACGTAAGATTGCTTGAAGTTTAGGATCCTTATGACGAGAATTAAATTCTTATGATAGAAAATCGGAATTTCCCTACCTCTATGTGAAATACGCAATTTCTCTATTCACGAAGATCTATCCTATTAAATGAAACATTTTTCTATCTAATAAGAATCCAACATGCAGTAAATCCGTGCACTAATCAACCACAATACATTGAAATCACATGAACTTTTCATTAATTAAATAGCAATTCAAGTTACATGGGTCAGGGTTTCACAAGATGCAGGGTATGAGAAATTTACTCCTCCATAGAGTTTACAATAAGCACAAAAGATTTAGAGAAGATACAAGAATTCATGTTATAGAGATAAAACTCTTGTAATTGATGTCCTGTAATCTCCAATGATGTGTATGCAATTTCCCTCTTGAAGCTCCTAGGGTTTACCCTAATAATAAATTAACAATAATATTTATAACCTCTTAATATTCGCAAGTTAACATGGCCTACTACACAGCTATGCTTGGGGTTGGGTTAAAAAACAAAGTTTGACTGCTTTTTCTTTTGATGCTTACTATGATCAGCCTTGCCATTCAGCATGGCCATGCAAAATGTTGGGGCTAAAAAAGAAAATTTTTGTTCTCATTTCAAAATTGCTCTAAACTTGTTTAATTTACATTGATTTCACTTTGATCATCCTAAAATATTCCAATTATGTTCTTTAAGACCCTAAAATAATTTTTTTGTAAAATAAATATCCTTTTCTTCAACAATTCACAAGAAATATATAACAAATGTTTCCAAATAAGTAGAAATAATAAAGGTCTTTTGACACTTATCATAAAACATAAAACATTTTGGCAAATGCCTTAAACCTAATAGCTTAGGAATCTAAAACATCACCAATAGGATAAAAATGTTGAGTTATGTACCTTAAAAATGTAAATTAAAAATAAAATAAAATAGGGCACTTGAAAAACATATTAGGTGAATAGAGTGGTAAAGATGCATGGAGTGTATAGCCTTTACCTAAGCAGATGTTGTTGAACTTACAAGCACCCCCAATTTCGAAGTCGAGTTGCCTATGATCCTCATTGGCTTATGCTAGAAGGAAGGATTTGTTGGAGCATCCTAATTTTGACATGCTTATCTCTCCATCGACCCCCTCTAACTCTGGGTCCTTTACCTCTAGCGTAGGGTAATGGTACAAGCACAGGATCTATTGTTGGTTATAGATCTTCTTCCCCATCATGTAGTAGCTTCTAATGAACAAAGGGAAATAGTACAACTTCGCTATGCTCTTCGACAAACTATATGCCTTAATTAGCAAGAGAAACCACTATAGGCAAATCAAGTGCTAAGTGAATCTATTGAAGGGTGTCAAATTGAATATATAAACAAGGAAAAATGCATTAGTGGAAGTTGATTATGTAGTGAAGTTAATAAACCAGTATAAAAGCAGCATTTACCAAGTGTCCAATGACTAATCCAATATGTCATATGCATCGTCTATTGACATGTCTATACCAAGGGATGTAATCTAGATGCACTCCATCACCAAACTTTAGCTAGATCAAGTTAGCATCATGCAAGTCCTAAAAGCTAATGTAATTCACGTGCAACTTTAGCCAATTGATGTCAATCATTCATCATACGTTAATTTGATGTAGGTAGGACTTTATGCTAACATCGATAGAGACTCATTGGTAGCCCCTAAACCAGTAACAAACACGATCAAGGAAACATGCAAATTAACGGCACTCGAGTTGTCTAAAGGTGTCTCTCCATGTTATAGAAGGGAGAAAGTGTGTCAATAAGATCATTTAGATACAATTGTCACATAACCTAACATTAAATGCATAAGCATTAGTATAAGGTCATATAATATAATGTGGATAAGTCAACAAAAGATATAACCTACCTAGTTTGAAATCTACCAATCAAAAGCTTCCTTATATGCTTGCACAACGTGTATCGGATGTTGTGCGGTGTCTTGCATTATCCTTCATCAAGTTACGAATGGCTTCCTTATCTTTAATATAACACCATATTTGCTTAATGGAGTAATATGAGAGAACCTATCCCATGCCTAGACTTGAAGGGGGATTGCTGCTCACCTTATCTCATTTGCATTATTGACAGATGTTACGCATAGCTAACGGTACAATCGAGTTAAGCATGTGGAGCCCCAATTATATGGCCTACAAACAAAAGAAAAATGCAACGAACAAGGTTCCTCGATTTTTTCATGAATACTAACCCTTCGAGTAACTGCATATGCATGAGTGTGACACATGACTAGAATGATTTTAGCCATGATATTACAATCTAACTCTAAATGATCCTGACGTATAAGCACATTGATACATGTGTGGGGGGGCTTAGAAGAAAATGGTGACAGAAAACCCTTTAACCTTTTCTTACAAGCCTCAAGCCTTCATTTCCAATCGTTATCCCTTTTTACACAAAAAAATGAACATAGAGTGTTGTTGGGTTTTTCAACAAAGAAGTTGTAATGATTTTTAATGTAGTATATCTTAAGGGTTTGAATTAGCTCTTCTTTGCTTTTGAATCTCATGCTCTTCCTAAGCTCATCACTAATCTCTAAGCTGGTGTACATCTATTCATGCATTTCTCAAAAGTTATGTAACCATTACCTCCCCCAGTGTTAAAACATGGAATTGTGTCTTTAACTTCAACATTTTCTGCCTGACTCTCTTGTAGGTGTTTGCGATGCTTATATTAAATGCTCAATAATTAGATGATACATTACACTCATGTCATTTGCAACATTTTGAAAAGGATCCACCTCATCTTTAGAGGAACCCTATCATCATTGCCTTGTGCAATCTATTCTACGTCGATTTCATTTTTAGTCGAAACCTAGAGAGCCTCATTTACTTCTTCCTTAGTTTAATTTTCTTCACCACAAGGGTTCAAAAGTCAACAGTGGGTTAAATGCATCACACATAGGTAAATTGGGCATCATACTAGGTTTATCATTTTCTTGATAAGTTTAAGTATTGGCTCTAAATGTATGTTGTCCATATGAAGAATCTATTACTTCATTAATTTAGACATACTAGGCTTATATGTGATCTTCCCAAAAAAAATCAATTATTTCTATAAGATTCTCAATATCATCGTCCTTGATAGGTATCAACTTATATGACACATCGACTTGATGGTAATGTGGGTGCCTATGAAATATCTCATCATGCATAGTACTAGGGTTGACTCCAATGCTTTAATATTTCCTATGTACAAATTTGCTATAATTGGAATTCCCCTTCATAATCAACTTTTTTAATTGATTGCTTATCATACTGTGGCCCCTCATTACCATCCACAATATTTTCATTTGCATATATTATAAATTGTACAAATCCGACCATTTTCAACTTAATCACATAACACATATCTAATTAGTCTTGTAAAAAACTCCATGAATTCAACCAAAAAACCTTTGAACTGATTTGTTCCTAAACATATTGTTTAATTATGCACAAAAAGGGCCTCCACACAAACAATTTCCCTTTGAGTCATTTTTACAAACATCTCACATGCATTATTAAGAGTTATCAATTGAAGCAACTTTTATAGATTTACTAATCTCACATTCAATATTATTTACATCAATTACTCATACAAGAACAAAAAATGAACATATTTGCAACTAATAATGTCTAAAACTATGTATTTAACATCTAGAGTTTCAAAAAAATTGACATGCTAAAAACTGACTACAAATGTACATGTAAAAAGCAATTTAAGTGAAAAAAATTGCATACCTTGATGTAATTTCACAATTGGAGGTGGAACGGGTTCTAAACCCTATAGGAAAATACAAAACTCACCCCAAACCCGTTAACTAATTTGGCTAAAACGAGAAGTACAAGTAAAAAATGACCCTCCATTTTTGTAGTTTTTCTATCCTAATAGAAAAGAATTCATTTGCATTAAAACTTCTTTATGTTATTTTTCTATTAAACAATAGCACTCTTATCAAGAAGTATTATACACCATCAAGAATGATTACTTACTAATTAGTATCCAGTTTTTTCTTTCTTTCTTATCTATTCTTTTTCTTTTTTTTTTCTTTTCTTTTTCTCCAATACATAACTCAAGTTGACCTTAGAATTTTATTCCAAAGAAAAAAAATCACAAATTTTAAATGTGGAAGATATAAGGCCATTTTGGTAGAAAGAAAAAGAAATTGCTAAACCATTATAACAATGTAAATTTGAAATATACAAAAATCTACAGCAATTTTAAATGAATTTTAAAGTTAGGTGAAGTAGTCACACGAGTTCAATCCTCTCAACTAAGACTTGACCATTTGATTTTGTCTAAGCAACATAAGAGGGTCTTTAGTATTAACCTTAGGATTCAAATTTGAGTCGAGAGAGATAGAGTCGAGAGTTGAGAGGGGAGGGTTGGCTAGTTTGGTCAGGTGAGAACTAAGAAGTGAGATCTAAACAAGAGGACATTGTATAGTGAATAAGAACAACCAAAGTGCCAAGTAGCTCACAAATCTGAAATGAAGGCTAATGACAGTTGATGTTTGATGGACAATGGATGCAAGTGCCAAAGGAAGTGGAAGGACGATCGATGATGACAAGCTCGATAGAGATTAGAGAGAGTAAGAGAGATGAGAATTTTTTTTTTTTTTGTTTTAAAGACTAGAGTCAAAGATAGAGAGATGATTGAAGACCGATAAGGTTTTAGCTTATGTTTCCTTTCCGCTTTTTTCACTTCCCATTCCTAGTCGTGCTAGCTCATGCATTGTGGGATCATGCGTGTTTCCTTGACTCACAAGTCATACTCACACCATGATAAGTTTTTTTTTTAAAAACTATTTAATAAATACATAATAATATTTATTTACTTAATTGTAAAAAAAAAAATTATTAGATTTGAGCTCCCAATGAGTTTAATATTTGTCCCAAATGGTTAAAAATATCCATAACTCATCCAAAACCTTATAGGTACTACTTTATAAGGTTTTAAATGGATTGGACGAGTTGAAAATTTGATAATATTTGTGTTACTTACATCTTTATTCCTAATTAGTAAATTCTTGATAATATTTTTAAAAAAGGTATTATTTTTTTCCTTTTCTCGAAAAAGATCATACACTTTTTTTTTTTTTTTTAATAAATCTTTTGGGAAAGTTGCGAGTTGTATAAATACAATTTTCTTTTAAAGTCATTTTTCAAAAATACTTTTCTTTCATGTTATTCGTCATGCCCAACAAGCTGCATTAATCCAAAATCATAATAAAGGCGCAAGACTCTTTGGCTTTTCCCGCCAAAACTCAACCTGACCGACGCCGATGGAAGCCCTACCGGAATTCCTCGAGAATCCATCACCGGAAGTGAAAGCCTTAGCATCCTTTGTCATACAATACTATTCCGATCAGCTCCACTCCATCACTTTCTCTCCTGATTCCAATCTCCATTATCCTCTTTACATCGAGTAATGTCGTTACTAACTACTGACTCTTCTCAATTTTCTTCGATTTCTATTGGCTTTTGTATTCCCGAAACCCTAACTCTTCGTTTCTTTCTTATTAGGTTTGCGGAGCTGATAGATTACGATCCTCCTCTCGCGCACCTCGTGTTTTCAAAACCTGCTCAGTACTTGAAGTACTTCGACGATGCTGCCGTATGGGCTCATGTATGAATTTGCTCGTATTATCTGCTTTTGCTTTCTATATAAATGGTCGTCATCTTTGTATATTCAATGTGTCATCGGGGATTTGACAACCTTATGATTTGGAAAAATGTAGGAACCAATTAATTGATGCTGATACAAAAAATGATGCCATAGATGATGATTAGGTTATCTAAGCCGTGCCAGTGCAAGAAATTAGATAATGGATGTTTATTGGGTATCCGCCGGCTAGGGTCGGCAGCACTATCGATGGAAATTTTTGGAGATTTAATGAGTTTATGGGTTGGAGTAATATAAATACATTGACAGGCTCTGTAATATAATGGAAGTTTGTATTCAATGCATGATGAGGCTAGCTGTGAGTTGCTAGCGATTGTTGGTTTCAATATCTAATTTGTTCTGATCATTTTGGGAGATGCCTCGTTTATATATATATATATATATATATATATTATTGGACCTTTTTCTTAAAACAATTTGCTTAATCTTCTACTTAGTCGTGGGTAGTGTAATCGCAACAGTAACTTAAACATGTCTGCAGTGTCCGTGAAGTTGAATTCCTGATATTGGATATTTCTGAAAGAGGCAGAGTTAAAAGGAGTTTTTAAAGTTGGCTTTCCAAATCTACCTAAATCTCATTTTTTTTTCTCGGTAACTGCCTTTCCCCCCTCCCCACCCCTCACCCAACCTTTTGTTAATAAAAGATATGATTGGAAAACGGGCTACTTATTCGTAGATGATGTATGCAGAAAGTCATATTGGGGAATCTGAACGGAAAGGAAAATGGCGTTAAGAAGAGTTTCATTCATGTTAGAATTGATATAAGAGGCTCTCCACTTGAATGCCCTGGTTTTCCTCTCTTCCAGCTTCACCTTTTAAGTTGTCATTCCAGATTGTTGTTTCATGGTATATTTGTTTTGGTTGTATCTATTGAAAGCTTGACTGGGATGTATTTAGATACTTTTCCAAGCATTGGGCATGTGAGAGTAAAGCACCATGGGATTCTTCTTACCCTGAAGGGAACGGTGATAAGGTCAGGAGCAGTAAAGATGTATGAGGGAAAGAGATGGTACAGATGTCGAAGATGTAATTTCAGGTGGTATTCTTGATATAATGGCTGTGAACCTCATTCATTACACCAGTACATGACAGGGTCTTCATTTGTACAATTTGTAAATAGTACTGATATACAGATTATTCAGTGATGGAAGACAAATATTTCATTCATGAAGCATTAGAAATGGTAAAAACTCATGCTTTAGCACAGCAATGGTGTAAATTAGCCACTGTATTGCTTCAAAAACAGCAACTTATATGATGCCTTGTAATTGCTAAAATTTGGTAGACTCATATCTGCCTCAAGGCATTCCAAAACTTCATGGATAACTTATTTCTACCAGGACCATACAAATGCAATTTTTATTTTTGCATTATTATAAACTATATCTTATTCATATGTAGTGTCTTTTCCAGTATATTTTTTTACTGTTATTATATGTCATTATGCTCTGTTGTTGTATAGAAAAATCTTCAGTTATCTCTAACACATCATACTTAGCCATATCAATATTGCTTTTTGCATATGCTATTTGTTGAGTTGATGGCCTGGACATGTAGCTTTCCAGTTTATCCTGAACTAGAGACGAGAAATTCCATAGTTCTGCCATTGAGCTGTCCATCTCAGGTTTGTTATTTCATATACTTGTTTCTTATCTTTTCTTTCTTATTATGGGACTTGCTAAGTTGGTCATCAAGTTCACATACTGAATTTTTCTAGTATGAAGTGAATTTTAGTATTTGTATGAGAAACATAGAACATTATGTAATTACCCAAAAAACATAGAAGAGTGCATAGTTGATTTGCTGTGAGTTTTTCGAAAATCTTTATCCTTTAGCATTGTATCTATCCTTTGTCCAACTAATTCATTGCTGAGGCAAGCATGGCTCCTGTCATTGTCATAACAGGGATCAAAAACTTGTGAGGGTACAAATTTCCAGTTTATAGAGAACAGCATCTCATGCCATGATTACCAGGAAGTAAAAATTCAAGAAAGTACACAATTGTTGGGCGTTGGGGCCATTCCTCGTTCCATTCCTGTTATCTTGAAGGATGATCTTGTTGACATTGTCAAAGCTGGAGGTTAATGTTCAGATCATCTCACTACACCGCTTTTTTTTTTTATTATATTTGTTAATGTGTGCATCATTAAATTCAAATGAGTGTCTTTTACTGTAAGCTAGTGTTGAATTGACATACATATGTAACTAGAAAAACTTTCCTTTTGCCTAAATACCCGAAATTAAAATGCTAGGTGTGTTTTATAGGTGAGCTTCTTGGCTTTTGGAAGGTGCCTAAGGCATGGCTTTTTACAATTACAATATTCAACCTTTGATGTGGCAATATAACTATGTTTCTAATAGAAAAGGTACTCTACTTATTATGGCCACTCTTAGGGATGTTTGGATGTTTGCTGTATTTTCTGCAGATGACATTATTGTTACTGGAGTTTTGACATCAAAGTGGTCCTCTGATGTGAAGGATGTGCGCTGTGACTTAGACCCTGTGGTGATTGCCAATCATGTAAGGTAGGAAGATCTTATGATATCTTGCATCTAATATAGATTATTGAAGGAAGTGCTAAAAATTAGAGGAAATTCACCAGTGGACTAGTCTCGGTCTTCTTTCAAAAGCTGACTTTACTTGTGAAATACTACAGTAGTCAGTCAGATGATGATTATTTCCTTTTCGGAGGGGATTAATAACAACATTAGCTGTTCCAGTATTAACTTCAGTTTGTATTGTAGCATGTTGCTTCATGGGGATGACCTTTTGCTAGTGTCATGGATAAAGGTGTGCATAAAGCTCATTCCATGAAATTGAATATATCTCAGTAAATCTGAAAACTTGATACGTTTATCCACTCAATATACATGCGCAAAAGCTAATTCCATGAGTTTTAATTTATCTTAATCCATAATTTTCCTTCAGCTACATCATGCACTACTGGCCTTCGTTACTATCTATCAAAACTGTTCAGTGTTTTTTCAATTGGGATACAGCCCTCTTTCATAAGCAGGGATATATCTAGTCCCCAAACACTAAGGATATCCTGCCTTGGGTCATTGGTTAACCTTGCTTCCTCACTCCAATTATAAATTTCTTTGCAACTTCATTGCTTGCCAGTTGGGTTCAAGATCCCTTTATTTCTAGCTAACTGCTCCACCTTCAATGATGCACCTTCTGTCAATATGGTTAGTTCTTGCACTCGAACTATCCAGAGTCTTGTAGTCTTGTCTTCAAAGGTTTCTACAATTGATGAAAACTTTATTCACCTCTTAGAATTTGTGGTTGGTGCTACTCGATCTTGATGGCTTTACCTTTGGTTGCTTTGCTTCGAAATGGACATTGAAGAAATTTCATGTATTTGGGAAACTTTTATGTGCTTTTGTGATGGGTTTTAAAAGAACCCTTTGAAGCATTTTTAGTGACTGTGAAAAAGACTAGGCAAGTATCCATACAAGCAGGAAAAGTTCCTCTTTTGCTAAGCCAAATAGGGGTCTTGATGATTCGTAAAACCTAGTTTTAATTGTGACTTGCAGCAAACTCAGAGGGCTTTAGGGATAGTGTTTATGGAAGATGGTTCCTCATTATGCTATGAAACCTAAAAATAATTGCTTATAGTGCTAAAGGTATTAACTATGTCAATAAGTTGTTGCAAATAAATAGTTTAATAGTTCTCTTCACCTCTAAAATGGTGAAATTGTAGCACTCAACTAAGTGAAACTAAATGATCTGTGGTTTCAAAAGACATCATTTGAAATCCGTGGCACGCCATGTGTTGTAAGGGGTTACTTTTCTTACTATGCAATGTTTGATTATATAATACAAGTACTACTAAAAAGCAAGTGTTTGAAGATTTGAAATGTGTTCATTGAAAAGCCTCCACATCCTTTATATGAAAGAAATTTGTATTCATCTAAACATTGATGGGTTTCAGATATAAACGACAATGGAATTCTGGTTTAGTGACAAGAGGACGACAAGTGAATCTTCTGCAAAAGTTAGAAAATAAGCTATATGTTTAAGTGAGTCTTAAATATTAGGATTGATACTCCAAATGTTACAGAAACAATTTAAGCAAGGTGGATGGAATGGAGAGGTGAGTTGTGTACTTATGCAATTGTAAAGTTCCCATTAAAATTAAAGTAAGTTCTATTGTGGAAGATGAGATTAGGAGAAGAGAATGTTAAGATGGATGTGCAGTCAACGAGAATGGATAAGATAGGAAATAATATTATTTGAGATAAAGTTGGAGTAGCATCCATAAATGAGAAGATAAGGAAGCATGATTATGATGATTTGGCCATGTATAGAGACATGATCTAAGGGCTCCTATTAGATTATGATGCTTTAGAGACAACTAACATAAAACGAGGGTAGTAGAGACCAAAAAAGACATTGAGAGAAGTTAAAGAAGTGTTTTTATTTTTTTAGGTATTAATAAAATTATAGTCCATGATAGAATGTAATGGTGAAATTAGGCCCATATAACTGAATCTAAGTGGTATTATGACTTGAGTGTCATTGTGATTGTTGGTTATTTATCTTATTTTGATGATGAATGCATCTCAGCAAACAACTCTAGTTAATATTTGCATAAAGCATGATTAGGTTTTGTATAGTTTCCATGTATTAGGGGCATTCTTGTCATTCTTCTCGAAGCTCTCTAACCTCCTCTCATTGTTCTTATTAGGTCAATCGCAGTTTCTTTTGTAGTGTTTGTCGTTTTCTCAATTATAGTGAAAGTACGTTCTCATGTTATTTTATACCTTAGCTATCAGTGTTGATGCAATCTTTACTTCTTCCAAATGAAGGAGAACTAATGAGCTGAAGTTAGAAATCGATATTCCTGAAGATGATATCACAAAGTTCAAGAAGTTCTGGTCTTGTTTCAAAGACGCTCCCTTAAGAGGTAAAATTCTTTACTAATAAAATCATTGTGTAACTCACACCTACAAAATCTTCAAGAAATGATACATTGTAGATTAGCATGTGGTTTCAAGCATATGAATCAATTTTATTTTAAATTTTCATTTGAAGAAGCATGTTAAAATATCCATTTGGAGCCAATACAATCTATGCTAAATTATATATCATTTTGAGCCAATATAATGCATACATACTACATTTTAGACAATGTGAATGTAATTTTATGTGAAGTCTCATTTGAACAAGAACATTTAAGAGGGATTTTGAATTTGGTACTTAATTCTCTTCTTTGTTTCATTAGGGAGAAATGCTATCCTTCGAGGTGTATGTCCTCAAGTTTTTGGACTTTTCACTATAAAGCTTGCAGGTTAGTTACCATCTCATCTTGCTATGCATTTTCATTTGATATTTGAATTCCCAGCAATTATCTAAGATTAATGAAAATTGTTCAATTTTCTGACTCAATCTATTGACCGTGTCCCATAGTTTGTGCCATCATCACTTACATCTCTTCTTTTGCTTCTTCCTTGAATCTTTAGCGGCTTTAACACTTATTGGAGGTGTGCAACATGTTGATGCTTCTGGAACAAAAGTTCGTGGAGAGTCTCACATGCTTCTTATTGGTGATCCAGGTAAATCTTTATAAATGTTTCAATTGTTATGCATGATTTCCTATTGTCATCTCAAATTATCACAATTTCCTTTTTTTTTTTTTTAAATTTATTTTGCCAAGACTCCTAGCCTATGTGAGATTGAATACTTAAATTTGAAGTTGTTGATTTATAAAAATGATTTGGCAATACTAGAGGATTGCAACTCTATTGATGGATATTTTTCAGATCTTTAGTAAAAGCATTATTCTAGAATTTAAGGAAGATATCAATTGCCATTGACATATTGATCCAACATGATAAGACTGGCACCACAATTGTCTTATCTAAAAGCTTAGGTTTGTAAATATGGTGTGGGTTAATTTGTTGACACTCTTCCTCACTTTTGGGCTAGGAATTTGATCGAAGCCCATCATGTGGAATCACTTAATTTAATTTGGTGAAATGATGGCATATGGTTTGAGTCCATGACATCTGGGCTTTGATGCCATGATGAGATTAACACAATGGTGTAGGCTTTCATATTAATTCCTTAACACAAACTATGGAGCTTGAGTTCAACTATAAAATGCATATTCAAAAATCATTATGGCTTGATATTGCCAACTTTTTGGCTTAAACTCTATCGAGAGTGTGTTCAATTTCTTAGAGCTAGGCTCTTCTTGATACCATTGCAATTTGGGTTGTGTCTCTAGTTTTCTTTTTTCTATGAGCCTTTTAACTTAGCATTTCAAGAAAATTAGAATAGTGGAGCTTAAGATTGAAAATCCGTATATGCATGTTTCCAAGAAAAATGTAAAATGTGTAATAATATTTACATGACCTTGGTTGGGCTTGCAGGCCCTTTAAGCATTAAGTATTTGACTGCTCAAGATTGGTAAGCAACTCAAGTATCTTGATATTGATTTAACTGTCTCCTGGTCGACTTTGATTAAAATTCAAGTTGGAACTTGGTGCTGCTTGGTTCACTTACACTGTTATGACATGTAGAGAATTGATATACAAAAGATGCATTCATATAGTTGAAGCAATTGTTTTCTTTGCATAATGTTTGTGGCTGACTGTCATAGGTACTGGAAAGTCCCAATTTCTAAAATTTGCTGCAAAGATGAGCAATCGTGCTGTCATAACCACTGGTTTAGGAAGCACAAGTGCTGGATTGACTGTAACTGCTGTGAGGGATGGAGGTCTGTTTAAACTAAGAGTGCTTTTATTGGATTGCTGCAGGAATTTGTAGTTGGCTTCTCATTTCTTCTGATCATTAATTTTTCCGCTTCCAGTTGTTAGATGCTGAACCCAATTGTCAAAATTAATGAATAAACTTCTTCCCCATAACGTAATGGGAAAAAACTTTCTTCCACATATTAAGGTGATTCCTACAATTTGACTATAAAGTTTAGCAAAAAGTGAGAAACCTGTGATTGCACTGCTATGTAGTGTACAACGAGGAGAAATTTAGTAAGTGACACCAATAGCTGCCATTTATTTTGCTTTTTAAGCATTAACTAAGAAAAGAATGGTTTTGCAAGATCAAACTCTTCATGACATTTGCCATCTAGACTGATATGCCCAGTATTTATATTGTTCAAATACAGGAAATCAGCACTCTACATTTGTGGTTCACTAGAGAGTGCAGTGGATATGGCAATGGCTTGTTCTTTGTAATCTTGCTAATTCCGAAGACTCCTTGTTGAATGATCTAAATATAGTAGGATTATTTATAGCCGTAAGTGTTATTATAGTTAATAAAAATGCTTATACTTGGTAGGAGATATTTTTATATATAGTATATGAGTTGTATTCTTGTATATAAGAATAAAAGACATTTGGGGCATAGTGGAAAACCTTAGAAAAGCATCTTTCTTTATGGTATCAGAGTTCGTTTAGATCTAACCTTAAAAAAACTGTGCTCATGATTCTTACTACCGACGAGAAAACTCCAACATTGCTGCCCAGTGGGTTTGGGCCTTCCCATCAAACCAGCATACTGCCATTAATGTCCACAGACGCCACAGAATATCGGGCTCGTGTGCCACCTGCAGTCCTTGCAAGAGCAAGCAAACTTAAAGCTTCAGGAAGCTGCGAGAAGATTTGTCTTATCTCATATCTCCTAGAATAGATCTGTTTTTGTGGTGGAACCTAAATCTGCAGATCTAGTAATGAAGGAACAGCAATTATTTTGACAAACATGTCAAATGACTTGAAGAGCACTGAGAAATTGGTGTTATCCGCAGATACTCGCTTACCAAGTGCCCACAGTTTCAATACTCCCATCAATTTGATCAAACTTGATGGCTTGAAGACCTATCTCATGTGGTCTCGACAACGTAGCATCATGATCCACTCAAGGGTCCTCATAGGATATCTCACTGGCACCAAGGAGCAACCAGAACCCGGTGATCCAGCTTTTGAACAGTGGTCTCTTGAGAACTCCTTGGTTATGTCGTGGCTGTTCAATTCCATGGATCTAACCTTGGCATCTTCCTACATCTTGTATGAATCCGCTGCTCAAATTTGGAGTGCAATAAAATAGTCATATTCTCAGAGTAATAATCACTCAGAGATATTTGATCTACATTAGAAGATATATAGCCTACAACGGGGAGAGCTTACTGTGACAAAGTATATCAATATTCTTTTGACGGCATGGTAGAAACTAGATTTCTACTATCCGTTCAATGTTACTTGTGCTATCGATGCTGCACTTTTCAAGGAATGATGGCAAGAAAGAGTGTACAAGTTCCTTGCTGGACTAAATCCTAAGTATGATCAGATTTGGTTCCAGATCTTCGGAAGGTCACCATTGCCTAGTCTTCAGGAGGCATGCTCTCTTATCCAGCATGAGAGTAGTAGGAAGGGGATTATGCTACATTGTTCCATTACAGAAACAACAGCCAGGGTAGGAGATTTTGTTAGGGGAAGAGGCAAGCATTGTCCATGTCCCATGGATTTAGCACCTGATAAACTATGGTATGATCATTGTGGCAACATCAACCACACTCAAGAGATCAGCTGGAAGCTACATGGACGTCCCAACAGTGTAGGTCGGAAACCAGGAAGCAATAAGAGCAAGATTAGAGAACATGCTAATGCTGTACATGAAAGTTCAGCCTCAAGTCATGCTATAGACATAGCTTATCTTGCTGAGGAGCTTCAATCTTTAAAGCGTCTACTATTGTCCCAACCATCATCTTCTTCAAATTCTACATCTGCCACTCAAGAATCTGCTGGTTTTCTTTCCACTCTTTCTCCCTCTGATTCCTCTAGTAGTTTTGCTCATGCTTACTCTTCTTTCTTAAAAGACTTAGGAACTTGGATTATAGATTCTGGTATATCTAAACATATGATTGGCAAATCTACCACATTTAGCTCTTAATGTTCCCCAATTTGGTAGAGATAAAGTTCTAATTGCTGATGGTTCTTTCTCTCCCATTCTAGGAAAAGGTGAAATAAATAGTTTTTTGGTCTTCATCTATTTGATGTCTTACATGTCCCTAACTTTCCTCATAGTCTTCTCTCAATCTCTGCTATCACAAATTCTCTTCAATGTAAAGTAAATTTTTGGCCAACACATTGTGTTTTTCAAGAGCTGAAGACGGGAAGGTGATTGGGCATGGTAGTCATTAGGATGGTTTGTACTTTTTGGAGGAGAGTAAATTGCAATCGGCACAGTTGGTGGTTTCTTCATAACAAGACCTTATCACGTGGCATAAGAGACTTGGGCACCCTTCATTTAGAGTTTTTGAGAAGTTAGTCCCTTTATTTTATAAAAGTTGTAATAAAGACATGCTCAAATGTGAAGCATGTGAATTAGCTAAACATTTTCGAAGTATTTATCCTGTTAATGGAAATAAAAGTTCTAAGCCTTTTGATTTGACTCACTCTGATGTTTGGGGTCCAACTACTAGTATCTCTACTAGTGGTTGTAGATGGTTTGTGACGTTTATTGATTGTCATAGTAGGACAACCTAGTTAACCTTGTTAAAGGCTAAGAGTGATGTACTCTTAGCATTCAAAATTTTTTATAGGATGGTAGAAACTCAATTTGGTGCTCCCATCAAAGGGATTTAGATTGACAATGGGATCGAATATACAAATATGGCATTCCAGGAGTTTTTACTCTCACATGGGATTGTGCATCAGAAGACTTGTGTGGAAACTCCTACTCAGAATGGAGTTGCAGAATGAAAGAACTGTCACCTCCTTGAGGTAGCTCGTTCACTACTCTTCACTATGAATGTTCTTACATATTTATGGGGAGAGGTAGTTCTGTGTGCAACCTACCTCATTAATCGGATGCCACTGCGTTCTCTGGATTTTCGTTCTCCTCTACAAGTGCTTCAAGGCAACCACTCTTTTATTGTTCCTCCAAAAGTGTTTGGTTGTGTTTGTTTTGTCCACAATTGAAATCCTTTAGATGGCAAGCTTGCCCCCAGATCCAAGAAATGTGTGTTTTTTGGTTATGTACCGAATAAGAAAAGGTATAGATGCTATTGTCCTATTGATTGGAAGACTTATGTTTCAATGGATGTGACTTTTTGGGAGTCGTAACCATATTTTGGATCCTCTTCAACTGAGAATTCTCAAAAGGGGGAGACATCTGATTATTCTTCAATGGATGTTGATCGAATGATGGAGTTACCAATGTCATATCCTAGTGGTCTTGATGTTGAGGGGGAGATACCTCCTAGTGGTTCTCATATTGAAGGGGAGACGCTTGTTAATGATGCAACAAGATCACCTGACAATGGAATATCCTAAATTCTTAATAAGGAACCAACTCCATTGAAGGTCGATAGTTAAGGGCCTAGAATAGTCGCTCCTGATAACTCTCATGCCCCACTACACCGTTTGTAGCTCATGAAGATCCTTCTTCTTTGCCGATCTCAGGTGATGCATCTTCCTCTCTTAATTGTGATGATTTTAACATACCTATTGCTCTTAGAAAACAAAACAGAACCTGCAATTCTCAATATAGGTCTCATTTGTGCTCTACTTTGCATCCTATTGTTGATGTCATCTCTCTTTGAGTCCTTGTCTCCTCAGTTTCAAGCCTTTTCTGTATCTTTATTATTTGCTAGTGTTCCTAAGCACTGGAAGGAAGCTTTGCAAAGCTTTGAGTGGAAGGCAACTATGATTGAAGAAATGCGGCCATGTCAGAAGAATGAAACATGGTAGCTTGTGCCTAGACCGTAGAACAAGCAAGCCGTTGGATGCAAATGAGTGTATATAGTAAAGCACACCCCAGAAGGGAAGTTGGATTGCTATAAAGCTCGATTGGTGGCAAAAGGATATACTTAGACATATGGGGTAGACTACGAAGAGACTTTTGCTCCACTCACAAAGATAAATACTGTTCGAATCATGCTTTCCTGTGTGGCTAACTTGGATTGGCAACTACATTAGTTAGATGTAAAAAACGCTTTCTTACATGGGGATCTTAAGGAAGAAGTTTACATGGAGATCCCTCCTGGGTTTCAAGATACTCAAACAGCTGGGAAGGTGTGTTGCTTGAGAAGATCTCTGTATGGACTAAAACAGTCTCCTTGGGCTTGGTTTAACAAGTTCAGATGAGCCATATTACGACTTGGGTACAAACAAAGTTGTGTTGATCACACTCTGTTTATTCGACTACATGGAGAAAAAATAACCTTGCTAATTGTGTATGTAGATAACATTGTTCTCACAGGAAATGATGCTGAGGAAATGACACATTTAAAGTGAAAGCTAGCAGAAGAGTTTGAGATCAAAGATCTGGACGCACTAAGATATGTCTTGGGAATAGAGGTAGCAAGATCATCTAAGGGGATATATCTTTCTCAACAGAAGTATATCCTTGATCTTCTAAAGGATACAAGGATGCTTGGATGTCGACCAGCTACAACTCCAGGGGATCCCAATCATAGTCTCCAAGCAGGAGGTGGAGAGCAAGTAAATCGGGAGCAGTGTCAACGCATCGTAGGGAGGTTAATCTATCTCTCACATACATGGCCAGATATTGCTTATGCAGTTAGCTTGGTGAGTCAGTATATGCATGATCCTCGTAGACCACATCTTGATGCTGTTAATCATATACTTTGATACTTAAAGAGTTGTCTAAGACAGGTATTTTACTAAGTAACCACAGACATCTTCAAGTTGAAGTATACACAGATACAGATTGGGCAGGATCGCGGGATGATAGGCGATCTACATTAGGTTATTGCAGCTTTGTTGGGGGTAATATGGTGACTTGGCGCAGCAAGAAACAAGGTGTGGTGGCCTAGTTAAGTGCCAAAGCTGAGTATCGATCTCTTGCCTAAGGTGTATATGAGGCATTGTGCATCTGACAACTTCTGACAGAGTTACAACTTCTGGAAAAAGGCCCTCTTATGCTCTACTGTGATAACAAGGCAGCCATTGATATTGCAAATAATCTAGTACAACATGATAGGACAAAGCATGTGGAGATTGATCGACATTTTATAAGAGAGAAACTGGATCAAGGAATTATATGCTTGCCCTTTGTCAAGTCATTTGATCAACTTGCCGATGTATTAACTAAGGGTCTTAGTATTAGTGCCTTCTCAATTATATTGTCTAAGATGGGCATGTGTAATATCTATGCATCATCTTGAGGGAGAGTGTTGAATGATCTAAATATAGTAGGATTATTTATAGTAGTAAGTGTTATTGTAGTTAGTAAAAATGCTTGTACTTGGTAGGAGATATTTTTATATATGGTATATGAGGTACATTCTTGTATATAAGAATAAAAGAGATCTGGGGCATAGTGGAAAACCCTAGAAAAGCATCTTTCTTCACTCCCCATACTATTTTTCATTTCAATTGTTAAGTTATATTCTGGGACCTACTATTATCCTTTTTTTTCCTTTCCTTTCCTGATTGAAAAGACTAGGATTGGTCCCATTTGGTTAATGAGCTTGATATCATTAACAATATTTTTAATCCTAAGCTGTAGTGCTCTGCAATCTGGACATGGTAAGAAGTGTACCAGCAGTTCGTATTTTGACTCTATTGCCTCTGATGCACTTGAAATTAATCTTCAGCTTATGTTGTTTATCTGGGTTCTGATGATATATCTATGGATTATGCAGGTGAATGGATGCTGGAAGCTGGAGCTCTTGTTTTGGCTGATGGAGGCCTCTGTTGTATTGATGAGTTTGACAGGTTAGATGAGTTCTAAGCCGCCCCAGTTAAATAATTTCATAAATGACTTTAAACGGCATATCTTATGGCTCTACATATCGTGACCTTGGTCAAATTATCTGTTTTTCCTCCCTTATCAGTATTTATAGGAGTTCATTATTAGCTCATTACGATTATATTGCTTGATTTAAGCATTGTTGCATTGGTTAAACATCCTTGTTATTACTGTTAACAGGTGCTATGTTGCCTAGAATATCTATTATGCTCTTTGTGGTTTCTTTGAAATAAGGATTCTTAGAACTCTTTAAGCACTGGTATGCAGTTTCTTAAAGAACATTATATATTCTACTTGATTACAGAGTTTGTACTATGGGGCATTATCTTATATATAGCATGGTAAAAATTGTCCCTTGTTATTTTCACAAGGAGTTTTATTCACCTTTGATAACCAGCCATATATATTTGGTAAACAGCATGAGGGAGCATGATAGGGCAACCATACATGAGGCAATGGAGCAGCAAACCATAAGCATTGCAAAGGTGAAGTATGCCACTTTGTTGTGACTCAGCATCTCAAATACTTGATTACTTAAACTAATTAAAATCTTTTATTCGTACAAGTTTGACCAGCAGCTTCAGAAATGCAAATAGAAGTTTGTAACTTGCAGTCTTATTACAGACAATATGTTATATGATTTCATTCATTCCTAATAAACACACACAGTAAAATCCTGGGAAGCTTGCATTAGGTAGTGGATATATGTCATTGATACTTTGTTTTCCTTCATCATAAAAAATTATAATTCAATTCATCCCAAAAAAAATTATCACTGGCTTGGACCTATCATCTTCCCAAAACAATCTGTCATGAGAAAGCAATTAATCAATCATTCTCAACAGCAGTTATCTGCACCATAATTTAATGTTGAACTCGACATGAATCTGTTTTCATCTTGACAAATCAATTAACTGCAGAAGTGGAAAACTGGTGAGCCAACTACAAGCACTATTGAATTAAGTCAATTTTGATTTTTATGGCCAATTGGTCCATCCTAGTTGCTAAAGACAGATAATATGAGCAAAATGGGCACCATAGAGCCTGACCAGTCAGCATGGCTTCGAATAGGTTTGCACAAAGGTATAAGTAAAACTTCACATTAGTGGGCACCACAGAGCCACGTTTATTTTTTGTAGTAGCAAACCTTCCAAACCTTTCTTTGATGCAATTTTCATTCATTTTGATTTTGGTGCAGATTTGTTTTATTCCTTTTGCCAGTGATGAGGATCATTTATTGATTTCTGCAAGAAAACTACTCAATTGTGTCATTTATCCAAAAAAAACTACTCAATTATGCCTTTTCTTCCATTCTCAGGCTGGGCTTGTGACAACACTTAATACGCGAACAATTGTCTTTGGTGCAACAAATCCCAAGGGCCACTATGATCCTGAGCAACGTATCATTGTGAATCTGATAATTTTAAATTGATATTGTTTGTTTCTCTTGGTCTCTTGCTTGCAAGTCAAAATATTCCTGTCAGACAACTAAGCTTCTCTTTGTTGCACCTAATTATCACTTAGCTTTCAGCTGTTGATTATTCCACAAGCATTTATGTAATCCGGGTATATTTATTCATGTTTGTTCTATCTTCCTTGACTTGACACAGCACTATCTGTCAATACGTCTCTTTCTGGCCCACTCTTAAGCAGATTCGACATAGTCCTTGTGCTTTTGGACACTAAGAATCCTGAGTGGGATGCAGTTGTCTCCTCACACATTCTTTCTGAGGTAATCACCTTAAATGGTTTTATTTGCTGGTTAGTTTGCTATCGTCAAACAAAAGTTGGAATGAATCATGCTGTTAATTTTTAGGGAGAACCTGATAGGTTCAATAATGATGAAGATCTATCTAATATCTGGCCACTTGATACGCTGCGAAGGTAAAGATTTTGAGCTTAAATTTTTTGGAGGACCTGTTACTTAAAAATCATCTGAAATGTATTTACAGATAAGTAGATCATTAGAAATTGTTCTAGAAAAAGTGGAAGTCTTCAGTTGACTCTCTATGCTAAAGATCATACTTCTGATAGGATGAAATATAAGTAGAGGATATTCCCTGAGAATAGCTGGTTTCACAGAAAGCCAAACAGAAATTCTTGTCTCTTTTTGTTTAATTTTGCACGTTGCTAGTTTAAGGCATTAAATGTCATAACTAACTCTTAGAGAGAAATGGTGATAAAATTTCAAGTATTTCATGCAGGTATATAAACTTTGTGAGGGGACATTTCAGACCAGTCCTTACTGAGGAGGCTGAACAAGTCCTATCAAACTATTATCAGCTCCAAAGAAGATCTGCATCCCAAAATGCAGGTAATCTAACACCTTCGTTTTTCATAGGGTTAGATTATGGAAAATAATATTGTATGCCTGTGTTTTGATTTTGTACACTTTTCATACATTTGTTTAGTTTGATGTTGAAAATGGTCACGTAGAATAAACACAAAAAAAGACTGCAAAACGTTAGGTTTGGAGAAATGCAAGAGGGAAGAGTTTTTGGGTCTTTTTTATATGCATATATGCATTCCACATGTCTATTTTTAACGTCAAACTAATATTTTCTAAATGAAGGAAAACATGTATGCAGAGTAAAAAAAAGAGGTGAAAACACTGGCAACTTTTCTGTGATTAAACCTATTTTGTATTTCTATTGCCATTTTTCCTTATATGCTACCACTTGCACTGCAGCAAGGACAACAGTGCGTATGTTGGAAAGTTTAATACGCCTGGCTCAAGGTACATTTTCCTATGTCTCAATGTTACTGTAGATGTGTTTTTTGTGATGCTGAGATTTCTAATCTTACTGTAGCACATGCAAGACTGATGTTCAGAAATGAGGTCACCCAGATGGATGCTATAACAGCAATATTGTGCATTGAATCTTCCATGACCACCTCAGCCATAGTGGACAGTGCTGGTGATGTCCTGCACTCCAATTTTAGTGAAAACCCTGATGATGAATGTATCCTTTTTTATTTTTTTTTTATTTTTTTTTAGTTTGCATGAAAATCTTGACATAAATGGCTCTACTGCACACAATAGTGTCTACTACTGTGAAAAAATGGACAGCACTAGCATTTTGGTTAGTTAGCAAAACAGAAAAAGATAGAATAGGAATAGAACTTTATGGGAATGGAATAGGAGGAAAAGTTATTCTATTTCCTGTTCCTTTGTTTCCTTGGTTAAAAAAGATTCAAAGGAATAGAATAGGAATACAAGGAAAATTCCAATACACCCTTGTTTGCACAAGCCAAACCCTAGAGGCTTTACTCTACTGCTATGCTTTCTCCCTCCTTAGCAGCCACCAACACCAAACTGCCGTCATTCATGGCCATTGAAGTGAAGAAAAAGAGGATGGCTTTTGACAAACACCACTTGAAGATGCCGGTCTTCAAACAACGCTCAAGAAAAGCTTGTTGAGGTGTTTAAGGAAGACATAGCATTGGATGTGGACCCGACCGACTTACAACGAGGATGAAGTTCTGAGTTTCTTGAACAGATTTTTAGCACCACTTATATCAACAATAGGTCTGAAAAAGCATCTAAAAAATTAGATTTAGACATTGGAGATATGAGACTATCACCTGCCTAGGTCTCTCAGCTGTTCTGCCTGCTTTTTGACATTCATTTGATAGGGAAATTGGTGGAACAGGCTCTACACATTGAGTGGATGCTGTGAGCTTTCATTGTTCTAGAACGATTAGAGATGTGGAAAAAGGTGTTAATTACAGTAGTGGAAGTTAAAGAGGTGTGGTGGGGAAGGTGGGCTAAGGGGTGTTATGGCAGTGAGCAGTAGAGGCTATGCCGCTGGGTTTTTTTTGATATATTAGCTTTAGAATATGGAAGTGGAATGGAATAATTATCCTTATAGTCCTAACAAAGGTATAACTATTCTAGAAGTTGTGCACTGATTTTGATTTCTGTATTGAATAATGAGGGAATAGATATTCAATATCCCTAATTAAAAACAAAAATTGTAGTTTCAACCATAGTTAGGTAGAGGATGCATTGCTTAAAGTGTGGTGGTGCAAAATGCTTTTCATATTTAACTCCAGATAGATCCACAGTAGCTTAGCACATGCTTCATAGTGATGTCTCTATTGTCTTAAGAAGAAAACTCATATCTCACCATAACAAGCTGTGGTTATGCCCAAGCTAAAAATAACCAATGGTGGAGCCAACAAACATTAATAAGTCTTTACAACCACTTGACCGAAAAATTTTCTAGCTAGTGTTAACTTATTATTCACTACTTGATTTTGTAAACCAATATCAATTTTCTCTCACAATCCATATAAGATTACATTTTACATGGAGTATCACAATCTCTTCCTCCTGTACAAGCATCGTCGTTGCGAGACCTTACAATTGGGCTTAGTTTTTTTCTCCTTTTTGGTGTGTGATTTGGTTCTCCTACCACTCTCAACCTATAGGTCATCCTAGAAGTATGCTAGAAGTCACATCTTGGTGATATTTCCCACCCTGCTTAGACCTCTTCTCTAAATTGGGTCAAAATAGGCCCACTAGCTTTCGCGTTGGTTTGTCCCTGAATTGTCTATCCACTAGTAAGGGGTCGGTTTTGATACCACTTATAATGTCGTAGGCCAAAAATGGTCAATAGCTAAGCTAATAAAATACTAATGGGCCTTTTTTAACCACTTAATATAAAAATTTTTAGTAATACATGTTATTCACTATTTGGTTTTATAAACTATCAATTTTGTCCCACAATCTATGTGAGACTACGTTTTATATGGGGTGTCACAAAACCTAACAATAATTCAAAATTAGAGATTATGATGAAATGGAAGGACTTGCCAAAATTGATGAATAACACTAAGAAATAGTGAATAAGAAGATGTCCTGATTAAGTTGTAAAGTCATTATCTCCTCTATAGAAGGGGCTAATATTGAATTCTTGCCTTACATCAATTGCACAAATAGAGTTTTGGAACATGGAGAATGTTGTGATTATTAAGCCATGTGAGATCTACACTAATCTATGGATTAGGAATCTTTTCCCTATATCCATTTCCTCTTAGTTTTAATGAAACATCAAGGATGCAAGACTGAGAATAAGTAAGATATTTAAATGGACTCTTATTTAATTGAATTCAATGAAGTTGGGACATCAAATAAATTCTTATAGTACACACCCTTGCATACTCAGCAAGTTTCATTAGAATCAAGAGGAAAGTGGACTTCATGAAATCCTATTCCATATATTCCACCAAACATGACCTTAAATTTATGGAATAGGATTAGTGTCTTATAGTGGTCTATTGAGTATTGTAATTAATTTTTTTGAAGAATCTATGAGAGCAAGATAAAAAAGGTTGAAAAGAAACTAGAAAAGCTTTTTGCATGATTTTTGGGGGATTGAAGAGTCAGAGATGTATGTCTACGAATGCATTGCAATGGATATTATTAGTTAGAACCTTGGGGGTTATGGAGATCCCTTGAAGCACAAGAAAGATGAGAATACTTTAGAAAGTTCTTTTGGTGTTGTTATGAACTAAAGTTTAAATTAGAGCCTATAGGTAACATGCATGTTGGGTATTTGGAAAATCCAATTATAAAGATTGGATTTGTTTCCTTCTATGGCTTGCTTCTATTGTTAGGTTGCTTACTATATGGGATGCTAAGCTTGCAGAAGGTTGATTTGCCTTCTTGGTTTTGTTGCTATGATTTTTGGGTAACTATGTATATAATGTCATTTAAAGATTACAGGGATCATGTTCTTTATATAGAAGCCCAATGGTCAATATTAGGTTCTTTGTCCACATTGACATATCCGTTAGGTCGAATGCCAATGTTGGGGTTCTGAAAACCACTCATGATGAATCAGAAAATATGTTTGCTATCATTACAACTATTTGTCTAATGTGTGCTTTCAGGAGGTGGTATAATGTAAATGCTTCAAGAAGCTAGTCTATGTTTTAGTCTGGTTGGGATTAAGGGCAAATTTGTAATGAAGGTACTTATAATGTTTGGTGTGGTTGGTCAATCAGGCATTTGTGTGGTCTAGATGAGGTGGTTTAGAGAATTTGATAGAGTAAAGAGCATTTTCTTTCTCTACCTGACTTGTCTCTTAATCCTATACGACTTGTAAAAGAAAACAATATTAATATCTCAAAAGCATTTTGGTGTCTGGAAAAATTGGCCCTGAATGAGCATACAATTGTACCATGGATGTGCTCAACTTTCTTCAATGTATGGTCGCTAAACAAGAATCTTTTCGCATCACCTCTCGCTGAACAATGTAGTGATACTTTACTTACCGTCATTTAGTTCCTTAAATTGTAGAAATTAAAACCTATGGTATACAGCAGTTCAGTTTGTTTGTGGTCTTAACAGAACTGTTATTTAGTCTTTTTCTTTGAGAGGAAATTTTTTATATCCATAGCCTTTGCTTACCCACTTGGTGCTGGGATGATAGTTTTATTGTCATTTGGTAAAGTCCGATAAGAAATATGAGGAATTTCACAATCTCTACCAAGAGGGATTTTCATCATTTTTACATGGACGCTGAATCATGAGATATTTATTTCACTAAAGCTGATTCATGTCTTGTCCTTTTGTAAACGTAGGGAAACTATTATCTGCTGCTTAGTGGAGTATGGTACTGTGAGTCTTTATCCACTGAATTTATTTTATAAAGTGATTTTCACATTCCAATTGCATTAAAATTGGTTTGCCTATTATTCCTCATCTGTGATTTGCAGAGAACATCGTTTTCTTTTCTCAATCTATCAATGATACAAACTTTCTTAATTTTTTACATCTTACAAAAATATATTAGAATTTTTAAGACCTTTCCTTTCCTTCGAGATGGAATTGGATTTTTTTTTTAATCTTTTCTTTAAGGCTCTTTGACTCTCACATTTGTTCGTCTAAACTTGACAGAAACTAATTCTAAATTGTTCACTCTCATTATTTTACAAATATATTATTGTTGGTTAATTCTTAATCTAAATTTCTGGATCTTGCTCTAGCATTTGGAAACTCAACTTTCTGTCAGATTCATCAATAAATTACTACAAATGATATATTGCTGGTAAGGAAACCAACTCCCTATGGTTGTGCTATACAAGTCAGAAATTTTAAACCCTCTATTTATAGGATAATGACAATGGTAGGTTTTTCAGTAAAAATTGGAGGGCTTCTTATCATGTCAAAGTTGCATATCTATGTGAAGATGCTTCTATAACAAGAGATTTCATCGTCGAAAGCCTTCATTTGATTGGATACTCATCTGAGTGGACTATTTAAGGTTTTGAACATTGCCTATGTATATAGCTTTCTGATTAGGTGTCCACTAAGTAAACGAAGTATTGAATTTGTTTGAAGGATGAAAACTCCTTAGCTTGTGATAGATGGCAGACAGGAAAAGATGATACTGGAGAAGCTGAGTTCTATTGACGACTTTCCTGCTATTAATGGCATTGAAGTACAATGAAGATGGGTGGTAATGGAGGTAAACTGCATACATGCATACGATTAGGTATCTTATATGGCGAAATGCTTCTCAAATCAAATGTTTTTCTACTATTTATGATTGTATCAGATCCAATGCAGAAATCCTAATATAAATATAGCTGCAATTTAGCCTCCATTTCTTATCTAAAATATCACTTTTATGTTACTCTAAATTGAAGGAAGTGAAATATGTGTCATTTTTTAGCAAGGATCTTTGAATTATCATTATTCAAATTCTCAGTAAGAGATTCTATTGATTCTTTAGTTTTCTTTTCGTCACCATTTAATCATTGAACAAACGTACTGTGGAGTTATAGTAGGATGATCAGTTGGGCATACGGCCATCATCAGGTGAGGGGAAGAGAGAGATTCTCAATTGTGACTATATATATATATATATATATATTAATTACATGAAAAGGGAAATAAAGAATATCGTAAGGTATTTTTTTTGTAATTAGTTCCATAAAGAACTTACGAGAAAATTTTATTTCGCACGTTATTTCATTTTGTTTTCATTTAATAAAAGGGATATACTTTGTTTTTCTCGTAAGTTGTCAAGTATTTGTGTTTGTTATTCTTGTTGTATTCGTATCTATTTAATTTTAATTGTTGCTACAAAATGATCATTAATTAACTTTATATTCACGAAAAGCCATTGCTATTGCTTTAGTTTTTAACATTGTTCTTTTTTATTTTTATTTTTTGGTTTTTTTACCCATTACAATTAAATCCAATGTTCATGCTACTCAGCTATAAAGTATTAGTAGTTTTTAACATTGTTTACTAGATATAGAAAGTGGGGTCATCATCTCATTAAGGGCATCTCCAACCTTAAGAATCCTATTTAAGGTTCTTAGGTATCTTATTGGTACTTTAACAACTTTTTTTTTTTTCTTAAAAACCTCCTCTCTTTATCCTTATATCTTTGATGAGAGTTCTTAGGTATCATCCTAAGTCTTTTAGTAGAGTTTTTAGATAACACTTGTTAGAAAAAAAGTAAAATAATAATAAATTTAGGACTTTTATGAAGGATAATAAAAAGTATAAGGATCTACCTCTCTTTGTTCCTCAAGAATTTTGAGAACTAGGTCCTGATTTTGGATTTAGTGTCAGGAATGAAGGAGATGCCTTAAGAGTATTTATTCATGTTTTCTAGGAAATTTACAAAAACCATAGTTGGATTTGCATTTTTCTACTCTCTCTCTCTTTCTTTTAATAAATTGTGACACATAATATTTTGTAATTTTCTATTAGCTTCTTTACTCTTTCTCTTGTAACTTAGTTACTTTTTAGAATATGATAGATGAGGAATAGAAAAGTTGTTTTTTTTTTTTTTTTGGGAAATAACTATCACTAGTAATAAATTAGAAATTTATATTCAAGTGTTTATTTTGTATAAATTTTTATTGTAAGTAATATTTATTATGATGATCATTTTATTTCATTAATTGCAGTATTAAATTAAAAATGTAATTAAAAATGCCAATGTATTCCTATTATTATGGAATAAATTAATGTTTATTTATTGAAAGTATGATCATTCATTACTTAAACTTTTTATTCCTAAAATAGCATCTTATAGAAGTAATAACTATTTTCAATAGAGAGAGAATAGAGAAGTTACTTAAAACAAAAATTTTCGAACTCATTTGCAAGTAAGCAAGATAATAAAAAGAACTTGGAAAATAACTATTTTATTTTCTATTTATTGCCTCCAGGTAAATGCCCTTTTAATTGTATGACAAAGCATAAGTTTTAGTGGAGGAATTTGTGTATATTAACTATCAAATAGTATTGAGAGGATTTACATAAAAGGGGAAATTATTACATTAAGTTGTTGATAGATTAGAAACCTCAATGATTTTTATCAAATTTAATGATTTTTTACTGTTGATATGATTTTACTACAAGTAAAAATAAGTTGGTCTAAATTTTGTCATGCAATTCTACTAAGAATTGAAGCATATAGGATTGGTAGAATCATGTTAGAATCATAAAATTATAAAATCACATACCTAAATTTACATTTTAATAAGAATTTGCACTTACAAGATTTTACATTCGTTTTAACTAAAAAAAAAACTTTATAAAATTGTAAACTCATAAAATTATACGAGTAGGCCACAATTAGAGTTGTGTAAGTGGATTAACTAAGTTAACTCAACTTGACTTACTTTGACTTGCAAGTTAAATGGGTTAGCTTATTGTGGCCATTTTGCTAAATGAGTTAAAATATGTTGGTTTTAACTCAGCTCACTTTGGCCTACAGGTTAAATAGGTTAGCCTATTAACACAAGGCCCCTTTTACTCATTCTATGTTTTAGTGGGTTAAACGGATCAACCAAACACGTTTAACCTATCTATACATTTTAATAGGTTATATGAGCTGACTTACTAAAATTTATCTTAACTTATTTTTATATTTAATGTATATTTTTCTTTCCAAATTGGTTATTACCATTTAATTTTCTAATGACTAGTAAAATTTTCATTCTTAAAATTAAAAGAAAAAATAAATAAATAAATGCATATCCACTAGCTAATAAGACGATTTGCATTATATAAACATTTCATAATGAGGACAAAATTGAAAATTTGGTGTAATTATGTGGAGATAATATCGTATTGGTTTCAAATTGTACCTTCTAATATTATTTTATAGGGCAAATGTTATATTTGGTACTTGAACTTTATTTATTTTTGTAATTAACTATTTAAAGTTTAAAAGTGTTATTATACTACCTATAAACTCATATTTAACCCGCTTTTTAAAGTGGGTTAAATGGGTCGGCCCATAGGTTTCGACCCACTTGCATACTTCTATTCGCAAACTAAATATTTTTCCATATTTAAAGTATTTTTCACCTCATTAAAAAAAAATCAAGACCAATGTAAAATTTTCATTTTACAACTATGAAACTTATTAACCATGATGAAATTGTTTTTGTTACAAAGGAGACGTTGGTAATGGTGAGAATGTTGATTTTTTTACCATAGTTGAATAGTTTTGGTAAATTTGACGAAAAGTTATAATAATATGTAACAAGCTTATTATTAAATGTTATAACTTTGAGGATAATATCATCTTGGAAATGGGTGTAATGTGACCTAAATCCTTGAAATAGATGCAAGTCACTTTTTTGTGTCGGTTAAGAAAGGATAGACCTTCAGGGTTTGTGGGATTAATATGAAATACGAGTTCAATTTTTAAGGTGTTTTTGTTTATATAGAATAACATGAATTAAAAATATGAATGATTATTAATTTAGATGTTGTGCACTAAGTCAACAATCAAACTAGGAGATTAGCTAAGATTTATATGATGCACAATTTTGTATTTAATTTAAGGGTATGATTATCAAGATATTGATATGGCACATAATATCAAGCAATCAATGATAAGAAATCACCATAATCTATGAGTATTTGATAAGATTTGTGTTTTCAATAAGAAAATTCAAAGAAGGATACTCAATATTGAAAAGGTCATAATTGAATAATGTCTAACATGCTTAACACAACTCATAAGACTTTACATAGGACTTTGCTTACCATTCTCCTCCCTATCCTTAAGCTCCACTTCATCTAAAGTTTAGATTGCTATATCGAAGACTTCAACCTATTCCTTAGTTATTGCTTCTCAACCTTAGTAGCAAGCTTGATGACATCCTCTAGGGTCTCATATGATTGTCGCTTGACAATATTTGAAATCTTGTATCTCAAGCCCATGAGAAATCTGGCAGTTGTTTGCTATTTTATGATGTGCCTAATCGCAATGTAGAATCAAGAAATCGCAAATCCAACTGATGTTTCACAACAAGTAATCCAAAACAAATAACAATAAAAAGATAAAGCCCTAAATCCTTACCAAATATTACGCACTAGCAAGAGGATAGTCTTAGCACAGATTTGTTGATATGATGCACAACAACCCTGATACTGTCACTTGCCACAATCCAAGGATTGATAAGAGTATGAGAGAAAACTCAAGTTTTGTATTTCTGAAATATCAAGTTCTGTTCATGTTTTCATTACAAAAAGGTATTTATAGTACAAAGAAAAACTAGCTCAAAACAACATAAAGCAGCCAACCTAAAATTGTAAGCTGCCTAAGAAAGCCGTTGGCTTTGTGGAGATACACCACGGCCTTTATGGTTAGCCTTTATTCCTGCATTGCCGATTCTTCAAGGTAAGCCGCTAGCTTTAACAACATAAGTTGCCAGCTTTTAAGGGTAGCGTTCTATGCTTGCTTTTGGGTCATTTAGCATACCCAGTTGTTGTCTCGAAGCATTGACAAATGTATTTGATTGAAGTCAAAATAATCATGCAAAATAAATGAAGAAACTAGATGATTCTCCTCGGGTTCCATCTGATTAAGTAGAACTCTCAATGTAAGAATCTATAGTCATTTGGTTCTAGCTCAAGTAAGCAGTCCAGTAACTAGAATGGCTTGATTCCCATCATTTAGCTTCATAGCCTCACATCAAATTGACTTCATTTTAAACTCAGTATAATCCTCCACACTTATATTAACTCTCTTTAATGGCTGCATCGAAATATACATCTTTTGCCTATAATGATTATGGATTAGTCTTTTCTACGTAAGTCTCTTCATCAACAACTAAGTCCTCATCTCCTCTTCCCCCTCTCTCATCTATCGAGCTTTTAAGTTTTCCCACCATATACCTGCATACCCTTTAAATTCTATTGAAGTTAAGAGGACATTGGTGCAATCATCATAATTGTAACATAGAAAAATTCTCCACCTTATATTCCCACTCCAAATATTAGGGCTAGATAAAAAAAACTGATTAAATAGTAAACCAAACTAAACCAAACTATAAATTAGGTTCAAATCGCCTTGTTAGGTTCGAAAAAATTCCAAACTGAACTGAACCATTTTCTTTTAGGTTAGAAAAAAAATTATAAACTAAACTAAATTGTTTCAAATCGAACTGAACCATAAGAAGTAAAAAAAGAAAGAAAATGATGATGAAAAATCTAGGGAATGTATGATTAAAAAAGATGATTTGATGCCACTTATTCAATCTCTCATCTTATTTGGTTTTGATCAAATAATTTACTATTTTTTAAATTTTATATTTTTACTTAATAACTAATATAAAAAGTAGATTTTTCTAAAGAGAGATAATAAAATATCTTTAAATATATCAAATAGGCATTAAAGATAGTGAGTGTTACCAAAGAAATGATAATAAATTATTTTTTTTTTATTTTTAAGTACAATTTTTCATGATTTATTGACTTGTATATAGAAAAATGGTTTGAACTATGGATTGAATTAGACCAAACCTCTTTTTTCTTTTTATATTAAAAAAAAATAAGAATTGAACCATATGGTTAGGTTTGATTTTGAAAGAAAAAAAAACTAACTGTAATATATGGTTCAATTTAAGGGATGAACTATACCAAACCGAATTGTACCCACCTTTACCATATATTCTATCAATGAATTACCACTTGAAAAAGCTGGATTTTTCATTTTAATCATGCCAAACCCTTAGTTTTAGATGTTTCTTCATCCTCTTGTACCATGATCAAAATTATCATCCCTAAGTACTTCCAAATTTAATTGTACCCGCCTATTAGCACCACATGCTATCACTCTAGGCACAATTGGCATCCCCTCTTTAGCCTAGAAGATAAGATACTACAAAGATTGCATAATATCATGCATTTGCTACTTTAAGGCACTCAGACATCTATTGCTATTAGTCACCCTAAGGTTTTTAAAACATCTATTACCATGCTAACACTTGCATTAAACATTATATCGAATTCCATAGAAACATAGCCACAAACTCAATAAAAAACCAGCCTCCTACTTACCACACAACACCAACAAACAACATAATCATCACAACAAACCTTAATTTTATTCTCAAATTCCAACTAAGCTTAGAATCTTCAAAAAGGTTGAAAAATTACCATAACTCTTGAAATATCATGTAGCAATGCAACTTTGATACCAAGATGATGTGGCCTAAATCCTTGAAATAGATTCAACTTACGTCTTTATGCGTAGTAAGTTTAGAAAGCATGGGTCTTTAGGGTTTTTGGGATTAATATGAAATAAAGATCGAATCTTACGGTGTTTTCATTTATATGGAATAATAAGAATTAAAAGATGAGTGATTATTGATTTGGATATCATGCATCAAGCTAACAATCAAACTAGGAGATTAGCTACAAGATTGATATGGCACACAATTCTATATTTAATCAAAGGGGTTGATCATCAAGATATTGATATGACACACAATATAAAGTAATCAATAATAAGAAGTTGCCACAATCTATAAAAATTTGATAAGACTAGGGTTTTTCATAAGAAAACTCAATAATCGATATTCAAAGATAAAAAGGTTACAATTGAATAATGCCCAATATAACTCACAAGCCTTTATATAGGCATCTAAGAAAAGAACCCTGTGAGACTAGAGAAAGAGAAGGAGATAATTAAAACAAGTAAATGGACAAAATAAATAAAATTAGAATAAATAACAAAAAAATAAAAATTAAGGGCATGGCTAGATGCTCTGTTATATATATATATATATATATATGCATGTTATAAAAATAATATTATAAAATAAGTAAATGAAATAATATATATAACTAATGGCAATGTTGTAAATAAGTATATGGGGATAAGGGGTAAAATTGTCTTTTACTAGCTACAGTATAAAAGCTAATCTAACCTAAGGCTTCCCCTTTTTGCTCATTTTTACTATTCCCCAACACTAACTTAAGAAACCTAAAGAGAGAGAGAGAGGGCCCCTACAAAGAACTAAAGCGACTTAGAAGAGAATTCTATGGTAAGTCCAATAGGTAAGCATATGGATTTTAGTTACATTTACGTTAGATGTAGCTAATACAATGAGTAAGTAGACTAAAAATCATAGCAATTAGGATTTGGAATGAATTGGAGGAGAAACATTAGGTTTCGTGACAAACAGGAGGGTACATGATTAAGTACACGGTCGTGTACCAAGGCGTGCTAAAATGGAAAAATTGTACAATAAGGTACATGGCCTTAGGCATGGCTCTGTACTTGGGTGTGTTGAAGTTTGAACATCTACAACCACAATCATAGTTGTGTATTAGGGCGTGTTGAAAAGAAAAATTGTACATTAAGGTATACGACCTTAGGTATAGCATGTACTTGGGCGTGCTGGAGTTATAATGTACATAGCTACAAGCATGGTTGTGTACCTAGATGTGTTGAGTTTTGAATGTACATGGCCATAAGCACAACTGCGTACATGGGTATGTTAAAGCTTAAAGTTTACAGAACAATGTACGGTCTCTAGCACAATCGTGCTTCAAGCCGTGCTTCTTTACATGGTTACTTTCTTAGTCGTGTTACATAATAATATGTCCCATTTAACTCTACTTTATTTTATTCTCATTTCAAAACATGAATTAAATATGAAGATACTTTTGGGAAGGGAATTAAACGACTTGAATGAAGTAGAAAATTTATTGAACTTAAATTACTTATAGAATTATGCTAAGTGTAGTTTCTTGTAATTGAACATGACTACCTACTTTGGTTAGAGACGTGCAAGATCATTGTAGAGACGTTTGTTTAGGTACATGTTTATTTTGTTTTGTTTGTTGTGATAGATAGGCAGTTATTAAATGAATTGGATCCGAGAATTATATAATGTAATGTGATATGTAAATGAAATGTTACACGCTGTTTGTGTTTAGCTTGGCCTAAGGGCATGCAGTGGCAAATCACTAGGGGGCACCTTGATGATCGATATGCCATGTTATTCCTAGTGGAGCCGTGTATCAAAATGATCTAAAGTAGAATAGGGTTAGGTAGGGCCTACAGTGGTAGTTTCCATTAGGACAAACTTTTATGTATACTGGGGTTATGGGTACCCTTATGTCATATAATTAAATTTTGAGATTGGTGTGTAAGCTAATGTATGAAGATGTTGTGGATAAATGTTGCATATATGCATGTGTTATTAATGTGGTATGTCATGCGCATTTAGGTGTGGTACTTATGTACTGAGCTTAGGTTCACCCCCTTCCTTTTTTTTTTTTTTTTTTAGTTACAGGTGAGAATGGTGAGCAATTAAATTATGATGAAAATGGAAGCCTGGAGGACATTATGTGGATGAAAATAGGAGAGAGCACTATTACTATGTGGATGAGGAGTGATGGAAATGAGAAGATTTATGATTATGATTTTTAGTAATTGATTTTGGATTATAGAGATATCAGTAGATTTTTATTTATTTTAGAGTTTAGACATGAACAAAGTTTATTTTGGATATTAAAAGAAGATTCATGTGTTGTTTAAATATTATGGATTGGAATGACTCTTCTGAAAGTCATTTATTTTATGTTATTAGGGTTATATTTTCATGAATAAATTTAAGAAGGTGAATAAGTTGGAAGTTGTTTGGAGTTCTAGAGCCTTAGCATGTTGCTACGTGATAGCGACATATGGCGGGCCGTGATGCTCCGAGTTCTAGGGCGTTACAACTTAAGTGGTATCAAAGCTTAGGTTTTGATGATCTTTAGAATTTAAGAAATGATCAAATAGAGATATGACTCCTAGAATTAAGTAATGATCAATAAGTAGAGAATTCAATCAGTTGAAGGTAAGTTAGAATCATTAGAAGACTAAGTAGATGATCTATAGAACCATAAGAAATGGAGAGAGTGGGTAAATTAAGGGATAACTATTATGTTATGTTATTTCAATTATTTTATGTAATTGTAATTTATTACATATTTGATAAGGGCATATTTTATTGTATGAATTATGTTAAATTCTCATTAATATTATGAGAATTCTAAGGAAATGGTACTTAATTAGATTTACTATTCTATTTCGGGTCTATAAAAGCTTAGAGTGCAAACATGAGTAGATCGGCTTTGAAGATCGGCTTTCAACAACCAAAGTCGCAAGCCTAAACCGCCGGCCTTAAGATTGTAAGCCGCTAGCCTTGAGAGCCTAAGCTGCCAGTGTTGAGGATGAAAGCTGTCGACCTCAGCCATTGACCTTGAAAGGAAAAGCTGCCGACTTTAGCGTCCGCTTTGAGAGGTAACCAAAAGACATTCCTTTAGTTTTTAGTAATATACCAGATGGGAAGAATTTGGGAGGTTATCTTATCTTTTTTTTTTTTGTTACTTTTGAACCCTAGAGAGGGGAGAGGGGGAATTGATTGGTGTACTTATTTATTTATTTATTTATTTATTTTATCAATTGAATCCATGGGAATCATTAAGGAAAGACTTCTTCATCAAGGATTTGCAGGATTATTGTATTGCGATTGATTCTTGCTTTATTGAATTGGTGATCTTTGAACTAATACTTTTCTATTCAATTCATAGACTGAATTTTTCCTTTCAATTATGAATTCCATTATAGTAATTTCTTTGATTTATGTTTGTGTTTTCAATTCTATGATGTTCTAAGTTTATTTGTGGGAAATCGATGAAATCCTAGAATAACTAAGATGATGATTATAGCTATATTATAAGATTGTTAGATATGTGGAAGATTCATATTATAATTCCTATACTATAAATTCTAATTTCGTGTTTGAATTAGGATTATAGGAATTTTAATAACTCGGAAGAGAAATTAAGGATCAATAGGCTTTCTTAATTTAGGTTAAATAAAAATTGTGGAAATAGGATTATTTTAATCTGATTAGAAATTGTTTGAGAGCTTAATGCAATATTCCTAATTAGTTTCTCACTAAGGAATTAGGAGAAATTAGGATAGAATATTAGTCAACTATATAATTGGGAGATTTGTAGTTGAATATAGAATCCCCTGTTAATTTTTTTAGTGAAAGCTAATAAATTAATTTTGGGGTTTTGAGTTTTAATTATTTGGAAAAGAAACAAAGATTTTCACAATTTCATACGAATATCCACATAGCTAAGAATTATTATAATATGATGATAATCTGATTAGTGAAACTAGGGTGAATTTGGTTTTCCTACTTTCAATTGATATATTTCATAACAATTTTCTCCTATTCTTAGTAAAAAATCTAGGTGTATTAGATTAATTGGGATTTGATTAGTTAATAGAATTTGATATCAGTTTAGTACTTATTTAATCCTCGTGGAATGTACACTCTACTCATTATTATATTACTTGATTTGACCCGGTGCACTTGTTGGTAGAATTCCCTTTTAATTTTTTTTTTATATATTTACAGCGGATCAATATTCCTGTTTATTTATGTATAGGTATAGCTATGTCTAAAATTGAGTATACAAAGATATATACTGTCACTAACTTCCCTTACAAATTCCAACTTTTTTATCATTCTATTATCTTAATTTACCTAGAATGCCTTCAAGGAAAAGTATCATGTAGGGTTCATTTGGTGCTGGATAGGATAGAGATGCCCTAGAGGATAGGAACCCTCAAAGACCACCTTCGTAGGAAACCCCAGAGCAGGTTAATGTCACAATTGCTTAGTTGCTAGAGATTGTAAATGCTCTAGTGGGAATGTTGGTGCAATAACAACAGTAGGTTGTGAGACCTGTCAGGCTTGTAGAAGAACCTTGTAGGCTAGATAAATTTGTAAGGTTGGCTAAGGAGTTCCACCTAAAGGTTGATGATCCAATAGAGGCCGAATATTGGATCATTGAGATTAAAAGGACTTTTGAAGCTTTCATGGCCCCTAAAGACATGAGGGTGAGATATGTTGTTTATATGCTGAAGGGAGTAGTTGCATATGTCTAGATTGGTAGGAGCTCCTAACAAGTGGTAGAGGTTTAAGGAGCTCTTTTATGAAAAGTACTTCCCCAGTAGCATCAGAGACAAAATGGAGGCGGTTTATTACAAAAGCTAGTAAGGCAGTTGATTTGTGGAGGCATATGAAGTGGAGTTGAACAACTTAAGCAAGTTCTTGCTAGAAGTAATGAGAAGGGATGATGCCTCCCAAGCCAAAAGAGTTTTTAGGGGATTAGAGCCTAACTTGTAACATGAAGTAGGGGCTTTTCAATTAACTACCTATGTTGAAGTAGTTGACAAGGCAAAATACTTGGAGTAGAGAAAAAAGAAAATAGAGGAACAATTGTCCTGCATATCAAGATCTGGACACACTAGCAAGAGTTGCATAGAAAGGACCTTCCCTCAAACCTTCTGCTATATCTATAAGCAGCGATGGCATAGATCATTCAAGTGTGGTGCTCATCACAATTAGGCGGTTGCACCCCCATAAGTACAATGGTTTGTAAGACTTACATTTAGAGGACCACTAGGTAGAAATTAGAATGTTGGACCAAGACAGAGGACACTTGGTAAGGTGTTTACATTGCAACAATAGTAGCAGCATGATACCCCTAATCAGGATACCATAGTAGGTATATTGCTTATAAACTCAAATATTGCATATGTATTGTTTTATACGAGTGTAACACATTTTGTACATCACCTATGTTTATGAAGGTATGTGGATTAAAACCTATTGTATTGAGTGATGCTATGATTGTAAATACTCCTGTTGGAGTACGAGGGAAATTATATCAAATGTGTAAAGATGTGGAGATTGTAATATATGGCAAAAAAATGCTAGCTGAATTAGTTGTATTAGAGATGATAGAATTTGATTTAATTCTAGGATTGAATTAGCTATCTAAGTACTATGCCACTATAGATTGTTGCAATCGAGCGATTATGTTTAATTTCGTTAATGAAGAACAAGTTGTATTCAAGTTAGATCTACATAGGTTTGTAACTCTTCCCACATATGAGTTGTGGAATCAAGGAAGACTGTCAGCCTTATCAGTAGAGATAGGACAAGTTAAAAAATTGAGAAATTTGTATGTAGTGAATGAGTATGCATATGTTTTTCCCAAGAATTTGCTGGGTTTATCGCTAGTAAAAAAGATAAAGTTATGTATTGATCTAGTACCAGGAATGCCATCTATATTTAGAGCACTATACAAAATGGCACTATTAAACTATCTAAATTGAAGACTCAACTTCAAGAGCTACAAGACAATGGGTTTATTAAACCAAGTGTCTCACCATGGGGTGCTCTATTGCTATTTGTGAAAAAGAAGGATGTGAGTATGAGGTTATGTATAGATTATAGGGAGCTAAATCGAGTCACAATCAAGAACAAATAACCTCTCCTTATGATTGATGACCTATTTGATTAATTACAAGAAGCTCAAAGTTTCTCCAAAAATGACTTGAAATCAGGGTATCATTAGTTAAGGATCAAGGAAAAAGACATACAAAAGGCTACTTTTAGAACTTGGTATACGCATTACGAGTTTCGGGTGATGCCTTGGTTTGACAAACGCTTCAGCAGCCTTTATGAATCTAATGAACGGAGTGCTCAAAGACTAGCTAGACCGGTTTATAGTAGTTTTCATAGATGGCATCCTCATCTATTCCAAGAGTAGAGAAAAACATGAAATGCATCTCATAACCATACTTGTAGACACCCCATTTTTGCCTCAGTCTAGATTTATTTTAATATATATATATATATAAATAAATAAATAATAAAATAACAAAAAAATGGCAATAATAAAAAGCTTAGTTTACAAAAAAAAAATACATAATAAAAACGAAAAAAGGAAAAAGAAAAAAATAAAGAAAAATACAAGACTTTATTATTGAATTTGACAAAGAAAGACTACCAAGAAACATTAATGAAGTTCTTACCAATCTAAGATGGAGGGAAGTGATCATGGAGGAAATGAAAGCTTTGTATAAGAATCACACGGGGGATATTGTGGATCTTCCTAAAAGGAAAAAGACACTAGTGAGTAAACAAGTATTCAATGTACAAAGCTAGGTTAGTTACCCAAGGATATAATCAAACATGTGAGATCAATTATAAAGAAACCTTTGCTCCAATTGTAAAACCTAACTTAATACGAGTACTTCCACCACTAACAGCTAATCTCGATTGACCCTTATATCAATTAGATATAAAAAATGCATTTCTTAATGGTGACTTGGAAGAAGAAATATACATATTAAGTTTTCTCAAGATTTAGATCAAAAAAGGAGAATGCTAAAGTATGTAAACTAAATTAGTTATTATATTGGCCTAAAACAAACCCCTAAAGCTTGGTTAGACACTCTTGTACCACAATGACTCAACTTAGATATATCCAATGCCAAGTTGATTATATTTCAATTGTAAAGGACAAGGGTGAAGGGAAGATATCAAGTTTTATTATCTATGTGGGTGAATATCATCATCACCAATGATAATTAAGAGGAGATCAGATGTTTGAAAGGGAAAATTAAGGTTAAATTTGAATTCAAGTAGCTAGATGATCTAAAATACTTTCTACAAATAAAAGTGGCAAGTAAATCTAGAACACGCACATGTTAATGAATATATTCTAAATTATTAAAACAAACTGGAAAAGTGGGATGTGATCCCTTAGGTACTCCATTTGCTCCAAATTGGAAATGATAAACACAAGAAATTAACTCTACATTAGAAATTGATAGAGAATAGTATTAGCATTTAATATGGAGACTAATATATTTATCTCTTATCTATCTAACCTATTGTGTGCAATCGGTATTATGAGTCAAGTCATGCATGCTCCAATGAAATATTACATAAATCGATTGAATCATATCTTGAGATATTTGAAAGGATCACCCGAGAGAAGAGTATTCAATTGATAAGGACATTAAAAGGTTTGTTGATGCTAATTAGGGTTGAGGAAGTTCTAATAATAAGTCTACTTTAGGTTATGCTACAAAGAATGAGGCAATTTGATTATATAGAGGAGTAAGATACAAACAATTGTCCCTCAAAGTAATATAGAAGCAAAGTTCCATGTTATAGCGTAAGAAATTTGTAAGATCATTTTTTTTTTACAATTCATAGTTTATTAATCCAAACGAAGGTATGCAACTGTCAAAAGGGCGGGTAGCATTACATCACAAGTAAAAATACAAGAATCACATGTGTTGATAAAAAAAAAAAACCCTCTAGATTACAAAAGAGTAACATAAGCTCTAATTTGGTTGGCTAAAAAGCTAGCACTAAGAAGACTACTCCCTAAGCGGACCTTGTTTCAAGTTCTCTATATAAAGTAGATTGTGGCTAAAAGACTCGCCCTCCACATTTGGTGAATAGGGGAAGATGATTGAGCTATTGCAATAAATGAAATTGTAGCTCTTTACCAATCTTTGAAAGAAGGTAGGCATTGTATAGCATCACACACCAATCTTGAAACTCAGGATGTAAACCTGCAATTAAAGAATAAGTGGGAATAATCTTCCAATCCTTATTGGCAAAGAAAACAAGTCGTGGAAGTAGCGACTCCCTAGGAGACTAGTTTGTTAAGGGTAGATAATTTTCTTATCCAAGCCAGCCATAATATGAAAAAAGTGTCTAGGCAGGGTTGACTTATTCTAGATGACTTTGTGCCAAGGAACGATGACCCATGGTGGGTTGAGAAAGGTGTACCACTCCTGATGGAGTAATCTCCTAATGTGGTGTAGATCTAAAGGAGTTGATTAGAAGTTGAGACATTCGGTTGGAGGTGGGGCGGGATGTGAATGTTCGACAAAATGGATTAGCAGGTAGTCGCTACATGTTGTTCTCCAATAAAGAGCAAAACTTAGCTAACATAGGGTAGCTTGAACTCCCGATTTCCCACGCATTGCATATTGTATCCAAAGGACCTATTGGAAGCTAGTAGTCAATCTAGATTGAGATGGATAATCCATCACCTGGCTCCCATTGAAAGTTGTTATGGACTAAGCAACTCAATTTCAATAGCTTCTTCTACGACCAGGAGCATATGATCGATGCTTGTGATGACCAAAAGCTTCTACCCTTTAGTAGAGTGGAGTGCACCCAATCAGGCCATAAACTTCGAGGGTCGTTTTTGCACAAGTGTCATATGTGTTTGATCTATATAGCTTTGTTCCAAATATGGAGATCGAGGATCCTTAGACCTCTACATTTGACTAGTTTGCAAACTTCTACCCACCTGACCTTAGCCATAGACGAGATATACAGTTTTCCACCCCATAAGAAATTTCTCAAGAGTTGTTCAATCTTTATAATTATAACCTTTAGGAGTAGAAATATGGAGCTTTAGAAAACCTGCATCGAGGAAAGGACTAACTTGACTAGCTATAGTTTGCTTGCATAAGAGAGATATTTAGAGGTCCAAAAGTTAATGTGAGCTAGGATTCTTTCCAAGAGGGCATCATAATCCTCTTTCTTGAGTTTTATGGAAAGAAGTGGGGCTCCTAGATAACAAACTGGGAGTTTGCCTTCTTGGAATTGGGTGGTTCGCAAAATATTCTCTTTGGTCCTTGTAGGGACATTGGAGAAGAAGATGCTACTTTTGCTATTGCTGGCTATCGGACTAGAGAGCAAATGGAAATGTTGAAGGGCATCCTTGATCATAGAGGTAGATTCGACATTTCCTTTTGCAAAGATTAGAAGGTCATTTGCAAAACAAAGATGGGTTAGTCATTTAGGTTTGCATCTTTAATGGAGGGAGATGTCGGGGTTAAATGTGTGTCTTCGTAATAGGGTGGAAAGGACCCCCATGCCGGTGACATAAAGTAAGAAGAGATGGGGTCGCCTTGCCTAAGGCCCCATTTGCTAGTGAAGTAGCCCACTAGTTCTGCATTGATGTTAATAGAGAACTTAAGGGTAGAGATGCATTGTTCTATGAGGGTGCAAAAGTGTAGAGGAAATTGCATAGCTTTAAGCACCTTAAGTATGAAATCCCATCTTATAGAATCATAAACCTTCTGGAGATCCACTTTTAAGGTGCGGCAAGGAGCACCTTTCTATGATTGGTATCTGGCTATCAATTCTTGAACTATGAAGATATTGTCAATGATCCTATGCCTTAGAATAAAAGCAACCTGTTCTTTTCCAATCAAAGAGGGTAGTACATTTTTTAGTCACATTGCAAGTACTTTGATATAGCTTTGTAAAGGACGTTACAGCATGGGATAGGTCGAAATTCTCCTAAGCTGGAAGGATTACCTATCTTTGGAACCAAAGTGATGATGGTGGTATTTATCTCTTTAAGCAAGTGCCCTGAGGTTAAGAATTCTTTGATAGTAATAGATACATTGTTTCTTATCATTTCCTAAGTCTCCTTGAAGAATTTGGCGGTGTACCCATTCAATCTAGGAGCCTTCTCGTTTTCTTAGGAAAAGAAGCCCCTCTTAATCTCTTCATCTATGTAGGGCACTTTCATTTGTTCCCTCTATTGTTCTATCAACTTCCAAGTCACTAAGTTGTGGATCTCCTCAAGGTTAATTGGAAGGTATGTGCTGCCATAGAGATGTTGGAAGTGTGAAACAGCTAATTCCTTGACCTCCACTTCTCCTACTACTTTACTTCCATCTTTACTTTGATAGCCTATACAAGGTGCTCCTGTTGTGAAGGTTTCTCATAACTTTGTGGAAGAATAAAGTGTTCTTGTCTCCTAGCCTTAATCAGTTTTATCTCAATTTTTGTTTAAAGAAACATTCTTCAGCTCCCCTAAGTAGGTAGTACTCTATGAAGGCTTTCTTCTCCTCTTCCATACGTGATGTATCTCCAGTGCCTTGTATGGAAGATTGCATCTAGTTGAGAGTATTCTTGGCCAGTTGTACTCGGTTAGATAAGTGGGAAAACTTAGAGTGGTTTAAGTGTCTTAGTTCATTTTTGAACAATTTGAGCTTCTTAACCACTTGAAACATCCTTGAACTAGTGATCTCATTATTCCATGTATTAATGACAATGTCCTTAAAGCTTACGTGCGCGGTCCAAAAGTTGAAGAACTTAAAGGGTGACTTCCTTGACCTGAGCCTAGTATTCAATGATGTGATAGCTAGTGAATGATCTGAGAGTATGGGGGATAGGAACTTAGCTTAGGTTTTTAGGAACACATGTAACCAATGATGATTGACTAACACTCGGTCGAGTTTTCTCAAAATTGGGTTGTGTTCTTGATGATTGGTCTAGGTGAAGAAATCTCCAAAATGTCTTAAGTCTTCTAACTTAGTGTTAGCCAAGTAATTTTGAAAGTCTTCCATTGCCGTCGCCATTCGAGCTCTTCCCCCAAGTTTTTTTGAAGGGCACCTAGTTATGTTGAAGTCA
Organism: Laguncularia racemosa; assembly: GCA_037954665.1. Classification (NCBI taxonomy): domain Eukaryota; kingdom Viridiplantae; phylum Streptophyta; class Magnoliopsida; order Myrtales; family Combretaceae; genus Laguncularia; species Laguncularia racemosa. The sequence continues at coordinate 1,933,900 of JBBMOL010000024.1, read as the reverse complement.
CCAAGTACCAACCATGGATTCATGGTCATGGTAGAGGCTAAGCCCTCTAAATTCCTCCATAAGGATTTTCTTTCCTCGTCATTATTTGAGTCGTAGATAAATGTAAATGATAGAGAGGTATTGGTGCTTAGGAATTTAGCTCTGCAATGTATGAGTTGCACATTTTCCTCCTCAATTCGGACATCTCAATCTCTCGGGTTCCAAGCCAACCACATGCTTACGAGTTACCCGGTTTATGGCCACTTGCCATCTTAGCCCCAACATGTTTTAAATGGGTATTTTGTTTGAAGGGTTAACCTTGGTTTCAAAAATCCCTATAAAGGAAATGTCATTGTTATTGTACTCCTTCCTAACTTCTGCTACTTTAATTGGGTCATTGATCCCTCTAAGATTCCAAGTTGCTATATTCATGAGGATGGAAGACTAGGACCCGTTTGCACCTAAGTAAAGGTGTAGCATCTCTTTCCTTGTTTCTTCTTTTGGCACCCTAAAGAGCTAGAGCTTTTGTTGCTGCTAGGATTGTTGTTTAAGGTCCTATTTAATTAACCAAGCAGCTTGTTAAGTGGAGTATTTTCAAATTCCTTGGATTCTTTAATGTTGCCCATCTCAATTTGAGCTAGGTTAGGTATCGAAGGCTTACGGGTTTACTCCAAGTGGTTGGGCAATTCAGGGACATAGGAGGAGCCTTGATCCTAATAGGAGAATTCACTATGGTGGGGTATATTCATGGAGTCACTGGCATCATCCTCAACTTCCATCGCTTTTGGAGACCGTATATTTCTGTCTACCATATTAGGGTTTTTCTCAGAAGGAGTAAGGTTTTCCTCCACTACAACATCAGTTAGAACTACCCTAACGTCGCCCAGATCCTACACTCTTCACCCACAAGTTGTCTTGGTTTCAATGGAGACTAGACTTCCTCCCTAGCTCCTTTTTGAGCCTAAAGAGGGGGAGATTTGAGAGAAGAACAAATTGCTTCATCCTCTTTAGGAACCTTCTGGTAACCATTATCGCCATGGTTTACTCGAATCCATTGGTTGCCTTTAGGTTTAGAGCTTCTAATTGTGGTTTGTGAGGTCGAGTTCCTTGTTAGGATGCATGAATGGCTAAAAACCTTGCATGTGTTGCATCTGGAAGGAAGCCATTGATACTCTATGTGAACTCTAGCCAAAGAGCCATAAGGTTTCTCCACTTTGACTTATGTAATCAATTCTTCCCTTTCGTCTATCTCAACAAGGACATGGGCTTGGTTGGCACGATGCTTAGAAGTTGTGAAGGTATCGACTTTAATGGGAGAACCTACTCCGCTGGCTATATGACTTACCCGTTTGGCACTAAGAAACTTGCAAGGAATGTGACTAAACCTAGCCCACACCAAAATGTAAGTGGGTTGAAGCTTGTCTAATGGCACTCCCTTTCTCCACTATCGGAGGATAATGAAATGTTTAGAGAAGTACCAAACCTTCTCAAGTATTGGAGAGAAGTCCTTGTCCTTGTTAAAATGAAAGTAAAAGAATCCCTCTTGGTTGGCTAGGATGTTGATGAGGCCAAAATCCTTCCAAAGTCTAGAAGCTATTAATTAAACTAGGGAAAATGGGATTTTGCATCTTATGAAGTATCCTACCAAGGTGGATCGCCAGTAGTCCACCCCTTCATCCTAACTTTCTTTAGGATCTTGACTTTAGGGATGCTGTCTTTCATCACCAAAGGGATGAATCGAAGTTTGAAGTCCGAGTTCTAGGGAGAAGCTTGAGGGCCACAAGCGTTTGCGTAATCTTAGCCAATGAAGGGAAGGGAGTAGTCTGTTTTTCTAGGTGGTTTTCCTTCTCAAGTTGGTCCGAGAGTTGATTTGCTCCATCCAAAGTGGTATTTTCAAAAGAGGAAAGCCTTTTGGACTGAGAGCTAATAGGGGTGTTATCTAGGCAAGTGGGGTTGACATGGACTTTCCCTATCTCTCCAATCTCTAATTGGATTGTCCACTGCAACAGAAGCACAAGGCTCTAAAATACTTCTTTTAGGTAAGTCCTTTTGGCCTTTTTTTAGCTTTTTCCTTATTTTGGTTACTAGGGTAAACTACCTCTAGAGTTGTGTCTTGTGAGCAAGACATCAGATTTCCAAAAAACTAAGGAGGAAAGTGGTTGTCCAATGTGCTTCAACAACCAAAAGGGGGCCTGTTGAGCGGCTCCTAAAGCTTGCTAGACCCTTCCTTCATCAAGTCCGACAACATACCTGGTGGGATGGGTGGGAAAAGGGTTTGGCGTGAGGTTTGTGTATTTATTATAGCCTAAAAGAAGTGGTCTTTTAGGGGGGTTTTAGAGAGAGATGAGAGCATTTTCTCTATCTAAAACTTCTTATGTGCTGAGTTGTATCAAAAGTTTGTAAGATCATTTGGCTACAAAGGTTGATAGAAGAGTTAATGCCTTTTATTCTAGCTACACATGTTTATTGTGATAATATGTCTGCAATCCACATGGTAAAGATCCTGATTCAATGCAATAGAATGAAGCATATCCATATATGTCAAAGCTTCATTAAAACAGAGATAGGAGTAATAAATCGAGCAAGAGACTAGTATTCTGAAAAAGCCCTCGGTCATAGAAACTTTTGAGCATATTGTGTGAAAGCGAAGATTTATTGCTAGAATTGAGGGCAAGTGTCCAACAATTTTAGGAAATAACGTTACTTTCAGATATTTGTTTCCTAGCAGTAGAATTTGATGTTGTACGTTAATGGAATTAATGTTGGAGGCTAATTAAGATTTGTGCAGTAATAATTGTTACTACCAACATGGTAGGGTCATTTTATATACAAATTTGTTATGACTTCAGAAACAATTCTACCCGCAGATAACACGAATGGATTACCGTCTACACATGCCTAACTTAACAAGGTTACATTAGATGTTTATTACAATTTCTAATTGAATATGTGGTTATTAAAGTGAGATCATGAGAGCGATAAGGTAGCTATATTTTCTAGAAATACACCATTATTTCCTATGATATGAACGTCTCTCTCTAAATTAACAAAAATAATACAAGAATTAATCAATGCTTACAAAATTTAATACATATACAAGCAATTCAAATTTATCTATAAGCATGTTATCTATCATCTTTCATGGTATGTAAACAAAGCTAATCATCAGAGCACCAGGAGGCCGTCAACATCTGCCGGCAGTCTCACCAGCCTGGGGTATATGCTTTTGCTAATGTGTCTCAGCTCTTTGTTCAATTCCAACTTGTGCTAACACACTATTGCCTTTGCTTACCATCTGTCATGTGCCAAAATAAAAAAAGCAACAGTAGCAGCGAATATATTATCAGTAAGAATGCCAAGCCCATGTACAACAATGTGTTTCATTAAAAAAAAAAAAAATGGTTTTATTGGAACAGATGTGATTGAAGAATACAAATGCCCCAAGCGGTAACCTTATTTCCAGAAAGGAGAATTGTGACTTCAGAGTGTCTTGATGTAAAAAGGGAAGCAATACTTACCTTTATATTATCAGATTTTGAAACCAGCCTCATATACTGATCACGAGCTTTCGCATCACGAACCATTGATTTGACTCTTGCAAGAGCTCTTTCAACCCCTTCAAATTTCTGTCTACGGCCAATTCGCAGATAATCATATTCATCAGCTTTGCTGCCCATTGTCTCCGCATCTTCATCTTTTTTCTCCACACAAAATGCTCGAAGACCAACTCTTTTCCGCCTCCAGCGTAGTATTGCCTTTTCCACTATACTAACAGACCAAACTACCTTTTTATACTGTTTACGAACTCGATGTCCCCTCACATGCGCCTGCAAGCAAACAGTAATATCATTATATCACTCATTCCCAGCAAATAAAGTACACATAATGATCCTTTTCTCACACATTATAATCCTTATCAGAGCGAGTAATATGCAAATCACGATGGCATTAGGAAACAGATATTCCTTTAAATATGCGGAAAAAAAATTCCCTAAAACATTAATAGACCATAACAATGACAAATTTTCATGAAAAACGTAGCTCCAAAGATCTAGGTCCATCTCCAAGGAAAAATTAACTGATCAGACATAGAACAAATTTTGGAAGTAACATGATTGCAAAAGCTCATCCTATGTGGCAAAGTCCAACGGTTTTTTACATTGAATAAAACAGGAACATATGTTTTTATGGAGCCGCTTACCAAAGTTGACATTTCACTAGCTTTTGTATTATAGAAAAACAATGGAAAATATTTAGATCAGATTCATTCAACAGAATGAAAATGTTAATCCCATTTTCTGAAGAGATTTTATCCACCAAATAATCATTCAAACTCGTGCTATCACCAAGAATGCAATAATTTTTAATGCTAATCCTATTATAAGATGAACCAAACAGGCCATAAACTCCTCTTTCCAGAAGTTAAAAACAACAGAATTTCATGCTATTTTACCTGTATATTTCCCTTAATAGCTGCAATCAGCTACTTAAGTTTCTCTAGATGAACAAACATATCAAAAAAATTTGAAGGAAACAAAAGCAAGAATGTTGAAGAGCTAGGGACTCATGGAAAACAAAGCACAAAATTAAATTACCTGGCCCTTTTTTTTTAATGGTGGAATATAAGTTACCTGAACTTTGATAATTCGGTTAAATATCTTTAAAAATTCTTTCCTTCCCTTCCAACCGCGGTACTTTTGTTGAATTTTTATAGCTGCAGAATGCAAGTAATCTTCAAAATTACTTAACTTCTGAACCTTGTTTAAGCACCCAAGTGCTACAAGATCCATTGAAACCTCAGCTACATCATTCTCAGCCTTCATTAACTGCCTTTGACGAAATGAACGCAACCGGAAAGCTGATTGGATAAGAGCTGCTGCATGTGCTGATTTTGTGACTGCAGCAAGAGAGCCCTTCATAATTAACTCTTCATCCCTACTCATATCTGATGGGATGCCACCAACTGCAGTGTCAATGGTCTCATCCACATCAATGGATGTGGGAGCACTAACACCCATATCATTATCAACACTGAGGGCAGAGAGACGACTGGTCAAATCTGCTTCTGCCAAATATGCAGCAACTCCCTTGTGCCCTTGGCTTGATGCCAAGTCAGCAGCGGTCTGACCTCCAGGAAATGTTGCTGTTGGGTCATCAACAACTCCTGGGGATGCACCAAGCCCAACAAGTGTAATAACCATTTCCTCCCTACAGAAGGCAACATAAAAAATGAGATTCAAACATCCATTTAGAAGAATAAATATATATATAGTGAGATTAGTATAATTCTAGACTCGAGCAAAGAGGAGTGGTGCATGGGGGCATTACTAGTTTTTTAAATGCTAAAGTGCTTTATAAAATAGTAAACACAGACTAACGCCAATGCCAAATATTCCAAGTCCAAGAGTTTCTTGCACATGACTGGCTTTATTTCTTTGAGCTAAGCAAAGCGTAACAAGATGTTTTAATAATTTTCAGAAAATGATTCCATATCATGTCACAAAGAACAAACTAACTTCCCAAGGCATGGTAGAGTGACAAGATGGAAGCTTAGCAGAAGAACCTCATTTACTGCAAAATAGCAAATATATAATATATTTCAGACGCTACTACCTCCCAAAATACGATGCCCAGTGTAGTGCTGTCCTTCCATGTGAATCTCTAAAGTTGGGACTGACACCTGCAGCAATGATAGGGCCAATAGCCCATTCATAACCAAGTGCTGCTGCCAAATGAATGACCCCTTGACCCCCCATATCCAAAATATGTGGGCCTTTACCTCCTCCATGAACTTTAAGAAAAAGCCACTGATAAAGTCTATCCTTAAGCAAGCTCTGCAATGCTGCATCAGCTCTACATTCATGACCAGCCTTGAAGTATTTAGAAGTTTCTTTCGGTTGTCCCCCAGTGCCTTTGCCAGCATTAATCATGGAAAAAAAAGCATCTTTCAGCCTGCATTTATCACATCCTTTGACAGAACAATTAAACAATTGATCTTGTGGACTTAAGGATAACAACTTTGCAAAGCGGATTTGAAGGAGGCCTTCTTCAGGTGCAACTGTAACGGACATAGATGGTGCTTCTCGATATTCAAATTCTCGCACTTCACTGCAGGCTAACCTGTCACTGCATGTTACATAGAATGGAACACGTCCGGGAGCATGAGCAGGCGCTACACACTTGATGGAGGTGTCAGTCAAAATTTCAGCAGGGACCTCAATCTCACCAAACATACAGCCCAATCCAACTTTGCCCGAAAGCTTCTTGCTTCCAAGAAATGTTCCTATTATCAAAACCTAACAGCATGCAAACATGACAAAAGTGACTGAATATTAATTTCACCAATGAAACTATTGAGTCCACAAGCAGGAAGGAGATTCTAAAGCATAGAGCCAATCATGTTACCTTTGTTTCTATGTTAGAATAAGCCCAATCTGGTGCAAAATCAGAAATACTAAATAGCTGCTCCTGAGAGAGAGATGGACCCAGTGAATCTGTATCCAGTTGTATGTGACGTGACAAACTAGATACTTCCTTGTCATCATGCTCAGTATTTAGTGCATTCCAGTAATTTCCAGAATCAGAAGCCATCAAGGAATCATCACAATCACGACCTATTTCTTTGTCCATCCATCTGCCAAAGCTATCCAGTTTCCTGAGCTCTCCAGCTTCCTCATTCTTCTGTCCACCCTGCATTCCACTTTCAAACTGGACAGCAGAAGAGGCTACTTTCTGATGAACTGTTGCCGGATCACGTTCAAGTTCCACCTGCAGAAACATAAATCTCACTGCATGTAAGAATAATTGATCCTATTAAAAATTAAAATAAACCCAAAAAAAAAATGCCAGCAAGGTACTGCATGCTGATATCATCATATACGCCAAAAAGTTGTAACTCTAAGCCATTACAAGAATAACATGTAGACTTCAAAAGTCCACCATTGGATGTAATCCACTTCTCTTTGTCATAGCTTTACGAATGATAAAAAATAGGGAAAAACTCAAGCAGCAGCATGCTAGTCCAGCTAAATGATTAGTTCACTAAATTAATATTAATAATAATATGTAAAGTCACTTGCCTTAAATAAGTAAACTAAAATCTGAGACCATAAGTAAAACATGAAGAATAAAAAATAGATAAAGAACTGGAAAGTATTATGTAACTAGCACTGAGCCATACCTGACTTGGTTCTTGGAGACTTTCAGCTTCTGCTCGCAATTCTGGATTAGAGAGTGACCCATTTCCACAAGTCACATCTAAGTTTCTACTGTCAGAGTCTAGTCTAGCATCTGTTAATTTATGTGCAATGAAGTCCGCAACACCAAATTGATCAGCATAGAACTTGGAACCAACATGGGATCTGATGTCATGTACAGTATCAGAGTTAGAACTATGAATGTCAGTTGAAATGGGAACTGCAGTGTGGATGTTAAAATTGCCTCCAGAAAACCATGATATAGGATCATTCCTTGTTGATGGAGTAGGTCCTGAAAAGAAGCAAAACTAATGATGATTGAGATCGTACGTTTTAAAAAGAAAAATCCTAAGAGATATAGATAGGACCTATTACAATGTCTTGGTTTGTCCCAAATATGGTTGACATGCTTGGGACATAGGTAAAGGGTATGGTTCCTTTTGGAGGTGTTAATGTAGTCAATATCAGATGAAAGAAGAACAATTTGAACAAAAACACAGAGAAACATCAGACATTTACTGTCATAAATTAACAAAATGCAGGAAGACTCGTATAATTGATAGAATATGACTATAGAGAAGAGAGGATAGGGTCATTACCAAAAAAACAAAAAAGAAAAAAGAACCTTTCTTTAGTATAGATTGATGGAAAGGATTAGCCTTAACTCGAGCAACAGGCCTTACCTCTCAAGGAACCTATGTCCTCCAATTCTGATGAGCAGGTTAGCCCACTTCCTGCAACGTTGTCTGTAATCGAGGCATGTGATGCTTGAACATCTGATGCAGAAGTTGTGGGTGCAATATAAGTGTCTGAAATATTTGGAGGTCCTCTAATCTGTGATCCTCCATCAGGTAACAAACGGCTAATGCTAGACTTACACCCCTGCACAGGCAATGTGATATTACTTCAGTTTTCCTGTAATACTGGCCTCAAAAGAAACCGTATTCAGGTCATCATATGCTTAAAGACACTTAATACGGCAAATAATAAAATAAAAAGGAAAGAAAGAAAAACAGAACTTTGACCAATGGAATTCAAAGTGCAATGTACACATGCGCATAATGAACTGTATGGCATGAGTGGTGGTATCAGGATAAAAAGGTTATGTCTTAATATCAAAAATGCGATTACATTTTTTTTTTTCCTGCAATAAAAACATGCAAATATGTAGGCATGCACATATTATGACACAAACAGGACCAAACAATGAGAAGACCCATGACACAAGGTTTACCTCTTTCACTTCTCTGTAGTGGACAAAGACAATATGTTCCAACTTCCTGAAGATGGAGAAAAGGAAAAGAATTTAGACCATAATGGAATAAATGAACTTCATAGAAGACAACGTATCAATTATAGAATGAAACCAGGCAGTGCTGCAGACTGCAGTAGACACTATATTCCAAACAAATAGTATAGTAAGACTAATGGAAGGACCATTAATCTGGATGACAACCAATAATAGAAAAACAAATAATTGGGAGACAATGACATCCAGTTTTTATACAAGGTAAGCTTGAGCTGCCTTATACATCTTCCCCCAAACTGTTAATGGATAGATTTACTGACTTGATATGATACAGACACAAGTAACAATGATAATATAAAAATTGGAAAATCCTCAAGTTTTGAATTCCTTAGATTAATTAATGAAGGGAAAAGTTGATGACCCTCACCCATCCAGCATCCAGTAACTCCTCCTCTGGAAGTTCTCATTGTCCTCTCCATGGGCATAATAGCAGTGCAATACATCCACGCTGCCAGCCTGGGAGCAAACGCAAGCAGTGAGCTAGCTTTATTATTCATCAAATAATTAATGGTTGCTAATCATCAATAAGCTGCATTACACCCCAAGTGCGTGTAGATCAAGCATCCATTTGGTTCGTCTTTTTTTTTTTTTTTTTTTGTGGGTGGAGGGGGGGGTTGGGTGGGGCTCTTTTTAGTATCTTTTTGTGGCATTTGTTCAAATTGTGAGTTTGCTAAGAATAAGATACTAAAAAGATAAAAATATAGATACACATATAACTCTCTTATAAATTAACTACCTAACAAATCCCTATAAAATTAGACTTATCTATCATTTACTTTATTCATTTTTATAAAATACCAAATAAAATTTCCTTTTCCAATGTATAAAACATCTTAAAAGTAAGTAACTTTTTTCCTTCTCAATTTTCATTCCCAATCATTATATTCATCATAATTATGATGCGAGAATTGATAAGATATAGATAAAATATTTTTCCAAATACTAAATTTCAAACAGATACAGATTAAATACTAAATAGATACAGATAATACATAAACAAAAAAGATACAATCCAAATAGGCCCCAAAAGCATTTGAGCCCTAGCTCCTTAATAGGCACATATTCAAATGAACAACAATACTCCACTTGCACTTAGGCTACTCAAAAGCTGCTTTGGAATCTGACTCGATTTGTGCAAATATTCTCAAAACAGCCAATGCAAACAATTTCAACCTTTAGATATGAAGCAATGCCTTCCACTAACAGCCAGTAGGCAACTAAGTTAGAAAGCACTGCCATAAATGACTCAAATGAGATGGCTGCTAGGGAGTAAGACACTAACCTTCAGCTTTTCGTGTGCCTCTTTAACTGTTTTTCCATCCTTCTTCTTCCTCCAACGATGACCGTCTTTACGAAAATAACGAAGTGCCTTGCGATCAAATAGAAATAAAGAACCAGCTAAAGGCCAAAAAAAAAAAATGTTTAGCTGCCACAGAACTCCATCTCAAGACAAAGGAATTATGACAAAGTGGTGATATTTTGATCATTAGATGCCAAGGCAACAAGCAGAGAAAACAGGAGTGCATAATGCATGCAGTAGAAAAAACAAGTATAATTATATGCAATAAAGGAAATACAGCCATATGCCAAGACAAACAATAAACTTGGACAAAAATTGCCAATCAAGCAGCATCCTCCATACCATCTCATTATTCAGCAATTCAACATTTGATTTTTTGGATAATTGAAATTTTATTGATCCAAAATGCAGGGGACACTTGTCCAGCCTGATGCTAAATTTGATGGACAACTAGCCCAACCTGATGCCCTGGGTAAAGTCTCTGAAGATAGATGCCAACGTATAATTTCTACTATGTTCTTAGAAAACACAGTAGGCACCTGTATGCAGTGAAGCATATGTGCATCTGTATGTTGCATGATGCCATTTTATGCCTCTTTTCGTATGTTAGAGGTTCATAACAATTGGATCATTTTTCTTTGCTACTAACTGAATTGTAAGGGATATGTAATAGGCAATAGCCTATCATGAAAATCTTTTATAAATCCATCAACTGCTGAAATAGAGAAGATGGACACTTTTATCCTTCTGATCAGAGAGAGTTGCAACTTAACCTGCAAACATTTCAGCAAGCAGCATGGACAAAACTGAAGGAACGAACCAATTGGAGAAACACTATAAGAAATTTGAAACCTTATGCCCTAGCTGAGTCACATCATAGCTTTGCTCAAATTTTTATGTTAACAAAATCTGTGTTATTGAAAAAACAAGTATAAAGATTGAACAATGAAGAAGAAATCTGCACAACAATATTAAATTTAATCAGGGAAAAACAACGAAATGCTTCATTTCAAGTTTTAGCAAATATACTCATCCAAAAAAAAAAAAGGTTTTAGCAAACATGCACATCTAGCATGTATCATCAGTAGAAGATGCACTTTCCTTGAGATGCATGACATGAACAGTGGTCTGTCCATATATTTACGAAATATGCCTAAGATGAAAACATAAAGAAGGATAGGAGTGACAACCTGGAGGTCTGGTTGGTGGCTCTGGCGTAGTACCAAACCTCTGGTAATTGCGCAATATTTCACAAATTTCTGTTGGACGAAGCCAACGGTGTTTTGCCTCTTGCAGAATTTGTAATAGGTCTGCCAAGTTCCAAATATTTATATAAAGTTACACATAACATACAGATGTTATTCATAATCCAAAACCCGTTAACAAAACAAAAGAGTGCTACAATCTATGCTACCTTAATTCTCACAATTGATCAGCTCAAGATTATGAATAACACACTGGCAGTCACCATTTATTTAGAATCACGGTTGTAGGGCTACTGATGCACATGAGCATGTCTAAACAGACTTTTGACTAATTTGAAGTATTCCTATCCCCAACTAATGTTTTCCTGTGTATAGTTACAATCACATGCTACCATATATGAAGAATGTATAACACAGGACCCACTTTTTGCTTTTCTTATTCATACATTTCAGCATGCAATTGACAATGACAGAGACAAGAACGGAGGACTGACTGAACATTTCCCACAGTTGAAATTGTTGTTTCATTGATGCAAAATTTACCGAACATCTCAACTAATTAACTGCCACTTGCGACATCACGTAAGCTAGAAGAATGCAAGACACTAGCAACATTCACTCATTTGCATGTACTGACTCTATTGATTCAAAACATTAAAACTACTCAAAATTCAACCTTGCAACCTGAGAAGCAAGATGCAGCTTACAGATGCCAGCAAATGCACCCTTCATTTTCAAACTATCATATCGAATAAATTTTTCCCTCTTCAATTTACACTAAAAGTATTTCTTTATCTTCCTCCACCAAGTAACCCCATACACAGAACACAACCACCATACGCTATTGCATGCGTCAATAGCACAACACGAAGCCATTATATAACAACATAAAAAAAAAAAATGGAAATCCAGGTATCAAGTAGAAATTAACTCAAGAATCAACTAAAATGAAACAATTAAAGCGAAGAAGAAGTGTGTAACCTAGTTGTTGAACCGGTAAATAGCGTCGAGTCTCAGCCATATGCAACCAATGATTTCATGTTGCAAAGCTCACGAATCGTACGGATTCTCTATCTACGAATCAAAACGAAATCGAAGCTCGACGGGCGCGTAGAAAGATAAAATGGAAGAAAACCTAGGGTTGGGGTGAACATTAGGGAGAGAGAGTGGAAAGAGAAACAAAGACTCCTGGAGGGTTTAATGGCGAAATAGAAAAATGGGTACAAGAAAGAGGAAAAAGGCGTCGGAGAAAGAGAAGCGCGTGAAAATCACTCAAAGCCAAAATGAAGAAAAAGGAGAGAGAGGAGTTATATAATTGTAACGTACGCGGTACTGAATATTGTTCATTTGGGAATGCATGCCCATTGCTGACTGGGATTAATCGCAAACTGGCGTACGTGTCTCCAGGCGAGATGTCCATGTTATGTTTCATAGGGGACAGAATTTTTATTTGTTATGATAACTCCCGTGTGAGGTCACGAATACTCTCCTATTTTAAATTTCTCTATTTTGTTTTTTTATCTATCACATTGCATATTATATACCCAATGAAGCTTGTCCTTTTTTCTCTGTCAAACTAACTAAAAATGAATAAAATACTGGTTTGATTACGAATTAAGCCAAAACCGAACCGCGTTTATGGTCTGGTTTCCACTTCCCTTCCTCAGTCGAGCCCTTGCTTCAACCGTCAAATTTAACCACTTTAAAATAGTTCTATGTTCAATATAAGTTGCATTATACTCCCCCCTAATTCTTTTTCGCAAAATTTAAAGTACAAGAAGAGATTTTACGTATTAACTACCTTCATCTACTACTTTAATCTTAAACACTCAAACTCTCTCTCGTTACTTCAATCCTATAATCACCGATTGCATATGCATTCGAAATGGATGTCTAAGCTATAGTATATCTATCATTAACAATATAAAAATAGATCCACCTTAATCTTACTTTCTTTATTGTTGATAACAATTTTCCTTTTTTTTCTTTCTCCAAAGAAATATCATTATATTGCAACCATGTAGCAATAAAGCAAGAATTACAATCCTGAAATAAAATAGCTTTTAAAAAATATTGGAGTTTAACATCCTAATATAAAAGGGCACATATTCTTTCTAGGACTCTTATTAACCAATCTCTAGAGGGCATCCTGATAATTAGTATACGACGTTGTTCCTAGTGGAGTCCTATACCGAAATAATCTAGGGTAATTGGGGTTAGACAGGACTTGTAGTGGCAGTGTACCTCCTTATTGGTTATTGGCTAAATTAAAGATAAAAATTTGAAGATTGTGTTATGTACATTGGTTAGATTTACATATATTGTACTGTGATTAATGTGGCATGCACATACTTGTATGGTACTCACGTACTAGGTTTAGTCTCATTTCATTTATTTTTTAGCTGCAGGTGAGTACAACGAGTATGGTAACTACGATGAGTATGTGAATCTAGTTTGTTATTATCAGGATGAGAATGGGAAATAGTATCAATATTATTGTGGTGATGAGTAGCATAGAAAAATATTAAGGAGCTTTAGTAGAACTTGGGGATATTTGAGCAAAGAATTAGGGATTGTTATAAGCCAATAAACCTGTCATGTAATTTTATATTGATGGAAGCTACAATGGTATTTGTATCAAGGTTGATGTACAATTTTTCTAAATTTATAATGATTTAAATGATTCACCTGTGAGTCATTCGTTTCTATTATTGAATTTACTATTGTATTGATATATAGTGGAGATGAACATGTTGAAATTATAATGGAGATAGAGAGTTTTAGCGTGTTGCTACTCGATAGTGACATGTCATGAGTTATAGCGTTTCAGGTTCTAGGGCGTTACAGCCCACTCCTTTTTTTCATCAAGTCAAATTCCGTACATTAAAGTATTATCCATTTTGGCATGATATGTGTTATGCTTTTGTTCCATAGTGTCAATTTCTTCCCAAAAGGTCATCAATCCCATAAGTGCTTCCCATGGCACATGCTTTACCTTAGAGTTTTAATGAACTTCGAGTCACTAAACCAAAAAAGACCCCTCAATAATTAGAGTTTTATCACATTTTATTTAAGAGATATTAAAATATCATTGATGTTATTTAATTATATTATAATATTTCAACATATATATGCTCATTACATAATCTTGTAATTTCAACTTAAAATTATTTGAATCTATTAATGTTTATAATATTATTATTTATGCTACATCAAGGTGGTGGGCTTGGTGAGATACTAGTGGTAGTAGTCTAGGGGTGGTATGTTTTGCACCTCCAATACCAGTTATAGAAAGAGCTCATGAAAGCTTACTAATAGCTATTCATAAGGGCTTTGTCATGAATATGAAAGACCGAAGACCTATTTAATATTTTCGATGATAGAGATTGATCATGGAATACTTATTATGTGTTCATCATACAAATTAACATAAAAATTAACTATTGCACTAGGAATAAGAGGGGAATGAAAGAGTTTACTCCTTGAGTGAACATGACATAAATTTCAGAAAAAATGCAAAAGGAGGTGACTACATGATTGAGGCAGCAAAAGGGACTTGACCTTAATATAACAAATTTAAATAGAGCTAGTCTATTGATATTAATCTTTATGAATACTTTCTTGCACCATTGAATAGGTGGAAGTATGTGTTTGGCACTGATTTATAATCTATTGTGTTATAATGTGCTACCTAATACACCAACATACAACAATTATCTTTGAGACTAATATGATTTTTGTTGCTTTCTTATATACAAATACTCTAATTACTTTAATACCTATCTACCCATGTATCTTATCCAATGAATTCCTACTTTCAACTCAATAATACTAAATCAACCATCTCTATCCATTTACATGGAGATGTCGATTAAGCTATATAGAGTACTCAATTCAAATGAATTTGAAAATAATCTTATAAAGTATTTCCCCTTAAGATCGAGGGTAGAATTCAAGAACCATTTTTAAAATCTTGTGCAAGGTTCGAGAAAGCCTTAATACTTGATAAGGAGTTGAACCCAATAAGAACTCTAATATCGATTTTATGCCATTGATGAATATTAATCAATAATGGATATATTTTGTTGGATTTCATGTTAATTTTATTTTTATAGATGTTTAGATAATTTTATTTTAAACATTTATCTTTTTTTACACAGAATATGAATTTTAAAGTTTTTTAATTTAATTAAATTAGCATATCAAATAGGTTCCAACGAGTTTATCAAGTACTCTATAAGGTTATCAATGACATTGGAGGGATGTTTTAAAGAAGCTTTATAGAGTCTTGGATGGATTTTAAAACACTTAATGGGGTATTAGACGAGATTTAGGCTTCATGAAACTGATGTTTTTCTAATTACATCTACATGTATAGCAAAGAATCACATGTTCAATAGTTTCCTTGTTATCATAGAGCTGGTATGGAGGTAAGTTAACTACTTTTCTCCTCCATTGAATGTGATTTGAGGGTACTATGTTCAACACAGCTTGCCAAAAAAAAAAAAAAAAGTCATGCTTTTGGTAAATTGTCATTTTGCCACATAAGACCTTATTAATCAATCAAAACCACAAATAAAATATGACCTCCATCTAGTTGACTAAGTGGTCTCTAATTCACTTTTGATCAATTTAATTGCATTTTAGTTGACCTACTTGTGTGACCTTTGGCCCTTTGATGTTGTATCCCCTTTGACTCATCTTAGGCCATCCTAGTCACGATTCTTACCTTTAAAATGTTATCTTGGACCTAGATTCTCATCAAGGTACATCTTCATCTAAAAGGCATCGAGCATAAATGGACCTATTCTATTTGTCAAATGAACTTCAAAAAATAAAATAAAATAAAAGGAAAATGTTACTTTTGTTTGAAGACCGATTTGCTTTAATGTAAGCTCGAATCAATATCATTTATAAGGGAAAATATTTGAAATTATACCATCGATGAACAAACCTTTTACAAATTTTAAAATAGTCCAATATCTTTTGAATTTGTGATAATTAACCAAGAAGATATGCGTGTAGAGTCTTATATAAGTTAAAAAGACTTAAACTTCCTAAACAAGAGACACATATAGTGAAACATAAGAAGTACTTACTGATCAAAACACATGATTAAAGAAATTCACTAAAATTCTTTGCTTGCAAAGAATTGATGTAAGACCTTGGTTTTTTTTAATGGCTAAATCAGGGCCTTTGGGAAAAGGTTTTGATTTTTGTTCAAATTTTACAATACAGTCACAAAAGTTTTATGAAATGACTCTGTAAAGTCACTTTTCCAAATTTTTGGGTGTAAGAAATTTTAGCTGATAAAATATACAATTTTAATAACTTAAGACTTATTGCTATAATTGGAAACTTGAAATTTGTGTTCCAAAACTTGAATGAAATGCGAGAGATGGTTTAAATTAATTACATAACTCATTAGTTGGAACATAAAAGAATTCAATGAACTTAAGAAATGGTAAAGATTCAATCATTTAGAAAGAAGTAGCAACTAGGTCTAGATGGTGGTATGGGATGTTATTGTGGAGTTGTTGTAGATTAGTTTTATCCATGGCTTATAATAGCGATGACCTTGTATGTCTAAATATTTGGAAAGCTACTAAAAGTCTAGAATACTAAGACTATTTTGTTTGTCACACCTAAACAAGATGATTAAATATTTTTTATGCATTAGTTCTAAGAGTTTATGTGATTCCTAGCATGACATGTGTATGAGGTTTTGGTGGCTATTGTATTGGACATCATTGCTCATCCATTTAGGGTTTTATTGTTTTAGATATCGATGTTATATTTACTCACTTTATGATGATTTAAACATGATATGTTCTATGGGATAAGCAAAACAACAGTAGATTTAAATATGTTAACAACTATATAGGAGGCTTATGTTCGTGATGGCTTATGTTTTGAAGACTTAGTTTGTATTGGAGTAAAGGATTTATGCAAGTTGGGTCAGTTTGAGTTTTTCTTTTTTTTTTTTGAGCTATGTGATGTTACCTTCTTATTTAGAGTTGATGGATTTACACTACTATAGATTTATGGTTATAATTGAAATTTGAGCGCTAAATGTTCATATTGCAGAAAGAGCATGTAGTGGAGTTATCACAAACTATGCATTTAGATGTGATGTATGAAATAATAATAATAATAATAAAGATATATTATCAGTGAGAATCCCATGGACTCAGCTTTAACCTAACCAGTTTTGTTTTGCTTATCTTTCTTTTCTTTTTTAACTTTTTAGGGTAACCCTGCATAAGTGGTGGCCATTTGCTTTTGGCTTAAGGATGACCAATCAAGCTCCTCAAGTTTTTTTCCCCAACAATTTTTTTTCTTTTAGAAATTTAACTATTTCATTAATATTATTCTATTAAATTAATTTTTATGAATCAATCTAAAAGTAATACATATTTTCAAATTAATAGTAACAAGTAATGATAAAAAACAATTATAAAAACTACAAAAATGAAAATACAAGCTAGTAAACAAATGACATGTTTGTTTTACTTCATAAAGGAGGAATATAATAACAATTTATTTCTTATAAATTTATTTTTGCGTTTGGATAGTGGAATAACTATTCATGGAATTGCTATTACTGCAAAACGAGAAATTATAATTCCTTTATAAGATCAAGGAAATAGTTACTCTTTAATTTTTGTTAATATACTTTTTATATCTATCTATAAAATCTTAAAAGAATCATAAAGAATAAATAAATTCTTCTCCATTTCATTTTTTAAGAGTTATTCCTATGTAATTGCATTTTATGAATTAAATGTGCTAAAAGA
Organism: Laguncularia racemosa; assembly: GCA_037954665.1. NCBI lineage: Eukaryota > Viridiplantae > Streptophyta > Magnoliopsida > Myrtales > Combretaceae > Laguncularia > Laguncularia racemosa. The sequence continues at coordinate 1,916,114 of JBBMOL010000024.1, read as the reverse complement.
GTTAAGTATGAAAAGTGAAATTTATTCACAATTTTCTCATGCTTGCATAGTAAGCAAAGCACATCTATTAAGTTTGAAATTGACCCATCTATTTATCACCTGTACTCAAGTGTGGGCTTCACAACTTCGAACACTAATTGGGCAGTCCAACTCCAATAATTAATACTCCTTTTTGTGTAGGGAGACTAGGTTTTATGCTAAGCTTCTAGCAAACCGGAAGCTTCGTTGGCATAGTTGATGTTTTTGCACTACTTTCTATGTTTTCCTGCTAATTTATCATCATATTACCCAAAAAAAAAAAATTGATGCTCCATTTCAACAACGTGCAAGCCTTGATCCATCCACACATATATGTACTTAGTACATAGTGGCGAAGCACACACATCTTCACCATAGCTCCCTGTTTCTTCCATTATATATATGTGTGTGTGTACTCTCTTCTTACAATTTCCAAACCACCACACTACTCCAATTCAAAATATTCTACATTATTTTCTCTAAGCCACTTAATCATCACCAAATAATATATGGCCAGTTTGAGCATTACTATAGCCTTGTCCATGACCAATAACAACATTATTACTACTTTCCTCCTATTCAACAGCACAATTTCCCCCCATCAACTTCTCTGGTACTATTCCCTCCTGCCAGCTCACCAACGGTGCTTCCTCAGGCGTCTACTCCGACAATCATGCCACCGTCTCCAACCCTACCACCACCAGCAGTCTCCGCTACACCATCTCCTTCACCAACTATAACATTTTCACTGCCATCCCCTCCTCCATCATCATCTTCACCGGCAGATCCCCCACTCCTGCCGGGGCCTCCCTTGGTTGAACCTATTCCAGATGACGCTGCCAGTTTGAAACGGTTCGCTGGCGCTGGATGGTTGGCTCTTGCAGTTTTCGTTACGGTTTTGATCATGTAGACCATAAGCAAAGTGCCATCATTTGTTGAGTTATTGCCTTATTGGATACATCATGATTCGTCACTTATTTATTTGTCCATCAAAAGTGAGAATGAATATTGATTTCATTTGGTACAAAAACATGGTTTTAATCTTGAACATAAATCGTGTAGGAATTTTCACTTGGTATTCCATAGTTATAATTTCATTTGATTATATATTATGCCTATGTATTAAAGTTTTGCTTTACATTCCATAATAAGGTTTTCATCTTTTAATAAAATCTAGGAACTTTACTTGGCGCGACTTACTCTCTTTTTAGTTTACATTACAAGCATAAATTTGATAGAATAGCTTATAAGATTATGTTAAATATCCATAAATTATCTAGGCATTACGTAATTACTCCAAATAAACTACGGGGTTGATGAAAGTGCTGTAATCCAATGGAAATCAATATTATTTTCTTAAAAAAATTGTAATACATTCGGTTATACCATCCCTTACATTCCCCCAACACACCCACCTACCCATGCTTATATGTTACATTTGCTATAGCGAAGTAGACCCGAAATGGATTCACAATTTCAATTTCTTTTCTTTTTACATCTTTAAAAATGCTTTTACAAGGTGGAATTGCGATTTGATTGCATTCTCATTAATTATCATTAATTAAAAATTATTTATTTAATTTTCAATATAATTATGACATCTAATTACGTATTTTATTTCATGAGCATTATTAAACACATAAAAAAATTCATCATTATAATTCTATTTCTAATCCATTACAATTCATTTTATTCCAAACCATTTCTACATATCAAACATAACAATACATTTCATATAATTATATTTTTCTCTTAGCTATAAAACTTGAATTTCAACATTATTTCACTTGCATATAAATATTGTCATATTATGCTATTCAATTATACAAGAACAACCACAACCCTATTACCACAATAAAAGAAAAAAAGGAACTTAAAAAGAAAATAAGAACACGATGTGCCCAATCAAGTTTAATTTAATTAGCCTTTATATAAATAGAAAATAGTAACATTGACACATATATGCAAAGACTCTAGTTATGAAACCGAAAAATTGAAATAGCATGGGTACTAGAGGTGTACAAGTGGGCTAGGGGCTAGCTCATTTAACCCATTTTAAAAATGAGCTAGGGTAAAAAAAATTAACCTATTTAAAAAACGGGCTAAATTAGCCCCGACCCATTTAACCTATGGGTTAAAGCAGGTTAGCTCATGGCACGCGGCTCACTTACCCTTAAAAAAAAGGCCTAAACTTTTACCATACAACATAGAAAAAAATGTGTTAAACGGGCTAGGTTAGTTCGTGGCCTGTTTAATCCATCAAATAAGCTAAGGAAGTAGGTTAAATGGGTTGAAAAAGTGAGTTAAATGGGCTAGAAAAGTGGGTTGGCCTATTTAATCCATGAGTTAAAGCGAGTTGACTTGCTTAGCCTTAAAAAAATAAAGAAAAAAGCCTGAATTTTTACTACACAACATAGAAAAAAAATAGGTTAAATGGGTTGAGTTGGTAAGTTAGCTTATTTAACTCATCAAATGAGTTAGGGAAATAAATTAAATATATTGGAAAAGTGGGTTAAACGAGTTGGAAAAGCGGGTTAAATGGGCTAGGTTAATGGGTTGGCTTGTTTAACCCACTAACTCCCATGGGTCAGGTTGGGCCAATAAATTTTGGTTTGTTTAACTCGTAGACCAAAGTGGGTTGAGTCAGGTTGGCCTATTTAATCTATTTGCACACTTCTAATGGGTATAAAAAGTGAGAGTATGAAAACTTAGTTATCTAACTAAAAAAAGAAATAACACATGTGTATAAAGTGAAAAAAAACGAAAGAAATAAAACCCGAAAATTTTTATTTTTTTAGTGATTAACCCTAATTGAAATATGTAGCTGATATGAAATAGAAGGGATTAAGAGGCTAGCGGTGAGTCCTTAACGAAATTGATGATCAATCATCACAAATTGGACATTTTATTTAGGACAAATTCACATTGTAAATACATAAACTCTATTTATCACTATTAATGAGCAGATAAGCAAGTTCTTATTGGTTCATAATAATTAGTTTAATAAAAATATTATAAAATGTATTTAATTATATAATATAATAAAAATGATAAAAAATTATACAAATTCATAAATTTGCTAGGTGATAAATAGTGAAAACAGAGATATACAAAATCAACAATTTTGAGTTTATTCCTCCATACTACCTAGTGCTCCTCGGTTCAGTATTTTTGTACTGTATGCGATTATGTCACAATGTATCATGCTCTTAAATTAGACCGGTTTAAAAGCCGGTTCGGTGGCCGGTTCCAGGACAATAAGGGCCCATTTGCCGTGACATTGATTTCAGCGTGACATCAAATATAGAAATTTAGAGGAAAGGAGATAGTCTTCTTTGACGATTCAACCCATCCTAAAGAAAGAAAAAGAATTAAGACAATGAAAATATTTTAAGGTTAAAAGCTAATTCGAATGGTGGTTTTGGGTAAGGCAGATAATTTGGGAGACACAAGTCTGGCCACATATAAGTAAAAGTTGACATAGTTAAAGTAAAATCTGTTTAAACTCCTTTATTAACGTGTTTGGGTTTGATACAGCACTTTAACCTATTTATAAAGTAAATATAATAAATCTATTCAAACCTGACTCATGGACTTCCTAAAATTAGGGATTTTCACGTGTTATACTCCAATACCTGTTTACTCTAATTTATTCCCTAACATCTGTGTTCCTAAGCCACCTCTTTCTCCCTTAAAAACAATTAATAAATGGCTTGTATTATAAGTTAAAATTTTCTCACATGAGTTTGCTTGAATCTAATTATATAATATACTATCTATTAACACAGATTGTTAATCCTAATTTTAAGATCTTGATTCTGTTATATATATTGAAATAAACCCATTTGCGGTGGTTCACAATAGATCATTGCATGCTTCGAATTGAATTAGATGTTTAACTTGATTGTTAAATAATAGATACATTTTCCATTCTCATAAAAAAAGAAAGAAAGAAAAAGAATATAGTAATGCATAACAAATCTTAGTGCCTTCACATAATGTCAAGACAACATTGATGATTCCAAGAAAGCCCAAAAAATCAATCTGTATGAGTTCGTTAAACTTGCTTTAACAATGTTGTATATTTTGGTTAAGCAATTGAAAGGGGCTTAGCCTTTACTGTCAATTGAATTTGCATCGGATATATGTTGGTAAGCCATCTCAATAGGCCTTGACCTTTATTATTAGTCGGCTTTGCTTGGGGATGCCGGGTCAACAACCTTTTCGACTAGGGGTTCCACAATCTTCTCCAGAGCATTCACGTCGTGCCTCACGGCATCCACCTACACATGATAGAGCCGGCACGAGTTAGCATATATCTTTAATCCTTGGTTGGGTGTTTTGATGCGATTTAATGCAATGAAATTATTGAAATATTCAGCTGACCTAGCCTTATCTAGTGATAGGGACCGGTTGGATGGACCAGTTCTTGATTGATAAGAGCAATTATCAGCCCTTAATTCCAAGAAGGTTATCATTACACGTTTGGTTATAGAATAATAGAATAAGTTAGGAATGTAATTACAAATTTTACAGAATAGAATAAAGAACTAAAGCTATTTCTTTTTTTTTTTTTTGAGATATATCATGTGTAGCTATAAAAATATATTTAAAAAAATTAATGAATAATTATTCTTTGATTTTGTAAATAAACAGTAATTCTTCATTTTGTAATAATAATAATTTTATAGAATAATTTTATTCAATCATGTTTGAAGCGATTATGGATACTAAAAATGTTTGGATGTAAAAACCCTAACTTGTGATATCATAGAGTTCAAATCTCAAAATGTCCGACTATGTTTTATAGATGATTAGGTTTATGTATCAATAACAAAGACATGATACTAGGAAGCGCTAGCAAATTTTGTAGTAGCTGAAGGTAGGAAGGAAAGGAATAGGAGACTTGAAAGAAAGCCATGAGTTATGGAGAAAAAAAAAACATTATATTGTATTCGACTAAATGTAGAAATCAATCAATAAAGTGTCTTAAGGAATTGAAATATGATAGGATCCTGGCATCCTGCTGACCTTATTCAAGTAATAAAAAACGAAAGTTCAATAGATCGAAGTTCTACAATGTTTCATCAAAATCTCACACAAAATTTCAGAAATTCTGATGAGATTCGGTGTATATAACTTTCAACATTGAGAAGTGAAAAATAGAAGCTTCAATTGAGTGAAGTTAAAGGATTAGTTGATCAAGTTCTCCTAAAAATTACTCTTCAAGTATAGATAAGTGAGGAAAGCCTTAAGGATGCATTCATGAATGAGATATCCAAATTTTTTAAATGTAAAATTGTTTCTTTTGGCTGGCTCTTTTGTGGTTTCCCTCTTTTTTGGGTTACGACGAATAGTTTAAAAATACTCATTGATTATCAAGAGATGATCAAAACCCAATTAGAATAAATATAGTTATTTGATGGATATCGGGGGAAGTAAACTTTCAAGAACTAGCCATTTTATATCGAGGATTTGTAGGAATGTGAATTTTTAGTCCAAATTGTTATTCAAATCTTGTGTTAAAAGAGGAATAGCATGCTAATAGATTGAATCTATCAACATGTGTTATTCTCGAGCACTAAGCCCATCGATTAGGGGGGTATGACCGTCAAATACTCCATGAAAGCGTAAAATATTTCCTATTGAAAAGTCAAGATTCCAATAGGGAAATAGGGAAATGAATAAACAAATACTTATACTAAGAAACCTACCAAATTTCAAGTCGTATTACTTGTTCATAATTAATCAATAGCTATTGGCTCGAGTTTCTCGACTGTTATAACTATTGACTTTATTGTGAATTTTGCCAACAAGATTATTCAACTTCACATTTTTATAATATGGTTTAACATTCAACCCGACTGATCTAAAATATAATAATTATAAGAAACTATGTCAATTTATTGGACAACATTTTTGAAATCAACTTTTGCATATAATAAACATTATATTGAATAATTCTAAACTATTCTATTTTCCCACAGATGTATTATGGATTCCTTTTCCTCTAATCTTTAATATTATGGTTACTAGGCATTCTTGCATAAGATGCTAATCTAGATATGACTTCACTTAACAAATTCACTTGCTTATACTCAAATTGTTGGTTGTGAATAATGATTGATTTTGCCTATTAACTTTTACAGTTAAAAGCCACGTATATACCTTATGGATGAAATCTTCAGTTAAATGAGCATCTTCTGCGGCTACTTTGGATACATGCTCTACGATGGATGCTGCTTCCTTCAGCTTGCTATGATCAGGTAGCTTATCCTCCACCTCGGCAGCCACCTTCACCGCAACGGTTGCCACCTCCTCCACCACCTCGGCCACATTTTCGACTTGTTCCATCAGCATTTCTGCCTCACCTAACATATCATATTTGCTTAAGGTTAAGAAAAAGTATAGAAAAAATTGCCGACGCCGAAATTGTTTTTGTTATATAATGTGTAGCCTACTTTCTATTAGTAGCAGCTTTCGCCGTTTGAAGTTGCAAAATGGAAACAAGAGGAATAGTAAAGGTCCCAGGATCCATCTGCCCCTGAAGATTAATAGAAAGTTCGTGAGGTTGGACTAAACCAAGGGTAAGGCATAATAAATATGTTTACAAGTATAAATAATTATATAATTAGTAAGTACTGAATATTTATGCTTGTTTTCGATAAAACTTTATATTATGAAATTATATTAAAACACAATATATTCGTCTCATATAAAGTCAATGCATATAATACATAATTATTGTTTATTATCATAGTAAATACAAAAGGTTAAAAATACCAGATAGGCAACCTGGACTTGGGATGATCCGATCTTGGTACCGGGGTCTGAATCTTCTCGGTATCGTTCTTTTCCCTGAGGAAACAACAGGAATGCAATGATGAGACAACGGATTTTGGTTGAATTCAGCTTCCATGAAATCTTACAGGATGATAAAAAACAGACAGATGAGCAAAAGGAGAATGCAAGGAACTTCGACAGAACATTGCTTATTCGATGATATTATGATATCCCTACATACATCTTCTTTCTTCCTTGAAGCATCCTCATCATGTGCAATCCCCTTTGTGTGGAACTATTATTTCCATAGTCAATCTTCCGCCAGAGCAGATTATCGGCATGGCTTCGGCGAATCGCATTGATGGAATGAGATGAAGGATGTCTAAACATCGGATTGAAACTTCTTGACTTGAATGATGACCATGAACCTGCGACGACCACCTTAAAAATTCTATCCATTGCTATGTTATGATGAATGGTTAAACTATATAGGACTCAGCATACGTGATGTTTATATATTAGTGGATAAGATCAATAAGCAACGGTATAATCCCTGACCGATGATCAGCTTCTTCAAGTTATTGAAAGAAAATAATTTTTTTTCTTTTGTTTTTGGTGAGTTAGAAAATGGAAATTACGTGATGAGTTGCTTGGAAGCTGAACATGGAGCCAATTTCAAAATTCCAGAAAGTCAAGAGGGCAGGCACGCCAAGCGATGATGCGGTTCACCTCATACTTTTTTTTTTTTTCCGCCTTCAAGCTCACTCAAGCTAAGGTTAAACCCATAACGGTTTTAAGAAATTAAATAAAAGAATTTTTAGTCTTTTTTAATATATACATATATAGATATAAAATACATAATTAGTATAAAAAAGCTTTAAAAAATCTTCTTTTTAACCCTTCTAATAAGTATATTGAGAATACTCACAAACGATATTATTTATAAATTTATGCTTGTGAGATTATTCCTTGCAAGGAAGAGCTTCGAGTATTGCTTGTAGGGTTACTCTTTTTTGTGAATAATGGAAGTGACAAAAAGGGATGAACAATTAACAAAAAATCACAAGAGAAATCGATGAGATACCTTGAAAGGAGCAAAGTATGCTATATCTAACCTAAAATTAGGCGCATACGTTATTTTCACAACCTATGAGAATGCTTAGTTGCCTTGTATATAGCCGATCATATCAATTTATGGGTAGGTGATGACTTTCAGCCTAACTCAGATGCCGTTTAACAAATATGATGAAAGTACATATCTATATTACATAAAATGAATAACCGAATTCGGCCCTAAATTTCTTTTATTTATTTTTTTAACTATCACGTCTATAACAATTATTAAAAAAGAAAATCGAATCTATTCCATCTAATAAGATAAATCGATATCTATTTTACTGAATTTTAAGGTCTTAAAATTATATAATATAATACCATAAGACCAGCTACAGTCTTTCGTAATTGCTCGTAACCAATGTTGGATCCATCCATGTTTCATCTCACGTTCTCAACACAAACAGCAGCCATTGGAGATGTTAGTAGCTCGGTCCAACATGGAAAAAACTGAGCGTGTGCTAGCATCTATGAGAAAAACCTATTCTCTATTATTGATTGGATATGTCCAATTTCATATTCGGTATTTTGGAGTTGCTAAACAGTCATACTTAATTGAGGGTCAATTTGCTATCACTAGTTTCATTTTATATTATTTATAATTAAATAACAGCTTGTTGCTTCATTAAAAATACAATAAAAAAATATAGAAATAACATGACATCAACTACTTTAGATCCTAGTTGACATTTCTAACTAATAGTAATCCAGCGTGGCATGAAAAAATATTAAAACATGTCATATTTGCATTACATGGTGTGCTAGGATTTTCGATTCCATGATTTTAGAAGTTCAAAGAGTTGATTGCTAAAATTGAAAATTGTAACAACTCTAAAGAGGGTCTAGTACTATTAACTAAAAGTTATCATATTACGGATATATTTGTTATATAATAATCACTTTGTAAATTAGAGATTTTAAGATGCTACATAATTATCTCATAAATTCATCTAATCATATTATCTATAATAACATTATATGGAAATAACTATAGGATCCAATATTCCACAGTCTACTAAAATTGCAGAGAATCAAAATCTCCTATCAAGCGGTAAAATAGGTATATAACTCTAAATTTTACAAAAATATTTTTCTATTTCAGTTCCTAAGAATAAGACATTCTATAATTAGATAAACTGTTATAATGCTTTTTATACTATGAATCTTGATTCAACTAGTTCTCATTCACACCATATCATAGTCCATCTTAAGCTTTAATAGTGTTATGTGCAAAACAATTGTTGAGAAGTGAGCACACTATAACTTACTCAGTGGGATGAGAAGCTTTTATAGTGTTATGTGCACAATAATTTTTTAAGGGGGGGAGTATACTGCGACAAAATGAGATAAAAGTGCAATATTCTCATTACTATGTAAAAACAAGTAAATTGTCAAGCATATACTATACATGAATAACATATGCAATACAAATATTGCACTCGATTTTCTAGTAACCAATATGAAGTTTAGCGTATAGATCCCTTCTTTACCTTAGGTTAGGAATATAACTACCATCAATTGTCTAGGCCATCCAATAAGCTACATCCTTAGCTTGGTGCTCTAAGATACTATTTGATCTTGCCTTAACACTATCCATAGCATAAGGCCCTAGGATCCACTCAAGACATCTCTTGCCTAATACCTTTGGATGCTCCTCTATCTTTACTTTATATGATCCCCAACCTGATACCCTAAGATCCACTCATAACATCCCTAGCCAAACACCCTAGGAGTCACACACACAATACCTTTAATAATAACTAAGACTCCAAGCTTTGCTAAAAGCACAACAATTCCTATTGCCACTTGGTTCATAGATAAGAGGGTAGGACCACCAATCATGTCATCCTTCTTACTACTATGTAACAATGATGGCCTTCAAATAATCAATATCTCATGCAATACATGTCAATTTTTATATTAAACCAATCCATTAATTAATTGATTTAAGGGTGACTAAACAAATTAAATCAAACAATCCAAAAGGCCACTACCAATAATGTCCACAAAGTAGACATAGTTCATCAATCAATTCAATTATGCACTCAAGCATCTCCAAGTGATAGGTCATGGTAGCATCCATTCAATCATGTATACAGCTAACTCCAATTTACAATGTACTTGTGTTTAGCTTTCGAGTTTCTAAAGTTTATATAACACAATAATTAACCAATAATATGCATATTCCACATTTCACAAAATATTAGAAGGCACACAAAAAGTCATTCAAGATATAGCGGTCAATTCATTCAATCATCCAGTCAAATTGCTTTTCATCATGCCATTTGAGGATTCGTGACACTCTACATTAATCATTTTAATACATTAGCTCATCTAATTGAAAGGAGCATGGTGTGTATATGGCTCATTTATGGTAAAGTTACATAGTGGTATAAAAGTAGACCTTAGTAGGGAACTTTATATATATAATATTAGATATGATCATTTGGGGCTCTACTGGCTGATTGATAAGGGGAATAATGGTTAGTCAACTTAGGATTGAACAAAGGCATAGGCTAGGGTTTTACTATAGGTCGGCATGGGTTCCACCTGAATAGTGCTCCATTTTCCTTTTGGGATCAGTCACCAACTTTTGTGCTATTCAGTTAAGAGCTTTCTTAAAGCTCAGTTACTTACCTATACATCCTATCTTCCTCTTATACACACATATAACCTCCATTATTACATACAACTTGCACTTATATCACATAAACAGCATCATACATGTCACTTTCACTACATAAACATGAGTAAAGGCACACATTGAGATAACTTATTGAATTTACCACTCACTTCAATCTCATGGCTTGAAACTCAAAATAATCCTCGAAAAGTTGTGAAAGATCAAGTTCTTCACCTAGAATAAAAGAATAACAAGTTTATAACTATGTCTAGTGACTAAACCTATTGAAACTTAAAGAAATTTGAGTTTATAAATCATTTTTCAATAAAATTCTAAAAACTAAACGTTTTACATTCACTTCGATCTAACTAAAAACTGAACCTTAACCTTACCTATCAAGCTTCGTGTTGTCATGAAGTACTCTATACAAAGATCGCAATGCCACTTGTAGTTTTTTATTTGTATTTGATTTGAAGAAGTTCAAAGGAAATTTACAAAATCATGAGATTTTTTATTTAAATGAGAAAGAGTATATGATATTCTAAGTAAATGAAGAGAAAAGTGAGTGAGGAGAGAGAGAATGAAAATTTATCTAAGGAGATTTCCTTCATCTTGAGTGATTGAGGTTAGTTAAGATTTATCCAAATATCAGTTCGGCTAACACGCATACTAACAATCTTATGTAATTATTTAAATTGTAATATTTTTAAACTAAACTTTACATATAACCTAAATAAAATATTTTGAATATAATATATGCTTAAAATCTCTAATTGGCTATCTAAATATAAAATTTTAATTTCTTTTATCTATTTGTTATAAATTACCTAACAACTCCAAATGTCACCTAATCCCCATGTGTTAAATTTACCCTTATCTAATATAAGGTTTTATTATAATTAAATTATTAATCTATTGTTAATTACTATCAAATTTGTAGGGTTCTACAAATATACTAAATTTGATAGCGAAAATTAAAGAAGCTTTCAAGACTTCTATGCATCTTTTCTTTTAAATAATATGATGCATGTCATTATATGTTCTCTTGATGAACTTAGCCTTAATAAACTAGTATCTCAATCAAGTAGAAGAAGTTAGGGATTAAGACTTTGGGATTAGCACACTAAAAGGAAATATGATGGTGTATGTATATTGTTTTATGTTAAGTGGGGTTTTGATACCTGTAATGCCCTAAGACAAAAATAGCCAATAATCAAACCAACAAATACTATTGAGCCTTTTTCAATAACTTGACCCAAAAGTTTTCAACTAGTGTTGACATATTATCCACTATTTAACTTGAAAAACCAACATCCGTTCTCTCCTATAATTCATGTAGAAATACATTCAACATGGGGTATCGCAATCTACACCTCTAAATACATGATGTTCTCATTATGAGACCTTACAATTAAGCCTAAGTCTTCTCCCTTTTCAATCGTCCCCAAATAAGACACCTATTGGTAAGGGGTTAGCTCTAATATCATTTGTAACACTTTAAGTAAAAAATAACCAATAACCAAACCAATAAACACTAATAGGTTGTTTTCAACAACTTGGTTTAAAAGTTTCTAGTTAATGTTGATATGTTATTTACTACCTGGTCTTATAAACTAATATTGATTCTCTCTTTACAATCCATGCGACACTATATTTTATATAGGATATCATAGGTATAGTTAAGGTTATCAAGGTAGTGGGTAGAAATCTATTTGAATTTAACTAGTGACTATTAGTGTTTTACTAAAGATGTTAATGAAGAAGATGACAATAGGTCTACAATAGTAATCTTGTTGTGCTATTTTGCATGCTCGATTTTTGGCCTTTTAAAATAGCCTATGAATAAAGGCTAATTAGGCTACAACTTAAGGTCTACAATTAGTGATGTTGTACATGGTTTAATTGCTAGAAATTGATGTATATTCGATAGCAGTGACAGTTTTAGAGGAAAGTCTAAAAGTTGATATTGTCACATCCCATAAGGAACTCTAGTGGTGACGACTTGCCATGAATGCTTTACCATGGTAAAGCACTTGTGAAGTGTTTATACTAACTACAAAGATAATAACCATAATATATATAAAGAGTGCATATTACATATAGGTCTTGATACATAAGTTCAATTGAAAGATAAGTAACTATAATAAAGGAAGTAAACTTATACAACCTAGGCTTATCTCTAAAAAGAACACAAAAATGGAAGTTTAAAAAGTTACATCAATCAAAAAGTCTTCTAGGTGGCTCTCTACTACTCATTTAGCCATATTGTAGTCACACCCTACCTAACAAAGTTGGTGGACTTACTATGGTGGTTCTTTTAGTGAAAATGTGCAAAATATGACTTGCACAATTAATCACACCATAAAGGAATAAGCAAACCACCTCTCAACAAGTTGTGAGTGTAATAGTTTCATTTCTATACAAGCAAAAGCAATTTCAAATAAGTTATTAATCATGATATGTATGAATAACCATATGCAATGTAAACATCACATGTGGTCTTCTAACAACTAGCATAGAGTCTAGGGTTTTTTCCCTCCTTAACCATGGGTTAGGGATTCACAAACTATCATCAGTGCCCAAGTACGTAAAAAATTATACACTTGGTAAGCTTAAGGTGCTTATATGCACTTCTTAAGCACACTAATATACTTATATCCTTTTAAGCTTAAGGTACCTTATATGCATTACTTAAGCACACAAATAGAAAATGACTCATGAGATCCTTACTAAGCTTCATCAAATGTGCAATAATCCCCAAGTCATTTAATTCACAAGCTGTAGAGCAAGGTACTTAAATGATCTTTCTCGAAAGTTATGTAGTAATGATGACCTTCAAAGTCAATGCATTGTCTCATGCAATGCATGTTGAGTTTTAGTTTAACTAATCCATTAGTTAATTTGTTGAGAGGTGAACAAAAAAGTTTTATTTAGATAGTCAATCAATTTACAGACCAATAATATCCACAGTAATTCATAGTTTAACCTAGTAATCAATTAATCTGCAAAGTAGTTGTGGATACAAAGAGGTCACTGACCAATTATTAATCAAAACAATAGGCATTGTTACCAATGTGATCAATTTCGTCATCATTTTTATGAGAAATCCTTGAATTGCGATGCACAACACAGAAAAATAATAGAGTTCTTGTACGTAACAAACAACAATGGTGTTGTAGTATGCTAGAAGAACTTGAAAGAGAACAATTATTATTTCAATGATCACTTTGTTGTTATTCTTGAGAGAGTTTCTAAAGAGATAAAAAATAAACTTTGGAATTTTTTATTACCACTAAACTGTTTTACAAAGTCCTATTTATACTTACACTCTATTCCTTTAATAGACTTAACTACTGAAACTTCCAAATGACAAACAGTTGGCAAACTAACAAATAACACATGTACACTTGTATTCTTTCATCCTCCCCTCAAGACGGAGCCTCTCGAAGGTCTAGCTTACAAGATAAAAATTGTAATTGAGCTTTAGTAACTGGTTTAGTAAGCAGATCAGCAAGTTGTAGTTTAGAAGAAATATGTTATATAATAAGAAAACCTTTGGAAATCTGGTGTCATGTGAAATGAGTGTCAATATCAAGATGTTTGCAACTAGAATGTAAAATAGGATTTACAACGAGCATTTGAGCAGACTTGTTATCACAACATATGAAATAGGAAGTGAAACATTAATTTCTAAATCTTGAAGAATATAGGAAGCCTACATTAACTCTTTAGTAGTCAAAGCCGTAGCTTAATATTCTTCCTCAGTAGTGGATGTGCTTACCATAAGTTGTTTCTTGCTTTTTTAAGAAATCAAAGAATTTCCAAGCTAAATGCAATAGCCATTAAGAGGTTTGCGATCTATAGGACGTGAACCGCAATTTGAATCACTATAACCAACAACATTAAGAGGACTAATTGAAGAATAAAATGGTCTTAATGAATGAGTGCCTTTTAAGTATCTCAATAGATGATAAGTAGCTTCTAAATGTGATGCTTAAGGATGAGACATAAATTGACTAAGCCATTGAATCATGTATGAGATATCTGGTCTAGTCAAGGTGAGGTAGAGTAGGCAACCAACAATGTGTCTATACATCAGAGGTTAATCGAGAAGTTCACCATTGATATTATCTAGCTTAACACTAGGTGGAAAAGGAGTTCAAGTAGGCTTTGTAGCTATCAAACCAACATTGGTTAATATATCAAGATCAAACTTCTGTTGATTTAACAGAATTTCAGCTTCAATTCTACATAATTCAATTCCCAAAAAGAATCGTACTATCGCAAGATCCTTAACAGTGAATTTGTATGGACTTCGAATCAAACATTGTAGCATCATTAGTACCAGTAATTAACATATCATTTGCATACAATAATACTACTACAAAACCTTTTTTCTATTTGATTGGTAAAAAGTGAAAAATGATTCCTAGATTGATTCAACATTCCACTGTCTAAACGTTTACTTTGATATATAGAGAGAGTGAAGAAGTTTGCAAACTTGATTTGGTTTAGCTCTATGATAACCTTCTGGTTGTAACATATATATTTCTTCATTCAAAAATTCATGTAAGAATGCATTATTAACGTCAACTTGATAAAGTGGCCATGACTATGATGTAGTGATAGCAATTAAGATTCTAAATGTTCCAAGTTTAGCTACCAATGAGAAAGTATCATGATAATACTCTCCCTCTATTTGACCGTAACCTTTGGCAACTAATCTTGTTTTATGTCTTTCAACAGATCTATTGGCCTTATATTTTGTTTTATATATCCACTTGCAACTAATTGCTTTCTTTCCTAGAGGTAGATTTGTTAGTTCCCAAGTATTATTTAATTTAAGAGCTTTTATTTCCTTGTTCATAGCATCTATCCATTCTTGTTGTTTTGAAGCTTGGGAATAATTGAGTGGTTCTTAATTAGTTAATATGTGTGCCAAAGAAGAGACATAATGAAATTGTAAATGTGACAAAGAACTTGAAGTAAAAAATGGATAAGAATGTGATGTGTATTGTGATGAACGCGTAGATAATGATGGATAAAAGAATGATACATTATGAGTAACATAATTCTCTAACTATGAAGGAGTTTTTTTATCTTGTGTAAACCTTCGTACCACAAGAATATCAATTGAAACAACTTGACTATTTTCAGGAATATTGAATAGCATGTTCAGATTATAATGGGAAGCAAGAATAAGTGGTAAATTGTTATCAAAAGAACAAGGTGTATGTTTAGCAGAAGTATCATGAGAAACAAAGTCATTTGTAGGTGAAGCTGTTTGGAAAGGAAATTTATCTTCATAAAAAATAATGTCTCTGCTTATATGCACTTTATGAGTTATGAGATCATAAGCTTTGTATCCTTTTTGCCCAAACACATATCCTAAGAAAATACATTTACTCCCTTTAGCTTTAAACTTATCTTTATTCGGTTGAACATGAGAGACAAAATAGAGACAACTCATAACCTTTAGATGATCATAGTTTGGTCAATGACCAAACAATAATTCATAAGGTGTTTTCCAGTTTAGTTTAGAACTAGGCATTATATTTATTAAGTAGGTAGTCGTAAGCAAACAATCCCCTAAAATTGTTTTGGGAGATCTGCATTTAAGCGTAATGCTTTAGCCATTTCTATTAGATGCCCATGCTTGTGCCCTACTTGCCTATTCTATTGTGGTGTGTAAACCACAGCTCGCTAATGAACTATGCTAGGTTTAGCAAATAAAGATTGACATGCTTAAGACAAAAACTTAGCACCATTATCAATTTGTATAACCTTTAGTGTAATATCAAACTGATTGCTCACATAATGAATGAATTTTTCAAGTAAAGTAATAACTTGTGACCTATTATTCATCAAATAAGTCCAAGTACACCAAGTACAATAATCTAATATTATAAGAAAATAATTTACTCTAGTTAAAAAAGAAAAATGATATGATCCCCATATGTCTATATGAATTAACTAAAAAGGAAATGTAGCATGAGTATTACCATGAATGAAAGGAAGTCTATGCAATTTTGCTTTGTGACACACATCACATATAAAATGAGAAGCATCAAAATCTTTATAAAGGTTAAGATGTGTAAGTTTTGACATCAAAGAGTGACCAAGCTAGCATATATCATATGTATAAAATCTGATCTATGACAAGAGTTCAACATGAAATTATGTGATAAATTATCTAATTGAATAGAAGTTCTCCTCATGGATTATAGATTGCAATAAATACAATCCTCTATGTCCCATTGTTGATGCTATTATAACATCAATTTTCAGGTCTTGAAATTGAAAAGATAATAGATCAATTCTAGCGACTAAATCATTATCTTTTAAAGCTTTGTTTAAAGAAAGTAAATTGTTTGAAATCAAAGACATAAAGCACATCATGAAGTACTAATGATGTGTTAATATGAATCATTCCTTTGATAAAGACTATTTTACATTGCAAATCTAGTAATTTGATTGAAATAGGATAAGAAAGCTTTTGTGGATTTACAAGTAAATGTTTGTGTGGGGTCATATGATTAGTGACACCTATATTTACTATCCAATGATCAACACAATCATTATCAAGACCAAAATTACAAGCATAGGTTTGTGCCATACCTGGAGATTCAATGATGTTAATTACTCCTACAAACTCTAGTGACAGTTTCTTTTCTTTTGTTGTTTTTATAATTTCTTGACACAATGATTGAACCATCTTTTTATCAAATTGATATTGTCCACTTGTAGTGCAAGAACCATTATCAATCTTAGAGGTCAAACCAATATGAGTGTATAAATTTTGATTCCTATTGTCATTGTTGTAATAAGCTACCATCCTTGAAATTTTTTTATTTTTCTTCCCTTTATACCAATCTAAATATCCAATTAATTGGAAGCAATTCTCCATGCTATGTCCTTCTGTTTTACATTGTCTACAGAAAATCTTAGCATTCCCTTTTTGTTTTCTTTTATCTAACATTCCTTTTATTCACTTCTTTCTTGGTTGAAAAATATGTAGCCATCTCGGAATCACTTATTGTAATAGATGTCACCACTTTTTGTTTCTCAACTTGTTAGACAAGATAAAAAGCTTGATTCACATTGGGTAATGGCTCCATGCTTAATATTTGACTTTTGATTGATTCATATGGATCTGATAATCCCACTGAGAATTGAATTAACTTAGAACATAACTCAGACTCTACCAATTTTTCTTTCAATTCACATGTACACTGATTCATCACTCCACAAGTGCATACAGGACTACCTTTAAGCATTTGCAATTCATCCCAAAGCTTCCTCAATTTGTTAAAATAAATTCCTACCACTGAGTTTCCTTGTACAAGATTACAAATCTCTCATTGAATTTGAAATTCTAAAGGTCCATTGGAATGTCTATACTATTCTTTGACTTCACTCCACAATTCTTTAGAAAATCATGTATAAAGAAAATTTTGCAAGTATAGAATTCAAAATCCAATTCCTGACTATATAATTGTAGCAAGTCCATTAAATCAAATCATTTGAAGCCTTATCAAGTTTCTTTATTGTACCATCAACGAAACCTTGTTTAAGTTTTGCTCTAAGTCCTATCTTAATCGATCTACTCCAAGACAAGTAATTCTTGCCATTAAAAATAATATTTCCTATCACCATGTTAGGGTTGTTTGACCTAGAAATGAAATAAGGATCAAAATGTAATTGATCATCATTTGTATTGCCAATATTGTTCAACATTATGACTAGCCTTACTTTGATACCAGATGAGAAATCCTTGAATTGCAGTGCACAACATGGAAAAATAACAAAGTTCCTGCATGCAACAAACAACAATGGTGTTGTAGTACGCAAGGAAAACAGTAATGTTGCAATATGCTAGAAAACTTGAAAGAGAATAATTATTATTTTAATAATCACTTTGTTGTTATTCTTGAGAGAGTTTCTAAAGAGATAAAAACTAACTCAAAAATAAACTCTAGAATTTTTTATTACCACTAAACTATTTTACAAAGTCCTATTTATACTTACACTATTCCTTTAATAGACTTAACTACTAAAACTTCTAAATAACGAATAGTTGGCAAACTATATAAATGACAAATGTACACTTGTTTTCTTTCCATTTTAACGTCTCATTTACACTGTCACCATCATTAAGTTCCAATAGCTTATATAGCTAAGGGCTTTGATGTTATATGAGTAATAATAATTTCTCAAAAGGGTTTTATATTGGTTCACCTAATACTATTGAATATCAGTCACTCTAGGATGGGGGCAACTCATAACTATTACCACATATTTTACTTATATTTTATTTACATAAGTGTATATACTAGTAGATGTGCATTTGTGTTGCATGTGCAAAAGAGATATCGGTATTTTATTTGCATATAATGGTTATGCTCATACATGAATGCAATAGTTAACATAGAAGTTAGATAGGGAACACTAGAAGGAGACATAGCTTGGTAAATGGAAATAAACATAAGAAAGTTATAATTAAATGTATAATAGTATTTATTATCGAATTGGATTGTAATTTTATTGGCGATTCTAACTTCACCAAGGATGCAAATCTCCAACCTACCCATCGGTTTAAGTAGTGAAAAGAAAAAAACAAAAAAGAAAACGTTCCATGAATAGAAAAAAAAAATGAAAGCACAATGCTATTGAGAAAAAATAAACATTTTATCCATTTATTGTTTTCCTATAAATATTGTCACAATGGTACTTGAGAAAGCCAATTTTAGCAATAGGTTTTCGCAAATTTTATTCAAAGTATGGTGGGTTGAGACTAAAATGGGGTCAATTCTGAATAGGCCGAAATCACCAATTTAATGGTCAATAGGAGGTGGAACATTTTTTTTTTTAGATTTTTTTTTCTAGCCATGATCTTTTCTTTTTTTTTTTAATTGGTAGTTGTATTAGGGCCGACCTAACCTGTCGGTTCAATCCATACATGAACCGATGAGCCAAACCGGCAGGTTCACGGACCGATTTGCAGGGTTGCGTATGCAACCCAGCCTTCAAACCGTTGGCTCGGCGGTTCCTACCTACCAGGCCAATTCCACATTCGGGCTAGTCTAAGTCAGTTTGTGAGCAAGAACCAGCCCTCTCCTATATCTAGTTGAGACAATAGCATTGTATAATTGTTTTAACAAAAGAGAAAAAAACTCTTGAAGTGCAATGGATGGATCTTTTGTATGAATGACTATAACAAAAAAAAAAAACATAATAATAATAATTAGTACAATTGAAGTTATTATTAGATTTTATAATATTCGTGATAGTGTATTTGTTTTGTAGATTCTAATGTTCATTGTAATTTCGTATTTACATTAGTAAAATACTGCAAAATTGAAAATGGTAATGGTAATTAATTAGTGATTATGACAAAAAAAAAATTAACTATGATTGTGAGAAAAAAATTAATTTGTACAATTGAAGTTAGGATTGGATTTTATAATATTTGTGAGGATGTATTGATTTTATAAAAAATTAACTACTTAACTTAGCACATGATGACTAGTATGGGTGGGTAGTTTTTTTTGGTGGAGAGAGAAAATAAATGTATAGTGTGATAGTTATGGAAACATATATGCGGGGTATAGAAAAAATGTTTTAAAAGTATAAGTTATAAAAATTGAAGTTGAACGAAAAAGTTGCTGGCTTAATATTAATATATATGCATATACATATTTTCTGGTTTTATTAACAAATTTCATAAGTATATGAGTATATATATATATATAGGTCTCAGAGATTATGGATGGACAATTTTAGCAGGGGAAACCACCAATTGGATGGTATATCTTGCATCGATCAAATGGTAAAAATTTTGTTCAAAGGGCGTCTAGGTTCACTGGCCGGTTGGCAAGGGATAGACAGCTGGTTGGTAGGGGAATTCCTTTAGGGGTGCATGTGTTACCGACTGGCTGATGGTGCTTGAACTGATCGGCTGGTAGGTTATTTTTTCTTACTTCCTAGCTGCTATTTGTCACATCATTTGAATGCTATCATCGTTAATTTCCAATACCTACTATTCATCTTCCTAATTGACTGTTAATGAAATCTTGTTCCATATTTCATCACATGTATTGTTAACAAACTTCAAATATATCATCACAATGCAAGCATATCGATTAAATAATCAACAATCACAAATATTATACTAACTCATCGAATTTTTCACTTACCATGGCCTAATCTTCTATGATTTGAAGTAATCATTGGAAAATTGAGAATAGTCAAATTCTTTACCTAGAATGAATCAAAGCATGACAAGTTTACTAGAGATTCTAATAATTAAACTTATCAAAACTTCAATAAACTTAAATTTATTAATCGTTCTTTCAATAAAACTTTGAAACTAAATGTTTTTATATTTGTTTCAATTCTACTTCAAAACTTTACCTATTAAGCTTAATCTTGTCATGAAGTACTCTTCATAAGAATTATAATGCCACTTTCAGTTCTTGATTTGAAGTAATTTGAGAAAGTTAAGAGTAATTGAAAATAAAGGAAATTTTCAATTTTGTATAAGTTTTTTTAAGAGTAAATGAAATGTAGTTTTTAGTCTAAGAAATGGATAAGTGAGGAGAGAGAAAAGGATTTATATTTATATATTACAGATAAATTCTTCATTGTGAAGTATTGTATGGGCAGTTGAATATTATCCAATTACGAATTTAACTAGTATACATACTAATAGTCTTATTAAATTATCTAAACTATAATGTTTTTATACAAAAATTTATGTATATCCTAAATAAAGTATTCTAAACATAACTATATGCTTAAAAGTTCTATTTGACTTTCCTAAACTTATAATTTTAATTTTATTTATTTATTCATTATAAATTACTTAGCAAACTCATAATATACTTGATTCATGTGTTTTGAATTTTATCAAGAATCAAAATAAAAATTTTATTTTAATCAAGAAATTAATCTAATATTAATTACTATCGAATTGGCGGGTTTCATAGGTATACTATTTGCTTTAACTATATGTAGAAGGGCTATGCGAGGCGAAATCAAAGCCAAATGCGTTATGTAGTTCCTCATGGAGGTTTATTAATTAGAGATACAATATTAGATCCAATATCTTATTCCTGCTACAACAAACTATTGATTCATGGTGGGGTTTTTATTGGCAATTGCATGTGAGAGCCATCCAAATCCTATTATATTTTTTTTAAATTACGTAAATATTATATCCATAAAAATTAGTACTAAAATAGGTTATGAAATCATGAATCACGTATACACCTTTAGTAATATTGCAAAATTTTCTATTAAAGGCGTAGAATTTTACGGTATCACTAAAACATATATGCGATCCACGACTTCATAACCTATTTTAATAATAATTTTTAAGGGTTTAATATTTATGTAATTTTTTTAAATATTAATATTGAAGTATGTAACTCCTACGCATCTATTTTTAGTTCTACTTAAAGCTTTTTTTTTTTTCACGTTAAATTTGTATGCCAAATTCTTTCTTTCTCTGCACTTACAATCTTGCTTTTATTGTTTATCCTATTTATCTGTAAACCAAAATCTGTCCACGCCTAACCTACAAGAACAAGGTCTTATTTATTTATTTATTTTAATTAGTATCTCTTCAATATCTAATTTATATTTGTTTAAAATTTAATATTTACAATACTATTTTATCTGAATCTTTTTTTTTATTTTATAATTATGATGAAATGGTTATTGGAATATGTGAATTGAAAAGTTAAAATTCATGTACTTTTAAGATAAAAAGTTAAAAAAATATATTTTATGCATTAAAAATGGAAAATTTAATTAGTATTTTTATAAATATAAATAAAGTAAAAGATAGAGGGTTCCAATTTTATAGAAACCTATAAGTATTTAATTTTATAAGAGAGGTATATATTGATTTTTATTTTCATCTTTTTGATATCTTATTCTTAGTAAACACATATTTTATATGAATGCCAAAAAATACCAAAAAGACCCCCCAAAAAAAGGATGAAATAAATGGATCCTAAATAACATTATATATCAAACATACATTATATAAATATAAGGAAAAAAAAAACCTTAAACATGTCTTCATATCCTTATATAACATGATATTATATAGTGTTATGCTATTATAGGGTAACATTATTGTTTTATTTATAAAAAAAAAAGTATTACAAGTGATTAGGTACCTTATTTTACAAGGTATCCACTCATATCATGCTTAATTAGATAAGTTCCAAGTAGGCATTGAAAGTTACAAGATAGGTATTATGTGTAGATTTTCGGAACTTACTCCCATAGAATAAGGTAGTATGAGATTCTACTCATAAGTACTTGTATTTTAAGGTATACAAGGTACATATTTTAAGTTATCTTATCCCCATCCCATAAAAATTATTAAATAATATTAACAAATAAGTAATAAATAATAATACTATATTTTTTGGCCATAAATGTTTTAGTAAAAAGAAAAATAAAGTAACCCATACTCATAAGTTAATAACCTAAACAACTAAACTAATACCCTCTCTTTCCCTTTATGTTTTCTATTATTTCACTTGTTCTTTTCCATTTTCTCTCCAACTTTATATTCTCCATTCTTTTGCCATATTTTTTTCTATTTACTAAATAGTAAAATCACATAAATTTAAAATAATGAAGAGAGGAAAAATTACTTTTTAATTTATATATTTTATAAATTTTACATATGAAAAGCTTATAATAACATATAAACATGTAATTATAAGAAAAAAATTTACAGATTTCACATGATATTATATATCATGTAGTTTTTACAAGGTATATGATATATAGTGAATCTAAGATGTAACAAGTATGTTTTGGCTCCAAAATTTAAGAACATATATCTTATAAATAAGATATTAGAGTCTTATATTCTATCCACTCTATACCCACTACCCTTATAAAGTATATGCAAATGCATTCAACAATTTAGATGATTATAGGGCATATGTATATAAAATGAATTCATATTACATATTCTTATACTTATAAGAACTTGTATGCATCCCATCTATAAATAATGGCACGTATTTGTACGTGGCACATATGCATAAATCACAAAAGAATATTAATTTTATTATATTATGTTTTATATAAATATACGTAGCTACGTAAATATAAGTCAGCTTCAGCTATATCAGCTATATCTTGGATCGGGAGGTGAAGGAATGAAAAGGAATCGCTTAGGGAGGATTTTTTCTTTTTCTTTTTTCTTTTTTTTTCCCTTTCTAGTAGCATATATGACATGTGGATGCATGATATATGTGATTTATCTTATTGCGATGATGAAAATCATAGTATTTAATTTTCATATTTTTGGTAGCAGTTTAATCCAGTTATTGATAAATATATCAAATTTTACTATTTGTATCATTCACGTGAGCCATTGAATTCATCATGCACAATTATATATATATATATATATATATATATATATAATAAACAATTTCATAATTATTGTCTATTAAAGGACATCTTAGAGACATCTTCGAATAAAAAATGGCATCATGGTGATCCAGAAGTTATCTAAATAAATGGATCCTTTATGGGGTTATACTTTCTAAATCTCGTTAGGGTTAAGTTTTCGAATTGTATGGTGGTTGTGGAAAAATATTCATTTCAAAGTAACTATTTTTGGCAATTTAATACGTGTGGGGATGATATTGAATGATGAACTGCTACCACGTGGAACAAAGAAGGCCATAGAGATTTCGTGATGCACTCTGGTAAGCAGCAATTTTTTCATTAGTATGTACGCTCGACTTTTTTCATGTCGCTGAATATCATACATTTGACTTTATGTACACTAAGGAGGAGAAATGTGTGACTTTTTGTACATTTGATCAAGATGCAAATGATTCTTTATTTATCAATGTAAATGTTAATGGAACTGTATGGTTAGCACCGTCTATGCCATATGTAATTAGAACCTTGTGATCATATTTCTAGTGATAAAAGGTTCCATTGATATTGATAACCGACCTATAGTATTAGAATGTCTCAACATATGGGCCAAATGCCCAATAAACTTTCCAAAAGATCACTTTACCTTTATTCACGACCGGCCAACCACTCCACTTGACATGTGAACCCGAGTTACTCATCCGGATGATATTTAACAATTTAGACAATTACAAATATGATCTATCCCAATCGCCATCTATACTTTTGATTGCCTTCCTTTTATCATCCCATACTCGTTTCCTTATCACTAGGTAATCAAATGTGTCACAAATATTTTATATCAGCACATAAACCTTCACATCGGGTTCATTCCTAAACTGACCCAAGAAATAGCATACTATAAAACTTGAGTCCAACTATGGATGGTTTTGGTTTAGGATGGGATTAATACATGTGTGCTGCCCATCAATAATGGTAATAACAAAATCTCTATCCATCCATTTTTTTGTATGCACAAAGTCACCATTTGCATCCCTTGTCTTTCTTTATACAGACAACATGTCACACCTTCCTATCGGACTTATCGAGATGATAATTATGGTGATGCTTTATATAATATGCCTTTACTATATATATCAAATTAGACTTCATGGCAAACTGCATGCCTTTCTTCAACTCATTACCAAAGCTCAAATCATCTGAAGATATAACACTCTCCTCAAATGTTCTATACCCATCATTACCATTCCTCCCATTAAAGAATGGAATGGAATGCTTGAAGGATGGAATTATTGGATTAACCATTGGAGAGCTAGGCACAACAGTGTGTGCAATGGCAACCTAGCAGCCTTTAGGAACACTAGAGGTAGAAGGTCATCAAATGTGTCAAACTCAATATTTATGCAAAGCCCACCAGTTTCATCCACCTTGTTTACAATTTCTTCTTTCGAATCAGTGGATATATCATTATGAACCTCTTCGATCTCTCTCCTAAGATTATCTCCAATAGGTAAATCCATATTGTTGTCTTCTATTAAATTCTCATGAAAATCGTCATTTTGTTCAAATGTAGTCATAGCATTCATGCATTCTTGGCCTTGTGGGGGGTGGTAGTCTCATTACCTACAATTTCACCTCCTCGAGTGAGAACATGATTATCTTCTAAATTAACAAATAGCTCCTAAATGAGCAATCGACCTGTAACTTGAGTAAATTCAACAAAAGCTTCTACATCATCATCATGTATGATTGGGATAAAAGAATATTGTGGTTGAACAGAACTTGAGTTAAAAACTATCGACTACCTATGGAACACCTCCACTTAATGGGAGGTAGGATCAATTGATTAACAATTCTATATACCTATATCCGTCTTTACTTTAATTTTCTTAAGAGGCCTCTTGTTATAATATGCTATGTCTTCACTATGCATGATATTCCTACGAGCAAATATCACAAAATCCACTATCTTTACAAAATTAGGCTAAATTATTCAAGTTAGAGTAAAATCCATAAAATTAAGGCAATTAAATGGATTAGAGCAAATTCTACATATTGGGGTGATATCCATGAGATTGGGACAAATTCTACAAATCATGACAAATTTAATAAAATTGGGGAAAATCCTATAAATTAGGGCAAGTCTAATAAAATTGGGGAAAATCCTACAAATTAGGACAAAATTCACAAAATCGGGACAAACTCTACAAATTAGGACAAATTGTATAAAATTTGAGAAAATCCAACTAATTAACACAAAATCCTCAAAATTGGAACAAATTCTACAAATCAGAGCTAATTGCATAAAATTTGAGCAAATCTTATTAATTAGGGTAAAGTTCTCAAAATTGGGCCAAATTGTACAAATCATGGTGGAATTCACAAAATTGGGATAACTTTTACAAATTATGACAAAATCTACAAAATTACTGCAAATACTACAAATTGAAGCAAATGGTAACAATTATGGAAAATTTTACAAATTGAGACAAAATCTAAAACTGGCCTTAACAATGTGAACTCTCCACTAATTAGTATGGAACAATGTACGCTTTCAAGCTTAACTTTTACCATTACAAAATCAACAATAACACATTCTATTTTAGAGACAAAAAATAATAGTGGAGTGTAAAATCATTACATTGAAGCAAACAAATTTACAACAAAATTTTAAAGGAAATAGATTATACTTATCTAATGTAGACCGAAATCGTGAGTTTGAGCTGCGAAACTACAATTTCCAAGCCAAAATTATGTTTTATAGCCGTGTTTTAGAGATAAAGTGGAGGAAATCAAGAGAAAATCGAGTGAAAATGACATTCTGCCCACATGGGAGGCTTATAAAGGGGCCAACTGAATCATAGGTTAGGATTGTAATTTTAATCTAGCCAAAACGCACTATATCATTTAAATGTAAATCATAGTGCCAACCTATGATTTATATAGAAGTGAAATCATAATCCTAACTTGCAATTTTGTAATGATATTTTAAAAAATACTTCTCTTGGAAACATTTTTTAAAAATTAGTTTAACCTTATATTTCTCCACTAAGGAGTCTCAAATGGGGGCTACACCTGATGTTGATCCTTTAAACTTTAAATTTTTTATAGAAAATGTTAAAATATGATTTAAAAAAAAATGTTATAACATGTTTCATGTGTAGGAATGAATTTATAATAGAATTGTGATTTTAGAATCTACTTTCATTCTTGTATTTGAATGCATATTTTAAAAAAATGTAACCATAACGCCTTATAATTAGCGATTTTACCTTTGAATAGGGATTTTAATTCCTAAGCTAGAGAAGAGAAATTGTGATTCCATTTGGAATTATTATATTCTAAACTATTTTTGTATATTTAGTGTTATATTATATCATATTTGGTACACAAAAATAGTTTTCCATATTTGAAAGGATATTTAGAAAGTGGATTGGAAGTATGTTTGGAAGGTGGAATTGCAATTTCATTTTGCCTTCATTCATTTAATTATTATTAATTAAAAATTACTTATTTAACCTTTAACCTAATTATAATAGTGAATAATTAAGGATGTTTTAGACAAGTATTAGTATATATGCATTCCATTAATAAGCATTTCCAAATACATGAATGAATTTATCATTAAAATGCTATTTCCATTTCATTTCAAACAATTTCTGTATACCAAATATAATACTTAGGATTTTGAAAATTATAAAGGGTTAAATTTAATAATGGTCTTTAAGCTCAATAATTAAATAAATTTGTCTATTTGAGCTAAGGTAATAGAGTCTTGAGAATCAAGTTTATGAAAAATAGGACGATCGGGGAATGATTTGGCATGGCGAGTTTGGAATATGACCCATTATATCAATCGGAATAAAGCTCACACATTAAAGAAGGTTGTTAATAGGTCTAGGTTTAAGAAAAATCCACATCAGAATCCATTAAAGGAGGGCATATTTCAACCATTGTTTGCCATCATTACCCAACATATGAAATCATTAGTCAAGCTCGACCAAAACCTAGGTTACTCTCATTTGGAGAGAGAGATGATTTTGAAAGAAACATTATTACTCATTCTCGACAAATTAAATCAACAATTTAATAAAGAATTTTTTGCTTTTTCATTATCGCTACTATTACTAAAATATTCGATCTTATTAAGATTGTTTATTCTTTATATACCATTTTACATTTTTTTTTTTGTTAGTGTAGTAGGTACACACATTACATGGACATACTCCTGACAATCAAATCCTTACACTTACAAAAATACGTGTATATTAAGTGGTTTTGCCCCTCTAATACATAATTTACTCACTGTTGAGTCAAATCCTGGATGATTCGAAACGCCACAGGTTCCAGTCTCATTTGATC
This sequence comes from Laguncularia racemosa, assembly GCA_037954665.1. Taxonomy (NCBI): domain Eukaryota; kingdom Viridiplantae; phylum Streptophyta; class Magnoliopsida; order Myrtales; family Combretaceae; genus Laguncularia; species Laguncularia racemosa. The sequence continues at coordinate 1,887,790 of JBBMOL010000024.1, read as the reverse complement.
AAAAGCTATAACTAAAATTATTCGATGGATAATGACGGCAAATTAAATGGCGAGGGGCTGGGGCTTTGATCCACCCTGGACACCAGAAAATAAACTTTTTATAATACCAAAACCATAAGTCTTGGCACATGTTTGTTTTTCACTTTATGTCTCTTATTTCACTTTAGTGTTTTGTGTTGAAATATGATTTAAATTGGATATAGATAATACACTAGAAAAGGACAAATATAATAAAATTACAGATAAAACTAGGATAAAATATAGATACGTTCCAAATAATTTAATACCCCTACATGCTCTTGCTTTTGAAAGGAATGAACCAAAACAATTTTTTTTTTTTTATACACCATTTAATGATGGATAGCAGTTTTTCATATGATATTATAAGCTAAAACGTATATCATATATTGAGAATATAATTATACTGAAATTTGTTGATCCTTGTCAATGGCCGGGTTTGGATTTTTGACCTAACTTGCTCGTAGTGTAAAAAATAGCATAAATATATTATTTTCATTATTATTATTATTAATTCTCCCATGAAATTTTTTTCAAAAATTTAATATTGTTTATATGTAACACAATGTCATTAAAGGAATTTTATTAATACAACTGGTAGGTTCTCTAGAGTGCCATTTCTAGATGTACACAGTCGAATAGAAATCCACCTATTGATCACCTCCTAAAGGACTTGAATTGGTATGTCTATTAACTAAACCAATCATCTATGTGGTCTAAAAAGGAGGGAGCCTCTAGACAAATGAAAAGGAGAAGACAAGGGATCGAAATGACATGCATTTTTTTTTTTTTTAACTTTCAAAAAGCTTCAATACGAAATGAAACTATAAATACGATCAATTAGTGTAACATGTAACTATTTATCTAATTTTCCTCTAAATCAAGAACTAGCCCACTTCAAACTATTATATCATTTGCTAGAGCCCCAGCTGGGCCAAGATTGAAGCTTAGGATCTAATTTGACCTGTACCGGTCCTTATCCCATTACCAGTTAACACCGCCGACAGCCGCTAGGAATCCAATTACCACAGAAACAAGCGAACAGCCAGTCAAAAACAACGGCCCTTTAGAATAAAGCATTGTCAAGATAACCACAAGTATCCCCACCATGCAACAAAAGTCAAAAGAAAAAAGAATATTTTAAAGCAAAATAAAGAAAAAAGAAAAGAAAAGAAAACAGATGAACCTATCTAATGCCAAACTCTCAACAACTCCTTTCCATACCAAACTCCATCTTCCTTCTCTACACTAAAGAATTCATCTCATAGTTCATGTTCATATTCCATCTTTCTCCTCTCAAAACCCCTTTAACCTAAGCATCCAAACATGGTGTCTCTTCAGCGCCATAGAAAGTTGTTCTCAGATTATGAGTCTGAGTTAGCCCCACCATCAATAAAAGACAAAGGATCATGCATGGACTCTTGTATGAATTCAAAATTGAACTTCACACAACCTTGTTATTCGTGTTATGATTATTGTGTCAACTCATGCGGAGCCTCTATACCACCATTACCACCACCACCATTAGAAAACAAAAGCAAACACATATTTCGTTATTTAATAGTCACCTTTTCAGTCTTAGCTGCTGCTGTTTTGATCATACTTGGCTATGCACTGTATGTAAGGTTTTATAAGAGGAGGAGACAAGCACAGGATCAAGTAAATCATGACCACGATCACTTTCTTGATGAAGATCGAGGTCCTGTTATTGATCATCCTATATGGTACATCCAAACAGTTGGATTACAGCCTTCTGTTATTAATTCCATTAATGTTTGCAAGTATAAACCCGGCGATGGTTTGGTTGAAGGAACTGAATGCTCTATTTGTTTGAGTGAGTTTCAGGAAGATGAGACACTTAGGTTGTTGCCAAAGTGTAGTCATGCTTTTCATATTCCTTGTATTGATACTTGGCTTAGATCGCATACTAATTGTCCCATGTGCCGTGCACCTATTGTTATCAATGCTGGGAGATCGCTGGATCCGGAGCCGGTTGTTGAGAGTTCGGACTATTCCACGGAAGAAGTTTCCACAAGGATTCCGGAGAATATTGGTGAGAGTAGTAGAGAAATGGGTAATGTTTCTTCCCAGCCGGAAAGTGGAGATGGAGTAGTAATTCGAAGTGTTGATGTTGGGAATGGGGTAAAGAGAGAAGGGCTAATTCTTGGTGACGAGACAGATGACTTGCAGCCTATGAGGAGATCAGTTTCAATGGATTCCCTATCGGCTTTGAAAATCAGCCTTTCGATTGCCAATAACCTTTCGGAGGAATCAGAGAGGAAACTGGATTCTGAACTGGAGAAAGAGAACCAGAAAGTTATAGATATTGTGACGAAAAAAGATGGTGAATCTCAAGGATTGATGAGGTTAATGGGAAGCTCTAGCTCATCAATCGGAAAATCTTTGGCAAGTGGTTCTAGTAACATGAGGAGATCACTGTCCTGCAGTGGAAGGTTCCGGTTTTTATCCATGTCGGGCCGGAGTCAGAGATCGGTGCTTCCTATGTAAAATTCTTGGTCTTGGTGCCTGGAAAGCTGGGTATGTCTCTGGCGATAAATTTCCGATGTTTAACTATCCAATCTAAAAGCAAAGCCAATGTGGTTTTATATTTATAAGTCAAGAACTTTAAAAAGCCTTTCTACGCATCATCTACAACAGCATGGTGTTGGTGAAATGTAAATTTTCATGCGAAAGATAAATGCTTAACTGAAGTGATGATGCTCCGTCAGGGAAACTCCTTAAAGAGTAGTGAAATTTCAAGAGATGGAGATCACTGCACGAATGCGGGATCGCAACATGGAGGTGATGTTTTATCCATATTAAGGAAGCAAGTGCAAGTTTTTGCCTCCAATCCCAATACTATAGAGTATAAGGATCAGTGACTGGTGAAACTATTCTGTATATGTTGCCAATTGCTAGCTGCAAAATATAGTACAGGGTATCTGAAATTTTTCTTTTTTCTTTTCTTTTCCTTTTTCAATTGCAAGTTTCTGTTATACTCTATATTTCATACAAATATACAAAGGTTCTCACCGGATAACATGGCCCAGTTTCTCAAGAATAGTTGAGCCAACAAAACCAGTTTTAATTTCCTCGATTGATCTGCTGGCAGAGTGTTTTATCGAGAGAGTATTCTTCACTCTGAATGAAACTTCTGTTTCTTGGCTGGGTTACTGGCACCATAATGCGTTCTTTATTCTTCCATAAAGATCTCTAAATAGACGATTCGCCTGGTGTTAAGTGTAAAAGATAAATGAGTGCACAGCAACCTGTAAACTTAAGCTTCCAGAGCAGTTCATTGTGGAGCTGAACTATATGGTATTAGCGAAGGGTGTCATCAGTTTAAATCCCCTGTTTAATCAAATCGTCCGCTTGATGTACCTCTCTAAATCACGAAGCAGTGAAGCAAGCAACTTGAGTGCACAATTGTCTGACTGAAACGTCCGATGTGAAACATTATGCTTATGCACTCCATCTCTCATGATGCCCTGTGTTGTCTCCTATTGTTTTCTTTTCCAGGCATACTAAACCATTGTAGGACTGATTTGAGGCATTGTCTATAAAACAAAAAAAACGTTGCCCATTTACAACCTGGCAAGGACTTAGTGAAGGGCGAAGAATAGAATTCATTACCCAATTAAACATTACTGCATATAATTTTAGGCAGGAGTCACCCAGAATGCATCAGTCTGCTATCGTTTTCAGTTCAGGCAGCAAACTCCACAGTGAAGCATACCGGAGAGATCAAGCTTCAACAGAATGCTCTGATCTGATGTATATACATAAAACAATCTCTATATTTAGATGAGTCGACTATCGTATCTGAGTTTTAACGAATTCGTGTACTTTGATAGATGATATTGCTCGCTTTTTAATTAAAGCCGATATCGACCGGATTAACAGTCCGTATATCAACCCCTACTATAAGGAATGCGACTAATCGAGCGGCAATCAGCATAGGACAAGATCAGTGGAAGCAGGATCCGGTAATGTGGACGTAGACAACCATTTTAGTTTTAGGGTTATCAATAAAAGGAAGTTCTTAATAATAATAATAATAAAATGGAAAAATTAGAAAAATACAAAGAAAAAAAAATGAAAATTGGGGAAAAGTAAAAATTTTTGGATCAATTAACGGTCATTGAGTTTTATTTAAAGGGACCAATCATTTTTTAGGGTTAAATAAAGTTAAATGTATATATGCAATTCCATAGTTTCAAGCCTAAAAAAAGAATATTAAAATTAATTATTTTCATGTCATAAAAAGTAAGTCAATCAAACTCAATCAAAGCTTTAAACAATGCTTCGATTAGATTTAGAATGATTGATTTATGAGAAAATCGCGGATGAGTAACAAACCGAAGCTTTTAAAATCGTGTATACTGGACTTTGTATTTAAAGATATTACAATTGAAAACCAGCTGAATGGGAAATCCAATGTTGGCCTGAATCAGATTTAGGACTTTAAAAACTCGTTCAGACTCATGTAAGATGTTAAATCGGATTGCATTATGCTTTAAGAATTGTTGATTGGGCACGCGTGAGAGCCCCTCCGGTTGCAAGTTCGTGTACAGTGTGCTATTTTATTTAGCAGACTCTAGAAAACGTGCTCACTGTTCATCTTTATCCTATGACAAGCTCCTTTCTCATCCATTTTTGCCCTCCTTTTTTTTTTTTTTTGGGAAATCGTATAGAACACGTGGCATACTACCAATTGAACTCATTAACGCGTCTTGAATCTACGGGGTTAAAGTCGGGTTCAAGATCGGAATAAAGCTTCCATGCGCGTCAAACCCATTGATACAATTTTGCGAAATTGATCCATTTCTAAGACTTGCCAACTTCTCTCTAGCTTTTCTCTTCCTTTGCCTAACCACGATGCTTGAAATTTTTCTTGTTAGATCGCTGTAGGTCTCTAGTGTCGAAAAAGGCTCGAATTTCACTTCCATTCAACATCTAAGTAACTAGATCGAAAGTCCAAGGTTTGACCGCCGGCAACTACGTCAAACCACCATCGTCCGTCGTTCTTTGGACCGAACCACCACCATCACCACGACCGTCACCACTCAGGCCGACATCTCCTTGACCCCCAACCACCAGCTGTTCTCTTTCTTTGAGCCTTCCCGCTCGCGAACCGACTCGCTGCTCGTGGAGCTCCGACGACAGACCCGCAAACTGCGTCTTACTGAGCCAGGTTTTTTTTTTCCTTTGTCTTATGTTGTTTTATTCTTTAAAAGTCTTTTTTTTTTAAAAAAAAAAGAAAAAATAGCGAATGTAAAGTAAATATATATATATATATACATATATAAGATGATAAAAAAAATAAAAGAAAATGGTGTTTAATTAAACTTCTGCATGTCTTTAGGATTTTCATGAGAAAATAGAGAAAAATAAAAAGTATATATACACAAGGTAAAATAGAAAATCATTTTGTCACTTAGAAATTTAAATAAAATTTTTCCGAGGAATATAAGACTTTCCTTAGAAATTAAAAAAAAAGGATGAAAAATAAAATTGATAAAAAATAAAAGAAAATGGTGTTTAATTAAACTTCTGCATGTCTTTAGGATTTTCATGAGAGTTTTTTTTAGAAGACTAAAACTATAAAAATAGAGAAAAATAATATATATATATATGTATATATAAAAGGTAAAATAGAAGATCTTTTTGCCACCGAGAAACTTAAATAAAAATTTTCTGAGAAATATAAGAGTTTCCTTTAGAAATTTCAAAAAAAAAAATAATGATGAAAAAAAAGAGTGATAAATGGTTAATTGATGCTAACCTTTTTCAAATCAACTAAAATTTTGAATATGTGAACTAATTTGATCTAATTTGATTAGCGGGTATATAAGTATATACGAGATAATTTTAATTAAATATATATATTTTTCTCATGTAAATAAATAATGCAAATTTATTTTATTTTTAATTTTAAAATAGATTTTTTAATTAAAAGAGTATTTCGAGAAATAAAATTTAAATTGAATATTTAAATGATAATTGTTAGGATTTAATAGGTTAGCTATGAAACTAAAACTTTGGTTTTTCAATTTTTTAAAAAGATTTTTCTTATGGATTAGTGGCTAAGTTAAGATTAATTTACTTAATCAATCCTAACTTATTATTATTATTTTTTGATATTATTAGGTAGTGACTCTAATTGTTTTCAAAAAATACGAAAAAATTATTTTTTTCTTTTTAACTTTTAGTCAACGTTTCATTTTGGATAGTAAATTGGGTTAAGAAAAATTGAAATTTAAGACTTCACCGTGGAAATTATCCTAAAGAATTCCAGTTGACAAAGTGGCGATGTATGCACATCAAGGACCAATCTATCAAATAATTCTTGTTGAAGTTGAGTTGTCATATTCATTCACTACATCATCTTGGTAAATGAGTATCCTTAGGGCCTCGACCTCTCAAGCCTAAAAAAAAATTAATTATAATTTTTTTAAATAAAAAAATGCATATATCATATGCATATTTTAAATGTAAAATATAATAAATTATGAAGTATAATTTAGTAGTAATATATATATATATATATATATATATATATATTTTTAAACAAATGGTTTAATTCTTGTGAATGTAATTTTATCTTTTTTTTTTCTTATGTTGTATTTATTCTTATATTGTTTAATTGACATTATTTTTTTATTAAAATAATTAATAACATTAAATTTCATTTAATGTAAAATTATAGCTAATTAATTGATTCTCTTGAGTTTTATATATTCATTAATCATGTACTATGCCATTATTATGAATATTTCGATTTTATTGTATAAAGTATATATAATTAATAATAAGCATATAACTTGATGTATTTTTCTTATAATTAATATTATGAAAATAAATATGTACTATTGTATGACTAATTTTTATAACATCATTAATATAAAATCTTACGGTCATCATTAAAAAAATAAAGGATATCATTTTGTTTATTCTACATTCTTTATATATTGTGTACCCTTGAATCATTTTTATATATAAATAAAAATAAAAATTTTCTTTTTACTGAATATTAAAAAATATTGTAAGATATTCGTCTTACAAAATATTTATATATATATATATATATATATAATTATGAGTAACTTGAATATGATGAATGACCTTTTAGTAAGATGGTTTAGCGTTGGGCCAGTCGGCCAATTAGGTCATTAGTATCGGAAATCATCAATGATGCGACCGTTCCACAACCCATATTAACAAAACGAGATATGGTTACGACGTCTATAGCTGGCGATCATGTAAGCTTGTTGGTTGTAGGATAAGATATGGTTCAATCATATGCTTCCAACAAGAAGCCTGACTCTGTATGACGCTTTCGGTGATGAAGACGCATAAGCTGAATCTCATAGGATAATTTTAAATTGCTAGTTGAACTATGAGCGATTACAGGTAAAATTTAGAAATGCTAATTTGGGACTCATTAAATTAAATGATAACCTGAAATTTCTCTATCCATGTCATTAATAAGTTCTTTGAATTTAATATATATATATATATATACAATAAGGTATTTATAAAAGTAGAAATTTGGGTATGTGGTATATCTCATTTTGTAATTCTTTTAATTTAAAGTAGCGGTGTTGATGGGCACATTTATATGACACGAGATTTAAGGGCATATTTTATGATTTCAAGGGCTTTTTTTATATATATTTTATTATTATTTTTAATAATGAAGCCTATAAAAAATTGTCGTAGGGGACTGTGCACTAGTGACTGATGATTTACAGCGCAAGGGAACTAGTCCGAGTTTATCGCCCTAAACTATTCAACATGCTGGCAATAGCTTTACTTGTATTGCTAACCAAAATTTGTCAACTCTATACGGCTTTTCCCAATGTAATTAGCATAAAATTTTTAATAATAATCTGAAAGGGTGCATCTTTTTCAATATCAGAACTCAAAAAAAAAAAAAAAAAAAAAAAAAAAAATCAAACGCACACACACACACACATGGAAAAGGCTTTGCTGAATATGGATTCTAATAATGCAATGTAATTGGACTCTAGTGTTAATGCGAATAAATTATTGTTTTTACAGAGGTTAATCTTTTGCTTGTAGAATATGTGACATGTTAATATTGTCAACCAATGCTGCTGATCGTGATCAAATGAACAAAATTGCTGATTTTGACTATTTAGATTTGTATTTTCTTTTTTCAAGTACTAAAACAAATTCTAATGATATTATATATATATAGAGTTTATAAGTTTATTGACGTCATTATTTGTTTTGAATCTTATATGTCTAGTTAATTTTAGTATATTTAAGGTGAATACTTTTGTTGTTGTTTGTAAGTGATTATGAATTAATCACAATAGAATATGTATAGATATATAAAATAGCGTCAGATTCATGTGAGTAAGACTATATTCATACATAGTAGCTTGCATCTTGTGACCTTCTTTTCATAAATATTACCTTGTCGTATGTGGGTTTTTACATGCTCATGCATCATAGCTTGCATGTTGTGTAGATCTAGGAACCCTTTACGCCTAAAAAAATCCATATTCCCATTCAACTTGTAAAACCATCCCGTTTATACATCTGCTTCTCTGTTTTTCTTTGATTCAGTTTACAGTTTTCTCATCGGTTTCACCTCTGCAACTGCAGCACACTAGTGTTCTCTTAATTGGAGTTACATGTCATGGCCGAAGTACCTCTTAAAAAACAACCTTACACCACTCATTTCAGCAAAACAAAATTCTCCATCTACATCATAGCTTTCTTTGTCATCCTCTTCACTCTCTTCCAATTTCACTCTCTCCAGGTCACCCCTATTTCCTCTTTCATTCCAATCCTAACCACTCCAAACATTTCGCTCGACCAATCATCTTCCTTGTCAAACATCCACCAGTGGCAAAACCTCGTAACCAATATCAGCAACTGTGACGGCAAAACCAAAGATGAAGCGAGCCGAGAAATCATGAAGGAAAGACTCAGAGAATCCGTCACTTTCCTACCACTCAAAGACCTTCGTTTTGTAAAAACAGCAATGGATGGTCATACTTGGTTCATGAGCACCTTGAATGACATCCAAGAGGATGGCGGTCCCCAGCACCAGCACTTCCCTTCTTCATCTTCCAACGGTCGTCTGCTGTGCCTCAAAGGCCATCATCCACAAGACGGATCATGGAATTACTACGCACTAGCATGGCCTGATGCTTTGCCTTACAATGCTACCTACATGAAGGGCTTGACCTTTGTATCATACAACCACTATGACTATGGCAACATCTGGCACGCGCTATCAGCTGCCTACCCTTTCTTTGCTTGGCAACACCAATACGGTTGTCGGTCTCCCAACCGATGGATTCTATACCATTGGGGTGAAATGAGGGGAAACATGGCAATGTGGCTTGAGAACTTGATCGAGGCTTCATTTGGGAAGCCACCAAATATCGAAATGTTTGACGGGATTAATGAGACTACTCCGGTTTGCTTCGAGGAGGCAGTTGTGATGAGGCACAATGAAGGGGGCATGTCTAGAGATAGAAGAGAAGAGACTTACGATTTGATAAGGTGCAAGGTTAGGAAGTTCTGTAGTGTGAGAAGCAGTGCAGAAAGAGATGTGGAGCTTCATGGAAAGAGAGTTCCGATTATCAGATTCACATTATGGTTGAGAGTAGGGGCAAGATCGTTTGCGAATGATTCGGTAGTAGTGAAAATTTTTGAGAAAGAGTGCTTGAAGGTGGAGGGCTGTCGGATGAAGGTAGCTTATCCCAATAATCTCACCTTCTGTGAACAGGTCAGTGGAGTAACTAAAAGGCCGTTTGGTTTTATTGGCTTTTGATTTAATATTAGGTGCGTATGTTTCGCATAAAAAAAAATTTCATCCTTACTGTTAGAACCTTAAAATTGCCACATATTATTACATAATCTCAAGAGGTTGATTGATTACGAGTGCAAGGGTCATAGCCGATGGGTACTATTGGTGATTAATTATCACTGAAATCTTTAGTGGAAAATGGGGAAAATGATACCCGTTTTTTAAAATAGCAAAATGTTTTCTCTGTTCTGTGTAGTTCACTTTCCTGCTTGCATGAAGAGATTTTACACACCAATCCAATGAGCAAAATAGTGAAGTGAAGCCTTGCTGATCTGTAGGTGAAAATAATGAGCGAGACGGATGTTATGGTCTCTCCACATGGAGCTCAACTGACCAACCTGATTTTCATGGACAGAAACAGCAGTGTCATGGAGTTCTTCCCTAAAGGGTGGTTGAAAGCTGCTGGTGTAGGTCAACATGTATTCCAATGGTTAGCTAGTTGGTCAGGGATGAGACATGAAGGTGTTTGGCACGATCCTGACGGACCACAATGCGAGTACCCTGAAAACGATGGTCGCTGCATGGCGATCTTTAAACATAGAACGATCGGATACAACGAGACATATTTTGCAGAGTGGACTGGTAGAGTTCTCAATGAAGTCAAGTCAAGAAAGATGGACATGGAAGCGATGCAAAACAATCCCTCTACCACCACATCCGATGCCTGTTTTTGTAGTTAAGATGATGATGATGCCTGTGCTCGAAGGTTTGTAACTCTTATTTTTAGTACTGATATACGCATGGCATGAAAAACCAACCGCTACTTTCACAAAATTTCGAAAGCTTATGTGCCTTATACTGTTGATATTTCATGAGCATAGAGCAACCATTTCGTATGACGGGGTTTATTCCATTCACGACAAGTTATTTCCTTTTTTCTTCACTTTTATGTCCTCTTTCGTCTATCCGTGCCTTCCATCAGATCTATTGATGAGTTTTGTTTTTTTTTTTCCATCTTTACAGAATCAATTATCATTGCAACTTACTAGCTCCCCTATCCTCGTCATCCAAAAGTTCATTGCATTCAACTTTAAACGCAGCATTTGAAGCGGACTTCATTCGGGAAGTATGAGCAGGCTCAAGAGCTTTGCTGCTCTATCAGACTACCTGGAGAGGCGGGTTTGCCATATTGCCAGCCGGAATTGTCCCTGGTGGTGCTGCGAAATGAGTAATTTCTTATGTAACATCGATACACAACTAATGGACTTTGAATTTTGCTGGATTTTTTTAACATGTACTGCTGTATAGCTCTCTCATTCGTAAAAATGTGGGCCTATTCCCGGTATGAAAAGTTAACCAACCAACCAACCTTTGTATAAGCCAGGGCAGGATGGTCTAGTGTGTAACCTAGAATTTAACTAGATAGTTTTTATTCATCGTCTCAAAACTAGCATATCGTAGGAACTGTCAAAAGCATATATTGAAGCCACAAACTCCTCTCAAGAACCTTCATATGTGATTAAACAAACTTGACGATTGAATTCGAAGGAATTGAGAACTAAAATTTAGTTAGAATGCTCGACTCAAGTAAATCTTGTCTACAAATGAATCTATCGCATTCAAACATTAAGTTTATAAAAAAATTTATAATGCAAAATTACCAATATATAAATATATATACATGTGGACATTAACCTATGGTTTAATCTAGCGAAGTTTCGAAAGTAAAAGGTTAATTTGAGAGGGCTAATCGGACTTGGTTTGGCATTCTCTTTCTGTGTATGGTGTGTTTACCGCTAAAAGAAAAGGTTTCAAAGGTTAATATCATCATCTCAAACTTAATAAAATAGAACTACTCTGTATTTATTTTTTATTTTTTTCCAATTGAACACAAATTAAGTCTTTTATTTTCTATATTTAGTAGCTCTTCATAGACATGGGAATGTACCAACTCAATCTTGAACTGGCCCATGAAGCATTGGGCTCAACTTGAGGTATCTTGGTACATGTGAGCCGGTGGTTCACAAGCTAGTTAAGGCTCATGTATCGGCTTTTCTTTTTTTATTTTCTTAAATAAATTTATAAAATTAAAATAATTTTATGTTAAATTGTAAACTTATCTTGTATTGAATATTAAAATTTTGAAAATGTAATAATTTAGCTACATTGCTTTGAACAAGAGAAAAAAAATATTTTTTTTATACATTTATATCACCATAAATTATTATTTTTTACCTTGCAGCTTTGCAATATTTTAGTTATTATTATTATTTTTTAAGTGCTACTGATCTCATTTAATTTTTTTTTTTAGGGGGAGTTAAACCATCGCTTCACTGATCCATTGGTTCAATCAATTTCTATGGTTGAACCACCATGGATCACCTAAACCAGCGGATCTTTGGCAAGATTGAATCAACCAACCTAGGTCGATTCATGATTTGTGAATTTGTGGGTTAGGACCATCGGTTTTTTGGTCATCCTAGCCCTTTCCTATGTCTAGCTCCTCACATAAGAAAATAGTTGAAAGAGATATCAAATCAACTATAATAACTACATCACAATATTTCCTCTAACTAAATAATCTCTTTACTCTAGGAAAGTTTCGCATGTACAAGATTCTTTTGAAAAATCAAGTACAAGGGATTTCAAACACCTTAGCGTAATGTAAAAGTTGACTTGAAAGAAATTTTATGAAGATCAATCACTCTTCATTTATATAACATTCATGTGTTGGGTGGTTATATTTTAGTGTTGTTTTTAATATTTGCTTGACCAACAAATAAAGAAATATCTATATTTTTCTGTAAAGTATATTTTAGTCATACATAATATTTTAATATCATTTCTTATAAGCTATTACTTAATATTTTTGGAATATATCAAAATCTTTTACTCAAATGTCACATTTAATAGGGTACTTTAATTGTAACAACCCGCCATACATAAGTATTAACAAAAAGGGTATCCCAAATCTTGTCATCCTCTTATTATGCATCTATCTATAACTAAACATTAGATAACTCATAACAAATTATTAAACTTCATATCTACAGCATAGGTCTAAGTACATTACAAAAGGTCATCATGGTTTAATTAAAATAGTACATCAAACTAGCAAAAGGGAAACAAGACTATGTACACATTTTAAAAACAACATGTATGCAAGTGGTTTTTCTGATAATTAACATGAACTTAATGATATAGACCCCTCCTTAACTAAGGTTAGGGAATCAGCTTTGCCATTAGTTCTTAAGCTGTCCAAAAAAAAAAAAAAAAAAAACAAGATGTAAACCCTTAACATCGACTTCCTCTTGAAGACACACGTACAAGACCCTCAATAATAGTTAGACTCTAGCCTAGTCATATGTGTGATACCCCTAAGTCTCTTAGTTCATGTATGGGGTTGTAAGAAACCCTATTTTATTTAGGAATCGGGTTGTTATTTAGTTCAATTCAAGGTGATTAACCAATATAAATAACAAATAATCTAAAAGTAGCATGCAAAATGTTCATTCATATCACTCAATCAACCATGCATAGATCAATGTGAATCCCAAACAATGCATATTTTCAAGATAAGTTTACATTCAATGGGTCACTGTGTTTTCTTTGAAAGTGTGTAACTAAAAAAACTGAATTTTAGGTTTGTTTTCTTCTTAAAGCATGACTTGAGTATCCTACTCAAATTATTACTTTGTACCACTCAAGTGGGGCTAAATTTCAAGATTTATTCTATCAACCTTAGGTGCTTAAATGGCCATGTGGAGGCATTGAAATGCCTCAAGGGATGAGAAAAATTTTCCACTAAAAATTCTTAATCAAGCTTTCACCGATGTCTTCTTCTCAATAGCTACCCCTTGGGTTTAAGCCACTATTCTCTACTAACAACTCACTCGTGTCACTCCTTCGTGTAAAGATTCCGAGGCATCTTACTATTGAATTTCAATATTAGCCATTCTCCTCCTTAAACCATCAATAGGGCTATTTCCATTGTTATCTATGCTACAATTTTCTATTTCATGCAATTCAATAAACACTTAATATATTTCCCTAACCCTCAATTCACAAACACACAATTTCATCATCAATCTCCTCCAATCAACAACACAACTACAATGCAATCTCAACCCCACAGCAAGCACAACAATCGCAAATGAAATTGATTTACAGCAACACAACACAAATTTCAATCCATCCACAAGTTTCTAATAAAGAAAATGTGTAAAATTCTGGTTACTTACCAATAAGTGTGCAGAACCCTATGCTTGGATAGCAAATTATGGCGTGCTCATACCAAGACCCAATTTAGAGCACAAATCACACATGCAATGAATCAAACAAGAAAATAGGAATTTTAGTGTTTTTGTTGTTTTCATGTATAAATGATGGTGAATAAAAAGAATATGAATGTAACTAATACTAGACATAACAAAAAATTGTCAAATGTGAACTGGATTTGCAATCAGAATAATGATTAATTTGATCCACAATTGCTAAACTAATTACATGGTGCTAAAGGGTTCAATATGATACATGAAACCAATAATGGCTTTGCATTAACCAATATTCATTGATAAAAACTGTAATAAAATAAAGAGTTGATTACACCCAACATTCAAATATAGTCTCAAGAAAACGTGGTTTAAGATTATATTTTACTATTTTATCCTTAGAAAAAATAATAGTTAAAAAATACCTAAAGCACTATTTTGTACTTTTTAAATGGCAGAATACTTATGTGGAAGCCTTAAAGATTTATGATCAAAATACTTGATTTTAAAGATAAGTGAACTAAATATACATAAAAAAAAAAAAAAAACATAGAGGATATGTCTACAATAAAACTACACATTACACCTTATTTGTCTGTCTGTTTAATATTATTAACCATTAGGAAAATTAAGTCATAAGACCATGCAAGGATCGCATACATATTTTGTAGTAGGATACAAATCTTTTGTTCGCATTCAATATATTTTATATGATATCTCAACCATCAAACTTATGAGATCCACTTACAGTTCTTACTGTGATCTTGAATGAAATATATATATATATTAAATAATTAATATAAAACAAGACCAATGTTAAATGAGTAAATAGATAAAAATATAGGAGCAATTTGGTCTTTTTAGGTTCAGGATATATAAGTTGCTTAACCTAGTGTATCTTCCTTTTTCCCCTCATTTGCATAGAAAACCTAAGAGATACTCTAGAGACTTATAGGCAACCTAAAGGATAGTGACAAGACCAATCCAAATTCATTTGGTAAAGACTCTAATCATCAAAGTGACTATTTCAGATGATGGATTCATGAATCTAAGTTTTATTGGTGATATATTAATAGAGATCGGAATAAGGGACAAGGTGGAACGAGCGTAGGATTAAACACTTAGAGGATTCCGATCATAATTCCAAACCAAGTAAGTGTACAAGATCCAAATAATGCATTAAAATTAGTAAGTACACTGATCAATTAGACTTAAAATTCTAGGAATTAGGCTTAGGAACAAATTAAAGAAAGGGAATAAAGGTTCATGATGAACAGTGTTGTACACAGCCAGATATGTGCTCATGTACTTATTTGTGTAGAAACATGAATATGTACAGAACGATACACGGACAAAGGACACACTCATGTACTTGGACGTGTCAAATTACAAAAATCCACAAAAAGGTATACGACCAAATACATGACCGTATACTTAAGCGTGCTAAAATGACTTTTTACATAAAAAGAGACACAACCATTAGCATGGCCATGCTCTAGCCCGTGTTCTTTTGCATGGTCTCTTACATGATTGTGTTGTTCTAAAACACTCTCCATTCGATTATATTTTATTATATTACGATTTTAAATTACGAATTATGTATAACAAGACATTAGGGAAGGGAATTCTATAATTGGAATATGGAATTAACCAATTAGAAAACCTAAATTAAATTGTAGAATAAAACTAAACTTAGTCCTTTATACTTAACAAGTTTATATACCTTTCCTAGAGAGACAAGAGATAACCATAAGAACGCTTCTTTAGGTACGTGTTTATCGTGTTTTGTTGCTTGTGATTGTTAGCTTAGTAATCAAATGCATTTAATTGAATATTGGAGTTAATTGTGCATGTTGCTTGTGCTTGGCTTGGCTTAAAAGCCCGCAGTGGTAAATCCTTAAGCGGAAGCTCGATGATTGGTATGCCGCATTGTCCCTAGTGGAGCCATATATCAAAATGATCTGAAGTATATTAGGATTAGAAGGGGCATGTAGTAGTAATTCCTAATTTAGGATTATATTATGTAATTATTATATTTGTAATGGGGCCATGAGTAACCCTATGTTGAATGTGAGTTAAGTGAATATAAATAATATGATGATTTGATGTGCATTACTATTGCATTTTTTTGTATGTGTTGATATTGTTATTTATGTGGCACGCATATGTTTGTATGGTATTCATGTACTGAGTTTAAGCTCATTCCTTTTATTTTTTAGTT
Source organism: Laguncularia racemosa (assembly GCA_037954665.1). Taxonomy (NCBI): domain Eukaryota; kingdom Viridiplantae; phylum Streptophyta; class Magnoliopsida; order Myrtales; family Combretaceae; genus Laguncularia; species Laguncularia racemosa. The sequence goes on along the minus strand of JBBMOL010000024.1, from coordinate 1,871,487 downwards.
GCAGCTGAGAATAATAAACATATTGATTACGATGAGAATGGAACTTAGTGGGTCATTATATGGATGAATATGAAAGAGAGCACTACTATTATATTGATGAAGAATGATGTGCAAATCAATTAAGAACTCCTTGATAGAATTTTAAGTTATTGAATTGAGAATGTAGTGATAGTTAATAAATGTTAATTATGTTAATTATTTTATGTTAATAGACATTTACTCTGGTTTTGAGTTTGGAGTTTAATGAGTTTACTTAAGTAATGATGATTGGAATGATTAAACTAAGAGTCATTTAGTTTCTAGTATTTGAAATTAAAATGATATTATTCTATAGTAGATATGAACAATTTGAATTTATATTAGATAATTAGAGCCTTAGCATGTTGCTACTCAATAATGATATGTGGCGGGTTGTAGTGTCTCGAGTTTTGGGGCATTACAGCTTGAGTGATATCAAAGCTTAAGTTTGATGATCCTTAAAGCTTAGGTTTTGATCAATACAGTATAAGTTTGTGATCTATAGAACTTAGGAATGAAGATCATTAAGTTTTAGGTTATTGATCATTAAGTGCAAGCTTAATCAATAGAAAGCAGGATGATCTTTAGATGGATTAAGCACTGAAATCTATAGAACATTAAGAGATGAAGAGAGTGAGTGAATTACTAGGCAATTGTTTTTGCATAGTAATTTATTTTACTTCAATTATTACCTTTAGTTGTATTTTCTTTTAAATTTTTGTTTTACTTGTACATATAAATGTATATATGTGTAGACATAGGTATACATAGAGATGTACCACCACTAACTACTTACATTGACTTTAACTTTGAAACTGCTCGATTGTTTCCTATCAAACATAATGCCTCCCAAAAGAAACATTAAATAAGGATCATCAACCGTTGGACGGGGTAAAGATGCTTTAGAGGAAATGTATCCTCTAGGACCACCTTAGCAAAGAGCATCAGATCAAGCTAACATCACCATTGCTCAACTGCTAGAGACTATGAATACCCTAGTTGGGATGATAGCACAGTAGCAGTAATAGGCCATGAAACCTACCAGGCTTGTAGAGGAACTATGTGGACTGGACAAGTTTGTCTAGCTGGCAAAGGAGTTTAATCCACAAATTGATGATCTGATAGAAGATGAACATTGGGCCATTGAAATAGAGAAAGCGTTTGAGGTCTTCATGGTGCCAGACAATAGGAAAGTGAAATTCGCAGCATTTATGTTGAAGGGATCAGTTGCAAACTGGTAGACTAATATGTTCATATTAACTGGAACTTCTATATAGAGGTAAAAGTTCAAGGAGCTATTCTATAAGAAGTACTTTCCCAGTAGTATTAGAGACCGAATGGAGGCAAAGTACTACAACTGCCAGCAGGGCAATTGAATTGTAGAGGCATATGAAGCGGAGCTGAACCACTTAATTAAGCTCCTACTTGAAGTAGTTCATATTGATGATGCCTCTAGGGCAAGAAGGTTTGTGAGAGGCTTAGAGCCTAACCTTTAGTGTGAAGTGGGGGCATTTCAATTACCCACTTATATAGCAGTTTTCGATAACGCAAAGTTTATGGAGCAGAGTAGGAAGAGAACTGAAGATCAGCTATTCTGTAGGTTAGGCATTACCTTAGGTAAAAAACTTGCCTTGAGTATACCATATGCAGATAAAGGAAAAAAGGCCAACTATGTAATAAGCTAAACCTATAGCTTTTGCGCTTAGACCTATTTAGATTAGGTCAGTGCCTTTAGCACTACCTCCACCATCACAGGTAGGACTAAGGAGGAGATGTCCTAAGTGTTTAAGACCACATGCATTGCATCAATGCAATTGGCTTGAAGGGGTATGTTTTTCCTATGGTAAGATAGGACATCCTAGCAAAAATTGTATAGAGAAATCAATCCCTCAAACTTTCTGCTACACTTATAAGCAAAAGAGGCATAGATCATTTGAATGTGGTGCCACCCATAACTAGATGGTTACAGTACCCCAATAGTTTTCAGCACAGCAACCAGTAAGACCTGCACCTAAAGGACCAATAGGTAGATCTCAACACCTTGGATAAGATAGAGGGCACGCAATTGAGTATTCACCTTACAACAACAACAGCAACAGATGCTCCAGACTAAGATACCACTGCAGGTACATTGCTTATCAATTAAAATACAGTTTATGTATTATTTGATATGAGTGTGACACATTCATGCATATCACCTATCTTCATGCATATGTATAGATTGAAACTTATGTTGTTGAGTGATTCTATGGTTGTGAATACTCTTTTTGGAGTAGGTGGAAGATTATATCAAATGTGTAAGGATGTGGGAATTATAATACAAGGAAAGAAAATGCCAGCAGATTTGTTTATCTTAGAGATGTCAGGAAATTGATATGATTTTAGAGGTAAATTAGTTGTTTAAGTACTATGCCACTATAGATTATCACAATCTAGTGGTTTGTTTTAAATTCCATAATGAAGACCTAATTGTGTTTAAACTGAATGCACAAAGGCTTACAACTCTTCCTACATATGAGTTATGGGATAAGGGTAGGATATTGGAATTATTAATGGAGACTAGACAAGCTATGAAGTTAGAAGATGCATACGTTATGAAGGAATATGCAAATGTCTTTCCATAAAATATTTCAAGCATATTGCCAGTCAAGAAAACAAAATTCTACATTGATTTGGTACCAAGAACGACACCAATATCTAAGGCACCTTATAGAATGACACCTACGGACTTATCAGATTTGAAGACCCAACCTCAAGAGTTGAAAGATAATGGGTTCATCAAGCCAAGTGTCTCACTATGGGGTGCTCCAGTACTCTTTATTAAGAGGAAGGATGGGAGCATGAGATTATGTATCGACTACAAGGAGCTAAACCTAGTCACTATTAAAAATAAGTATCCTCTCCCTAGAATATATGACTTATTTAACCAATTATAAGGAGCTCAGGTCTTGTCCAAAATTGACTTGAGATTAGGGTATCATCAATTAAGGATCAAGGAAAAAGACATACAAAAGACTACCTGCAAGACTCAGTACGGGCATTATAAATTCTTAGTAATGCCTTTTAGATTGACAAATGCTCCATCTATTTTCATGGATTTGATGAACAGAGTATTTAGAGACTTATTGGATCAATTTATAGTGGTATTCATAGATGATATCCTCATCTATTCCAAGAGCAAGGAAGAACAATAGACACATCTGAAAATAGTTCTGGAAAGACTACGGGAGAGAAGTTGTATGCTAAGTTCAACAAGTATGAGTTTTGGTTGGAACAAGTATCCTTCTTAGGACATGTAGTAAATAAGGATGGTGTATCAGTAGATCTTGAGAAGGTAAAAGTAGTGATTGACTAGCCAAGACAGAGAATTGTGATAGAGGTCAAAAGCTTTCTAAGACAAGATAGCTATTATAGACATTTTGCAGAAGGGTACTCTCATCTAGCAACTCCCTTAACCCAATTGACAAAGAAGAAAGTCAAATTTGTGTGGAGTGATGAGCATGAAAATAACTTCACAATGCTAAATGAGAAATTAGTGATAGCTCGAATGTTAGCCTTACCAAAGATAAGGGAAGAATTCGAAGTATTTAATAATGCATCAACTCAAGGCTTAGGATGCATGCTCATGTAGAATGGGAAAGTCATTGCATATGCTTCTCACCAACCGAAATCATATGAGAGGAATTACCCCACATATGACTTAAAGCTAGCAACTGTAATCTTAGTGTTGAAATTGTTGAGACATTACCTATATGTTGAGAAGTGCAAAATTTTCATATACCACAAGAGCCTAAAATATTTATTCACACAAAAGGACCTGAACATAAGGTAGAGAAGGTAATTAGAATTAATCAATAATTATGATGTGGAGATCCATTACCATCTCAAGAAGGCTAATGTTATAGCAGATGCCCCCGGTCGGAAGAAGCAAATGAGCATTATAGCTCTAATCACCTCTTAGAGATAGATATTAGAGGACATGCGCTTAGAATTGGAGATGGTGACACATGAAGTGGGAAACAGGTTGGCTACTCTTTATATTCAACTAAATCTCTTGGATCAAATTAAGACAACGCAAATTGGAGATCATGAAATTCAAAAGATCATGAGCAAAATAGAATAGGGTGAAACTATTGAATTTAATGTGGATGTAGGAGGAGTAGTTAAATATGGCATGAGATGGTGTGTTCTAAATGACATGTAATTGAAGAAGGAGATTATGAAAGAAGCTCATTACTCAAGATACACAATATACCTAGGAAGCATCAAAATGTATACAGATCTATAGTCATTATTGGTGGAGAAATATGAAATGGGAGATGGTGGAATACATATCCAGCTACTTGACATGCCAACAAATCAAGATTGAACACCAAAGACTAGCTATTGAGTTACAACCACTTCCTATACCTAAATGGAAGTAAGAACATGTAACTATAAACTTTGTGACAACCCTCCTAAGAACCAAGGAGAAATATGACGCAATTTGGGTAATTGTAGATAGATTAACCAAATTCACCCATTTTCTACCATTTAAGGTGGACTATATATTAGAAAAGCTTACTCAATTGTACATAAAGGATATTGTCAAATTACATGGTGTACTAGCTACTATAACTTCTGACAAAGATACTCGGTTTGTGAGTAGGTTCTGAAAAAGTCTACATCAAGCTTTAGGTACTAAATTATAGTTTATTACTGCATTCTACTCTCAAACAGATGAGTAGTCTGAAAGGACAATCTAAATTCTAGAAGATCTATTATAAGCATGTGTTTTGGATTATGAAGGTAATTGGAGTGATCACCTACCCCTGGTAGAATTTATATACAACAACAGCTATCAAGCTACCATTCAGATGGCTCCATATAAAGCACTATATGGCAGGAAGTGCAGATCTCCCTTACATTGGGATGAAGTTGGAGAAAGATAAATAATGGGGCTAGAGATAGTGCAGAAAGCAGTAGGCAAGGTAAAGGTGATAAGGCAGCAAATTCCTTCAACCCAAAGTTGTTAGAAAAGTTATGCTGATAAACGGTAACGCCCCTTGAAACCTCAAGTGGGGGATAATATTCTATTGATGGTATCTCTAATTAAAGGAGTAATCATATTTAGCCTAAGAGGGAAGCTAAATCCAAGATATAAGGGTCCATTTGAGATTCTTGAAAGAGTTGGTATAATTGCTCACAAGTTAGCTCTACCACCAAGTCTGGTTGGGATACATGATGTATTTCATGTATCAATATTAAAAAAAATTGTACCAAATTTAAACCAAATAGTGGCTTTTGAGCCTTTAAATGTATAGCCAGATTTATCATCCATTTAAAGACCTATAATAATAGTTGACACTAAGGAACAAGTGCTACAAAAGAGAGTAATTCCCTACGTCAAGGTACAATAGACAAATCAAACAGAACAAAAAGCGACATAGGAATTAGAAGAAGACATGTGAAGGAAGCATCCAAAACTCTTTCCAAACCCAAGTAACTTTCGATAACAAAAGTTTTTACAAAGTGAGTAGGGGGAGGAATGTAAATACATGTTATATATATATATATATATATATATATATATATATTAAATAATTAATATAAAATAAGACCAAGGTTAAATGAGTAAATAGATAAAAAATTGGGGGTAACTCAGTCTTTTCAGGGTCGAAGTATATAAGTCACTTAACCTAGTGAGTCTCCCTTTTTCCCTTCATTTACACAAAAAACCTAAGAGATACTCTAGAGACCTATAGGCGACCTAAAAGATAACGACAAGACCAATCCAAATTCATCTAGTAAGGACTCTAATCATTAAAGTGTTTATTTCAGATGATGGATCCATGAATCTAAGTTCTATTGGTGCTATATTAATAGAGATCAGAATAAGGAATGAGATGGAACGAGCATAGGATCAAACACTTGGAGGATTCCAATCACAATTCCGAATCGAGTAAGTGTATAAGATCCAAATAATGCATTAGAATTAGAAGGTACATTGATAAATTAGACTTAGAATTCTAGGAATTAGGCTTAGGAACAAATTGAAGAAAGGAAATAAAGGTACATGATAAACAGTGTTGTACAAGGTCAGATACACACCCATGTACTTACCTATAGAAACATGAATGTATATAGAAAGGTATACGAACAAACATGCCCATGTATGTAGGCATGTCAAATTACAAAAATCCACAGAAAAGTACATGGCTAGATACATGATCGTGTACCTGAGCTTGTTTAAATGACTTTTTACATAGAAAGATATACGGCCACTAGCATAGTCGTGCTTTAGCCTGTGTTCCTCTATACGGTCTCTTACATGATTGTGTTATTTTGAAACACTCTCCATTCAATTATATTTTATTATATTACAATTCTAAATTACAAATTATGTATAACAAGACATCAAGGAAGGGAATGCTATAATTAGAATATGGAATTAACCAATTAGAAAACCTAAATTAAATTGTAGAATAGAATTAAAGTTAGTCCTTTATGCTTAACGGGTTTATATACCTTTTCTAGAGAGACAAGAGATAACCGTAAGAACACTTCTCCAAGTACGTGTTTACCGTGTTTTATTATTTATGATTGTTAGCTTAGTAATCAAATGAATTAATTGAATATTGAAGTTAATTATGTATGTTGCTTATGCTTGGCTCAGCCTAAGGGCTCGCAGTGGTATATCTCTAGGTGATACCTCAATGATCGGTATATCGCGTTGTCCTTAGTGAAGCTGTGTATCAAAATGATTTGTGGGTTAGGGCTCAAAGGAGCCAGCAGTGGCAATTCCCAATTTAAGATTATATTATGTAATTATTATATGTGTAATGGGGTCATGAGTACCCCTGTTTTGAATGTAGGTTAAGTGAATATAAATAATTTGATGATTTGATGTGTATTATTGTTGCATTTATGTGTGTTGATATTATTGTTTGTGTAACTCGTGCATGTCTATGTGGTATTTACGTACTAAGCTTAGACTCATTCCTTTTATTTTTCAATTGCAAGTGAGAATGATGAACATATTGATTACGATGAGAATAGGAACTTAGTGGGTCATTATATGGATGAATATGGAAGAGAGCACTACTATTATATTGATGAAGAATGAAGTGAAAATCAATGAAGAACTCCTTGATAGAATTTTAAGTTATTAAATTGAGAATGTGGTGATAATCAATGACTCAATTGACGTTAATTATGTTAATTATTTTGTGTTAATAGATGTTTACTTTGGTTTTGAATATGAAGTTTAATGTATTTACGTAAGTAATGATGATTTAAATGATTAAAATGAGAGTCATTCAGTTTTTAGTATTTGAAGTTAAAATCATATTATTATAGTGGAATTTATATTAGAGAATTAGAGCCTTAACATTTTACTACTTAGTAGTAACACGTGGAAAATTGTAACGTCCCGAGTATTAGAGTGTTACAGTATATACATTACGGCCTTAATTTGATCCATTAGCATGGTGTAAACATAGATTTTCATGCTTAGTCACTGTTCACACTACTAGATGGATAGCTCAACGTATATAACATAATTCTTATCTACATCAGTACAATTTTATAATGTATATCTAATTTGACCAATATATATATAATGAATTCCTAATCTTACCTTTTACAAACATTATTAAATTGATATATCAATTGAGTGTAACACATTATGGTGTAAATCATTTTTTTTTTTTTAGTTTTAGTTGAGAGTTCATATTGGATGATCATATGATTTAATATGAACCGATTTAAGGAAAATTGAAATGTAAGGGGCTTCACTATGGAAATTATCTTAAAGAATTCCAGTTGATAAAGTGGTAATGTATGTGCATCTACGACCAATCTATCAAGTAATTGTTGTTGAACTTTAGTTGTCATATTTATGCACTTCATCATCTTGGTAAATGAGTATCATTAATTAAGTGATGTTGGCTAACAGAGGCGGATCTAGGGGGGCAAAGGGGGTCCCAACCCTCTAAGCCTTAGAATAAATTAATTATAAAAAAAATTGGGAAAAAAAAAAGAAAATACACATATTATGTGTATATTTTAAATGTAAAATATGATAAATTATGAAGTATAACTTAGTGGTAAGGTATATAAGTTTTTAAACAAAAGGTCATGGGTCTAACTCCCTTGAATGTAATTTTACCTTATTCATTAACAGTGTACCATGCCAGTATAATTGTTAAAATCGAGATTCTATCCATACGATTCTATGAGTTTATGATTTAAAGAGGCTTTTTTTAGTTAACTTGAGTATAAAATCATTTCCATATAGACTTATGATAGAATCATGAGTCTACACATAAAATCAGTAAAATATTATATTTTTAATCAAGTTTACCGATTCTACATATTTTGGTCAAATGGGCTAAAAATAAAAAAACTATAACTTAACTTTCACAAAATATAAATATTATTAGTTCTTTAAAAGAATTGGAATTATAATAATGATGTTGGTATTGATGATGAATATGACAACGATGATGATGATGGTGAAGAGAGAAAACGATAATTTTGACTTTTGATGATAATAAAGAAGTTAGTAATTTTTTTAACATTGTATTATCTTATTATAATTTATGTTTTAATTCATTTTTATTGGTATCATTATTTATATTGTAGTTTTATATATTAACTTGACAACTTATATTAATTTATTTGTACTATAAGTATATAATTTTTATTATAAATCATAACTAAAATTTATATTAAATTTCTTTATTCCATCTTATATTTCGTGTTTTTTTTTTATAATTATAGTAAACATATTTATAACTTTTGAAAACTATTTTATATAGGTTGTAAAAACTTATATTTTTATGTTTCGATTATATATTCTGATTCTATAAACCCTCTAACGATTTTAAGTAAAATCACAAGTTTGACAACCTTGCATGCCAGTATTATGAATACTTCGATTTTATTGCATAAAGTATATATAATTGATAATAAGCATATAACTTGATGTATTTTACTTATAATTAATATCATGAAAATGAATATACACTATTGTATGATTCATAATTTTTGTAATATCATTAATATAGAATCTTATAAAGTCGTCATTGAAAAAAAATGAAGTATAATTATGCCTAAATCATTTTTTTTTTTTTTGCATTACTTATATAATGTGTATTCTTAATCATTTTTAAAAATAAACAAGAATTAAAGTTTTCTTTTTATTAAATATTAGAGTGTTGTGGTACATTCATTTTACAAAATATTTTCATATTAATCATAATATTAACTTAAATATGGTAAACCTAACCTTCCGGTATTATGGTTGTGTGTACACCTCTGTTGGGCAAATAGGTAATTAGCATCAGAAATATGCAATGATGCAACGGTTCAACAACCCATATTAACAAAATAAGGTATGATGCTTATACAAGTTATTATGATCCCAAGGAAACTAGTCCGAGTTTATCGCCTTAAACTAATGCCGATGTATGTATTTAACATGTTGGCAATAGCTTTACTTGTATTGCTAACCAAAATTTGTCAACTATCTATACGGCTTTTCCCAATGTAACTAGCATAAAATTTTGACTAATAAAAGGTGGTTCTTTTCAATTCTATTTAGTAGGATTAGTTAGCAATCTGACTTAGTGAGTCCTTCTTCCATAGTTCACTTTGGGTGTCAATCCTACATTTTGTCTTTTTGAACTCAGGAGAAAGGGAACTTAGCAAGTAGAGGATTCTATCATAATAGAAGGGGGGAGATCAACCTCTTTCAAATAAACAACATGGATTCAGATAATGCAATATAATTGGACTCTGGTATTAATGCGAATAAATTATCGTTTTTACAAAGGTTAATCTTTTGCCTATCGAACATGTGACATGTTAATATTGTGTACCAATGCTGCTGATCATGATCAAATGAACAAAATTGCTGATTTTGATTTTTTAGATTTAGAGATAAGTGCTAAAACAAATTCTTATGATATTATATATATATATATATATATATATATATATATAGTTTATAAGTTTATAGACGTCATTATTTGTTTTGAATCTTATATGTCTAGTTAATTTTGGTATATTTAAGGTGAATACTTTTGTTGTTTGTAAGTATGTATAGATATATAAAATAGCGTTAGATTCATGAGTGTATGAATATACTCATACATAGTAGCTTAATTTCTTACGCTATTTCGATAACGTCCGTATACATAGTAGCTTGCATCTTGTGACCACCTTTTCATAAATATTAACATGTTACATGTGGGTGTGTACATGTTCATGCATCATAGCTTGCATGTCGCGTAGATCTAGGAACCCTTTATGCCTAAAAAAATCTATATTCCCATTCAACTTGTAAAACCATCCCGTTTATACATCTTCTTCTCTGTTTTTCTTTGATTCAGTTTAAAGTTTTCTCATCGGTTTCACCTCTGCAACTGCAGCACACTAGTGTTCTCTTGATTGGAGTTACGTGTCATGGCCGACGTACCTCTTAAAACAACCTTAAACCACTCATTTCAACAAAACAAAATTCTCCATCTACGTCGTACCTTTCTTTGTCATCCTCTTCATTCTCTTCCAAATTCACTCTCTCCAAGTCACCCCTATTTCCTCTTTCATTCCAATCCTAACCACTCCAAACATTTCGCTCGACCAATCATCTTCCTTGTCAATCATCCACCGGTGGCAGAACCTCGGAACCATTACCAGCAACTGTGACGGCAAAACCAAAGATGAAGAGAACCGCGAAATCATATCATACCTCATTTGTCTGTCCGTTTAATATTGTTAACCATTAGGAAAATTAAGTCATAAGACGATGCAAGGATCGCATACATATTCAGTAGTAGGATACAAATCTTTTGTTCGCACTCGATATATTTTACTTTAAATGATATCTCAACCATCAAACTTACGAGTGAAATCCAAACAGAGGTGCATCGGATTAAGAACAGAAGTTGCCACGTTAGCAGTTATAGAGTATATACATTACGGCCTTAATTTGACCCATCGGCATGGTGTGAACGTTGATTGTCATGCCTAGTCAATGTTTGCATCTACTGGATGGATAGCTCAACGTATATAACATAATTATTATCTACACCTGTGTACGATTTTATAATCCAACCAATATATATATATATAATTCCGAATCCTACCTTTTACAAACATCATTAAATTAATATATCAATTGAGTGTACTACGTTATGGTATAAATAGTAGATTCGAATTTATATAATGAAAATTCCATGAAGGACAGCATTTAGGTTTTGCGCCTATAACCGGGTACATATTATTAAAATAAAGCATTTTCCAATTGTAGTTAATAATGCACTTATCAACTTGACCTATGTTGACCCTCTTTTAGACATTCTACTTTCTCTCCCTTATTCCCTAGCTCTATTATATATTTCTCTCAGAATGACCCAAACAAAACTACTAGAAGAAGCTATATTATTCTCATGACATGCTATGGCAACAAACACCTCATCCTCTTTCTACTGCTCCCCAAAACTCTCCATTCACATAATAGCTCTATGTACCCTTCTCTTTGTTCTCTTCCAAATCCACAACCTCCAAACACAAACACACCCTTATTGTTATTATTATTATTCTTCCTCACCACCACCACCACCAACCACCACTCCTTACTCTTCCAGCCCGGAGAGCCTCCCCGAAGCCGACACCAGCCAGCTCGTTGAGTCCTTATCCGACAAGCTCCGACAATCCGTCACGTTTCTCCCACTAAAAGACCTACGTTACGTGGACACGGCCATGCAAGGGCACACGTGGTTCATGAGCTCCATGCACGACACTCACGAGGACGGTGAAGTCCAACACCAACACTTCCCTTCGAAGGCGTCCAACGGTCGCCTGCTATGTCTCAAAGGCCACGACGCCCACGATGGCGCGTGGAACTCCTACGCACTTGCATGGCCCCAAACCCTGCCTTATAATGCGAGTTACATGAAAGGTCTTACGTTTGTGTCGTACAACCACTACGACTATGGCAACATATGGCACGGTCTCTCCGCAACCTTCCCTTTTGTGGCGTGGTATCTCCGGTACGGCCAATGCCGGTCGCCGGACCGGTGGATATTGTACCACTGGGGAGAAATTAGGCACGGAATGGTGGGGTGGTTGGAGAAAATGATGGAGGCGACTTTCGAAGAGCCAGTGCGCATTGAGACGCTCGAAGGAGCTGGTGATTCGACGCCGGTTTGCTTCGAGGAGGCGGTGGTGATGAGGCATAATGAAGGTGGTATGTCAAGGGAGAGGAGGATGGAGACATATGATCTCATGAGGTGTAGGGCTAGGCGGTTCTGTAACGTAAGTGGGAGAGGCGGCGGAGGGGCGGAGGCCGGGATGTCGGCGGCCGAGGTCGGAATGACGGTGTTGATGAGAACTGGTGCGAGGGCGTTCCGGAATGAGTCGGTGGTGGTGGAGATTTTTCAAAGGGAGTGTGGCAAAGTGGAAGGATGTCGATTGATGGTGGCTTACTCCAATAATCTCACCTTCTGTGAGCAGGTAACTCGAATTTGAGTTAATCCCAAAATTAACAAAGTAAATGAAAAAGAGGTCATAAAGTGATAAAATATGAAACAAAAAAGAATCGTGAGACTTTACAAAGTTATGGACTAGGCAATAAAGGTATAGTGGATCATTTTAGGTATATTATCAACCTATTACTAATATCATTTCAAGTATAGTCAAATAAGTGAACAGCTATTACCAGATTACTCCTTTTCTTTTAGAATTACCACTCTGATATCCCCGTTCCACTCCGCCAACCAAAACGTAGAATAATCCACTTGTGTTTGGGAAAATTAGATAAGATCAAATACGATGTCAACAACCAAAGGTAGAGTGAGAAAATCAATAGAAAAAGAAAACCAACATGATACATTAAAACTGGGTAGTTGAAGAATTGAAAATTGCAGCATACAAGGACAAGTTTGCATGCATCAAATAAGAAGTTAGGCAAGACACAAATTGTGGCCTAGGCCGGATCTGGTCGACACTTTAGTATCCGAGATTGTTCGTTCATGTTTGACACCGAACTTGCTACAGTTAAGTTTTTTTCTCCGCCAGGGACATTGACCTTGTTAGGTTTGCATATGTATGGTGCATCTATAACTGAAGAGAATATGCCACAGTACCTAATGTTCTGTTTTATTATCTTTCTCCACAAGAACAACATAAGAAGCTTCAAACTATCAGAAGGAATATAGATAAGATCAACTATGTAAGTACCACCGCATTAAACAGAACCTACTCGAACCATCAATTGATTCCACTCATTAAAGGTGTTTTACCACACATACTGATAGCAGGTTATGAGTCAGATCATTTATAGTTTAAACTTTATAGACCCAATTTTTCCTAAACATGGTAGCTCAAAATATTACTTCATGAACTTTAAAATATCTCTTACCAGTAAATTTGTTTAACTATCAAGAGAGTTCATAAATGAACTGAATGATATTTTCCTTCAACTCCAATGTAGTTACTCTCCTTGGAATTTTTCGTAGCTGTCCTAAACCATGCTTTCAAGCACTTTCATTTGTCCCCTACCAAAAATTTTATAATACAAGAAGATGACAGGGCTCACTAATGAATGAAGAATTATTTCAGGTGAAACTGATGAGCGAGACGGATATTTTGGTATCACCACATGGTGCTCAGTTAACAAATATGTTTCTCATGGATAGAAACAGCAGTGTCATGGAGTTCTACCCTAAGGGATGGCTAAAACTGGCTGGTGTCGGCCAATACGTATATCAATGGATAGCTAGTTGGTCAGGAATGAGGCACCAAGGAGCTTGGCGAGACCCAGACGGAGAAAACTGCCCGTATTCTGAAGATGACCGTCGCTGCATGTCTATTTACAAGAAAGGCAAAATTGGATATAACAGGACATTTTTCGCCGAATGGGCTAGAAATGTTCTGGACGGCGTGAAGACAAGAAAGAACAGGGAAATCCAAAGCAACAATTCAAATCCTAGTGCCTGTGGTTGCAGCTAAAGAAACACAACTTGAAAGTATGCTACCTAGACTGCATTCTGCAACTTTATATGAACACTAGACTGCTTTATTTTTTTTCAATTTTAATTTGAGCAAGTGAAAGAATATCAAGAACAGAAAATTCATTGGACGACAGATTAAGAACCTCAGGCCTTAATCCTCAAAATTTTTCAATAGAAGCAGGCATGATTGATTGCATCAGGTAGAGCCTTGTCCTTTTGCTTCATTGTACTGACTCACTTTCGCAGGGAACATAATGATTCGAGTTTGAGCAACCTATCTTTGAAACAATTACCAAAACAGAGAGTTCCGTTTGGCAGAGACAACACTAGACATCCGCGAGGACCACTACCGGCACACTTCTGCATGCTATACCACATGCTGTAAGTTTCACTTGGAACGGATGCAGCATGCCAATTTAGTGATAGCCAGCGTATCATTCCAATTCCAAATTACCATCAAAATGACTCCAGTCCCCCACAATTTCCCAAGCCCAACAGTTCTCAGAATAAGTGATAGCTTCAAACATTTCTAATCAAATCCTCTTTTCATCAGCAAGCATCAAACAATCAAACATATTCATAATAATGTGTCGACATAGTAGGACATAAAATCCCAAGATCTGCATAAACATACTCTCATCTTCAAGCAGTAATTCAATTACATATGCCACCCCATAGCCTTTTCCTTCACAGGACTTGTGCTGTAAGTTATAACTTTGATTCTACTTCCTAAAAGAAATTATTATTATAGCTAAAGCCCCAAAACAACAGACCTCCAAAGAGATGCCACTAATACGTTTCAAAGGGAACAGAAGAGACGCCTTAGTGACTTCTGAGGATAAATTTTCCAGTAAAATATTATCTCAAATTATAGAGCATCATAACCAAGAGATTCAGCATCCACAAAAGTACTTAAGTCACATTTTCATATCAAGTTAATAAAAGTACCGCAGGTGCTTTTATTCATAGACCAGCAAACCGGTTACTGTGCACTAAGAACTTCAATCTCAAACACCAAGACAGAATTGGGTTGGATTCCCCATGCTGGAAAACCACTTGCACCGTAAGCATAATCAGGAGAGCACTGCATTCATCAAAATAGATTGCAGATAGTCATAGTCAGAAAATGTGCAACAGATAATTTTTATGATTCAAATAGCCAGTGAAAGAAATACGCTTTTTAACATAAAGAACTTAAGAGTTAATCCAGCAAAGCTGGTCAAGCAATTAGGAATCCAGACTAAGTCTTGGCTTTGTCTTGCAACGACAGATTTGACAATTGAAATGTGATATGGCATGAGAAAAAACTACGCCATATCATTAATCAAAATAATAGACTCCAACTTAAAACACATTTGAAAGGAAATGATTTGAAAAGAACCCCTAATGCAGAAAAGAATTCATCTCCATGACTCCATCTGATTAACTTTTCAGTAACAAAACAAAAAATATAGAATCTTACTAGACTTAAAATCAGTATTTTTTTAGGGAAAGAAACCTTATTTTCATACCATGAAAAACTCCAATCCAAGGTATGAACCATTTCTCTTTTGATTTCGGCATAATTGAAAGGCAGTCTTTTTAAGTATACGAAGCAGGAAAAAAAGATTAGAAGGATGAAACTTACCCGCAAACGAGCAACCTCTCCAAGTTGCATCCCTAGAACACCTTCATCCCATCCTACAAATAAATTGAACCATTAACCTCACACTTTCTAAGTATAATTACTCCTCGTAGTTTTTGGCCAACATGTAAGAAACACATGCCAGAGAACAATAGAGCAAGATAACACCACAACAGCTCTGTGTGCATGCATTCACCAAATCTTTTTCTATAATTAACAAGTGCTGCCTTCAATGGCTTTAATTACCTTAAGGCATTACAAACTATAAAAGTTTTCTTAAGAGTCTGGACACAGATGAATAAGATGTCTACCTCCTCCTCACTTGACTAATAGACACAACAAGAACTGACCCACCCACACTTAATGACCATGTGTACATGTGCCTCTCTGTGGGCATGTATATCTAATCGCTCATAAGCTATTGATCCATTCAAATATAGATTAAAACAAGTTAAGTAACAAACACCCTAAAATACAGAGTGCTCAAATGAAAGTGAACTTAAAGTAAGATCAAAGAAAGTACAAAATATATTAGCCAAAAAAATAGTGCTCTTTCAACAAGATTTCTTTTGAAATGATGTTCCTCCAATTAGAAAAGAATCAACCTACTCTCCAATACTCCTAATTAAAATAACTGCACATGAAAGAAGCCTGGAAAGCTTTTATGAGATGCATCAACATGAATAAAAATGGCATATTAAATAGTTTAGTCAGAGACCAACCTTTTATGACAGAACCCTGCCCAATCGTGAAAGTGAAAGGTTTCTGGCCAGGATCCTTTGTGCTGTGAATCATAACAAAACCAGCAGGTCAGAACCAAGTAGAGATGATCTGCCAAAACTAGCTTCCCAAGGGTGAAAAGGATAATACAACTTCTTACCTCCAGAACTTTTGAGAGAGATCTCCATTTTTTCCTGCATTTGGGGGGAGGTGGAAAACAAAAAAAAAAGGGGAGTGAACATAGACGTGCATAAACGATTAAAGATTTACTGAAGACTTCAGTGAGAAAATTGTTAACAGCAGCATGATCCTATCCTATCCTGAATAAAGATCAACTGGTGGTCTCTTTATCAGTCAAAACTGCAATAATCACATCAGTTTCTATATTCCTTATGAATGTGTGCATATCACTGACTGTTGAATTTTCTCATTCTCTGCCCCACCCACTGACACCTAGCTTCTTGCAGACCTCTCTTTCAGAGTGGTGGATATCTCCGCCTAAGTGAAATTGACAATATTAGAACATCTATATAGGGTCATTTGGATGAAAAGTCCAAATAATCTGCAATACAGGGGTTTAAGATACATAGGAAGGACAAATTGTGAGTATATTCCTGTGGAAAAAAGTAGTAGCAATAATGTAACTATTTTGGATGCATTTGCCTGGTGAAAGCCCAAGAACCTTCTTGAACCATGACAAATTGAATGAGGCCTTGGCTTCAAGCCTACAAGGGCAACTTCCAGATGCAACTTACATGGGGCAAGCTGAACTTTAACCTGACCTTGGTCCTGTAGGCAGGCCCATGTCCCTTTTAGTAGCTGATCCATCCCATACTCACCGTTCACAAAGATAAGTGCATTTGCAAATACCCCTAATCTCTACCTTCAAATTCATCTAAGTGATTCACATGCTTATAAATATGTCTTTATAAATACACAAAAAGGAAAAAATTAAAGCTCAAAAGCTCTAAAAGTTTTACCTAAGGATACATAGTATATTTGATGTTGTTGATTCCAGATCAGAAGTTAGCTTGGCAACTCCTTAAGGATACAATTCATCAAACGTGAACTCAACTTCTACTATAAAAAAAACAAGATGGCAACACGCCAAATCATTTCATCATTAAGAATACTTTTATTTTATTTTTATTTTTTTCCAACTAGGGAATCTTGGATAAGCCAGGCTCCTTGGAAGCTAAGCTACCCAAATGGTGTCTCCATCCTTACCATTTCCAATTGCATGCTGCAACGTCCGAAGACTATCTACCATGCTCCATTTTTGTGTTCTCGTTCACACATAGCAGCATGTAATTGAAGTAGACAATAACATGACCACCATCAGAAGACATGTAAAATCTGCCACCAAAATCACAGATTATCCGTTCCACTACACCGTCCACAATGGAGCAAGGACACAACTTCGGGCCGCCTAGATAGCGAAAGTAATACTTAACCGGTACACGTGTCTTCTACGGTTTCTAATGTGCAGGATATTACCGGCCCCCATAATCGCATAAATTACAGATAAGAAGTTCCCCAAACTGTATCTTTCTTGATCAAATCCTAACATCTTCATTTCGCCGATAAATAAAAGATTCCTAAAGAAAATCAACATATGGCTACAATCAAGAACTAACCTTATAAAATCAAAGATCCAACGCCAGATGGGTCTTTAAACAAACTCAAAAAGACACTTTCTTTTTTCAAAACATGAATCAACAGATATATAAATGATATATGATAAATGAAGAAATGTAAAGTATTACCAAATCCAGTACAGTGAACGGTGACGCTCTGACCGGGATTTGGCTTAGGTCCAGCTCCGGCTCTCAACAGCTCCTTCTCAACTCCCATTGTCTACTCTCTCTCTCTCTCTCTCTCTCTCTCTGTGGCTTGTAGTTGTGCAGTTTGAGACTGACTAGGTTTTTCTTTGCATTTCCCACCGACGCATATATAGGCATACATATGTATTTACCACTACGGTCCGTACACCATTTTAACGGATATAACTATTTTTACTGTTAATTTATATATATTAAATTATTAATATTGATTTTTGTTAAATTTTTAATATCAATATTTAAATTAATAATAAAATTAAAATTGAACCAGTCTCACCAAAAATATATATAGAATTGTTGAAAATTTTGTATTTTTTTCAAGAAAAATAAAAGAAAAATTATTCCTCTATTTTCATTTTTGTTTCAATATTTTTTAGTTAATTATCAGAATTCAAAAACCACCCATGAAAAAAATCACTAATAATTTTTTTTTTCTTTCTCTTATTACAGAAATAACTTTATCAAATAGCGATATACCTAAATCATTATGCCAAAATGATACCTAAATCATTATGCCAAAATGATCCTTCAACTTTATTTTCATACAACTATATATAACATTTTAACGGTTAAAACATAGAAATTTTAGTAAGTTATTAACATGCTAGTTATTTTTTTTTAACTCCAATTTTGTGAAGTAATTATTATTTTTGCATTAGACAAAATAAAAACAAAAAATAATTAAACCTACATTTTTCTGACCACATGTAATGTTTTAATTCCACATATATATAAACAACTAAGCAAAAAACATAATTGTCTATGAGTTGAAGCTTCCTTTTCATATGTTAGGCATGTTCTTTTAGATACCCCAAATATTGTTTTAAAATTATGGTTACCATGGCAAATTCACCCCTATTTGTCACTCTCTTTAGCATCCTATCTCCTAAGGTCCTTACTTAGTCTTCACCAAACCTTAAGTGTCCGGGAAGAGAATGCAATTGTATTATCCCTAAATTAAGGATAAAGCCTTATCCATAAAATATCGAATTTGTTTAACTTTTTAGTTATCCTTATTACGTATCATAGTGGAAACATACAATAAAATCATAATATTAACTTCAAGTGTCAAAGCACTCATAATATTTACATATAAGGTCTTATATGACCTTACATACTTAAATGTAATGTATACAATATAACATGATGATCTATTGAGGTAGAGTCG
This sequence comes from Laguncularia racemosa, assembly GCA_037954665.1. Lineage (NCBI taxonomy): Eukaryota > Viridiplantae > Streptophyta > Magnoliopsida > Myrtales > Combretaceae > Laguncularia > Laguncularia racemosa. The sequence goes on along the minus strand of JBBMOL010000024.1, from coordinate 1,852,116 downwards.
CCATAAAACCTTTGTCCACAACATTCTTATCATGCACACTAATTTTCCTACCCCAAGTTTTGAGGTCTCCTTCATTCTCCATCTACACAACCTAAGGTTAGAGAAACTAACCTATGAGCTAATATTTGAGCTAAGTGAACAGATAATATAAAGTAATAGAAAACAAGTATACATACATACATACATACATACATACATACATACATATTCGAACATCAAATAAGTTAACACCAAAACAATCATTTTTTATAAAAGGATACATATGCTAATGCATGTGATGTGACTAGTACCATAACCCCACCCAACAAACCATGATTGGCAATTCAAACTAGGTGAATCATACATAGGGATCCGAAATTAAGTGAATCATAAGATCTAAACTAAGCTAACCATAAGATCTAATAACTGAGTATTTTTTTTCTAAGCGACCAAAGTATAGTTTAGGAGTAACATCCCTAGTTACCAAACAATGTAACCTACATGCAATGAACCAAGCATTTAGGTTCTTTCATACATGACATGGATGCAATTGAGCAAACACCAAGCACATAAACAATACCTATCGAGCAAAATTAAGTAATAATACACAATCTACACCAAGCAACCAAGTATAAAGTTCGAGCATACCCAACATATCCTTAGTTCAAAATTTCAATTAAGTAAAGCCCTATAAAGGCATTGTATACAATAGTTTTCTATTAAAGCACATGTACAACATTTATAGTCAAAACATACTCATTTGAGCATAACCAACTTAACCTCAATTCAAGATTTCACTTAAGTGAAGCCTTGTAAAGGTATAGCATACAGTAGCTTTCTACTAATGCACATGTACAACATGCATAGCCAAAACATACTAATTGAATATTTATTCAAAGTATGTAAGTTGGCATAAGTTCACTAACAACCATCATAACTATATTCTAATGCAATTGCTCAAACGTATATAATAAGACAAGGATAGCTTATGACAAAGGTTAGAGGTACTCACGTAACAAGAGGGTCGAGATACTCACTTGGGCTTTTAGTATGTTCCTAGTCAATGTGTCTAGGCCTACCTATAATGTATACATGTTTTCCATCATTGGCCATATCATGTTGGATATATACATATATATATTTATAGGCCTTATAGTTCATTTATATCATTTTTACCCTGACTACTTGTAACTATGATAATTGTTTCATGTCTCATTTGCCTAAGTGTTATTTATATCCATATGATGACTAGTTTAAGTAATATCTAAATATATTTAGATATACTTCTAAAACATTCAAAATTATGGAACTACCCATAAGTGTTTGATCCTATATGTAGAATCCTCCGATTTTATCCAATTTTGCATATTTTTGTACCAATTCAACTAGTGATTCCTTATAAGGCTAAATATGTTGTCAAAAACATTTTTTAACATTGAAATCACATGAAAAGCATATCTTATTATTTAGTTGTTTTTGGCATAAAAACTCATTTTTCACAACTTTGTGTGAGTGATTTAACTTGAAAAAACACAACATCAAGAGTATCAATATGCATAATTTATTCAATATGATCATTTCGCCAAAAATTGCATAAAAAAATTTAAGCTCATTTTTCACGTAATTCACTAATTAGCTCCATTTTTTACAAATCTTATGACTTTGCTTGTAAAACTCAAATTTGGTAACTTTCAAAATATCTTACATGTACAAACATGCTCTTAAGATACTAACAAACATGAATTTCAAGCCTATTCTACCTATAAACCCCATATTACACCTAAAATCACCATAAAAGTTCACGATCATGCATTAAACCTAACAAACTTGCATAAAGACACCGAGAACTCACCTTAAACATCTCTGATCCGACCCTAAATGTCATTTAAGGCTACTGAAACTTTCTTGAATGAGCTAATCAAAGATTGATCCATATCTTTATTTTATGTTATTTAAAAACCTAGAAAGAGAAATCAACATAAGTTTTAGGGCAATTTGGAGGACCTATGTGCACCATGGAATGATGCTTCCATAAAATAAATTATAGAGGGCTTAACATGGCACTCAAATAGTGTGATCTTGACATTCAAATGAAACAAGTTTAACTCTACTATTCACAAAAGTATTAATAGTACCATTTAGATGGCCCTTTCATGCCATTAAAACAATGAAGCAATGATGCAAATTTGACTAAGTTATTTGTTTTAACATTTTTACTTTATTTCTCTTATGTCCTTTTACCCTTAAACTATCTATAGGCTTTTGTTTCTTATATTGGGGTTAGACTTTGATCATCTTTAAATCTTCTCATTGATTAAGAGAGATTTCTTCAATGTTTTATTTTTATCAATCTAATTACATAAATTATAATGAACCCATAATTAATTGAAACCCCATGTTGTATTAGCTTTTCTATTAATTGCTTTTGACTCTTTCTTAAATTGTGCATTATATTAGTTCATCTATCTAATCATTAGTTTGATTTATTAGGTCAATGCATCATATCTAATAAACCATTTATATCTTTATTTTATGTTATTTAAAAATTTATAAAACTCATAAAAAAATCCTTATTATTAAAATCCCACCAAGATTTTACCTTTACATATAAATCAATATAAACGCAAAATAGCTTACTCGTAAATTGAACCTTAATTGTGCTTTGAATCCTATCCATGGATTTAAGTACATCAAGCTAAAGTAACAACTTGAAACTCCTCAATCTCCACACAACAGTGCTCTAAAGACCAAGACAAAGCAATTAATTATTTTAGTTTGGAGCTTTGGTGGGCATGACTCAAGAACAACAACAAATGCAACACAATGTTCAAGTAATGCAAGATAATGTTGAGGTGATGCATCAAATGGTCATACTAGACAAGCTAGGTTTAATGGAGATGGTAAGCAAAGCAACCATGTTTAGGATAAGAAGATTTGATTGATTGATGAAGCCTTTCAGTGATATAATAGCAAATCCACCTAAGGGTAAGGAGTCGGTTTAAGAAGTGAAAAATGCATTTGCAGCATATAAAGTAACCGAGAATAGGTGGGTAGCATATGTAATCTTTGTGTTCAAGGTATAGTATCTAATTGATGGAAAGCAACATATATATTGATATTTTTACATGTGACTTAGGAAGTCTTTAAAGATGTCTTTTTCAAGAAGTATTGTTTATGAGAATCAAGCTTCTAATTGGATTACGACACCAAAAGGACCCATGACTCAAGTAAGGACAAAGGGGTTGAATCATTTGGTGGAAAGGGTGTTGTAAGGAACTATGTTGAGTGAAGAATAGGCTTATTCCAAAGGGTATTTAGTAGACAATGTTACCTTGGGAAGGAGTTTGTTAATATCGAAAGAAAAGGGTGAAATTGGCACTAAATGCAAGGGTTAAGCTAGTTCCAACTGTAATATTGTTGCTATTCCAATTAAAGGAATTATAACTAGAAGAAAGTCAATGATTCCAAATTTATCCTGAGTCAACTTGAAGATCAATACTTTTGAAGATTAGAGAAGGCACCAGAATTCTAATTGAATAAAACATATTCTTTAAACAAATATGGAAAATACCTTTTTTTGAAGGAATTAATTAAAGAGATATTGTAGTTATTTTGTTTCTTATTTTAGACATATTTGCTTTTCTTTACAATTATTTTTCTTAGCTATAATCGTTCTAATATAAATATTTGTATGTAACCGTATAGAGAATGACAACGTTGAACAATATTATTCCCTATTCATATTGTGTAAATTCTTCTAATTCGATATTCCACTCTTATTAGTCTCTCTAGATTGTGGTAAGCAAATCATACATTCTGCTTGTGCGTCATATTAGGTAGATTGTGTATAATTCGATATTCCCTTATTACGTCATATCCATTGTAGGAGTTGTCTATATTCCTATTCCTTTATTGTTTTCAAATATCTTATAAAAATCTAAAAACAGAACATTATCAATGTTAAGTCTAGTGGCTAAATTCTCCCTAGATCAAGTTATTTGATCTCTAGTTTCTATTGCTTAGTGATAGTTCCATCTTAAGCTTATTTCCTTTGATAGATTTGAGAGTGAACAATCATGTTTAGGTCAAATCTATAGATTTAGGCATAACAATTTTCTAAATAGTTTGCATGATGAAATGGTTGCAAGCTTTTTCAAGTTGAGGCAACTAAACAAATTGGTAGAAGAATATGAGGTAGAGATGTACCAGCTCATCAAGTTTACATTAGAAGCCTTTAAAACAAATGGAGGTCAAAGATTAAGAAATTCATGGTTATGTTAGGATTGAGATTGTAGCACCCCACCTCCTAAGGCCTATTCATTTGCATATTGATGCTCAAAAGACGATGTGCTATGCCATCTTGAATTAAGGATAAGGAAAACTTGGAATTGAACTAAAAACTATTAAATATATGTTATTCACAATTACATTTGTGGAAGCCTCTTATAGTTATACAAATCTCTATTCTTTTTTTTTTTCCCTGATAATCCCAAGCAAGCTAGAAGCCTTTATACACTCTCATCTTCTACTTGACCTAAGCTACTTCTTATACTCCATCTTCTACACCTGAGGTTAGGAAAATACTAACCCCTCTATTCATACTAGAGCTAACTCACTTTAAAATTGAGTGCCACTTTGCAACTCCTTATTGTAAATATGAGTGGCACTTGGTAGATTCTCACTATAAATATGAGTGGCACTTTGTGGCTCTAGGATCATAGGATCCAAGATAAGTGGTATTTACCTAGGTATTCCAAAGGTTACCATACTAGACCATTCCTTTGTTCAGGAACCTCATAGAGATTTACCATTGTTTTACCAAAATTTGCTCTACCTCAAGCTAATGAGTGGCTTGTCAAGGATTTCTTGGAAAAAATTCAATTAACAACTCATCAAGTATCCTATAATTTCCTAGGCTTGAAAAACCATTGAGAAAACAATAGACTCTTAGACCATACAGGTCCTTTTACCAAGCATACAACTCTATATGCTGTAAAACAAGCCTTCAAAATAAAAATTTCTTTACTTGACAAAACCTAAGTACAAAAAGTTTGACCCTTAGGTCTATATGTTTTCAAAATTTGATTTTCTTGTCATAAATGAGAGCCTAGGGCCTATCTTTCAAAATTAAGCTTTCTTGAATTAAACTTGTCAAAATGAGATCCTTCAATTGTCATTAAAGACCAAGTTTGTGAACTATTATCATTAAGCCATGTCTATGATCAAAACATGCTCAAAATACTTGTACTATCAATTTAGATAAGTTCAAAACAAGTAAGCAGATATCTGACTAACTCAATTCAAGACATGTTAATTAAGCAAAACATTTCTATTATTAATCCATTCATACTAAGCATGCTTACCTAACATTAACTATCATCAACAAGCCATGTCTACACTTAAAAAATTACTCATAATAACCAACCATTAAATCATCTAATGGCTTATAGAGCATCATCAAGTCAACGATTTATCTTTTAATTAAGTCAAGCGATTTTCTTAGGTAAAATCGCAATGACTTCTACTTAACAAGCTTGTAGTGATATAAGTTGCGACTACTTAGTGCAAAACTAAAAATCATATGACTGCTTACAATCATCACATTTCATCCTATTGACTTAGAATACAAGAAATTCATCAATCAACATTTATACATCACATCGATTCAATACTTAGTCAAACATTTTTATAGAACTATGCAAACCACTTAAGTAGAAATGCAATTGACTCTTATATGCTGGTGGTTATACAAATCCAATCACTACAAACCAATCATGAAAGCAATGAGGTATTCACATGAACTATCTCACTTTATTGTAAAAGTCCTCATGGCTCTCAAACTATAGCATGCTCGAATATTAGCCTCAGGGTCACCTACAATACATAAAAGATTCCTTGAGTTGCTCTATGTCTCTAATATTAACTTTATTGCAAATTCTCAACTTCTATTTGCTATATCTTTTCCATTCCTTATTTGAATTTTGCATTCTTTATATCATTATGATCACTATTCCAAGAACTATTCAAATGTCATAAGTTTCTAAACCTTCCAAATCCTCTAAGATTATAATATTGCCATTTTTGATAAATTAATTCACTTTATATTATTGGAAAGATCCATAATTAGGATAAATAATAATTCCTCAATTAATCTTCATATTTTGCATATTCTTCATGGTCAACCAATAGCTTTCAAATAGCATAATATCTCATCTAATTCATGTTCACAACGTCAAAAATCTCAATTTATTGCCTAAAGCTTTATCATATCATATTACGCTTAAATATGGCCCACATATGCAAAAAAAAAAAATACTAAATGAGTTCAAATAATTCCACAAAAATTTCTAAAAGTCTATAAAAACATAATTTTTAGTTCTAGAAATTTTGGTGGCTAAACTCTCTTTACACCTATTTTTACCAAAATTACACTTTTGGCCCTAAAAATAGTTTTATTTGCAAAAATAATCAAATTGATAGAAAAATTGTGAGAAAATTTATTTTCTATCATATTTAGTCTTCTATGATCAATATATATTCATTTCATTAATTTAGAGCAAAAAAAAACTATTTACTTTTTAAAATTACATAAAGTTGCATTTTTTGGAAATAAATATAATAGATGGTAAACTTATAGTTTTAAAAAATATAACTTCATGAAAATTTTCTACATATATGTAGTAGCTTATATTCAAAAATTGGGCTAGAAATAGCATTACTTACATTTTTGAAAAATTCATTATCCTTATGTTAGAAAGAATGCCTTTATTAAAGAACTCATATTTTGACACCTCAAATTAAAATTATAAAAATACCATGTGAATTTACAAGCAAAAATATTTCAATGCCAAAAATAATGAATTTGTAAAAAGTTTTGATATTTTTAGAAAATAAAAAGCTATAGGGTGAAACTATGGTAGTAGTCAATGGTGGCACTCCCAGCCATCATTACAGGAAGGGAGTGTTTTAGGGGTGGTCTCTTTTCAAATTTTGAACCTCATGATAGCAAGTTATCATTTTGGGTGCTCGAACACAAAGGGGTCAGCTAGTTTCCATTCGGATTATGATCATTTTTCTTTTTTTACCAATTTGAATCACTTCTTAAAATATTTGAGAATGTGTTCAAATGTTGGATGATGTTTCAGGCTATCAACAAGGGTTTTGAAGTACAGAATATAGGAGTTTCTCTCTCTCTGTTTTAGAAAAGGTCGATACAGTTGGGTTATCTCTAGGTGATTTGTGATCTTTCATTTGGTTTTATTTTTGTGATTGAGAGTAGAAGAAGAAGAAGAAGAAGAAATAGAAGTGAGGAGTAGTGGGGAAGAGATAGGAAGAGAAAAGCTAGGCTTAGTTGTACTTGAAGAGGGATTTAGGGGATTTTTCTTAGATTTAGGGATATTGTATTGTACTTTGTGATCTAGAAAATACTTGGGAGAGATTTGTGAGATTTAAGAGGACCTCATATTTGCCATAGGGGGTCTCTTGTATAGGTTTTGGGGTGTTAGAAGTGGACTTTGAGGCTTGTAGGCTTAGTGGGCTCTTAACATAGCTCATGGGTTCTTAAGAGTTGATATATGAAAATGAGTCTAGGTCTTTATTTTTCATATTATTTCCCAACCAAGCTTAAGCAGGCTTAAATACTTCATCTATCTATTTGATTAAATTGTGGTTTGTTGTTACTAAAATAAGTAGAATAGTTAATTTGTGTATCTCCTAAGTATCTCTTCAGTTGCAATATTTGAAAGTTCTATTCATATTTAAGATTCTATTAATCCATCATAATCATATCCAAATGGTAAGTTGAGTCCTAGAGTTATGAAATTTTTTGGCCCTAAACTTCTCTATCAATTCTTGCCTATGAGATTGGATCATATCTTTAAAATTCTCAAGTTTTTTACTATAATGATTAACTTATTTTGATTAGTTTAGGTTTATCATTAAATAAAAATTCTTATCACTTTAAGTCTTGGAAACAATCTTCACTAAGTCATTTACTCAAATTCTCCTAACCTCATTGTCAAGTTGGAACAAAATTTAAGTCATTTCCTAAAGGCTCTAAACTCAATTGCTTGTGAGTTTAAGGTATTATAGAGATTACACACAAGGTGAGGTCATTTGAGCTGTCAAATTATTTAAAGGTAATAAATCAAGCTAAGCTCCTAGAGTAAAGTTATGATAGATTTGAGACCATGACTCTCATAAGGCACAAGAGGTGTCAAGAAAAAGACTTGCAAGCAACTTCCAAAAGTTAGGTAAGGGAAATAGGCCTATTATTAGGTAGCAATCCTATCTTAGTGAGTAATTGTTCAAACCAACGTAGTATTAGGTGACTTCACCTATTGGTAGTAATGGTATAGTAGATGTTTTGGGTCATATAAATAAAATGATTGTAAGTGAACTCAAAGGCATGGTTTTCTAATAGCCAACAAGGTCATACCAATAAGAACTATAAGAACCCAATGCTTTTGCCCATGTTTTGTTATTTATGCAAGCTGAGAGGCAATAAGAAGATAGACTACCAGAAAGGTCAGAAACAGCAAACAACACCAGCAATAACAAGTTAGTAGGTTAGTGTAGATCAACAGCTTAAGACTTATCCTAGAGTATTCACCATGTAGTAGTAAGACATCTCTAATTTAGACATTATTGCAAGTGTGTTTCTTGTCCTATCGAATAATACTTATGTTCCTATTGAAACTTGTATAACCCATTTTCATATATTTGAGTCTTACACACACGTTTGCTTGTGGTGCATTGTGAAAGTCTTAAACTCAAATGATGATTTTGTAACTAGACAAAGGCTCAATGTTGAAGAATTTCATAGAAATGCTAGGTTAAAATTAAAGGGAAGAAAGAGCCTGCAAATTTAGTGGTCATAGAAATGCAAAACTTTAATGCATCCTTAGAATGGATTAGCTACCATGATATTGTGCTAACATAAATTGCTTTAACACGCAAGTATATTATTGTATACCAAAAGAGGACAATTTTATTTTTAGTACAAGTTCAAAGGTCATCGAATTTGCTAACATACAAGTTATGGAAAGATAGAGAGCAAGTAGTTTTGGCATCCTTAACAATTCATTCTTCTAAAGTACCACTAAGATTTAGTAGATTTCGATAATATGTGAATTCCCAAATGTCTTTCCAAAGAATTGTTAGGCTTACCACCAAATAGATTTGACCATAGAGGTTGCTCCAAATACTACTCCAATATCTAAAATAGCCTATAGAATGGCATTGACAGGCTTAAGGAATTAAAGGGTCAATTACACGAAACGTTGGATAAGGGACCACATGTCCTAGTATGTTGCCTTAGGATGCTCCTATTTGTTTGAGAGGGAAAAGGAGGGTTATGTGCGGTTAATATAATTTGTAGAGAATTAAACAGGTTACAATCAAAGACATGAACTCACTACCAAGAATTGATGACCTGTTTAATTAACTAAAAGGAGCTCAAGTATTTTCAAAAATTGAACTGAGGTTAAGATATTATCAATTTAAGATCAAATCTAAATAATTCTTATCTTGTTTTTCAAAACTTGGTACGAGCATTAAGAGAATCTAGTTATGCCCTTCGATTTGATGAATGCTTCCATGAAATTTACGAGTTTAATGAATCGAGTATTCAAGCATTATTCGGACAAGTTTGTTGTAACGTTTATAAATTACATTTCGGTGTTCTCTAAAGTAAGGAGGTATATGCATACCATTTAGCAAAATCCGTTGATGCTTAAGAAGAAGTAGTTTATGTTAAAATAAAAAAGTGTGAGTTTTGACTAAAGTTGGTAGCCATTTTAGGACACATAATCATCAAATATGGTTGTGTTAGTTGATCTAGAGAAAATCAGAGTAATAGTAAATTTTTAGTGGCTAAAGATAGTAACATGGATTAAAAGTTTCTTTGAGTTGGTCAATTATTAGAAGAGTTTTGTATAAGGATTTTAAAAAATAGAGACCTCCTTGACCAAATTAACTTAGAAAGGGATAAAGTTTGAATGAGACAAGTGTAAGACAAGTTTTCAAAAATTTAAGCAGAGGTTAATTGCAACTCTAGTTCTTGAAATGCCAAATAATGAAGGAAAATTTACCACTTATAGTGATGCTTCGAGTAGAGGTTTGAGATATATGTTGATGCAACATGGGTGTGTTGTAGCCTATACCTCTAGACATTTAAGACCTTATAAGAAGAATTATTCCACATATGGTCTAAAATTAAAAGCAATGGTCTCTATGCTGAAATTGTGACGATATTACCTATATGGGGAAAATTACAAAATTTATTTTTGATCACAAGATTTTGAAGTATTTCTCCACCATAAATAATTGAATATGAGATAGAAGAGGTAGATGTGATTAATAAAAGATTATGGTTTAGGCTAAATGCTCTTAGTTAGAAGACCCCTTATGGCAAAAGTTAAGCTAATGTTGAGAATAACACCATGAAAGAATTCGGCATTAACTAGGAGGGTGTGTTGACACATGAGAATCGAAACTAGAGTTGAAAAAAGAGATTTTACATGAAGCTTACTATTTAGGGTATGCAACATAACCTAGTGGTACTAAAATGTATAAAGATATGAAAGTGTATTACTAGTGGAATAATATGATGTGGGAAATAGCTGAGTCCATTTCTAAATGTCTTACCTCCAGCAAGTGAGAATGGAATACTAGAAACCAATAGGGGGGTTATAGCCATTACTCATACTAGAATGGAAGTAGGAGCATAATTCTATAAATATTATTGTGACTTTAATCCATAAGACAGCTAAATAATGACTTGCCGTGAGTAATAGTGAACTGATCGACCAAGTCTACTCACATTAGGATGCTTAAGACAAGGTACTCCTTGAAAAAGTTAGCAAAGGGTTTTCATCAAAATAATTCGATGTTAGTAGAATACGTTCATTGGCATCCACATAATTAGACTCATGTCTCTTTTAGAAGTGTAAATATTTAATTTCAAAAGTTAAGATATTCACCCGGTTATGCAAGTTGTCAATATTAGTGTTTACGACTAGTAACAAATTTATGAAGAGCACTTATTGAATCAATTTTATAATTTTTATCTTTTTTTTTTCCCTATCAATTTCTTATAACTAGACTTGTATGTTTTATTTAAAACCTTATTCGTAGTGATTTCTACCAATCTTTGTACCAATAACTAATGGAAAGTGTAATAACCAGCCGGGATAGCAATAATATACAACATTAGACGGATAGATTAATTTGACATGAAATCTACTTGAGCTAGACACAATACAAGCTTCACATGAGCATTAACATAAACATTACACTCTCATCGGAAAAAAATAAATAAATAAACATTACACGAATTCTACTTTTATTATTATTATTATTATTATTTTGGGCAATTTTGCACGAATTTGACGTGGACATATTATGGTTAATGTTTGTGTTTTGTGAATGTATTGGATTTTTGCGCCAACTTGACTAACCTCGGTAAATAAAAACACAAATTTTGGTGTCATGTTGAAAATTTTTCACATCTAGGCAATAGCTACATAAAAAAGCTTAATTGACAACATTGCAAATACCCACTTTTTCCAATCTGTTAAATGTATTTTATTAGGATTGTAAAACATTAAAAATACAGTTTGACTATTTACGGAAGAAGAAAAAAGAAAAAGTCAAGAGAAGATACATTTGTTTCTATATATATATATATATAAATAAATAATATGTTCTATATTTTAGTTATAACTTAAAGGTGTTCCATTCAAGCAAATATCTATAAAAATAAATAAATAAATAAAGAACCATGTGAGGCTCATACTCAAAGATGCCATGTTTTTTTTAAATTATTAACGTGTTATACTATGATATTAAATCAAATTTGAATAGCTTATAAATAATTTGGATTCCTAATATCATAAATTTTCTTTTTCCTATAATATTATTTAAGATAATCCAAATGAATTTGATATATGATTCAATTGTAATACTTTGATAATTATTAAATTCATTACATGGCCAATCAATATTTGAACATGCCATATAATTATTTGTCCCAGACACCATAATTTGCGATACGAAAGTATAAAGTAAGAACATGCAATATGTATAAATTTTGAGTATTACATTTTGATTAGATTCGTATTTGCGATCGACGTAGTGTGTGAAAAACCATATGATAGCGATATAAATACCCAATGAAATTTTATATTTGCAGGAGGGTTTTATCAATGATTGTTACCAATTATATACTATCATACACACACATATAATAATAATAACAAGTGTTTTGGATATACTTATTTAGTGCCAAAAGAAGGAATTTATATAATTATATATATACTAGTATCTTAAGCATTCATTAATTATAGGGAGATCCTTATATAAAATGATGCATCACCTTCCTGTAGCCCATTAGCACGAACTCGTAGGATTTATAATTTGAGTATGTCAATGTGTGGGTAACACATATGGTATTTTTTTTTAAATATTGTATTTGAAATAATTATTCTAAAAATAGGTTTTAAATGTGCACGCACCTTTAATGTAATTTTTTTTTTTTGTATTGAAAACACAAGTGACGTTTACGCTTTCAATGCAAAAAAAAAAAAAGAAAAAAATTTACAGTAAAGGCACAAGGTGTCATCCATGTCTTCAGTATAAAATTTTTTTTTTAAATTAAAGGCATGGATGTTGTATGCATCTTAATAATATATTTTTAGAATAATTTTTTTTGATATAATATTTGTAAAATATTTTTTTTTAAAAAGTAACATGCTTAAGAGTATTACTCGTCAATGTCTTGCCCTAAGTACTCATTTAGGTTAAAGCCAAGGTTGTTTTGTTTTGTGTTTTTTTTTTCTTTTCTTACCACTGAAAGAAGCAAAGGTTGTTAAAACTAAAAACCAATGCAAAGCTTTTGGAGGGGAATGTCTATATTTAGAGGTTGCCATTGCCTTTCGGAAGTTTTTTCACTCTTGATTACAGAAGTGGCATTACGAGACAAACGCCTACAAAAACCAAAATGGGTACGAAATACAAAGAAATCGAGGGATAAATACACTGCAATAACACGGGATGCAAATGATGTCTGAATTTAGTAAACTTCACAATCACAGCTCACAATCACATGCAAGCTGTCTCTCAATACGCCATGTATTAGATAGAAGAGTACGACGAAACAAGAAAACCTTCCTTCTTTCCCAGTTCACACGATGCCTTTTTATGGTTAACTTTCTGTTGTGTTGTTGCATTTGGGTGTTCTTCCATTGGGTTTTCGCTTTTCACAGGATCCATTAAAGACAGGGTCTTTTTGGAAAACGATGGTGAAAAGTTACTAATCGAAACATTTGGGTTTGAGTGAAAAGAAGATTCAGATGGAAGTGGAGAGAATAAAGGAGTTGACGCTCGTGACGTTTAGATGCAAAAGCGTTCATGTCGTCCTTGTGGGTGGTAATCACACTGCTGCTAGATTTTGTACTCGATAAAGACTCAATCTTTGTGTGCTTGTTGCTGATCATTTTGTGAATTCTTCGTTCAAGATAGAATCTTTGCCAGAATTTTGGCCAATTTAGCTTTTTTTACACAAGTGGCAAGCTTTCTTTGGCGATACGATTGGACCCAGTTGTTGAGAATCGTGAAAAGGAAAAAATTGAGTTTTTGGGTCAATGAAGAGCTAGACTATGATGAAACAATGTAAAGGTGGGAACCTTGGGTTGAATTCCAACCACCATTTGGTCATTCGGTTCCCTGATTCTTGGGTCTTGAGAGTGTTGTCAAGATCGGTGTTTTTCGGTGTATTGATCTTGACATTGGCGTGGATTAGCTCTACGATGAAAGGAAAATCTGGTTCTCGTTTCATTAATGCCTCTGAGATTGATATGGGATATGATATGATTGGTTTTGAGTTCATTCATGCTTTATTTAAAGACTTACTATCCCATGAAGGCCTCCTGAAGGAGGGTGATAAAGCTCTTGTCGTGACATCTCGTGCTGGACACAGCGGCACCCCTTTACCATTTTTGTACAAGAATGATCTTATTGATTTAACTGTGAAATCTGATCTGGAGAATTCTTCCTCGATACCGGATGGGACGTTTGATCTCGTGTTGCTGTTGGGTCCGCCCGATACCAAATCTAAACTTGTTGACCGTGTCGTGAAAGTAGGCGGTATAGTGGCTTTTCAATTGAGCAATGACGCCTTGAAGGATTTTGGAGGGTTGTTGAATTATAAGATTATATATCTTAGGAGATATAAATTCACCATTGTGTTGATGAGGAAGATTACAGCAGCAAGGGAGTTGGGGATTTCGTCTGCCAGGAGAAAGCTGTATGGTTTGGGATCAGAAACAAAGAAAGAAGCCTTGAAGGGCCTAGAGGACGTGTTGCTTGAGCCGCCAAGGCGAGCTCTGGTATGATCAAGAGAGTATTTGAATGAGATTAAGTTTCTTCCTGAGTTATTGGGTGATTCCTTTCAGGGATATGAGTGCCGAGTTTTTGTGACTGTGGGCTCACCGAAGGATAATAGGGAAAGCGTTGAATGGTTTAATCTGAATTACCCCAGGAGTAATCTCAATTTTGATGTGCACAAGCTAGATAGTCCGACCGAGGAAGCATCAAGAAAGGAGGCTTCACGCGTTGATGTTTCGGAATGGCTGATGAAGAATGTGAAAGAGGAAGACTATGTTGTGATGAAAACTGAAGCAGACGTAGCGGAGAAAATGTTGCAGAAGAGAAAAACCTGTCTGGTGGATGAGTTGTTTTTGGAGTGCAACAGCCAATGGAATAACCGAAAAATGAAAGCTGCCAAGAGGGCTTATTGGGAGTGTTTGTCGTTGTACGGGAGACTGAGGGATGAAGGAGTTGCGGTGCACCAGTGGTGGGGCTAACGCCTTGGTCACCTCGAGCCAGTGTCTGCTTTACTAAATAACAAATTGCAATTCACTCGTTTGTGATCATAAGTTGTGTAGCAGCATGTGCTGTTTTTAGGCAATTTAATACGTTGTCAAGAGAGGATTATGTGGAAACTCCTGTAATGACTTATTTGTTAACGTTTTCACGGAATAAACATTTGTTCTACTATTTCTAAGCTGCCTGTTTAGTATTATCTAAAACTTTTGGTATAAAGGAAGGACAAGAACAAGAGATTCTGAGTTCTACCTACAGACATAGTCTTGTCTTCTTGATAGCCGATAGCAAGATTTAGGAGCCCATATCTCGGGGCCTCCTGTTTGCTGCTTGCTATGAAGGGAAATGTTCTGTTCTCTGTATTGCTTTTATGTTTTCATTCCAAGTAAAATCATTCCTCAAATTTTCTGAAGAGTTCCTAAACCATCATGTCAAAATTTTATCGTGGGCAATCTTCACTTAAATCAACAGATTTGGTAATTCTGGATTCTTGGGTCAGCCGTGTTCATATATGGATGTAGCATATATGTATCAAACAAGCAAGAAGCACACTCAAGATCTCATTGCAACCCTCACTTAATAAGAAACACAAATGGACCACACTGCCTGTCCGGATTCCATCTGATCTTCCTTGACTTAGATCATTGCAGAACCCCTTTCAATTCAATTCACTATTTTTCTCCCCCATAAGTGGAGTGTTAAAAGAAGGACAAGGCATATATATAATAAGTCTGGAATATGGAGAAGTTCAGTAGTACTCTGTGGGTATTGAGTACAATAGAATTTTAGTGAGGATAAATTTCACTTTTCATAACCGTGTTTGCATCATTTCTCATTTTACATACTTGTATTTTTATTTTAACACTTCTTATTTATTTATAATTTACTATTTTTAATTAAAAGAGATGTTTCAACTTTTAATTAGTTCATGATAATTAAATTAACAAAATAATGTTATCAAATATATGGATCGATATGTTTTGTATTTTTTTATATTATCGATATAACCTTTCAAAAAAATTGAATAATGGGATCTACTTTTCTAATATAACTTTTTTTTACCTTAATAATGGAACCTTATAAATTTAGAGTAATGAGATGTCCTAGTACTAATTTTCGTACTTCATCGAAGTGGAGGACGGTTGCTTTACTATACATGTTTTGGAACCCTTTTTAACTATACCGAGGTTAACCGGATCAGTTTACATAGGCTATGAAGTGTAGCATAAGAGTGAAAGATTATAACTTTTACAAAGATCAAGTAATACATAACAACTATCGAGATAAACAGAGAATAACTTTTTCACGTTAAAATGTGACCTTAGCTTCTTGTTGCGCATATGCATTGATCGGTGAAATTAGGGTTTTGATTAAACAAGAAATAGGAGAGGAGGAGATAAATAAAGGAACGGATGAACTGGGAAAAAAACATCGAGACGTTAACCAAACACGACTACCTTCTTTTTAATTTATTTTGTAGATTTTTTTTTGGATAATTAATACTTTATTGATCCAAAGAAATTACACAACCATCAAAAGACGGGAATAGTATATAAAAAATACATATAAAGAAGAAAAAAATCTGAAAAACATTAAGTAAAGAAAGTATTACAAAAAGACACTAAGTGAGTACAAATGTGGTATATACTCTAATTTGGTGAGCTAGATAATGTGGACTAAGGGGACTACTGCCTAGGCATGCTTCATTACAAGTTCTCCATATGTAGTACACTGCTGCAACTAATCCTACTCTCCACCCCTATATGATCGGAGATGAGGAGTCGGCTGTTGCAATTAAAAAAGTTTTAGCATGTCTCCAATTCTTGAATGATGGTGGACACTATAATATAGAACAAACCGATTCCCATATCTGTGATGTATAACCACAATTGAAGAAAAGGTGGGTGTGATCTTCAGGTCCCTGTTGACATAGGAAATAGGTGGCAGAGAAAGTAGTTCCCCAAGTGACCAATTTGTCAAGAGTTAATAGTTTACCCATCCAAGCTAACCATAATATAAACGAATGCCTGGGTATAGAAGTCCTATTCCATTTGACTTTATGCCAAGACACAGTGGTTCCAGGAGGGTTGAGGAAGTTGTAGCTGCTTTTGATAATGTAATCTCCAGTTGTAGAGTGCATCCAACAAAGTCGATCGGGTTTAAAGGCATTCGGTTGGATGTAGGTCGGGATGTTGAAGTCCAACCAGAATGGAGTGGCAGGTAAACACTAAGTGTTAGGTTCCATCAGGGAGCAAAGCTTGGTCGACAATGGGAAGCTTATTCTTCCAATCTCTCTAGCACTGTAAATTGTGTTTAGTGGGCCTATTGGAAGCCACTATTTTAACCATAATGATATAGACAACCCATCATCAGGCTCCCATTGAAAGTTGTTTTTGACTAAGGACCATAATTTTAACAGCTTTTTCCATGACTAGGAGTAAATGGCTGGTGCACGTGAAGACCAGAAGTTTATACCGTTTAATAGGGTAGAGTGTACCCATTCCAACCATAAACTTCCAAGGCCAGGCTTACAAAGGTGCCATATGTGTTTGATTTGGATAGCTTTGTTCAAGAGGCAAAGATTTGGGATTCCAAGACCTCCACACTTCACTAGTTTGCAAACCTCATACCACTTTACCTTAACCTTGGAGTAAACGTTGGGGTTGCCACTCCACAAGAAATTTCTAAGCAACTATTCAATCCTAATTATTAGCGCCTTTGGAAGGAGAAACACAAAGCTCCAAAACACCTACATTGAAGTTAGAACAAACTTTACTAATTGAGGCCTACTCGCATAAGATAAGTGTTTGGATGTCCAGGATGTGATGTGTGCCATGATGCGATCAATAAGGATATTACAATCTTCTTTCTTGAGCTTAGAGGAGATGAGTGGAACACCAAGGTAACACATAGGAAGCTTGGTTCTTAGAATTGGGATATCCGTAGGATGTTTTCTTTTGTCCGTGGGGGAACTTGGGAGAAGAAAATATTGCTTTTGTTGTTATTGGCAACCAGCCTTGAGAGTGAATGAAAATATTGAAGAACATCTCTAATTAATACAATAGATTCAACTTCACCTTTAGCGAATATGAGAAGGTCATCTACAAAACAAAGATAGGTTAGTCTTTCAGGTTTACATCTCCAATAATAGGAGAACTTGGGGTTAAGTGTAAGACGTCTCATTAAGGTGAAAAGAACCTCCATGTCGATCACAAAGAGATAAGAGGAAATGGGATCCCCTTGCCTCAACCCTCTTTTACTAGAAAAATAACTTGTTAGCTCTCCATTGATGCAAACCGAGAATTTAGGAGTGGTGATGCACTATTTTATGAGGGTGCAAAAGTGAGGAGGGAATTGCATAGCCTTGAGCACTTCCAATAAGAAATCCCATCCGATCGAGTCATAGGCCTTTTAGAGATCCACTTTTAATGTACAGTGAGGAGCCCCTTTCTGTGAACAACATCCGGCTACCAGCTTCTAAGCTATGAGGATATTATCTATGATACAACGCCTTGGAGCAAAAGCAGCCCGCTCTCTACCAACAAGAGAAGGAAGCATTTTCTTTAGGCACGCTACTAATATTTTAGAGATAGCTTTGTATAGTATGTTGTAGCAAGCAATAGGTCGGAATTCCCCCATTCGTGAGGGATTAGCTATCTTTAGAACTAGAGAAATGATAGTGGAGTTAACCTCCCTAAGTAGGTGGCTTGTAGTGAGAAACTCCCTTGCTACAGCAGAGACATCATTTCCTATGATTCCCCATGTCTCCTTGAAGAAACAAGTCGTGTATCCATCTGGTCTAGGTGCTTTTTCATTAGCTTGGGAAAAGAAACCACTCTTAATCTCATCATTTGAGATTAGAGCATTCAATTCATTCTTTTGTTGGTTAGATAGTTCCTTATCAACTAGGTTATGAATTTCTTCAAGGTTGATGGAGGAATGAGTGGTATTGTATAGCTGCTAAAAGTAAGTGACAGCGAAGGACTTGACTTCTGTTTCCCCTATAGCCTCGCTCCCATCATCTCTTGACAACCTATGCAAAGCACTTCTATTATGGAGATTCTTCATAGTCTTGTGGAAGAAAGAAATGTTTCTATCGCCTAGCCTCAACCAATTCACTCTAGATTTTTGTTTGAAAAGGCATTCCTCAACCCCTCTCAATAAGTAATACTTTTTAAAAGCAGCTCTCTCATCCACCATGTGTGATGTATCACCTATGCCTTGTATGGAAGATTGCAATTGGCGGAGGACGTTTCGTACCAACTTGACCCAATTGGATATGTGAGAGAACTCAGAGTGATTTAGCTTCTTCAGCTTATGTTTCAACAATTTGAGCTTTTGGACAACTTGAAACATTTTTGAACCGGTGATCTCCATGCTTTATACTCGGATAACTATATCTTGGAACTGTTCATGTTCAAGCCAAAAATTGAAGAACTTGAAAGGGGGCTTCTTGACACCACGCCGGACATCTATGCATGCAATCACTAAGGAATGATCTAATAAAGATAGGGGGTTGAACTTGATTTGAGTACTTAGGAAGACGTTCAACCAATGGTGATTAACTAGGACTCTATCAAGCTTCCTCAAGATAGGATTGCGCTCCTTACGGTTGGTCCATGTGAAGAGGTTGCTAGAGAATCTAAGATCCTCCAACTCAGAGTTTGCTAGACAGTTTTGGAAGTCATTCATCGCCGTCATCCGTGCTCTTCCCCCTTGCTTTTTCGATGGGAACCTCGTAGTTTTAAAGTCGCCAAGTACCAACTAAGGGCTCATGGCAAGAGTTGGTGCTAAGGATTCCCACTTATTCCAAAGAGATCTTCTATGCCCATCATGATTTGAGCCTAGACAACCGTGACAAAAAGTGGAGTGTTTGTTGACAAGCATTTGATTGCACAATGCATGTGCTGCAAATTGACGTCCTCAATACAAACATCCCAAACCGTTGGGTTCCAGGCGAACCACATGCGTTTACTAATGAGCAGATTCACAATTGCTTTCCACCTATGTCCCAAGATGGTCTGAATTCGACTTTCATTTAAGGCATTGACCTTAGTTTCCAATTACCCTATAAAGGAGATTTTATTGCTCTCGCACGCCCATTTGACCTCAGCAATTTTGATCGGGTCGTTAAGACCTCTTATGTTCTAAGCTACTATATTCATAAGTTTAGTTGGTCTGGACCCTAAAGCACCAATGTATAGGTGCGGCGCCTTTTCTTTTGCTTCTTCTTTCAACACCCCAATGAGCCGGAACCCTTGTTACTTGCCTGGTTGCTGCTGGGGCTCTTGCTGATTTGCACAAGGAGTTTGTTTAATGGTGTATTTTCAAACTCCACGTCTTCATCCTTATCAATCGGCGCTGGTTAGGCATGGTAAGTTCTTATTGAGTCTAATGCCGGTTGCTGAGGAGAATTCGGACTCAATGAGGAACTATCTTGCACTTTCTTCCGAGGGGTATTTGTTGGATTTAAGTTAGAGGAAGTTACATCCACTCCCACCTCCGTATTTCTTCTCCCAATGGACTTATCTTGCATTACTTCATCAGTGGGAATCTACCCAGATTGTTGGGGATTTTCCTCACTTGCTGCTTACATCAAGCTGACATCCACATCCATACTTGCAGCATGTAAGTCTTGGACAATAGGCCGTGATTTCTTAGTGGTTTGGTCCTTCAGCTTACTCTTTCCACTGCGGGTGACTTGTACCCGTTGATTAACCTTGAGCCTAGAAGTGCTGGGTGTTGGTTGAGGATCTGGGGAGGTCTAGTGGGTACAAGTATGGTCAAAGACCTTGCATGAAGGGCACTTAGGTGGGAGCCATTGATACTCTATGGATATATAGCTAGAGAGCCATTCAATTTTTCCACCTCCACTTGAGATGTCAACTCCTCACCGGCCTCAATTTCAACAAGAATGTGTGCCTAATTGGCTCTTAGCCTTGCAGTAGTAAGCACATCCGCTTTAATGGGAGTACCTATTGCACTAACTATGTAGCTAACTCCTTCAGTGCTTAGAAGCTCGCATGGAATTCGGCTGAAGGTCATCCATATCGGTATATGCGTAGGTGCAGGTTTATCTAAAGACATACCCCTCCTCCACCTTTGTAGGATAAGAAATCTTTGAGAAAAGTACCAGGTTTTCTCAAGAATATAGGGGAGGTTCGCGTTGTCCAAGAACTGGAAGTAATAGAATCCCTCCTTGTTTGCCAGCACATTGATGAGCCCATGATCCTTCCAAAGCCTAAAAGTCGTCTCTCTAACTAGCGAGTAAGGCATTTTGCGCCTAAGAAAATAGCCGACAAAGGTGGAGCTCCAATAAGCTACTCCTTCATCCTCCAACTCGCTTGGAATCCGTACCCGGGGAATGCCTCCCTTCTTTACCGGAGGGATAAACCTAAGGTTAAACTCCAAGATCTCCTCATGTGGTTGGCACACGTTAGCATAGGTTTTGGTCTAGGGAGGATGGGATGAAGGCTATTTTCGTTGGTGGTTTTTATCCTCAAAGTTGTCCTGGAAGTGGTTTTCTTCCTCCAAGCTAGTATTACCTAAAATAGTATGGCTATTGGATTTGGGGACAGAGCACACATGATCAGACTTTGTGGGCCCAACGTTGACTTGCTCCAATCCTCCAACTAGCTTGTCCTTATGGGCAGAAGCACAATGCTCCAAGTTACCACTTTTGTGTAACTGGTTTTGGGTGGCCACAACAGGTGAAAAGGTGCTTTTTGCTTTTTCCTCGTGTCAGCAAGCAAAACCACCTTTGGAGCCGTGTACCCAAGGTTTGAATCATGATTTGTGTAGAAAGATGGAGGGATAAAGTCTCCTAAGTTGCTCCGGCGACTCGGGTGGGAAGGGGAGGAGCTAGCGGCTGAGTCTGACCGTGACAGTGATCCTCCCTTCATCCGGTTTGGTAGGCACTCTAATGGACAGTTTGGGTTGGGGTATAAGAAGTTTGTGTTTATATGACCTAAAAGAAGTGGTCTTTTAGGAGGGAAGTTGTGGGGTGGTTTCTAGAGAGGAGGGAGAGCATTTTCTCTCTCTACAACAACTACTTGATAAAATGAGGTTACTTATTTGTTATATTTTATTTTACTATTTGATTAAATATATTTAGTAATATTATTTTATTAAATCAATTATTGAGGGACTAATAAAAAGCCGATCGGTGTTTTATGATTAAGAGTAACGACTAGTGATAAAACAGAGATGAAATGTCACAAACCAAAACTCAAAAGGCATATAAAGTAACAAGCGGTGGAAAGATGCGACAAAGTCATATAAATTACCAAGCAAAATGTGATTATGACAGGTTGAATGGCGAGGAAAATGAAATCAAAGGCCATTCTTATTTTGAAGTATAATTAAGTTAAAAGAAGATAATTACTCTGTTGAATTCACATGAAATCAAAAGGCCACATTCTTATATTGAGTTATATCACCGATTTTACATTTGCCCACAACAGACACAAGGGAAAGGATTACCCGGAAGAGAAAACAAGAAGAGAATACAGCTAAAATTACACACGTACAGATGCTTTTAATAAAATCGCCGCATCCATACAGCGAGAGTTTTGACAAATAAACTCGCAAACTCACTAGTATACAAATTTAGCTTCCTATCAAAGACTATATACAAAATAATGGGCATTGCTTGGATTTGATAGGGAACAACTACCAAGGTGTGACGGCACCTTACATCTCGCGTTAAACCTAGAACTCTACACCTATTTATTGAGTATGTACACAAATGAAGAACCCCAGAAAGGGAAACAAGGGGATCCACAAATATCTACCTTCCTAATACTCAATACCATCTTCAGCTTCTGTCAAGATTTCATCATACTGTACTAACAAGTGGTCACACAGCTCCAAAAGCTGATCAGCGAGTGGAGGAATCCCTGGATTGCGCCCATTGTTATATTTGTGGGCATTGAAGGTTATCTGCCACACATCATGTCGAAAATCTTCTCGACTTTTATATTCTAGTCTCCTTACTTTCTCTCTGATTGTAGATAGATCCATCGGTTTATCAATAATATCAAGATAGTCAGGAGCCTCTTTCTTTTGGACGGGCTTCAGGAAAAGATATGAGACCTCCTGCCTGCTGCGAAGGGTATCCACAATTCGCTCCAAGATGTTTGCCAAGCCAACCTGCAAAAGTAGAATACAATGAGTAAATAGCACTGGGGAACCATGGAATCGTATTTATAAATGCCTCAGTCATTGTGTTTCACAACATATCAATAACAATACCATGTAATCTCGTGGAAAAATGTCTCCCAGCAAAAAATCTGTCTGTTTCAACCCCCCCCCAAAAAAAAAGACACTACTTTTCAAAATTTGTCATAATCAAAACTTTACAATTGTCAAATATTACCAAATGACCCGTGTTGAATGCTAGTGACTTTTTGCGATGAATGATGGTGCAAGGCAATGCCAGTGGCCTATGGGCGTTCAAAAGATGTTGCAAAACTAAACATTTTTCAAACTTCTTTTGAAACTTCTTATTATCAAGACTTTGCAGCTGTCAAGTACTATCAAATAAACCATAGTTGTAGTTCATAGCTAAGCAGCCAAGTCCAATTAAACAATAAAATTTTGAAGATGGCAACTTTATGTGATGATGTGCACACGGCTTATCCAGGGATAGGATACCAGTTCAAATTTATCAACAGCTTATTTTATGAAGGTAAACACCTAGGACAGCACACCTGGATTTTGACAATATTGATATCACAAAGTTCTATGAAAATATAGGCAGAAAATAAAAATACACTATCAGCAATTCAAGTACCTCTCCACCTTTGCGACGCTTTGTTGGTGGGGTATACTCCAAACCAAACTTAGGAGACTCCAGAACAGACCGCCTCCTCACCGTGCGGTTTCTTTCCGTCATCCTTACCGTGCGGTCATTTCTTCTAATCCGATAATCTTCCACATACTCAGGCTCAAACTTCTTCACCTTCTTTTTCTTGGCTTTCTGTCGCTCTTCTTCCTCTCTCTCTCTTCTTAATGACATTTCATATCTTTCAATCTCAGCCAACTTCTCCCGCTCCTCTAGCATTGCCTCTTCCTCTAAGTAAAGCCTTCTTTTCCTCTCTTCTTTCATTCTCTCAGTATTTCTCCTCTTTTCTTCCTCTTCCCACCACTTTTTATCTTCCCAAGCCTTCTTCTTTGAGAAGGAACCCAATGTACTTTCTTGCTTTTCCTGCCACTCAAAATCTGACAGTTCAACTATCTTTTTTATTTTTCGATGCTCAAACTCAGTGCCAACTTCTTGATGTACCTTATCAAGATCTATAATCTCTTTTGGCCTTTTGATTTTAATCTTTTTGCGTGTTTGTTCCTTTTCAATGTCCGCTGGAGGTCTTATTTTGATCGACGGTTTACGAGTTTCAACCTGTGATTTATCTATACCAAGTGGAGGCTTGAATACAATAGCAGCTTTCGGAGTTTCAGGCTGACCTCTGGAAATATCTGCTGGTGGACGTATCACTATGGAAGGCTTCGGGTGATCAATTTGTGTGTCTAATGGTTTAGTTTTGTTAGTGATCACTATTTTGTTGACTTTTGTAGCTGATTTATTTCCAGGATCAACTACAGAAATTATGGGTCGTTCGGAAGTTTGTGCAGATCCACTAGTGACATCAGCTGCTGGCCCATGTTTGAATTTCAAAGGATGAGCAGTTGTTTTTGAGCCACTTTTCTCACCCTCAGGCACTTCTACCACAGAATTCTTCTTGGTGCTTTTAGATGAGACCTTCTTAGCAGCAGATTTTTGTTGAGACTGACTAGAATGATCAAGGGAACTATATTTCCCTGATGCTTTATCAGGATCAGTGATGTCAATCTGTGGTTCAAGATCTTCCCCATACTTAGGGCAATTTTTGTTTGTCCTCATGTGTCCAAGCTGGTAATTGAGACTGAACAAATTAAAAAGACATTTTTGGCAACGTTAGCTTTGGAAAACAGTTTCTACTCACCTGACCACATGCCCCGCACACAAAGCTCTCTCTAGCTGATTTCTTCTCCTTGAAAACCTAATTAAGGATTTGAGTCAATGCAATAGGGAATCAGGACAAATCAAAACTCATCATAATTAAAATCTGTAAATAAAAGATGGTCCAGAAAAAAATGATGATAAATATTCATCATTAAGCATTAACGGTAATCTCTCTTAACAAGAGGAATTTGAGGGCACAAGAAACAAATACATGCATTTTTTATATATTTCATGATAAATGATCAGAAGGTCAGGTACACTACCCTAAAATATGGTACCACAATCCATATCTTTTTGGTAATTCACTATACATTAATAATGTGGATGAACAAAATGCATGATGCACATTTGAAATTTTATGTGCATTCTAGACACGACTGAGTAAATTGAAAAAGTATTCTAGCTGTGAACTCAAATTTACTACTGGAAAAAGAAAGAAAAACAATCTACTGGAATAAAAGCTCAATGAAAGTCAAGTAACCCCATGATGAGGAACGGATATAATTATTAAAAGATATTATGTTGCAAAGAGGAGAAACCCCATTTCCACTCCATATTTTACAAAAAAAAATTATCAGCAAGAAGGGTTGAAATTAGCTATTAAAATAATAGAAAGGATCCAAACAAAAATCCACCAATGGACATAAAGGTTAACATCTGCTTGCAACGGCCCTCATTTCAATAAGAAAACTGAATCAGGACTATAATACACCATAAATTTCCCAAACCAATTAAATAGAAAAAATGTTCTTCCTTCTGCAATATGAATTTGCTATGCATGTTCTTGTAGTCTAATGAAGATTCAACCTTGTTTTCTTTGTTAGTTAAGCTTGAAAAAACTACTCAATTTTTTTCCAAATTGGGTGATTACCAGTGAACTATCAACAACTGTTTTTAGTGGTAGATATTTAATCAAGAAAAGCGTTCAGGCCAGCAGTATTAGCAGATAGTAAACCACAAAAGCTATACATAGACCGAATAAAAAATCCCAGACCTACTTCAACTGCATGAAATTTGAGTGAATAAGTTTTCTTTTTAAAATTTTGCAAAAAAAAATAATTCTATAAAATATTGTCTCATCCAATTCAGTGGAATAAATCCATATAATATGACAGGAAAACTAAACCACAATCAGTGAACTACTGAACAGGAAAAAACAACAATCTCAGATGAAGACAGAGAGATAATAAACTGACTTGCCTTGATTCCATCACCTACTATTTTAACCTTCTTTGCATTCACCTGAGTGACAAAGTTCTTTTTGGTGGTCAAAGTTTCTACCTGCTCGAGAAAGAGCAGAAAAGGAAGAGCATCATTCAATAACCATACAAAATTGCTGGAAAACTAAAACAGGAAAGCTAGGAATAAGTTTTCAGAAGCCAGGAGAACATGACTTCAAGGCACCTATAGCAATTTATACACTCACTTCCTTTTGATCTCCACCAATAGTCTCTTTCAGGGTCAAAAGCCCATCAAGCTGGATGGAGCTAGGAATTGGCTTGAACAATTTCTTAGGCTTCTTTATACGCTCCACATTTTCTGAACCAGAAACCATTTGTGCCCCTGCAACAGGGCGAGCTTCTTTCCACTGAGTTCCAGTCTTCTTCTTCTTAATTGATTGTGTCTCATCATCTGCACACATGTGAATGATTAGCCAAAGAAAGCTGCCACACATGTTTTACATGTGGGAGAAAAGATTTTCCACCCAATATGATATTCCCATAAGAAGTTTACATTGCCAACATAATGAGTCCACTAAGCTATCAGAGCCAGTTGTTATGATGTTATCACAATGTCTAGTAAAATAAAATGCTTAAATGATTAGGTCTTCCTATTTCTTAAAAAAAAAATTTGAAAAATCAAAATACCATCCATGAGCATCCGGCATAATTCAGCAGCTTCTGCTGCCTCATCTTCAACTTTCTCCTCAGCCTCGGCCAGAGATGGATGTCTCCTCATTTTAATTCCCTTAACACCATCAATCCTATCATTCTTCATTTCATTTATGGCCTCATCTCCTTCAAATTCCTCAGCATCAAGCAAATTTTCAAGGTCACCAGCAAAAGAATCCAGATCACTGTTAGATTCCAAATCACTAGCACCTTCATCACCCTCATTTGCTGATAGTGACTGAATTTGCCGGTCCCAAATTTCCTGGCATTTTTCCCTTGTTTGTTGCTGCATCTGAGTGAATGACATTCTCTGCCCACGTGCATATTTGCTAATAGTTGTCGGATCAACCTTAACTCCAGAAGCAGCTTGCTCACTAGAAAGCTCACGAATCATAGCAATCCGGTGCCATCTAGTCTGCTTTGCTATAACTTCATCAGGAACATTAAACTTAAGAAGCACCTGTTATTTTTGCACCAAATTTAGAATGGAATATATGCAGTATCCAAAGACACCAAAATGTCTAGGTTTATCAGCTTGAACAAATGATATTTGCTAAAGTATAAACAATGAAACAGAAGACATAATTTTGATTCGATCCATTCAGTGAGAAAGTCAGAAGGAGCCATGTAGAGAGTAAACTGACATAATATCATTAAAAAGGCATAAGAAGTGAAAATACTAAAAAAGGAAAAGACTTGCTGAAAAAAAAAATGAATTAAGAAAGAGAATGTTATTTTACTCATTTTATGTGCTAAGCATGATCCATGAACAGAAGACTATTTTCTCCAACTGGAAACAACTCAAGCAATTTGAAGCATTGCAATGCATAGATCAATGTCTGAATATCTTAGAGAGGAACTAGGTTCCAATGAAATTTTTTCATCTTTGATAATTTAGCACCATTACCATCTTATCCAAAACCTTATGCTTGCAAATATGGCATTAGTTTTATATTCACTAGTTCACCGTGAGTTTATGCACTAAGCATGATCCATGAACAGAAGAATATTTTCTCCAATTGGAAACAACTCAAGCAATTTGAAGCATTGCAATGCATAGATCAATGTCAGAAGATCTTTGGAGAGGAACTAGGTTCCAGTGAATTTTTTTCATCTTTGATAACTTAGCACCATTACCATCTTATCTAAAAGCTTATGCTTGTAGTTTGTAGATATTGCGTGAGTTTTATATTCACTAGTTTACCGTCCCCCTT
Organism: Laguncularia racemosa; assembly: GCA_037954665.1. NCBI lineage: Eukaryota > Viridiplantae > Streptophyta > Magnoliopsida > Myrtales > Combretaceae > Laguncularia > Laguncularia racemosa. Next base: position 1,824,145 of record JBBMOL010000024.1, on the reverse strand, counting down.
ATTTGTCGAATGAGACTCTAACTGAAACCTATCAAGTGGATGGCTTAGTTAATAAAGGGTAAAATGACTACAAAGATAATCTCCTCTCTAATTCCATGTTAAGGTTAACACCACAACCATTTTATTTAAAAACTTAAGATTGTTGATATGACATGAGCTATTGTTGATACAACATGGGCTTTATTTATTACTTCACTATCTTCATATCAATGATATCATAAAACAACAAAGAAACATGTTCCACTACAAGGGACCAATATTATGAAATAAGACTTCCTTTTCACAATTCTAATACAAAAACCCAATCTATCACCAAAAAGCATATTGACTAAAGGTAGCCACAACTATTTTGATAAGTATCTAACCCAGTGCAATCAGTATTATAAGAAAGAGAGAGAGAAAAATAAAATGCCATCTCACAAAGCTGAATTCTCCAATATCTCACAAAGAGTACAAAATGCGAAGCAACGTTTGGTTCAATTGCAAGCTACCATACATGCGGCTGGGGACACGACTAGCTTGGAGAAGGAGCGCATAGCCTATAAGGAGTATTACACTTTAAGGGGGGCGGAGGAGAGTTTCCTTAAACAAAAATCTAAAACAAAATGGTTGGAGTTGGGGGACAAAAATACGGCCTATTTCCACAAAGCTGTGAAAAGTCTTCATAACCGCAGCTCCATACACAAATTGATTAGGGAGGATGGCAACGAGGTGGCCGGGGAGAGGGAGGTCAAGCAGGAAATCCTTCAATACTTCCAACACTTATATGATCCACCTACATCTCCTACCAACCCCCGTTGATGTAGAGAGCTCTATATCCTGGGCTCTGAATGACCAACAATGGCTCACGCTTGATGCTGATTTTTCAAATGAGGAGATAAAATGGGGCTTTACATCGCAAGCGAACGAAAAGGCTCCTGGCCCAGATGGATTCTCTACTCTTTTTTTTAAGGAGGCTTGGGACATTATAGGTGAGGACATGATCATCGCGACTAGAGAGTTCATGACATCAAGGCACCTACTGAAAGAGATCAACAATACTACCATTACTCTAGTACCCAAAGTGGCTAACCCTACTAGACTGGGGGATTTCAGGCCAATAGCCTGTTGTAATGTCATTTACAAGGCGATATCCAAGATCCTTGCAGCAAGGATGAAATCAGTGTTGCCTACTCTAGTTGGGCGGGAACAGGCGGCCTTCGTCTCAGGTAGGAGGATAACTGATAATATTTTCTTGGCCCAGGAGCTCATGGCAAACTACCATTCCAAAGTAGGAGCTCCCCGTTGTATGATGAAGGTGGAGCTCCAAAAGGCCTATGATACAGTCAGATGGGATTTCGTTCTAGGGGTTCTTACGGCTATGCAGTTTCCTCCCCATTTTTGCCATCTCATTAGCCAATGCATATCCACGCCGAAATACTCCATCAACATCAATGGGGAACTAGTGGGGTTTTTCGCAAGCAAAAGGGGCTTAAGGCAAGGGGATCCTATTTCACCTTACCTATTCGTCCTTTGCATGGAAATCCTCTCCACGCGTTTAAGACAGTTAGTCCAGAAACCGAGCTTCTCACTACATTGGAGATGCCAGAATGAACTTTTGACTCACCTTTGTTTTGCAAATGACTTCCTCATTTTTGCCAACGGCGACAAGGAATCCATATCCCTGGTACAACAAACCTGACAGGATTTTCAGGCCATCTCGGGTTTGGCAATAAACAGCAGCAAAAGCAGCATTTTCTTTTCCCAAGTCCCAACAAGTACTAAGGAGGCCATTCTCCAGTACACTCACTTCAATGAAGGCCAACTACTTGTATGATACCCGGGGTTCCCCTTATCTCTTCAAAACTCAAAAAACAGGATTGCGAGGTATTAGTGGAACGCACCCTTTCTCGGATTAACTTTTGGACAGCAAAATATTTGTCCTATGCGGGTAAGCTCCAATTAATCAGATCTGTCCTCTTCTCTATGCAAGTCTACTGGTGTTCCATTTTCATCCTTCCTAAGTCGGTTGTCTCAAAGATAGAACAACTACTAAGGAATTTCCTCTGGAGTGGCAACCCGCACATATTTACCAAAGCTAAGGTCAAATGGGCTTAAGTGTGTCAACCAAAGGGAAATGGTGGGCTAGAGATACTAAATATTCATCTGTGGAACAAAGCCATCCAAATCAAGCACATATGGAGACTGTGCAAGTAAGGTGCGAAGAGTTTATGACCGAAATGGGTTCATTCCACTCTACTCAAGGGCAAGAATTTCTGGTCATCCAAAGCACCAGCCATCTATTCATGGACCTGGAAGAAATTACTCAAGCTGAAAGGGTTGGTAAGATCTTGTTTCTTTTGGGAACCAAATAATGGCCTTGAAATCTCTTTATAGGCAGACTTCTGACTCCCAACAGGACCTTTAGACACTCTGTTTAGTGCACGTGTCATGAGTAGCATGGGCTTTCCACATACTACGAGACTATGCTCCATCATGAATGGTGTATCCCTGAGGGCCCACTGTGAACTAGTATCAGCATCCCGCCCCTCCCTTAGACCTAACGGTACAGGGTCGGACCGTTTTCGTTGGAAACATTCAGGATCAGGAGAGTACACCATCAAGAGTGGCTATGGTTTCCTTAACCCCCCAGGACCCATTGTACCATGGCAAAGCGTAGTATGGAATAAATCCTCCTTACCTAGACACTCCTTTATACTATAGTTGGCCCGGTTAGGGAAGCTTTCCACCCTTGATAGGGAACACCATTGGGGATTAATGCAATCTACTACTTGCTTTCTATGTAACCGGCATCAAGAGGACCATGCCCACCTATTCTTCCAATGCGACTATACAACGCAAGTTTGGAGTATAGTCTATGACTTCTTGCACTGCCCAGTCCCATCCAACAGCTGGGATAGTGTTACCAGATTTATGATGGCATTGGGGGACTCACTGACCCATCAAAGATAGCAAGCTACACTAGTAGCAGCAGTCTACTGCATATGGCGCATCCGGAATCAAGTGCGGTTAGGGAAAGACCTCCCAGGGATTAGCATGTTAGCACACCAAATACAAGCCTATGTTAAGCTATTGTAATCCTAACGTATTGTTTCAGTTTAGTGCCTAAGCTTAGCATGCAAGCACGATCATCGATTACGTGCTCTTTGTAACTTTATCTCACTTGTACATTGTATTTCTATAATTTAATAAAATTATTAATTACCCAAAAAATAAACGCCATCTGAGAGAAAGATTCTACAAAAGAAAGGCTTTAATATAGCACCAACTAGCTGTCTAGAATAAACCACTAATTATGGCATTCACAATATTCTCAAGTTCAGACAGAAAAAAAAAAAAAAAAAAGGCTGCAAAAGTTTCTAGGATGATCAAGTCAGCTAGTACATTAAATATCGTAGATTTTTTTTGGATGAAATATCAGATTATTAAATATCATAGATACTATTTACATTAGGGGAAGATGATCAAAAGCTTTTTAAACCATCATAAGATCCTTAGATCGATGGTAATAAATCGGTTCATGTGCATTGTATGGTCTGAAGGCTAGCAAGTTCAAATTTGCTGATTGCATTTGCTACAATGCAAAAACACAGAAATCTTCATGGGAAGGGTTTTACCAGGCTTTCTTTTGTTTATCCTCCACCAAAAAAAAAATGAAGTTTACACATTTTTAATTATCCTTTATTATCTACCTGAGATAGATCTTTGCATTAACAATGAACTACTCCATAGCCATTTTTCCTCTATTTGGTGGCAGATCACAATAATTCTAAAGCTTATGCTATTGTAAATTGAATTCACGAAAATGCAACATAATTGAGGAAGCAATATACCTCACGTGCAGCCTCCATACTCAGTCTACGTAGGTCAGCATCTGTTCCAGTGACAGTGGAACCTCCTCGGCCAGCAGCAGCTTTTTTCTTTGTCAATGCACTTGACATAGGTGCCTTTGGAGCAGCACGTACATAGCTAAAGCCAAGACCCCGACCGGACGGATCCCCAACACCAGAAATTTCAAGCCGCTCAAGATTTTCTCTAACCTAAAAGGACAAATAGAACGAAAACTTAGAAGCTCATAAAGAATTTTGTTCATGAAAAGAAAACTGACAATATGAATATATAGGCCATAAACAGAACTATCCAATGGCACTAAGGTTAATTCTTTTTCCTTTATTTATATATGACCAATAAGGTTAATTCCCCCAGATGATTGAAGGGCTTTCACCCATCAAACATAAAGTAATAGCAGTTGGCTTTCCTCCTCCATCTATTAAATAACTGGCATAAAGAACTACCATTTCAAGGTATTATTACTAGTGATGAATGCTGGACAAAAAAGAGCCATGACTAAAATCATCAAGTCCTATGGGGATATCATGTCTCTAGTCAAAAGGCAATCATAAGGGAGAGTAACTCTTCGGATAAGCCCACAGTAACAAAGGAAGGATAGAATTGTGCAAGTTCCTTGTTTCTTATAATAGTTCAGTAATTGCTCTTTACAGACATTTGACAAATATAATAACGTTGAAGAAACTAGCCAAAACATAAGATATAGCCTAAGAAAAACATAAGGAAGTAGGGAGCACCAAAGCATCATGGAATATTAATTAAATGGCATAGAAATCCACCTGGTTTGTGCATGCAACAAAGTTGCTACTCAAATTCCAAGGAGTTATCTGCAGTTCTCTCTCTATATGGGATGCAGCAGCAAGAGCTATTGCTTCATTTGGAAGCTGGCTCATTGCTGATGAAATACCAGCAGGATTCTTCAGTTTTGTAATTCCCAAATGTTTGAGCCTGCAAAGACCAGCCTGCATACTCTCATAGGCACACACCTAAGGCCAAAAGAGAGCATCAAGATTGATTAGACAGTTAACAAGGGCTAAGCATAAGAAAAAAATCATACAAGAGAAACAGCAACTAAAAATTAGCTTCCAAAAAGAAAGTGGCAATTCCTAGTGCATAGAGGAATAGCAACTGCTAAAGACTAGCTTTCAACACTTGAATTACAGAAAAAAAAAGGGTAAGCGCAGGCATTAAAGAAACAGAGAACATTACATATGATTACACTTACTTTCTCAGGAGGCACCAATTTTCTCAATGCCTCTTCCGACGGAATGTGAAAATTGGGTCTCATTTTCCAAATTAGTGCTCCTCCGGGCCCTCTCTATCATTGTCCATATATGTAGGGAAAAAAGGTCAAGTCAAGCAGCATTACCAACTGATATAACAGTATGCAGTACCATTGCACACTATATCCTACCTTCAGCTCTGCACAAGCATGCTTTCTCAACCTATTCCGAAGAAAAACTTCAGACAAGTTTGGAAATTGAGAAGACAGCTCATCTGCACGGACAAAAGGAATTGCACCACGTTTTTTCAGGGCACGGAACTCGCGGAACATGTAGACCAGTACCCTCTTCATGAGACAGGACTGAAGATCTTTGATTCCAGGAGACATCACTTCCATGAGGGGCTCCTGGTGCAAATTCAAAATATTAAGATGCGAACAATAACTTTCTCAAAGTTTCACCCAAATTGTGCATGAACAGATTAACCCATGCCCATATAGCATCTTCAGGATTGAGGTACTTCAGTCACTAGAAACATCAACATGCTCAAAGAACATATCCATTAAGCATTGATTAAATTACCAAGTTAAATTGCATTTAACTTTTTATACGAAATAAGACCCAGTGCTTGACTGCTACAAATATATAATAAATACAATCTTTTTTTATTTTCCACTAACTCCTAAAGCAATTCCCTTTCACCTTCTGGCAGCTAAGTATCTCAAATACATGCTTTTTCAACATATATTCCATACAATAAAACAACAGGCAATTTCTTCATACTCTATTAATCATTGAATTAACAAAGATACAGTCTGCCCCAACAAAAAACCTAAAGTAACAGTGTTTGCATGGAATTAATTTACAATATCAACATGTTTAATTATTGATCCAGCATCCCATCCCCCAACTAGAGTATTCATGGATTTCACAGTATTTTCCAAATTTTCAGATAAATATTATTAGATTCTAAATAAATTAAAAAGAAAAAAGAAATTACAAAAGAAAAAAAAAAGCATAAAAGTTGAAAGACCATGATTAACCATTGGAAGCTTGGTTTGTTTCCCCATATAAGCAAAGCAGATAGGAACAACTGCACCAGCAGTCAGATTTAGCCAGTATCTTATTTCTTAACATGCATAAATAATATCACCCAAAAAAAAAAAAAAATTAGAGCTTTATCTTTACTAGATTAGACAAACCTGCTGCCCCACGACATTGAGCTTATCAATACGCCTTATCGAAAGCTTTCCTTTTGCAGAACGAACCAAAAGATAGTCTGTTGATGGCACCTTATGAGAAAATACAGGTGCCCTATACATATTTGTCTCTAGAGATGATTGAGTGCATCCAGCTCTTATATCTCCAAGGAAAGGAGACTTATCAGCAGGATCTAGTGCTACAACTGTCCCCAGACACCTGTTTTCAGTGCGTAATAAATTGAAACTTTGATCGGTTGGTGCAGTTTTCTGATAATATGTGCAAAGCTTTGCACCCATGCCAGTATTACTTAGGAGCAGAGGCCTTTCTTCACAATACCTGCAAGACATTTCCATTAAGCAAAAGAAGCTAAAAAGTTACGAGTATACAGCAGCATCTAAAAAGCTTTCAATAGAAAGCCACACATTAAGCACAAGGCTGCCTTTGGATCCCCAAAAACAAGAAAGAACAGGACTGCCACAATCATGCATGTAAAAATTTACTGAAAACCAGCGTTAGGCAAAGTCTTCCACAAAAAGATGACTTGGTTTGACAAATAAAAGACGACAGTATGATGACAGAATTTTCTTGAGAGATTGTTACTGCTTGGGTAAATGCTGGGCACAAAATAGACCATCTTTAGTGTTACCTAAATCCAGCTCTGAAATACATTTTTTTTTATGGATATTTATTTGTTGTCCTCTAATTCTTTCAGCAAAGGGGCAAAATGATTAGCATGCAACTTCTAATGAGTTAAAATGGCTGGGTCAATGAAATATATACGTAATGAAGGTTTAGTAAGAATGAACCCTCAACCTGTCTGTATTTGATTTCAATCAAATCAAGCGATTATGTTATATTTCCATGTTTTTGCTTCAGGACTACCCATGTCTCAAAGAGAGAAAAATTAAACACAACCCCATCCATGCAAAATCACATGGCGCTAGTAAAGAAACAAGATCTCAGCAATTTTACTTCCTTGCTAAGGTTAATCATGATCACTAATGTGGATGACAACTCTTTAATGATGCTTTTCAACATAGATGAAGGTCACGTCTTGTAGAAGACCATGGCTATATGTAGGTATGAGGAGCAAAGGCTGAATAAAGCAATCCAAATTCAAAAACCTAGCTCAACTTGACCAAACTGAGCTAGTTGGCTCAACAACCAGGTTAGCACTGTGGCATGTTGGCCAGATATCTGGCTTGAATGATATAAACAAAACTAACCTATATCCGATAAATATATTCACCCATTATAGTGCTCAAAAAGGGAAAATTTTGCTCCTACCCAATTCCTTGATGGTTGTGCTACAACTACTAGTCTCCAATATTAGAAATGACTCAGGAATATTTTATTTTTATGCCATGTGACTTCATAGAAGTCTGCATATTGGAGCTTTGTAATTTTTTTAACAAAATCTTGCACGATTTAGGATGTTACTTTATGAACTGCAATACTTAATTAGCCATCTAAGGATTTAAAGATTGATAACTCAATCAGACAATATCAAAATTAGGTAACCTTTAGATTACTGAACTGAATAAGTCAATACCTCAAGAGGTTCATTTAACTGAAAAACTGAGTAGACCCACTGTCAACCGCAATTGTATAACAATGAAAACAAACAGCATATAAAGCCGACATTTTGTATGGCTGGTAAGTGTAATAGCATTATGCAGAAGAATAAGCCCAACGTTTCTTAGTATACCAAGGTGACAAGAATTCCAGAAAGGATTAAACCTTCACACTTGAGTCTTCTAGCTGTGCAGATTCATTGCACCAAAGCAAAGAAGATCAATTTAATAAGAGAAGAAAGCATTACTTTCTTTCCTTTCTTTCATGATGTACCTGCTTTCACCTTGATGAAGGAAGGAGTCCATCATTCTGAAGATAGTGAGCTTTAAGAGATTCTAATCTGGCGTCTGGCCAAGAGAAATTTCCAGTAAAGACAAGTGAGACACTATAAAGATACTGGGCTGACCAGAGAGGAGAAGGAAGTTTCAGACCCCACCTACGAAGCCTTTACTACAGCTTATGAGGAAATATTCAAGAATTAGAGTTTGACAGGGACATGTAAGTTATCCAAGGACAGGTGTTTGTATAGAAGCACACCTCACTTTTATCGAGATTTGGGCATTTTATTTTTGCAATTTTGGTTGAGCAAATAACATTTTATGAGTTAGATAGACAGTACATTTTGTAGATGCTGTTTTATAGGGTATGACAGAATGAAGTTGAGCTCTTTATGTAGTCTCACCACCATATGGGGGTAGTTGGGTCAACAATTGGAGACATGGGGTTCAAGTAGCTTAATTGACCCAAAAAAACTAATTCTAGGGCCTCTGATAGAATATTTGATGGAAGAACAGAAGATCTTTTTGAACAGCCTGAATTTCTAATCAATTGAGACTAGCAAAGCATGAGGAGCCAAAAAATGTGAGCACCTTTACACAAGCCTTAAGGGGGTCAAGCTTTAAAGAGCTAGTTAAGAGTTTACTCTATGGACTTTAGTCTCTCATAGAGATAAACTGTTAGTAGTCCAATTATGTAAACTTTTTTATCCATATAATTTTAATAATACGTAGATATTTGGAGTTAAAAATTCATCCATGAACTTACTCCATAAGGAAGACATGACCATCTTTCACCGAAAGCTCTGATTTCTTCTTAAAAGCCCCAGGAGGACGGAGAGACTTATTCTCTCCAGGAATCTTCTGAGCCCTTGGCAGCAAATATATATTTGTGCGAACAACGTGCACCAAGGAGTTGGGCTGGACATTTTGTGCAGCAAGAGACTTACTATCTTCAAGTTCTTTTCCCCGGTAAAAAATCTTCACTGGCTCAACTGGCTTAAAATCTGTAAGATGGAAGCATCAGTATTCAGAGGTCTACCAATAATATGCTTAAGAATACAAGTCAGTGTAGCTAAAGTTGAAAGGACAAGGACATGTGAACTACCTAGCTTTTTTGAGGCTTTTGCCTTTATAGAAGAGATAGTTTCTTCAGCATCAACATGAAGTTTACTTCCTTTGCCCCCCAAGCTCTTTATTAATATTTTCATAGGCCCTTGAGTTGGTAGCTTCTCTTGTTGCTTGAGCGCCACCTCATTATCATGTGGATACCACAGAGCCTTGGGTCGATGAAAATTGGCTATATCTTTACTGTAAAAAGTCAGCAGCTTCATAAGCATGGTTCCTCATCAATAGTTGAAAACATCAATTGAATTTATACAACAGTCAATCACAAGAAGTCCAACAATCAAGAAAAGCTACCAACCCAGACCAAAATAAGCATAGTGGACAAGCCACATAATAACTGTAGCCTAAATCTTGTGCAGAAATTATCAGACCAAAATACCATCTTCCTGTTTTCTTTTTACATAATCAATATACCATCTTCAAACTGAACAGATTATAAAGGACCTTCAGCCACATGCCCCCCTGGGTTGGAAGAGGGGGTGGAATCAATTACTAAATGTGTTTCAGTAGGATAAGAACATTAACAGTACACATGCAAGCATCAAGAAAATCATATTATGTCCTTACTTGCTCAACTTCAGTTTCATGGTTTCCAACTTAAGTGCAGGTGCTGAGTGATAAACTTCAATGCCATAGGCTGTGCGTTTTTCAGAGGTTGTGTTTGGCTGTTGAGAAGTTTTCCTATTTGAGTAAAATACGTCGTTAGCTATATCAAACCGCCATCCAAAGTTACCTTCCTGATTTGGTAGCCCAAGAATTTCATGGGAACTGACTTCCAAAGAACGAGCTAGAATCATAGCTCGAGCATGAAGCCAAAAGTTGGCACAATCCTTGTCATCCAGCACCTCAAAGAGCATCTGATCATCTTGTAAATCAAGGATCAGCTTTGGTCTTGCAATATTAACATTTGATTCGCAAATTATTTCATCTAACCAAGATCCTTCAAGAAGGTCTCTGTTCTGTAAAGAGCATGTCAAAAGTTTTGATACAGTACCATCATGATGTTTTTCTTCCATGATATTCTCCTCTATACCATCTGCCTGACTAGCTTTATCTACCCCTAAATGAGATTCCAATCTCAAAAGTTGAGGGTGAAATTTTGTTTTGAGGGACATGGCATCAGGGATTCCTGGAGGATTTGTTGGGACTATATTCTCCAGTCTAAGCAGAGAGCTATGAAGGTCAGTTCCAACCTCTAGTCTTAAAACCCCACCACCATCCACCTCCGTTCCAGAAATTTCACCACCTTTAGCAGAGCTATCTGGACTGGAGGGATGAGTGTCCCAGAGAATACTATTTTCCCAGTCCTCCTGATCAAGTGGGTAAAAATTTGGGCTAGAAGGCAATTGCCACACAGTTGAAAGATCAGCTTCATAGTCCTCTTTCATTGGCTCTCCATCAAGAAACTTGCCATGTATTAACTCATCACCAGTCAGACATGATTTGTCATTACCGTGTCCCACACCATATTCTTCCAATTTTCCGTCACCATCAGCAGCCCTAGGAATATCATCCTCAGCTATATGCCTGTGTTGCGTGAGAGCAAAACCTTGCCCATATCCTCTCAAAAAATCCCCTTCATCCTCCTCAATGTCAAAGGAGTCCATAGTCTTAAACCTTTCTGAGTGAACAACAGTTAGAAAGAGGACATAAAATCAATATCAACATGGGATGGTAGTGGTGATTGCAACATAAGATGATATTCTGCCTTAATAAGATGTGCTAAAAGCAACAGCAAACCACTGTTTTAAGCAAATAAAAAATGGGGCCATCTACATTCAACTCTACCTTTTTGAGCCAAGTATACATGTTCCCTTTTGTACTTTTTCTTGGACAACTCATGTATACCAAAGATTTCGGAAAATCGTAAAATGACTGCCCCATCCTCTATACAAAGAACAGGAAGAGGAGCAGAACTTTTTCCATCCAATAGTTCTTCTGAAGCTTCTGGTGTTTCCTGACGAATGAATAGCAATAACACAAGAAGGAAATTGAAAAATTAGAAGAACTGGATGAATATGAACCGCCAAACCAAATGCAACTTCACAAAATAACCACAGATAGATAATTTCACTCCATCTCAAATGAAAATGAATATGATGTTGGGGGTGGCATGGTCTACATCTTTGACTGGAAAAGTTAACTATATTACCGGTTCTATTAGGATGATCCATGGAGAAAGTCCTTATCATCACTAACTGACATATTGACTACAAATTTCGTCAGATTTTTGGCAATTTAATGTATGAAGGCATCCTGTCCATGTCTTTTTAGATGATTATCTTGTTCACATCTCACTAATGCTTTCAGTAAAAAATATCAAACTAATGGAATATTACAAAGAAAACGGATTCTATTTGAAGAACAGAAAACCTCAAAGGCACAATTCTTCTTATATCAATCAGTTCCTCTTTTTTTAGGAGTTGCACCCTATCGGGTCCTCCACAGCCTCTATTTTGAATTTTCAGGATGGAAATACTCCCGTCAGATATCTTGGAGTGCCTCTAATTTCAAGACCAACAAAAGTTGATTGTATTAACCTTGTGAAGAGATTCTCCCACAGCATAGAGCATTGGACAAGTAAATTTCTTTCATATGCAGGGAGAACTCAACTAAGAAAGAGTATTCTCTTCTCATGGTAAGTATATTTTACCTCTATATTTGCGCTACCAAAGAGCATCTAAAAGGTTCTAAAATAAAAAATGAAAAGATTTTTGTGAAATAATTCAGATGAAACAAAAGCTAAAGCAACACACCCAGGGAGTAGTTTGCAAACCCAAAGGAGGACTTGGAATTTTGGTGCTTGAAACTTGGGATAGGGCAGCACATTTGAAACACATTTGGGCTCCTTGTCATAGGGATGGCAATAGCTTATGGCCAAGTCAAGTGAAGGCTGAAATCTTCAAGGGTCAAAATTTCTGGTTTGTCAAGGTGCCAAAAGAATGTTCTTTGGCTTGGAAGAAGATTCTGAAGTTAAGTCCTTTTGCTAGGGAGTTTCTTAGATGGAGATCTGGGAACGGGTTGAAAATCTCTCTTTGGTATGATGCTTGGCATACAAAAGGTCCCCTAATTGATTGGTTGAGTGAGAGATGTGTATACTCTTTGGGGTGGCTGAGAGAGCAATTTTTGTTGTACTATGGGCCAACAATGGGATTGGCCACAGGATAAATACGGAAGCTCATTTGGGTTTAAATAAGGAACATTAATCCTGGGATTGAGGGTCCAGAAGTTAGTTTGGAGAGCTAACCCTTCAAGAGATCTGTCAATTAAAGAAGCTTATACTTCTATACATGGATCTAATAATGTCGTGCCACAGTTTTCCTTAATGTATGGCATAAAGGGTTACATCCCTCACCATGCTTTTATTTTATGGTTGACAGTCAAGGAGTGTTTATGGGCAAGTTGGTTTCTTGGGGAATCTTGGACCACAGCTGGTGCTATCTTTGTGATTGCGAGGAAGTGACGCATGATCACTTGCTTTTTAGATGTGTTTTCGTGAAGTCCCATTGACCTGGTCTTCAAGAGCATTTTAATTGCCCTACAGCAGTACAGCCCAAGACATTGAGCCTCCACTCCTTTGTGCAAGGCAGTACTTACAAGTGGAAGAAGGCAATAGCAACTACTATTTATTTTGTTTGGAAGGAAAAGAATGCTAAGAGATCAGCACTTTTGAGCTTAGACTTGAACACATGATCACTTGCTTCTTAGATCTGTTCTTGTGAAGTCCCTTTGGTCCGGTCTTCAAGAGCATTTTAGTTGGCCTACAGCAGTACAGCCCAAGCTATTGAGCCTCCACTCCATTGTGCAAGGTAGTACTTACAAGTGGAAGAAGGCAATAGCGACTACTATTTATTTTGTTTGGAAAGAAAAGAATGCTAAGAGATTAGCACTTTTGAGCTTAGACTTGAATAATATTCTCAGAAGAACTATTTTCTGTTCAAGAACACCATAATTCTTTAGATTGTTTGGATTACGGCTAGATAGATCTTTTTAGCTTGGTGTAACCCTGATACTCCAACTTGGTTTTCTTGGTTTTGCTCTTTGAGCTTTGTACACACATCTTACCCTTTCTTATTAATGAAAATATGAAAATATCTGAATTTACCCCCAAAAAATCAGTTCTCTGCCTCTTTCTTTGGATAGCAAAAAGAAGCTTTTGAATTAATATAATGCCAACGAGGTATCCAGTCTTGATAAAAAAATCATACACAAGACATTCCTTCCCAATAAACTTAAAATATACAACATAGAATATTCTATCCTTTCCAATAAGTGGATTACCTATTCCTTATAATTGGGAAATTTGTTTTATATCACCAAATGTATTGATCAAATTTTTACTTTTGTTGGATGATCAATTGATCTAGTTTAAAAAGATAAACATAAAAAAAGAAAATTTTCTCAAGTATCAAAGGATCGATACATAGAATATGAGGTTCAAAACTTGTCAATCATAAGACAAAAACAGAAAAAAAGAAAAAAAAAAGAAATACAACAGAGATGTTAACGTCATGCCTATAAAAAAAAAAACGTAATTGGGAGATGTAAACAAGGTGAGCCAGCACACAAACGTCTTGATCTCTCATCAAAATTCATCATGTTGGATTCAAATGCATTTAAGCCGAGCTCCATCTCCTCCACTAGCTTACAGACTCAAGCTCTAGCTTCTATATATTCACTTTGACAGATTAGTGAGCCTAACCAAGCTCGCATCAAGTTTAAGTTGACTTAACCAAGCTGAATCCAAGATCCATGTCAATTCCACTAAAAGGAATATAATATTTGCTAACAAAAGAGCCCAATAAAGCCAAGCTCAAACTTCAAGCATCCATCAATCCCATTTCAAGCACTACAATCTGATCTCAAGCTTTAAATTCACACATAACAAGTGCAAGGGATATAAAACTAAATAAATGCAACTGCTAAGCATTGCACATCTTGCCTTAATTACACCCCTAATGTGCATTATAACAGTTAAGTGAAAACGCAAAAAATTGGTATCACATGTATGTCTGTCACCAAAAACAACAATTTTTCTGCAGCTCCACACATAGATGATTGCAGAATTATTTTTACATCATCTCAGATCATAACCAACTGACCTGAAATTCTTTAAGCTCACTATCGGAATTTTCACTAACTGGGGAGCCATGGTCAATAGATATTTCACCTTCAGAGACTACCGTAGGACATATACCCTGCACCTCTGGAAAAAGAATCCAGTTATGCCCCAAAAAGTGAACAAGAAGCAAAAGCAAGGCTGCACTATCTTACAGTTTAATAAGAGGAACAAATAGAAATGATGGAGAAAGCATCAGAGAGCCAGCCTACAATTTCATACTACCCGCAGATGGGGTTGGGATAAAATTCAAACTCTTTTATGCTATACAAAACATGTCCACAGTAACCATTCGAAATATGCACTTCTGGTGATAGCCAATATTACTAATCTAATAAAAAGTTAAAGATTAGGATCACAAACTTTTATAAAAATTATCCCAAGTCCCAACAATGGCCTGCTCCTATAAATAAGCACCTTCTTCAACAAAAAGTTCAAACTTCTCATTAAGCTAAACCTGTGAGTAGACAATAGCAATACACAATCTGCAGAATTAGAAGCATTTGATTGTGTTTTCTCAGATAAGGGGGAAAAATATTCTAAAGACAGCTTCTCCGATATTGTCTGAATGAAAAGCAGGTTTCATTCATTATTCCAATCAAAGCAATAGTACATGGGTTAGGAAGGTGCCAGTATGTGGGACTGGAAGTATAGGTCAATGTTTATTGCATGCAGTAGAGTGTGTTTGGGACGGTACTTAGGATCAATGGATGGATGACGTTTATGGCAAGGGTTAGGTAAAGGATGTGTTATGCAGTGTCTTACAGAAAAGCAGTTTTTAAGAATCTTCAATCAGGACAAATAGTAGTGCGCACATGTTTTCTCATGAGAAGTTAGTCACTAGGAAATCTACAATTATGTATTCATCCAAACCCCAGCCAAATTTGTCTCCCCAGCCTGAACTAGGAGAGTAGAAATAAGTTGGGACTGGTCAGCAAAGAGGGAGGAAGCTTTTGGTTTGAAATGGCTAAACTGGGAAAATAAAAAGTGGATAGAAATCCCTGACTAACTTCCTTTTTAATCTATGAGGAAATGCTTCAAGAAAGAAATGTAAAGTCACATAAAATATAGCAAAGTTAACTCTTTTAGATAAGATAGCTTTCAATCTCACGTAATTCAACAGAAGGCTAGCATTCCACATATTCAAACTTCTTCCAATACCAAAAAGGGAGTTCTAATGCAAAAAAGAAAAGGAATGTCTCAATAACAAGGCCAGACTGCACATCAGAACGGTAAAGACATACTATTATTAATCCTATGAAGTATTGTCAATTTAGAAACCTGGTAAAGCAGTATGGCTTGCCAAACTTCTGTTGATGACAGCCACTTGCTCTTCATTTTCTTCTTCCTCATCATAATTTTCATCATCAAAGACGGAAGCTGAGGTGTGCAGCATCGTAAAAGGAACTTTGGCAGAGAGATATTCCTTTTTAGATAATAAATTGTCCTCCTCACTTGCAGCATGAACCTCAGGGCCTTCATACTGCTCATCAATATCTTCATAGTCAACAGCATCTTCAGCCTTCTCATCATAATCTATATGATGCAAAAAAAAAAGATTGGACTGATGTCTATACTTCTGTATCTGTGCAAATCATGCATTTGCTGAGATTTAAGAACAAATGTATGAATCAAACCAAAACCTATGAGCTTACTTTATATTAATCATTTCTAAATCTAAATTTAACATGCTATCACATCAACTAGCACCATCATTTCACCCCCATTTATTCGTTCCACTAAAGGGTTTCAATCAATACCCCAGCCCACCAACAAGTATTATGAATCATCAATAAAAAAGCTACGTTAGATCTATTAATTTAAGCTTTTAGAACAATTTGTTGAGGATCTAAATTTAAGAGCTATAATCATATTAATCATAATGTACTCCTTTGCAGCATTATCATAACAGTAGTACAAAACAATAACTTGCTGTGTAGACTCCCCAGGCTATCAGGCTCATGGAGGTGAACCCTGATGGCTGAACAGGTGCAGTTTCTCAGATATCATAGCAAGAGAATGGGAAGCCCTGCCCCTGGGATTTGCAGCATAGTTCTCAATAAAGCATTACTAAGAGTGGAAATCTTCTTTCTCAATTCTCTCAGCTGGCTTTGGGCAAAGACCATATTTGTATTTGCATAGTAAGCAGCAGGCTGTGCTCCAAAAGCACTTCCATTTGGTAAGAAGGTTTCAGAAATCACCTCAGCTTGATCTCCAGGAATGGTTTTAGTGGTTTGTTATAGATGGTTAATGGTTTACTGGTGTCCTTACTAGTGGTCAATCTGTTACTAGTTTTGCTAGTAAATGGTTTGGATGAAGGTGAGATCTGCAATGAAGTGAATTTTATGGGGTTTCTATGACCTATATAGTGTAGAATTGCATGGTGGAAGGTATGTTGTGTTAAAGTCAGCGAAGGTGAGGATGTGTGGTGTGAATAAGTTAGTGGAAGTGGTAGCATGTGGGGTATTTGGGCAAAGATTACAATGGTTAGAAAGTTAGCCAGGCCTGGACTCCTGAGACCAAAATCATAATGAGGTTTTGGTGCCAATTAATCAGAGATGTGACACTAAATTTAATTTAGGAAGATGGAATTCACAAAAGTTTAGTAGTGTTTGAGATGCTTTTGGTGACACTAAATTTAATGAGGTTTTGGTGCCAATTAATCAGAGATGTGACACTAAATTTAGTTTAGGAAGATGGAATTCACAAAAAATTTAGTGGTGTTTGAGATGCTTTTTTTTTTTTTTTGCTTTTGGAGAAGTGGGGGTGAGGAATTGCAACTAAGCCAATTACCCAAAAAAGAATTGCAAATAAGCCTCATAAACTTTGATCTAAGTGCGGATATACCTCATAAACTTTCAAAATATTACAAATAACACCCCCCCCCCCCCCCCCAATAAACTTTGAACTAAGTACGGATATACCTCATAAACTTTCAAATATTGTAAATCACCCCCTTAAACTTTAATAACTTAGCAACATAAAAAGACAAATTAAGGTTAAAATTTAGGAGGTGTTAAGAGTACATTTCAATAAATATAAGAAGGTGTTTTGCACCAGGGTCAAAGTTTAGGGAGGTTATTTGCAACTTCAAAGGGCCAATTTATTAAAGTTAAGGGAGTGATTTGGGCTTTTTTGCATTTTCCCTTTTTTTGGTGTGCACATACATGGTTTTTTTTTTTTTTTGGGGGGGGGGGGGGGGGGGGGGGGGGGCAGGGCGTGGGTGAGTTTGGATTGGCAGGGGATGCTTTAATGAACGAGGTTAACTAAGAAAAAGTAATTTCTTAAGAGGACCAAACTTACTTTACCCGTTAAAAGTAATATTAAATTATAATGACAAATGCTCCTTCCTGCATATACTCCAAAGAAAGATATCACATTTCACTGATGATAGAAGTCAATCATGTAAAGCAGGTGGAACAGAAAAACATTACCTTCTTCAACAGCATCATCTGGAGATTGAATTGATCTCACAGAAAGCTGACAAAGAAAACATCATCAGCAACATAAGAAAAAAAAGCCTTTGTCCTTCTCCCCCACACCACCAAAACCAACAAACCCTCTGAGCCCCCATCCAAAAAAAAATTGAAAAAGAAAAAGAATACTCCAAGTAATAAACACAGGCTACCACATCAGGATTGAGATACATCTATATCAGTCAAAGAAGGACCAAGCTTGTCTGCCATCCTTCTCCCCCACACCACCAAAACCAACAAACCCTTTGAGCCCCCATCCAAAAAAAAAATTGAAAAAGAAAAAGAATACTCCAAGTAATAAACACAGACTACCACATCAGGATTGACATACATCTATATCAGTCAAAGAAGGACCAAGCTTGTCTGCCAATGCAGCTAGATGCTCCTTTGCATCCTGAAATCAGAAAGCATGTAACGGTGTAAGGTGCAGTAAAACATCATTTCCCATAAGAACAGGGTCCATATCACTTAACATGCCAAATGCAATTGCTCTAGAAAGCCCCATCACCCAAGAAAATATACATGTAACTAAAGTTTTTCTCAAGCTTAGTTATCCTTATCGAAGAAAAATTATAATCCACCCATAATCAGGGGACCCAAAAGAAAAAGGAGGAAGAAGAGAAACCAGAAGGAATTTTCTGATACAAATTTCATGGTAGAACAAGACCTAGACAAACAAGAGGATTTTATTTATCTTTGAAGTTAATTGCTGCATTTGACATTTCTAAATAATTCATAATTGTGCATGGGTTACCTTAGCCAAGATAATTACTTTTAGCTAAAAACAAAAATTACTTTGTGTGTGTTTGTAATAAATCCAAAACCAATTAACATTAAGCATTGAGATTTCTCAAACTTCATGCCATTGATGGCTTCCATTTTCTATTTCCTTATAAAAACAAAATGCCTTCATCCAAAGAATATCACTTTTCCTGCTAGAACAACTCTTTATTTGGTTAAGATAATAACTTCTTAATTAACCAGGAAAAGTAAGCTCTCTGACAGGTCTGCAAATTATCATTCTGGAGTAGGGAGTCAATGTTCAAAATTATCTGCCAGCAATACTTCATCAAAACTCAAACCGAAACACGAATCTAGTTTAAGAGCTAGAAGTATTACAGTAGTATTTATGAAGGATAGTAAAAATTCTTAAAGATCTGGAAAGAACATGTTAAACTAGACATAGTACATGAAAGATAAGATTACATCAATCAAAAACTGACACAGGGCATTACCTCATCAAGATAGTCAACATCAAGGTCTCCAGAATTGTCAACATTTCCAAACATAAAACCCAGAAAACGATTTCCACTGCCAACATCGTCATATTCCTCATCATCATCTGCCAAAGCATAATTTAAAATTAAAAAGAAATTCTATTATCGTATGCTGATATATAAAAAGCAGCAAGATTAATTCAAACTTAACAGCAGTCTTATGCAGTCCTTAGCAGCTGATGTTAAGCAAGATACATCAGGACAGACAAACAAATCTTTTACTAAATGTTATTTCTAGATAAGCATATTATAAATCGATAGAACCTGCAGGATTCTTATATAAGGAGAGAGGCGAATTGATGTTCCCAATAATTTTTGCAAATGATATGAACCAGATCTGGTATTAGTAGGCAGAAGCTCTGGTCGTATATTATAATTAGCTCTTACACTGTCTTATTATGTATATATATGATCCCAATGAAAAGATCAACCTTAAAAAGCTTTTTCATTCTAGCTATGCTTGCCCTTGTCATCACTAAGAAAAGGTCCAAAAATGTAAAATTATAAACTAACACTTTCCAAGAAACTTAACCAAATTGTAGCACAAACTACACATATAATCTTAAAGCAAACTTCGTCAAATTGTAGCACAAATCACACATATAATAATAAAGCCAACTATATCATGCTTTTCCATATCGTACTGCTTCATCTGCATGGCATTTGGCATGCAAGAGCACATTTACACCTCAGATATACTGCAGCCCAGAGTACGTAAAAAGTTTAAAAAGAGGTCCATTTTCACCTGGTGTCAGTTCTATGGTTCTGTAAGATTTCAAGGCACCATTTACACCCTGGCTTCTATTTCTAAACCAAATCTACAGATATTCGACCTAATGATAAGCTCAAAATATATGGTCCAATTTCATTTTAACATCCCAAAAATAACACCTCCTATCTCATTTGTTTGTCTGTGAAAAGGAGCACTACTGTAAAATTTCTAAATCTGATCTATTCTGCCATGAGTATAGTGAAGTATAAGTACAGTGCCTAGTAAAACTGTTGGAAGCAAAATGATGATTATCAGAGGGATCATGCAACAGTGAGAAAAAATAGTACTTTCCTAAGGTTCATCATTGCAGCTCCTTTTTTGCCCATTTGAGCAAGTCGCTCAAGCTATCTAAATGTATACACCATTAATACAAGTTAATAATTTACCCTTAACGAAAAAAACATAGCCTGTAAGTACATTTGCTAGGCCTGCAGAAACAGATTTACAACCTCATTATCAGAGACCACAGCCAGAGAACTTTATATTCAGGAACTACATGGAAACAATAAAACAATGCCAGAAATTTAACATCATTTATGAAATAAGCCGGCTGGTGTTGGATGGATCTTTTTATTTTGGGGTAAAGGGATTGATCTTAATTTCATTTCAAGTCATCTTTAGATTGCTTTCATATGTCATCAACCAAAAAAATAAACAAATAAATAATAAAAGAGTTGATTTTGAAAGATGCCCAAGGATAAACATATGAGATGTAAGACATCAAGCCTATATTGTGTATTTCGTCGACATCATACCATCATCCCGACTGTCTTGGGATGCACCACCAGAGTTGTAACCCATGCTGTTCGACCAATTCTTCCCTACTGTCATCAAATAAAGAGACTATTAATTATCCAGAAAAAAATAAAGAGACTATTACTTTGGATCAAAACTAATTTTAAAAAATGAATAACTGTAGAAGAGAATAGACAAAGTAAAACATAATAGAACCACAACATGATTATACATCTAGTTTTACAAAGGAGATGACAAAGTCAATTGCATAGACATGGAAAAAAATTTCCAGTGTCCCTCCCCAAAAAGTATAATATAAGGGATTAAACTTGCTCTTACTTATTCCATAAAATTTGAGCAGACAAAATCAATTCCACAGTTTCCTAAGTTTATTCCTATGAAAGAGCCAAGAGAAATTTATCATGATCTTCTAAAGTGCCTATTTTTCAAAGATAAATTCCATAAGGGATGGATACAGTAGAACAGGGGCACATGCTTACTCTACTTTTATATTTCATCACTTTAACTTTGCCTACATGTATCTGAGCCTCAAACGAATTAAATTCATTGGGATAGGTTCTTCCACCCAAAGTGTCAGTTAGTTAGCCCAATGTAAACACAATGGTAAATTCCCAAATCAAAAAACACCAACTAATTGAAAGCATCTGATCCAAAAAAAATAATAATCGAAAGCACACTACTACTAATATCACTATCAATTAAGACACTAGAGTACAAAAACTCAAACTTATTTATTCTACTTTTCCACTTCATCACCAACTTTGCCCACACATTTTTGAGCCTCAAACTATTAAATCTGTTTCAAATAGATTCTTCCAATATTTCAGTCAAAACTAAACACAAAAGTAAACTCCCAAATCACAAAACACCAACTATAAATGAAGACAATTGAGAAAATGAGTTAACACTTATTTATATTACTTTTCCCTTTCTACACCAACTTTGCCCACACATATTTGAGCCTCGAACTATTACATTTCCTTTCTTCCATCCAATTCCACTGGTTTAGTTAGCCTAGAGCAAACTCAATCATTAAGTCACACATTACAAAAAACCAAATACCAAAACGCGCAACACCACTAATTCTCCAATCTCTGTGTCACCCAATCAAATAACCTTTGTACAATGATCTTTCAATGCAAAACCAATTCTCTAAAATATGGTTGGTCAAAGACACTGACGCACAAAAAGTTACACCATCCGGTGCAGTTCCGCCGTCCACAACTTATCAATTCAACGACACCGTACAAATCAGACGTCAAAAGAATTGGTTATACAAACCACAACTAGAGCCAACAAGTAAAAAAGATCCATATTTTCACAGAAAAAGGTAACAATGTCAACGAAATTACAATAAAGATGACTAAAACCCTAGAAGAACAATAACATTCACACCTTATAAATAGAGCCTCGCAGTACGCAAGATTCAATCTTGTGATCGTCGGTTACTTCGATTCGGTATCATTTTCACTATCCTGCAATCAACTTCCGTCCTTTGTCCCGATATCCACAATATTCTTCGGCAAATCGCACATAAATCGTTTAAGTATACTGCATATAAAGAATTTTGGGCAAAGAAATTAGGGTTTTATATCAAACAAAGGAAGATGGAACCGCTTCAACACCCAACTATGCTCGAAGGATCAAAATCGTCGTGTGGGTTTTTGTTTTTGAGGAAAGAGAAAAGGTGTGCAGTCGTGTGTGCATTTGCCAGGTTTATGTAGCAGAATGGTGTTTTCTTTTGCAGCATAGACATCAAAGAAACATTGAAGTAATGAGGTGCTCATCCGTATGATAACACGCAATTTTTTAAATTGAAAGTCCATCAGATCAGAGCCTTGATTTTAGAATATAAGAGATAAAGAATATAATAATTATTTTTATGAATAACCATATTTAAATACAAAAAATTACATTTTAGTAGTCATTTTATATATTTTTTATTATAAAGATAATTATTTCAATGCTTAATAAAATTTATTAATTATAATATTAAGTTAAAATATAATAAAAAAATCAATATGACCCGATTTAATATTTTTGGAATAGACCCAAAAGTTATTTAATTTTTTTATCATAATGCATAACATGTGTAATTCCTTATTCTTTTTTTCTCTTTTTTTTTAATCTTTAATACAATATGTGTTATATTTACATTTTGAGATTTTCTATACACATACATCCACACAAACAAGACAATATCATGAATTGATGCAGAGCATCAAATGACAAGTTGAACTTGCCTACAAGTCAATATAAAATTATACATATAGAAATGTTCATTTATTGTTGATAATCATAGTACATCAATGTACTATGAAATTTTTGAATATATAATATAAGTATGTTAAATGTTATTGGAAAATGATAATGTAACTAGAACATTTATAGTTATAATTTATATTGCAGCAATTGGTTATTAAATGTCATGTTAAAAAAAATTATCTAGTTAACTAATACTCTTTAATAAAGCTTTCACTTGAAAAGTTTTTATATGTATTACCCAAAACACTTCAAGTATTAAAACTGTTTTAAAAATGCATAGAAAATATTCATAGTGATTGTAACTTGAGAATAATAAAATTAAGAAAAAAAATAATAAAAAGAAGAAAAATTTTAAGATAGAAATATGTTATTGAGAATTGTGTGAAAGAGAAAAAGAAAAAAAAAAGGAAAAAAAGGAAAAATAAATAAGCAAAGAATGCAAAGACTTTAACTAGTTTGCTGAGAGGTTGTGAATGAGCTTTCTCTAAGAAACAAGACAATGGTTCCATTTATGAGGATTTGGACGATGATGTGGATGAGAATTAGGCTTGAAAATGAAGGCAATGGTTTTTTTTTTTTTTTTCGCTAACTACTATTATAACTAGAGAGCGAGAATTGAACCTAATTCATTTTATAAGAAACCAATGCCTATGCCACTAGGCTATAAGAACCTTGGTGAAAGCAATGGTATTAAAACTGTCTTTTTTTTTTTTTTTAGAGTGAAAAAAAAAAGATAAGATTCATGCAACATGGGGGAAAAAAAGACAATAGTCAAAGTAATGGGATTAAATTTAAGGTATAAGGTACTTCTATCAAAATTATGCAAGCTATGAAAGGGTAAGGGTACTTTCTCAATAATTAACAATTGTGGGGTTTTTTTCACATTTAACTTTATTAAGGAGGATGATCTAAACTCGGTCATAAAGGGTGGACTTTGGTTTGTGAATGGATGTTTTTTGGCTATTAGGAGATGGTAACCAAGTTTTACACATGGCTTTAACGTTGTTGCAATATGGACAAGAATTAATGAGCTACTACTAAAGTATTACTCTTTCATAGCTTTGTAGAAGATTAAGGAGGCTCTTGGACCAATTCTCATTTTGAAGCATATAATGTAGGGGTTTAGCATGGTTAGTTTGCTTAAATCTATGTTCAAATGAACTTAGCTAAACCACTCATACATACTTTAGGGATAAGTAACAATGAGTATCATGTCCAATATAAAGGAATAAGGGAAGAAAGTAGTATAGGAAAATAATACATGGAATGAGAAATCCAAATAAGAAGATGTTAGGAGAAGACTCTATTAGGATCAATAAGAACATGATGATTGGATTGAAATGATCAATTCTAACTAAAACTAAAAACAATACACTAGGGGTGTATTGTGAGAGGAATTGGATAATTGCTAACTATCGAAGGGTAAGGAAAGAACTAAAGCATTCAATAGCAACTAAGGCAGCTGAAGTGACACAAGTAGCAAATTTTGTAATATTGGGAAAAGATGTTGAGACCAGTAAATCATATGTAAAGACTAATGAATTGAATGATGTTTCTAAAGTCGTAAAAAACCAATAGTTACCAATTTTTTCTTCAAGCAAATTTGGCATTAAGTCATCTTCTTCCTACGAAAAAAAACCCTAAGCAAAGAACTAACCTAAAGAAACTTACTTGGCAACAAGCTCTAAAACCATAAGATAAGCTTAGCGATTCACAATCTTTATCCTACCTCAAGTCTTCCTTAGACTGATAGTAGAGCAAGGCCATTGTAGATGGGTTTACCACAAGCATATGAGGAGTGCTTGTACATCTAGTACAGGTATTTACATTGACCACACAAAGGGTGTTACTTCATCAAGTGCTAATAGTGGATTATAGATATCCGAACTTAAAGGAAGAGAAACTTTCACAATGAGAGAGGGGGAGTTAGAGATAACAACAATAATAGAGGAAACAATGAAAACATAATTAAATCTTTGCATCGTAAGAATGGACCTGCAAAGAAATAGTAGAATTGATTCTACTCAAGGGGGGAGGTGGTGATGATGGTGCCTTTTTTTTTTCTAGCATGTTCATGATAGAGGAGAGCAAACTAAGACAATTGATATTTAGGTGATGGCTAAGCCATGCTAGTAATGTGAAAGTGTTTTCATATGTGAACTCCAATCATGGCAAGAGAGTTTAACTTTAGGATGATGGCATCAAGATTAGTACACGCCTATTAGATGTCTAAGATATGGATGTAAGGGGTACCTTTTAAGATAATGTATGGGAACATGAAGGCAGTAGCTTCTTTTCAAAGAAGAAGAGCGATTGATGAACTCTAAGTGCACTATGGGCCAAACATGATAACCTCACTAGAGACTAAAATAAGGAGTGGGGATGCGAATAACCTTAGACAAATGATGGGCTTTAACCGTATGATATGTGTAAATGCAATGGGTATGGGAGGGGAATCTTGGTTTTATGGAATTACATGTTTGTAAAGATTGGTCAAATCTAATTGTTTAATTAGGAAATCCACATGATGGTTGGGATAAACAATTTTAACTATAAATGTTGTATTTCTACTATTTATGCTAATAAGAGGTTTGTGGAAAGGAAAACTTTGTGGGGGTGTCAAAACATATTAGGGGTCATGGTTGGCCATTAGGGATTCTAATGAGATACTAACAAAAGAAGAAAGGTTTAGGGTAGAAGGGTAAAGAGGTAAACTAAACACGTAAACAACTTTATTAGGAATGCATAAATAATGTGATCTATTGGACTCGGGGTTTGTGGTGCCTTGATTTACTTGGAGCAATGTGAGAAAATTGCTTGTGAAGCCAATTTAGTTCCACTTACTAAAAAACTAGCTTGATAATTGGCCTCTTCTTATAAAAATAAGGCCTTCTTTTTAGCAATGGAGGGCTGGCTCTTGACCTTTTTGGTTTCAAAATATGTGGTTAAAGATCTAGTTTTTATTGATTAGATTAAAAATAATTGGGATGGATGGACTTTTAATTACTTTTGTGATCTAGATAATTTTAAACAAATATGACATATGTGGAACCAAGAAGTCTTTGGTTTATCCTAACAAGAAGAAAGATGGTTCTTAAAGCTTTTATGGGAAGTGGAGAAAAATTTTAAAATGATTTTTTTTGGATAAAATGCAATATTTTTGTGCTTGAGTTGGTAAAAATGTGATTGTTCACTTGTGTAATCGATTATATGTAAGGCTTTAGAGAAAGATATTGTAGAATTGATACAGTGCCCAAACAATTTTGAAGTTTAGCCAAATACCAATCATTCCATATATTTTCCTTAAATCTTGTCCATTTACTATTCGCTGAAGATTAAAGGTGCAAGCTACCTAAATAATTTTAGGTCTATGAGTCTTTGCACCTTAGTTTATAAAATCATAACAAAAATTTTGGTCAATAAGCTAAGGCCTTATTTAGATGATCTCATTTATCCAGTCCAGTCTAACTTTATCTTGGGGTGGATAATGTTATAATTTTGCAATAAACTTTGCATAGTTTAAGTAGGAAGAAGGGGATAGATGGTTTTTAAGTTGGATTTTTCAAAGGCATATGATGGTATGGAATGAGATTTCTTAAAGAAGGTCCTTAATGAGCTAAATTTTCTAAGTTAGTAGGTAAAAATTATAGGTTCTTGCATGCTTACAGTGATGATGTCGATTTAGACCAATAGGGGATTAAGAAAGGGTAATATCCTATCAAGATCACTCTTGTTCTTTGCGGGTGATAATTTATTGATAGGGGAAGTAAATTTACCAGATGCAGAGGTTATGGATAAAATAGATATCTTTGGGATGATCTTAGGTGAAAAGGTAAACTATAATAAATCAAGAGTGGTTTTTTTTAGGGAATATTAGTGAAGAGGTGAAGAAAGCTACTTGTGACTTTGCTAAAAATTAAAGAGAAAGATGACCTTGGGAAATATTTGGGTTTCTCCTCAAATAGAAGAAATGGGGAGAGTTTAAAAGACCTCGACTTCATATTAGAGAAATTAAGGGGTAAACTAATAGGGTGAAAAGCTAAAGTGCTTAATATGGATGGAAGGAAGGTACTACTAAAGTCAATCATGTTAGCTACTATATGCAAGGATTGTTTACGCCGAAATCATTTCTCAAGAGGGTAGAGAAAGTAGTGAAAGATTTTCTCTATGATAGTTCTGAATATCAAAAAAAGATTCACTAGGTAGCTTAAGAGAAGGTTGTACAACCAAAAGAGAGGGGTGGGCTTAATGTGTGAAATCTTGGGCTAATAAGCAAAGATTATATTACAAAGATTGGATGGAAATTGAAAATGAGATCTTGCCTTTGGACAAAATTTATAAGAGTGAAATATATAGGAAAGGAAGGGAGGCAAGTAACATCTTAAAAGATGTTTGTCAAAGAAATTAAATGTTTAAAGGATTGGTTAAGTAAGAACTCCATAGTCAAAACATTGAATGGGAAACAATTTTTAGAAAGACAACCAAACAAGCATGAGGCTACTTGCTTCAATTTTAATTTATATGGGCCATTGTGTGAGAAGTAGGAAAATTTAAATGTTATTTAGGTTTGGAAAGGTTTTGATGAATGGTATGTAGAGTTAGTGGGATATGCATTGAATTGCGATGCCATTAGCACATGGAGTAATAATGTCTTAGATCTAGAAGGTAATTTAAACGATTAAGTTATTTGGAAATGGGAAAGTAGTGATAAAATTTCCACTAAGTTAGCCTATGAGAAATTAATTGATGAAGTGCTTCTAAGGGAATAAGAAAAGGCAAGTAGATGGATATGGTCTACATCAACAAACCCCAAGATCCAAACCTTTATATGGAAGTGTATTCATAATGCAATTCCCACTAAGGAGAATCTTAAGAAAAAAGGGATGCAAGTTGAGAACTTATGTGTGTCTTGTGAAATAGAAGAAGAAGCAAAGGAGCATCTCTTTAAAGATTATGGGTAGACAAGATAGATTTGGAGTAAAATAAATCATTCGTTCTTCTTTTGGCAAACTTTCTAACTATGGCTTTCTATTTAGTTAAATGTCTATGGCTCACTAAGGAAATCTCAAAGGACTATTAAGAGGAAACCATGACCGTGTTCCTTCCTTTATGTGCTTTAAGGAATTTGAAAAGAAAGAAATAAAATAATTTTTTGAGATAATAATGTCAACCCGGATTTGTTGTAGATGAGCTTGGCTAGTGCAGGTTTATATTAGAGATGGAAGAGAGCACAAAGAAGAAAGAGTAATGTTTTTGCAACAAAATGGGAAGCTCTATCTCAAGGTTGGTTAAAGTTGAATTGTGATGAAGTCATTAAGAGTAGTAAGGCAAGCGTAAGGGGCATCACTAGAGATCATGAAGGCAAGTGTGTTGCAAACTTTGTGAGTAAACTTAATTCTACAATTTCTTTACTTGAGGCAGAACTTTGAGGAATGTATTAGGGTTTAGAAAGAGTTGTTTTTTAATCTAGATGGTTTGATCATTAAATCGAATTCTAGAGATGTTATTAAATGGCTGGAGAAAGATAATTGTTTCGTTCATTTCTCTAATGTCATTTCCTTTTGTAGGAAAAAATGCAGATAGTTTGAACATTTAAAGTCTAAGCAGTTTCTTAGAGATTGCAACTGGCTGATCTTCTTATAGAGTTCAGCTACTTTTGCATGGATGATGTGTTTTCTCTAAGATTCTAAAAGACACTATGGATTTTAAGAATGTTTTCGCGTCCAATGACAAGCGTATTACAAATTGGGTAGATGATTTACCTTAAGTTTGTTGCAATTGTTTCTTATGTATTTACCGTTGTAGCTGCAAATGTATCAAGCTACTCAATCTCGATTAATAAATGAGTCAAGCTTAAGTTCAAAATAAAGCTCGTTTTATTTAAACAAGCTGAGTTTAAGCTCTTATTTAAACTTGGTAGTCAAGTCATTTATATTGTTAATGAATTGGCTTGTGAGCTTGTAAGTAGGTGATACAGCGTAACACGTGAGATTAAATAGGATTTTTATCACAAACCATTGATTTTGTGAATATCCAGTGTGTAACCTTTAAATATTAATTGATTTTATGAATTCCTAGATATTTAACATCTAAATTTAACAATTTTATGAATTCGAGAATTTGGAAAAAAAGTGGAGCAAAAACGGCTCAAAATTTCAATAATTCTCTATTTAATGCCCTAGGGCGTACAAATAATAATATGCACAAAACTATAAAAAATAAAACACAAAAATTTCCCAAAAATGGAAATGCTTAAATTTTGCTAAAAATAGAAATACCTAAAACTTAAGAACACGTAGAAAATTAGAAGACAAATACAATGCTACAAATGACACTTAAAACAAAAATATCTATAAAAAGTTATAGGTAATATAAAAGTTACAAAAAAATAGCAAATTTGACTGTTTAAGGGATGAAACGAAAGAATTTGCTAAAAAAATGGTATAGCTTAGTACCAAAGATATTGATTTCTCCGAGTTAGCTCGTTTTCTTCGAATTAAGGTCTAGAAATCAAGAAATCTCGACCGACCCAATTTTGACCCATTTCGCCATGTACCTATTTGCTAATACTTCCACTTCATCAACAAAATTATTTATATTATTAATGAGCTAACTTATAAATAACCTTATGAGAAGGCTCACAAATAGATTAATAAGTAGACTTTTATTTATATTATTAATAAGTTAACTTATTAATAGATTTGTGAGTAGATTCTCATTATATTGTTAACAAAACTTATAGATAGACTCATAAGTAGGCTGTCGTTTGTATTATTAATAAGTAAGCTTATGAACAAGCTCATAACTAAGCTCATTTATTTAAATGAACTCCATCTCAAGCTTGTTTAGATAAACCAATCGAGCTTGAGTTTCTAATTTTTTAACAGGCTCAAGTTTGAGTTTAAGCCTACAATTTAGGCTTGGTAAAAGCTCGGCTCACTCAACTTGAACTTGATAATTATTCTAATGAGTTGAGCTTGAGTCTTAAAAAAATTTGATCAGCTCATTTGCAACCCTATTTGCGATTTTACCTTGTAGGTTGCAATGGGATGGCTAATCCCAATTTTGTGTCTCCACTTTTTTTCTATAAAAATTCTTTATATACCCTCAAATAAATTTATGCCATTAGGTGCCATAAAAAATAATCGAGTGCATTTAAGGATACAAAAGTAAGCTATTGCACAAACTACCAATTCTTATCCACTCTTTTCCATCTTCTCTCTCTCTCTCTCTCTCTCTTTTCTAGTTATCAAATCTAGGTTTGCTTTGATTGCGCCCTATCATATAGACGAAAACACTAAGAACCAAACACAACACTGCACTAAGACTTGAAAAGATCATGGCTTTCCTAATGGAAAGAGTAAACTAGATTAAGGAATATAAGCAGGTGTATTTGGTTGTGTTGAACCATGGTAGGGAGAGAAGGAGAGAATAAAGGAACTAGATAAATAACACATTTTGCAAAGATTTTTTTCCTTGTGTTTTGTGAAAGAAACAATTTTATCATTTGGTTTTTTGTTTAAAAAGAAAAAAGAAATGATTTTATAATTTAGTTAGAAAAATGATTTTGTCATTTTAGGGTGGGGGTATGGTGGTGGGGGATTTTGAAGTTTATGTTTTGTGAAAAGAGGGATTTTGAATTTCTAGCTTTGATTTTGATTTAGACAAGAAAAATGGGATTAAAGGCAAGCACTATGTATCTCTTAATGAATTTGAATAAGAAACTTAAGTTGAAAATGAGAGAGATAACGTCATTAAGTATAGAGTGGCATGTGCAATGACTAAACCTTAAAGTCACATTTGATATGCTAGAATGAAATCGAAATGGAATGGCAATTTCGAGTTACATTTCCCTTTTCCATGTTTGGAAGCATTTTTAGAAGTTGGAATCATCATTTCTTGGAATTGATGATTCCAACTTTAAGGGAAAATTCGATTCCGCCTTTAAGGAGATGGTATTGCAATTCCATTCCACCTCATCCGACAATTACTCAAATAACCCTATAATCTCATTAATGAATATTTATTAATCCATTAATTAAGGGTATTTTTTAATAAATACCACTATATACATTTCCATTACATAATATTTCCAAACACAAGATTTAATATTTTATTATTGATTCCATTTCATTCCATTCTAGTTCATTTGTGAAACCTGAAAAATGTATAGTAATAGAAATAGTTAAGAATATATCTTAATTTGGTATGGGAATGGCACAAGGATTATGACTCTTTAGCTATAGGAAATTATATCACTAAATAAAATAAAGGGGGAAGTAAAGAACATTTAAGGACTAAACTATTATACCCCCCTATGCTTAACAATAAATAAATAAATTTAATCTAAGTAAATTATTAGCTATATTTGAATATCTCTTTGTACATAAGCTGGACAAGAATGGACAACAAAACATTAAAAGGCAAAGACCTAAAAAGAGCAAACAACAACCTACAATCATTTGAACAAAAATCTAGGAAAACTTAGTTGTGCTTGTTACGCATAAGCCAACCAGTAATTTCCATTCTACAAATGACCTCACCATTTCACTCATGTAATATACTAAATGTTCATGTAATCATTGCAAATCTTCTCTTAATATCTTGGGAATATGTGGTAATAAGCCACCAGAAACCCACTATACACTATTGTTTAACCTAATTGTATAGTCATAACCCAAACATGTCCTTGAACTTTTTAAATAATTGCCAATAAGACACAAACGGTCACTCATCTTCTTTATAAATTAAACAGTTCTACTCCATAGTACTCTACTTGAACTCACACTGCACTATACATACCAACGTCACTTCCATCCTTTTCTTCTCCACATGCACAACATCATGCACTATACCAACTAGGCCACACCTTTGGACACAACAAAACATTAAAAGTTTGATAGGTATTTAAAGCTTTTTTATGATTGTTAACTTCTACACGTATGAGCTTTACACACTTGCATTTAATATGCCTTATGTAATGATCTTAAAAGAGGCTTAGCAAAAACACCTAAAAGTTATTATATCATATGTGCACTCATAATATGAAAATCTTTTGCAAGTCAGAGGTTGCAAAACTTTAATTAAATCTTATTTATTCATAATACATATAACTAACCATTATATAAAAATAACTAAAGAAACCAGTAATCTACTTTTTACAAGAACTGTAGAGAATCAGTATGCCTTACCAAATTGTAAAATCAGATTGTCACAACTTTAAAGAAGTCTATGTTTTGATAAGTTCAAAGGAAAATAGATTTTTAAAAGAAGGAATGTACAAGTCTCAAAATTTTTTGTCACTCTATCTAAGTTTAGACCAACAACTATCCGATCCTACACTTGTTCATTGATATCTAAGTCTGAAGCTTTCATTGCTTGATTCCAAACCCATTATTGACTTTTGAATTAACTTACAAAAGAGAAGCTGTTGAGGTGTAAGTTACAATGAACTTAATGAGATATTCCTCATATTGTACCATCAAGCAAGTTTTTCATACAAGTATATGAATGCATGACATACATATGACATGCAATAACTTATACAACCATCCGAAAGTTGTATATAGTATGGATTTAATGTCCTCTATTGCTTAGGGCTAGGAAATCACGAACTACACATTGGCTTCAAGTTCCAATCACTCAAGGCAATGACCCTCATGGCTCGTGGATTCATTATCTTATCGTGAGCTTAAAGCTCAAGTGCAATTTATTATTAAAATATTTTGAATTAGGCTCAAGTAAATTATTTATTATTATATATATACATTTTATTTTCTTTCAAAAACAATGGATGTAATAATACCCTAAAGTATAGATGTGAGTAGCACACTCGGTTATACTCACCCTTAAGTAGTGAATTTTCGGACTTGGCTTCAATTAAAAGGCGACATTTTTCGGTTCCAAGTAATCCCTAAAGGTCATGGTAAACTTGCATATGAAGTACACCTCCATATGGTCTCTTTATACCATCATGTGATGCCAATGGCCTTCTTCATGCAAACCATGGAATGCATGCCCAATTTTTATTTAAGTCCAATATACTTAAGTTTATTCATAAGGTGACCATAAAAAATTTGCAAACATTCACAAGTTTGCTAATCTAATGGATAGTCAATATTCCCACTTATTCTCAATATGTTACAATGTTTTGGCAATCAATAACATAATAATCAAACCTGTACAATTCCTATACCCTACACAAATCAATTCATCATATATATAGTTTAGTGCAACTAAACTATAAACACATAACAAGCATAATAATCATTGGAATACTCATTGGACCATGATGCCTATTAGTTGTAGAGGTCTTCAGGTGCTCGGGTTCAAGATTGAAATCACCTAATAATGAAAATAATATTTTATAAGCTTAGGTATAATAAAGTATCCTAAATATCATATAAATTTGTTATAATTTTCAGATTTTTGTAGTTTTGTATTTTGGCCATAACTTTCTCATTTTAAGTTTGATTTTTGTGTTCTTATAATCATTTTGAAGGTTTTCAAGTGTAATTTTGATTTTTGGAATCATTTTGATCATTTGAGTGAGGGTAACTTAAGTTATTCTCTAAAAAATTTCGGATGCTCATTGTTTAGGTTCATTTTGAAGCCTTTTTCTCATAATTCAGCCTGATGTTTAAAGGAAATCATTTCTAATCAACTTGAGGACTTATTTGGGCTTTTCTTGGACATGTGGGGGTCATTTATTTGCCATAAGTTTTTGGTTTTTAGTCAAATACTCAAGGTTATTTGTTATTGATTCTGATATTGCCTATTTTTCACCTATATGACTTGTTTGTCACGTTTAACTAAATGTTCTCATTTTCATTTCTTTTCTAATGATATTTTGTCATGTTTGCACTCTAGAAGTTCTAGAAAACATTGTAAAAATTCCCTTTAGGCGGTTTTAGTGGTTTGGAAGTGAACCTTCTACATTTCCAACTTTTTCCATCTCTAATACATGTTAATCACTACTTAAGGCTCTTAAATGTTGAAGTTTACTTAATATATTAAAGATAAATGATTCCTAAGCTCCTTAAACATGGTGACCAGAAGAGGAAAATAAAGTCTTCAGTTCATTCACTTCCAAATCTTACACTTCTAACTTGATTCAAGGAAGTTACACTACATTGTCTCCTAATATAGCTTAAGTTTACATTACATTCTTGAATTTCTTGTTTAATATAACTAAAATGCATTACTAAAAGTTACAAGAACAGAAGATTTCTAGTTATTCTAATTTAATTTACATGATTACATTATAAGAAAAAGAAAGAAATAAGTACTAGTTAGTGTCCTACTCTTGATAGTCTTCTAGGTGTGCTTTATACTCCACTCCCTTGCTTCTCCTCTTGCTTGGTGTTGATTCCTTGACTTCCTTTTGATTTTGAACTCCTTAGGTACCCTCCTAAATGGCATGGAAGCTATTGTGGTTGGGGAATAATATTGTGGTTGTGTTTAGTGATGTTTGTGCTTTATGGGTGATGGCGTGAAGGGTGGTGGAATGGTGGCCAAATGAGTGTTTTTTCTTGATTTTATGGAGAGTGTTTTGTTGTGTGTTTTGAGAGAAAAATCAGAAAGGTAAGAGGGGTAGAAACAACATGTGTAGATGGGGAAAAATAATGGGCAATTTGCTTTTTTAATGGCTTGCTTTAGTACTTTAGTTAATAAGGTGTGTTGATTAATTGTTTATTTGATGGCTAAAGGAAGGTTTGAGGTTAAATCACTTCCTATTTATGGTAATTTTCCACTTCCATCATATTTGGGTCACATTTAGGCCCTACTCTATCCCCTTAAATTGTACTTAAGTCACTAATGGCCCTTAGATTAAGTTGTGTTGTCTTGATGATGTCCATTGATTCTCTAATAGGCGATTAAAGGGTTGTTTCTTGCCCTTTATTTCTTTTGTTCATTAGTCCATTAATTGAGTGTAATTAGGAGCTTAAATAGATGTGTTTTTAGTTGG
Organism: Laguncularia racemosa; assembly: GCA_037954665.1. Lineage (NCBI taxonomy): Eukaryota > Viridiplantae > Streptophyta > Magnoliopsida > Myrtales > Combretaceae > Laguncularia > Laguncularia racemosa. The sequence continues at coordinate 1,789,259 of JBBMOL010000024.1, read as the reverse complement.
TTTAATTAATCTTAAACTTAAGATAATTTGGTATATGAAATGTCACTTTTGCTCCTTCATAATTCACACCTAATTGGATTATTTGGAAGAGTTAATTTTTCATCAATTGTCCCAATTTGTTTGATTTATTAGTGGAATTAATTCTTGTTAAATTATGGGATTTTATATTATTCTTAGGAAAAATTTCTTCTTTTAGAGTTTCGAATTCGATTAGGTTTCAATTTAGGCTTTTAGGGCTTAAGAATAGTTTCAATGTTTTCTATTGTAACCTTAAAGTTTGTCAATTGGTTTAGGGTTTAGAATTTGAATAAGGACTTTAGGTTAACCTTAGTTAAGGTTTAGGATACCTAATATAATGGTCTACAATCGAAATTCATCCAAGGCTTTGGTTCATTAGGTTATAGTTACACTAATCGTATCAGCTATGTTAAAGCAGTCCTAAGTTTAGAGTCAAGTGTTGTATTGACTTTTAGAAGTATTTCCTAATACTTCAACATGACCTATCTTTTAAATTTGAAACTTCTTGGGATTTATACTAAGTTTTAGGGATAAGTTTCCTATTGATCTTTAGAATTATTTTATTATATATATGTGTGTGTGTGTGTGTGTGTGTGTGTGTTTTAACTATATTTATTGTACTTCTAATCTTTGCAAGGTTTATAGAATCAATAGTGCTTATGGTCTATTTAAGCTCCAATCAATTGCCTAATGCAGTCATAAGACACTTTGGATAACTATAGGTGTTGGACAATGTGTGGTTTAGTGGGTAAAAATAAGTGTAAAGCCGAATCAATTTTCCTTGTTTGGAAACTCCTAATTGCATGTTGACACATAACCTATCCTATAGGCTAACTTGCTTAATGTGTTATCTTAGGCTATGGGATAATAGCTAGTTTTTGGTAAAACTTGGGCTTGTTAGTTAAAGGAAATATTTAAGGGCTTGTTAATTACCTAATTTGGCAATTTTTATTAGCATGGTGACACCTCACCTAGTATAAGGCATACTTTGCTTAATGCCCCATCATTAACCATTGGATAATTCTAGCTAGTTGGTTAAAGGTTTTGTTTAGTGGTTTAGGGTAATGTCAATTGCCATTTATGGCAACAACTAATCACATCTTAAAACCACAATTTACTTTTTCTTGATGTGATTCCCTCGTCCAAGGGTCAGTTTCTTGTAGTTGGTTAAAAGTTTTACCATGTAGTTTAAAGTAAACCCTAAGTTAAATCAACTTACCAACTTTGGTAATTTTCCTTTTTGTAATATGTCACTCGTCTCATTTTACATTAACTTTTTTCAAGATTAAATCCCCACCATTGGATCGAGGATGATGTGGAATCATCCCTGGTGGTTAGAGGTCAATGCTTTTGACTTGTGGATGCGCGCTTTTGTCCATTGGTCAATTCATGTCTCCTAATTAATTAAGCTAATTAATTTAGATTAATGTTAATTGAATTAGCCAATTGGCATTTTGTAGGACATATTTTCCCTAAGGTTTGGCACCAATTAGGGTGATTATTTTAAGGTCTCAATTTGACAATTTCGGTTGATCAATAGTGCTTGATATCTATTAATGATAGTTGTTGCATATTGAAGCGTGTTAGCACATTTTTGGGTTTTATTACTCATATTAGAATTTTGATTGTTTAATTTAAGGTTTCCAAATTGCTTTAGGGTTTCAATTATGACTTTAATGTCTCTTATTTGAATTAGGGCTTGAAGTTGCATTTTAGAGTTTATAAATTAAATTTAGACTTTGAATTTTCATTTTAGCATTTATGGTTCAAATTGGGATTTTGGTCTTTCATTTTGTGGTTTAGGGTTTTTGATTCTTTCATCAAGTTATGGTTTTAATTCTTTATTTTAAGGTTTAGGGTTTTTTATTTATTATTATTATTATTATTATTTTGGGTTTTGGTTAAAGTTAGGAGTTTAGCTTATCATTTTAGTGTTTGCTATTCAAATTAGGGTTTAAGTTGTTTATTTAGGGTTTATGGGTCAATATAGGGTTTGAATTTCTATTTTAGGATTTAGATTTTTGGGATAGAGTTCGAGATATTATTTTATGTTTTAGGGATCTATTTAGGATTTTCGTAAAATGTTTTGAGATTATTGAATTTAGTCCTTAGGTATAAAGTTAATAATTCTATCAACTCTTGGAGGTGTCTCTAAAACATTTTTCAGTGATTTAAATCATATTTTAAAATTTTGTGAGGTTTTCACCTTAACATATTCATGAGAGTAGAAAAGTTCTGATTTTTATTTAGGACAAAATAAACAAAGTTCAACTTAGTAAGAAAACCAACATGCCATGAACGCTCTTGTTACACCTGCATATATACACCATTATGAACACTGTTATTATACCCATACATATGCCATAATATATGAAGTTTTATTGCTGGTTTACTTAGTAAGAAAAAGGAGTGACATGTCAGATGTAGGCACAGACAATGTAACCCCATAGGTATATGTATATATAATCAGGGGATGGTTACAACATCAGGGGTAATATTAAAAACATTTATTTATCCACCACAGAATACTCATATATACGAAAGCATAAGGAACAGGTTCGTGATCAAAGTACTTATATTTTTGACAGACACCAGAATTAATGTGCATAATCCGAGGCCAAAAACATGAATACATATGGTCTTGACTTTATTGCGTATACAGATAATTAATACACACTATGACGCAAACCTTACTTGCACAAGTGCCTTTACCAGTAAGTATATATATATATAACCAGAACAAGAAGAAATGTGCTTAAGTATGTACGCCACCCTGGATTGGTAAAGTATACATCACACCAACACCATCGCGTGTGTATATATATATGTGTGTGCGTGGGTATACGTATACAAATGTAAGCTCATAAGTCATAGTGTATACGAACACTTTACTAGAAACTAAAGAAATGAAAATACATCCGAAGTAATATGTCTGTTGTATATTACTTGTAAACGTACATTAAAATAGGAATATAACTTAACAACCTTCTTTGCATAATGAGCACATTCGAAAGACATACGGTATTTCATCTTCCTTCTCACCATCAGTGCAAACCATTTAGGTAGTATTAAATACATGCATGACCACACTAAAGCAAGTAAGGTCCATACAAGTTAGCAACCGAATCAATAAAGTAATAAAATCCATTTTTGAAACGAGGAAGCTAGTTTAGGCCCAAAACAATAAAACCGAAATATTGCCCGATCCTAAGGAAAAGGAAATAAGTGCAATATGTTACATATATATATATATATATATATATATATATATTACGGGCATTACAAATAACGTATAGGTAATCACAATATATATAGACATAGCAAGACCACACTCTAAGTAAGCAAAAAGTATTTTTCCTATTAAGAAGTTATGTTTAACTTATAGAATTAGTAATTTAATCTAACTACTATAGTAAATCAAGGGTTAGAGTGAGACGGGATAACTTGTTTTAGGAGACATAAATAATGAGTCTCTAATTTCTCATTTTTACCTAGGTGACACGGACCCTAGCTCTGGAGATCTTGCTTTAGACTACTTCCTAGAGGATTACTACAATTGATTATCATGGACAGTTTTGGGAGAGTTATTCTCTATGATTATTATGCATGCTTGTATCTGTAGTATAGAGCACTTAAATGTAATTGGTGTAATAAAAATTGGATCGGGGAAATTTTATGGGAATATGTTTATGTGCTTGTGTGTCTGTTTGATTATTTGTTACTCATTAAGTATACATTCTTAACTTGGAATCTTGGTTGAGATGCTTTGTCTTCCTAGTTGTTGAGTGTCTATGAACTTTGTGATCGCCTAAATTAATCTGGAGTTAATTCTATTTGACTTAAGATTAAATGGACATGCATTACATTAATTGAAGGTTGTTAACACTACGTGTTGGTATGTGGGAGTAATAGGGTATTTGTGTAATTATGTATGTTGGAATTGGGATGGTTAAGTAGATCCCTATAGTATACTCGATCCAACCTTTAGAAATTGTTTGGTATTGGGAAGGACTCTCCTTTGATTGGAGCCTAGCCATGGGGATTTAGCGCTTAGGGGTGTGATCAATCACCGGTGATCAATAGTCATGTCTCTCCATTTTATTAAAACCATATCCTTTCTTTCAAGGTACCTAAATGATATACCTTCTTTTTAATCATTTATTAAAATAAAGAAAGATAGTGACACTTAGAGTTGACAGCAATTATCCTTAGTGGATGGATAGACTTTCTAACCCATGGTCATAGAGGTGGTAAACTCTTAACCCTGTACCAATATCGATTACCATATAGGTTGTTGAACTCATATGCTTGTGTGTGTTGCATTCATCTTAATGTATGAAAACTTGCTTGTTGTGCGTAATATGAGAGGGGATAAGCAATTACCACTTACACCCTTATAGTTTCTTTATGCAGGCATCGATTCTAGGACTACCTTATGTGAGTACAAAGTCTTTAGTGTTTATGATCTAGAAGTTTATATGTACATGTGGGATTTGTCAAGGGAAGTAGTACGATAATGGGCTTGATAGGTACTTTTGGTTTGTGTGTATCTAGGGACTTTATAAATAAATAAGGAGCTATGACTTTTATATTTGGTATATTTACTTTACTTCATAGAACTGATATGTCCTAGGAGTAACTTGAAGTAAGAGATGTCTAGTATGTGTCTTTTAAAATCAAGAGATGTAAGTGGAAACATCTCTTGGATTGCAAAGCACATATGGTAGACTGTTACGCCAAATGTACCGCTTGAGGAGTGATATCATTCCATTTTATTTTATTTTAGTTTATTTCTATATACTAAACATGATATAATAATCCAATTGTGTTCAACATCACAATCAGAAAAATTCCCACTAATTTTATCATGATGGAGCTCTTTGCACATGCTATCTTATATACTACTTAAGATTTTTGGTCTCTATCACATTAATTTTATGTACTACCAAAATATTAAACCCTAATAATTTTGTCTTTTAGACTTTTGCAAGCAATTTTCCACTACGAAATATAAGTAATTTGATACTCTATACAATGAATTTTATTCATTTGATTTTTTTTTTAATTTGCATACATATTGCAAGTGTGCCTTTTTCTAGTATCTATAATATTTAAGTGGGAGGGTTGATTTTGGTGTCTACACCCACTTAATAAGATGGACCATATTTAAATTATCAATTAATCCTCTTATTAAGCTAACCCTTTTATCAAAATTAAGTAGTTAGAGGATATTTTTGTACAATCATCGTATGAAAAAGTTACTAGCCCACTCATTCTCCTTCTCCCGCCTTTAAAATTTTACAGATATTTCTAGCATAATTCCAAGAATTATACATAACCAATTGATAATACAAGGAATTTTGACAGTTTTTCCACATTTAGCACACAGCACTTAACAACATCCTCCAATTTATTATCCTATTTTAGAATTTATTTTAAAATTCCTTTCACTCACATCTATTTCTCTTCTTCCAATTGTGAATACATTTGTTTCTATCTACATTATATTGATTAGTGCATTTTTGTCTTAGATTTTCATGATTGTTTTGGTTCCATTATCAAAGGTATTGTCGAATTTCGTATCTCTTTTTAAATTTCAAAATATCATAATCATTCTCTAGATTAACCAAATTCAAGCTGATTTTTATATGGTTTTATACTTATAGCATGAAAAAAATTCTATTAAAGGGCTTTTTTGAGATGTACTACTCACTTTTGATATCAAATAAATGAAGTTATAATTCTTTCAATAATTTTGTCGTTTTTCCTTTTATGAATATGGCCTTCTATGTATATACCTTTTATTATTATTATTTTATTTTTGGCTTTTTTAGGCATATGTAAAAATGAAGTGTAGTAGTTAGGAATTTATATAATTTTATTTCTTATACAAATTTACTCTTTTTTTTTCTGGCTATTTTTAACGAAATCATGATATGCACACTCATTGCAAATGCATGTTTCTATTTAATGCACTCACCGTGAAATCAATCATTAAAGTTTCAATGGATTTTCTATTTGCTTCTTGTAAATAGGTGCAAGTATTTGGTGAGTGGATTGTTTCACTATCCACTTGTGTCCTAACCATGGACTTGAAAGAGTAAATAACCATTAAGGTGACAAAAAAGGTTGTTTTGGAATGTGTACGTATTCTATATCACTCTAATTAATCATTTATTATATATTTTACAGATGGAAGTTACCATATATACACATTTAAAAATAAAGATATCTGTATTTAAGATTAAATTTTAAGTTTGAAAATTCAAACTAAAATCTTAAAATCTTACTCTCTATTGTTCATCTTCTTTTTTACAATTGAATTATTAAATTACAATCTTACTCTGCATTATATAGTTCTTGCATTTCTATATGACATAACGATGATGATATGGGAGGGTTGTAAAGGTTATACCACTCCAAATTTTACACCCATTGCACATGGAATTTCATTGAAAATATGAACAAGGATCTCGTGTTAATTTTTTGCTTCATTTTTCATATGAACCATGAATCAACCTCAAAGTGGAAGTACTTTGTAATCTTAGATTAAACCTTTTTTTCTTTTTTCTCTCTAACAAATTATCTAAGTAGAATTGCATGTTCACTCACTATATTTATTATTTTCTTATTTTATTTCCTTACTATCATAAGGATATTCCAAATGATGGGGCAAGACTCACTTTGCTATTGATTATTAATTTTGGCCCTATTTGTTTCAAGAAAAACTAACTGTTAGTGCAAAACATTTTTTGTTAAAATTATTTTCCTAAAAATGATATATTTTCATATGTTTGGTTATATTTCTAAAAATATATTGAAAAAAACTTTTTGGTGTTTGGCTTGTGAATATTATGTAGTTCGTACTCTTATAAAAAATAAATTAGTATAACATATTACTACAAATAAATTATTACGAACATTTTATTTAAATGTAAAACTATAAATAAAAAATAATTTTATAATATATATTATTACAACCTCTTTAGTCAAATTTTGTAATTCTTAAATGGTTTTTAATTTTTTTTTACCCACTACATTCTTTTCATGTTTAAAATATAATTTATATATTAATTATAATAAAATAATGTAGATATTATTTTATTAGAGTCTAAAATGTTGCAAAGGTTGAGTTGAAAAATGACATTCCATTTTGAAAAGAACAAGTTGTAATGAAAAAAGAATGTCAAAATGATCATTTTCTCCTTCTCTCATCAATTCTTGGCGTCTACCTTAAGCTTGATACTAATTACCTACTGTAATAACTCAGGCTTTTTAGAACAATGGCACAATAATGGTGATTGCAATATAAGTATACTAGTGCTTGTCAAATTTAATGATGTGTGGAAAGTATTAGCCAGATGATCGTTGCAACTTGTAAGTTTTATTTCTTTTGTTATGTTGCATGAAAATTATTTCTTTTAAGTAGGATGATGTAGTTATAAGGGTAATAGTACTATTTTATTATATTTGTTACTTTGTAATAATGATAGCATTATTTTTACTATCTTGTGTACCTACATATGACACAATAAATTAATATATTTTTAGTTGTACTATTTAAATTTAAGTGGTAAAAATCCGAGTAAGATAGAGAGTTAATACTTGTAGAAATATTTGGAAAAAATTTAAATAAAAAATTCGTGGACCTTTATAATTCATTGGTTCTAGACCCATACCATAAACTAGAGGGTCTTTAGATCTAGTTGATTCCAATTTTGGTTATAAGCTGGTTTTGAACCCAACCCATGTCTAATTACAAAAAAAATTATTCAAAATTTTGACTCATGGTGTTAATTCTATTATTAAATTAGAGTATAGCTACTAATAGGTCCCTATTTGGTCTTTTTAAAATATAACCAAAAGTTGTTTAACTTTCCTTATGGTAATACATAACATGTGCAATTCCCTTTTTTTTTTTTTTCCCTCTTTCATAACATAGTTATAATTGAAAAACTCTAATAACCATTATATCAAAGATTAAAGAAAACAAAAGGTTATGATTTCTAGAGTAAAATAAGAAAATAATTAAAATGCATAGTTAAATGAAACTTTAAGTTTTGAAAAATCTTGCAATCAACACATAGGTACTCATAACCCTGCACACTTTAATTATTAAGAAGTTTTATTACACATACACATATATAAATGTGATACATTTAGGATACTACTATCAACGACCTCGATACTACGATGTGAGGAATTACCATTACCGACCTCAACACTTATGAGTTATCATAAAATCTACCCAGAACATTTTAATGCACAACTTCACTAGGAATAATGCCACACAGAGATCATTGAGGTGTCCCTCATAGATCATCCACCATTGATTCTTAGGTTAAGCTAAGCATAAGCAACAGACAATTCTTAATTGCATAATGTTTAAGTTCATTTAATTACTATCCTATCAAGCATAAACAACAAATAGGGTAATCGGGCACTTGGAGGCTCTTGTTGCAATTGTCAACCTTATTAGAACTCGTTATGTACAAAGAACTAAACTTAGTACTAGCTTACAACTTAATCTAAGTTCACTTGGTTCGTTAAACTAGGAATTAAGTGATTATCCCCCTCTAAGTTACTTTAGTTTAAATAAAACTATTTTAATTGATAAAAAACTGAGAAAAAGGAAGAAGGAAACATTTTACAAGTATTATAGAGTAACACGACTGTGTAGAGGAACATAGCTGTGTACATGGTTTTGTATCTCCTTCTAAAATAAGACACTCAACAAGTTCAATTACATGGCCCTGTACTCGATTATGTAACTCACCATGTTAAAATAACCCTTCGACACACCCAAGTACATGGTTGTGTACCTCCTGGCACCTAGAAATTTTTTCATGCAAATTCCCATTTCATTTTTCTACCCTTTTAACATTCAAAGCTATATTGCAACTCCTAATTATACAGTAATTAGGGTATATAAAAACATAATTTCATAATAGATAACACACTTATTTGTTTCAAACATCCTCAAATTTGTCTAAACCCATAAGCATGCTTTGTCACTTTACACCAATTACCACTCAAATTGCTAATAATCCCTCAAACTATAATGGAACCCTATACTTAATTAAAATCCCTTAGATTGAGAAAACACACTATTAATTAGTTGAGATTAAAGCTTACCTTGTGGATGTCGCATTCGGTTGAGTGGATTTGTATCATAAATGTGGGCTTGTTAGTAGGAGCCTATAGGTCAGGGTTTCTTTAGAGAAAGAAATGAAAAATAGGTTGTGAAAAGGAAAAGAAGGGGTAGGGCAAAAAGCAACTTGCAGATGCCAAAATACCTTCCCTCTTTATTGTCTTATTATTTATGTACCATAACTTTTAAAATTTTATTTTTTAGTATTTTACATGCTACTCCCTTTACAAAAACTTTCATCCTTGAAAGTTACTTGATTTATGAAACAACCTTGAATCCCTATTCTTCATGTCTTCCCATGACTCTTTGTATCTTTCCTCTTATCATACGGTTGCCCCATTCAGCCTTAATATAGTTGATTATTTCTTCTCCTTAGAATTTGCTGTTTTGTTGCCTGTCTCATCATTAGTTCATTTATAATTAATTATAAACCTCTTAAATACATTTCTTCTTGTTGTCCACTAATGTCTCCCATTATTGTTGTAAATCTTCAATTATTAGGGCTTTTCTTTTATCATGTCTTTTGTTAATTATAATAAGTAATTAATTGACAACTATTCTCCAATCACATCAATATTTATTCCACTTTAATCCTTTGGTTTATGATTGACTTGCATAACTTAGATCACTTTCCTAATACCAATAAATAAAACTAAGATTTCCAAAAAATAATTGTATAATTATACGTTTTTATCTAACTTTTATCCATAAAATTTTCCTTCATTTTTTTCATTCCATTTATTTCATAAATCCTCTATTTGAAATTTGAGTCTTCAAGATTCCTTCACCAGTTAGATTTTGCATATTCATTTAATTAAGATTCTCATATTTCCAAAGACTATTCTTAATTTTCTCTCCAAATCAACATATCTAATGATGTAACAATTTTATTTATTTTTAATAATTTCCAATCATCACTCTATTGAATAACTCTCGAATGACTCCAATTTATACACTTATTATCTAATTATATTTGTGGCTTATTATTGTTATTATGAATACTTCTATTTTTCCATTGAATTATTACCCGTCTTAGTATAATTATTGTCATTATCAATTGGTAGTTTTATTTATTTCTTTATTAATAACCTTTTATTTATTGTTGTCGAGTCCAATTTTTTGAATTCCCATTCCTAATCCAATATAGACTAGACCCTATGCTCATCTAATGTAGATCCTCGACTTGAATTAGGAATTTCGTTTGATTTTTGGAGTTGCCATCCAACAGTTGTTGGGAAATATTGAATTAAGACTAAATGAGCGGATTAGTCTTAATCTAGACCACGAGTCGTCGTGATTTCCTCTTCTCGTTTTTGTGAAAAGAGGAAAAGGGAAAACCAGAGTTTCTAAGTCCAGAGGCTAACCTATTAAAACCTTACGGTTACCACCTAGTCTTCTAAAATTGTTCCCATTTAGAAATGTCTTTTATTTTGTTTCTGTTACTTTTTATTATGTTTTTTTATTATTCTAAGAAAATGATTTTTTATTCCATTTTATAGGTTGACCCGAATTGGTGCCTACATATCTGCTATTCAGGATCAAACAAGTCGTAGTTCGCTTTTTTCTGAAAATATTTAGTGGGTTTGTGAATTTTAATTTTGAAATCTTTTTTGCTTTATGTTTTTAACATTTTTGGGATTTTTCTAAAAAAAGTCTAAACCTAAGCTTAGTAATTTGATCTTTGAAAATGATTTTTAGGAAAAACATCAATTTTGGATTTATTTGAAGAAAATGATTTTTCTAAGTGCTAAAACTCATTTTTTTTTATTTTATTTTTCTATTTTTATAATTTTTGAATTTTTATTATTTTTTAATGATTTTCTTTGTAATTTTTATGATTTTTTATTTCTTTTCGATTTTTCCTTATTCTTCTACAATTTTTATAATTTTTATGAGTTTTCATTATTTTTATAGTTTTTTATTATTTTTATTATTTTTTCATAATTTTTGTGAACTTTTGTTAAAAATTTTTGTTAAAAATTTTATCCTAAGTTATTATCTATCATATTTTAAAGTCTAAAGTCTTATTATTATTTTCCCAATATTTTTATTATTATTCTCTACATTTTTTTATTTTTATTTTTATTTTATTATTATTATTTTTAATTATTAAATCCTAAAAAAATCTAATTTCTAACATTTTCCTATTTATAGAAATATAAATAAAACATAAATAAATAAATACATAAATAACAAATAATAAATAAAATTGGAATAAAAATAAATAAATAAAATAAATTCGGAAAATCCAACTTACGTGGATTCGGGTCGGTGCTCGGGTCGGATCGGTCGGGTTGAATTGGGTCGGGTCGGATTGGTCGGACACGGCAGCGGGGGATGCTCGTTTACGGCGTTCCGGCGGTCTTTTGTCATGGGTGAGGTGTCGAATCCTAGCTTCTTGAGGGTGCTGAATCCAATGGTGGCGGTGGTTTGCTCCCAGAACGTCTTCTGGTGGCGGCTTGGCTTCAATCGGCAGTTCGCAGTTTTGGGTTTCCTCCGATGCTCTCCGATTTGCTCTCTTTTCTCACTTTCTCTCAATTGTGATTCCTTATCTGGCTTCCTCCGCTCCTCCTCTATTTATAGGCGTTCGAAATCGAGCCGGATAAGCTCGGATTTCCACTGATCGAAGCAAATCGGATCGACGGTTAAATAAACCAACTTTGATTCGTGTAAATCCTTTGATTTGTTGAGATTTGATTCCAATTGGATGATGTTTATCTCAATTCTGTTGAAGATCTGTTGGATTTGTGCAAAAAATCGAATCGAAATGGCCGAAATTCGAATTTTTCCCCTCGCCGTCGATCTTAGACCGAGGTTGAAGACGATCACGCGCTCGGCGCGTGCGTTTCCTCCAGCCAATCGGATGCTGCCACGTGTCCTGGATAAGTGAAAAAACTCAAAACGCGAAAACTACTTCCCCCGCAGTTCGAACCTGCGACCGAGCCCCCCTACGCGCGCCTTAGCCCGTGGTCCGGACCAGCTGGGCTAGCCTATTTTCCTGATTTTTCTAAGTTCGCAAATTGCATATATGCAATGCGAATTTTTTATTTTTTTTGTATTTTTTGAAATTTCAAAAATTATTTACTATTTATTATTGCCATTTCTGAAATCATTTTTCAAAATTGATATGTTTTCCTATTTATTTTTATTTATTTGAATATTTTTATTATTTATGCTAAATTAGAGAAAAATTGAAAAAAATTGGAAATTGATTATTATTCATTCCTAGGGCAAAAATGGGGTGTTTACAATTATTATTTGTTTATTTGAAAGTTGTAATCAATATTAGAAGAAGTTATTATCATCATTATTAATACTCTTTTAAGTATAGATACTTTTGTTTTGTTAATTACTTGTTATAAATACATATATAAAGACTTTAATTCTTTTACATATACTAATATTAGTTTTATTAGTGTTAGAGTTAGTTAGCCTTACATTATTTATTTATTTATTTTTCTTTGTCTCCATTTTAAGGAAACTAGATATGTATATATATGTATGTATATATCATCTCTTATGTATTTTTTAATTGCCATTTGTAGTAAAGTTACTATTTTATATATTAATTACATTATTTATTTATGAAAAGTCTTTCATAAATTGCCCCTTTTTTGTGATGATTGTGATTGTGTAGATATATCGCTATGTCTTTTACATGCTAATATGTGTGTACTTGTGTATGTACATGTATTTGTGATGTTATCCTACATAATAACTATTTCATGTATTGCTCATAAATTTCTTTGTATATACAGTTTTAAACTTATATATTAGAATCATTCACACATATACTTTGTATTTGTTTCACAATCTAATATTATATATTAATTATTATTTTCACCAAATCGTAAGGGTCTTTCTTCTTTCTTTTCTTTTCTTTTTTCTTTTTTTTTTTGATGTATAGTAGATTATAAATTTCTTCAGTTAATTCTCATTATCCATCTTTAATGCTATTCATTATATTTAGATTCATATACTTTGTTGTCTCCTTATGTATTATATATTACTAATTCCTTATTATTTATTATAACTTTGTTACATTTATTGTCGTTATTATTTTATTACTTTTAATCTTAAATTGATTGTTATTATTTTTATTGTTACCATTGTGATTTGTTATTTATACAATATATATGACATATATAAACATATTTTGTTTAATTTTATAATACTATTTCATATGACTTTGCATATATATTTATACAAGTAGGATAGCAAATCGGAACATAATACATATGCAAAGATACAAGTAGACACGATGTGACACGATATGACTAGACATGGACAAAGTTGACAAACGGATAAAACATATGAATCCACCATATAAGATCCATTAGAGTTTAGTATCAATATGAGAATGTTCTTACCAACATGAATATGCATATGGGCTTAGGAAAAAAGAAAAGAAAAGAAAAGAAAAGGAAAAGGCCAATATAGCAACAAACGCAACGGGAAAACTAATATGTAAGATGTGCATGGGGGGCATGTTTCGGTCTCCTAGAACCTTGGATATGAAGACGTCTTCCTAACATCACATTCTACATTGGTACCTTCTTAAAAGAAAAACTGTATGTTTTAGTTCTTGGGTTAATGTACTAATAACACCTATTTTCCATTTTTTTGTGGTCATTTATGTGTGCCTATACAAGATGTGGATATATAAGGACATATTGGATTCTTTTTTTTTGCCTAGTACTATGATTATTAGAAAAAGAGAAAATCGAACTTAGTTTATCCAACCGAAATATTGATAGCTATATCTGATTACAAAAACCTCGGCCTTGAAGGATATTAATGTTATAAAATACTTAATGCTGTGAAATTCTACATTATATTCAAACAAGTTGAAGAAGACTGAAATAATAAATTATGTACAATATCCTTAATTAGGCAATAGGACAATGCAAACTTATATTATGGAGTTTCATATTCAAGTGAATGCGTGGTTGGTGGTAGAAATAAATTAGAATCACTTCAATCTTTAATTTTATTTAAAAAAAAACCTTTATTTTAGCCATCTATTTTATCATTTTTATCGATAGATTTATATGCAATTATTTTTGCACATACAGTATGGTCCTCCAATAAAACAATGTCCTTTTACGAATACAGTGCTGCCAGTTTGAAAGACTGAAGTTTCAATGGGGGTGCCAAGAGCTTGCAATAAAGTAGCAGATCTTATTGAGCATAGGTGCAACAAGGCTGAAGATGATGAGCTTTCTTCTTCTAAAATTCCTAGAACTATTCGTGATTTTAAGAATTTTTGGGGTAAATTTTATAAATTAGACTGATACCTCATCTTTTAAAAATATAATGTTTACCCTCTTATTTTTAACATATACCGATAATTAGTAAATAATTTAATTAAATCTATAACTTAGTGGTATAGATATTGATCTCATAAATGAGATAGAATGAATTTGAATTTTTATTATTGTTATGATCATTAAAAAAAAGTTTAATTAAATATTTTAAATTATTATTTTTAAAAAATTATGTACTGGGTTCTGGTTTGGATTTTGAGATATTCCCAAAAAATGACCGAACCAATATTACAGAATTATCTCAATCCCTTCGAAACGTTATAAAAGGAATACCTTCTCGTATTCCACCAAGTCAAGTATCCTAATCCTATGGTACAATAAGATTCAGTAGACTCGGCCGAGTTGCCCGGACCATGGTTAGACTGCCTAGGTTGTTTGGGCAGCAACTGATCAACATGGATCCGGTTCTTAGTGATGGACCGGCCCGGTTTGGTTGATCGGGTTAAACGTAAACCAGCTGCCGGTCTGGCTTCGACAACATAGGACTACGCTCTTCCCTGTGTTTTCTCTGGTTCCATAAACCCTACGTCTAAAAGCAAGCACCATTAACGGCAACTCAAAAACCCTAACTCTTTGCTTCATTCTTTATTTATTCATTTATTTATTTTTTTTCCTTTTTCTTTGTTGTCTTCTTCACCCGGAACCCACTGCCAGCTTCAGCTCTCAGCTTTAACCCAAAAATGGCCTTTTGCATGAACAAGTGCGACCCTTTCTCTTCTAATCCTCTCTTCACTCCATCAAGCTCCTCCTTATCCTCATCCTCTCATCGTCATATCTCCCGCATATTCTTCTATTCCACCTCCATAAAGAACCCTCTAGCATCCTCTTCCCGCTCGTCATGGGCGTCACGGAGGCGGCGCGAGAAAAATTCCGACTCCACTCGCAGCGAGTCATCACCAACTACCTCCAAGGGGAAATCATTCGAGCGTGTAGGGGGCAAAAGGAAGGACTTAAAGAAGATTATGATACTCGGTGCAGGTCCCATTGTGATCGGACAAGCATGTGAGTTCGATTACTCGGGAACTCAAGCGTGTAAAGCTCTCCAAGAGGAAGGATACGATGTCGTTTTAATCAATTCCAATCCTGCCACCATCATGACCGATCCCGATATGGCTGACAGGACCTACATTACCCCGATGACACCGGAATTAGTCCAATCAATCATCGAAAAAGAGTGCCCCGATGCACTTTTACCTACTATGGGCGGCCAGACAGCATTAAACCTAGCTGTTGCATTAGCCGAGAGTGGAATTCTTGAAAAATATGGAGTCGAGTTAATTGGGGCGAAGCTGGATGCAATCAAGAAAGCTGAGGATCGAGATTTGTTTAAACAAGCTATGAGCAACGTAGGAATAAAGACTCCTCCTTCTGGTATTGGTACAACTTTAGACGAATGTTTTTCTATTGCTGATGAGATTGGGGAGTTTCCTTTGATTATTAGGCCTGCTTTTACGTTAGGCGGTACTGGGGGTGGGATAGCTTATAATAGGGAGGAGTTTGAGTCCATTTGTAAAGCCGGGTTAGCCGCTAGTTTGACTAGTCAGGTTTTGGTTGAGAAATCTTTGTTGGGTTGGAAAGAGTATGAGCTTGAGGTTATGAGGGATTTAGCTGATAATGTGGTTATTATTTGTTCTATCGAGAATATTGATCCTATGGGGGTTCATACCGGGGATTCGATTACGGTTGCACCTGCTCAGACATTGACGGATAAGGAATACCAGAGGTTGAGGGATTATTCTATTGCGATTATTAGGGAGATTGGTGTGGAGTGTGGCGGTTCAAATGTGCAGTTTGCAGTTAATCCTCAGAATGGTGAGGTTATGGTGATTGAAATGAATCCTAGGGTGTCGAGGTCATCTGCTCTCGCTTCGAAAGCTACTGGTTTCCCCATTGCTAAGATGGCTGCGAAATTGTCTATCGGGTATTCATTGGATCAAATTCCAAATGACATTACGAAGAAGACCCCAGCTAGCTTTGAGCCTTCTATTGATTATGTGGTGACTAAGGTATGCTGGATAATCTCGTGTGGCGAAGCTGTGATTCTTTTGTTTTCTAGTGCAATGGAGTTCGAGAGGTGGCTATATGTGCTTATGCTTTTCCTTTTTATTTTTTTACATGCATGCAGATTCCACGTTTTGCATTTGAGAAATTTCCTGGGTCCCAACCGATCCTGACAACACAGATGAAATCAGTTGGTGAAGCTATGGCATTGGGGCGAATATTCCAGGAATCATTTCAAAAAGCATTTCGATCCTTGGAATGTGGGTACTCTGGTTGGGGTTGTGCTCCTATTAAGGAACTTGACTGGGATTGGGACCGATTAAAGTATAGCCTCCGGGTACCCAACCCAGATCGCATGCATGCATTATATGCTGCAATGAGGAGGGGTATGAGGGTAGATGATATCCACGAGTTGACTCAGATTGACAAGTGGTTCCTCACCCAGCTCAAGGAGTTGATAGATACTGAGCAGTTTCTTCTATCTTGTAGCTTGTCAGATCTGACCAAGGATGACTTCTATGAAGTCAAGGGAAGAGGTTTTAGTGATAAGCAAATAGCCTTTGCAACTAAATCCACTGAAAAAGAAGTCAGACAGAAACGGCTTTCATTAGGTGTTAAACCTGCATATAAACGTGTGGATACTTGTGCAGCTGAGTTTGAGGCCAACACTCCCTATATGTACTCTTCTTATGATTTTGAGTGCGAATCTGCTCCTACTCAGAAAAAGAAGGTTCTGATTTTAGGTGGAGGACCTAATAGGATAGGACAAGGGATTGAATTTGACTACTGTTGCTGCCATACATCCTTTGCTCTTCAGGTTTGCTCTTCTTGCTTATGCACATATATCTTCCATGTTTTTATCAAACTTAAGCTTTCTTTTCTTACCCAGTGGGGAAAAAAAAAGAAAGAAAAGTGTTAAGCTTCAATCACATTTGTATTAGTGTAGTGAAATTTTAATGCCACTCTGATTGTAAGTTATCAGGCGTTTAGTAACATTTGCACTTGAAAATGCTATCAAGGTCCCACATCATAACCAACATAAACTAGAATGAAATTAAATCTGGTTTTTCTTGGGTATCTGTTTTTAGTTTAACGAGCTCCTTTTCCTATGATTCAGAAAGCAGGATATGAGACCATCATGATGAACTCAAACCCTGAGACTGTATCCACAGATTATGACACTAGTGACCGACTTTATTTCGAGCCTTTAACAGTTGAAGATGTTTTGAACATTATTGATTTGGAACAGCCAGAAGGCATCATTGTTCAATTTGGTGGTCAGACACCATTGAAGCTCGCTCTCCCCATCCAGCACTATTTAGATGAGCACAAGGTCAAAACTGCTAGTGGGTCTGGGCATGTTTGGATCTGGGGTACATCTCCAGATTCCATTGATGCTGCAGAGGACCGAGAGAGGTTCACTGCAATTCTGAAAGAACTCCAAATTGAACAGCCTAAAGGGGGCATTGCCAAGTGTGGAGCTGATGCGCTTGCCATTGCAACGGATATTGGGTACCCTGTTGTTGTTCGACCATCTTATGTTTTAGGTGGCCGAGCAATGGAAATCGTTTATAGTGATGACAAGCTGGTGACCTACTTGGAAAATGCTGTTGAGGTGGACCCAGAGTGTCCTGTGCTAATAGATGAATATTTATCTGATGCCATTGAGGTTGATGTTGATGCACTTGCTGATTCTCATGGTAATGTGGTGATCGGCGGAATTATGGAGCATATTGAGCAAGCAGGTATTCATTCAGGTGATTCAGCCTGCTCTATTCCCACTAAGACAGTGCCGTTGCACTGCTTGGCCACAATTAGATCTTGGACAACAAAGTTGGCAAAGAGGCTTAATGTCTGTGGGCTTATGAATTGTCAATATGCGATAACGTCTTCTGGTGATGTGTTCTTGCTTGAAGCTAATCCCCGAGCTTCTCGTACTGTCCCATTTGTGTCAAAAGCAATTGGTCACCCATTAGCTAAATATGCTTCCCTTGTCATGTCTGGTAAGTCTCTTCAGGACTTAAATTTCACAAAAGAAGTTGTACCAAGGCATGTCTCTGTTAAAGAAGCAGTCCTTCCATTTGAGAAGTTCCAAGGCTGTGATATATTGCTAGGACCTGAAATGCGTAGCACTGGTGAGGTCATGGGTATTGACTATGAGTTTTCAATTGCATTTGCAAAAGCTCAAATTGCTGCTGGGCAAAAGCTACCACTTTCTGGAACTGTTTTCATCAGCTTGAATGATTTGAATAAGCCAATCCTTGAAAGGATAGCTAGAGCATTTCTAGATATTGGATTTACAATATTGTCAACTTCAGGGACAGCACATGTTCTTGAATTAGCTGGTATTCCATCAGAGCGGGTTCTGAAGATGCATGAGGGACGTCCTCATGCAGGTGATAAGATTGCTAATGGAGAGATTCAATTAATGGTAATTACTAGCTCAGACGATCCACTTGACCAAATTGATGGTCAGCAACTTAGAAGAATGGCCCTTGCTTACAAGGTTCCTATAATAACAACAGTTGCTGGGGCGTTGGCAAGTGCAGATGCTATTAGAAGCTTAAAGAGCAGTAGCATCCAGATGATGGCTCTTCAGGATTTTTTTGATTCCGAAGTAGTAACAGGAAGCACTAAAAATTTGCAGTCACCCTCTTCTCTGTGATAGATGGTGCAGTTAGAGCGAAATTTTCATATTCTTTTTATTTTCAATTTTTTTTTTGAATTTCTAGTCTGCTATTGGTGAGGCCTGCCAGCCTACTGATAATTGTTTGGCTTATTCTGTGATGAGTTTCTTTTTGTCAGTGGGAAATTCTGAATTGGTTAATCACATTGTGGTGAATCTAAAATACTAGACTAATTTAGATGAACTTATTAGTGAGGTGCATAGTTGTTTCTTCATTGTGGCTACAACAAGCATGTCTAGTTGCCTTTGCTTGCCTACTTCTTTTTCTAGTTCCTTCATGTCCATGCATCTCACTCTGGAATGCAGAAGCTGTCTTCATTTTCTCTGGGTCAGAGGTCCTCTTTGGTGATCTTGTATAGTCTATAACCCAAAACAGCTGGAACATTACCCAACCAATGAAATACACTGTTATTCTTCATATTAGTGCCTTCATCAGCAGAAACATCATCTTCTTCCTACATAAAGAATCCCTTTGCTTGATTCCTGAGCAGGATTTGGTTTGTCCAGTAGATTTTTTAGCTTGAAGTAGCAGTTTTTTCTGATAATATTTTCTTCATCAATCTTTTCAGCAGCATTTTCATCTGTGTCTATGTTCATCTGTGTTTTGTGCTCTAGCTGTAATCTTGTCTTGATTTTTCTTCCATGTCTCGATGGCTTTCTTTTGAGGTTGAATTTAACCAAGAAAAAATGCTCGTTCTGTTGCATCTAATGTTAAAAACACTTGACATCCTAAATGTTATCCGCTTATCTTGAACTGTGCTCTAGCTTGTCCTTTGGTTTTTTCATCTGATCAACATTAGCAACTTCCTCAAGACAGCCATTGATATGTGCAACTTCCACTCTCCAAAAGGACTATTGAGCCCTATAAGCTACCTTTTCCATAGAATCCATAGGTAGGCAATTCTATGCCATCATCATCCCAACACTTAGCCTCAAGTTCATCTTTTGAGTCCATAGTATTAGTATGAATAGACATGGGATGAAATCACCAAGGTCATCTGGAGAACTTTGGAACTGTTATCTTCTTCTGCAGTCCCTTGCCATTGAACACATTGGCTCCCTAAAGCATTAATATCACTAGTTCCCTTATGATTTGAGGTAACAGAAATTTCACTTACCTGAAAAGTGAAGAGTTCTATTGAAAAACTGAAATTGTCAGAGTTTGAAACTTTT
The DNA here is from genome assembly GCA_037954665.1 of Laguncularia racemosa. Taxonomy (NCBI): domain Eukaryota; kingdom Viridiplantae; phylum Streptophyta; class Magnoliopsida; order Myrtales; family Combretaceae; genus Laguncularia; species Laguncularia racemosa. The sequence continues at coordinate 1,768,903 of JBBMOL010000024.1, read as the reverse complement.
GTTCTTCATTTATCTGCCTGGCAACTAATAATTGGTGTATGTAGAAAGGATGTCCAGTGATCCAGCAGCTACCAATACCCTAAGGCACTTTTTACTATGCTGCAACCACCGCCTTCTCTTTTAACATCAGTGGGATATTAGATGTCGACTACTAAGTTAAGAAACACCATCAAAATGAAATGTTGCATGAGCTTACCATTGATTGAAACAGTGCAGACATACAAATTCCCTAGTCAAGCCACAGATTTTGTAATGACCCCATTATATGATTTTTTAATTTCTTGGCTGCTCAATCATTTTATTTCTCATCACAGCAGTATTTCCCTCCATTTTCAGAGTTTTCTCCTTTCTTTTGATTAACACATAACCAAAAATAAAAGCCTCAAATTTTAGGGCATGACAAAGCTGAAAATTGACTTGGTATTGGAAGACATTCCAGTGGCATGACAAAGAAAACAATTAAACAGTCTTCAAGAATTTTAGGGCTCATAGAGCCTGAATTCTTAAAGCCTTAACCACTGGTATGTGACTGTCTTTTTATCCTTTCTACTTCTGTGCATTCAGTTAATGACTTTAACTTGTGATGGTGTAGAGTTTAGTTTCAGTGGGTATTGTTTCATTACAGATTTTTGTTAGTTTTGAGATCAGTGTTGGTAGTTAGAACTTTATCTTTTCTTGGTATTTTCATGAATTTTTCTTGTTTATGCATCTTCTTGTGCTGCTGTGGTGTTTGAAAGGCTGTGATCAGTGAGCCAGTGATCTGCAGTCTGCATATATCAGAAGACAATTGGTATCTTCATTAAGAGTTTGGAGAGAACCTTTTCCTGTCAATCAAGGTTATATTATCAGAATTATGTTTCAAAATGTGAATGTTGAATGCTGTGGACGTAGTCTTCAAATGATATGACCTTTACCAACATGAAATGGCATATATTTCCTTAGCTTGCAATTAGAATCTTAACATTTAGCTCGTTTTTTTCCCCATTAGGTGTCTTCTATCTGGTTTTTATAAAGAAGAAGGGTCCTGTGCTAGAAAAAAATGTCCTTTGCGAGTTGAATTTTAAAGCCACTCTTGGTGCAGTCAATGAAGCTCAGTTGCATGCACCAGTGCTTGCACTTATTTCATCTTGGAAGCAGTTTCATGATTTTTATATTTCATGATGATTTTAGGTTTCTTTCTAGGTTATTTAATCTCAATACTGTAAGCTGTTTTCACAATTACAATATGGAAAGGTTTGAAAGAGAATTGGTTTTTAACATCCTTGGGCTACAAGTCATGGATAAATTTTGTCCCCAGAATTTTTAATTGAGAATTTCTGAACTTTTTGTCTCCCTTAAATCCTTATTTCAATTCCAGGGAGAAAATAAATCCTGGACATAAAATTCAAGAGATGACTACAAATACTGTACTCTCACATTGCCGTTATCCCAGCATTTAAGCTTTCTAATTTTCAGGACTTACCAATAAAATTACATTAGTGTTGCCTTTCCCCTTATTGTATAAAAGATTTCAATGTATGCCATATGCAGAGTGCTTTATATTGTTTCAGGTGCTTTATTCCCATGTGGCATTGCAAATAAGATGAGTGATGTATGAGTGGCTGTTGGCCAATCGTTATATGGAAGCCAGTGATCTTTGAGAAGCTTTGATCTGAATGGTCCATGTCAAAGTTGGAGGAGATACTCCTTTTATCTATTAAAGATTTGGCATTTCTTGGATTACTTTTGCTATCTGATAATTCACGAATTGGGTTATCCTTAGGATGCATACTGCTATGCAATTTGTCAATCTTCCGAGATTCAGTGTTTCTTCATTTTATTTATTTATTTATTTTCTTAATGTGTGGATTTCTTGTAATTATTTTTTATAATGGTTCTTAATGTTATACCAATATCGTTCATGATACTAAGTGGAACTGTTCTTGAGGGGGACCACTCCGGCAGTTGCAGGTGGGGTTAGTGTCTCAATTGCACTCTGGGATACTGCAACATGGCAACAAAAACAACACTTCTAACCCCCCCTGGCCAGAAGCACCTGAAACTACAATTAGAAGTTTGTACTATCAATTTCATGGAGTCCCTGTGGTAGACAGCATGTGTTTCCATGGACAGTACCGTATCTGTGTTTGATAAGGCTAGACAAATTCTTCTGCGACTTGGAAGTTCATTTCATGCTTATGCATTCTCTTCTCATTTCTGCATCAGATGATGTTGATGGAGATATGTTCCAGTTTGCTGTTCCTTGGCAAAATAATTCATAAAAAGGGTTTCCAGCTAAACTATTTTGGCAAATACCGTGGTAAAATCGCAAGTTTAGACTATAATTTTGTCATAAGAAGAAATTGCATGTTTAATATGTGATTTTAGTGATGGTAAATTGCAGTATCAAACTATTAAGTGATATGGTGCGTTTTGCAGGTAAATCACAGTGTCAAGCTATGATTTATTGACTGAAATCGCAGTTTCAACCTGTAATTTAGTTGGGCCTCAATTAAAACCCTCGCATGGACCACATAATGTAATTTTCTTTGGAAAATGTACATTTTTCTCTCAAATTTCTATCAAAACTTCATCTACAAAACACGGTTTTCTATTAGGAAATAGTAGTGTTGCAACTTCAAGTCACAATTCTAGACTTTATTCATTTAAGTATTACTTATTTCATGTAAAAATTTGTTGTAAATTTCATTTATCGAATTTAATGATTGTACATTTCATTATTGTTTTTCTCCATGAAATATAATGTATTATTGCTAATTTTGTAATAAATGAAAGTTAAGATTGAAGGCATACTTGAAATTATACATTGTTCCATACCAATTAGTAAAGATTTTATTGTATTTGGCTTAGTTTGTAAGATTTATCTAAATTTTTTTGAAATTGCCCAAATTCGTAAAATTTTCCGTAATTTGTAAAATTTGTCACAATTTGTAGGATTTGGCCTAATTTAGTGAAATTGTCCAAATTTATAGAATTAACTCAAAAGTTAGTAAATTTGTCCTAATTCGCACAATTTCTCTCAATTTTTGGTAAATTTACCCCAATTTTAATAAAATGGCCTTGATTGTAGAATTTGGTCCAATTTTATTAAAATTGCCCTAATTTATAGAATTAATTTCAATTTCAGTAAATTTGCCTTAAGTTGTAAAATTTGTTCCAATTTGTGGAATTAGCCCCAATTTTATTAAATTTGTAAAAAATTGTAGGATTTATCCTAATATTATTAAATTTACCATATTCGTAGAATTTGCCACAATTTTAGTAAGTTTGCTCTAATTTTGTAGAATTTGCCTTATGTTGATGAATTCAGCTCAATTTTGAAGAGATGGAGGATTTTGTTAGATTTGCGATATTTGCCCATGGGAATATCATGTCCGGTGAATACGTACCATATTATGATAGGGAGCTTATTAAGAGAATTAAAGTGAAGACGAATATGGGGTTTAAAGAATTGTTATTGAAAATATGTGTAGCAATTAAAATTGATCATACCTTTGTCTAAGTGGAGGTGTTCTATAGGCAATCGACAATTTATAACTTTGGTTATGTTTAGCCATGATATTCTTTGATCCCAATCATAAAGGATGATGATGTGGAAAGTCTTGTTGCATATGCTTAAGCTGCGGGTCCATTATTCATTCAGGACCTATTAATTAAATTAGGACATAATGTCCCCACTTAAGGTAAAAACATTTGTTTTTAGAGTGCAATGCCTCCCCCGTAGAACTAAGAGTGTATGAATGCTAGGACATCACTTCAACAAATCGATGATTTTGAAGATGATGACATGGATTTACCCATCGGAGATGCACTTCAAAGGGAAATCAACGAGTTTGATAATGAAGTATCTATTGATTTTGAAGAAGAAGTGATAAACTAGGAGGATGAAATTGGTGGCTCCTACATGAATATTGAGTTTGACCCATTCGATGATCCTTTGCCTCTAGTGTCCGTAGAGGTTGCCATTGCACACATTGTTGTGTCTAGCTCCCCACTGGTAGATCCCATAACTCCTTATTTCAAGAATCCTATTTCATTCTTCAATAGGAGATGTGGAGGTGATGGGTGCATATCATTTGAAGAGAGTACCCATTCTTTAGATGAGTTGAGCTTCGGTGATGAGTTGAGGAAGGAATGCAATTTGTCTTGAAGTCTCATTTAGTATACGTAGTTAAGGCGTACCATATGAAGAATCACCACACTTATTGTATAGTCGAGTCTGATAAGAAGATATGGCATGTTATCTGCATCGAGAGGGATAGGGGATGTAGATGGAGATTTCGTGCATGTAAAAAACGAATGGACATAGATTTTGTAATTACTATTGTTGAAGGGTCACATACATGTATCAATCCTCTATTGAATTAGGACCATCCTCAGTTGGACTTGAGCTTTAGTGGGATCCAAAGGATTTCACAATAGTGTGACACTTCTCGTTCCCTTCATAGGATTGATCTTAAAGGGAAAACCAATAAGGATTGGAGAAGGAGACATATGGTCTAAATCCATCAATGGGAGCAAAGTTTATTCTCTATCATTCAAATATAGTTCGATGACACATTGTTGAGTGGGGTAGATTAGGCATATTATCCTTAGTACTATAATGTCACACAACGGTACGCTGGTCGGACTGGAGTGATGCTTGGTGCCTTAGTAAGTTGCTTTAGCCATATCATTATACTTTTATATATTCTACATTGTATTATTGATATACTTTATTTTTCATATAGTTAGATTGCTTCACTCACATTAGAGTGGAGGCTTTTGTACAAAAGTGCCACGTGATAGCATCTATTGGGAGTTATCTCTTCTAAGGTCATGGTAGTGTCACATTATTTCCTATAGATCATTGAGAGTACCATTAAGAGATACCTCCACCTCGTGTGACTCGAGGCAAAGGAAGGGCTTGTGCTAGGGGTCATCATCAGTAGGTAGTGCAAGATCGATCTCCTAGCCCTTCTACAAATGCCCCACTTGCTCACTACTCACCGGTGGCTCATCCTTCACCATATTACGATAATCCTACCTTTAGTGTTGACTTGATGGAGTTTTACACCCCTGATGTCCAGGTACCATATATATCTAACATTACTCCACACGCTCCTCTAAAGAAAAAACATTTAAGTATACAAGAGGGGGGTCCACCATTTTAGCGCCAAATTGATCTTGACATCGAAGGACCTAGTAGCTCTTACCAAATTGGACAAAGTTTAGTACCCACTGTACATAGATATTGTCAAAGACAACATCGCCAAATGGATTAGATATATATGTATATTTGGCTATGTAATTATATATTGTTTTATAATTTTCCTTGGATGTATATATACTTATAATTTCATTTGTTTTAGATATGTAATTTTGATTTTATAATTTAAACGATTTGATGAAATCATTTAATTTCTCCAATTGATTTGTGTTATGATTTGATAGATTCTTAGTTTTATATAGAATTTGGAAAATAAATTTATTTTTAAGTTTATTTATTTTCACAGATTCAATTATTTCTAATTATAAACTTTATAATTATCGGAGGTACATTTATTTTCACAAGTTTTACTATATCTTAGCTTCAAGAAATAGAAAAGCAAGGGTTGTAAGGATCGATGAAAATCGCATGTTGAATATGCGAGTTTTAGTGAACTCGCAATTTGGAACAGCGAGTTTACTTCACAAAGAAATTGCAGTTTATGATTTCACGAAGTGAAGAAATCGTAATTTCAATATATGATTTTGCTATGGTATTTAATGAATTAGTTTATTTAGAATCTTTTTTTATGAAATTGTTTGCCAGAATGGCAAACTGACACATATCTTGATGCTGATGTGCATATGTATGATTCCAAGCTGTGAATCCCTGGTTGGCTCCATGTCAGGACATATGCAGGCTGTGCAAATGTACTGTTTGCTTGCTTTTGTGCAAAATCGGCGAAGAAATAAGGGCGTATAACCATGGAATTCAAGAAGCAACATGAATAAAGAAAAGACAACACAACTGATGATGGGAGAGAATGAGAGATATTTTCGCAGATTTGCAGCCAAGATGGTGCACGAACCCTGTCGGGGAAGATTCCTTATCGAGGAGGCTAAAGAGAGACCACTGGCGGCCTTTAGGTTTATAGGTTCATCGTTCATATTATATGATTAGATTATCCTCTATAACACTTCTTATACTATTTGCCTTAATTCAGGTAGCTCTCGTTTATACCATATCATATCCCATTTCAAGCTTTTTAGGGTACTTGCAAAAACAATTTGTTAGATGATGAGCACACATCGTAGCTTAATGAGATTAGAATGTAATATTCTTATTACAAGTACAAATGAGTTATTAACCATATATTATGCATGAGCAATCATATACAATGCAACATTAAATGTGATCTTTTGGTAACAACGTGAAGTCTAGTATTTATAATTCCCTTGACCTTATGTTGGGAATACAATAGCCATCAATGACTAAGTCATCCAACAAGAAACATCGCTAACTATACGCCTTAGTATCCTTTTCACTCTTACCTTAATATGATCCCTAGCTAGATGTTTTAGGATGTCCTTCACTCATTCCATAATAGGATCCCTAGCCAAATGCTTGAGAATCCACTTGTGACATTTCTAGCCAAATGCCCTAGGATTCACACACCCTCAACAATAGCCAAGACTATAGGCTTCGCCAAAAGCTTGATGATTCCTAATGCCACATATTTTGTAGATAATCGAGTAAGACTACCAAAAATGTTATCCTTTTTAGTTATTGTGTGATAACATTGGTCTTCAAACAATGCAATAGGTTATGTAATGTGTGTAGAGTTTCAGATTAAGCCACTTTATTAATTAATTAGTTTAGATGTGATCAACCTAATATATCAAGTAGAAAGTTAATCCATAAAACAATAACATTTACCAAAAGTCACAACCTTTCAACCAACTCATTCAATCTCAAAAGTAGTAACAATCTGTTGGGGTATAGATCCGACATATATGGGTCTATACCAAAGGTATCATAAGTATATGAAGTATACTTGGATGAAAGAATATTAAGCTTGAAGAAAATTGACAAACCAAGCGAAACAGGGCAAGGCCGGCTCAAGGCCGCCGGCCTAAACAAAGGATCGCCGCTGGCTTTATTTTGTCATTGTTGCTCGGTCACATTGAAGGCCGGCTCAAGGCCGTCCCAACCCCGCTGGCGTTGGATACTTAGGCCGTCGACCTTGAGCCAGCGTAAGTCCTAAACTTGTTTTTTTTTTTTTTTTTACGTGGCCAATATATACATATATATATAGAAGTGTTCCTTTGTGGGTTGGATGAAATACAAGAGTGAAAAACATAGAGAGGTTATTCCTAAAACTAGAGAGAGTTCTAGAGAAGGAAATTTCATTGTATTTGATCCACCGGTTTGTGGTGAGACTAAGTAATCCACTAGTGAGACTAGTGAAGAAGTGTATAACTCATTACTTTGATAGTAGAAGAATCTGTGTGCGGCAGTTCCGTGGTTTTTTTCCCAAATTAGGGTTTTCCACGTAAATCCTTGGTGTTGATTATTTTTATTTCCACAAGTTATTATTGATTGTTGTTTATTTTAATTGTTAATTGCATAGGTAAGAGGAAAAGTTCGGATCTTTTCCTAACAAGTGGTATTAGAGCACCAGGTTTCAAAAAGAAAATTAGGGTTTTCACTACAAATTGAAGTTAGGGTTTTGTGTTTTCAATCACAGACATGGCTGAATCTTCAGGTACAATGATTAAACTTAATTCCTCTAATTATTCTATCTGGAAGTTGATGATGGAAGATCTGTTATACTACATAGATTTGTATTTGCCTTTGGGTGGTGATGCTGCAAAGCCACAAGATAAATCTGATGCAGAGTGGTTGATACTATATACGAAAACTGTAGGGTATATTAGACAGTGGGTTGATCAGAGTGTGTATCATTATGTTGCTCAGGAGACTAGGGCTGATGTTCTATGGAAGAAACTAGAGTCGATGTATGAGAGGCAAACTGCCTTAAATAAAACTTCTTTGATAAGGAGGGTAGTTAACTTGAAATACAGGGAGGGCTCAAATATGTTAGAGCATTTGAATGATTTTCAAGGACTCGTGAATCAACTAACTGCTATGAAACTTGTGCTTGAGGATGAGATCTAAGCACTCCTGTTATTGAGTTCATTACCTGAGAGTTGCGAAACTCTTATAGTATCGGTTAACAACTCAGCTCCAGATGGAAAATTGACATTGTCTATGGTTAAGGACAATTTAATCAATGAAGAGGCCAGAAGGAAAGATATGGGTACTGGTTCTAACTCAAGGGCACTTGTCACAGACAAGTCTGACAGGAGGGGTAGAAGTAAGAACAGAGGACAGAATGATAAATCTGATAGAATAGATAAGTCAAAGGGTAGATCCAAGTCAAGGGGCAGAAAGAACATCAAATGTTTCTATTGTGACAAGCCAGACCACTTCAAGAAAGAATGTAGACTGTGGAAGAAGAAGCAAGGAAAGGGTAAGGGTGATGACACTGATGAAGACACCATTGCATCGGCAGATGGTGAGGTAGTGGTTACATGGGATGAGGGTTGTATTAGTCTTGCAGGTCATGACAGTGATTGGGTAGTTGATTCTGGTGCCTCCTTTCATGTGAAAGCATATGATGAGTTTTTCTCATCCTACATTGCTGGTGATTATGGCAATGTTAGGATGGGAAATAATAAAACCTCAAGGATTACAGGCATTAGGAATATCATCTTGGAAACTAATACAAGGTGTAAACTCGTTCTCAACGATGTGAGACATGTACCAGATATCCGCCTGAACCTGATCTCAGTAGGAAAATTAGATGATGAAGGCTTTCACAGTTACTTTGGTGATGGTAGTTGGAAGCTCACCAAAGGGAAGAAAGGAAAACACACTTTACTTAATGCCAACAAAGTTAAGTAAAGGGGATTTGAACTTGACAGATGATGCTACTGTAGAGATGTGGCACAGACGGCTTGGGTACATGAGTGAAAAGGGGCTCCAGATGCTTATGAAAAGGAAGCTTTTACCAGATTTGAAAGGTACTTCTTTAAAATCATGCACTGACTGTTTTGCTGGTAAACAACACAGAGTTAGTTTTCAGAGAAATACACCCAGTAGAAAAGCTCATATATTAGATCTGGTTTATATAAATGTGTGCTATATGAAAGATTTGATGATGGGTGGGGCTATGTATTTTGCTACATTTATTGATGATCACTCTAGGAAGCTTTGGACATATGCTTTGAAGTCCAAAGATCAGGTTTTAAGTGTATTCAAACAGTTTCATTCTAGAGTGGAGCGTGAGACTAGCAGGAAGTTGATATGTGTTAAGGCTGACAATAGTAGGGAGTACAGAGGCCAGTTTGAATAGTACTGTGTAGATCATGGGATAAAACTAGAAAATATTGCTCCAAAGACCCCACAGCAGAATGGCATTGCAGAGCGAATGAATCGCACTATCACTGAGAGAGTGAAGTGCATGTTATCTCAAGCCAAGTTGCCTAAGTCATTTTGGGGTGAAGCGATGAGAACAACAGTTGATTTGACAAATCTATCTCCCTTATATGCTCTGGATGGTGATATCCTAGAGAAGGTATGGATAGGTAAAGATATTTCTTACAATCACTTACGAGTCTTTGGTTACAGGGCATTTGTGCATATTCCAAAGGATGAGAGGGCAAAGCTTGATGCCAATTCCAAGCAGTGTATCTTCCTTGGATATGCACATGATGAGTATGGATACAGGTTGTGGGATCCTATTGACAAGAAGATTATCGGGAGCAGAGATGTGGTTTTCATTGAAGACCAAACAATTGAAGACATGGAAAAGACTGAGAAGCCATCATCTTTAGGTCAGATACCTGCAAATGTAGACCCTGCACCTTTGTTTGATTTTGCTGATGGAAGAACTGTGGAGGACACAGGTAATGAGTTACTAGAGCCATAGCAGCAGGCTGAGGTGAGGAGGTCTTCTAGTGAGGTATAGTCCAGATGAGTATATGATGATTACTGATGGGGGAGAACCTAAGTGTTATGAGGAAGCAATGACTCATGACAAGAAGAAAGAATGGGTGAAAGCCATGCAAGAGGAAATCAAATCCTTGCATGAGAACAAGACCTATGAGCTAGTTGAACTGCCTAAGGGTAAGAGACCTCTAAGAAATAAATGGGTGTACAGATTGAAGATTGATGAAAGTAGCTCACAGCCAAGGTACAAGGCAAAGCTGGTTGTGAAGGGGTTCAGTCAGAAGAAGGGGGTCGTTGAAGAGATTTTCTCATAAGTGGTGAAGATGTCATTTATCAGGGTTGTGCTCAGTATTGCTGCTAGAATGAATCTAGAGGTTGAGTAGATGGATGTGAAGACAACATTCCTTCATGGTGATCTGGAGGAAGAGATTTATATGGAGTAGCCTGAAGGGTTCAAGATCAAGGGGAAGGAGAATCTTGTTTGCAGATTGAAGAAAAGTTTATACGGACTGAAACAAGCTCCAAGGCAGTGGTACAAGAAGTTTAAGTCCATCATGATTGATCAGGGTTATATCAGGACTGCTATAGACCATTGTGTCTTTATTAAGAAGTTAACCAGTGGTGAGTTTATTATATTGCTACTTTATGTAGATGATATGTTGATTATTGGCAGGGATGCCAAATAGATCAAAGAACTGAAGATTGCATTGAGAGAAAGACTTAGGACCCGGTAGCCAAATTCTGGGTATGAGGATTATTAGAGATAGGAAGAGCCAGAAGTTGTGGTTATCATAGGAGAGGTATATTGAGAAGGTGTTAGAGAGATTCAGCATGAGCAAAGCAAAAGCTGTTTGCTCTCCACTTGCAGGTCACTTCAAACTGAGTTCAGCATAGTGTCCAAAGAGTGAGGTAGACAAGGAAGATATGAAGAAAGTCCCATATGCTTCAGCAGTGGGAAGTTTTATGTATGCTATGGTGTGTACCAGGCCTGACATTGCTCATGTTGTAGGTGTGGTGAGTTGCTATCTCTCAAATCCAGGCAAAGAGCACTGGATAACAGTTAAGTGGATTCTCAGATATCTCAGGGGCACTTCCAGGTTATGTTTACAGTTTGGCGGTGACTATAAATCTGCACTAGAGGGGTTTTCAGATGCTGACATGGCTGGTGATTTGGATTCTAGGAAATCCACTTCAGGTTACCTGATTACTTATGTAGGGGGAGCAGTGTCCTAGCAATCGAAGTTATAGAAGTGTGTTGCACTTTCCACTACTGAGGCAGAGTATATTGCTATAACAGAAGCCTGCAAGGAAGTCTTGTGGATGAAAAAGTTTTTAGAAGAGCTGGGTCAAGTGTAGGAAGAGCTGAAGCTGTACTGTGATAGTCAGAGCGCTATACATCTCAATAAGAATTCGATGTTCCACTCCAGGTCAAAACACATTGATGTTAGGTATCATTGGATCAGGGATGTGCTAGAGTCAAAACAATTGAAGCTTGAGAAGATTCACACTGATGACAACGTGTCAGATATGATGACGAAGGCTCTACCCAATGAGAAGATTGTTTGCTGTAGGAAGATTGCAGGGATGATGGAACCCCCCATATAAGTTGGAGGAGGAGTTTGTTGGGGTATAGATCCAATACATATGGGTCTATACCAATGGTATCCTAAGTATTTGAAGTATACTTGGATGAAAGAATGTTAAGTTTGAAGAAAATTGACAAAACCAAGCGAAACAGGGTAAGGCCGGCTCAGGGCCGCTGGCCTAAACAAAGGATCGCCGCTGGCTTTATTTTGTCATTGTTGCTCAGTCACATTGAAGGCCGGCTTAAGGCCGGTCCAACGCCACTGGCGTTGGATACTTAGGCCGCCGGCCTTGAGCCGGCGTAAGTCTTAAACTTGTTTTTTTTTTTTTTTTTACGTGGCCAATATATATATATATATAGAAGTGTTCCTTTGTGGGTTGGATGAAATACAAGAGTGAAAAACACAGAGAGGTTATTCCTAAACCTAGAGGGAGTTCTAGAGAAGGAAATTTCATTGTATTTGATCTACCGGTTTGTGGTGAGACTGAGTAATCCACTAGTGAGACTAGTGAAGAAGTGTGTAACCCATTATTTTGATAGTGGAAGAATTTGTGTGCGGCAGTCCCGTGGTTTTTTTCCAAATTGGGGTTTTCCACGTAAATCCTTGGTGTTGATTGTTTTTATTTTCGCAAGTTATTATTGATTGTTGTTTGTTTCAATTGTTAATCGCACAGGCAAGAGAAAAAATTCGGATCTTTTCCAAACACAATCTTAGCATGATCCTTAGCTAGTTACCCTATAATACTCTTAAATCTTATGTTAGCACCACCCTTAGCCAAATGCACCGGGACGTTCTTTAATGTTTTCTTAATATTAACCAATCAATTCATCCATAATTAATTCAGGTGACCAAGCAATTATCATACAACAATCCGCGTTTTGCATCAACTTAATGAGCACAAGGAAGGTATAGCCTGCTATTGGCATCGCAAGCTATCACAACAATCATATCCATTACCACAATCCACTTGATAAATAAAAGTGATATTTAAAATTTACGAAAGTTGGTATCGTAGTAACAGGTTAGCCATTAATTATATCAATGATTGGTTAAAGATAATATGATAGTGATTAGGTTGCTAGTGGAATGCTAGTTGGTATTTGGAATTAAGTTGCATTGAGTTGGTGAAGATAATGATTATCCAAGGGCGACAGAGGAGTTTGTAAGCATGTGATAAGCAGATTACAGATTGAAGGACAAGAATACTTCAAAAGGTGCATGGGTTGATAACCACCAGCCGATCGGTTCTGCTAGAGGCAGCTTGACTCCGCATTTGGATGGTAGCCTGACGGTCGCTTTCTTCCACCTTGGTCTCATTGTGCACATTTTCATTCTTACACTATATTTGTGTGAACACCATTAACCAACACAACAATTAAAAGTAACACCGCACAAGCAGTAACAATCCAGTAAACACAATCAAAAGCACACATTATAATAATTCATCGAATTTCTCACTTATCTTAGTTATGTATCCAATCGTAAAAATCCTTAAGTCACTCCGTAGGGTCTATGAATCTCCTACAGAAGGAATAATTAGTGAGTAAATGCTAAGTTTGGAACACCGAAACAACTCATAGCTAGCGACTTTCCATTGCTAAGCTGGATTTCTAAATTACTAAGTCTTACTGTTAGTTGTCCTGTTATCCTCTTACTTGGAATTAAAAATAGTCGTTACTTTATTTTATATACATGTATGCTTTCCATTTTCCAAGACCTAGTGGCTTAAGTTCTCCCATTCCCTTATCTATTCAGCGTTTTATAAACAGATTTAGTTTTTTTTTTTGGGTCAACAAATAAATTTAGTTTATAACATGTAATAGATAGATGTCCTTTATGTAAAGTTCTTATGAAGGGTTGTAAGAATCATTAGAAGTTATAAAAACTTCTATAAAATTGAAACTTTGGGAATTGAACAGAGGTGCAGCAGCTTTCAAGTGAAATAACTTACTCTTATGAGGAATTTAAGAGCTGAAATTTCTGTATTCTAGAAGCTAAAACGCTAGTTTTTTGAATCGCACTAAAGATGTATTAAGGCTTAAATGATGTTTGTTCATTTTATATTATTAGCTTTCTTGGATAATTTGTCGAATCGTCATTTTTGATCAGTTTTGAAGGTATTCTGCCTTACCTTTATTTGTCTTGGAAGCCGCAATTTTAGGAAGATATTTTGGTGAATTGGTTTGGGTTTTAGGGTACTTTGATATGTTTTAACTTTCTTTGGTTATGGTTCCTTTTGACTAGGTGCAACATTTTGATTAGAGTTAGATTTTTCATGCTAAGGTTCTAGAGTGGGTACTTTAATGTAGCATTCATCAACATAATGACCCATTTTAAAATATAAAGAGCAATATTTTGGCATATTCTTAAGCGCAATTAGTTGAAAAAAAAAATGATGTTTTTCATTTTCAATTCCTATGTGTTCTTTGTAATTTCTAAAAGCATTAACCTCAACAAGCATATGAGCAGCTAAAGGTCATGAAAGATTAGCAACGGGTTGATCAAGCTTCAATGTTGTACTAAAGGTCGATGCTATAGCAAAAAGCGTAGATTTTTTAAAACAATGCATAGGAAGAGAGGGACAAGTAATCCATGCCAGAGCAATGGGATACTCTTGAGAAGATGAGAAAGTGGAGACCATTTCAGCACATGCATGATTGATGGGTTGATGCCATTCCATACTTTCTTTCCCAAATATGGAGTCTTTTTCTTGCTTTGGACTAATTAATACTTGGCATTAATTGAATAGATCGATTTTAAGCAAGGCCCTGAAGCCTCTAGTCATGAAAAATTTACTAATTAGTTTCACTCACTTTTGGTCGATAGTATGTGATGGAAACTATCAAAGCAGATTTTATAGGGGAGCATAATTTTTCTATCTCATTGTCATTAAAAAAATTGTAGGATCCCTTGAAATGATGTAGCTTTTGCCCCCATCCGAAATGGGCAGCAAAGATGAAGGAGAAGTATCAAAAATAGTTGCAAAAGGTTTTCTTAAATGTTTCGGGTGATTGGTTGGAAATTAGGAAAATTAAACTAGCTAAAACAAGCGAACCTAGGCACTGTGACACAAGGGCGATTGACCAAGAGGTCAGGGTAGGTTGACTATGATGTCAGGATCGGTTGATCAAAGTATCAATCCTGGCTAATCAAAAGCATCCATTGTGGTTTGACAACTTTGTTCTTCTACTTGACTAATTCGCTTCTAAACTTATCTTGGACAATCTCCATTGCTTTTAGCATTTTTGGTCGAACCATAGCTCATGTCATAACGTCTGCAACCTCTGTAAGAAAATTGAGTAATAGGGACTGTAGATTATGGTTGTTTAAATACAATTGCTGTAGTTATTAATTCATGTGACAATTCTATTTTAACTTTAGCAAATTAAACTTTGTGGGTTATTTATACTGCAAATCTTGAAAAGCATGTTAATATATATAATTGATAGTTATAATAAGAAAAAAAAATTTGCTACGGTAGATATTTATAAAAAAAAAAAAAATACAATTACTATTATAAATTCACGTCTTCTTATAAATTTTAATTCTAATTCTTCATTCTTTTGTAATGTGATATAAACTTCTACGATAGCTATCTTTAACAATGATTTATCTCATGTGTTTTTCCAAATTATTAATATGATTTATTTTATTTTTAAAAGTGATGCTATACATATAAATTATTCATATATCAATTATAGCTACAATCATTATCAAAATAAAGCATAAATAACCGTATGATAAAAACACCATTTTTGAAAACAGTAAAATATTTTTTATAAATAATTTAAAAAATATGGCATTTAAAACCCTATGATAAAAACATAATTTTTGAAA
The DNA here is from genome assembly GCA_037954665.1 of Laguncularia racemosa. Taxonomy (NCBI): domain Eukaryota; kingdom Viridiplantae; phylum Streptophyta; class Magnoliopsida; order Myrtales; family Combretaceae; genus Laguncularia; species Laguncularia racemosa. The sequence continues at coordinate 1,753,498 of JBBMOL010000024.1, read as the reverse complement.
ACAGTAAGTTCCGATCATGATTTCCCGAAAAGAGATAAGGAAAAATGAAAATATATATATATATATATATTTTTAAAACATATCTTATATGATGCATCTAAAAAAATATAAAAAATATCATATTTAAAATTGGATCTTAAAGATATGATTTCAATTTATAATAAAATCACATTTTTTTAGACAATATTTTGGCATATTCTCAAACACAATGAGTTAAAAAACAAATGGTGCTTTTCATTTCGAATTCACATGTGTTCTTTATAATTTCTAGAAGCATTAACCTCAAGAGGTAGACGAGCAACTGAAGGTCATGAAAGATTGGTAATAAGTTGATCAAGCTTCAATGTTGTACTAAAGGTTGATGCTAAAGCAAAAAGTGTGATTTGGAATTGAAAACACTTTTAAAGTCTATACCGAGTGTAGGTTTTTAATATAATCCGGTTTAGTAAAAACATGAGTGCGCGGACGTTTACGGACGAGTTAAAAAACAAATGATGCTTTTCATTTCGAATTCATAAGTGTTCTTTATAATTTCTAGAAGCATTAACCTCAAGAAGTAGACGAGCAACTGAAGGTCATGAAAGATTAGCAATAAGTTGATCAAGCTTCAATGTTGTACTAAAGGTTGATGCTAAAGCAAAAAGTGTGGATTGTTCAAAGCCATGCACAAGATTGATGCTAAAGCAAAAAGTGTGGATTGTTCAAACTTCAAGGCAATGCTTAGGATTGATGCTAAAGCAAAAAGTGTGATTTGGAATTAAAAGCACTTTTAAAGACTGTACTGAGTGCAGGTTTTTAATATAATCCTGTTTAGTAAAAACATTAGTGCACGGACATTTAGAGACGAGTTAAAAAACAAATAATGCTTTTCATTTCGAATTCATATGTGTTCTTTATAATTTCTAGAAGCATTAACCTCAAGAAGTAGACGAGCAACTGAAGGTCATGAAAGATTGGCAATAAGTTGATCAAGCTTTAATGTTGTACTAAAGGTTGATGCTAAAGCAAAAAGTGTGGATTGTTTAAAGCCATGCACAGGATTGATGCTAAAGCAAAAAGTGTGGATTGTTCAAACTTTAAGGCAATGCATAGGATTGATGCTAAAGCAAAAAGTGTGATTTGGAATTGAAAACACTTTTAAAGTCTGTACCGAGTGCAGGTTTTTAATATAATCCGGTTTAGTAAAAACACGAGTGCGCGGACGTTTATAGACGAGTTAAAAAACAAATGATGCTTTTCATTTCGAATTCATATGTGTTCTTTATAATTTCTAGAATCATTAACCTCAAGTAGTAGACGAGCAACTGAAGGTCATGAAAGATTGGCAATAAGTTGATCAAGCTTCAATGTTGTACTAAAGGTTGATGCTAAAGCAAAAAGTGTGGATTGTTCAAAGCCATGCACAGGATTGATGCTAAAGCAAAAAGTGTGGATTGTTTAAAATTCAAGGCAATGCATAGGATTGATGCTAAAGCAAAAAGTGTGATTTGGAATTGAAAAAACTTTTAAAGTCTGTACCGAGTGTAGGTTTTTAATATAATCCGGTTTAGTAAAAACACGAGTGCGCAGACGTTTACAGACGAGTTAAAAAACAAATGATGCTTTTCATTTCGAATTCATATGTGTTCTTTATAATTTATAGAAGCATTAACCTCAAGAAGTAGACGAGCAACTAAAGGTCATGAAAGATTGGCAATAAGTTGATCAAGCTTCAATGTTGTATTAAAGGTTGATGCTAAAGCAAAAAGTGTGGATTGTTCAAACTTCAAGGCAATGCATAGGATTGATGCTAAAGCAAAAAGTGTGATTTGGAATTAAAAACACTTTTAAAGTCTGTACCGAGTGCAGGTTTTTAATATAATCCGATTTAGTAAAAACACGAGTGCGCGGACGTTTATAGACGAGTTAAAAAACAAATGATGCTTATCATTTCGAATTCATATGTGTTCTTTACAATTTCTAGAAGCATTAACCTCAAGAAGTAGACGAGGAACTGAAGGTCATGAAAGATTGGCAATAAGTTGATTAAGCTTCAATGTTGTACTAATGGTTGATGTGAAAGCAAAATGTGTGGATTGTTCATACTTCAGGGCAATGTATAGGATTGATGCTAAAGCAAAAAGTGTGATTTGGAATTAAAAACACTTTTAAAGTCTGTACTGAGTGCAGGTTTTTAATATAATCCGGTTTAGTAAAAACACGAGTGCACAGACGTTTATAGACGAGTTAAAAAACAAATGATGCTTTTCATTTCGAATTCATATGTGTTCTTTATAATTTCTAGAAGCATTAACCTCAAGAAGTAGACGAGCAACTAAAGGTCATGAAAGATTGGCAATAAGTTGATCAAGTTTCAATGTTGTACTAAAGGTTGATGCTAAAGTAAAAAGTGTGGATTGTTCAAACTTCAAGGCAATGCATAGGATTGATGCTAATGCAAAAAGTGTGATTTGGAATTAAAAACACTTTTAAAGTTTGTACCGAGTTTAGGTTTTTAATATAATCCGGTTTAGTAAAAACACGAGTGCACGGACGTTTATAGACTCAATGATCAATCAATGACAAAAGTGATATAATATAATGGCACATGTTTGGACATACGATGTGTTCATAAGTTTTCGTGGTGAGGATACAAGGAGGAAGTTTGCTTCTCACCTCTTCAATGGTCTAAGTCTGGAAGGTATCCATTTCTTTAGGGACAATGATCAAGATGAGATTGGAAGAGTCATTGAACCCAAGTTGATTGAGGCGATCCACCATTCAAGGATTGGCATTATTTTGTTTTCGAGGAATTATGCTGATTCAAGGTGGTGTTTGAATGAGTTGGTGGAGATATTGGAATGCCATAAGAGGCACCAAAACCAGCATCTGGTGTTTCCCATCTTTTATGATGTGAATCCAAGTGAAGTTCGGAGACAGAGGGGGGAGTTTGGAAAAGGCTTTGCCAGATGTAAGGACAAGCACTTGGATGATGAACAGTTGGTGGACAAATGGAGATATGCTCTTGAGGTAACTGGGAATTTCTCTGGTTGGGACTTGACCAGCGATGCATCTGGGTAAGTACATATATCGATATCAACTTTCCTTTCATTTGTTACGTTTTCTCGCATTCCTCAAATGTTGAAATGAAAAAAATATTAAAATAAAATTACATTATTATTTCTATTTCATATTTTCGTTTTGAAAGCTTTTTTTTTTTTCCGCTTTTTTCCATCCTTTCTAACTTTTTCCCAATCTTTTATTTTAAGAGTTATGTTTTTATTTTTATTTCATTTTAGGAGTTAAGTTTTCAAAAATTAGTTGAAATGAGTCTTCGTTACTCTTCTTATATAAGTATTATAAAAAATCAGGTAAATAAAAATAAAAATGTATATCTATAAATAGAAAGAAAAAAATCTAGATTATGAAACGAAAACATTGAAAAATTTAAGTCTTCTATTGTTTATTAGTCTTTCATTTTTTTTTTATCTAACTTTAACAACACTTATAAGGTAGAGTGACAATTGACCCCGTCTTTAATAGTGTGCTCGTGAAACGAAAATTAAAAAAATATAAGATATGAAATGAAAAAATAGAAAAAAATTAAGTCCTTTAACATATTTTTTCCTTTTTAATTATTATAAGTTTGTTATGCCTTATGTTGATCTTTTCTTTCAAGATTTTTTATAAGAAAGATGCACTTTTAGTCCATAAAGCTTTTGTTTAACATATGTTCAATTTAATTCTAAAAATTTTAAATATTCAACTTGGGACATTGAAATTCAACTTCCTCATGGGTGAGCTGGGGGTGTATATGGTATTGTTAGGTTTGGTTCAGTTTGGAAGTTGAATCATAACAAATTGCATTAAAAATGGAACCGAACCACCTTTAATGGCTTGGGTTTCCGAATTAGACCGCTTTTAACGGTTTGGGGCTTCGAATCAAACCACTTCAAATAAGTTCAATTTGATTTGGTTTAGTTCAAATCACTTTTAAAAGCATTTTATTTTAGTTGATAATACTAATATGCATCAAAGTGTTCAACTAAACATCGATATTCAAATTTAGAAATATTATTCAAGAATTTAAATCATATGACATTATATCATGGTGAGATAACATTTTAGGCAATTTGAAGATTGGCGAGTTTACTTGAGAAATGGGAGATGGATGTAAAAGAAATAAAGTAGACTATAGAGGCCTAAAAGTGAGATGGGAGGCAATAAAAAAGAAAGAAAGAAAGAGCTAAATAGAGTTAGATTGAAATGTCAATAAGGTTTAAAACTAAAAAATGTCTTATTTCTTTTTTTTTATATATTTTAATAAAAAGTGGATTAGTTCGAGTTTAAACAGTTTGGTTTGGTTGGACTTTTGAAATTAAACAACAAATCATTTGTGGACACTATCTAAAGTGAATCATGAACTAAACTAAAATACAAAAGAACTGCATTTTACAATATGGTTCTATTTGATGAATAGCCCTAGAATGAGCAATTACAAGGTGAATAGGCAAATCATACCTTACATTGTAAGATATATAATACCAATTTTTAGAAGTGGAAACTATACTATAATATCCTATAAACATCTTGAAACTTGTACCTTGTAGAATTTACATGATATATGATAACTTGTTGAACTTTAAAATTTTTCTTATCTTCCCATAAATTTGAAGTTTATTTTGTATTAAAAAGTTAACTACATGTTATAGACCAAATGTTCTATATGCAAAATCTATGGATTGGAACTGTAGAAGACTTGTAGCAAAACTTGTAATATTAAAAAAGTTCTTTTTATAAAATTTTTGTTATATCAAGTTCATTAAATGATATAAAATAAAACCCATAGAACTTGTAACAAATTGGAATAAAAATTTTCATCCAAAGAGAGGTAACAAGTATTGGGTTTATGGTTCGTACTAAGCTTGGGTTATTTCTTTTTAACATAAATATAATACTATTTTTATTCTTTTGCTGACTGGAAAAAAAATATAAGTTATTTTCCTTTCATTAATATATATTAAAATATTTAGTAAATTTTATTTGGTAAGTATATGATACTTGGAACTTGTGTCTTGTATATTTTAGAGTATAGGTTTTATGGTAGATACATGATATAAAGACATCATACCTGTAGTTCTTAATAACTGATACCTGGAACATATACTATGGCCCTTGTAGGTAGGTGTGTTCAACAGTAATGTTGTTATGTGTGTGCTGCGTGCTCTTCGCGCTATATGTAGACCTATAGGAGTGGCGTGTAATAGCATGTAGGAGGGTGATCAAGAGTAAATAGCTAGGATGGGAAGTAGAAGTAAGTAGTCTCAATAGGCTTGAACACACTAGTGACATGAGAGGAGATATTCCAATATCAAACTCCATGAGTAGCAGTGAAAAGTGATGAGTTCTTCAAATAATCAAGAGTTTGATTTTTTTAAGAGAATAATCTAGTAGAGCAATGGTGTTTTCCCCAAATTGTCTTCTTTTCCAAATAGGGAAAGCTTATGAGTATTTAGAAGGTTAGCTATTGACATAGTTCATCGAACCATATTAGTCAACAACAATCTAGATTAATTCCTTGTAATGAGAGGAAGGATGCATTGGCCATCCATGTAACTGGGCCTAGTGAAGAATTTTCTTTAGGTACATGAGTCTTATAAGAAAAGTTGGTAATAGGTAGTCAATTCTAAGGGATCCTACCTTAGATCTACCATATCAAATTTCCTCTAATTATGCTAAGGCCACTAACTTGACTTTCTAAGTGTAGTCATTTTAACTTAAAAAGTCAAATCTAATTAATTAACGAGTTTAAGGTCATAAATTGAATGTAGCCCTTTACAACTCGAAACGTATTTAATCAAGTAGGATATAAATGGGTATCTTGCATAGTAGAATCATCTACTCATCCAACTAGGTATGACTTTAATAGGTTAATTCGCTAAAAGGATTGAAACTAGATTTTCTTTTAATATTTTATTGAATGGTAGGATCAACTTTGCCCCCTCCGTACCAATCTAGCTAGCCTCTTCATTATTAAAATTAAGTGCATAGACTTTTCCGATTTTCAAACATTTACTTTCATATTTTGTTAATCTTCATGCTATTTTTTTTATTATTTTTATGAAAGTCAAAAGGGTCACATAGGGTTTTATTTGGGAGCATATTTTCTAAGATTTCGGAAAATTAAATGTTGCATTTTGAAGATAGAGAGCTAAAAACATGTTAAATAGCAGTTGACGGATGGAGGGACTTACAAGTGGCCATGTTAGAACAAAAAAAGTATTATTTCTTTTGCTCAACTTCTAGCAAATTGATGCTTGTGAGCTGGTTGACTATTTATACTTAATTTTTAAAGTTTCATACAAAAAATAGTGCGTGTAATCGATATGGATTATAATTATCATCTAATTTCTCACTAATGCTTTCGAGCTTTAATAAAATAGCTTAAGCTGAACTCTTCATTCTTGAGGTAACATTTGCAAATAACTTCAGTGATGAATCGAAGCAGATTCAAATGATTGTGAGGCAAGTCCAACGAAAAATTCTTCAAAAGCGACCTTTGTACAATTTGAAAGATATGGTTGGTCTAGAACCTATTGTAGATGCGATAGTTTCTCTATGCAATATGGGCTCGGATGATGTACGTTTCATAGGCATGTATGGTGTACAAGGAATCGGAAAAACAGTTATTGCTAAAGCGTTGCATGGTCGTATCTTTGATGAGTTTGATGGTTTTAGCTTCATAGAAATCGTTGGAGATGAAACTAAGGAGGATCTTGTGCTTCATCAAAAAAAGCTTCTTGATGACATCCTTAAGCCTAGGGAAGATTTGAAAATGTATGGAGTGCATACCAATAAGACCGAGATAAGTAGGAGATTGTGGCGAAAAAAGGTTTTCGTTATTCTAGACAACGTAGTTAATAAAAGCCAAGTGGATGCACTTGCGGGAGACCGTGATTGGTTCGGTTTAGGTAGTAGAATCCTCATTATCACGAGAGGTGGACAATTGCTAAAGGATTTAAATGTTGATGACAAGTATATGGTTACTGGTTTGGACACAAGAGCATCAATTCAACTTTTTTGTAAGCACGCCTTTCAAAGAGAAGATCCTAAAGAGGGATATGAAGAGTTGTGTAGGAGCTTTCTTCATTATATGGGAGGACTTCCCTTAGCTCTAAAAGGTTTGGGGTCCTTACTTTCCAAGAAAACAAAGAAGCAATGGCATGAGATATTGGATAAACTGGAGAGAGAACCTCATCTTGATTATACCAATGGCATTGGAGTACATTTTGAAAGGTGTGGGCTTCCTTACAAATCAACTCAACAGTATGGAGGGCTTGGTCGCTTGGCTTTTGACGATGGAACCTACACAGGTGTAAGGCATATCAGGGTTTGCATCGGAAGTCCTGATTACTGGAGTATACCTTACATTGTTGTTTATTATGACCTAAATGGGTGTTTGATTAGTTCACTTGTGCACGGTCTTCCTCCTAATACTAGAAGCCAAGTTCATGAGGTAAGTATTTATTGACTTTTTTGTTTATCTTTGGCAACTAGCATTTGGTGTTGTGAATTTTACTTTCTCTTTTATAATTAAAGCCAAACGTATAATCATCAATAATTCAACACTAGAAAGAAGATTGAAGACACAATATTTTCACGAAACATTTACTTGGGTGATTTGGCCATAAAAAAAAAAAACATCATCTCTCCAATTATCATTTGCTTAGGCACAATGATGATTTACTCGAAAAGAATTGAAAGCGCATGTCTTAATTGTTAGTATATATGGATTCCTGGAAATATTTGATGTTGATTAAGTCTTAATATTTTTAAATATTATGTAATTACACCTTAAATTGCTATATGGCACTAAGGTGCCTTTTTGCATTTTTTTTTCTTAATGTGTAGTATATTGCATGTACAAATATTTTTTTTTGATGGAAAGTTCAAAATAAATATGAAAAATAATATAAAATTGACAACAAGGAAAAACTATCCTAAATAAAGGAGATCAGCCGATCACCATGGAAAGTGGCATTGCTAGGTGCCGTTGGGTTGGCTCTTGTGTCCACCTCCTTGGATGTGGCAAATAGTGCTAAACCACGAAAAACTTGAATAATGGGTTAATGTTCCATCATAAATAGTGCATTGAGCAATTTAAGGATGAGGGTAGGTTGTGATGTTAGCCACCCAATGTTTGGTCGTTGCCTTATTTCTTAGATGACATCATCCTTCTACCTTGACAACCAATCCTAGCTATTGTTGACACAAGTGACTCCTCTTCACCATTTTAGGCCTACACACTCTAAGTCACCAACTACTTCTTAGAGTCTTTAGGCTCAACTTACTTTAGATTCTCTATGTCTGACAACATTTTGCAATAACAAAGTCAAGTGAAATGGACTTTTCCATTGTATAACCAACACATGTTTTCTCATCATAGGTTATAGAATAAGTATTTGGATACCTCACTTTAGGATTGACATTCCCTAGGGAATCACTATGAATCATTATCCTTTGTATAGTAAGAACAAGTTTTTAGACCTAACTTCTCTTACTACCAGCAGACCTTAATGGTGCACTTCCATGCTACTAGATGTCACTGTATTATAATGGACCAGCATGATTCATCAAATTAAGAGACAAAACATTGTAGGATAGTTTCAACACATATCTTATATCTCATACCTTACACTTTTGCACATTGTACAGTTTGACTCAATCTCCACTTGTACTAGCAATTCTTAGTCTATAGCCATTGCCCATCTATATAAAACTACTTTGTATAGCCTTATATGTTTGGAACCAATATCTCTTGCAGCATAAGTGGAGAGCATTCATAGAGCGTAAAACACATTCCATATAGTTCCTCTTACCTTCAGATGCTAATCACAATTTGCTATCCTTTGACTTGGGCACTACCATAAGCAACAAGTTGTGGATGTCAATTTACTACCTAAAACATGCTTATGAAGAATCGAACCCATCTATAATTATTTATAGTTAATTGTACTCTAAATTAAGAACTTGTGCTAAAATTGTAGAAAGGGGTTTGGGAGGGTGAGGTTAGTCAATCTATGTTAATTTTTGATTAGCTAAGGATTTAAATTTCTCTAAAAGGTCTAATTTAGGCAATTGGAGTCAAGTTTAGTTGATTGATTAAGTTAGAAAGAGAAGTTTTCAGTCTGATCAAGTTTAATGAACCTTTTTTACAATTTGGTTAATCAAATTACCCCCGAATTTGAGTTCCTCTCCTCTTTACTCAATTCAATAGATTGAATCACAAATCCATTTAAATTGTTAGTTTTCCAAAATTTTTACTCACATTCTTGAACTTGAATATTACTTAATCAATCCCCTAACAAATCATTGATCTTGCTATTGATTATCACTTATATTGATCATTTATAATTCAACTTTTAACCAATCTTTTCAATCTAAACACTTAGCTAAATTAACTACTTCAGGTGACTTAGTTAAACCAGCTTAATTTATTAATTCTCCCACCAAGTTTCTGTTTATAAGGTCTTTCAAGATTACATATTAAACTAAAGTTAATAGATTATGCAAATAGCACTTCAAAAATGAGTCAAGGAATCAATAATTTCTTTTGGATGCTTCCCTTGTCGAGCTCCTCCTCGATTTGTAATAAAACTGAATTGAGACTAAAAAAATGATAGAGGGTACTTAATTGGGGGGAATTGGCTTGAGTTGCAGCATTAGAGCTTTAGAAGGTAAAAAATTACCTTGGTTTTGAGCAATAAATTTCCCACTATTATTGATCTCAAAATAATTATTTAGGGTATGATACATACACACAGACAGTTACTGTTGTAGTTGATAAAGGCTTAACAAGATGCTTAGGCAAAGGGATAAGAGTATGCATGTCTAATTCTTTTAACCATTTCAAAATTTCAATAATATCATAATTATTAATATAATTTTTATTATAATTATTTCATGATTAACTATGTGCAGATATGGAATATATTGCTGTTGAATCTTTTCATCTACAATTATTTTTTATGTTTCAGGTCAAGTTAAACTATTCAAATGAATATTTGACATCAATCTCAGGTTTCATTCAAGAAAAATTTGGCGCTTACATTGTTAATTCTCTTACATTTACTAGCAATAAAAAAACATATGGACCTTTTGGTGTCGAAAAGGGGACTGCCTTCACTTTGCCCATCGAAACAGCTGGTAAAATAGTCGGACTAATGGGAAGATGTGGAAGTAATATCGATTCTATCGGTGCACATGTCGTTCCCATCTTCCCACTGTATCCATTTGAAGTTGTAGGGCCATTTGGGGGTGAGACAGGAGAGTTTTGGGACGATGGAAAGCACACAGATATAAGACAAATGAAGATAGTATCCAATGGAGTAATTGAGACTATCACAATCGTATATGATGACTATGGTCGTGTAAGAGATACTACTACACATGGCAAAAGTGGCGATGGAGGCACAATATACACGGTAATAGTTTTATCCTTTTGTCATATTAGAAATTTATGTGTGTGCCAATTATATTAGGAGTCATCTAGACGCATTACATAAAATGAGAGAATAAAAAAAAAAAAACCTAAACCAAAAATGTCCATTGGAAAAAAGGACAGACGTAAAATGACTTCTTGAACTAACAATCAAATTTCACACATGAGAAACTTCTCATTACCAATAGAAAGCCTATAATTCATAAATTGCTTTGTTCTAAGGAAGAACTTGGAGAAACAAAAAGAACAAAAGAAAAAGAAAGGTAAAGTGTAATGTAAGTCTTATATATTTTCTGTATGTGCACTTCACTCCTCATCTTTGAAATTGCATGTATAAATCTTAAATCTTTAAAAAAAGTTTTTTTTTTGTCCCCTTTATCCTATAAAAAAATAATAAAAAAGTGCTTCTGGTTATTTTTTTTCATTATTTTATCCAATAAGAAATAGTAAAATAGGTGTCCTTTTATTTTTATTTGCTCAGTGTACCCTTCCATTTTATATTTACTTAGATTCCTTTCTATTCTGAGTGCTCTAGTTGTTTTAAGAGTGTGACATCTTATTTATGGTTAATATCCTTTATAGTCTATTTAGTATATAGGGTCTTTTTATGCCTATAAAAGATTTGGATGTAAACTTATTCAAACTTTAGAGTTATTACATATTGAGTAACTATTGAGACCGTCCTCTCAACTTATTGTTATTGTCAATCATTATAGTGATTGCAGCAAACTTAAATTTCTTGATTATTGTGCATAATATCAATAATCTTGTAAATCATTCTTAGATTAATTATTCAATCATGAATAATATTGACCATAGCATTAATCTACCCCAATTTGAATCCACAAATGGTGAGTAATATCCAATTATTAATTTCGTTCATATCATTTTTCCTTTCATTGCTACATAAACACAAAAACCTAAAACTATCTCTCTCTTTATTCAACAATTATATTGAAAACCCTAAAATAGATCTTTCAATATTGAAACTAATATGAAAACCTTCAAACCTTCACTTGCGATGTCATTAGCAATCACATTGGTTCCAACCTCGGAATCACTTCACATCATATGTGTATCAAAGTAATTCTATCTATGTCAATATTGGTATTAGAGCGAAGGTTCTATGGGGCGATGTTGTGTCATTGTGTGGTGTATGTAGTGTTGGTGTGAAGGTTAATTGATGGTATGTTTCAAATTTTCATTGATTTTCATAATTGAATTTTTGGCATTGAAGTAATAGATTAGGTTGTGGTTGTTTGGGGTGAACTATTGGTGTAGGTTGGTTGTGACTTGTAGGTTTTTATGGATTTGAAGAAAAATCCATAAAGGGTGTTATCTATTAGTGCACATTAGGTGATTAAAGATTTGTTTCTGTGAAATTTTTATTAATTTTAATACGTCCAAGTTAATTATATTGTATGGTGAATATAATGTGTGATTTCATGCCAATGCAAAACACTTGGATGCAAAATTTGAGAGCACTAATGAAAGCTCCTTTGTGTGAAATGCGAAAAGAGAAGCTAATAATGATAGCAAACAAAGTTGAAAATTTTGGTGATGATTATGTTGGTGGAATATCTAAAGGGAATAATAATCACATTAAGAGCAAACTAGAGGTGTTTGTAATTCTATGTGAGGAAACTACTAAAAATGAGATTAAGAGTGGAATTGAGGTAGGAGAGACTCTAGAAATATTGTTGACAAGGATAAAAATTCTGGGGTAGTAGAGGTTGTAAAGGAGAATGAAGGTTTTGATAGTGTAAAATTTATGGGTTCAACAAAGTTGGTATGTTTGAATGCATCAAAGATAACATTGCAGAAGGTTCGGTGTACTTAAGCTATGAAAGACCTAAGATAGAGAGAAAAACTATAAAATGCTTGATGCTTGGTCCAAGGTAAAACATGCAAATTGGTTATAGATGAGGGTGGTAGTGTGAATATGGTGTCATAGAATTTTGTTAAAAAGATGAGATTATAGACTACTGCATAACTAAAGGCATACCGGCTACATTGGCTCAACATGGGTGATGCATGTCTATAGATAGGTGTGTGTTCCTTTATTGATTGGTAAATACACTAATGAGATTATTTGTGATGTAACTTCCATGGATGCTACATAATGTAAGGCAAGCCATGACAATTTGAAAGATGTGTGGTATATGATAAGTGTTGAATTACCTATGCCTTTTTGTAACGTTGACCATTAGTTTGTTTTGTTATCAATGAGCCTTGAAGAAATACAACATGAAAAGGTTTCCATTTATTAAGAAAAAAAAGCAACAAAGGGAGTTTGTTCATACATATTGAGCCATTCTATTTTTAAAGTAAGTAATATCCAATTGCTGATTTGTTCATATCCTTTTTCTTTTAATTGTTATATAAATACAAAAACCTAAAAATATTCATCTTTTGTTCAACAATTATGTAGAAAACTCCAAAACACATCTTTTAGTATTGAAAACAACGTAAAAATCCCTAAACCTTCAATCGCTATTATTCTAACAATTAGATCGTTCCCACCTCAAAATTCTCCCATATCATATTCATACTAGAGCAATTATATCCATATCAACTTATCTTGATTGTTGACCACTAATGTAATTCAATGGATGTTATCGATGGTTGGAAAATATAAATACTCATTAACTTCTCCCCTCAAAGATCAAATAAGATTCGAATGAAAAACAAATCACTTATGCTTAAGAACGTGAGAGGTTGATGCTTGAACTTCCTTTACATGTCACTCGTATGTTTGAGCCTTAGGAGATTGTTCATTATTCTTTCCTTGCTCTTTTTTCAAGTCATTCTTCTAGGTGTCATTTCCATAGCACCCCTCTAAGACAATGTGAAGTGCAAGATTTAGATTGCATGTATGAGCACCATCAATTGGATCACCATATCTACAAACAATAAAACTATGAAATGGTAGAAGATGTCATAATTTTTTGATTTTACAAATTAGTCAATATAAAGCATAAAATGAAAAATGAGGTATGCCTAACAAAATCAAAATTAGTCAAAGAAATGGAATCTATTTAAATTTGAAATGGGAGAATGGACAGCCATAAAAGCAAACTTGTAAATCAAATTTAGGATGACTTGAAGAGTAACAACAAAAATAAGAAATATGGAAGCTGTCACAAATACTAGTATTGATAAAATCATTTCGTATAAAATAAGCATAAAAATAATGTAAAAATCAAACTTTTTACATCAACTTGGTGATAAATAACATTTTTTAACACCTAGATCTTTTTTATTACACCTAAAATTGGAGTTATTGAAAGAAGGCAAAAGAAATGGAGCACACCTTTATCTCGTTATTGATATTCAAATTATTAGAGTGCATATGCATTATAAAAAAAAATGCATATATAAATATAAAAATTTCAATTTATTTTTTTATTTAAATTATGAAGAAATTATTAAATAATACCTTGAACAATGACTTTTTTCTTCTAGGGGAAAGGGGATTGATTTGGTAAATTAAAACACATCTCTACCATTTAATTATTGTGGATAAATTACAAAGAAACAACTTATTCTATAAGCGTGCTTTGATATTTCATATAGGTAGATAAACAAGTGATTTTCACTAATCAAATTTCATGGATTATACAACCATGTTAGAAAACTATCCCATAATGTCTATCGTTTATGATGAAATATCAATTTTTCTTTCCTTTATCGCGACTTTTTAAATTTATAACCTATGTTATTCTTATAAATTTATATACAGGTAGAACTAGACTACCCCTATGAATATTTGACCTCTATCTCAGGCTATTTGATAGCCAATGGAGAATCCGTATTAAGCATCCAATCAATAACATTTGAAAGCAATATATCGAGGTATGGGCCATACGGCGAGGAAAAAGGGAGGTATTTCACATTTCCGGCTACCGGAGGCAAGATTGTTGGATTTTTTGGAAGTAGCCATGCCCACCTCGAGTCAATTGGAGCACATTTTGAACCAGTTTCTCATAATTACCATTTCAAGGCTCTCGGGCCTTTCGGAGGAGAGGGAGGGCATGTATGGAATGATGGACAGCATGATGATGTAACGGAAATTACCATTGCTTGTGGGTGTTTAATTGATTCCATTTGCTTTCATTACGCCGACGATAATCGACTCTCCCTGCCATTGTCAACGCATGGTGGATATGGTGGCGATACTTACACGGTTAGTTTTTTATTTTTCCAATTGGTAATTGTCAATTTCTTCGCTTCTCTTATAAACCATATATGTACATAAATAATAATAATAATAATAATAATACACTTCTAATCGTGTATTTGTATTTTCATGAAATTTGCGATATTGAATTTAAAAAAAAAGGCATGCATACGCAAATTTTCAAACGCTTTTTAATATAGTTGTAATACAACAATTACATTTGTTTTAAGGGTTATCCACTTAAATAATATATATATATATATATATTTTAAATTTTTTTAAAATAGTGTACCTAAAAAAATTATTCCCAAAATAGATTATAAAAATGCAAATTTAGAATGTGCCTTTAGTTTTACTAATTTTTGCAAAACTAGAGACGCAGACATAATTTGCTTGAAGGTGCGGACACATTCTGCACCTTCAGTATAATTTTTTTAATTATTGAAATTTTTATTAAAAATTATGTAAAAAAATAAAATTTTCCAAATAAATTTTTTTTGTTTTAAAAAAATTCAAAGTTTACATAAAGAATAAAAAAAAAAAATAATTTTCATAAATTTTAAAATTATAAAAATTTATTAAAAAAAATTCTCACCCTTTTATACTTTATTTTATAATATACCAAAAAAGAAGAAAAAGAAAAAAATGATGTTAATTTATTAGACAATGTTAATAAATTCATTATACAATGTTAATTTCTATAAATAATGTATTAGATAATGTTAATAAATTTATCAATTTCACATATTAATTTACATCAACTAAAAAATTTGATGAAAGATATACATATGAAATAATAAGAAAAAACAGAACCTTATCCCTTATTATTCTTTTCCCTAGTGAATTGTTTAGCTAGTTGGGCAAATGCATTTGTAGGCTCTCTTGACGGCCTTTGATATGGAGCAAGAGGAGCTTGTAACTCTTGTGTTGGACGGTGTTAGGGGGTATCGTCGAAGTCTTGGGGAGGTACTAGACTCCATTATGTGGCACGCTATGAAAATTCACCTTGATACATTGGTGGTTTACCAAAGTGTCTCTTATGTAGAGTAAGCGGTGTAGGGATAAGACCAGTGATGGAATGATGATGTGGTATGATGTATGTGCTAAGCATTGGGGCTGAGCTATCGTACATCACACTAAAATCCGATGGAAATTGTTGGTCTTATGATGGATATTCATGTGCCTTAGCCTAGCTTCGGGGTCGTTAACATCCTGCGATCTTACAACGCGTAAGAATCGATTGCTATTAGAACATCTCAATGAGTTAGAGCTCAACCTTAACCTTTGCTATGCTACTAGTGAGCTTGCATCATGATTTGAGGATAGTCGGATTTGTCTTAATATATCAGCCTGCATGCTTGAATAAATCGTAAATTGAATAATTAATGATAAATATGTAATGAATCACCTAATGAGTGTTCATGTTGTACTTATCAAATATCCAAGAACTACTCCAGTGCATCCTATATATCGGCGGCTGATAGATCTGTACCACTTCTTGTATTCCTCACAAACGCCACGAGGGCCCTCCATGTACACCACATGAGCCATATGCTCTTCCCATAAGGATTTGTATGTTGCATGCTACAACAGCCAATCTACATCAACCTTCCCATGTAAGTTGATTTGAGGGAGCTCTAGCTATGTGTTCACATCTTATAGAATATATTAAAACCCCCCCAAACTGCCTTGCAACATGGTTAGGGTAATGCCACTCGACTATGTAGAAACATATGAGTGGCACTTGAGAAATCTAAATGTGCATGTTGCTTTTGCAAAAATGTGGTAGGATGTGAATCAAACTCCCAACGTTCGACTCCTACCTAACCTAATGGGTAGCAAATAACATCCATTATTAATGATGCATATGATGAAATGGAAAAATAAAAAAAAAGGTTACCGAAATACCTGCTCAATGTGGTAGGATGTGAATCAAACTCCCAACGTTCGACTCCCACCTAACCTAATGGGTAGCAAATAAGATCCATTATTAATGATGCATATGATGAAATGGAAAAATAAAAAAAAAGGTTACTGAAATACCTGCTCATCATTGTACTTGTCGAGAGCATCTTGGTATGCACCAACTACATGGGTTGAGTGATGCCGATTGTCCTTCTATGTCTTCTAATAGGCGATTAAGAGAGCTCTAGCCTCTATAATCAGCTTGTGTTGGCTAAGGGGTCCTATGTGTGGGAATCTATCCCATGCCCAAACCTGTAGGAATATCGTAACCCCTCCAATCTTGTGAGCTGATAGGGATAATGCGACACAAAGTTGGTAATATAACCAGGCTAGACACGTGGACCCTTAGCTATATGTCCCTACAATGTTAGAATGCTCCACCAGAGGCAAAAACATCGTGTGGACAGAGGAGCTGGATTTATTGGTAAAAATAAATCCCTTTAGCAGCTGCAATATGTATGTATGCGTATGGCACTGGACCTGCTTGCCATCGACATGGGTGGGAAGGATCTAGTACAAATCATGAAGCCATGTCATGTTAATATAGCCCCCCTACCGCTAGACCTTAGCTTCGCCCCTAGCAATCTCTCACATGTTGCACCTCAATCTAAGCAACTACTCCTTGTAATTACCTGACCATCAATTGGGAGGCCTAGTTGGACTTTAAGATCTTGTAAGGTGATAGTGAACTCCTAAGTTGGCATGTAAAATGTGTGCGTCTTTAGCCTCCATCGCTCGACTAAGGTAGTTATCATGTGCTAATCCAACTGTATGAATGGTAGGTGGCTTGCACCTTGGAATCCTGCTAATTGCAGGAATGACTTCATTTGAGGATTAACGGGGATGATGTTTTTGTTGCGACAAAGTAACATTTCGCACCATCAGACGTCGTGCCATGATTACTCCTAAAATGTAAAAAGTTAAATATTGTATTATTGACAATGTAACATAAATCCCCCAACAAGATAAATATGGTTTACCTCTCTGTCCCAAATGGCCTGTAATCGATGTCCTTCCTAGTATGTCAAAACTGAAGGATCGAGGGGTCCAAGCTCCATCTAATATGCACAAAAAAAAAAAAAAATAATAAACCAAGATATTACATTTAGAATTAATACGGATTTTTTTACTAATTAAATTTCTTATGACTAATTAATGATATAATAATGACTAATTAGTGACTAATTAATGATTAATTAATAACAAAATAATTTCACTTAAAATATTCACAATATTAAACCAAGAATTACATTTACAATCAATATAAATTTTTTTACTAATTAAATTTCTAATGACTAATTAATGACATATTAACGACCAATTACTGACAAATTAACGATTAATTGACAAAAAAATAATTTCACGAAAAATATTCACAATAATAAACCAAGATATTACATTTACAATTAATATCAATTTTTTACTAATTAAATTTCTAAAGACTAATTAATGACATATTAATAACTAATTATTGACAAATTAACAGCAAAATAATTTCACGATAATTTTCACAATAATACATCAAGATATTACATTTATAATCAATGCAATTTTTTTAATAATTAAATTTCTAATAACTAATTAATGATATATTAATGACTAATTAATAAAAAAATAATTTCACAACAATTTTCACGATAATACACCAAGATATTACATTTACAATCAATAATTTTTTTTTTGCTAATTAAATTTCTATTGACTAATTATTGATATATTAACAACTAATTATTTACTAATTAACAATTAATTAACAACAATTTTCACAACAACAACCCAAGACATTTCACTTACAATCAATACAAATTTTTTCACTATTTAATTTTCTAATGTTAACTAGTGACGTATTAGTGACTAATTAATGACAAATTAATGATTAATTAAAAACTATTGGTATTTTAATAAAAATAGTATACTACGAACAATTGCGTTTAATTTTATGTTAGTTGACGAAAAGTAACATAATAGGGAAAAAGATTAATTTTCTTATAGGAAAAATGTATAGAAATATATTCTGTTGATATTCCTACACTTGTAAATGTACAAGCTAAACTTACATAAAATAGAAATTAAGAAAACAGAAAGCATGAGTTGGGGAGGAAGAAGAAGAATGAAAGAAGGGATAGAGATGTCTGAATAATGAATTAAAGAATTGAGGATTTGTATTTATAATATAAATTGCTGATGCAAATTTTTTTTTTTTTTGCACATTTTGGTTCACAGGTTGTGATACTATGCAAATTTGTAATATGACTTTGTAATAATTTTTATAGGTTTATAGTATCTTATAAAATTATTGGATGGTGGGGGATGATGCCAAAAAAATTTGTTAGAGTAATGTATTGAATGTGCTGACCACGTTTGCGCCTTTAATACAAATTCTATTGAGGGTGCAGAAAATCGCGTCTATGCCTTCAATACACATGCCATGCTTTCAATTTTGCAAAAAATGGTAAAATTGAAAGCATGTTCTAGGTTTACGCCTTCGTGACCTATTTTTGAAATATTTTTTTGGGTATACTATTTCGTAATTTAAAAAAAAAAATTATTTAAGTGGATAACCCTTGTTTTAACTGCTATAGAAACGTAATTCACATTGCATGTAATGAAAATATGATGAAATTTGTAATTCATGCCCAAAGGGAATCGACCAGTTCATCACTCAATGATGTAATTGGAAATTGGAATAGGATGTATGTATACCTAATTTTAAATAGTTATGCATGGGATAGAAATAGGAAGGAAAAGTTTTATTAGTATTTGGATAAAATGTTTGATTCACATCTGATTAAGTTTAAGAATTCGGTTTTTCTAATAAGGAAATATATGTAATTGTATTTTTGTTTTTTTTTTTTTCATTTGAATCTGATCTGATTCCAGCCAAACACTTATGTTTGAGTAAACATAAAATGAATGTCAAACAAATAAAAATAAAATGAACCAAACAAATCTTTAATACTCTAGTAGTCGACATGGTCATCATAATGATATATGATTTTTAAGTATATTTATAAAAGAGGTTGACTTAATATTATATTGATGGAGAACTTTTCTTAGTGTACAAATCTGATATCTTGAAAATTTGGGTGTTATTGTAATTTTGATAATATTTAAGGGTAAAAATGTATTGTATCCAATGTCATAATTGTAAATTTACAACTTTTATGCTAAACTCTTGTTTGACTTCTAGTACATATCAAACACTACAAAACATATGTTGCTTCATTCTCCTTGTTATAGTTTCACTTTTTGTTTTCCCATCCATATTGAATTATACAGACATTGATATGCTTTTTTCTTTTTTCAATGAACATATGATAACATTATATTAGAGCTAGAAGCTATACATGGATTCCTTGTACATACAAGCTTAATACATCAAAAGTCTAGGAGGAAGGCTAGATTAGCACCCCTATTACATAAGTTCAAAGCATATTTAGTTTTTGTAGTCTTAGTAGAGTGAATATCATTCCATGAAAGTCTCCTTGCTAGTGCTTATGACATCAGCAAAAGGGAGTCATCCACCTCCTGTAAGTGAGCTTCATGAGTAAAAAAGTCAACCACTTTGTTTGTTTCACAAGCAACAAAAAACAACTTGGTCTCCTTAAATCTCTCCAGCAGAGCCCTGCAAGCAAGGCATTTGAAGAGCAATCGCTAGTGTTGTCTTTTGATAAAAGCAACTCAACAGTTACTTTAGAGTGCATTTGAATTTCAATGTATTGCAAGTTGAGTTTCAAAAGTAAATCTAATCTCTAGAAGAGATTCCATAATTCTCCTATTAAGGTATCGGCATTGCTTAACTTTTTTGTAGATCCAATATCCCATTCCCTTAGGTTGTCTTGAAGGACACCCCTTTGCTGTGGCTAATAGCGTTTTTGGACAATAGGAAGTACCAGAGTTTAGTTTTAACCTGTTTTCTGTAGGAAGAGCCATTCATGTGTCTCATTTAGTGAGTTGCTTCATTCTTTTTATACACATTACGATTCTAATACTCATAAGCTAGATATCTAGCTATGGAAAGAGTTGAATGAGAAGGATGGTTTACTTGGGAATTCTAGAAAATGATATCATTCTTATGCTACCATAGGAGCCACAAGCAAAATGATGCCTCTAGGTGGATGGGGTATAGATGTTGCAGCTTTAGTATACATGAGATGGACCTTTAGCTATTATACTATGTTACCATCATATTCCATGTTAGCTACACTAGAAAGAGTTGGTTAGATACGTGGGTAATCTCTAAGCGCATGAGCTATATCCTCCTTACTTGAGTTACAAATAGGAGTAAAGGCCATCATTAACTAATATTTGGTCCTTGTCCTCCCTTAAGTAGTAAGGGCTAA
Organism: Laguncularia racemosa; assembly: GCA_037954665.1. Taxonomy (NCBI): domain Eukaryota; kingdom Viridiplantae; phylum Streptophyta; class Magnoliopsida; order Myrtales; family Combretaceae; genus Laguncularia; species Laguncularia racemosa. The sequence continues at coordinate 1,732,530 of JBBMOL010000024.1, read as the reverse complement.
ACTCCTTGTATAATATCTTAGGTAATTTAAAGCCAATCACAAATTCATTCTAGTGCATATATTTGTCTTACGCATCATAGATTGTAATAAATTCTTTATCCTTGCCTAATGGACCGTGGATAATTGATCTAACATCCTCCTTAGAAAATTGTCATCAAACAAAAAATTAGTTGATTTTCTATTCCCTAACATTGTTTGACCAAACTTCTTGAGTAGGAAGTGCCCATGAGTCATGCTTCTCCATAGAGAAGAGGCAGTAGCATAAGGCATAAGCTCATTTCCTTGCAAGTAGTTTGCACATATATATATTTACATAGTAGGCCTTGTGTTCTTCTTCTTTGATGGAAAGCCCATGCTCTTTTTGCTTTTGAATACTCTAGTTTCTTATCCAAATTTGGGATCTCTAGCCCCCTTATTGTTTTGGTTAGCAAATTACGTCCTAGCTAACCTGGTGTATTTTATGTGTCCTACATACTAGTCTAGAGGGAATGTCTTACTAGCTTATCTAGGGTGGAGATGGCTTGATGATTTGCATGTGGTAGACTAGGAAGGAGTTGAACATTAAATTTATTAGTAGCACCCTACTTGCCATGCTTATCATTTTGCCTTTTCATCCTGCCAATTTTCTATGGGCCTTTTGTATGAGGAAGTCAAAGTCATGTGGCTTGAATCTTCCACCACTCTTTAAAGGATACCTCGAGTATGTCCTAAAGGTTTGAGATTCTTTGAGGCCTAGAGTATCTTTTATGCGATCTTTTGCAGTCACTTAGGTATTTATTGAGAAGTAGATAGACAATTTCTATTTGTTGATTTTAAGCCCTACCCATTCTTTGAATCGGGAGAATGTGTCTAAAATGGCTTAAGCTAAAGATGGAAGGCTTCTGGCATAATGATTATGCCATTAGCAAAGAAGAGATGGGATAACTTCCAATAGAATTTCCAAAACCTTATGAATTTCCCTTTTTTGGATAGGACTTTGTGCTCTATATATCTACTTAGTATCTCTATACCAATAGTGAATAGGTCAGGGGGAATTGGGTCTCCTTATCTTATGATTCTTGTTGGCATGATTAGGGGTAGTGCTGAGCCATTCATGAGAACTTGGGTAGATACTAAAGATGTACATGATGATATTAATTGCATCTAGTCCTTAGGGAAGTTGAGGGCTTTGAGGGCATAGAGCAAGAAATCCCACTCTATTCAATCAAAAGCCTTTTCTAAGTCGATTTTGATGAGCATGCAACCTTTCTTCTTCTTCTTCTTCCTTTGGAAATTGTGTGGGATTTCTTATGAGAGGAGTATATTATCAAAGGCATTTTGTTTTAGGATAAAGCTTGATTGGGAAGGAGGGATAAGTGTATAAAACAATGGTCTTAACCTAATAATCGACACTTTGGTTACTAGCTTGCAGGGTGTGTTACACAAGCTAATTAGGTGAAATTGGTTGACTAGGTTGGCTCTAATTTCCTTTCACATGAGTACAAGGAGGATTTCACTCAAGGAAGGGGGAATGAGTTGGGTTTGGAAGATGTTCGTAACTAAATGGGTGATTGAGGGTCCAATAATAGGCTAACATTTTTTTTATAGAAGCCATTTAACTCTGGAACCTTGGAGGAACCTATAGATGATAGGGCTTACTTTATATCTATTAGGAGATTGGCTTTGTGAGGCTCATGGATTAGTTAGATGAAAGTAATTTGTGTAAGTTAATTGCAATAAAGCTGTTTACCAGAGTATACTTCTTAGATGTGGAGTATCACTTTTGGAAGTTGGGCTAAAAAATCTAATTACTAACATTGTCTTGTAAACCCCAAGTATAGTTTTTTGATCTTCTAGTTACCACCAAAGCATGGTAATACTTGGTGTTGCATTCCTCATCTTAAAGAGGATAATCATATGATGTTGTAGCTCATGTACTAACTCTCCTATGGAATTGACTTTGCATATATGAAGTTAGCACCTTGAACTTTCCATGCTAAGATTTTAACTAGATGTGCTAATATAGGCATAATCTCAAAGTACAGTTGTGAGGTCGCTACCCTATACTATATGGTAGTTGTGTCTACTTAGTGCACATTCCTAACCTCTATCATGAATTTCCATGGTTGGTATTGCCCCCTCATCAGAGTTACCACTTCGTCCTTGTTGTAGAATATCAGCGGGACCCTCATTCTCCTCATTATGTTGTAGACCGTTGAAATTATTAAAGGCACTAGCTCTAGTTGTGGTTTCTAAAAGATCATGTGAAGGATCATCTTAAAGGTTAGCTCTCGGCGATTCATGATGTAGTCTTTGTAGTAGAGGTGATTTGGAACTATTATGTGAATCACTAGGTAGAATCCCTTAATTGTGATCATCTAATTCCCATTTGCATTAATCTCATTTGGTTGTTTTCTTCCATCACAAAAAGATGAATTGCATGCACTTGTTCAACTAGGACTATAACCACTCCTAGACTTGTTATTTGATACAAGTCTAACATCGCTTGAGTCTAGCTATTACCGTAGTACACGTATAGGAACCTAAGGTGGGGACTTAGCCATTGTAGATGGGAGTTCCTATGTAGAATTTTGATGTTGATGGAGAGGAGGACTTATTGGTCCATGTATGTGGTTTTAGTGAGCTAGTTTTTTGACAGTGACCAAATTCATTTTAAGGAAAGGTGGGAGTGATTGTGTGTTAGGAGGGAGGGATTTAAAGAAGTGTAGGTTTGATGTTGATGGGGATTGATAAGGAGATGATGACTGCAACTTCTATAATTTAACAAACACTTCACACCAATGGAGAAAAAGATCACCTAGCAAAAAAGCTCAAACCAGGCCAACAATCTTCCAGTCTCATGGTTTCTAGAGCTATTCTCTCTCCACTATGTCCAGATTTTTCTAATCACTTTCTAACTAACTCCTTTTGCCATTTTTTTTCCTATTTATATAATAGGTGAAGGAATTACCAAAAATACCCCTCCTGTGAAATACAACACTAGCTACACACACATATACAACATCTCTTATACCTAACTCCACATATATGACACATGCTACTACACTCGACTCTACATATATGACACATACTACTACAACACAAAACATCTAAACATAATACTCATAGCACACATTACCATCACAACACGCACTACCCGTACAACACTCACGCCAACAATCCAACACTTGTTATACATAATAACACAACACACACCCATGACACATACAACACTCAGTATACATAACAACACAATACATACCCATGACACATATAAATAGAGCTTTAATGAAGCAAGCACCATTCATAAACCCTAAGTAAAGGTTTATGAAGACATGGTTTTGTTACAATAGCCCCCTCTTGAAGAGTGTCTTTGTCCCCAAGGACAAATTTTGGATACAAGATTTGGAATTCTTCAACATCAAACCAAAAATCATCATCCATCTAACCTCCCACCTAACGAATAGGAACTTGAAAAATTTCAAAATCACTATGCACAATAAATCGGTGACCAATATCTTAGAAGGATAATGCACCTCGAAAAGGTCATCTGAAGCTAAATAATCTGAAAGGTCATGAGAAATTGGAAAAGAACTGTGAGCCCTTCTTTAAAAGAGAAACATGGAATATAGGATGGAGACGGCACCCATGGGGTAGTTTCAATTTGTAAGCTATTGCACCAATATGAGCCTCAATTTGGTAAGGACAAAAATATTTGGGTTCTAACTTTGTAGAAGATTTGAATCCCAATTTAACATTCAACTTGCAACATCTCTTCAATGCTTATTAGCTTGAGAAGAATAACAAAGTTGAGCCTTCTCCAAATTAGCATGTAATTTTAATAGAATTTCATTTCGAGAATGTAAAGCAACATGCACCGCTGAATGAACAACCTCATTAGGTAAATAAATAGGCAAAGAAGGTGGAATGCACCCATAAACAATCTCAAATGGAGTCATTCTTGTGGAAGAATGATAGGAAGTATTGTAAGAAAATTCTGCCCAAGCTATCCTCTTAGCCTAAGTGTTTGGGCATTTAAATATAAAGCAACAAAGGTAACACTCCAAACTTTGATTCAAATTCTCAGTTTGGCCATCCATTTTAAGATGATAGGCTGTATTGAAATGTAAATTAGTGCCTTAGAGAATAAATAATTCTTGCCAAAAGTTTCTTACAAAAAGAAGATCTCGGTCACTTACAATAGTATAAGGTAGACCATGCAATTGAATGATGTCATCTATAAACAATTGAGTAACATATTGTGAAGTATAAGGGTGTTTCAGAAAGAGGAAATGTATGTATTTAGAGAAATGACCCACAATCACAAGAATAACCTCATAACCTTGAGATTTGGGCAAACCAGTTAGAAAATCCATCAAAACATCCTCCCATACTCCTGTTAATATAGGTAATGGGCTAAGAAGTCCTACCAAAAAAAGGTTTTACAACTTGTTCTACTGAGATACTACACAAGAAGACATAAAATCGGACACATCCATTTTCATGTAGCACCAAAATAGATTTGAAGCCAAGCACTTGCATGTTTAGACATACCTAGCATGTCCCTCCATAGGAGAAGAATGAACCTCATGAAAAAAAAAATCTGTACCCACTTAGAATGAGCCACAATAACTAATCTACCTTTATAAAATAAGGTGTCATTGAGTAAATGGAATCCTTGACTAACATCCTTACCTTCTCATAAGAGTTGCAATTTAGGAGCTAAAAATTCATCACCCATAACTGCACTCTTGATTTCATCTAAATTTATCCAAATCGGACCCAAAATACTAGCAAAGGCTAAATCTTTAAATTCCCTTGATAGTGCATCAGCTATGTTGTTAGTAATACCGACCGTATATTGTATGTCAAAATCATAGCCCAACAACTTAGTTAGCTAATACTATTGTGTAAGAGTAGTAATACGCTGGCTAACAAGGAAACACAAACTCTTTTGATCAGTCTTAACCATAAACTTGCGACCTAAAAGATATGGTTGCCAGTGATATATAGCAAGTACAAGTGTCATTAACTTCTTTTCATAGGTAGATTTTCCCAAAGTCTCATCTAAAAGGGCTTTGCTCCAATAAGCAATAGGTTATTGATCTTGCATAAGAACTACCCCCAATCTAACCTCTGACGCATCACACTCAATGAAAAATGGCTTAAAGAAGTTTGACATAGCAAGAATTAGGGCATATACCAATGCATGCTGTAAGGATTGGAAAGCCCGAGTAGCTTCCACATTCTAAGAAAAAGAATCCTTCTTCAAGAGATTAGTAAGGGGATGAGTAATCTTGTCATAGTCTCTAATAAATTTATGATAATATCTAGACAATCCTAGAAATCTATGTAATCCTTTTAAATTTTTGGGAAGAGGCTAATCTAACATGGCTTTAACTTTAGAAGGATCTACACTCACTCCACTAGTGGAAACAATATGACCAAGATATTCCAATGAAGTCCTTCCAAATGAACATTTCTTTTTATTTGCAAGGAATATATGAGTTCGCAATAATTCCAACATTGTCCTCAAATGAGATATATGGTCCTTTAAAGAGGAACTATAAACCAATATATCATTAAAAAACACAGTGAAAAATTGATGCAAATAAGGACGAAAGAGGTTGTTCATAATGGATTGGAAGGTAGCTGGCACATTTGTTAAACTGAATGGCATGACAACAATTTCATAATGCCCTTGATGTGTTTGAAAAGCTGTTTTTGGTATGTCTTCACCAGAAACCTGAATTTGATGGTACCCCAAACGCAAATCAATTTTAGAAAACTAGGAAGCACCATGTAGCTTATTCAGTAAGTCATTAGTAACCGGTATAGGATATTTTATCGGGAACGGTGACATCATTCAAAGCCCGATAATCTACACAAAAATGCCAAGACCCATCCTTCTTTTTTGCTAAAATCATCAGACTAGAAAATGGATTGGAGCTTGAATAGATAATATTAGCTTGCAACATATCACTCATAAGTCGTTTAGTTTCATCCTTTTGAATATGGGCATAGCGATATGGACATACATTAATTGGACCAATGCCTTAGGGGGTAATCCTTTAATTTCCTCAAAAACCTCAAAATACTCGTCTAACAAATCGACAATAGCAATAGGTATCTCTTCGCTTTCTATGGAGCAACACAACATGTCTCCGTCCCAAACTAAATTACAATAATCATAAACGTTTGAGCGTTGCAAATCTTTAAAAGGAATATTGGATTTCTGTACAGAAGGATCTCCTTTTAGAACAAATTCCTTTCCTCCTTGTAATGGAATCTTCATAGTCATAAAAGCATAATCTACTTTCATTTTGCCCCCCATTTTCATCCAAGCAACTCCCAGGATAATATCATCCCCTTGCAAACTCAACACATAATAATCCACAAAATTTTATAACCATTTTCCATAATTTTCACATTTCTACAAACTCTATTGGAATACATGCATTGTCTATCACCAAGTTTAATACAAAAGGAGCAGCTTCTACTTTAGCAATGCTCAATTTGGAAACTAATGAACTAGAAATGAAATTGTGACTAGCACCATTATCAATCAACATAGAATTATGATTTCCATTAAGTGTACCTTGGAATTTAAAGGTATTAGGCCCATTTAGACCATGCGGAGCCAATTATAACAGTTCAAATTGATACTCTCCCATTGATTGGTAAACAACATTACCTTATTACATCGTTAACTGAGTAGTTCTAACCCATAATTCTCCTTCCGCCGCACATTCATCCTCTAACAACATTATCTGTAGCATCTTATTTAGATATTAATGTCCTAGTGAAATTGGTTGGTCACACTAAAACATAATCCCTTATTTTGCTTGTCTAAATACTTATGGTAAGTCATTAGTTTTGGTCTATGTCCCACACTTATCTCTCCTATTTTTCCACTAGCACCTAAAGTTTCAAATTGCTCAAGTCATGGCCTTAAAGCATGACTACTTCCAATTGGAATAGAACCTACTAGCCTAACCAACACCTCGAGTGACATATACCTATACATTCCATTGTTAAGTCGGAAAGACATCTAAGATGTTATAGGAGTAGAAGATCAAACTAAGTTGGTTTAAGTGGTTGGTGGAGGTAAGTAAATCTATCTAACTCGTGGAATACTTCCTTTAGCTCGTATCCCCTTGCTTATAGGATAGGAATTATCAAATGTTGATAGGAAGATTCTAAAGTTAAATCCTTGCTCAACATTGAGAGATATCTATACTACTTCGGCTACCGTAATAGGTTCAAGTACCCTCACTCTCAACCTGATTTCATCACATAGACCACCCAACAAGTAGCCTAAAGATTGTAGCTCGGTCATTTGAGGTACTTAGGAGGCTAAGGCTTCAAATTCTTCCAAATATTGGGCTACAGTAACTCCTTGCTTATGTGTAGAAAGGCACTCATATGGTTTAGCAGAAAATTGGCCTCCATACTACATCATCTAGCCATGTTTAAATGTTTGCCAATCTAGATGTGCAGATCTCCTTTTCAACATTTTAAACCAATAGATCATCTTTCCTTACATAAACATGCTTGCAACGACTACCTTCTACTCTTCTTCAATATAATTAGCCTTAAAAAAATTGCTCAACTAAAGTCAACCATTGCATTGAGTCTAATCCTTCAAAATACAGTAAATTCGTTGTACTTGCTACTACAATCTTCTTGTCATTTTAAACTAGTGGATCCACATTAGATTGGATTGTTCTAGAGGATTCTATCTTGATTTGCAAGCACGAAACTTATTCCTTAGCTTAAACTAGTGGATCCACATTAGATTGGATTGTTCTAGAGGATTCTATCTTGATTTGCAAGCACGAAACTTATTCCTTAGCTCAAATGGAATTTTGCCGATCTATCCATAAATCATGTAGCATAGTTTTTAGATTGGACATCTAAGAATTTATATTAGTAAGCAGCTCATCATTACAAGCAGACCTCTTCTCCAAAGAAGTTATCTGATGTTGCAACTCCATTTTTCCACCATGTTCCTCCCTGATTCCATGAAGCTCATCTCCAAATAATTTCATGTCCTTTTCCACCTACTCAACTCTTTCTTCCATTCTAGTCATTTTCTTCTAATCTATCAAACGTTAACTAATTTCGCTATTAACTTTTATCTCAATCATAGGAATTTGGTGGCCACAATCAAGGTTTCTTCCTTACTTAATTTGGTTTTCCATAGATGTTGTCAAATTGCAACATCCACAAATTAACTGCTCATAGAAGAGAATCATACCAATGGAGTAGAAGATCACTTGGCGAAAAGCTCAAACTAGGCCAACAATCTTCCTATCTTATGGTTTCTTAAGCTATTCTCTCTCCACCTTGTCTGGATTTTTTGAATTACTTTCTAACTAACTTCTAACTAACTCCTTTTGCATTTTTCTACCTATTTATATAATAGGTGGAGGAACTCATGAAATACAACACCAACCACACACACATACACACAACATTCCTTAGACTTGGCCCCACATATATGATACATACTACTACACCTAACTCCACATATATGACACATTTACAACACACAAAATCCAAACACAGCACTCACAGGATGCACTACCATCACAACACGCACTACCCATACATCACACACACACACCAACAATATAACACTTGTTATACATAACAACACAACACACACCCACGACACATACAACACTTAGTATACGTAACAACATAGCACACACCCACAACACATACAAATAGAGCTTTAATGAAGCAAGTGTTGTTCATAAACCCTTAGTAAAGGTTTATGAAGATGCGGTCTCATTACAACGATGGTTAGGGATCTTTTGATAAGGCCTCTTTAGGGGGTGAAGTGTTAATGGAAATGCCATCTTGAGGTGTCGTTCGATCATTACTATGGTTCATTGCAATTGGAGTAGGATGAGCTCGTTGGTGTGTTGAAGAGCTTCTCATAGGATAGTTTTGTGTGTCCTTTGAAAACATATTTTTAGGTTCATTATCGAGTGGCATAATATGGAGTTTAGTTGAACAAGGTCTTCTAATTTTTCTTCTTAGTTGAACCAAGGTGCAATCTAACGCAAACCTCGCCAACCTGTGACAAAACCCGACACTTGATTCATTAACCTCACAACTTAGGATCTCTCAAGAAAGATAGACACCATGACCCTTTGTCTATAAATGAGACAAGAACCTTGGTATACATGATAACGCCACAATCGATTATGGTAGGATCGATTGATAAGTTAAGGGATGAACGCCACGGATTCAAGAATTCGATAGTTCTTCAAAGAACCAAAGAGAAATCTCTCTCAATTGATGAGTAAAAATGTTCAAAGATTAAGTTCTACAAATGAATGTGTGATGATTATTTATAGTCTCACAACAAAAGTACACAAAAACCCTACTTGCAACTAAGGAGAAACAATATACGTTGGTGGCCTAAATTGGACACAAGCTAGCCTATAATTTCTATCTAAGTTGGCACTCAAAGTTGGCGGCTTAAACTACACATTGAACCAGCCTTTATGGAGTAAGCTGGCCACTTAGGCCGACGGCTTTCAAGTTGGCTTTCCCATTCATTTCTATGCCGGCCATTTTAGGCCGGCGATCTTCTTTCAAGTTTAGCCACTTAGGCCGGCGGCCTAAGCCTCTAAGGCTGGTGGTCTTCAATACTTTTGAAGTTGTCAGTCTTTGATTCGGCTCACGACTTCCGTCCTCGTGATCTGCACTTTAAATATTCCCGTACTCTTTGTTCCCAACTCTTTATCGTGTCCTTGATTATCTTCGGACCAATCCTCCTAATGTGATCTTCATCATTCCCCTCCTCTTGAAAAGGATTTGTCCTCAAATCATCACCTGGCAATTCCAATCTATAAATGTGATCATTGATGCACTCGAAGACTCGAAATGGACCCTTGCCTCTTGGAAGCTACTATGGTCACCCTTGTGTAGGGAATCGTTTTGCACATTGCTCCTTCTACCGCTCAATATTGATCTTGGCCTTTTCATGTAACTCAGCAGATCTCTTTATTCCTACACATAAAACATTCTTAATCTCATTGAGTCTCTCATCAAAATTTTCTTTCCACTCTATTTTTCTTTCAACACTCAATCTTTTTCCTCTCTTTTCGCTTTCCTTTGACTCAGACTCTCTCTCCTTTTCTTCTGCAATAGAGCTCAGTTTTATTTTTTTTACAAACTCCCTCTTGTTCACTCTCTCTTTGTAGCCTTACTCGATCTTCATAATTTTTTTCCTTTCTCTTGGCTTTTCTCTCAGTTTTTAACTTTATTTTCTCACAAACCTCATCTTCCTTCTCTCTTTTTTTTGGGACTCTCACTCATTGTCTCTTTTACACTCTCTTTCTTTTAACCACTCTCTTTTTGCAATTTTAGCTAGTCCTCACAAACTTGTTTAGGGGTCAAAGGCACAAGAGTAACTGGCCTTTGATTGTACTCAAAGGAATATTTATTGGTAAAGCCGTCATGCTTAACCCTCCTTTCAAACTGCCATGGTCTTCCAAGTAACAAGTGAGTAGCCTGCATCAGAACTACATCACACAAAACGTCATCTTTATACCTTCCAATGCGAAAAGTAACTAGCACTAGCTTGTCTACCCTCACTTCACCATTATCATTCAACCACTTCCATTTGTAAGGTCGAGGATGCTCACTAGTGGAAAGTCCTAATTTCTCAACCATAGTTGCACTTGCCACATTAGTACAACTCCCACCATTTATAATCACACCACATACCTTGTCTTTAACAAGACACCTAGTATGAAATATATTCTCCCTTTGCACCTTTTCCTCTTCTCTATCCTGTACATTCTAGACTCTCTTGGCTACCAACAACTTCTCCTAAACAGCAATCTCCTCCCCATCAACATTTTTAGAAGACTTTCTATGAGACATATTGCTGCACAAAACAATGTTAGGAGTAATAAAATGTAATCTCTCAAACTCACTCGCTCACGTGTTTCACTCAAATCGCTCTACTGTTCTCACAAATTCTTACCCACTAAACAATTCCTCCTTTTAGTTCTTCTAGAACTAACAATTCAATCAGATTTTTGTTCTTGTAGAAATCCACTTAACTTTCCTAACAGCAGTTTCGTATCACGATTTGACAAGATTCACAAAATGCTAAGAATTCAATTAAAGATCACCAAAAATAAACTCTAAATCACAATAGTAACAATAATTCTCCACTCAATTTCAATTCTAACTTAACACAATCCAATTGACAGAAATTTCATTTTTCTTTTTCTACTTTTTTTATATGAATTTTCTTTTTTTTTTTTTTTGATTCTTGAGAAAGGAAATGTGTATGGTTCCTTTCAAACGCTAACAACAATCAATCAAAATCTAATTGCAGATTGAATTAAAAAAGGAAAGATTTTTTTTTCTTTTATCCAAACCCTAGATCTAAGAACAAGTAATTGAAATAACAAAAGGATAGGCGATCCTGACAAACCTGATTGCTTTGATACCAAATGATGCAAACCCCACCAACCCATGATGAAACTCGACACTCGATTCGCTAACCTCACAACTTAGGATCTCTCAAGAATGATGGACATTGCGGCCATTTGTCTATAAATGAGACAAGAACCTTGGTATACGCGATAACACCATAATCGATTATGGTAGGATCGATCGATAAGTTAAGGGATGAACCCACGGATTCAAGAATCTGATATGTTAGATAGTTCTTCAAAGAACCAAAGAGAAATCTCTCTCAATTGATGAGTGAAAATGTTCAAAGATTAAGTCCTACAAATAAATGTGTGACGACTATTTATAGTCTCACAACAAAAGTACACAAAACGTCACAAAAACCCTACTTGCAACTAAGGGGAAACAATATATGCCGGCGGCCTAAATTGGACACAAGCCAGCCTATAATTTCTATCTAAGCCGGCAATCAAAGCCGGTGACTTAAACCACACATTGAACCAGCATATATGGAGTAAGTCGGCCACTTAGGCCGGTGGCTTTCAAGTTGGCTTTCCCATGCATTTCTACGCCGGCCATTTTAGGCCGATGACCTTCTTTCAAGGCTGGCCGCTTAGACTAGCGGCCTGAGCCTCCAAAGCCGGCAGTCTTCAATACTCTTGAAGCTGTCGGCCTTTGATTCCGCTCCCGACTTTTGTCTTTGTGATCGGCACTTTGAATATTTCCGTACTCTTTGTTCCCAATTCCTTATCTTGTCCTTGATCATCCTTGGACCAATTCTCCTAATGTAATCTTCATCACAATCACCATAAAGAGAAGCCAAGGCGGACGTTGAAGGGGTGTTATTTCGTTGGGAGGAGTCGAAGTGTTTGGCATGTGAGAATTAATGCTTGAAGCATTAAAAGCCTTTTGTGTATTTGCGTCAGCAGAGCTCTATGCCTCATTAATGGTTGAACTCGTCGATTGTCCCTTGCATTTAATCCTTCTCTTCCTTCCAGCATTGCGTTTGGATGAACTCGGCCATTAATGTTGGGTTTCGTGTCATCCGTTGTCTTGTAATGATCGTTGCACGGTGAGGAAGCGTGCCCTATGCGTCCATAAATGAAGCATAGTGCATTAATCTCTTCACACTAGTTTTTATAGCTAAATTCATCTATCATTATGGTGTGGATTAACAGGTTATTGAGGTTAATTTGGACACAAAGGCGAGCAAATTGTCGTCTTTTTGCGTTTAGAGTACAGGGGTCAAATTGGAGCTTTGGTGTGATTGATTCGCTGAATTTTTAAAGCGCAAGTAGAGCATAATATTTAAGAGGAAGCTCAGGAATCCTAATTCAAATAGCAACCAAGTTGAAATTTGTCTGCCAAGCCTGGAAATTTGATTCCCAGCGTTGGATCATTAAGAAGTGGCCATTGCTTGGCCATTGCTAAACCAATGACCGTTCTTGATTACGTACTTAAGATCTTCTAGGTCCTTGAATACAATTGTATTGTATCCTGCACCTATACTGATCATGTCAAATCATTGCTAAGCTTTCGAAGTTTTTTTAACCTTGGGAACAATATTGGGAATCCCAATGATTTTCCATAGAGTTTAATTATAATCGCGTTCGTCCATGGTCACCTTGTTGCTATTTTCTCTTGCTTTGAGAATTTGATCAGCTTTACAGCTTCAGGAATTGCCTCCTCTTTGTTTATATTCTCATGTTGAGCTAGGTGTTCCATTTCATCTTGATCTTCCTCCATATCTTTGGAGATATCGGTAAGAGAGAAACAAAGTGCGTAAATATCATTTAGTGTGTTTGCACCCATAGTATACTGATAGGATTTTCTAACCTTGAATGGATTGTGGAGCCTTGGTATGTGTAGGATGCATCCCCTTTGATGGAAAAGTGTGCTCTTGAAGTGGATCGGAGTGGGAGGGTTGGGCCTCTGCGAGAGGGCTAGAACCTAGTTTATTATCTAGAAGGTCGTGGAATTCATTGTGTTTGAGTTTTTTTATGTTACAACACGAAGAGGTCGACATAAGAAAATCCCAAAGTGGCATGAAGATTACATAGTAACATGAAGAGAATATACTTTAGCAATAGGACCTCATGCGAAATATAGGATAACTCAGTACAATGAGTCTTAGCATAATATAGCTAAGCTAGAACAGATATGACAACTTCTAGTATAGTATAGAGGAACAATTAATAGAATAACAAAAATATAGATAGAGAACAATCATATGAGATTTTCATATAAATATAAGAAAGAAAGAGAATAGAATCATCACTTCTTTCCAATAATTCTTGATTCTGTAGTTAGAACTCACTTAAAGTAGTTTGATCCATTTTCCCTATCATAACATAGAAAAGATAAATAGTTAGAAGCAAGAACACAAACCCTAATTTCGACAAAAGAGAATAAGAGTATGAGAAGAGAGGCAATACAGACTAGGGAGGAGTGACTAGGGTTTCTAGAGAGTTCTGTAGGGGTTTTAATACTTACGTTTAAGGTCAAGCTTAATTGAGGTAGCTAGGCCTTAACAATTTGGTGCTCTCGTTTTCTCCATGGTTCTAGAATTATGATCCTCTTCTTAGTCCATGGACATGGATGCCATCAAAAGCATGTTTGTCACAATGCAATAGAGTGCTCAAGGTGTGGAGCATTCTTTGACAACCATTACTTTTTAATTGCAATCTTTGGCTACTTGCATGGATAATCTAGAATTGTTACATCATCAACCATCGACTTCTTCTCCTTTACTAATGAGGTCTGCTACTCATGGTGATCTTTCTTTACCCATGGATTCTTCTCTTTTTGTTAACGATACTCTCTTGAAGGGAATCAAATTGGAGATTTCAGAGTTTTTAGGCCAAGGTCCTCGGGTGGATTTTCTAATCTCAATAGTTCTTTGAATTCCATAAGATTCCCGATTGTCAATGATTGACGATTGCTTCTTTTGCTTTGGAGGGACCAGTGTTACAGTGGTATAAGTGGATGTTTCACAATAACTAGCTCTCTTCTTGGTCAACTTTTACCAAGGCTTTAGAGAATTTTTTTAGTCCATTAAAGTATGAGGACATTCAGGGATTACTCTTCAAGTTGGTGTAATGTCGTTCAATTTTAGACTATCAAACCGAGTTTGAATCACTTTCTAATCGCATTTTTGGGGTTCTTGAATCTTTTCTTACGAGTTGCTTTGTTTCTAGATTGAAGACTAGCATTTGCTGTGAGGAGCAAATTGCTAAGCCCAATTCTCTCATGCATGTCGTATGGTTGGCAAAACAATATGAAGCCAAATTTCTGGAGCAATTTTTGTTCCTTTCTACCCTTCCTCCTTTCCCTATTCCTAGCAAAACCTCTACCTTGCAATTTTCGAAACCAACTCCTCCTTTCTCTTCTTCTTCTTCCTCCTCTTCTCATTCTTCTTCTTCTTCCTATATTTTAATCCACAAGCTTACGGATTAAGAAATGCAAGTCTATCGAAAGAAGGGCTTATGTTTTAACTATGATGAAAATTTTCATCGCAGTCACAAATGTAAAGCTAAATTCTTGTCTTTGCTTTGTGGGGACCAAGAGGTTCAAGATGATGACTCAAGGGTCGATGTTGTTCTTCCTTAGGATTCTTTTGACTCTTTAGATGATGATTTAGTTGCTATTAGTTACCATGCTCTATCTAGTGCTTCTCTACCATGCACCATTTGTTTTCGTGGGGTTATTAATCATCACGAGGTGTTTGTTTTGGTTGACTCAAGTAGCACCCATAATTTCATCCAGGAGAGATTAGTTGAACATCTGGGTTTACTTATTTCTCCTTCTCCTAATTTTCAAGTAATGATTGGGAATGGAAGTAGGATTTTATGTGAAAAGCATTATTCTTATGTACCTTTGTTAATTCAAGGGGTAGCTTTTTCGGACACTTTCTATGTCCAACTTTTTCATGGTGTGAAGGTAGTATTAGGAGTTTAGTGGTTATAAAGTTTGGGGCCTATTACAATTGATCATTCTACTTTCTTGATGAAGTTTTTGTGTAATGGGATTGAGGTTACATTATATGGGGATTTATCATATTCGTCTAACCAAATCTCTCATCATCAATTGTAGAGGCTAGTTATGACAGATCACCATTAAGGACAAATTCCCTATTCCCACTATTGATGAGCTATTGGATGAGTTCTTTGAAGCAAGTGTTTTCTCTAAATTGGATTCGTGTTCCAAATATCATTAGATTCATATGCATTTGGATGACATTTTGAAGATTGCTTTTCAAATGCACGAAGGTCATTATGAGTTTTTGGTCATGCCTTTTAGTTTGAGCAATGCCCTGACCACATTTTAAGCCATCACGAATAGGATTTTTAATCCTTTTTTATGGTAGTTTGTTTTTTTTTTTTTTAATTTTTTTATGATATTTTGGTTTATAGTGACTCCATGGTTTCTCACGTTGAGCATCTTACAAAGGTGTTACACATTCTTACTGCTAACATTTTCTTTTTGAAGGAGTCCAAGTATTCTTTTGGACAGTCTTCTATTGACTCTTTGGGACATGTTATCTCTAATGATGGGGTGAGACCAGATCCATCCAAAGTTGTTGCTATTTTAACTTGAACCATACCATCAACATTGAAGCAGTTGAGGGCATTTTTGGATTTGTCGAGTTACTGTTGTTGTTTTATTAAGGGGTATGCTTCTATCACTACACCTCTCACTAATCTCTTAAAGAAGGATAGATTTCTTTGGTTTGATGTGGCTATAGATGCTTTTGAGAGACTTAAAATGGCCTTACTTTCAACTCCAATTCTCATTTTTTTGATTTCTCTAAGCAATTTATTGTTGAGAATAATGCCTTAGGATCGAGTTTGAGAGCAGTGTTATCATAGGTGATACATCCTATTGCCTTCTTTAGTAAGAAGTTTCCTCCTCACTTATGTCGAGCTTCCACTTTTGTTCGAGAATTACATGCTATTATGGAAGAAGTTCAGAAGTGGAGGCAATATCTTTTGGGTTCACATTTTCTTATTCACATGGATCATTGTAGTATTAAGAAGTTGTTAACTTAGGTCATACAGGCACCTAAGCAACAAAAGTACTTCACTAAACTTTTGGGTTATAACTACACCATTGTTTATAAGAAAAGGGACTAGCAACATTATTGTTGATGCTCTTTCTCAACAACACGAGGGTACTTCTTAGTGTATGGCTTTCTCAACTTTCTCTATTTCCTTTGTGGATTCATTGAAATATGAATACCTACATAATTCTTAGTTTTAAGCTATTATTTTTGATTTAACTATGAGACGTCCTTTGAAGTGGCCACTTTGTTGGAAAAATGAACTTTTGTATTTTCACACTTGGCTAGTTTTGGTTCCTCGGTCTTCTCTTATTCTAACTATTCTTAAGGAGTTTCATAGCGCTCCTTAGGTAAGTCACTTTAGAGTACTGAAAACCTACAAAAGGATTGCTGTTGATTTTTTTTTGAGATGGTATGCATACATAAGTTGAGGAGTTTGTTTAAAATTATGTGGAATGTCAGCAACTCAAGTATTTGACCTAAGCTCTTGCTGGATTCCTTGCTTCGTTACCTATCCTAGATAGAATTTGGGAAGATGTTTCCATAAATTTCATTACTAGTTTACCACCATCTCAAGGGTATACGATTATTCTGGTTATGATGGATTGATTATCTAAATATTGTCATCTAGGAGCATTGGACACTAATTTATCACTACTAAAGTTGCTTCTTTGCTTTTACACATGGTGGTAAAATTACATGGATTTCCTCATACTGATGCTATTTTTGACAATCAAATTTGGAAGTAACTTTTTAGACTTAGTGGGACTCATTTGCACTATAGTAGTGCTTATGACCCTCAATTTGATGGGCAGGTAGAGGTGTTGAATCGGGCCATTTAACAATATTTACATAGCTATGTGATGGACAAACCAAGGGACTAGATAAAATTCCTTTCTTGGGTAGAATTTGCCTATAATACTTCTTTTTATGTTGGGGAAAATACTACTTCGTTTGAAGTAGTTTATGGTCGATCACCTCTAACCATAGTTTCCTATGTTAGGGGCACCTCACTAGTGGAGGCAGTGGATAGGGACTTAAAGGATATGGATGAGGCATTACGCCTATTAAAGGATCACTTATTGGGTGCAAAATAGAGGATGAAGACATTAGCAGGCACTTGGTATTTGTGAAACTACATCCTTATCAACAAATTTCCTCATTTGGGACTAGTTTTCACAAATCCTCCCAGTGGTTTTCGAGGCCTTATAAAGTTTTGAGGAAGATTAGGGCAAGTGCTTATGAAGTGGAGTTGTCTCCTTCAAGTAAGATTCATAATGTTTTTCAACTCTTAGTGCTCAAAAAGGCCTATAGGTCTCAAGTTCCTACTCTAGACTTACCTATTGATGTTGTAAGGAATCATCTTATTCTCGAGCCCCTTTCTATTATGGGTACTAGGGTTATCATCCGACTTGGTCATTCTATCTAACAAGTTTTGTTTCTAATGGCAGGGATTACAACCAAAGGACACTTCTTGGGAGGATTGGGACTCTTTCCTCCAATAGTACCCTAATATCAACCTTGCAAACAAGGTTACTTTTTCATCAAATGGGAAAATTGTTACAACATGAAGAGGTCGACATGAGAAGACCTTAAAGTAGCATGAAGATTACATAGTAACATGAAGAGAATATATTTCAGCAATAGGACATCATGTGAAATACAAGATAACTCAATACAATGGGTCTTAGCATAGTGTAGCCAAACTAGAATAGATATAACAACTTCCAGTATAGTATAGAGGAACAATTAACAAAACAATAGAAATTTAGATGGAGAACAGTTGTACGAGATTTTCATATAAATACAAGAAAGAAAGGAAATAGAATCATCTTTGCTTTCCAATAATTCTTGATTTTGAAGTTAGGACTGATGTGCCTAAAAGAGGATTAAGCACAATCAAATGGAACAAAAACCAACCCTAAATGCACTCAATCAAATCTAGTTCAATAAGCTAGGAATTGCATGATTCCTAATGGATTGCAAGGAAATTCGAATTCAATAACTAGTGAATTAATCAACCACAATGATTCAAAACCTTCAAAACACACTAATTACACTTGAATGACCACGTGAATTCAATAATATTCAACAAAATCACTTTTGAGATCCCCCTTTATAGAAATGCAATTCACGGTTCAAAATGATAGCAATTGTTGATGGTGAATAACAAGTAAGATAAGTACTCAAAATAAGTACACTATTTCGAATCAAACAACTCAAATTTGACCAATAAATGATTCAATCCAACCTTAGATATTACACACTAGAGAAGAAAAGAATACACAACAATTAGAAATTGATATGACTCACAATTTCAATTGTTGCACTCGCCACAAACTCAACTCTTGAGATTGAAATTGGAGGAAATTGAACTAAGGAAACCCTAAGTTCTCTCATGTAAAGTGAATATGTTTAATATGAAAATTGGCTTCCTCAAAACCCTACTTAAACAAGTATTTATACTTGCTCCCTTTAGGGTTAAAAAGTTCACAAAATTACAACTATGCCACTTTTAGGGTGGCTAGTCCTAAAAACATAATTACAAGCAAATGAAAGTGTCTCAAAAGAAAGATTACAACATAAATAGTTCAAAGAAATAATTATAAATAAAAATAGTCTTCATTATGCTATCTCTTCCATAAGATTCGTCGGCCCGGCTCATTGCCGGTTTAGGTCAGTCCATGGATAACCCACAAGTTGAGTCTTAGTAAGTTTGTCCATTGCCCTGTAAAGCATGATAAGCGTGCTTGTTGGAATATACAATACATGAATAAAAAAAAAGAGGTTAGTAAACAAATAATTCCAGGATTGATGTGCTCAAAATGGGCCCCATCTCCAAGATTTGAAATCCTTTGGCTCTTGTCATAATGATGGGTTTTGACGGATTTTGATTCCTATCAAGAACTCTATTGAAGTAGTCCAATCCATTTTCCTTACCATAACATTGATAAATAGTTAGAAGCAAGAAACACAAACCCTAATTTTGACAAGAGAGAATAAGAGTATGAGAAGAGAGGCGATACATATCGGGGAGGGGTGAATAGGGTTTTTGGAGAGTTCCATGGGAGTTTTTATACTCGTGTTTAGGGTCGGGCTTAACTGGGGTAGTTGGGGTCTTAACATTTTATCTTGCGTATGAGAGGGTAGGAGAGGGCCTGTGGGTTTGGAGTAACGGAAGAAGGGTTCATCAAGAGTGTATATGTTACTATAGTATTGATATGTATTTTACTCGCAATCAAGTTGCAACTAGGTTCCTTAAAACACTTAAATGTTTTTTTTTTTTTTTTTCTAGACTTGAGATGGCAGATTTCCTTACCACGGTGGGAGAAACACATTTGCATTTCATATGCTACAGTTGGATCTTCGAGAGGCTCTTGAGATGTGAAATTTAAGTTTATTTATTCCACATGCATTTTTTTTTTTTTTCAGTTTGCTAGAGTAGTTAAGTTAGTTTAACATCAATAAATAGCTACCGTTATAAGATGTACAAGCGAGTGGAAAATTGGTAGGGTTTTTTTCTTTCCACTAACCATATATTACATATTATGAGGAGACGTGGATCTACTTCCTCTTTGTGTAGAAAGTCAACATACCATGAGTTCATGAGTGAAAAATTGTTAATTAAAAAGTTATTGTCAATGTTGTTGTAATTTAATAGAACGAACACTATTAGTTTTCCAACGGAATACATTGAGTTCAATTGCCCTCTCTCCTAAATTGTAATTTACATAGTAGTTAGGAAAACAAAAAGTGATCGTTTACTTTGATGCTTATTAAATACGCATACTAGTGCAAAAAATTGATTAATTTGCCATAAATTATTTTACAAAGCACTTTTATATGTGTCATACAAATACAGGTTAAACTGGATTACCCAGATGAATACTTGACTTCAATATCCGGGTATTTTGGGGGATATGGGGGTAATATAATTCATTATCTCACATTTCAAAGTACCAGAAGAACATATGGACCATTCGGAACTAGGACACCAATGTCATCCATGTCTAGATATTTCTCTCTTCCTTCAACTTTTGGAAAAATAGTTGGGTTTTATGGAAGATGTGGAGCTTTTCTTGATTCAATCGGAGCATATGCGAAGCCGTATTCCAAAAAATTATATCCATTCAGGTCAGTTGGTTTATTTGGAGGTCCAGACGGTGATCCATGGGATCATGGAAATGGTGCACACATAAGGCAAATCGATATAGTGCTTCATCATGATGATTCGGCAATCGTGTCCATTGGCTTCGTGTACGATAGGGCAGGAAGTTTGGTTCAATCTTCAATACACGGTGTCAACCATAGAGGAAAAAAGCATGAGGTAAGTTAAATGTTTATAATTGTCGGAAAAATATTCAATTTTAGTTAAGATTAACTGAATCACAAGCTTTAATTTATGGCCTATAGGTGTGTAAATATACTTTTTGACAGTTAAGTGAATAAACACTTCAATTATTATCATCAATTTAATACATTAATGACTTTTTGCAGATTAAGTTAGACGACGGAGAGTAAATAACTTCGTTTTCAGGATACATTGGAAACGATTGTGATGTTGTATATATTCGATCATTAACATTTCAAAGCAATAGACGTATGCATGGACCATTTGGTTCTGAAAAAGGGAAGTATTTCTCTTGTCCAGCAACCGGAGGCAAGATTTCTGGTTTTCGTGGTCGGAGAAGTAAGGATTGTCTTAATGCTATCGGAGCGTATTTTGAGCCAATCTCTCTTCTCTACCCTCAGAGAAAGGTTGGTCCGTTTGGAGGACAAGGTGGACGCTTCTGGTATTGGCATCAAAAGGACCCTAGTGAGGTCGACAAACTGGACATGCAAGGGGTCATCTCAGTGATTATATCATGGTATGATGCCATTAACTACATCTCTGTTCAGCATGAAGTTGATGGCAAGCCCATCGTGACAGGTGTTCATGGTGTGATGGGCAGAGGAAGCGAGGAATTGGCGAGTACTTATATATTTCTTTTTCTTGTCAAGAAATTATTAATTGATTACCAAAAAAATATGACTTCCTTCGTCTGTTCTTGAGATAAATAATTATAATAAATCCATTATGGTTGAAAGGTTTGTGTGCTTGAGAAACTAGTCCAGATTTCGATCCTATTCCATTTCTATGCTAACTAATATCACACGAATGATGGAAAAAGCAACAGTAATAATGCGTGTTACCTATTACTAAAACTATACTCCTCGTCTATATATATAAATTTTTTGAATGATCTATAACATTATTCTTCTTATATATCTTGCAGATCGAACTTCAATATCCTCGTGAATACCTAACTTCAATTTCCGGATACATCAGGGATGATTCCTCTGGACCCATCATTGTTCGTTCCTTAACGTTTCATAGCAACTTAAGAAGATACGGTCCTTATGGAAAGGAAGAAGGGAAATTCTTTTGGTATCCATCTTCAGGTACCCGAATTATTGGTTTTTATGGAAGGGCTAGTCGCGATCAACATCTTGATGCTATTGGCGTCTACACTGAGCCGATACCTCATCTGTATCCTCTGGGATCCAAGGGCCCTTTCGGAGGTGGAGGTGGAACAGCTTGGGATGATGGAATATTCACTGATGTGAGGGGGGTAGTTATAAGCGTTGGTTCTGCTATTAGTTCCATTTGTTTTGAGTATGATAACAATGGAACTCCCATTCAATGCCCTACCCATGGAAGCGGAAGTCCTGCTGATACTCGCCCAAAGAAACTTAAAATCAGAAGTCCGGCAAATAAAGAATACCAGGTCAGTCAGCCATGTTTGCCGTATATTTTTGCTGTTTACATGTTACATAAGTATCGATAAAATCTTATGACCTAAAAATATGAAAATGTGAATGATACTTTTTTTTTCAAAAGTATCTATTATTATTATTATTACGTATTTTAGTATAGTTGGTATTTTTTTATTACTTATCTAAACATATAGTATATTATATTGTGCTAATAAATCTTTTTTCCAAAGTAACATATAAGAGCTTTAATTACCACGTAATATTTCTTTTTCTCTTTTTATTTTTAAACATTGTGGTTCCGTTAACATTCTTCTCCTAATCTGCAAGCATCTTATTGGCATTATAAGTTGATAATTGATCATGTGTATTGAGTTTCATACTTCGTTAGTCTCTAGACAAATCTAATAAAAATTTGCATGCAAAGTCTTCCTTTTTTAAGAATATCATTAACTGTGAAAATATTTTGTCAAATAACAATTTATCATTAATCTATAAACACAATTTACTCCCCCAGGAGTACACAATATTCCCATTTTCGATTTTTGATGGTGGTATTTTTGCAGGTCAAGTTGGACTTCCCAAAAGAGTACTTGGTTTCTGTTTCTGGTTATACTAGAGAGTACCTTGGCTCTACTATTGTCGGATCCCTTACGTTTGAAACCAACAAGAGAAAGTACGGACCCTACGGCATTAAAAAAGGGAATAAGAGGGATAAGTTTTCAATTAGTGGGCAGATTGTTGGTTTCAATGGAAGGTCTGGATCTGTTCTTTACTCCATTGGAGCACATCTTGAGTCATTTTGAACACCATGGTGTTTCCTTAGTTGTGGTTGTGGTTTGATTGTATTATTTTAATGCCACCTTTATCCCTATTGCTTATATTTATGTATTATGCTGACTCATTGACTTACTGCCATGCTTCCTCTTCCCTCCACTTCAACCCCAGTGTTATCTTCACATTGCTGGCTGCCTTCAACATCATATTCCGGCTGAACTCCCATATAAGAGTCGCGAAATCTTGCCCAGTTATCCCGAGAAACATCTAATAGACAACCTGTATGTAGGTGCGAAAATCATCTCTTAGGCATTGTGCATGTAGGTAGAAATAATGTTTTATGATGAGGATGAGAAGAAATATGAACTGTTTTTTTTTTTTTACTAATTATATTTTATAAATTAGGAGAAAGAAAATTCAAATCTATTTCATCATAAAAGAACAATAATATTTATACCAATTAAGTTATAAAATTTTAACAATATGAAATGGATTTCATCCTCACAATATTACTATTTATGAATTATGTGTGATGATGAAAACATTTATACCGATTCTATCGAGTTCACAATCTCCCTTACACCACAAAAAATTTGACCTATTCTAGCTACGAAAGACATTGCATGGAATAAATTCTTAACAGCCAACATAATTTATTTTATCATATTTTTATGTGTTATTTTTTTTTCTTTTTAAATTCTGTTACGATTCTAAAACGCATTGATAACTTTTGATTTTGCCAAAAAATTTGATTTTCATTTTTTTTTTCTCTTAAGAATAACAGTGAACGGTTAACTAGAAGCTAAAAGTACACTTTTTATGGTTGGTTTGAATATTTTTTATTATTATATCAGATAGATGGATTAGTGAAATATAAATATTAATAAAATTTTAATATATAAAAATATAAATTATTATTTTTAATAAATATTTATTATTATTATAACATATTTAAACATTATTAATACTTGTATATTATTTATCAAAACACGAGTTGTAATGGTGTTAATGATTTTTTTTTTTTCATGCGCAGAACACGGTGACCGATGCTAGTGGAATTTGCAGCTTTGGGTTATTATACAGCTTGCAAATCTTTTTTTCATTATATACCAAGAAAAAGATAACACGTGCTGCAAGACACTTATTTATCATTGCAGCTTACTTTGTCATAAAATATATGATTAATTAATCTTGTACATATATAAAAAAAAGAGACATTATTTTTCCCTTTAACAAATGCCATACTGGCATTGACTAGCGACATTTTATATATTGTATTAGATATCTTTTAATCTATAGAATTAAACCAATGTATTGAACTCTTATTACAAATTATATATTCATATTATTTTATGTTTATTAATTCTATTATAATATATAATTTTAGAAGTTTTTGTTTAAGAGACTCATGCTTTTATGCATTTTTCAAATAGTTGTAGCTCTTATACAATTTAATTTAAAATAACATAGCTCTTTACATTTAATATATTCATCCTTTTATACATTTTTCAAAATATTTATATTTTTTGCACAATTTTAAACAAAACAACACAACTCTTCATGTGAAAAGATATTCCATTCATATATTTTGAAAGATTATAACTTTTTAAATTGATAATTAATTTCATTGCAAATCATCCAATATTCCCATAATATATTATACGTGTATTATTAATATATGAACTATGATATCTTTTAAGTAATTAATTTATTAGTTTTGCAAATAAGTATACTTTAAACTAAAATTTGTACATAGCACCAGGCTTTAACTGGTTATTTCTAATTGCCAAAGGTTAAAAAAGAAAAAAAAAATCAATTAGTGAATGCATGTGTTAAGGGTGAGTGTGTATAGGGCGGGTAGGGTTAGAGTTGGGAATTGTGGGGTGGGCAAAAAATTTTGGCTCGCGAGGTGGGGTAGGCAAGTTATTGCAAGCGTAGGTTGGCTCGTTGACCTACAAAAAAAAAAAAAAAAAAAGGCAAGGCCACTCTCTTGGATAGATTTGAATATATTTTGTAACATATTACTATTACATTTCCATTGGACTAGATCAATAATAAATTACTAGCTTTCATAAGTTTAATTTAAAGAATTTAAATACTAAAAATTTAGAATTTAGAATACTAAATTTGTAAAAAAAGAAAAAAATTGCGGGCTACTGTGGGTCAACCAGCGTCGACCTGCGGGCCGGTGCGAGTCAGGGTAGGTCGACCCGTTTGACCTGCATTCCCGACTCTAGGTAGGGTATGTAGCCTTACCTATATCATACCTTATAAGGTATAAGTTCCCAAACTTTGAAAATAGAATTTACCTTATAGCATCTTGGAACCTATGCTTTATAAAACGTATAGGATATAGGGTACTCTGTGAAATTTATAAATTTTACCTCTATTCCTATAAAATTTAAATTTATGTGATATTAAAAAAGTAATCTATATATAATATTATAAGTTTTTCATATACAAAACTTATGAAACTTATAGCAAAATCTATAAACTTATGGAACTTGTACCCTAAAAAAGTAATTTTTCCTGCCTTCATTACTTCGAGTTAATGAAATCATACTACTTAACAAATGGGGAAAAATAAGGAGAAAAGAATGGAGAAGTAAAGTCGGTGAGAAAAATGGTGAAGAATAATGGAAAAAAAAAGAGATGCAATATTAGGTTTAACCATTTATAGTTATTAATTTATGGGCTTAAATTACTTTTTTTTTTTAATTTTTACTAAGCATTTATTGGCAAAAAAAAATAATAATATCATTTATTATTCATTTACTAATGTTATTTGATAATTTTTTATATAATAAATATAGGGCACCTTAAAGTTTATACCTTGTATATCAGAGTATAGGTTTTAGGATAGGTACAGGATAGAAAGACATCATGCTTGTACCACTCGCACTTTATCCTATAACAACATATTCTAAAAAATCTCTATCCAAAACTTACTTTGTGTCTCTTAATATTCACTTGGAACATTTCTAGTTGAATAGGATATGGGTAGGAACCCTTGATAGAGCTTATTTGTACCTATTTTATTAGGTAATTTTTATAGTATTCTTATAAATTAACTTTGGTTTTTAAGGGTGAAAGAGTTAATTTTAAGAAAAATGAAGGTATTCAACCCCATTTCATGTGATCAAAAGATAAAATGAAAAGGTTATGAAGTTTAGAAAAAGATCATGCCCAAGATCATCGCCCATGAAATTAGCTATGTTTTTATAAAAGGAGAAGTAAGGAAGACGAGAAGTTCATGATCAGGACAACTATGATCCTGCTTATGAACATGCAAAGTAAATAAAAAGATGCATTTCAAAGACAAAAAGATCACAGTTGACTTTACTGTTATGTTTATGGTTATGATCATACTAGTTATTTGCAAATTTTACTTTACTATTTAAGGATTTTGAAAACAAGAAAGAGAGGACTTTTGGCATTCTCTAGTTGGATGAATTAGGGCTTTAGGGAGGAGCTAGAAGTCAAAGGAAGTGAAGATCTAGCAATTTAACAAAGGGGCTTTTACCATGAATTTTCCCTTTTTGTTTATTTTCTTTTATTATGTTTAGTTATTTTGGTTGTTAGACATTGAAAACCCTATGAACTATGTAATTGAATTCTTGTTTCTTTATTCAAACATATGATTCATAATTCATTATGGTTAAATTATGTGTGCTTTATTTTCTATAAATCAGTATAACTAGAATGTTAATTTATACTATCTGATTTCATATACGGAGATTAAAAGATCCTATATATGAATAGATCTATATAATTGGAAGGAGTTGCACGCAATATTAGAAATAGGACAACATAAATTTTCTAAGTTAGAGTCAAACCTAATAGTAGAATTCATAAAATGATGATACGATTTGAGGGATTTTAATTAGTTTGAAATTCTAATTAATCAACCAAGAGTTAGAAATTAGTAAACTTGAAAGAGTTATTAATTTATTTCAAGAATTCTCATAGTCCAATGAAGTTGAGATAAGATTGATGAAATAAATTATATAGATATCCCATGGAAATCAGTGTTCGATTATGGTAATTTTATTTTATTTTTATGTTTTAATTACTATTAATTGTCAGTATAGTTTAATTAATTTAGTTTAGTTTATTATTTGTTAATTCATGAACTTTAATTTAAAGGTTAGATAATAAAAGGAAATAAGAGTACTAGTAATTAATTTGTCTCTGAGGATTCGAACTGATCTCACCAATAATATACTTGTTAGTATAAATACACTTTTGTTTTAAAATTGAGAGTAGGTTTATGCATATCAACCCTGTACAACAAGGTTACCGGCTCATTCTTAACATGCACTAGAATGTATTGGTGTCATGGTATAATAATTATATTTTCATTTTATAGATTCATTTTGGTAGAAGATACTTGAAAATGCTATTATTGAAATTTATTTATTTATTTTAATAAAAAACCAAATGAAGTTTCATTTTGAATTTGTCTTTCTTTTATTTGTATCTTATTTATATATATTTATATTTAATTTGTACATGTTTAAATTTTAATGTTTCAAAACTACCGGTTTATATCTAATCTATTTCTACGTCAAACCTATTGTCAATTATCTTTTATATATCTTATTAAGATCATAGTCAAGATAATGATTGGAGATTAGGGGTTAGAAAGTGTACACCCACGTAAGGTAAAAGATTTAGGTAAAATTGTTTATTTATTACTAATAGAAAAACTCTAGGCCTTTTTTTTTATTATTATAACACTACTTTTATAGTGATTTGTTAATTTTAATTTTGTACTGAGAGTATACATATATTTATATGTTTATCTTTTTGATATCTTTTTTTTGATAAATATAAGATTTGAAAATGGTGTGAAAAAAAAGACAAAAAAAAGAACAAAAAAAAATGTCCTTACTTTCAGATTAGCTCTTGCAAGAGTCATGGAATTGAAACTGAAAAGAAAAAAGAAAAATATGTGATGTCGTGATGTCGGCTGTCACCTATGGGCGCAGGGCTAATAATCACGTTGCTGGAGTCACTCAACAAGAGAGGAATATATATATATATATATATAGAGAGAGAGAGAGAGATTTAAGAGTGGTTGTCATTACTTACCATTACAAGTAGATTACGATTTCTCATATGTCTAAAAAGATATCCTGTGTAAATGAAGCTGGATATGAGTTGTGTGAAAGATATTGTGTTGTTGTATATAAGACTAAATAGTGAATAACATATTAATACTAATTAAAATTTTTTGTATTTAGTGGTTTTAAAATGACTAATTAGTGTTTTTTACTTAATTATTAACTACTTTTGACCTGGTGTGTTATAAATGACATTAGACCTTACATGTTTAAGGGAGAAATGGTCTTAGGCAAAATGGAGCTAAATACGATCAAATCAAGTGAAATTCACAAAAAAGAAGAAGAGACAAGTATGATCCTAGATCCATACACCTCATAGTATGAATGGTGGTGCACATATTCAATGTTAAAAACCACTACGCCCCTTGCTATGCGCTATATGGAGGGGCATATGGAGAAGACTTTTGAACAGAAAGGTATGTGTCCTTTGCTACACCCCATATCAAGGGGCATATCAACCTAGTATCATGAACAGAAAGTCATACGCCCCTTGCTATAGGGTGTGGAGGGGGACGCATCAAGTCACATGTCCTCGGTTTCTTTTATTTTCACTGACCTTTTGGGACCCCACATATATAAATAACATCTAGAATTAAAACGAAGGTAGAAATGAGACACTGCTAGGGTTTTTGAGAGAAATTGCTATACAATTACTAAGGAAAACAACCAAGGAGATTGAAGGCAATTGATTTTCAATTCAACATGCTATAATTATGAATTCTAGTTTATCTTCTAAATTTTCTGTTTTCTTTATTAATATTATGGAGTAGCAAACCTCAAACTTAGGTCTTATTCAAATACTATTTTATCATATGGTGAGGATTTGTTTTTAATACAATTATATTGATGCTCTTATGTTCAATTGCATGTTTTGTTATATTTTCCTTAGATTCATATATTTGGAGTATGAATTTATATTTGATATCACCTAAGCCAATTGATAAATTGCTTTTATGATTAGATCTGTATAATTGATGAGGTTTTCTTGTAATTCTAGAGATAGGATAGCTAAAACCTTCTGTTTTACGATTGAATTGTTGAAGAGTTCATGTTTCTCATGCGATCTTAAGTTGCTATTGATTGAGGAGAGATCTTAATTGATAAATTTAGGGTTAAATAAGTTAATCGACTTGAGAAGGTGGTTAGCTTGTATTATAACTCTACAATGTAAGAACTTAATAATAATAATAATAATAATACTTTAATTCAATGATTCACATGATAAAATTTGAATAAAATAAGACTTAGGTTATCTTGATAATTGGATTAAATCTTGTCAATTGCTTTAGTAATTTTTGCTAGTTCTTAGGAGAATTATATTAATTACTTAGTTAATAGTTTTAGAATTTGAAACACTCTTAATTAATAGATAGGTAAAAGGAACAAAGTTAATGCTAGTATTTAGACTATCTTTATAGGATAACCTTATAATTAACACTGTATTATAAGTATGATAGGTATACTTGCCTTTACTTTATAGTGAGAATTAAGAATAGGCATTTCAAATTTTATAAAACTAAGATTCGATTATGAATACAATCAAGTTTTTGGTGCCATTGTTAGAGATAGGCCAATATTGAGAACACTTAATACCTATTAATCTAAACTCTTTTTATTTTATTTTATTTTATTTCTCTTTAGCTTCTCATTGTGATATTGTTACTAATGCTTTCTAAACATTGTGTAATGTAGTGTATGACTAGGAGCCACTCCAATAACCTTCTTGATTTCAATCCTAAGCCAAAGAGAACCATCTTGAGATATCGAAATAAGAATAAGAACACGACTGAGTCTTCATCAAGAATTGTTAAGGAAGAATTTCAAGAAGAAGAGATGGTTGATCTAAATGAGAACTGTGCACAAGAGTTGAACCAAGGAAATCTAAATTTGAAGCCTGATTGATAGGAATCAAAATCCAACAAGACCTATCATTAGGGAAAAAACTAAAGGAATTCGAATTTTGGCGATGAGGGCCCATTTTGAGCAGATCGATCCCAGAATTATTTATATATTAACCCCTTTTCTATTATTCTTGTATTGTGTTTTCCAACAGACACACTTATCATATTCTATAGGGCAATGGATAAACTCCCTCAAATTCAGCTTGTGAGTTATCCATGGACCGACCTGAACCGGCGATGAGCTGGGCCGATGGATCCTATAGAAGACCGGCATCTTGAAGACCATTTCTTTTATATATTTCTTCTTTTATGAACTATTTTAGTTGTATTTGGTTTTGGGACACTTTTATTTCCTTGTAATTTTCATTTAGGGTTAGCCACCTTAAAAGTGGCAAACTTGCTTAAGAGAGAGTTTGAGGAGGCCATATTTTGCAGATTATACACTTCATCTTCACGTGAGAATTAGGGTTCTTAATTGTCATTAGACTCTTATCAATTTCAATCCCAAGAGTTGAAATTGTGGCGAGTGCAACACCTTGAAATTGTGAGTTGTATCAATTTCATTTTGTTGTGATTTCTTTTCTTCTCTAGTGTGTCATATCTAGGGTTGAATTGAGATAGTTCTTGGTCAGAATTACTTCTTATTGTTGACGAATTCTTGTGTTTATTTAAGGTCCCTTGCAATTTAATTCGAATCATCATTGAGAATTCCCTTGAAAACGTGTTTTTCACTATTGGAAAGGAGTCCTTGGAATTGAGGTTTTCTTTTGAATTGTGGATTATTTTCGTGGATTATATGTGATTAGGGTGTTATTAGAAGAGATTATCATTGTGGTATTACAATTATATCTTTGAGCATTTGGAATTCTTTACATCTTCACTAGTGTTCACATGAATTTTGCCCTTGTGGATCCGGTTTTACCTTGACTTGAGATTGTTTTTTCTTAAGTCTTTTAATTGTGCTTCTAAGTGGAATTAGGCACATCACTGATCCACCAAGAACCAACTCTGATCTTACTAAACCAAATTTAGTTGCTGTCAACTCCAACATAGTCCAGCCTAGAGTGGATGCAAACAACTTTAAACTAAAGTTGGCTGTCATCCAAATGGTATAACAATATGCTCAATTCGATGGGTTGCAAGGCAAAGATCCCAATGCTCATATCCCACTCTTTTTAGAGATATGCGATACTTTCAAGTTCAATGAGGTGAATGATGATGCAATTCATCTTTGACTCTTTCAATTCTTGTTAAGAGGAAAGGCTAAGCAATGGCTAAACTTGTTGCCAAGAAACTCCATCACCATATGGCAAGAGTTGATCAAAAACTTCATGGACCAGTTCTTCCCTCCCTCAATGACAGTTAAGCTCTGAGTTGAAAAGTAGTCCTATGATCAATTGGATATGGAGACATTGTATGAGACTTGGGAGAGATTCAAGGAAGTAATGAGGAAATTCCCACATCATGAGATCCTGAAGTAGCTTGAAGTGTAGATTTTTTACAATAGCTTAAATTATCAAACTAGGCAAATGATAGACATTGCAATTGGTGGCACTTTAAATCACAAGACTCTTAAAGAAAGTTTGACTCTCTTTGAAGACATGGCTACAAACAATTATGAATAGTCAACCACCAGAAGTAGAGAGAAGAAAGTTGTAGGTGTTCTAAATGTGGATGTGGCTTCCATAATTATGTTTAAAGTTAAAGTTTTATCAAGAAAAATCAATGGTTTGATTATTTCCCAACCATAGCAACTAGCTTTTGTAGACCCTTTCTTTGGTGAAGAAGCTTGTACTAATCAAGTAGATTATTTAGAAAATCTGATTCGGCCTCAAAACAATCCATACGACAATACATATAACCTAAGATGGAGAAACCACCAAAATTTCTCCTAAAGTAACAATAGCAACATTCTAAAGGGCAATCTTAATCCTCCTTTTGGTTAATAAAGACTATCTAGATAGAGCTCCAAGTCACCACTTGAAGACTTGTTGACAAAATTCATTAAAGACTCGAATAAGAGGCAAAAGTCTTTAGACATGATTTTAAAAAACCAAGAAATAACCCTTAGAAATCATGGAGCTTCCATACATAATTTAGAGACTCAAGTTGGCTAGATTACCAAGATGTTTTCAAAGAGACCTCAAGGCTCACTATCAGGTAACATAGAGATAAACCCCAAGAACATGTCGAGGTAGTAACACTCAGGAGTGGAAAGAAACTACAAGATAAAGTTCAAGAAGAAGAGAGTAGGGTGATTGACCCATTGAAAGAATCTTTTGCTAGTAAAGACAAAGAAAAGAAAATTGAAAGTCCAATTATAGAGAAGTCATCACTTCCATCCATTCCATAATACAAGCTTACTATTCTTTACCGAGCAAGACTTAAGAAAGACAAAATGGATGAACATTATGGCAAGTTTCTAGAGATTTTCAAACAACTACACATTAATCTTCCATTGATTGAGGCATTATCACAAATGCCAAGATATGCAAAGTTCTTGAAAGAGCTGCTATCAAACAAGAGAAAGCTTAAAGAATTCTCTACTATAACTCTTGGGTGAGAATGTTATACAGTCATGTAGAACAAATTACCAAAGAAACTCAAGGATCTTGGAAGCTTTAGCATTCCGTGCTTAATTGGGAATTTATTTAAAGAAAGGGCCTTAGCTAACTTGGGTGCTAACATTAATCTTATACCATACCAAATGTTTAAGAAGTTGGGACTAAGGGAACCTAAGCCAACAAGAATGAGCTTACAACTAGTCGATAGATCAATAAAGTCCCTTAGAAGAGTGGTTGAAGATGTTTTAGTGAAGGTGCAATACTTCATCTTCCCAATAGACTTTGTGTTGAAGATGTTTTAGTGAAGGTGCAATACTTTGTATTCCCAATAGACTTTGTCATCCTCGATATGGAGGCGAATGTAGATATCCTTCTTATCTTAGGGAGACCATTCTTGGCTTTTGCTAGAGTTATAATAGATGTTGGAGAAGAGAAGTTAGTTTTAAGAATGGGTAATGAAGAAGTTGTTGTGAAGATGCCTAATGTGCTTAAGTAGAGCTTGCACCAAGATGATACTTGTTATGTAGTTGACTTTATTGATTTGGCTATTTTAGATTCACTCCAAAAATTCTTGGGTAATAATACTATGGAACTTTTCTTGATGAATGGCAAGCAAAAGGGTTTGGAAAAATTCAAGCAATTTGAGCACCGAAATCTTCTTGGTCATCCACTTAACTAAAAAAAGGGAAGTGTGTCGAGCTAATGACGTTAAACAAAACGCTACTTAGGAGGCAACCCATGCTTAATTTTTGACTCTTTCTTTCTTTTTGTTTTTGTTAGTTTAGTTTCTTATAAAGTGAGAGTACTTATCTTGATTTGTGCTTAATTTGCAGGAGAAATGAATTGGAGAGCCTAAATCATGTCAAGATGGACAACACTTTGAAAATTTTTCAAAAAGAAATCCATATAGGGCGTATCCAAGAGTGTATGGGCCCAAGGGCATTGATAGTTGTGAGAGAGAGAGCAATCCATATGTCTATAGTTAATTGTCTACTCTTACTCTATTTCTCTAAGACTAGCTTCTTAACTTTTCTTATTTTTGATTGAATCGTGATTATAGGAGCCCATTCTTATAGCTTTGACTTGTTTGCGATATCAATTAATACAATCTAATCAAAAGGACGATACCTATTCGTCTCTTTCCTTCCTGCATAAATTATTTCAGTCTATTTTCTTTACCTCCTTAAACTTTTATGAAATGACATTGAGGACAATGTTCTAACTAAGTGTGAGGGTAGGATCTATTAGAAGAAAAGAGTTCACTAAGGGTGTTATAAAAAAAAATTTTCAAATTGTTTTTCAAAATTTTCATAAATTTTTACTTGATGATTGGACTTTGAAATCATGATTACAATTAAATAGTATTTCAACTCTTAGCAAATGAATTCTTCTTGAAAGAATGCTATGCACACTCACTCATTCCTTCTTTGGATTACTAATACTTAGTTAAAATTATAGGATGAAATCATTGTGAAGCAAGCTTACTTGTTATTTAATGATAGAAATTAGAGTTAGGATTATATTAAGGTTCTTAGTAAAACATTAATTGGTTCAATATCTAAACATTACTAGAATGTATATTCTCTCTTCAAAAGTTTTGAGAGCCCCTTTAATCTTTAGTGAAAGGGAAAATGAGACTTTTCACTTAGAATCCTTTCTTAAATATCTTTTTGGACTAAGGCTTAAAAGAAGTGAGCAAAACTCTATCCAGAGGAAAGAAAAAGAAAAGATGGAGGCAAAAACCTTCCCCTTTAAAGGCTGATCAAATAAATAGTTTATTAAAATAGCAAATGCATATTGATAGGAGCTAATCTTGGTCCCTCAAAAGAGCAAGCTTTGATCCCCACTATCAATTTGAATTAAAATATATAGGAAATGGAATTAATGAAAACTTTAGAAACAATATAGGAGAGGAACCCAAGGGAAATTTTGATGCAATATACTTTCACTTTAGATTACTGTGCTTAGAGAAATAGTTAAGGGGGTTATATATTCTCAAGTAGATGGTGAAAGTGAACCAAATTTTTTTATGCTTTGTTTGACCTTATGTTTAATTTTAACTTTGAAAGCTGTTATTAAATGATAAAGGTAAAGCTTAAGTTACTATGACTAACTCTAGAAGTTTGGCTAAAGTATTTTTGATACAATACTTCCATGGTAGGATGAGAAGCATACTCATGAGATTAAGGGATTGCATTGAACATAGAGGACCAAAATTTATGATGTTGAGTCTAAGCTAATCTTGCTTTGTGATATCGATTGTATTTGATGATAAGTTTGCTCATGGAAATCCTAGTTTGAACTAATGACTCAATTTATTTTGCTTGAGGACAAAATAAAACTTAAGTATGGGAGAATCTAGTAATTTGATATAGCACCCTTAATTATAGGATGACTTAGACCCTTTTTGTTGATAATTTAAGTGAAAATCATTTAGAGTTGGTACTTAATTAATAAAATTGTTGATTTCAGGAAAAATAGAGCTAAATGTGATCAAATCAAGTGACATTGATAAAGAAAAGAAGAGACAAGCATGATCCCAAATCAATATGCCTTATAGCAAGGGTGGTGGTGCACATATTCAAGGTGAAAAACCACCACTCCCCTTGCCACACCTTGTATGGAGGGGTATATGGAGAAGACTTTTGAATAGAAAGGCATATGCCCCTTGCCCCGCCCTATGTCAAGGGGCATATCAACCTAGTATCACGAACAGAAAGTCATATGCCCCTTGCTATGGGGCATAGAAGGGGGTGTATCAAGTCACATGCCCTTGGTTTCTTTTATTTTCACTAACCTTGAGACCCTATATATATAAAGAGCATCTATAATTAAAAAAGGGAGGCAAAAATGAGACAATTGCTAGGGTTTTGAGAGAAATTACAATTCAATTACTAAGGAAAACAACCAACGAGACTGAAGATCGAAGGCAATAGATTTTCAATTCAACGGGTTGTAATAATGAATTCTAGTTTATCTTCTAGATTTTCTTTTTCTTTATTAATACTATGAAGGTGTAAACCTCAAACTTAGGTCTTATTCAAGTACTATTTTGTCAAATGATGAGGATTTGTTCTTAATATAATTATATAGGTATTTTTATGTTCAATTGCATGTTTTGTTATATTTTCCTTATATTCATATATTCGGAGTATGAATTTATGTTTGATATCATCTAAGCTAACTAAGAAATTGCTTTTATGATTAGATCTATGCAATTGATGAGGTTTGCTTGTAATTCTAGAGATTGAATAGCAAAAACCTTTTGTTTTATGATTGAATTGTTGAAGAGTTCATGTTTCTCATGCGATCTTAGGTTGCTATTAATTAAGGAGAGATCCTAATTGATAAATTTAGGATTAGATAAGTTAATCAACTTGAGAAAGTAGTTACCTTTAATTATAGAACTCTACAATGTAAGAAATCAATAATAATAATACTTTGATTCAATGATTCACATAATAAAATAGGAATAGAATAAGACCTAGCTTATCTTGATAATTAAAATAAATCTTGTCAATTGCCTTAATAATCTTTGCTAGTTCTTAGGAGAATTATATTAATTACTTAGTTAATATTCTTAGAATTTAAAATACTCTTGATTGATGGATAGATAATAGGAATGAAGTTAATACTAGTACTTAGATTATCTATGTAGGACGACCCTGTAATTAACACTATATTACAAGCATGATAGGTACACTTGCTTATTACTTCGTAGTTAGAATTAAGAATAGGAATTTCAAAATTTTAAAATTAAGATTTGGCTACAAATAGCGATCATGCTATTAAGGAAAGAGGTTTGTAGAGGAGTATGAGGTGGAACTAAATCACCTAGTGAAGTTTATGCCCCCTGCATTCAAAACAAATGAGAAGTCAAGGGCTCATTGGTTTATATTGGGCCTAAAACCCACTTTACAACATGAATTGAATGAGTGTAAATGGCCAAAGGGTGCCTATTTTTCATGTGGAAAGATAGGACATAGCAGCAAAACCCACACAAAAAAGTCAATACCCTTCACATTCTGTTTCTCTTGCAAACAAATGGGTCACAAAATGGTTGACTATCTAAATACTAAAGGGCAGATTGTATAGCCATTACAAGTAGGGAGAAATCAAGCTGTAAATCATAGCGGTAGACCTTAGTAAGTAGGACCAAGACAAAGAGCACTAGTACGAGTGTTTTCATTGTAGAGATAAGACACTTCAAACATAGAAACATTGACAACTATGCTATTGGTACATTCTGCTAATGCATATGTCTTGTTTGATACTGGTGCATCACATTTATTTGTGTCTAATGCATTTAGAAGTATACATGATATTTATACTAAGGTGTTGGATAATGCATTACATTTGAGTATACCGATAGGTATGGATAGAGGATTGAACAAAGTATGTAGAAGGGTTAATGTAGAAGTGTAAGGTAGAATTCTAGTTGTAGATCTTCTAGTTTTAGAGATGATAGATTTTGATGTGATACCAGAAATGGATTGGTTGATTAGACATCATGCAACCATAGATTTCCCTAATATGATAATCCATTTCAATACACCAGAAGGATACTTATTTTATTTCAAGTTAGAAGCACATAGGTTAATGAGATTGCTCATGTATAAATTATGTAGCAAGAGCATGATGGCTTTAATGATGGTTGAATCTAAAGATGTAGTAAGAAATGATTAGGTACGAGTGGTGAGGGAATTTTCAAATGTTTTCCATAAAGATTTGCTAGGTTTATCCTTAGTAAGGGAAATTGAGTTTGGTACGACTCCCATATTTAAAATCCCGTATTGTATGGCGCCTACCAAACTAATAGAACTCAAGAAGCAAATACAAGAGTTGCTGAATAAGTTCATCAAACCTAATGTCTTGCCTTAGGGAGCACTTATGTTATTTGTAAAGAAGAAGGATAATAGCATACAGTTGTGCATAAACTACAGGGAATTGAATAAGGTCACCATCAATAATAAGTATCTCCTCCCGAGGGTAGATGATCAGTTTGATTAGTTGCAAAGAGCTTAAGTCTTCTCAAAAATTGACTTGAGATCTGAATACCATCAACTAAGAATTAATGAGAAGGATATTTAAAGACCACCTTCAGGACTTGACATAGGCATTATGAGTTCTAAGTAATGCTATTTGGACTCCCAAATAGACTAGTGGCTTTCATAGACCTAATGAATCGAGTATTTAAGGAGTATTTAAACAAATCATTGTATTTATTGATGACATTTTAATATACCCTAGGAGTGAAGAGGACCATGAGCATCATTTAAGGATGGTGTTAAATAGATTGTAGGCAAAGAAGCTATAAGCAAAATTCAAGAAGTGTGAGTTCTAGCTTAATTAGGTAACCTTTTTGGGCCATATGATCAGTAAGGATGGGTTATCTATTGATCTTGAGAAGATAAAGGCTGTGAATGAATGGCCTAGACTAAAGACAATAATAGAAACCAAAAGCTTCTTAGGGTTAGTAAGGTATTATAGAAGATTTATTGAAGGATTTTTTAAGTTGGTAACCCTCCTAACCAAATTAACTAAAAAAGGGGTTAAGTTTGTATGGGTACCAAATGAGAAGCAAGTTTCATAGCATTGAAGGAGAGACTAATTTCAATACCTATGCCAGCCTTACCTATTAATGGTGAAGGATTTGTGGTGTACAGTGATGCATCCATCTAAGGGCTTAGATATGTATTTATGCAGAATGAGAGGGTGATAACTTATGCATCCAAGCAGTTAAAACCCTATGAGAAGAACTACCTGACTCATGATCTAGAGTTAGTAGTTGTCATTTTTATACTAAAACTTTGGAGACATTATTCGTATGGGGAGAAGTGCAAGTTATTTATAGATCATAAGAGCCTCAAGTACCTCTTTGCCTAGAAAGATTTAAATATGAGGTAGAGACAATGGCTAGAGTTAATAAAGGATTATAACATTGAGATTCAATACCATCTTGGGAAGGCAAATGTGGTTGCTAATGCACTTGGTAGAAAGAGGCATGGTAATTTGGAAACTTTAATTACAACTCAAAGGGATATATTGGAGGATATGCAAAAATTAGATATGGAGATTGTGACTTAGGAGGTTAGAGTTAAATTAGCTAGTTTACACAAATGGCTCACATTAGTGGATAGGATAAAAGCTGCACAAATTGAAGATGTGTGGATAGAAAAGATTAAGAAACAAATAGAGGATAGAAGGGTAGTAGAATTTAATATAGATGAAGAAGAGGTGCTTAGGTATGGTCAAAGGTTGTATATGTCGGATATAACTAAAGTGAAGAATGAGATACTAAAAGAAGCACACCATTTTGGGTACTTTGTTCACCCCGAGAGTATCAAAATGTATAAGGATCTGAAGTGCCATTATTAGTGGAGGAACATGAAGAGGGAAATTGTAGAATATGTATCTATGTGTCTAACATGCCAACAGATTAAAATAGAGCATTAATGACTTGCTGGTATGTTGCAACCTCTACTAATACCAAAACGGAAATGGGAGGATGTGACCATGGACTTCATCACAACATTACCTAAAACTGTGACTAAGCTGGACACAATATTGGTAATTGTAGATCGACTCACAAAATCTACCCATTTTATGGCTATAGGCACTAGGTATAAACTTGAGAAGTTGGCTTAATTATATGTTAAAAAAATTGTGAGGTTACATGGAGTACCAATCACAATAGTATCAGGCAGAGATATTAGATTTGTGGGGAGATTTTGGAATAATTTGCATAAGGCTCTAGGAACCAAATTTCAATTCAGTACAACTTTTTATCCACAAACGAATGGTTAATCAGAGCGAACCATTTAGATATTAGAAGATATGTTGAGGGCATGTACACTAGATCTTGGTGGGAATTGGGATGGGCACTCTTAGTAGAGTTCGTCTCTAATAATAGCTATCAAGCTACTATTCAAATGGCACCTTATGAAGGTGATTTGGACTAAGAGGGAAATTAAACCTCAAATATGTAGGACCCTTTGAAGTCTTAGAAAGAATTGGACTAATGGCATATAGATTGGCATTACCACGAAATTTGGTTGTGTTAAATGATGTATTCCACATCTTTATGTTAAGGAAATATATACCTAACCCAAACTAGATCACAACACTAGAACCTTTGCAAGTATAGCTAAACCTCACATTAGTAGAGAAGCCTGTCAAGATCATGAACACTAAAGAGCATATTTTGACAAGATGGGTTATCAAATATGTGAAGGTGTAGTGGAGTAATCAAATAAAGAGAGAAGCAATTTGGGAGTTGGAAGAAGAGATGAGAAAGAGATATCTAAAACTCTTCCACGATCCAAGTAACTTTCAAAGACGAAAGTTTTTGTAAGGTAAGGATAATGTAAATGCTCAAAATTATATATTTATGTAATTAATATTTATTAAATTAAACCAATAATAAGATGGTAAATAACCTAAAGAGATGGGGATAGTTTGGTCATTTTAGGGTCGAGGTATTCAAACCCCTACTTAACTTAATGGTCTTTTTTTCTCACTTTCACATCGTTGCACTTTTAAAAGCCCTCTTAGAGATCGACAGAGTGATCTAATGGGAAAACAATGGAATCAACCTTTTTACCATCAGGTAAAGGTTTCAATCATCAAAGTATATGATTGGAATCATAGATTCATTGCTCTAAGACAATTTGATAACATGTGGATAGAATTTGGGACAATGAGAGAGACGGGACATGTATAAGAACAAACAATCAAGGGATCTCAATATCAATTCCAAACAAGGAAGTGAATAATTCCTTGTAACGTGTTAAGATTAGCAAATTTATTAATCAATTAGGCTTAGGTTCACATGAATTAGATTGGGGGAACAATTGGAGAATTGGAAAAAGGGATTCACTAAGAAATTGTGCCCTATATGGCCAAGTACACACTAAAACAAGAATGTGTACAGAAAGGTACACGGTTACCAGATATGCCCATTTATTTGAGCGTGTCAAATTGCACAAATTCATAGAAAGGTATATGGCCACTATATATGACCATGTACCCAACTGTGTTTAAGCATATGGCCAAATACATGACCTTATACCTAGGCATGCTAGAAAACAAAAATACACAAAAAAGGTATACTGCCACTAGCACGGTCATATTCTATCCTATGTCCCTCTACACGACCACCTACATAGCTTTATTGTTTCAAGACAATCATTATTCCATTGTATTTCATTCACTTGCAATTTTAAGTTAACGTAATGGTAGATGTGAATAGGTTTGAGGATTAGGGGATTACAAGAGTGTGGAGGAATCATTCACTAATTTTTAGGTATGTGTATACTATGTTTGTTACTTATACTTGTTAGGTTAGAGATGGAATGTGAATTAAATTAATAATGAAAATGAATGTGACTATTGTGTGTGATTGTGTTCGGCTAGGTTTGAGAAACCAAGTGAGTGTTAGTGTTCTCGAGGTGGCACCCTGGTGATCAGTATATGACGTTGTCTTTAGTAGAGTCGTGTACTGAAATGATCCGAGTAGATTTAGGATTATCTAATATAGAAGGACTCATGTGTGTGATGTGGAAGGACTCATATGTGTGATGTAGAAGGACTCATGAACTCATGGATAAATGGAAGTACCCTTTAACATATATATGTGTATGTGTAAGGTTGCATGCTATTATGATGATGAGAATTGTGTGTGTTGGACATAAATGATGTGAAAGATAATAAATTGTGTTTAGATATTCTGTTGCATTATGTTTGTGTTAGTGCTTTTGGCATGGCATATACGTATGTGTGTAAGTATACATTGTACTAGGTATTTGCTTATCCCTTGTAGGATCATTTTTAGTTACAAGTCCCATGAGACGAGTTATAGGGTATGATGAGATTATAGTGGAGACAAACCAAAACTCTGAGGAAAATGTAGAATATGTATACTATGATGAGTAGTAGCCAGATGGAGAGAAAGATGGATATTGGATGTTTTTGTTTAATTGATTTAAGACTACCGTAGTACTTAAGTTCTTAAATGCTTCTACTATATTGATTAGAGTAGATTGAATATGGTTTATGTACTAAGAATAGAAGTTCTTTTCAATTTCTTTTACGTAGAGAATGTTGTTATGGATATTTGAATATAGATGTTGAAATTAGTAGATTTTGTGCTTTTATGTGTCTTCACCTAGTGAGGACACATGGTGA
Organism: Laguncularia racemosa; assembly: GCA_037954665.1. Classification (NCBI taxonomy): domain Eukaryota; kingdom Viridiplantae; phylum Streptophyta; class Magnoliopsida; order Myrtales; family Combretaceae; genus Laguncularia; species Laguncularia racemosa. Next base: position 1,690,733 of record JBBMOL010000024.1, on the reverse strand, counting down.
GCTATACTCATTTCAGGTTTTGGAATGTTACACATGGCATCTTAGGTTTAAAAATTAACAAATACAAAAGAAAAAAAATAGAAGAAAAGCAATAAAACCCCCCTGAATCAGAAAAAAATATTTAATATGTATTATCTACCACTTGTATGTATAAGTGTTAAATAAATTTTAATACAATTTAAACACATGACCGACCATGTAAATATATACGTAGCATATAATACTAATAAAGCTTTTCTCATATAAAAGACATTGGATAATAGGTTAAAAAAGAAAACATACATGGGCAAAAATGCAAACGTATCTACAACACAACGTCATACTAGTTAATTACATCAGCTTATTAAATATAAAAAATGATAATATTCGTACTCAGCAAATAAATTTATCCATATACTTTTGGTTTACTGAAACAAACTAAAACAAAAAAGGAATAGTAGTTTCTACTGTATCATTTTGTTTTATGATGTGGGTATAAAAGTTCATTTTATTAGGAGTAACAAATCCTTTAATACGAGAAGGAATCGGAATCCCTTATTTATTCTATATTACATGTGTAATACTAGAGGAAAAAAAATTAAAAAAATTAAGAGATGAACAAAATAAAAAGTAATGATAGAAAAAAATAATCAAGGTTTAATAATAGGGGTATTTTAGACCCTTGGTAAAGGGGATTATACATATATACACCACAAAAAAAGAAAAAACTTATTTATTCTTTTTCTCTTCGTAAATGCTTTACTTTACATAGAAAAGCCTTCTCACTCTCTCTCTCTCTCTAATGGTTCCCTAATGTTAATATACTCAAGTCAACACAAACTTGCAAGGTAAGCTTTCTAAATTGATTGAATTGTCAATATACGTTATAACTCTAGTGGTTTGAATCTTGTGTGGGGGTTATTGGTGTAGTTTAGGAGTGTTGAAACAGAAGTGATGAAACGTTTTAAAGGGATTTGTGTACAATTGTTGTTTTAGGACAATTTAAAAAGGTAAATTGTAAATTATACAAGTACTTTTCATATTTTGGATGTTTTAATTGCTAGAGAATGAGGTTATAGAAGATAAATAGGGTTTTTTGCTTATGATTTTAAGGAAATCGGGATGATCAAGTGTAAGATCATGGCTGTGATCTAACTCGTGATCTTCCAGAATACACAACACACTCTAAACATGGATTGACTCGAGAGGTTCATAGCCATGATCATGCCCATGATCCTTCTCATGATCTTTGTTCATGCTCACGAACATGCTCATCATCATAAATTGTTCTCTTTCCATCACAAAGAGTATACACCCATGAACTTGACAATAAACCACTACTTCTTCAAAATGGTATTTTCTTAGATCTTTGTTTTTTGATGTTTTCCAAATGCTTTTCCTTGTTACTAAAGGATAAATTCAAGTTAGATTATCAATAGTTAGACTTCTAAATTAGCTTGTACCTTGTAATTAGGTGTTGATTTCAATAAGAGTGATTACTGTAAAAGTATCAAGATTCCAGGTATGCATTTATTATGTTTGCTACTTGTAACTTTTAGCTTAGTAAATTAAATGAATCTAATTGATATTGAATATAAATGTATGTGCTACTTATGTTTGGCTTGGCTTAGGGGCCCATAGTGGCAAATCCTTAGAGGCACAATGATGATCGAGATGTGATGTTATCTTTAATGGAGCCATATATCGAAATGATCTGAGGTAGATTTTAGGGGTATTAAGGTCTATAGTGGCACTTCCTAATACCATTTAGAAGATTGGTACCGGGAGTGGTAGTTCTTAACTTATGTTATATTTTATATATGTATTATGTGATGTAGTGGGGTCATGAGTACCCATATGATGTTTGTTTGCTTAAATAAAGATAATAAACCTGTTGGTTGTGATTTATCTACTGCATTTTATGTGTATATATTGTGATTATTGTGGCATACACATGTGTTTGTGATATTAACATAATGGATATTTACTCACCCCTTTGAGAAATTTCTTTTTCAAGTATAAGACAAACTTATAAGTTGTGATCATGACCTCAAACTTTGGGAGTGGGTTTAATACTAGAGCATCAAGACATATAATAAAATAAATTGGTATATTTTATTTTAATCAAATTAGATTATATTTTAAATTATCTAGAAAATGTCACAGTTATGTATATTATCAAATAAATGGGAGATGTGTATATGTAATATTTGAGAAATAATAATTTATTTTATATTTTAGAGATATACAAATATTTGTGGTTTTAGACAAATTGAGAGTCTTAGTACGCCATTATTTAGTAATGACATATAGAGGGTTGTGACGTTCCAAATTGTGGGGTGTTACAACATGAATTCGGCATTCTTTATGCCATAATTGTTTTCAAACCTTCCATGGTAATAAAAGCATAATGATGATTCCATTTTAGTGAACTATATGCAATGTTAATGTTAAATATAAACCAATTACACAAATTATTTTTAAATAATATGACTATAAAACTTTCTTTTTCAAATTAAGGTCGATGATCACTACCCCACGAATTCACGCAATTATCTGCATTCTTGCTTTAGATAATTGTATAATAAATTATGCGGGTTAAATAACTTGTTTTGGTTTGATAATATAAAAGATAAAGATATATCATAGATAGTAATGCGTGACCTATTATTAGTAAGGACCGATGGAAAAGAAATTTCTTAAAATATGATAATTGCAATTCAGTTTTTGTAGTTTACACAATTAGAAATCATAAATAATTTTAGGGTGAATTATAAAAAGGTGATATCTGTTTCAGCTCATTTGCAAAAACGTTATATTTTATTTTATTTTTTTGGCAAAGAGATAACTTGTATTTTTTAATTTTATGTCAATAATAAATAATAATACGTGTCATTATTTTCCTAGCTGCTTAATTGTTTTCCTTTTTTATTTTTCAGTTTTTCCCTTTCTTTTTAATTTTTTGCAATTTTTTTTATACTTTGTGTTAAATTAGATAATTTACTAATATTACTTTATTTAATTAATTATTATTGATCAGTAGAATATTGATATATATCATTATTTATTAATAATATAAAATTAAAAAATACAATCAAAACATAAAATACAGATAACCTTTTTACAAATGACCACAAACACATTTATCTTTTTTGTAATTTACCTATTATCTTATTTCCTTTTCGCTTTTACTACCAAATGATTGTATTGAATCAGAATAGAATAACAGAATAAGATTAATAGTGGAATCTCAAAAGGCATAGACGAAAGTTAAAAATAGAAATACATGTGCATACCAAATATAGCAAACATGAGAATCAAGTCTCGACACTAGTACAATAATAATAATAATTTTAAAAAAAGAAAAAAAAAACACTCAATATCAAGCTCTTCTAAACCAAATACACAGGGACACAATATACGCAACTGCAAACAATAAAATGATGATAATAGAATAATCAAACGTAGAGAGTGTAGTCTAGCAAGCGAAGATCACATCGATGTCGCGAACCAAGCATCTTCAAGGGCTGGTGCTTGCAGGTGGTGGAGACAGGAATGGAATCGAGGGGAATGAGATTGGGATATTGGGGATCGATGGCATGCTTGGAAGTGGAGGCATAGTCAACTTTGGAACACTAGGAATTGTTGGCATGCTAGGAAGTGGAGGAAGAGCACCAGGCTTGGGAAGAGATGGTTGGGTGGTTGGCATGTTTGGTTGTGGCAATTGTGGCACGGTTGGCATAGGCATCGTTGGAATTGATGGCATTGGTGGCATAGTTACCTTTGGAATGTTAGGTAAGGACGGTGTAGAAGGTGTTGTCTGCAATAAGTGCCGCGCCGCAAGGCTAGAGTTGATGCTCAAAGCAATGAAAATTGTGAAGAGGAATGGCTTGCCTGATGCCATTTCAGAGAATTGGTTTTATCAAGTGTATCAAGAGCGAAGAACAAGGTCTAAGTGGTCCTAGGCTCTTAGTTCTATATGTGTTTTGATTTGTTTCGTGAGGATATGTGATTGTGTTGTTGCATTAATATATAGCTTGAGGATTAGAAATTGACAATTGGGTTAGACATTTGATGTGCTATAGTTGTTGTATCAGGTTGGTGCTGTTGGGAAATTTTGGATGCAATGGGTGTTTTTTAGTTCACCTCCTTTTTCTAACTCATGTGGTTGAGAAAATGTACGTTTAATTACGTGTGCAAGAAGCGATCTATGTTTGAACCTAGATGCCAAAGGGTAATGTAAATTTTGAATGGCACAAATAAATGTCACAAAAAATAGCCCATTTAAATCGTGTAGTTAATGCCAAATAATCATTCTCCATAATATTCATTGTCTATATGCATGAGCAATGATCTCTATACCATATTGTATATATAACACTTGTTATGACAATGTACTTCACCTTTTTGCATTTAGACTTAAGTATACATCACTTCTAATGTCATCATCCCGAAATAAAGGAAGTACAGTATATTTTAACAAAAACATTGCATAAAGAAGATATTTCTTCTATTTTCCTAGATTTAGGGCGCCTTGGTGGGACAAGTTTAGGTGTCTGTCTTAGGAAATAGAATGGAAGACCTAGAACAAGAGAATTTCTTTAGTTAGTTCACCTCCTATTTCTGAATATTGTACTTTAATTGGCAAAGTGCGGCTAATAAAATAGTTCCTAGTTATTTAAGTTTGACTCGATTATGGTATATGTATGGATGGACTCATTGCTTTAAAAAATGGGGAACCATTCGATACCCGCTTGATTTCTTTTTGTTTGGTTATCTAATCTTTAAAGAGCGTCTTTGGTAGTTTAAGAACCACAAAAGCTAGTCTTGTTTTCTACGATTCTGAAGAAACTTTCGTAAGAGATCATAATTCTGTAATCATGTGTTTATGGAGTGCCTGAAATAATGGGAGCGAGTAGGAACATAGTAATCTGTACTACGGTTGTCCATGGAAAATGACATGTCGAATGTTTAAGATGTGAAATTTTACTGTGCCTTCATATTTTCTATATGTTTTGGAGTATTCTCTGGAGATATTGACAGTTTTCACGGAAAAGAAATTAGTAGAAAATTTACGTAAAAAGCATAACCACGGATTTAGAGGATATGCCTTGTAATTATGCAATGAGATTCACAAAAAAAAAGAAAAAGAAAAACCCTTATGGGGTAAATTGCAAATACATGTTTTACTTTTCCTGTTTTAGCCTATTTTTTAAATTGACCATTGAAGTCCCTAAATTAAAAAGTACATTTATACTTCCATATAACTATCTTACTTTTGATTTTATGGATTTTTTTTTTTAATTTTAGTATCAGCAAATTAGCCTTTAAACACATGTTTTTCAAAGATTTGACCATCTAAATACTCAACTTTAAATATAAAAGACTTTAAATACACATAACAAATATGAGGAATTTTTTTGGGGGCAATTTATCAAATTTATATGTTACGAGTCTTCAACAAAAACAGGGGAAGTGCGGAATTTGAGCTAATTTCCTATTACATCATAGAGTTACAAGATAAATTGAAATTATAAGATATTAACTTTTTTCAACATTTCTAGAGTGAATTACATATTTGTGAAGATTTACCACTTTTATAACAAAATTACGCGATTTATAAGAGGATTATTTTTAGGAAAAACTAAACAATAATGAATTCTTATAAGGAGAACTACAAAATTTAAGGGAAATTACATGAATAGGAAAGAATTTAGGAAACAGTAACGAGTATTGATAAGCAGTATGAAAATTTGTGCCGAAATAAAGAACCAGCTAACATGGGGCTTATGAAGTGAAAGCATCCTGATCCATTTTTCATCCTTTTCTGGGCCTTTTATTAATATAGAATCCAAAATCATGTTGTTTATATTGCGTTGAAGTAAAATAAACCTATGCTTTTTTTTTTTAAGGATATGTGGTTTATTGATAGTAATTAAAAGAACAAAAAAAGTAAAGAAAGAGAAAGATTGTAATAATTTTGTTCATTTTTGGTTTGATAAACAAAATTTACAATATATATATATATATATATATATATATTTGTATGCATACACACACAATTATATATCTATCTATATATATAATTAAAGCGGATGAATCCAATGGCATCCACATTCATTTTTGAAAAAAAAAGTATATATAAATCTATATTATTATATTTATAACTTAAAAAAATTAAATATAATCAAAATGATGAGGTTGGTTAAATCCATTATGCCAACTTCACTTAGAAACTATAACTCCCCTTGAAAATTCTAATAAAGTTTTAGAACTATTTTTACCACCACAGCACGGAGTCGCCATTTGCTAGTTTATATAAGCGTATTGTTACCACCATGACTTGCTAGACCATTGGGAAGGTAGCCTTGGCTACCATCCTTTTTCCGATAAATTTTAAAATTTGTTGACGTGACATTGCACATTGGCGAGGGATCTCATCTACACATGTACAAGTTGGAACCAGCCCAGAACCACTAGACCCAAGTTTTAGAAATTTGGAATCAGCCATGGACTTGTGAGAATAGTTCATGAGTTGGCTGCTTGACCAGTGAATCATCTATTACTTTATAATATATATATATTTTTAAAAAAGAATCCCAACAATTCATTTGTGTTTTGCAAATATACATTTTGCATATTTTTTTAACATTAAAACAAATATTTAGGATTTCGTCATTAGCTCCTTGTGTTATCTTGAGTTAGTATGATTTTTATTAAAAGTTAACCATTATATTGTATTCTTTTTCAATCATTTTTCATTACTTAGTTGGTAAAATCCCTATACATATACATAGAAGAGGAAATGATCCCTAAATTTTATTAATATTAAATAAATGGTATAAAAATCAAAGGAGAACACATAACCTTACCTCTATTACAATTAGATCCTATTTCTAAAGAACAAAAATAAACAAGGAAAACTACTTCCCTTACAAATTATTGCTAAGCTAAAACACTAAACAAATAATTTTTTTTTAATTACAATTATGTGTAACTTGTAATCAAGAAAATAAACAACCTAAAGCAATTGTAGAATATAATGTCCATATTACAATTACATGAAATTGCAAACAATATCAATAAAATGACAAAATGAAATATTATTATTTAATTACTTTGGTATCAATTTGGAGTTGATCTAGCGATACTTCCATTGGATAGGTTGAAATCATTGAAATACCCATCCTATCACTAAATTGTTGTTCCCAAAATTGCATTGTTAGCCAATCTTCAAGACATGTAAATGCTTCAACATTAATGGGCAAAAGATTTGACCATCAATTTTCTAATGTTAGACCCACTGTACTAAATGCTTGCTCCACCACAATAGTTGACATCGAAGTGACCAATACTTGACGAGCTATGCAAGATAGAATTAGATAAGTATTCGAATGTTTTCTCCATCAAGCCTGTACATTGAAGTCTCAAACACCTATGTTGTCACTATACTCAAACATGGTTGTTAAGTAGTGGTCAAGTTTCATATGGGACTTATTCCATGTACCACCCCTATGTTTTCTTAATCTTTTTGTTAGATTATTGTCCCCAACATAAAATAAAGAAAGTAGAAAACTGTTTATTCGTCACTAGGGTTACCTATCTCATCACTTGATGCGCACTTATTAAGAATGCATATTAAATGTTGGCAAAATTATCGACAAGGTCATAGTAACAATTTAAATATTCAGAGAGGCCCTTCATCTTACAATGAGGGTTCAATACAAAAGTAATAAGATAAATGCTAAGGATTTCTCTATAATATTGCAACTATTTTATCACTAATTCATTCACACAAATTTGCAAAAGTATGTCATACCATGCTTCTTGTAGCATTGATAGCATGTTCACTACTTCCAATAAAAAGAAATGGACACCTTGCTGGCATACTTGTGAAAAAGTTTTTGTGCAAGAATGAAAAATTTTAGGTATTTCTAATAACCTTTAACATGTATTCCGACTATTAGGATGCAATGAAATATTTGGTACATGTATCATAGCAAAATTATATAGTGCATCTTTGTATGGTTTCATGCTTTGAAAAAGCTGATAGGTTGAATTCCACCTATGTTGTACATCCCTTTTAAATTTTTTTGGTCTTAGCCCATTGTCTATACAAAATTTTCTCCATTCCTTATTCACAGAAGTGTTATCTAACATAAAATCAATTATCATTTTAATAGGAGACATTTTTATATCTAAAGCAATTATACCATCTTTAATGCACAAATTTAAAATGTGGCATGCACATTGTACATGAAAGAAGGTTCCACTAAGTTGTGGCTAACAAAGACTTTGCAATTCAAGAATTGACATGGTATTTGCTGTAGCATTATCAAAACCAATAAAGAAGATTTTTTTTTTTGTTAAACCATACTCATCTAAAGTAATAGTAATAATCTAAAAATATTAGTGCAATGTGCCTATCATTAAACTTACGAAGTGATAGTTTGTAACCCATGCTTTATCTATCTAGTGTGACGTGATTCCCATATATGAATTTTGTTGCTAGCTATCTATCCATATATAAGCACAAACTTACTTTTTAGTTTACATTTTCCAAAATGATAACATTGAATGGTTGATCTACGCATCATAGGATTTGAAAATGAATGTGCACTAAGATTTAAAGTTCCTTACTTGTACCTCATATAGAAAGGATGGCCACCTGCACTAAAGGGAAGGTGCATACCTACTAGCATCTCAACTAAACCTTGTTTTGGCTTTTTTGCATTGTAGAGAAATAATGATGTTAGGTTTGATATGGAGTGCTTGGTAGATATTTGTTGCTATGATTTCTCCAACTCGAACTCTATGTAGTGTTTCAACTTTAAGTGTTTTTTAAATGTACTATAGCCATATCCCTTTTTCCATCCATAATTTGAAGAATAGTAGTTGCAATAGGCTCAAATATTGCCATCTTCACATATAACTTTACGAAAATATTTAGTAAAAATATCAAATTTATAAGGTCTAGGTGGCTTGCTTATGGGGTCACTTTGACTAAGTTGCTGTTCTTCAATTTCCTCTTATGTTGCTGTTTAAACTACTTTTTATCTTGTAAATCTTATAGATCATATTGCATTTGCTGCAGAGTTATATGATTGAACCTAGGCAGCAAAGTGGTTTGATAGAATTCTCCCTCATTGAAATTGTAAAACTCAAACTCATCGTCAATGTTGTGGATGAATTGATGTTCCATTTCTACCGCTTTTTCCTTATCCTTATCATTATTAAAGCTTGGCTTCTTGCTTGAGTTGAAAACATGATGGAACAAGCTTATCATTTTACATGTCAAACAACTTTTCTATCTAAAAAACTAAGTTTAGATATAAAATAATAAAAAAAAACAATAGAAATGATTTTTTTTTTTACTACATAGATAGCAAGTAAGAGTAAAAAAAAATAAGATAAAAGAGTAAGAGTTACAAAATGAAAGCAAGAAAAAAAAAATCAAACAAAACAGTAAGAGTTAAAGTAAGTAGATTGGAAGAGCTATAAAACAAAAACTGAATGCTTATAATAAAAATGTAAGTTTTCATTGTAGTTTGTGCGCATTATATACTGAAACTATGTGAAAGTTATGAAACGTTTCAGTTTAATATTTTTCTTTCTTTCATCTACTCCATCATATGCATTTCGAAATTTGAAATTTCAATATGAAATTTTTCTATCCTCTCTTCATCTCTTCCCATTCACTCTCTGGTTAATTTCTCTCTTCTCATGTGCTCTCTATCCAAAGTTTTGTGACAGCCATGGTCACATCATGTTTGCTTTGGCAACGTTTTGACCGCCTCTGGTTATTTTTTTATTTTTTCTTGGACGAGTCCGGAATCGCTGATTCCATGGATCTGCTACAAACCTCCACCAACTCCATTACCTTTTATTGTTATTAAGTTTAGTTTTTTCAAGATTTTCTCCTTACCCATATAGTGAGCTTTTAGCTGATGATCTCAAGTTCATTACTTTAAATTAATAAGTATTATTCTGCAGGTTTAATTGCTCAAGTAAATGAGGTTTATTACTAAACTTTATTATTATTTTCTTTTATTTCTTCTTCTTCTTTATTACTCTCAACTTTTTTTGTATTACTTTTTTAATAAGAAAAATCTTCAAGAGGCAAATTTCATATATTCATTTATTCAAGACTATAATACTCTAAACATTTTAGGGGACGAGCATACATCAAAGTAAGCTTAGAAAAATATAGACAATTAATTCCTAATAAGTGATTTTGATCTAATTCTAAGTTTTAAATCAAACCTTAAATAACATGTAACTTTACTTTACATAGATTCCACAATTTAACTACAGTCAAGTGTTTAAATTCCATTTATGATTATGTAAAGATAATGGAAATTTTTTTCCCAAAAGTTGCTTATTTATATGAATGCAAATTGAATTAAATCTATCGATATAATAAAGGGATTTTCATATATAGCAAATGATCACAATATCCCCTTCCACATACTTAAAATTGTACATTATCCTCAATGTATAAAAAAAAAGATAAAAGAAAATAAATTAAAAAATCATGGAAAAGGAAATAAAGTAAACTAATAATTCCTCGATTTATTAGTTCAATTGTGTCTAGGCACGATTTTCTAGTCGATAAGTATAGCAGTCCATGCAAAACCAGAAAAGAAAAAAGCAAAAGCATAAAAAAATAAAATAAAAGAGAATAAAAACGCAGATAACTAAGTATAAATTACAATTAAAATAAAAGCCAAAGAAATACTAAAACAAAATAAATAAAAGAAAACTAAATTAAACTAAACTAATTAAAGTTTAGGTTGCCTCTCAGGAAATGCTTTTGTTTAATGTCATTGGCTCAATGTATTGCACACTTGCTAACTAAGGGGGTTGAATAATGAATTTTTCACATTTATCTTGTTTGATTTCATTTAGACAATCTTTCATACTTTGCATGAAACATAACTCCGCAAGATCTTCATGAATGATTTCTTGTACACAACTAAAAACAGTCAGATCAATTGTGTCAAGGAAATAACATGCATTATCATGCTTTAGGGAATATCACATTGTATTAGAAACTTTTAAAACTAATTCTCGATCACCAACTCTAAGAATTAATTTACCATCTTCTACATCAACAATTACTCTCGTTGTGGCTAAAATGGGTCAACCTAGGATTAATGGCTATATCCTCATCCATGTCTAATATTACAAAATCAACCGAAAAAATAAAAGTGCCAACCTTTACCGGCACATCTTCAATTATGCATTTAAGAAACTTGATAGACCTATTGGTAGCTACAAACTTATTCTAGTTGGTTTAGATTTTCCTAGTTCTAGTCTTTTAAATAATTTGTGTGATGTTAAATTTATATTAGCACCAAAATTAGCCAAAACTTTTCAATTGACAAGTCACCAATTAAGCACAGTAAAGTAAAACTCTCTAGATCTTTTAATTTTTTCAGTAACTTATTTCTTAGGATTACTAAGCATTTTTCACTAAGTGTGATTGTTGAGATCTTCTCTAATTTCCTTTTGTTTCAAAGCAAATCTTTTAAATATTTTTCATACTTTGGCATTTGCGATGAGCCCCCAACAAAAGGTAAATTAATGTAAATTTGTTTAACGATTTTTTAAACTTAAGATATTGCTTGTTGGAGTGTTCTTTTGTGAAATATGTAGGGTAAGGAATTTTTGAAACAAATTTCTTTACTTTTGGAGTTTTCTTAATATCTTTCTCTTGCTTTTCTCTTTCTTGCACAACCTCTTCCCCATTGGATCTTTGTTTATATTGCAATTCTTTTCCACTTTTTAAGGTAATTGCCTTGACTTGTTTTCTAGGATTAATTTCAATGTTAGCAAGCAATGTACCTTGTGGTTTTTTAGAAACCATTCTTACAATCTACCCGATTTGATTTTCTAAATTTCAAAATGAAGTCTCTTGATTTCTTAATGATGCTTTTGTAGCTTAGAAGCACGTTTCAGTTGTGTGTACGAACTTTGTTAACAATTCTTCCAAATTTGTCTCTTTTTCAATGGTGGAGGTGGTTGTTGGAATCCATGTGGAATATTTCTTTGTTGATTTTCTCAAGAAAAATTGAGGTGATTTCATCATCTTGGATTGTAAGTGTTGCTATAAGGATTGTTCTATTATTTGTTTAGAAGTCCTACAAAATCAACATATTCATTAAAATTAGTTAAAGGATCTAACTAACTTTGATATTGAGCAACCATTATTCCATCAATCTTTTTTCTTAATACTTCTACTTATGCTACAAGTGTAGTAACCACATCCACATCCACATCATAAATTCCTATTGGCTTATTTTTTTTTTGCCTTTACAGCATTCCATTGGTAGCTATTCATGGCCATATTTTCAATCAAATTTTGAGTCTCTTCAAGTGCTTTATTATTTAGTATTCCTTTAGCGGTTGCATCAATCATTTGCTTAGTGATTTAGTTTAATCCTCCATAGAAAGTTTAGATTTACATCCACAATAGAAGACCGTGGTGTAGGTATCTCCCTAGTAGATCTTTGTATCTTTTTTATATATCATATAGTGCTTCTGACTCTATTTGAGTATAAGAGGAGATATTGTTTTATAATTTTGCAGTCTTAGCTAATGGAAAATACTTATCAAGAATATTTCTACTATTTGATCTCATGTAGTGATTGAAACTCTAGGAAGAGAGTTTAACCGCTATTTTGCTCTATTTCTTAAAGAAAAAGGGAAAAGTCTTAATTTAACAACATTATATGTGGTCCCACTGATTTTAAAGGTATTGTAGATCTTCAAGAAACTAGCAATATGTACACTTGGATCTTCATCCTGCAAACTATCTAAACAAAATTTTGAACCATCTATATGATGTTAGGTTTGAATTTAAAATTATTGGTTGCAATTGCAGGCTTAACAATACCTGAATTGGCTTTTGTAAGTGATGGTCATGCATAATCAAGCGTCATTCCATCACCTTGTTCATTGGCTATGTTGGTGGATTAATTATTGTTAGATTCTTGAGCCAAAACTTGATATCTTTAATTTGCTATGTGATTTGCCCTTAGCTTAAAAAATAATAATTAGAAACTAGAGAAAATAGAAATTAATAGAATAAGTAGCTAAAGAATAGTCTATCCAACTATTCTAAGACCTCTAGGCAAGTGCACTTATTGATTTTTATAGTATAGTGAACAATAATATCGAGTATCGATTTCTCAAGGATTATGAGTACTAGTAATTACCCTTCTCTTATTATCCAATTCGCAAATTTGAATGAAGTAAGTAAGGAAACAACAAGTAAATTTTAATAAAATAACTATTCATAAAGTATACCTAGATATTGAATCCCCTTAGAACTACTAATGTAATTAATTAATTATTATTCAATTCCATTATTATATTCTTGGATCATGGAAATTCTTATATTGAACAAATAACTCTCTTAAGTCACTAATTCCTAATTTTATATTGATTAATTGAAACCCCTTCCTAATTAAAACCCCTAGAATTGCATTATTTTCAATATGTGAATTCTACTGTTAGGTTTAATCCTAATTCAAAAGATTTACATCATCCTATTTCTAAAATTGTGCGCTACTCCTTTCAATTATGTCAAATCTATTCAAATATAGGATCTCTCGATCTTTATGTATGAAATCAGACTTCAAACTAATATGTCAGCAATATTAATATGAAAATAAGGAAGAATGCATAATTAGATCACAAGAATAACAACAATTTCATTGAATAATAAAAAAAAATTACATATTTATTCTAGGGTTTATCATATCCAAGTACAAAAGAAAATTAATTTAGCATTATATTGAAATTGAAAACAAAAATATAAATACAGTGCATAAAGAAAAATATCAATAAGGCAAAAATGACAATGAAATCTATAACTACGCTATTACTAATCTAAAACTTCTTTATATTTGTTGCTTAGACTCTATATTCCTTTTATAATGATCAAATGTATCTTGAAAAGGAAAATTATATCTTCATGATATAGAAAGTTGAATTTTCATAAAATAAGAAAGTTATTTTCAATAGGTAGGAAATTGCATCTTCAATGTTGTTTATTAACTAGAAATGTAATCTTCAATAGTTATGATTGAATAGAAAAGTGACATTTGCATGTAACACAGCCTTAGCATAGCTTCTTGCACGGTCATGTATCTTGATTTGTCAATAAATTCCTTTTCTATAGCCATATTGGGCACTAACATGGTCATGTACGTGACCATGTACTTTTTAAAATTGTGTAACTTATTTATATGAGCTTTAAATCATGTGAAACTTGTCTAATTTATTTTCTTTAATCCAAAATTTCTTTAAAGGTCTTAAAATCAAAATATAAGAAAAATTAGTGTAATATTTAATTAAATATGCTTATAAAATAGACTGAAATAAGATAATAATTAATTAATTATAAGTCTTTTTCAATAATTATCAAATTTGTAACCCATTAAGTCATGAAGAGGGTCCATAAAAGAATCATCGTCACTTGAAAAAGAAGAAAAGTGAGTTATAGGAGCCCAGTACACGATAACGTAAACGTACACATAGATGTAAACCAGACGCAAATCTAATGCAACAAGCAACAATTTAATTAATATAAGCATTTAATTAAGTAAACAATTAGCATGAGAGTACTCATGACTCTGGAAACATGATGAGTGATAGGAATCATTATACTGGATTGATCACCTAAGCTTATACTTTAAGATTATAGAACTTAACTCGAAATATTCTAACTGAGTAGCCATTTGAAGATAAAGCTTTGTTCGTCCAAGACCGAAGGCTTTACCACTTTGTTGATCATCTTACCCTTTTAATCACCATGTCTCAACTCTTTCCTAAAGCTCCAAGCATTAAGCTGCTCTCTAATTGCTTGAATCGAACTAATAACAAGGTGCAAGCACCCAAATTCGAGCATTAAGATGTGACAAACCATCCCCCTAGTTGGAACAACTTAGACCAACCTACTCTAATGTCTAATGGTCAATATAAAGCTCCACCATTCCATTCTCTAACCTACTCACTTCCATGTCGCTACCTTTCAACTTAATAGAATCCTTGATTGGCTATATATTATTTTATCTTAACTGTTAGGGAAATCGCTTATAGCTCGACAACGTATGTCTAATGACAAATAATGAATTTCAGATTGTCTTTTTATGCTTTCTTTATTATTTTACCCTTTCGAAATAGTACTAAAACATTGTAATTTACTCTTTAAGGTTATATTCTTTATTTTTTCCCATTTCACCCTTTCCTTAATGGACTCATTATAAAAAATCCATTTTTTACCTAGCCAAAACATCCTATTGAATATTCAAAATATACTTTCCCTCATCTCACACTCTCCAGTATCTTACTCTTATCAATAATTTTAGCAAGAATTGTGATAAGTGCACTTAGTCGCTCATTTCGTGCATCATATCAAAGTAGCTATTAGGTCACATAACTTCTCTTGTGGTGTGTTATATCTGCTCAAGTAGCTTGAAAGTTGTTAAACAACCTTCACTCACCAATGTATTTTTTCTTTACTTGGAAGGGTCCACCACTCTAACTTGTCCTTCGAATGATATCCTAGTGATACACTGCTCTTAGGCACATCAATGGGAGACCTAAGATTTGATACTACTGCAACAATCATGAAAGGATGATGAGAGTAGTCAAGCTTCAGATCAAACCTCAACACCTAAAAGTAGCCTCATTGAGATTTCATCACCTTTATGCAATCATCACTGATCATAGTCCAACTATATCATATCATATGACGAGTCTCATAAACCCCAAACGACTCTTGATATATCTTCTCTCTATTTTTAGTGATTGTTATTTGGTATAATTTCACTTATCAACCATCCATTAAGCCATTCTTGATGACCTAAGTGCCTAATCTACCATAGTTAATTGAAAGTATGACTGCAGCCATAGTTCCAAACCAAGGGTATCACTTACTAAATCAAATGACTGTGTAAATAGCATATAATTAATTTAGCCGAGTTTAATTATTAGTCATATTTAATTAATTTTATCCTAGCATGCTACATGCAGTTACTATGCACTTGGAGGGTTGAAGGTTTCTTGAAGTTGAAGGTGTATCCCCAATAGTTGCAATTATTTAATTGTTATGCAATTGAAAAGAAAAATTACAAGTTAGTAATTTAAACTTAAATAATTGATTATTATTATTATTACCACAGGCTTGGATTCTTAGTCTTCTATATAACTAAAGTCTATTCTAGTTATGAGCTTAAAACGGTATAAGGCTCTAATTAGCATTTGACTAAAATTAGGCTTATTTATTATTTGGAATTTATTAATTTAGTTAATCCACATTATTATATATGCTAATTATTGACTTAATTATCCAATTTCTATTAATCCTTAATTCAATTTAGGTTTTACTTATTTAAATTTCTTAAGGTCAAGACTTTTGGGCCTTAGTTCATATTAGTTCTAAGTCACTTATTTAATTTCTAAGCCCATAGCTATGTGCCTTATTAAAGCTCATTAGGGTATTGGGCCTTAAAGGAAAGAGGGCCTAAATAGTTTGAAATTAGGCCTACTAAGCTTACTTAAGTTGATTAATCTTATTAATTAAGATAATTTATTTAATTAATCACTTAATTACTTAATCTAACTGAGTTAATCAAATTGGGCCCATAATGCTCTAACTCATTCACTTAAGCCCATTCAGATTTTCTAAGTCTAGTTTTATTTAGTCTAAATCCATTTAATTCCTTTAGGCCCATTTATGTTATTCTTACCCATTATTTCCATTCTAAGTCCTTTAAGGTCCTTTTTGCCCAATTTATCTAATTTAGGCCTATTTGCCAATTTTGCCTCATTATGTTCTTTTATTTTTTTCTTAGGTTGGATTTTTCACATTATGCCTAATTTAAGTCCATTTAGAATCCTATTTGCTTTTGGGTTTCATTGTATGTAAAGCCCATTAAGAGTGTTTTATTTCATTAATGCCTATTTAGGTTATAGGCTTTAAAGATGAAAGGGCCCAATTAATATTAGAAATGGGTCCAGTAGGCTTATTTAGTTTTATTCACATTAGTTATGATTAATTTGCCAAATTAACTATGAAATCAAGTTAATTAAGTCAATTTAATTAAATAAACTCAATTTGACAATTTTATGGAAAAGTTTTAGTGAACCATTCATGGGAAGGGTTTTGGGTCGATTTGAATAGGTTAGTTTGGCATTAGACCAACCTTGATCCAATTTGATAGAATATTAATTTATTATTATTTTAATGTATTTAGATTACTACTATACTAATTTTCCTTTTTATTTTCTAAAAATGTGAAATTCCATGTCAAGAATGTGAATCTATCAAAACCTTAGCTTTTATAAGATCAAACACATTTTTCTTTTAACTTTGATTCAAATCTTGATTTTAAAGTTGGGTTATGTCTATTTCTTGTTTCAAATTTTTTATTGTTGAAATGAAATCAAGAGTTAAAATCTATATGGAATTGTAAAAATCCAAAATCTTGTGAAAAAACACTTTTTGGTTGAATTTTTGAGGGTGAAAGTGGATTAAAAAGGGTTTTTTCTTGAAGAATACTTGAATGTTCATAAGAACATTCAAACTTTTATAAAATCTTATAAAATCATCATCAAACACACATTAGGCTATGGAATTAGACAAGAATCAAAGCAATTAATATATCTAAGCTAGAGGATTCATCAAGAGCTTTAACATCAAATCACACATCATAATGGCATTTCAAATTATTTCACCTTGCTAGAAAATCTATAATTTTTATCAAGTTCAAACATATTTAAATATGTATGCACTAGAAATAAACACATTTTTGAAAAAAGAGGGTAGTTAGAGGAAAACTTGATTTTTAATCTGAGATAGCTAAAATTTCTTTTAGTAGCCGTGGTGGCTCACTCGAAGCCACCCAACTGCCATGTTAATCATAAGTTAGAACTATTAGGGTTTGGGTCAACCCTCGACAATTGATGAGCTTCATTGCCTTATCAAAAGATATAGACCTAAAATCATCTTCTTAATGGAGAGAAGGAACAAAAGTGCGAAGATAGATATGATATGAAGAAGGTTAACCTTTCAATTATCCTTTTATGTTGATCTTATTGGTTTGTTGGGAGGCTTGCATTATTGATACCGGAACCACTGCAGTTGCGCTTGAGAACCCCTTTTGGCTATTACGGACCCCCACAACAACAACACGAAAACCCACGGATCTAATTGGAATCAAACCCTAAGATAGTTTAGATTTAGGTTTTTTTTTTTTCTTAGACGGATTGATGAACAAGCTAGAACTAATCAAGCCCTAACCTCGAAACTCTCCACAGGAAAAGATCGATCAACTCTCTCTTGAAAGTTTCTTAGCATGCATTCAATCAAGAACGCAAGGAATTGAAGCGACAAGCCTTCTGGTATTTCAAAGATGACAAAACCCCCCCTTTACATCGTCTTATCTCGGTATATATATGAAGACATCCGAGCAATACATCGTAATTCATGAAATAAGGAAAAATATAACGTAATTAAAAGATGGCTGGCTGTCAAGGCCGGCAGCGTATATTTAAAGGCAGGCTTCAAGGCCGGCAGCCTTTCAAAACTGCCTTCAAGGCCGGCAGCCTTGATCCTGGATTGGTTCTTCCCACTTGATTTCCATCACATTAAGTTCCCTTTGATCATCCCTCACCCCGAAGCTTTGGATTCCTTGAAGCTTCTCACTTATGATGTTTATCAAACCCTGTACATAAGAAATTAGGATTTGTTGCAGCTTCTTAGCTCGGGATCTTGTGATTGGTGCTTGTGGTAGGCTTATTGGACTTGAATCCCTTTGAACTTCAGCTTCAGCCACTTGACTTTCTTCTTGATTCAGCCCTTAAACTTAGGATAGTGGCTCTTCCATAACATTCCCCTTCTCCTCAAAAGGATTCGTCCTCGAATCAAAAGCATCACCTACATCAAAAGGACTCAGGTCAGTGATATTAAAAGTGGCACTAACGTTATACTCACATGGTAAGTCAACTCTGTAGGCGTTGTCATTGATTCTCTCAAGTATCTGAAATGGACCGTCGCCCCTGGGGTTCAACTTGGATTTCCTCTGTAATGGAAACCTCTCCTTGCGAAAATGCACCTAAACCCAATCTCCAGGTTGAAAAATCATGGGTCTCCTGCCCTTGTTCACCCTTGAAGCTATCTTGGCATTTTGTTTCTCAATCTTACTCTTTACCTGTGCATGTAGCTTTCTCACGAAATCTACCTTAGAATCAGCATCAAAACTCACAAACTTGGTAGGTGGCAATGGTAATAAATCAATAGGAGTCAGTGGATTAAAACCATGCACAATCTCAAATGGTGAACAATGAGTAGTGCTATGTACAACCCTATTATATGCAAACTCCACAAATGGTAGGCAATCCTCCCAAATCCTAATGTTCTTCTCTATGATTGCCCTCAACAACTGAATTAAAGTCCTATTAACCACCTCAGTTTGCCCATCAGTTTGTGGGTGACGGGTAGTCGAAAACATCAGTTTAGTTCCCAACTTTCCCCACAATACTCTCAAAAAACGACTCAAAAATTTTACATCCTGATCACTAACATTGCTCCTAGGTATGCCATGCAGACGTACTACCTCTCTAAAGAACAAATCAGCAATGTATATAGCATCATCAGTTTTATGACAATGAATGAAATGAGCCATTTTACTAAACCTATCAACCACAACAAAGATGCTATCACTACCCTTCCTAGTCCTAGGTGACCCGAGCACAAAATCCATAGACACAGCAGTCCAAGGCTCATCAGGAACAGGCAGTGGTGTATACAATCCAAGTGGTTTCAATTTAGATTTTGCCTCCCTACATGTGATACAGTGTTAACAAACTTTATGCACATCATGTCTCATGCCAGGCCAAAAAAAATGTTGAGTCAGCATATCATAGGTCTTGTCTACCCCAAAATGCCCCATTAAGCCCCCTCCATGTGCTTCCTTAACTAGTAATTCCCTCACAGAACCTCTAGGAATACACAACTTACTTTTCTTGAACAAGAATCCATCAGACACATAATAATCATTCATCCCATTCCCGTCAATACAAGCAACAAAAATCTCAGAAAAATCAACATCATGTGGGTACAGCTCCTTCACCAACTCAAATCCTAACAAAGATGTACTAAGAGAGTTAAGTAAAGTGTACCTTCTTGACAGCGCATCAGCAACAATGTTCTCCTTACCCTGCTTGTACTTGATCACATAAGGGAAGGTCTCAATGAATTCCACCCATTTGGCATGTCTCCTGGTCAGCTTATCTTGGCCTTTTAGATGTTTCAGGCTCTCATGGTCTGTGTGTATAACAAACTCTTTAGGCCATAGATAGTGTTGCCAAGTCTGCAGTGAGCGTACTAAGGCATACAGCTCCTTATCATATGTTGGGTACTTCAATACTGCCCCACTCAATTTTTCACTGAAATACATTAGTGGCCTGTGATCCTGCATCAATACAGCTCCAATCCCTATGCCACTAGCATCACACTCAATCTCAAAAGTTTTATCAAAATCAGGCAAAGCAAGCAATGGTGCATTACACAATTTATTCTTAAGTTCATTGAAAGCATGTTTTTGTGCATCACCCTAAGTAAAACTAACATTCTTTTTCACAAGTTCATTCAAAGGTGCGGCTATTGTGCTAAAATCTCTAATGAACCTCTTATAGAAACCAGCAAGTCCATGAAAACTCCTCACCTCACTAGCAGTCTTAGGTCTAGGCCACTCCTTAATGGCTTTCACCTTCTCTTCATCAACCTCTACTCCGTGACTAGACACAATAAATCCTAGAAAATTAACCCTATCCATGCAGAAACTACACTTCTTAAGATTTGCAAACAGCTTTTCCTCTCTCAGTTTTGTTAACACCAAACTCACATGCATAACATGATCATCCAAAGACTTAGAGTAAATCAAGATATCATCAAAACATACCACAACAAATTTACTTAAGTACTCACGCAGCACATGATTCATTAGTCGCATAAAAGTGCTAGGTGCATTAGTAAGACCAAAAGGCATGACAAGCCATTCATACAAACCAAATTTAGTCTTAAATGCAGTCTTCCATTCATCTCCTACTTTCATGCGTATCTGATAATAACCAGATTTCAGATCAATTTTTGTAAACAAGCAAGAACCATACAATTCATCTAACCTAGGAATAGGGTGACGATACTTTACAGTGATTTTGTTGATGGCTTTGCAGTCTACACACATCCTCTAAGTCCCATCCTTCTTAAGCACTAGAATCACAGGAACTGAACAGGGACTCAGACTCTCTCTTACATACCCTTTCTCCAGCAATTCTTCAACTTGTTTCTAGATCTCCTTAGCTTCACTAGGATTAGTTCTGTATGCAGGTCGGTTGGGTATGGCAGCTCCAGGAATGAAGTCAATCTGATGCTCTATGCCCTTGACTGGTGGAAGTCCACTGGGCAACTCCTCTGGAAATACATCTCCAAAATCCTGCAACAAATCAGAAAACACACTAGGCAAACATGGGTTAATGTCATTAGTGGCCAAGCAAGCCCCTTTGTACAGAAGTACAAATATAGGTCTACTGCCACTCAAAGCATTCCTAACCTCACTGGACCTAGCAATCAAGCTCACATTTTTACTCTTTTTCTCTCCTGGCCGATTGTTGCCTTGCTTTTCACTCCCCTCTTTGTTTTCACTCTTCTCAATTTTTCCACTCTTTTGATTTTTACTCTTGTTTTTCTCTCCTTCTGAAGTGCTCTTTCTACTCTCCTTCTCTTTGCTTTCAGCCTCCACTCTCAGCCTTTCCAATTTACATTGGTCCTCATACACTTCTTTAGAGGATAGTGGTGCCAAAGTGGTTTTCCTGCCATCCTTAGTAAAATAATACTTGTTGAGATATCCATCATGCAAGGTTTTCCTATCAAACTGCCAAGGTCTACCTAACAAGATGTCACCAGCATGCATAGGAACAACATCACAGAGCACCTCATCACAATATTTGCCAATGGAAAAAGAAATGACGACTTGCCTGTTCATCTTAATCTCTCCACAGTCACTAAGCCACTGAAGTTTGTATGGCCTTGGATGTGGTATAGTAGGCAATCCCAACCTGTTAACTAAGAGTGTACTTACCACATTAGTACAACTCCCTCCATCAACAATCACACTACATGCCTTTCCTTGGACATGGCATCTAGTATGAAACAGATTCTCTCTCTGTTCCTCAGGACCATCCTCCTTTAGCTGGGTACTCAGTGCACGCCTAGCTACAAATAGGTCACCTCTCACAGCCTCCTCAACACTACCAGCATCACTACAAGCCTCTAGCTCGGGTATGTCATCATCTGCACTCTCATTATCATCTCCCTCATCATTTGTCACAATTTCTCCATTTCTTATCACCATTGTTCTCTTATTAAGGCAATCCTTGCTAATGTGCCCTACACCCTAACACTTCCAGCATTTAATATCCCTGTTCCTACCCTTGGGTTCAACTTCCTTAGGTTTCTCAGGTGAAACCCTAACTACCTTTCCCTTTGCAACATCAGTAGTAGGCTCACTTCCCTTAAAATCAGACTTTCCATAATCCTTCCATGCAGAATGAGAACTGGAAGAAGGTTTGGAAACATACCTGTATGGACCTTTGCCCTGGAGTTGTCTGTCAATTTTGATAGCTAGATGCACCATATCCTCCAACTCCACATAATGTTGCAATTCTACCCTATCAGCAATTTCTTTATTTAAACCACCCAAGAATCGTGCCATGGTGGCCTCCTCTTCCTCATCCACATCAGTCCTGGTCATGATCATCTCCATCTCTTTGTAGTAGTCCTCCACACTCTTACTACCTTGTCTCAACATTTGCAACCTTTGCATGAGTTCCCTGTGATAGTACCTGGAAACAAATCGCTTTCTCATCACAGCCTTAAGATCATGCCAGCTATCTATAGGATACTCCATGTTCCTCCTTCTACTGGTCACCAGTTGATCCCACCAAGAGATAGCATAATCTTGAAACTGGGTTACAGCCAACTTCACTTTTCTCTCCTCACGACATTGGTGACAATCAAAGATCAGCTCTACCTTCTTCTCCCACTGCAAATAAGCCTCTGGATCAGACTTACCATGAAAAATGGGAAGTTCCAGTTTAATTCCACCCAATCCTCGATCTACATAATCATCATTCCCTCTACTTCTGCCAGCAGTGTAACGCTCATGTGTTCTTCCTCTTCCTCTACCAACTTCTACTCCTCTTCCTATTCCTCTACCACCTCTTCGGCCCCTATTGACATCCAACACTGTACTATCTTCATACTCCTCCTCCAGATAGTCACTATCATCATCCACATCAATTGTTTGTGGAATAGGAATCCTACCTCCTCTATGCCCTTCTCTAGCACTAGGCTCCCTATTTTCAACTGCCTGTAACCTCAAGTTCATTCGCTCCATAGACTCTCTCATGTCTATCAATGCTTGAGTCATACGCCTAAACTCTGATTATTGAGCCTCCTTCAACGGTTTCTCATCCACAGTTCTCTCCTCCTTACTCACACCAACACCTTTACAAGACATCTTATCCTGCAAAACTAACAAATGTTAATTAAAATTTCAGTTTCCTAACAAGCACTCCCTCTCGTGTTTACACTCAACTGATGGGGTTGTACTCTCTTGTGTCACACAATCAAATTGGGTCTCACAGGTGTTCCTCACACCTCTCAAGCTTGCTCCTCGATGTTCTTAATCAAATCACACCTAGAAATAATCAAAAGAGAAGTGTATGACACAGACACAATTAGTGTTTCCCAATATCCCTTGATGAATTTACACTATAATTCTGGAGTATTTGGTGTTTTCACAAAGTTAGGATCCAACAAAAACTGCAAATTCAAGAACCCTATCAATTAATCAATATATATATCTTTTTTTTTTTAATACGATTTTCTTTTCTTTTCTTGACGGGCAAACCCTAAAATGATGGAAAGGTCACAACTTGACGAGAGAAACACAATAGAACATGTAAAGAACACAACTTTATATATTAAACGAAGATAAAATTAAAATTCGAACAAAGATCAACGAAAGATATAACCTGATCTAGAGCCAAAGCTCTGATACCAAAATGATACCGGAACCACCGCAGTTGCACTTGAGAACCCCTTTTGGCTATTACAGACCCCCACAACAACAACACGAAAACCCACAGATCTAATTGGAATCAAACCCTAAGATAGTTTAGATTTAGGTTTTTTTTTTTTCTCAAACGGATCGATGAACAAGCTAGAAATAATCAAGCCCTAACCTCGAAACTCTCCACAGGAAAAGATCGATCAACTCTCTCCTGAAAGTTTCTTAGCATGCATTCAATCAAGAACGCAAGGAATTGAAGCGACAAGCCTTCTGGTATTTCAAAGATGACAAACACCCAACCCCCCCCCCCCCCCCCCCCCTTTACATCGTCTTATCTCGGTATATATGAAGACATCCGAGCAATACATCGTAATTCATAAAATAAGGAAAAATATAACGTAATTAAAAGATGGCCGGCTGTCAAGGCCGGCAGCGTATATTTAAAGGCCGGCAGCCTTTCAAAACCGGCTTCAAGGCCGGCAGCCTTGATCCTGGACCGGTTCTTCCCACTTGATTTCCATCACATTAAGTTCCCTTTGATCATCCCTCGCCCCGAAGCTTTGGATTCCTTGAAGCTTCTCACTTATGATGTTTATCAAACCCTGTACATGAGAAATTAGGATTTGTTGCAGCTTCTTAGCTCGGGATCTTGTGATTGGTCCTTGCAGTAGGCTTATTAGACTTGAATCCCTTTGAACTTCAGCTTCAGCCACTTGACTTTCTTCTTGATTCAACCCTTGAACTTGGGATAGTGGCTCTTCCATAACAATTATGGTGGCCAGGTGAGATAGATATTATTGTTTTGGATTCTAGCCTAAATTTTATTAATACTTAGGTAGTAGATGAAAATGAAAGTATGGTGTTTAAGGTCTCTTGGTGCTATACCAACCTAGACTTTCAAAATAGACTTAAATTCTAGAACATTTTGGTGGCATTACTCTTATTGTAAATGATCTATGGTTAGCAGTGGACAATTTTAATGGAATATTAGTTAGAAAGGAAAATTCAAGTGGAAGAGAAAAGCCTTTGAGACAAATTTTAGCCTTCCAAAACATGTTACATGATTGTCAATTGGTTGATTTAGGATTTCAAGGATAAACTTATACATGGTCTAATGGGAAGGAGAATGATTTGGTGAAGGAAAGATTAGATCGGGCCCTTAGTAACTCCTTTTTGTGGTGAAGGAAAGATTAGATCAAACCCTTAGTAACTCCTTTTGGATACAAAGTTTTCGAATCACCCAAATTTACAATCTTGAAGCAAATGGATTAGACTGCTCCCCAATAATTGTGGAAACTATTAAACAAGAGCGAAGAAGTCCCAAAAACTTTAAATTTGTGCAAAATTGGCTAACTTAGGAAGGATGTAAACAGAACATTGAAGAAGTGTAGTAGACAAATAAACAGCATACTGATATACAAGGCTCGATAAGAAAACTAACTATTTGTAAAGATGCCATTCTAAAGTGGAAAATAATTTTTTTTAGAAACAATGCCAAGATGATTGAGGAACTAATAGAGATGTTGAGGAAAGAACAAAACAAAAGTGTGACACAATCAAATTTTACAAAAAAAAAAAAAGAATCCATGATGAATTAGCTTAAGCTTTGAGGAAGGACGAACTGTATTGGTATTGGTGCTTAAGAATTAATTGGTTGAAATAGGGAGACAAAAGTACGATTTTTTTTCACCAATTTACCTTAACAAGAAGAGTAAGGAGTAAGGTCTACTAGATAAAAAAACACATTAGATGTTTAGGTGGATGGTGGAAATGAAGTAGCTGAAGCCTTTGCAGAGTATTATGATAAAATGTTTCGAAAGGAAGAGACAAGTATGACAAAAGAAGCTCTTGAGGCTATAGACTCAGTGATCAATGAAGAGATGGATGCATCTTTAGTGAGGCAAGTAGAGGATGATGAGGTTAAGAAGGCTGTGTTTCAACTCGGTTAGCTAGGTTCTCTAAAAGCTCTAGGTCCTGATGGCTTCAATGGAATCTTTTACCAATCAAATTAGAACATTTTAGGAGCATTTTTTACAGAGGCTATTAAAGACTTCTTTACTTCATGTATGATATCCTTTAGATTTAATGAAACAGATCTTGTGTTAATACCTAAAGTTAAGTGTCTGAAGTCTATCTCTCACTTCTGTCCCATTAGCCTTTGCTATTTCACTTATAAGATTATGTAAAAAATTCTTGCTAATAGAGTTCATTGCCTATGAAGTTTTTCATTATCTAAAACTTAAAAAAAAAAATGGTCGGCATGTTGATTGTGCTATTAAACCAAATATGGCCATAACTTATGATAAAGTTGATTGGGGTTTTTTTGGAAGCTTTAATGTTAAGAATGGGCTTCAACACAATATGGGTTAATTAGGTTATGAGTGTGTGTCTTTGGTTTCCTATAATCTTATGGTGAATGGGAAGAGAATTAGGAAAACCATTTCTACTAGAGGAGTTAAATAAGGGAATCCTTTATCTCCATATTTATTTCTTTTTGTAGCTGATTCTCTTTCTATGATGATCCATAAGGCTAAATCAAGAGACTGCATCAAAGGTATAAAAATTAGAGAAAAAAGCTCAAAACTAACCCATCTTTTCTTTGCAAATGACTTTATAATGTTTATGGAAGCAAGTAAAGCTAACCTTACAAGTTTCAAGTTAACTCTATAGAAGTATAGCTTGGCATCAAGATATCTAGTTAATTTTCAAAATTCATTTGTGTCTTTTAGCAAGAATGATGGAGAGGAAACTAAGTAGAGTTGTAGTAGCATAATGAGCATCCAAGTTACCCATCAACTAGGGAAACACTTAGGTTTACCTATTGAATGGGTAAATCTAAAAATGAAGCTCTAGGATATATAAAGGAGAGAATAAAAGTGAAGTTGCAAGGATAGAAAAGTAAGCTCTTATTGCTCTGGGGTAGAGAAGTTTTGTTGAAGGTAGTGGGACTTGTAATTCTAAATTATGCCATGAGAATTTTCAAATTTCCTAGGAAATGGTGTCATGAAGTGACCTCAATGATAGAAAAATTTTGGTGGAACGGTGACTATTCAACTAGGAAGATTCAATGGAAATCATGGCAAGATATAGCTATCTTGAAGTGCAATGGGGTTCTTGGTTTCAAGGACTTAGAACACTTTAATAATGCAATTCTTGGCAAAATCTCATGGAGAATTGTCACATAACCTGACGCTTTATGGGTAAAATTGCTTAAAAGTGTTTACTTTCCCAAGATTGATTTTATGCATTACAAAAGAGGGGGTAAAGCATCATGGTCTTAGCAAAGTATTTAAAAAGGGAAGGAGGTGGTGCTAGCTAATAGCTGTTGGCAAATAGGAAAAGGAGATAAGGTGTTTGTTTAGAAGGATGCATGGGTTCCAAAAGCCATGGATCTTAGAACACATCCAAACTATGCAATTCTAATAGACAAAAAATATGCAAGTTAAAGACTTGATAGCTTGAGATGAGACATGTTGGGTGATTGATTGCTTGAATGACATAATATCAGCCAATGAAATTCAAGCAATCAAATCCATTCCTTTGCCTATGATAGAGAAAGAAAACATTATTTGGTCCCATGAGAGGAATGACCAATATTTAGCAAAATTAGGCTACCATAGTCAAAGCTTGCATATCAATAAGTACCTTGGTAATAAAGCATCAAGTTCATTTTAGGTAGATCCTAAATTATGGAAGTTAATTTGGTCTATTGATGTTACTCCCAAAGTTAAACACCATGTGTAGAAATGCTGCAACAATGCTCCAGTAACTAATGTAAATCTATTCAAAAGAAAAATCAGACAATCCCCTCTTTATATGTTTTGTGATGAACTAAAGACAATTGAGCATATTTTATTGGGGTGTACTTGGATGAAGGGAATATGGTTTCAATTGTTTGACTTGAGAAGTGAGTGTTTAAGATGTGATAGGATAGAGAATTAGCCATTATTAGTAGCTAGAGAATTCCAAAATTTTGATGTGATTGGAAAGCAATGGTGCAGCTAGTGTTCTTATCGATATGGAATATATAGAAAGTGCCTTGTGAAGGTGTTTTTGAGAAAAAGTATCCAAATCCTTTTACATGCTATCAAATGTATACAAGAGGCCACATTGGAATTATCAAACACACATATTTCATCAGAAGTTGTAGTAGATATGTTAACGGTCGTGGAGAGCTCTTGGAAACATACCTCTGATGAGATTATTAAAATCAATGTTGATGTAGCATTGGATGGGAAGTCAATTAAGACCGGGTTAAGCTTGATAGCTAGAGAATCAAATGGTTCTTTATTAGTAGTAGTTGCACAACCATCTAGCTACCTCGACGTGGAAATGGTAGAAGTTAAAGCAATTTTTGAGGGTGTGAATATGGCCAAACGAAGGGGCTAGACAAAGATCTAAGTTCTTATCTCATGATTGTGGTTTATGACCACCAAATGGTTAACATTCTTTATTTTATTCTCCTTTTAATAAATTATCTTTTGGGCAAAAAAAAAAAAAAGACATTTGCACTAAAGCCATTATATGGCCCCAAAGCCATTATATACCCACAAAATATCAAGGTTAACATCTTTTATCCTTAAAATCAACCCAAAAAAAAAAAAAACAACTTTAATTAAACATCACAACTCATCAAGAAACACAAATTAAACAAGAATCAATTAAGGTAATGTATAGCGGGTGGTGGCATGCATAACGAATCAAACACCCATACATTAATTCATTCTAATTTCATTCTTAGCCTACCAAATTTCGTCTAAGCCTTAGATCATCAAGTAAACCTTAGTTAAACCTTTGATCATATTCAATCACTATCTATATATGTAGGAAATTTTCTAGAAAACACCTATGTAACCTTCATTAAACTCCTAGTTCACTCATTCGGCCCATATTAACATATTAAGCAACATATAGGTGTTATTTAACATCCAAATTATCATTTAACCTAAAATTTACTTCATGAAACTTCATTTAAACATGATAATGCATTAAAATCACAAATCAACAAGAAATGTACATCGAAAGCTCAAGGAAGGTGGCAACATGAAAGGATGTGGGCTCAAATTAGAATCTAAAGCTCTAAACTCACTTGTAATCTCACGAACTCTTGTTTAGCATCTTGATTATCATGCTTACTAACCAAACAACATATAAAGTAATCAAAATGCACCCCATTTATATCTTGAAAGTGGTAGGCAACATGGATTTGTATACCAAACAACTTCCAAATTTCATCAATCATCCAAATAATGCATCAAATCACTCTTAAGCACTCTACAACATCCATTTTAGTGAAGATTTGCATCTTACCTTGAATGGCTACACCCTCAAAAGCAAAAGGCACCACAAAAGGGTCTCTCCAAGAACCAACATTCCGAACTCCAAGTGAAACTCCAACATTTAGAGCACTAGTTAGAGATTACACTCAAAATAGGATTCTAAATTGCCTAAAACACCAAAAATCTTGTAAATCACTTACCTTTCTTTAATGGGTAACACAACTAGGAGGAGATGAACCACCTAGAGCCCTCACTAGTCTTCAAAATCTAGATGAAACAAGATAACAAAGCTAGATTACTGACTAGATTAAACTAAGTTTAGGTTTTTTAGCTAATTAATTAGGGTTTAGGTAAGGGTTTAGCACTTAATCTTTAGAGAATTCTAGAAAAATGAATGAGGAAGGCTAAGGAAATAGTGGCATGTAGGAGGGGTTTTATATAGATGGATGTAACACAAAACCTTAGGTTGATCCTAGGTTAGGCCCACTAGTTTGTCTTGATGTCAATTTTTCTTATCTCGACGTGTGTCACTCCATTGGCTAACTTAGGGGTTTTTATATTCTTTAATTAGTAAATTAAACTCCAATTAAGCTTATTAACATCTTAATACTCCCAATTAATGTGTAAACTCAAATATTGTTATTCCTTGATGAAATCAAGATATAGGAGCAAAATGGTTATTTTAAAAAAATTTAGCCCTAAACTTTGGAAAAGCCTTCTTAATTGACTTAAAAAATTTCTTGTTAACTTAAAGACCTTGATTATTAATTTGGGGTTTTTCAACAAGTTTGAGATTTTATGGTTATTCTTATTCTATTTTGATTAATTACAATTATTTGGTGATAAAAAAGAAAAGGAGAAAATTAGTGATGTTTCTATATTAGGGATGTAAAAATGTACAAATATTATTATTTTTTTTGTAAGACTATATCTTCATCTTAGAGGGGGCTAATATCGTGTGTAATTCAAAAGCTTGCAACCCTTGACCTTTATTAAAAAGAGAAAAATGTGTTTCCTAATTTTTATTTATTATTTTTTTTTTTATGATTACAACGAGAGGGGATTTGAAGCTACATCATCCCATGGTGTCTTCCGAAGTCTCAAAACATATTGTAAATTGTAAAGCTTCTTAAATTTCATTACGCTACTAACCTTTTATATATAATTTGTAATAACCTTTTTATTGTTAGAAGATTTGGATTGTCCCTAAATGGGTGGAATTGATAAAAATTTGAGAAATTAGTGCAAATGGAAGGAAATAATGTATTTGATTATTTTAATAAGAGATGAAATATAACGGATTAGGTGAAAATGAATGGAACTGTTTCTGCTTTGCAACCCATATGCCTCTTTAAATATGGAGAAAAACCAAATAAAATGAATGGGAAAATTAGTAAATTTACAAAAATACCCTTAAGAAGGGAGTGAATGAAAGCTTATTGTATGCCTTGATGGGTAATTTAGACTAGTTCTTTTCATTTCTTTTAGATTATCCAAACATAGAAAAGGAAATATTTTTACTTATTTCTTCTCATTTCTATTATTTATATTTAAATCTGGATATATATATATATATATATATACATATATATGATTTTTCTTTCCTTTCATTTCCTTTTTTTTTTTTATGATTTCTGTGTATTTCGACTTTCCTTATTAATATGTGGCACATTTCATATCATATCGACGTATTCCGTAGATTTTTCTTTTAATACATATGCATGGTAACTTTCCTTTATTTAATTGTATCTCATATTTCCTAAAAATATTGTTAAATTTTCAATTGCAATTTGAAGGAAAATTTATTCATATGCATGGTAACTTATTCAATGCTTGATTCAGTGTTTGACGGTAAGTATAAAAGATGTCTTACATATATACTTTTTATTTTATTTTGTCAAAGAGAAAAATAATTCATTAATCAGCAGATGTTAAATATCAAGTAAGCTAAAATGTCTTCAATGATGAATTTGGATTTCCAGGAGGCTCTATCTCTATTAAGGATGCTGTTATAAACCAGAAGATTATTCAGTTCCATCTCAGTACTCCACCATCCTTTGCTTTTGACAAACACCAATCCTTCTTTCACTAACTTTGCTTCTGCTACTTCTACGTCCAGGCAAAGGGAATTCGAAGCCACTGCTGCAAGCAAGTTTCCAGCTGCATCTCGTGCAACCATGCCATGACCTGCAAGTGTTGAGTTCTCATAAAAAACGGCATCGCAATTAATTTTTATAGCCGATGGTTGGAGCCTTTCCACTTGGTATGAACTAGAAGCTGTATTGACCCTTTAGTGCTCCATTCTCTTCTTCAACTTGCGATACCCAGATTTCACTGTGTACTATCCATCTCTTTCACCTTGTCATATCAGCTTATCTTCAGTGTTTAAACCATGCAACAGAAGTGCTCTTACAGCAGCTAGTTCACTCTCTGATACTTTGCCTTGCAGCAGCTCTAACTTCTAAGATCTTTAGTCCTAAAACTTCCGCTTCCTAGTTTGTATCAAGTTGCTCCAAAGATGAGGGATGCAATTTGTAGTCATGCATACTTGGAAGCCATAGGTCTCTCCAGATATTCATTCTTTTGCCATTCCCAATTTGCTCAACAGCTATGATCTAGAATCACTTCTTTCCCTCTATAGATGCTTTGTCAACATCATGAAGTCCTTCCCTGCTTTCTTGGAATTAAGAAAATCCGTGTCCGGGAAATACTCACTCTTCAATGCTTGCATCCAAAGTGCGTTAGGATTGGATTGGATTCTCCAGGCCATCTTGCCAAGCATTGAATCATTAAAAAGCTCTAAATCCTTGAAACCTAACCCTCAATGATTCTTAAGTTATGGTGTTGTATTGCATTGTTTCCAATGAATTTTTCTCTTATTTTGATCTCCTTCCCACCAAAATCTTGCCATTAATGTTGTCACTTCTTTGCACTATCTCTTTATGAAGACTTGTGATTGTGCTATAAAATTAGACATAGCTAAGACTTACGATAGAGTAAAGTAAAATTTTTTAGAAAAATTAATGGAAAACATGGGGTTCGTAGTACTTGGATTAATCCGGTCATGTTTTATGTTAAATCTGAGCCCTATAATCTTATGGTAAATGAAAAGCAAGTCAGTAAAATTGATCCTTTACAATGAATAAGACAAGGACATTAATAAATGACTCCAAGATTTCAATTTCTCAAAAAAATCCGATTTCACCGTTTCGTAATAAAATTACAAATTCAACACACAACCTATGGAATACTATTCTTCTTTTTATCCTATTATTAATAAATCCAATTCCTAAAATACACCTTCTAACGTTTAATCAACCAAAAAAAAAAAATCTTTACTTACATATATAAAACATTTAAAAAATGAAAAATCTAGACTATGTTGATACTAAAAAGCTGTTTAACTATATAATTCAACAACAAATAAGCAATTTTTAAAAACATGAATGAACTAATAAATCTATAACTTCTACCAATCTCCAAAATAGAACCATGATCATAAAAAAAAAAGAAAAAGAAAAAGAAAAAGAAGAAGAAGAAGAAGAAAATCATGATCTATATTGTGACTTGTGGACAGATCCAACAGTCTTTTCTTGTCCAAGAAATATTGGAATACTGCAGTAAGTAGTTTGAAGCGATTAACTTAGGGCATAGGCAATGAAAAAAAAAACACAACTATCTTTACAGGCTTCTCTTAACCAATCTTTGATTCCTTAAGCAGTGTCGACACCAGGTAATCTCAGGATGGATCCAGGACGCCAGTTCCTATGTTGATGTCCCTTGCCTTCATCACAATCACGATCTTCTTTCACCACTCCTATGCAAAATTCTATAGGAGGAAGGCAACCGGAATACTTTCTTCGCAACAATAGTGATAACTCGATCACGCTCCTAACTTCTTTCTCAATCTGTTGCCTTCTATCTCCAGGAATTTCGAAGTTTGTTAAGATTGGACCCAATGCAGCAGTAACTTCATCGCTCGATTTGAGTTCTTCACTCTGCGTCCATATTGCTACCCTGGTCGAGTGACTTACTCTAAGACCACGAACACAGGCGCTGCCGGTTGCACCATCTGGTCTTGTGAAGTAGTAAAGGATCGAAAAGTCGCGAAAATTCAATCGGATCGAAATCAATTCCATTGGACCTGTTTCCTCTATGCCCCCCCCACGGTTTTTCAGATTATTGAGGAAAGACAAGTACTTGGTTATTTCCATATCAAGCCTTTTATTAAGAAATCTGTCTTGTCTGTGTAATGAAGTAAGCTTGAAATTGATCAACTAACCTCAGGTGCTAGTTTTGATGGTTTTAGAGAAGCAAATATGGCCAGAACTCTGTGTTTAATGTATATAATAAAAATGTTGATTTTACTTCCCTTATATATATATATATATATATAATATCTGATACGATCTGTAACTAGATTTTGTTTGGATTTACTTGCTTGATTTAATTAGGAAACTTTAGGACTGCAATTCTACGTCAATCACAAAGTAAACATAGAATGGGACTTATATGATTTGAATAGATCTAAAAAATATTAAGTAAATCTTCTGATAAATCCAAATTGATTTTAATATTAAGTAAATCTTCTGATAAATCCAAACTGATTTTATGTTTATATATATAAATTATATATGTATGTATATATGTACATGTATATTATGATAATCAAATAAAACTAAATATGATGGAAATTAAAATTGAAAAAAATCTATTTATTTTTATGCAATTCCTAACGAATTAAATCTAAACCACACTCCGATTTTGATCTTCGAGCTATTGAAAGTTCCAAGCTTAATTATCAGAAATACATGCCCAATACTCCCAATCCACCAAATACTTTCTAACTGACGCAGCGCGGAAGCTAAAACGAAACGAATCCGAAATTGGATTGGTTTCACACAACAAAGACACACGCTTTGATGCAAACTAGGTTGCGCACAACCCGGGAATTGGAGAAAACTCTCTCTCAAAGTGTATTCAAATGTATATTAAAACGTAACCCTAATCTATCTGACAAAAAAGTATTTATATGGCCCCGTAAAATATCTAAAAGAGGAAAATTTAAGCGTACACATGGAAATAAATAGTAAAATACACGTCTATAAATTGTCACATACACGGCCGTGTACGCTTCTGGGCAAGTGACAAGCCTAGTACACGGTCTCATACACGGCCGTGCCTCGAAGCCGTGTATGATTCTGTGAAAGTTCCGCAAGCCGTGTCCCAAGCCGTGCCCGGAACTGTGTCAGCCTCTGTGGGATACTCGATCGTTATACACGGTCACGATACACGGCCGTATGTGAGGCCGTGTATGCTTCTGTGGAAATCTGTCTGAGGGCACGGTTGCGAAGCACGGTTGTCTCCTAGCCGTGTGAGGAAGCCGTGTATACGTCTGTGGCTCTGAATTGGATACACGGTCTATATGCATGGCCGTGTGTCCCCTAGCTCCATCATTTATAGCACGGCCGTGTGTTCAGGCCGTGTGTCCCCTATCTCCATCACTAACATTTAACTTTAAACGTAAAAATCATCCATAAGGAAAACACACCCAAAGTATTTGAAAAATAAAACGTTGAATCTTGCTCATCTTACAACATTTATTAATTTAACACAGCATCTAAAAATGATAAAGCGATGAAAATAATTGAGTGTATAACTTAAAGCTTAAACCAAAAGGTTTTAAAAAAAAATTAAGGAAAAAACACAAGGATAGAAGATGATACCATCGCCCTACTAGGCATTTTTCTTGTACCATTACTATCCCACCTTTTTAGGGTATAAGAAGACCCGAATTTGATACATAAACACGAGCCAATAGTCTTATAGTTTAGTGAGCCAATAGTTTTATAGTTTAGTGATATGAATTTTGATGTTGGATAGATTATCCGCTTGAATCTCCTTCGTAATTGCAGTTGAAAAAAAAAAAATGAGCGTGAGCCTCATAACTTCAAGTACAATTTTACAAATCTTTTCGTCTCCTCAGAAGATTTCACTGAAGTGGAAGTCTACGAGAGCCAATCAAATTATGGTGTTTTGTAGTGAGAAGTAAATGAAGCATGTGGATATCGATTTAATAAAATTGTTTAAGAAATTAATATAATCAGGTTAGACAATATGAATTTATAAATTACATTAAATATGGTGTCAATATAAACTACACATATTTAAGTTGAAATAGCTATTAGTTGTTTTCACATTTATGTGAAACAATATATTGTTGATAAATGTGTAATACAATCTATCAAACTGTGTTGTTTCATTTTGCATCAAATAAAAAGGTTGTACCCTTAATAAATAGAATATAACTTAAATAAATAAAATAAACATTAGGTCTCTTACAAATATAATTAAAATAAAAAGAACTATCAATGGCTGAAAGTATCAATAATGAAAATGTATAAAATCAGAAAAGGAAAAAATTCTAAGAAACTAAAAATTATATAAATGAAAAGGTACAAATCCTAAAAATAAATTATATATACGTAGAAGATGAATCATAGTTAACAGATAAAGGAGAACCTTACGTTTTAGCCAGGCCGAAACCAAGATGTAACGATTGATGTACATATCTACCAACACATGCTTCCACCAAAGCTCTAAAGTCACGGTATAATACCATTTAGTTTAGTTTACAAAGGACCATGTGCTTCACTGAAGCCTTAAAAGGCTTTGCAAATGAAGACCCACATGAACTAAAATTTACATTAATATTTCACAAAACAAAATTCAAATAAAATCAAAATTTTCTTATTCGCATTATCCAAGTTAACATGAAACATGCTGGGAAAATAACTCGAGGATCAATACAAACGTGACGCGTATCAGAACTGTATTAACTTCATCAAACAGTTGGGGAATACAAGATCATTCAAGAGAAACTTCATTATAGTCAGTTACAACCATGGATCGCAGTACAATAAACTAGGAAAGAAAGCAAAAGTGGATATTAAAGTCAAAACCTTCCGATCCAAAATACTTCAACCATGGAGAATCCAAAGAACATTATCTTCAAGGGCTTGTAGTTGCCGGGTGAGGAGAGGGAAATGGAATGTTATAGGGGATGTCGGGAAGGGAAGGCATGCCTGGAAGAGGGGGCAATGCAATTGCAGGGATTGGCGGTAAGGTCAGTTTCGGGATGGAAGGTAGAGGTGGTAAGGGCGGCAACGTTGGGATGGATGGAAATGATGGCAATGCCGACAGCTTACAAAGGACAGGCATGTAGGGGCTGGGAGACAATGTAGATGCCGGTGGTGGAGCTGTGCTCATTAGTTGCCTCGCTGCCAAGCTCAAATCAATACTTAAGAACATGATTGCAAAGCAAATCAGCATTAACAAGCTCTTATAAGAAGCCATGGACTGAGTAGCGTATGAGGTATAATCTAGGACTTTACTACGTACGTTGTTTTATTACTGGGAGTAATATTTGGTAGGGTCATTGGACTTATTGGATTGACCCTTTATATAGAGAAATGGAGTGGGAACTGGGACTTGTGGTAGGTGATTAATTGCAGTAGTTTTGGGGGAGAAACAATGAAGTAAAAAAGGTGCAACAGTGCATATCACGTATTTGATGTGGATAAAATGTGAATGCTAGTTCCTTTCTTCCAACACTAGGTAGGTGGACCCTTGGCATTCTCTCTCTCTAGCAAACCAGGCAGATGGACCCTTGGCATTCTCTCTCTCTCTCTCTTTCTCTAGCAAACCAAGGAACCAAAAAAAGAAACCTTCGGAGTAGGTTTTTCTTACTAGTGTCTTTATTTTTATTAATGCAATGTAAATTTACTCTTATTTACGAAACAAAAGAAAAAGGAAAAAATCTTCATTGCATGAACTGTCTGTTGCCAAGATAAGCTTATATATGTATGCTGTTTTTATTTTATTTTATTTAGTTAGACTTCAATATCAATCATTTCCCTTCAAACTTGAACATGACATTTGTTAGCAGTAGAGGGATTCCTCCACCCAACCCCCCCCTGTCGCAATAAACACTAAGTACAATATTTTAAAATAAATTATGTCTAGTGCAAAATGTGTTTTAAGTAGACATCAATATTTCAATAACTACAAGATACTCTTCCTATTCCCCAAAATGAATAGTTTTATTTTTGCCTCTACTTATTTCTTAACCTTTTTTTTTTATTATTATTATTATAATGGAGATGGGAGATTTAAACCTAATCTATCTAACCTTCTTTAAAAATGCATTAAGTATTTATGACATTTATGAAAACAAATTTCATAAAATTGTATCCAGTTTCCTAAGTTTAGTATATAAGATGATATGATTAGTGGGATATGAATGGAGACCCTAAATAATATACAAACATCGTTTTTCTTTCCTTTTTTTTTTAAAGAAAAATACTATAATAGTATGTGATTAGTATGATATGAATGGAGAAACTAAATAAGAAAATGAAAAATTGAAAACTTCGTTTGAATTGGCCATGTTACAGAGAAATTGACAGGGAAAGAAAGGAAATATTATATATATGGATTACCAGCCGACAAAAATCAGGAAATTACACTAGTAAATCAAAAGGGTTATTCAGTTGATTAATATTTGCTTTGATTGGGCAATTAAGATCTTAAATTGGGGTTTTACGGGTATGAAATGGGAATTTGGATTTATGGTACTTGACTTACCGTTAATTTTACGTAGAGATTCTGTTGTTCTTCATAGTTTAAATTATTATTATTATTATTATTTTATTTTTTCAATGAACAATTAATGGAAACACAGAGAGGAACCATTTGCCTTCTCTTAAGCCTTAAAAATACAAAACTTCTTTAGAATGTTCTAATTTTTAGCGCATCGCAAATATTGGATTTGCACGAGCCATAATAACAAAGTCCTACAATCACTGAAAAAGTATTATTGGAAGGTGGGTTGGTAATTTCAGATATGGTATAATAATACAAATACAATGACTGAAAAAAATAAAATAATAGAATTACCGATTTAACACAATTAACAACATAATTATAGAAATAAAGTATGATACTGATATGATACACCCCATGAGTGTTACAAGTACAACATAATAAATAGAATCGTAATGATATTTATGAGCCAAATTCAATTTTATGCACTTTTGATATTAATACAAATTTTATACGAAATGATATACTAACCCAACCTGCATGCCAACACAAATTACTACCCTTAATTAGAAGCTTTTACATTTTACAAATGTATAACCATGTGAACTTCGAGCTTTAACATGAAGAGAAGAGAAAAAAATGTTAAACTAGCATATAAAAACTAAATCATATGCGGCAGCGGAAGTGAAATAAATCCTTACATACCTCCAGCCATTGCAAAGCAAATAGGTGTCCTGTTCGGTGGAGAATAATGTTACGCCTCGGTTACGGTTGGTGCTTCTAAACCTTAATTCACTCAAT
Organism: Laguncularia racemosa; assembly: GCA_037954665.1. Lineage (NCBI taxonomy): Eukaryota > Viridiplantae > Streptophyta > Magnoliopsida > Myrtales > Combretaceae > Laguncularia > Laguncularia racemosa. The sequence goes on along the minus strand of JBBMOL010000024.1, from coordinate 1,651,921 downwards.
ATAGATGGTGTATTTCTGTAGTTGTGAGCAGGATTAGGGACCCCGTAGTACTCCTATTTATAACTCATTCCATCAATGAGTTGTTCCACAAAATTAGGATTTATTTGGAACATATCTTTCCTGATATAGTGAGATATATTATTATTCCTGATTTAGTGGGATATATTATTATTCCTGATTTAGTTGGATTTATTATTCCCGATTTAGTAGGATAATATTGTTCCTTTATTATGGGATTCATGGACCATATCTAGAAGTTATTTGTTTCCAATAAAAAAGGGAAAGAGAATAACCAACAAAAAATGCATCTATAAAAGCAATATAAGCATTGATTTTCAAAAAAAAAAAAATATCAACTTGATTTTCCCCTTTATATAAATGGAGGGTTTGGCACCAGCAAATGAGCCGGGAAAGGGATCATTCCTCCTCATGAAATCCTAGACAAATGCAAACTTGCTACCATTAATTTGTCTATAAAATGATTTGGAATCATAAAAAATAAAAAATTTACTAAGACTATTATAATATAATGATATTAACATTAATTTTTAAGTAGAATAAACCGGATTTGAATTTTAATTCTCCTTCTGCTGTTGTAATACTTAAAAAAAAAAAGCTAGAAATTTAAACTAACATTGAAATCGTATTTTGCAAGGCATGGACGTCTTAATTTCCTTAAATATATATATATATATATATATATTTCGAGAAATTATAGTTTCTATTGTAATTATTACACAAGAAATAAAAATTAGGCGAGACTGATCATTAAGCAAACCCCCATGCACTAAGGACATATGAACATCTAGCTCCACGCTACGTATCAAAAGCCAATCGAATGGAGGTGCGTGTTGTGACTTTGTGACTGCTGACTACTAGATATTAAGCTATGGAAAACGAAATTAAATGCATTTACCTTCGAGTGTGATAAGAATGAATAATGGTCTTATTCCTAGAAGCAGTCACAGGCATGCGGAATATTAAACGTTTTTTTTTCTTTTTCAAGATAAAGTTAGATAATGCAAATTTTCCTATTACAATTATGAAACACTTTACTAGTCCTATTAATACAACGATGAAATTTTTCTTCAGTTTGAAAAAGAAAAAGAAAAAAAAAGTTTCTTAAAGCACTTAAAAATGGGTTAGATTTGATTTGCATCTTCAAACCGAAAATGTAACATATGGACTTGGTACATTCCCTCGAAACTTTTTCCAAACTGAACTTAAAAAATAATAATAAAAAATAAAAATCGTAATTGCAAATTGACTTATGGTTTGACATAATGCTTATTCCTATATCCTTGATTCTTAAATGACCATTAAGTGTATAGAGGATCATGTGCTTCAGGGGAGCCTATTAAGCATTACTAATAAAAAGATTCACATAAATTACGAATGGCCGGAAAAGCTAAACTTAGTTAATTGAATATCATGATTTAACCATGCATTTAAACTAAAGCCTTCCTAGTAAATTTCAAACTTGAATTTTAAACTCTATACCAGAGCATAAATTTGAGATTTTTTTTTTTTTTGTGATTCTCATTTTCCATGCTACCGATATAAGATTTATCCAAAAAATGCAATAATATAAGGAATTTGTCATTTCTTCTTTGGCAGTTTCGAGCTTTATTGGATCAATGCAAACATGGAGTATATTAGGAAAATTCATTATTCAAGCAGGTCAATTGCAACCATGGATCACAATACAAGAAATTAGGAAAAGAAAGTGAAATTGGAGACCAAAACAAAATGACATCCAATTTACTTGCAGGAAGGAGAATCCAAAAGAAAGGGATCTTCAAGGGCTAGTAGTTGCTGGGAGAGGAACAAGAAATGGAATGTTGAAGGGGATGATAGTAAAGGAAGGCGTATTTGGAAGGTGGCAATGCAATTGCGGGGATTAGGTCAATTTTAGCAACGTTGAGATAGATAATAAAGGTGATAAGGTTGGTAGAAGCAACGTTGGGATGGATGGAAATCGGGGCAATGTAGAAAGCCATTTACAGACAATGTAGATGCCGGAGAGGATGGCGGACAATACTAGGAACTTTTATTTTTTATTTTGGCTCAGTAAATCAACATTCATCAAAGAGTTTAATTAAAATGTATACATACAAGCAAAAAGACCCAAGAAACAAAACAAAACACACAACATAAGCACAATTAAGGTAATATCTCAATGTGTTGGGTTTGATACGGATAAATGATCTGGAATGAAACATATTTAAATAAAAAGGAATGGATTAGAATAGATATAGCAATGAAATGTTAAGTTCATTTTTGTGTTTAGGAACATCCTTAGAATGGAATGGAATAGAATGATAAATAGTACTGTTTAGCAAAATTACTTTTATTCTATACATGTAATAGATATATGCGAATAAGGATCAAAAAGTTATTATTATTAATAACAATGGAATGGAATTGTGATTTCATTTTAGATTCATTCCAATGTACCAAATATGACATTAGGCCTTTATTCAAAATAATACACTTCCCCAAGTGGATTATCATAAAAGATCAAAGCTTCCTCGTTTAGACCAGTTTTTAAAAGAAAGTTTGTTACATCATTTCCTTCACGGGGCATCCACACACTTGGAAGTCTTCAATTTCCTTTATCTATTCCTTGCATTGTACAAAAGCATGTGGAAGGAGAGAATGATCAACATTATAGTTCTCAACTCACTAAACCGCTTGTATTTGGTCTAACTTAAAACTGATACGATCAAGTTTCATAGTATAGACTAAGTTAACCGCTTCAATAAGACTCCATAGTTCTACCTTTAGTGGGGATGCCTATGCTATTTATCTACGGAAACTTGCAATTATCTTCCCCTTTTGGTCCTGACATCTGTGTCCTATTCCAGTCTTTCTACAAGTCTCACTAATTGCTCCCTAGGTAGGGGTAACTAGCTAGCAAAAGTGTTAATGTTGAAGTATTCTCTATCTCTCTTCTTTTGTCATAATGCCTATCAATCAGCCACTCTAATCTTTACTTTATTAACCCATTCTTGACTCTACTTCTCTGGTTTGAAAATTTTTGTATTTCTTTAGTTCTATATTCCCAAGCATATGAATTAAAAATTACAAGCCTATGGTTTTTAAATGTTACTCCTTTCCTGCTTCATCAATTCGAAACTTAAGTTGATTAAATCTTTAAAGATGCTTGCTCTATTTAATAAAGACCATAACCTTTTGAGAATTCTACACACTTCGAGTGCATGTTATATTGATGCCATATCCTCCTCATAAACCACATAGGCTAGGTTTCCATTGTATTTGTTGGTTTTGAATCATCAAAATATAAGATAACTTGAAGAGTTAAAAGGCCTATTCAAAACAGAGGAAAGGAAAACTTGAACTGCTTTGTTGCTTTTCCATTTTCTGATTACAATATATATATGTGTGTGTGTGTGTGTGTAGGTGGGTGGCAGTAAAATACAAAGAAAAATTGATAGGACATGTGACCAACTAAAACTACCTACTAAGTCATAATGGCATGATCTCCCTTACAACTCACAATCAATTAAAAAAGTAATTTAATCTAAACTTGCATATCAAATTTTAAGAGAATAAAAGAAAAATCTTACTTCATCATTACTTCTACTTAAGATTTTTCTTAAAGACTCCCAATTCTGATTTCAAGTACTCAAATCTTCCTTTAGATAATGACTTAGTTAAGATGTCTGCAACTTAGATATTTGAACCGTAATGAACTAACTCCACTTTTTCATTCCATTCTGCTTCTTACAAAGAATGGAACTTGACGTTTATATGTTTGGTTCTTCTATGATGAACTGGATTTTTGGCCTTTGATATAGTAGACTTGTTGTCAACATAGATAACAGTTGTAGCATCTTGAGCGAAATGCAAATCCTTCAACACCTTTCGAAGTCAAGTAGCTTCATTTGCAGCAGCAACAACAACAACAACATATTCTGCTTTAGCCATTGATTAAGTGACCACTTATTGCTTTCTAGACATCCACGAAAATACACTTGAACCATGGGAGAAGGCATAGCCCATGGTGCTCTTTAGATCATCTGGACATCCTGCCCAATCAATATCAACATATCTAATTAACTTCCCTTCTGCTATTTGGTTGAACATGATTTCAAAACCATAAGTTCCCTTCATGTATCTTAGCACACGCTTTGCTGCTCCCATTTGTACTCGACCTAGTGATTACATGAAGCATGAAAGGACACCAGCAGCATACATCAGATCAGGTCTGATTGCAATTAGATATAGTAGACTTCCAACAAAGCTTCTAAACTTGCTTGAATCAATGTTGTCTCCCTTCTCATCTCTAGAAAATTTTTCATTGCAGATCAAAGGAGTTGAAACTGATTTGCTCACATCTATCTTGAACTTCTTAAGTAGTTCCAAAGCGTACTTCTTCTAGAAGATGAAGATTCCATCATCACGTAAACTGATCTCCATCCCCAAGAAATAAGTAATCTTCCCTAAGTCATACATTTTAAACTTCCTTGAATTCCTTGATCATCACATTGTCATTTCTTGTTACCAACATATCATCCACATATATAGAAATTATCAACAACTTCCCATCCTCCTTTGGTTTGACATATAAAGTAGCTTCGTTTTCACTTCTTGCAAAGCTACATTGAGCTAAATAGCTATCTATCTAGTTGTACCAAGCTCTTAGGGCTTACTTAAGCCCATACAAAGATTTGTGTAGCAAATACACCTTATCTCCATCATCGTGATCCATGAAGCCTTTCGGTTGTTCCACGAATATCTCCTCCTTAAGTTTGCTATTGAGGAAGGCAGATTTGATGTTGAGATAAAAAACAATCCACTTCAATTGAGCAGCCATGGCAAGCAACAATCTTATGGTTTCATGTCTTGCAACTGGTGCAAAGCTATCACCATAATCTACTCCTGCAAGTTGAGAGTAACCTTTAACAACCAATCTAGCCTTAAACTTGTTGATGGAGCTATCAAGATTCAACTTAGTCCAAAAAATCTACTTGACACCAATGACATTTCTATTTCTTGGTCTTGGCACCAAGCTTTATATTTCATTCCTTTCTATCATCTCCATCTCCTCCTTTATGGCATTTTTTCATTCATCAAATCTCACGACTTCCTCAAAAGTTGCAAGTTCCATAATAGCATAATTGCACCTTTCATAAATCTTGGACAAAGACTTTATTTTGAGAATTGGAGAACCCGGTGAGGATTCCATTGAGTCTTCTTTGTCTTCATCAAACTTTTTTAGTGATTGAGAGGCTTGCAATGGTGGAAGTGTTGTAGACATCATCAAGTTCCACTCACTTCCTTGCTTAATTCCAATGTTTATATTCATTTACTACAACATCTCTACTAATGACCACTTTATTAGTTTGTAGATGGTAAATTCTATATCCTTTAGCCATCAAAGCATAGCCAAGAAAATTCCCATCTCAGCCTTTTGTTCCAATTTTGATCTTTTAACATTTGGTACATGAACATAACACACAGAACCAAATGTCTTCAAATGCTTGGCCATAGGCTTCACTTCCTTTTAAGCTTCAATTGGAGCTTGTCCTTCCAAAGCTTTTGTAGGTAATCAATTTAGCAGATACATAGAGGTAGAAACTACTTTTGCCTAAAATTTGAGAGAGAGCTTATTGTCCATCATCATACTTCTAGCCATTTTGACAACCATTCAATTCTTTCTCTTCAACATACCATTTTTTTGAGGAGAGTATCTAACCGTCAATTGACGATTTACACCAAAATCTACACGTAAATAATTGAATACCTTCAAAATGTACTCCTTGTCGTTGTCTATCCTCAAACATTTTAACTTGTGTCCACTTTGAGATTCCATCATAGCCTTAAACTTTTTGAAGACAAAAAACATTTGATCTTTGCTACTAAGGAAGTGGACCCATGTCATCTTCATGAAATCGTCAATGAAGAGTATAAAATACTTATTTTTGCTTAAGGACTCTATATTCATGGGTCCACACACATCAAAATGGACCAATTCAAGCTTGCCCTTAAATTGCTAAGTTGACTAAGCTGGGAAAGACAGCTTATGCATCTTGCCAAACTTGTAAACTCCACATATATCATCTATGGTAGCAATTTCTAGCAAATCTCTAGTAAAACCTTTAATGGACATGTTTCTAAGTCTAGCAAATTAGAAGTGTCTGTATCTTCTAAAGCAAAGCAATGACTCATCACTAATAACAAATCTAACATCTTCATATGCCTTATTTAACTCCAAAAGAAAGCTTATATCCACCATAGGCACATTAACTAGCGATACACCATTTGAATCAAAGACAGAACAAGTTTCATCCTTCATTGACATAAAGTAACCTTTGTTCACCATCTATACTACACTTAGGAGATTTTGAGATAAACAGGGCACAAAGAGAACATTTAAAATACATTTTGTACCTTGCTTAGTGTGTACACAAATTGATCCACTTCCTTTGGCTTGCACTAACTTGCTATCTCCAAGTCTTACTTTTGTCTTCACAGATTTGTCCAAGCTTGAAAACATCAGATCGTTTGTGGAAATATGGCTCGTTTATCCACTATCAATGAACCAAGTCTAATCATCCCATTGCATATTGGAGTTTGAAGCTACAAACAACCTATTCGTAGTGTCTTCTTGCTCATTGAAAAAAATAACATGTTGTTAAGGTTGGCCTATCATTTGTTTCTTCTTCGATCTACAAGCCCTTTCAACATGTCTCTTTTTTTTTTTTTTTGCAAAATCTATGTTGAATAAGTCCCTTTCCTTTGTACCAACAATCCTTCTCTAGATGGTTGGTTCTCAAACATGTTTTGCAAGTGGGAAATTTTCCTTGTTTACTAGCTTTGTTGAAGTTCCTTGCTGGTTTTCCTTTACCGTCTTTACTGCTTCCATACTTCTTCCCTTCCTTTGCAAGTCCCCTTTCTTTGGTTTTGATTTGGAATGCCAACAAGGCTCCTTTTGATGGACTCTCTTCCCTCATGCTTGATCTTCATTCTTAAGTTTTAAGTTTGCTAAGAAGCTCTGCCATTGTCAAGAGCTTTAGATCACACGATTCTTCTATAGTTGAAACTTTCGATTCAAACCTTGCGGATAAACTAATCAACATCTTTTTCAAGTCACTAAAATCTTCCCCTAGCAACCCGATCTTGTTAACTATATCAAGGAGCTCAAAGGAGTATTCTTTAACAGTTTCACCCTCCTTTATCTACAACATCTCGAACTACCTTTTCGACATCAAGAGCTTAACCATCTTTACTCTTTCATTTTCTTTGAGTTCATCTTTGAGCTTGTCTTAGACCTGCTTTAGAGTTCACATGCATCATTCATATGAAGATTGCAACCAATAAGGCCGAATGCAAGCAGGTAAGAGCCTTTGGTTTCCTTACTAGATCTTCCTAGTGTTTTTTTCATTTGAGTTAAAGTCAGATTTGTCCTTAACGTAGGTGGATCAACATCAATCTCCACCACTTCCCATAGGCTTTGAGCCTTCAAATACGCCTTCATCTTGATTATCATATGTGATAGTTTTCTCCTGCAAAAATTAGAGGTCCCATAGTAGTAGGATTGCTTGACACCATTTTCTCTCTCTCTCATGTTTGATTTTGGGCTCCTCTCAAACACTAAAAGAAAAGGATGACCCTCACCTAACAAATCCCTCAAGAAAAGAGCCTTGATGCCATTTGTTGGTTTTAAATCATCAAAACATAAGATAACTTAAAGAACTAAAAGGCTTATTCAAAACAGAGGAAAGGAAAACTTAAACTACTCTATTGCTTTTCCATTTTCTTATTACAATATATATATATATGTGTGTGTGTGTGTGTGTGGGAACAAAATACAAGGCAAAAATGATAGGACATGTGATCAACTAAAACTATCTAACTAAGTCATAATGGTATGATCTCCTTTACAACTTACAATCAATCAAAAGAGTAGTCTATCTAACTTGCATATCAGATTTTAAGAGTGTAAGAGAAAAATCTTATTTCATCATTAGTATCCCCTATTGTGTAGATTTAATTTGGTAGGAAGCCCCTTATGCAATGCCCTCTAAATAAAGATTTGGACCTTTGGAATTAAAGGAGACTTCCACACTCAATTCCACTTCTCTCTCATATTATCATCTTCTCCTGCTTTCCCCAATAACCCATACACTGTCTTAATCTTGACATGTCCACTAGGGTCATAGGGCCAAATTTCCTCGTGCTCCTTGTTGCCTTCCTTAGACAAGACTACATTACCAAGTATGTTCTTTGCACCATCATTAATAGGAATTGCAAATGCTTCTTCATACCAGTCATTTAAACCTCTTTAAGCATCGTCCAAGGAAAGCTTCTCACCATTTTTCGGGAGAAGTCCTTAAATCTTATCCAGGATTAGACCATTTATACCCCATTTAGAGAGCCAAAAACTAATGTTAGCCCCTGTGCATGTTTTCAAAATCAAATTATTTTAGAGCCACTCGTTTGCAATCGAGAGGTGCTTAAAGAATCTTGTCCCTATTTTGGCTTCAAACTTTTTTCCATCAAATTTATACTTCCTCCTTATTAGTCATGCCCATAGCAAATCCTTCTTTTCATTATCCATGCCAGTTTTGTTATGCTCACCCTATTCCTCCTTTTTAAATTTATTAACCCCAAATCTCCTGTCTCTTTAGATTTTTTTTTTTCTCCCATGCAATCTAATGGATTTTTTGCTTCTTCTCTATTAATCCCCATAGAAAATCCATTTTAGTTCTTTCCAACTTATCCACAACTCCATTCAATATGGGAAGCATTTGCAAGTAATAGTTGACAGTGCTCTGCAGCACCGAGGAGATAACAACTCTTCTTCTCACTATTTAACAATTTTTGCCTTCCAGCCTGTAAGCTTACTTCTCACCTTCCCTATGATGAAAGAGTGATTAGTCTTTGGTAAGTTGCTAAATTCCCTTGCTGGAATTCCTATATACTTCCCCATATCGTTCTCAAGATTAATGCCCATAACTGCATTAACCTTCAATTTTATAATAGGGGCATGATTTTCAATAACTCACCACCTGCTTTGACAAAGCACCCTAAGTATTCATAACACTTAACATTTTCCTAGCGTTTTGCATGCTTGCTTCACCAAATAGGAGGATATTGTCTGCAAAGAATACATGCGATAATTTCAAGTCAATTGCCTTCAATTTAAGTGGCTTCTAAGTACCCATATCTACCCAATGGTGCATTGCCTTGCTTAGCATTTTATGGCAAAAGTAAAGAGATAAAGAAGAAGAAGGATCTCCTTGTCTTAAACCCTACTAGTGGGAAATGCCGCGAGGGCAATTCCGTTTAAGAGGACTTCAAAACAAACCATCAAAAGGCATGAACCAATAAGTTTTATCCATGAGTTTAGAAAATTAAGGGTTTGCAGAGAACACCTAACAAAATCCCACTCAATTCTGTTATATGCTTTCTCTAAGTCCAGCTTGACCAACACCCAGGAGAATGAAGGACTTCTTGAAATACCACCATGTTATTCGAATTAGATTTCTACCAGGAATGAAACTTGACTATTCCGAGCTTGTCAAATTATTCAAGGGTGGCCTTAGTCTATTTACTTGATTCTTCGTGACTACCTTATATGAAGTGTTACATAGGCTTATCAGCCTGAATTCTTTAATCTTATTTGCCCCCTAAAGCCTTTGGGATAAGAGTTATCAGAATTCTATTTAGCTCCGGTGGCATTTTCAACTCTCGAAAAATCTTCTTCATTGTCGAACGTATAATTAGTCCCACAACATCCCAGCAGTGTTTAAAGAAACATCATGGAAGTCATCCACCCCAGGGGATACTTTCATCTCCAAAAAGCAATTTCTTAGTTTTCTAATGAGAACAAGTGGTTAACATTATTGATGCGGGCATCGTGGAGAACACAGAAGCTTACACGGCCTAAGGGCACGGCCGTGTATGCAACCGTGTATAACTTACACGACCCAAAGGCACGGCCAGCGACACAACCGTGTGTTCCAGTAGAATTCTCACAGAAGCTTACACGACTTAAAGGCACGGCCGTGTATGCGACCGTGTACTGTGTTCATCACATGTCCAGAAACATACACGGCCTAGAGGCACGGCCGTGTATGAGACCGTGTACTGCGCTCGCTACATGCCCAGAAACATACACGGCCTAGAGGCACGGCCGTGTATGCGACCGTGTACTGTGCCCGCTACATGCCCAGAAACATACACGGCCTCGAGGCACGGCCGTGTACGCGACCGATTATAGACGTGTATTTTATTATTTATTTCCACGTGTACGTATAGATTTTCCCCTTTTAGATATTTTACGGGGAAGTATAAATACTCTTTTGTCAGAAAAGCTAGGGTTACGCTTTTACCACACTTTGAATACATTTGAGAGAGAATTATTTCCTTTACCGGTTGTGCGCAACCAGAATTTGGCATCAAAGAATACTTCTTTGTTGTTGTGAAACCAATCCATATTCGGATTCGTTTCATTACGCTTTCCTCGCTGTGTCAGTTGGTATTAGAGCAAGGCAATTTCCTGCGGAGATGTCGGCTAACGGTGGTGTTGATGGTGGTCGCGTCCTCGACCTTGATCGAGATGCGGAAGTCTAAGGAGCCAATCAATGGGCTCCGAGGGCAGTGGTTGAAACCATGGAGCAGAGGCTTGGGCGTGTGGAACAACGCCTGGAGAATCTAGTGGCACGGGTCGACGCCATGGTGATGGACAACGACGGTCACAGAGGTGTTGTTGGGAATCGACCGGGGGTAGCAGCTGCTCGCAGCGGCCTTATCAATGACTTTGTTGCCGGAAACCAATGGAACCAGAGAATTGACGGAAGCTCCTCTGAGGAAGAGGACGGAATTTTGCAGAGGAGGGAACAACCACCGAGAAGGGGTGGTGTCGCTGGCGGCGGAAGATTTCGTGGAATGGATGACCGGAATGAACCGGCCTATGGTGGTGGATATCGACACAATCACCAAGGGTTCGACCATGCTGATGGTGGAGACTTCCGTCTTAAGGTAGACATCCCTTCTTTTAATGGCAATTTGAATATAGAAGAGTTTTTGGATTGGCTGGTGGAGGTCAATAGGTTCTTCGACTATATGGAAGTTCCTGAGGAGAGAAGGGTGAGAATGGTTGCTTGCAGATTGAAAGGCGGGGCGTCTGCATGGTGGGATCGATTGCAGCACCGTAGGCAAAGGGAAGGGTGGCAACCTATTAGGTCATGGTACCGCATGAGGAATCTGCTGCAACGGGATTTCTTGCCACCCGATTACGAGCAAATTCTTTTCCAACAGTATCAGCGGTGCCGACAAGGGCAGAGGTCGGTGCATGAATACACTGCGGAATTTATGAGGTTAGCGGAGAGAAACGATTTAAGGGAAACTGAGGGTCAACAGGTGGCACGATTTGTAGACGGGTTGAAGCCTCAGATAAGTGATAAGATAGGGGTGACGGTGTTCCGAATCGTGAATGAAGCAAAGAACTTGGCTCTCCGAGCGGAAATGATGATACAAGAACAGAGCGTAAGGTTTGGAGCTAGTAAAAGGACCTACACTTACGAAAGTCCTGGTAATAATAGTAAAGGAACTGGTGAGAGACCTAGATGAGTGGTTGAGAAACCAGCGGGAAGTATGGACAGGAGAGAAGACAAGGCGGAAGGAAAGAGATCGGTGGAGAATAGAGACACCCCAAGGCAAAACAATCCATATGCCAAGCCGATACTGGGAAAATGTTATAGATGTAATCAGCCGGGGCATCGATCAAATGAGTGCCCAAATAGACGCACCGTAAACATTGTCGAGAGGGAAGAGGAGGAAGAAGTGTGTTGTGAACCAGACAGTGGTGAAGAGTACTATGAGGAGGTTGATGACGAGGTAGAACCTAATTACGTAATTAGGAGGATGATGTTAGCACCGAAACAAGAGGATAGCTCACAACGACACCAATTGTTTCGCACTAGGTGCACGATTGGTGGGAGAGTGTTTGACTTGATCATCGACAGTGGGAGTTGTGAAAACATCATTGCGAAGGAAGTCGTGAAGAAGCTCCAATTACCTACAGAGAAGCATCCAAGTCCGTACACCATCTGATGGATCAAAGCGGCAGAACGAATAGAGGTGAAGGAGAGATGTAGAGTTCCTTTCTCGATCGGCAAATATCGAGATGAAGTGTACTGCGACATCGTCGATATGGATGCTTGTCACTTGCTGTTCGGGCGTCCTTGGCAATTTGATGTAGATGCCCAACATGCAGGGAAGGAGAACAAGTATAGGTTGGAGAAGGAGGGGATGAAGTATACACTAATGCCACTAACGGATAAGCGACCAAAAATCCAGAAGGTGGAAGGGAAGTCCTTTCTTACGATCACCCAATCAGAAAGGGAGATGACTGAAGACATCAAGGAGTCCCGCTTGATGCATGGCCTAGTAGTAAAAATGGCGGGAGAGGACATGAGTAACGCGGAGATGCCGGAAGAAGTGAAGAAATTACTAGAGGAATTCAGAGAAGTCGTTCCGGAAGACTTACCGGAGGGATTACCTCCATTGCGAGACATCCAACATCACATTGACTTGGTGCTGGGAGCTAGTCTTCCCAACCTCCCTCACTACCGGATGAGTCCCAAGGAAACGAAGATCTTACAGGAAAAGGTCTAGGACTTGCTCGATAAAGGATTCATTCGAGATAGCTTGAGTCCCTGTGCCGTACCAGCATTACTAACACCTAAGAAGGATGGGAGTTGGAGGATGTGCGTGGATAGCCGAGCGATCAACAAAATCACCATTGGGTACAAATTCCCAATACCTCGCATTGAGGACATGTTGGATCGGCTGAATGGAGCAATGGTGTTCTCCAAAATAGACCTTCGAAGCGGGTACCATCAAATTCGGGTCAGACCTGGGGATGAGTGGAAGACCGCCTTCAAGACAAAAGAGGAACTATATGAATGGATGGTCATGCCGTTCGGGCTCAGCAATGCACCGAGTACCTTCATGCGCGTGATGAATCAGGTACTTAAAACCTTCATAGGCCGATTTGTTGTTGTATATTTTGATGACATATTAGTATATAGCAAGACTCGGGAGGAACATCTAGTGCATTTGAAGGATGTTTTGATGGTGCTGAAAGGGAACAAACTATATGCTAATCTCAAGAAGTGTGTGTTTATGTCATCAAAGCTGTTATTTTTTGGATTCATAGTGAGTGGGGAAGGAATCATGGTGGATGAGGATAAGGTACGAGCCAATAGAGATTGGCCTACACTTAAGACAATCACTGAGCTGAGGAGTTTCCTAGGGTTAGCAAGCTTCTACAGACATTTCATACGACACTTTAGCACGGTAGCAGCTCCCTTAACCGAATGTTTGAAGAAAGGGCAGTTTCATTGGGACGAGGAAGCTGAGTCGGGATTCGCTGTGCTCAAAGAGCGACTATGTAGCGCACCAGTGCTGGCCTTACCGGACTTCGACAAATTATTCGAAGTTGATTGTGATGCTAGTGGTGTGGGTATTGGGGCGGTAATCTCTCAGGAGAAGAGACCTGTTGCGTTTTATAGTGAGAAACTCTGTGAGGCCAGGAGGAAGTGGTCCACATATGACAAGGAGTTTTACTCCGTGGTCAGAGCCTTGAGAATGTGGGAGCATTATTTGGTGGGCAAGGAATTCGTACTGTATTTTGATTGCGTTGCCTTGAAACACTTGAGCAATCAGACCCGCATATGCAAAGACATGCACGCCTGATGGATACAATTCTTGCAGAAGTTTCCGTTTCGTTTGATGCATAAATCCGGGGCGCAGAACAAGGTGGCCGACGCACTAAGCCGAAGGGCGGATTTACTAGTGACTTTGAGAGCTGAGGTAGTGGGGTTTGAACAGTTGAAGGAGCTGTATGAAACGGATGAGGATTTTGGAACTACCTGGAAAAAGTGCACTAACAAGGAACCCAATGACAGTTATTATATTCTGGAGGGTTATCTGATGAGGGAAAACCAACTATGTATCCCGACATCCTCCTTGAGAGAGAAGGTGACCCGAAATCTCCATGGAGGGGGACTCATCGGCCATTTGGGGCGGGAAAAAACACTAGCAGCAGTGGCTGCAAGATATTATTGGCCTCAGTTGCATAGGGATGTCAGTCGGATAGTGCAACGCTGCTACATCTGTCAAACATCCAAGGGGCACTCTCAGAATACGGGACTCTACACTCCCTTACCCGTACCTGAGAACATTTGGGAAGACCTATCCATGGACTTCGTCCTAGGTTTGCCTCATACCCAACGAGGTGCTGACACTGTTTTTGTAGTTGTTGACAGGTTTTCCAAGATGGCTCACTTCATCCCATGTAAGAAGATGGCGGATGCTCAAAATGTAGCCAGATTATTCTTTAAGGAGGTGGTCCGATTACATGGGGTTCCCAAATCCATCACTTTTGATAGGGACACCCGATTCCTTAGCCACTTCTGGAGGACGCTTTGGTACATGTTCAACTCGTCCCTCAACTTCAGCAGTACAGTCCACCCACAAACCGATGGACAAACCGAAGCGACGAACAGGACCCTTGGCAATCTGATAAGAAGTATCTGTGGAAAGAAACCAAAGCAATGGGACCTGGCATTGTCTCAAGCAGAGTTTTCCTACAACAACTCGATCCACAGAACTACCGGTAAATCTCCTTTCTCAGTGGTCTACACCAAGGCACCTTCTCACGCTCTGGACCTAGTTTCCCTACCCAAAGGTGTGGAGGCCAACATAGCAGCAAAGCACCTGGCGTCAAAGATCAAAGAACAAATTGAGAAAGTGAATGAGCGCTATAAGAAGGCAGCTGATAGGCATAAGAAGAAGAAGTTGTTCGAGGTGGGAGACCCCGTGATGGTGTTCTTAAGGAAAGAACGCTTCCCCGTGGGCACATATAGCAAGTGGCAACCGAAAAAGTATGGGCCCTATAAAATAGTGGCCAAGATCAATGACAACGCTTATGTGGTTGGCCTCCCGAAAAGCATGAGAATCTCCAAGACCTTCAACGTGGCGGATTTATCTCCATTTTATGAGGATGACGAACCCCTTTATCCAGCAACGAACTCAGGGTCGAGTTCTTCCTTGGTGGGAGAGAATGATGCGGGCATCGTGGAGAACACAGAAGCTTACACGGCCTAAGGGCACGGCCGTGTATGCAACCGTGTATAACTTACACGACCCAAAGGCACGGCCAGCGACACAACTGTGTGTTCCAGTAGAATTCTCACAGAAGCTTACACGGCCTAAAGGCACGGCCGTATATGCGATCGTGTACTTTGTTCATCACATGTCCAGAAACATACACGGCTTAGAGGCACGGCTGTATATGAGACTGTGTACTGCGCTCGCTACATGCCCAGAAACATACACGGCCTAGAGGCACGGCCGTGTATACGGCCGTGTACTGTGCCCGCTATATGCCTAGAAACATACACGACCTCGAGGCACGGCCGTGTATGCGACCGATTATAGACGTGTATTTTATTATTTATTTCCACGTGTACGTATAGATTTTCCCCTTTTAGATATTTTACGGGGAAGTATAAATACTCTTTTGTCAGAAAAGCTAGGGTTACGCTTTTACCACACTTTGAATACATTTGAGAGAGAATTATCTCATTTACCGGTTGTGCGCAACCAGAATTTGGCATCAAAGAATACTTCTTTATTGTTGTGAAACCAATCCATAATCGGATTCGTTTCGTTACACTTTCCTCGCTGCGTTAATTATATTCTTTTTTCGTAGCATATAATGATGAGAAATATTTCAACACTAACTCCTTAATTTGATTAAGGTCCTAACTCCACTGTACTTGATCATCAAACAACCCAACTCTCCATGATTTTGCTCTCCTTGCCATGGCACTGGCATAGAAGAATTTTGTATTTCTTTCTCCCTCTATCATCTATTTTGAGCATACTTTAGCTACTTAGTAAGGTATCAAAATATCCTGGAAATTATATCTATTTCTACATCTAATCTGACCTTTTTTATTCCTTTTTTTCTTTTTCAGTCCCTATTCCTTAGTAATAGTGATATGGAGAGTTTGGGGGGGAATCAATGAAGTCAAATACGCTAGTACAACAGTGCCACACTTATTAATTACTTTAATTATATGTTTGATGTAGTTAGAATGTAAATATATGCGGAGTTCTTTTCTTCCAACACTAGGGTGAACCTTGGCATTTCTTCCATCGGATTACCCCCACTTACTTGAAACAAGTTTATCTTAGCATAGCTAGAATTAAGGAGCTTATAAAGTGCTTACATGATTACTCGTGGAAAAACTTTTATGGAGCCATTGTTTTTTTGAAAACGTCTTTTTTTTTTTTTTTCTTTTCTTTGTTTTTTCTTTGCCATTAAGAGTTTTATGTAATTTGATTATTTGACAATTAACAGCTATGGCTTTCCATTTCTCTCTCTCTTTAAAACAAACCAAGGTACCAAAATGAGAAACCCGGTAAGGTCTTCATTTTTATCAATCAGATGTAATATTAATGTTTTATTATATGTACTTCCTATTGGGAAGACAAATTAATATATTTACATAGTTTTTGATTTATTATAGTTTTATTAAGTTAGATGTTAAAATAAATTATTTCTCTTAAAACTTAAATATGCATTTGCTAGTAGTAGAGGATTTTCTTTGCCAACAGATATTAAATACAGCGATTTAAAAAGGGACAATTTGCAACTATGCATTTGGACAACTGAGAAATAAAGATTAAATTATATTAATTACAGAAAATAGTAGAAAGTAGACATTATGATATAAATAACTACAACATACTCTTCCTATTCCTCAAAATGCATAGTTGTATTTTATCTCTTCCTATCTCTTAAGCTTCTTAAAATTGTATTTAGTATTTTATAGCATTCATCTCAATGAATTTCATAAAATTGTGCTGTAAGAAGGTTTCATATACCTTTATTTATTTGGTTTCCTAAATTTAAGTAGATGGTATGGTATAAATATTTTTGAAGAGCATATTTTTTTTTCAAGGAAAAATATATAGCACATTATTAAGGTACGAATATAATATAAAAAACAACAATGGAATTATAGAATAGTGTGTATTTCTATCAAATTTTGGACAAATGTAAAGTAATGAAATGAACTATAATGTTCATGGACTTTGGGAAGAATATTTCTGTATAGTTTTCATTTTTTTTTTTGTGCATTGAATTTGTTTGTAATAATAGTGATTGACTTTTTTTTTTTTCTCGCAATACAAATGATATATAAAATAGTATATAGAGTACCGAGATATTGATCTAAGCTAAATTTACTATGGACAAGATAATGCTATTGCAGACATCCTACAAAAAGGACAAGAACAACTGTTTAGGATAACTTGACCATTGCTTTTGTGTATTCGGGCAACCACTTTAATTATTATGTTGGACCTAGTTTTGCTTAGCCTGTGCATAGTTCTTATGGCAAAATGAGAAATTTCAAATATTGGTAGTTGAAAATAAGAGTTAATTTAAAGATTAATCCAAATTGTAATAAGAAAGTTTAAAACATAGACTAATTTTTGGATCGTGCATTGCCCGGCATGGACTTTCGTCTTAATAATTTTTATATACAATTTTCCAAATAAAATTAGTACAATTCTTTTTCTTATTGTTAGTTTTGCACTTCTATCTAAGATTATAAATGAGACAAACCTATCCACGAGTTATGTGAACTTGACTTAATATTTACTCAAATACAACTAAGTAATAGTCAAGCCAAACTTGAGCTCATAATATTTGAATATCTTATCAAGTTAAACTTGAGTTTCATGATAATTTTAGTGGAATACCTCATATGCTTAATTGAACTCTATTCAAACTTACATAAAAGTAAAGTTCAAGTCGTGGTTGCAATATTTCAATTAAAAGCAAAAATACTTCAATGTGAACATTGAAGGTATAGGCAAATATCACTACAATTTAAGGATTTTAGGAGTAAATTAATAAGAATAAATAAGTAGAATACAAAATTATATATACAAGAGAAATTTCATCATTATAAGCAAATTAATTACAGCCATGACCATAATACAAGAGACTAAGAAAGAATGTGAAATTCGAGATAAAGAAAACTATATACCATCTAAATTACTTCAACAATGAAGAGTCTAAATAAAGATCTTCAAGGACTAGTAGTTGCTAGGAAAGAAAAAAGAAATGGAATGTTAAAGGAGATGTTAGGAAGTGAAGGCATGCTTGGAAGAGGAGGCCATACGATTGTAGGGATTATTTCTTAGTAAGGTTAGTTTTGGCAACATTGGGAGGGACAAAATGGAGCCATGCAATAGTTTAGGAAGGGTAGGCCTAATGGGCTAGCTAATAATGTAAATTCTAGTGGCAATGTTATGTCTTACAAATGCCTAGTTGCTAAGCTCATATCAATGCTTAAGAATAGGATAGTAAAGGAAAGTAGCATTGCCAAGCTTTTATAGGAAGCCATTGACAATTTATGTAAAAAGGATAATTAAGGACTTGTATAATGTTTAAATTGTGTTGCTTTGTTACTAGGAATAATATTCGGTAAGGTCATTAGAGGTCATGGGCTTAAAGAGATGGAATGGGAACTTGGGATTGTGGTATGTGGTTAATTTAATTGCCTAGTTTGGTTTTTGATAAATGATGATCTTATAGTTATTGTATTGATTAGTGCACTTTTTTGAAAGAATAGTTAGATACATCTAGTTATACATACTTTTCTAAATATAATCTTTATTAATCTTTTAACACATAAGAATTTTAAGTTTAATCATAAAAAATTGAATCACATTCAAAATTTATTTCTCCTACGTATCAAAATATCCTAGAAATTGTCTTTATTTCTACATACAACCTAGCCTTTTTTTTTTTTAAGTCCACATTCCTTAGTACTAGTGATATAGAAAGTTTTGGGGGGAATCAATAAAGCCAAATACACATGTACAACAATGTTGCATTTATCAATTCTTTAATCATGTGTTTGATGGAGTTAGAATATAAATGCATGTGTGATTTCTTTCTTCCAACACTAGGTTGACAAACCTTGGCATTCCTTTTATTAGATCAACCCCACTTACTTGAAACAAGTTTAGCTCAACATAGCTAGAACTAAGGAGTTTATAAAGGGTTTACGTGATTACTTATGGAAAAGTTTATATGGATCCATTGTTTCCCCTAAAGCATTCTTTTTTATTTTTTTCGTTAAGTGTTTTATGTAATATAGCATATACGACAATCAACAACTATAACTCGCCATCTCTCTCTCTCTCTATGAAACAAACTAACTAGCATTCAATTATCAAAACTAGTTAGATTACACAAGGAGAATTGGATAGACTGCATAAGAAGAATAATACAATATAATTTTCTTATACCATATCTGATTTATATAGTACAATAAACGAACTTTTGTGATAATATAGGGTTATTTTTTATGTTGACATGAGAACTCATCAAAAAAACTTTGGTATAGACATCATAGCAATAAGTTTTGATAATACACTTATTTTATTAGTAAAATAAATTTTTGTATTATAAAATATATGTTACAATTTTTTTTTTGTCAAGTATCTTGAGGTCCCTTTTGTCTAGTGATTTGATTCATTATACAAACTAAATAAAGGACTAAGGATTTTGTTTAATCTAGTACTATAAAATAATGACAACCAAACGCTATCTAAAACACCAAAATAAGAAACCCTTGGACTAAGACTCTTCCTATTGAGGCCTTCATTTTTATTAATGCTCATTAAGTGTATTTCCTCATGCCAAGTTAAGCTTATATATTTATCTAGTCTTTATTTTATTTAGTTAGACATTAGTATAAATCATTTCCCTTAAAACTCAAATATACATTTGTTAGTAGTAGAGGGTTTTTTCCTTCTTCTTTTTTTTTTTGTTTTCAACAAAAACTAAATGTAGCATTTTCATAAGAGATAAATTGAAACTATGCATTCAATTGAGAAATAATCATTAAATTATATCAAGTTCAAAAAAAGTAGAAAATAGACATTAGGATTTGAATGCGATAACTTACTCTTCCTATTCTTCAAAATGTTGTACTTTGTCTCTTCTTTTCTCTTAAACTTCTTAAAATTACATTCAGTATTTTATAGCATTCTCAAAATGAATTTCATAAAATTCTACAATAAGAAGTTTTTATGTACCATAATTTATTTGGTTTCCTAAGTTTAAGTAGATGGTGTCTTATAAATATTTTAGAAGAACATCATTTTTTTTTTAAGAAAAATTATATTGTAGTATATGATTAGTAAGACATGAATGGAAAGAACAAATAAGAAAATGAATCTTTGTTTGAATTGGCCATGTTATGGAGATATTGTAGTGAAATGGGTAGGGAAAGAAAGGAAATAATATATAGATTAGTCTAGAGCTAACAAAAACAAGAAATTACACTAGTCGCTAAGATCAAATAGGAATACCATCTTTTTTATGAACAAATGAAATAATACTCTATAAAGGAAGCATAGTGGGAGGATGAATATAAGTAATGTAAAATCAAAAGTCTACCTAAACAAATTATCAAACATTTAAACACCCCCTATTTGACAACAACATCAAAATATGCATATAAGTTGCTTCCACTAAATTGAGAAACATGGCTTTCAAGGACTGATGGTCACTAGCAAAGGATAAAGAAATGGGATACTTGAGAAGATTTAGGAAAACTTGGCATGCTTTGAAAATGGTGGCAATGTCACCTTTAGGGCTGTTAGCATGGTTGGCAATTAATATGCTTGGAAGTGGTGGAAGTGTCACTTTTGAGGGTTGTAGCCTTTAAAGGGATGCTTGAAAGTTGTGACAATGTGCTTGCAGGTCTAAGGGAAAGGATGACTTTGTTATGGGTAGGGTTAGCAAGGTGGGTTTTGGTAGGGTCCATATTAACGATATCGGTGGTAGTGTTAGTTTATAAGGAGGGTGTCAATTTTTCTTCTAATTTTAAAATTCTAATCCCAATTATCTGATAGGAATAGAATTTGTTTTATCATTATGCATGTGAATTTAAGGGAGACTACATTTGAAATCCTTATGATGGATAAATTTTACAAAAGACGAGTGAGTTTAACTCGCGCTTGAACATTATTTTCCTAATAGGAGGGGGGTATTTACTTTATAAGAAAAGGTATTTTTTCTTATAAACTTTATAATATATTTTCATTTTATGTGTTAGACATGATTATTGGAATATATTCTTTTACAAATACCAAATCTTATAGCTTTTCTATGCTACAAGGTTCGTAATTACGAGTGGGCTTATAAATATTATAGCAATGGAAAAGAATATTGGCATTCGTTTGTAATAAGACATTGAAAATTACATTAAAATTCTGATGTGAAACTTGCAAAAATTAAGATAATAACTAATATCGAATTAGTACAATAATTACACAAAAAAAAAACTTATTTTAAACCCGAATAAATTTACATTAAGAGAAATAAATGTTTTAACAGATAAATAAGTAAATTATAAGAAAAAGATAAAAGAAATTTAAACTATAGATTTAGCATAGTTAAATAAAAATTTCAAGTAAATATTTAGACTCATAGTATTTTATTTAGCTTAACTACAAATTTTTGTATAAAAATATCTTAATTAGGATATTTGACAAAAATCGTTAATACGCATGCTAGATGAACCCAAACAAATTCAAAATTTTCCTCACCATATAACTTAGCCAACTTTTCTCTCTCCTCCTTCACTCTTTCTTTTCTTTTTCTTTCTTTCTTAAACTTCTTCTAACTCTTCCTACATAAGCTTCTTTCCTATGTAAGCTTCTTCCATCCAAAAATTCAAAAATCCGGAACTTTCATAGATAAGCTCCAAATAAAAATCCAAAGATTCCTTCATGATCCTTGAGACATGTCTTATGAAACTAGACTATAGTTGTAAGGTAAATTTTAAACTCAAAATTCTTGTAAAAAATTGAATAGTGTAAGATAAGTTTTTAAGCTTGAAAAGGGGTTAGAAAACTTGAAACTAAGTTTTGGTAATTTTGGTGTAGTATAACCTGTAGTAAAGTCTTTGTCTTTAAATTAGGTGAATAAATTGATTTTTCACAACAACCCGAGGATTGCTTTAAACCATAAGAAAATATAAGGTAAATGTGAGTGGAAACTTGATTATTTACTATAATATTTGTATTTTCTTGCTTGTAAATTTATTGTGTATGTATGTTGTTATATCTATTTTTAGGTTTAGGGTTGTTGTTGTGTTGGGATGAAATGGTGGAAAATAATGGTATTTAGGTGGTGCAATTGTGAGGTACAGATGCTTGTGCATGTATGGAGTTGTATGTGTACTTGTGTTGTGTTATGTAGGTACTTGTATTATGTTATGTCTGTGAGTGTAATGTGCAGGGTGTCTATCATGTTTAGTGGCTATGTGACGTGCAAATGGATGAGTGTATGTGCCATGGTTACCATGGTGTGTGTATTGTATTAATGAGCATGTGTGCTATGTGTGAAAGTTGTAGGTGCGTTTGTGCTATGGTGTGTGCAGGTGTGCTAAAGTATGTGTATGTGCACCTAAGGTGTATGCTCTGTGTGTGTATGTAAAGTGTGTTGTAAGTGCATGTGTGATCTATTGGCTATGTGTGTTTGTGGTGCAGGTGTGTGCATGTGTTTTGTTCTTTGTGTGTTTGCTTGTGCATTTGTGCATCTATGTTCTATGTTGAGTGCATGTGTAATGTGTGCCTTAGGTGCGTATCTTATCGTGCTTATGTATGTTGTATGTGTTTGCTATGTGCTAGTGTACATGAATGCTGTGTTAATAATATGTGTGAGCTATGTGTGCAAATGAGTGGGTGTAAGGTGCCTATTGTGTGTGCTCATGTGCTACTATGTGTATGTGAGTGTGGCACCTAGAGTGTGTGCTATGTGAGTGCTGTGTTGTGCCTATGTGCATGTGTGTGAGTTGCTGATATGTATGTGTGTGCATTGTCATGCATGGGTGTGTGCGTGGCTTTTGGGTATGTCGTTATGTGTTGTGTTAGCATGTTTAGTGCATGTGTGTTCTCTCTTCACATGTGTACATATATAAATATATGTATGTATGTATAAACGTATATTTTTCTTTTCTATATATATGATCATATATATATATTTTTACATAAATTACTATATAATAAAATTAATAAACATACATATTCTTTCGTTTCTTCCCTAATCGAATTAAACTATGTTTTTGCAAAACTTATTCCTTTAGTTAAGTAATACAGATCCGACTTTTACTTACATATTTTCCAAGTGTATCGCCTTGGAGAACTCTCGTGATTATAAAAAAGAAGGACAAATCCATTTGTTGTGTATTAATTATCAAAAGTTGAACAAGTTGACAATTAAAAATAAACTCTTTGCTAAGAATTGATGATCCATTTGACCAATTGCAAAGGGCAAGTGTATTTTCATGGATTAATCTTTGATTTGACTATTACTAACAAAGGATTAAGCGAGAAGACATGTTTCAGATGGCTTGTCACACAAGATATGGACTTTAAGAGTTCTTGCTTAGGGATGCAACCACAATAGATTGTAATAGGGTACTTAACCATTCGACCCAATAAAAATCCTATAAGGTTTAAGGTCAGGTTTTAGAACATGAAATAAAACCCAGTAGGGTTTAAGGTCAAGTTTTATTTTCTACTCGCTATTTTCATTTATGTATTTGTTGTTTGTAGCTATCATTTTGTTCCTCTCTTAGTCTTGACTTTCAATATACGGTGCAATTTAATTTTGCTTTTTTTTCTTTTTTATTTAGTCACTTACGATTAGATACAAATTAATATAATATATATTGTGTTTTCATATAATGGGATTTCATAAGATTTTGATATCTCTCTTCTTTGCATGAGTAGATTAATAATAAATTATAGAAATGATAGATGAAAATAAGTTAAAGCATTGGCTTAAAAAAGAAAAAAGTTGAAGCAACTTGTTAGGTCAGGTTGGGTCGAGTTATGGGTTCACTTTTTTTCTAACTGGGGTGGGTTTGGGTTCAAAAAAAAAAAAAAAGAACCCTATAGGGTCTTCCATGGGTTCTAGATATCCCTATAAGCAATCAAGTTGAATTTGGGTTTTAGAGAACCTGCCGTAGGCTTGGTCTGGTTACATTCCTATTCTTGGTGATGCCTTTAGGGTTGGCAAATACGCCAGCGACGCTCATGGATCTATAAACAGAATCTTTAATCCTTTCTTGGATAAATTCATTGTGGTCTTTATAGATGATATCTTGATTTATTTCAAGTCGAAGCAAGAGCATGAGGAGCACTTAAGGATTGCTTTGGGAATATTGAAAGAGCATAAGTTATATGCCAAGTTGTCAAGTGAGAATTTTAAATGGATTAAGTAGCCTTCTTGGGATAGATCATATCAAGAGAAGGATTATTACTAGATTTAGAGAAGATTAAAGCGATAGTGGAATGGAAATAGCCAACAACGGTTACAAAAGTAAGAAGTTTTCTTGGATTAGCTTGATAATATAAAATAATTGTAAAGGATTTCTCATAAATTTTGAAGCCATTAACAAGATTAACTCAAAAGAATGTAAAGTTTGATCAAGATGAGAAGAGCTTTTAAGAGTTTAAGTAGTGATTGATTTTAACTCTAATTTTAACTTTGCCCAATAATGAAGAACCATTTTGTGTACACAGTGATGCACCATGTGTTGGATTGGTTGTGTCTTGATGCAAAATGGAAAAGTAGTGGCTTATTCAACCCATGATTTGTAGCTAGCCACAGTTATTTTTGCTTTGAAAATTTGGAGGCATTATTTATATGGAAAAAAGTGTGGGATCTACATGGATCACAAGAGTTTAAAGTATCTATTTATGTAAAAGGAATTGAATATGAGATAAAGAAGGTGGCTTGAATTGATTAGGGATTATGATCTCAATATCAATTACCATACCATAAAAACAAACACGATTGTTGATGCATTGAGCAAAAAGAACTGTGGTCAAATAGCAATTTTGTTAACAGAATGACAAAAGTTGCTAAGAGAGTTTGAAAAGTTAAAAATTGAGTTAAAATGGCATGAAGAAAAGACATAAATGGCCGGTTTGATCATACGACCTACTCTTTTAGAGAAAATATAAGAGTTGCAAGAAGTTGATATGAAGTTAATGGATATTCAGAACAAAGTGAAGTAAGGTGCTTTTATGGACTGTGAATTAGATTCAAATGAAGTTTTAAGAGTTTAAGACCGCCTATGCATACTAGAAAATGAGGAGTTAAGAGATGAAATCATGAATGAGGCTCACAATTTTGGATACATGGTACAATTAGGAGAAACTAAGATGTATCAAGAACTTAAGAAATGTTATTGGTGGGAAGGCATGAAAAAAGATGTTACATAGTTCGTAGCTTAATGCTCTGTATACCAACAAGTAAAAACTAAGCACTAGAGGCTTGGAGAACTATTGCAACCATTGTTAATACTTAAGTGGAAGTGGGAATGTATCACTATAGACTTTATCACTACTTTACTAAGGACTTAAGCTGGATATGAAGCCATATGGGTAATTGTAGATAGATTAACTAAGTCTGTGCATTTCCTACCTATCAACATGACTTACTTATTAGATAGATCGGTCGAAATTTATATTAAGGAGATTGTGAGGCTTCATGGAGTATCAATTAGTATAATATCAAATAGAGATCCATACTTTGTATCAAAGTTTTGAAGAAATTTACATCAAGCTCTTGGAATGAAATTGCAATTTAGTACAACATCTCATCCTTAGACCAATGGACAATTGGAGCGTACTATTCGAACTTTAGAAGATATGATATGTGCTTTAGATTTTAAGGATAGTTAAGATTGACATTTACCTTTGGTTGAGTTTGCATATAACAACAGTTATTATTCATCGATCAAAATGGAGCCCTACAAAGCATTGTATGGGAGAAGATGCAAGTCTCCATTGCATTGGGATGAGATTAAGAAGACAATAATTAGACCCGATATGCTACAAGAAATCATTGACAAAGTGGCCATGATGAAGCAAAGGATGAAAGAAACTTTGGTTCATTAGAAGAGTTGGGCTGACTTGAAAGACGGGAGATAAAGTTTCTACTACATGAGCATGTGTACTTAAAGGTCATACTAATCAAAGGAACAAGAAGATTTGGAACAAAAGGCAAATTTAGTCCTAAATATGTTGGACCTTATTAAGTCTTGGAAGGAATTGGTGAAGTGGCCTATAAGTTGGCTTTACCACCCTAATTGTCAAGGGTGCACAATGTATTCCATGTGTCATTGCTCTAAAAAAAAATTCTTGGATCCAAACTGAGATATTGAGATAGATATTCTAAAGTTTTAACCAAATTTAACATACTAAGAACATCCAATCAAGATTCTTGATACCAAAATTAGAGATCTTTACAATAAAAGTATTCGTTATGTCAAGGTTCAATGGAATAGACATTTGGAGCAAGAGGTTACTTGGAAAAAGGAGGATGAAATGAAAGAGAAGTATCCCCAATTACTCGAAAACCTAGGTATGCCTTAAAATTTTGAAGACAATACATTTTCAATGGGAGAGGATGTGAAACTTGTAAAGTTCACATGTGATTTGATTTGGACACTCCCTAATGTCCATCTCTATGTGGTATCGCTTCTACCTTAGTTTTCCCTTCTTCTGTGTGAGGTCTCCTCTTAGGCAGAGTAACGGGAAGTGTACTGGCTCCCAATCTAACTCACCGCCTATAAGCATGAAATGCATCCTATATGTGTGCTATTGATGTGTCCATCTATACCAATCAGGTATAGAGTGTGTCACATCAAGCTTAAGTGAGGCAGCTATTGCATAAGCGTGAGAGCATGGAATCCTGTATATTTTTCACTTATGGCAATTGCATATGTTGCGGGTAAAGTCAACAATATGCATTTGACCCCCTTCCCTTAACTCGCTTGAGACATGATGACTATCGATGAGGACTTTGAAAACTCAATCTTACCTACTATAGTTGATGACCCTATAGTTATTAGCTCATAAACTCCATCCATCGATTTTTTAGGTTACATATTTGGTGAAAATTCTACCCTTCACTATATTCTTTAATGCATTCATATGCTTTTGGACGAAGTATCCCACATAGTTGTAAAACATTTTCTTCACCAAAGTAGTAATAGGTAACACCTGAGTGCCTTTCAACTCAGAATTGTAGCTTTCAACAACGTTGGAGGTCATATACCCAAACCAATAGCAACCATCATGAGCTAGCATCCACATATCCAATGACACGTTGTCAAACCAGTCCAACACATTGGGCTTAATAATCCCCACTTGTTTCATCACATAGTTCAACTTGCGAGATTATGCTTATAACTCGACGTATGTGACCAACCTCTTGCATTGCATGATTTTATGTGTTGGGTCAAAGTTGCTTGCAAGGTGTCATAGAAAAAACTGCCACACCACAAATGGAGGGCATCATCCGTTCGCTTCTTCTTCAATTGTTGACCTAATGCCTGCGTATCTATTTGATATAAGGCAATTGGTTTCACGACCTGCACGGTCGCTAGCAACATATTTCTTCAATTTTCTAAAAAACCAACCCTATGTCTCAGCCATTTCCTAATCAATCAAAGTGAATGCCAAGGGAAGTATATGGTTGTTGCCATCAACTCCACGAGCAACTAGCAACTTGTGAGTGTACTTCCCATTCAAAAAAGTGGCGTCAATGGTAACAATTGGTCTAAGGAATCTCTACGCTGCAATGCACAGCCCAAATGCTCAGAATACCCACTTCAAAGTAGATACACTGAAGGTAATTGATTTGCTCCACCCCCAATCAATTCATGTTATAGGATTTATATTTTTTATCGCATTGAGAAGTTTAGGCAGTTTATTATAAAACTTCTCCCAATTCCTATATACATGATCGATAGCCCGTTTTGCCACATTAAGCTATTGCATGTGTGTGGACCCTTGAATCTTATCACTATGAACATGCCCTCCAACTTCTTCTTTCGGGCTCAAAGCCTCCATTTACAATTGTTGTCTCTTCTCAAACAATAAATAAACCACAGCAATGGATCAGACTCTATAATAATGAAGTTACAATTATTCTTCACATGGTAAGTTTTCACAGCTTCAATCACATCTGCTTTCATTCTGAATCTCATGCCCTTTGTAGAAATCGTTACTACTACTCGAACCACTACAAATATTAATTTGCTCCTGCTCGAAATAAATGTAAGCACCACCACCCCTAATATTGTACTACGAAACAGGATCTCTAACTACCATGCTTGGTGGTTCAGCCTGTTGTGATTGATATATTAGCTATCTCGAGTACGTATGTGCGGTTAGAGAGTCTTCTTCAAGTATTTCATCTCCTTCATTTTCACTTTCCCCATTTTCCTCATCAAAACTCCCCTTGTTATCAGTACTCTTCTCCTCAACACCCATTCCTACATTGATGTCAATTGTAGCCTTCGCTTTAAAACGAACCATGTACAGATCCCATGTATTTGGTCGTTGTAATACTAGAGTAACCGCTCTATCTATTTCATCTTCATCATTAACTTCCATCGGGGTTGAAATGTCAATGGCTCAAGCTACATTTTTGCAATTTCATGTGATGAATGTGAGTGATTGCTTGTATCGAGTGTATACCTTAGGGAGGACCCTCCAAATTGTCAGAAATTCTAATATACAATTGTTATATGCCACAATCTCCATATGAGTCAGCCATTTTAATGAAATTTTAACATCTTTGTCATATTTAATTACCGTCAATGCATAACATGTACTGCTTCCATGGAACATAGGATACTTATAAATTATCTCAACCCCTACTTCGATTGGATCGACTTTGATTTTACAGTCTGTATAAGAATTCATTGTAGTTGACATTTTTCTTCATTTTCAACTTCTTCACCAGATCACTGTTATATTTCGACTCTTAGTTACCAACTGCAATATTTCCAAACGCATAGATCTTCAATTTCATGTAGTCAACTATTGTTTCTCTATCCTTAGTATATATAAATTATGAGCTTTTAAAAAATATGATAATTTCCAATAATAATATTGTAAAAATTTGCATAAAAAAATTTCCTATCATTTTTAATTTTATTTTTTTTGCCATTATTTCCAAACAAATTTTTTCTAAAAATTTTACTGATATTATTTTTTTATAATATTGTGGCTGCTAAAATTTTTTATAATTTTCATATCATTTTACAACACTTTAATTTCAAATTCTAGATATTACAAATTTTTATCACAATATTTTTTATAACAATATAGATAATATTTTTAATTTAATATTTACAAATAATATCAAAATTTTCATCATAACAAAACATTCTCATATTAACGTAAAAATTAATATCGCATATTATATATTACAACATCTATATAAATCATATCTAACACATTATAAACTAATAATAAGTAGTAATTTTTTTACAAAATGTAACATTACAACAATATTTTCCTTAAATAATAACATCAAATACCAAAAAAAAAAAATCAACTTTTTATAAAAAAAATACCACAATCAATTAATTGTTAAGGAAATGCTTACATCTTGGTGTACTACTTCAAATCCCTCTTTTGCTTTATAGAATCACTTCTTCTTATTCTTTATAAGAATGAGAGAAAAAAAAAAGAAGAAAAAACAGATCGACTTTAAAGATATGAAAAATTGTAGTAAACTTTTTCTATTTTTGTATTTATATTTTTTATTTTCTTTAATGTTGTCGTGAGTTACTTTTTATATTGACTATGGATGTTAAAGTAAAAAAAAAAAAAAATGGAAGGTGGGATTACTTGATGTGGTAGAACTAGAGGCACAAACCCGATTCGCGCTTATAATACAATTGTATTGAAAGTGTATACCAGATTTGTGATTTCAGTTTTAATTTTTTTTTTTTAACTTTAAAGTCTTAAATCACATCTGCGTTTTTGAAACCTATTTTAAAAATAATTATTTCAGATGTAATATTTACGTAATCTTTTTTAAAAACTATAATACTTAAAAGTGTTATCCTTGTCTTTCAATTTGGTCTGTTCATGATTTAATTTCTGTTTAGTATAGTTTAACCGAATCGAGCCCCTCCTCTAATATTACAAAGCAGCCTAGTCCAGCCCAGCCCAGCCCTTTTTTGATGTGTTTGTGGCTTTAATGGGGTTCTTGATTCTCTTGTATTTACATGATGACATAATCCGTTCTTTAGTAAACTAACAACCATTTAAATGCGGAACATTACATAATAATCGTAATTCTTCCACATCAAAGCTTTGAACTTGGGCTTGTTGAATAGTTTGGTACGGCATTGTCTTCCCCTTTCCGCAGTTGCCATTCAGTCTTCAGATAGCTTTTTCTCGTGGTGGTGGCGAGGTTGGCCTTTACTGTCCGCTGATTTTCAGAGAGAAGGTATTGTCCGTGTGTGTTGAGTTGTGAGAAAGGGGGGGAGCGATTGGTGCAGCTGCTTTGGAGGAGTCTGGATTGAGTCGTGATTGACCTAGGTTTAGGGTGCCTAAGCTCAAGCTCGAGCTCCATAGCTATTCAAGCAATTTGAGTTGGAGCTTGGTTATACTGCTGTTAAATCTTATTTTAAGTTTCTTATTGTCATAATCGTAAATTCCCCGGAAATCGAGATGATGCGGTTAACCGTATTCATTTGGTACACTAAATACGGATTTTTGCCTGCATTTATATTATGACTAGTTACGTATTATTTTTGAAGCAATTAGTAAATCTTTCATTTTAAAACTGATAATCTGCTAGATTCCTTTGTTAGTTAAAGATTTCTTGTTCTATGGAACCTTTTCTTGATACAATTTCTTCAACATCTTGCCTTTGAATTTACATTTGCTAGGATATTATCCCCTTGCAGATTCCACTAATTGTTTCAAGCTGCCAAAAAATTAACTGTAAAATGTTATGGTTTATGTTCTTGAAAGGGTGGAATACAGATTCGATTGAGGTTGGAAATAACCCGTGAAGTTCGATGATATAAACAAACTCTCACATAATGAAGATCAAGATAATACACGGGGAGCAATATTATTACAAACAAATTGGTGTTCTAAGAAAAGTATACAAGAGCAGTGCAAAATAATGGGAGCGAAAAGCTCATACAAAAAGATCAATAAATATGGATGAATAAAAACATATCTGTATGTCAATTAAAGATTTAAAAATGAATTTGAAAGACAAGACTTTCAAGGATTGGTGGTAGCGGGAGGAGGAGAAAGGAATGGGATACTGGATGGAATGTTGGGCAGAGTAGGCATGCTTGGAAGTGGTGGCAATGTCACTTTAGGGGCTGCCGGCATGCTTGGAAATGGTGGCATTGTGACTTTAGGAGCGGTAGGCATTGTAGGCATGCTTGGAAGAGGTGGCATTGTGACCTTAGGAGTGGTTGGCATTGTGGGCATGCTTGGAAAAGGTGGAACTGTGACTTTAGGAGCCGTTGGAATCGTGGGCATGCTTGGAAGTGGAGGCAGTGTGCTGCTGGGCTTAGGTAGAGATGGCTGTGTAGTGGGCAGTGTTGGCAATGTGGGCTGAGGCAGATTTGGTATTGATGGCATAGGTGGTATGGTTGGTTTTGGCAGAGTTGGCACAGAGGGCATTGGTGGTAGTGTCGGTTTAGGCAGGTTGGGGATGGTGGGTAATGTGGGGGCAGGTGGTGGAGTTGTATCTAACAGACGGCGAGTTGCCAGGCTCACATTGATACTTGAAAACAGGACAGCCAGTGAGAAAATCAAAGCGAGGCTCTTTTGAGAAGCCATTTCATTTGCAAAAGTACAGTTCTGGTTTGACAAGTACCGGAATGAACTCAAGTCTTGTGTTTTGCTTTTGATTGAGGAAGTTGCTATGATAGACTTGTGCATTTATAGGAGGATGGTAAGGGACTTTGCATTATTTGGTTGGTGAATTGTCATCTATATGGTTAGGAAAAGATTGTAGTTTTCATTTCTTACTGGTAGCTCAACACCTCTATCCATATTCTTTGGGAAAAAATTGCAGCCAGATGTTTTGCAAAATGTAAGGGAGTTGATGAAAGTCAAAATTGAAAATACTCCCATGTGAAAGTGATGAAAAAACGTTCCTGCTTGAAGGAGGTTGTGTTGGAGTTGCATGCCATTTGTTGCTTCAAATTAAAGTAACTAATTTTTCAGAACATTCATTATTTAGGCTATTTACATCCCCTGTGACATTAAAGTAGATAATTTGCCCCCATTTTTTACCTTTACAGCTTCATTACAAGTTTCATTCCCCATGATTTGGATGTGATGCTTTAGGATATTAATTATGGTTCTCTTTAGCCATTTAATATTTTAAATGGAACAGTTATAACAACTTTGTAAGTGAATCTCAAACTATGTTCATAATTTATGATATTGATCCAGAATTTGACATCATTTTATTCTTCTACTTTCTGTTTTTGTTACCTGCCACTGCAAGGACCTATGGTTTGCAGCTGTTTCTTTTCTTGGATCTTTAGGACCTGCCTTTTAAAAGCAAGTGAAGAAAGGCCTCCATTAGAAGTATTGTTAAAGTTGCTAGCATTACATCCAATTAATGCTGTGTGACATGTACAAACAATGCCGCGTTGGCCATTTTAATGATTTTTTTTCCAAAAAAGACGTGCCATGGCAACGGATGAATTGTGGCAATGTTTCGGCACCATGTCAACGACTCCAACAACTCTTCTAATTGAGGATGGAGAACTTTTTTTGACTCGTTTTTTAAAACATAGGTTCTCAAATGAAAAAAATGAAAGCCATAAGCCCCAAAACAAAAATTAGCAAAAGTATAGGTACTTTTAGTGCAAGTATCCCATATAACTAGAAAACATTGACAAGCAGACAAGGTTTACAATTTTGGGAGTGCCAAGTTTCCAGGACTAGATTTGGGAATATTTTGTGAATAAAGACATCCAAAGAACTGTAGTAGGTATTTTTCAAAAATTAGATCGGTTCATACATCATGGGATGAAACTATTTTCCCTCATGCGTTCCTTCAGGTTCAAGCTAATGAAGTGGTTATGCATTTAAGGTATCTGATGCATGAGGCTTATTAGCACTCTCCCTTCAACTACATTTATGTTGGATCTGTTAAGGATAAATGCCGTACTTTTATTGAAAATACGAGACTTACATTGCACATTATTATACAACATAACAACTTCCACCCTTAATACAGTAAAACTGTGATTTGTATTACTTTGATCTCCAAATTTGTACGATTCGCAC
The DNA here is from genome assembly GCA_037954665.1 of Laguncularia racemosa. NCBI lineage: Eukaryota > Viridiplantae > Streptophyta > Magnoliopsida > Myrtales > Combretaceae > Laguncularia > Laguncularia racemosa. Next base: position 1,618,681 of record JBBMOL010000024.1, on the reverse strand, counting down.
CTCTCCAAACTCCAATTTTGTTAGATATGCTTCGGTGTTTGTACGTCTCTATAGAAATGCAATATTATTGGAGGTCAAGAAAGTATGAATCAAGCTGCTGAAGTTATAAGCTCAGGTGTGCAAAATCCTTAGTTCAGGGTGAAACTGCATTTGTCCCTTTCAGAAAAAAAATGAAGTCGATTTGTTGTTATATCTATTGTTTTGAATAAATATGGATGAGATTTGTTTGTTCGACTTGCAGTCTTAGAACAATCATACAGCGGAAAATATAAGAGGTATACAGCTGTGAAAGTGAAATTTATTCAGCGCAGTCACTTGTTGCTAACAAAGTCAATGGATATATGTATCTGTATTGATAGTCTCAACATGAAGGTCAGAAGTTTTTTCCATTACTGAACTAAATTTCCATGGGCATGATGAGGAGTTGGCACCAGAAATTGTGGCTATGAAATGGTTGAACTAATAATTATCAGCGAGTTAAGGTGAGAAACGCCGGTTTTGTTGTGAGCCGTATATGCAAATATCATTTCAGAACATGTTATAGTGTTAAGATCACAAGAAGTGATGAGCACAAAGAGAATAAGAAGACTGGCAACGTATTCCTCAATCCACGAGTTACAAGCAGAATTAGTGTTTTTCTGTTTCTATCAGAATCGCCAGGTTAAATGAAAGGAGACCCTAATGAATACATGATATATACCGCCAAACTCGACCATTTACAAAGCTTCCAACACGGTATGCAGCAAATTATTTAGTCCAAACTCAAATTGCAGCGAGAAAAATTAACAAGCAATGGCCAATCATTGCTGTTCGCAGGCATGACGAGCTGTTTAACTAAACACATTTGAAGAATTAGTCCGAAGTGATACTTTTAAACTTAATTTCCTGAAGGCTTTAGCGCACATTGATTGGAAATTTTGTTATAGTTATCATTTAGTTCACATTTTAGCTTTAATTTTTACGCTCGCGATTCTATCCGCTGGGAATAAACCTGGTGGTTGCTATCCTAAATTTTCTTATCTGATTTTGTAGCAAGAGTTGAAAAGGATGTGCTGGTAGTTTGATTTATGAACTTGTTTTTTGGTATAAATAACGAACGGTTGCTGTTGCATTTTCTCTTCCATTTCATGTTTATTTGGTTAGCAGTATCAATGCTTCCCATTTGTGCAAGACACGGAGCAAAATTAAATATCTATTAAAGCTTCAGACATAACAACAGATTCTCAGAAGTAACTCATTGATATGTATGGATATCAAATTACAAAATAATCTTTGATACATATGCTAAGACAATACCAATGAAACAAAAGAATGATACTGAGTGAAATATTGTGAGGGAAACCTCATACAAACAGAGAAACAAATATAACCTGAAAACACATCACACCTATTAATAACTAAATGGAATTCAAGTAACATGATTTTTAAGGACTGGTGGTAGCTGGAGGAGGGGAAAGAAATGGAATATTTGAAGGAATGTTGGGCAGAGTAGGCATGCTTGGAAGTGGTGGCAATGTCACTTTAGGAGCTGCTGGCATTGTGGGCATGTTCGGAAGAGGTGGAAGTGTGACCTTGGGTGTGGTTGGCATTGTTGGCATGCTTGGAAGAGGTGGCAGTGTGACCTTAGGAGCAGTTGGCATTGTAGGCATGCTAGGAAGTGGAGGCAGTGCGCCGGTAGGCTTAGGCAGGGGCGGCTGTGTGGTGGGTAGGTTTGGCAATGTGGGCTGAGGCAGATTTGGGATGGATGGCATAGGCGGTACTGTTGATTTTGGTAGAGTTGGCACCGAGGGCATTGGTGGTAGTGTCGGTTTAGGCAGAGTGGGGATGGTGGGCAATGTGGGGGCAGGTGGAGGAGCCATATCCAACAGGCGACGAGCTGCTAAACTCACATTGATGCTTGAGAATAGTACAGCAATTGAGAAGATCAAAAGAAGGCTCTTGTGAGAAGCCATTGCAAAAGCCAAAGTACAGATCTCGTTAGATAAGTGCTGTAATGAAATCTTGTGTTTTGTTTTAGATTAAGGAAGTTGCTATACGGATATCCACATTTATAGTAGGATGGTAAGGGATTTGGAATATCTGGTTGGTGAATTGTCATCTATATGGTTAGGAAAAAGATTGTAGCTGTCATCGGTTCTTACCGGTAGCTCAACACCTCAATCCATATTCTTTAGGAAATTGTTATATTGCTGCCAGATGTTTTGCCAAATGCCATGTAGATGACAGAAGTCAAAACTGGGAATTCCCTTGTGTGAAAGTGATGAAATATTGCTCCTTCACATTAAACTAGAGAATTTTTCTATACTTATCATTTAGGTTATCAGCATCCAGCATCCCTATGACATAAAAGTTGACAAAAGATGTTTGCCCTCCCTTTTTTCTCCTTCCTTACAGCTTCATTGGAAGTCACATTTTTCATGGTGTGAATGTGATGCTTTTAGTATATTACACATGGTTCAATTCAATAAATTTTAGATCCATAGTCAATTAATTTAAAAGTTTAAATTTGTTAGATTTGGTGAAACTTTATTATTATTGGTTAACTCTTCTTCTTATATTTGTGGTATGGGAATGCAATTGAAATCTAGTAAGTGAATTTAATAAAGGGGTGAAATGAGTATTGCAAGGGTCGAACTTGGGACCTCCACCCACGAGATAATTTGGCTCAGTTAGGTTTTATGATAATGGAGTACAATTTATCCAAGGTGATTAGGGTTTTGTGATCTACATAGAAAGAGGCAGAGGTATCCTTATACTATTAACAACTATTGTCCACATTCTACACATGTTTACGCTGTCTAGATATATATATATATATATATTTAAAACATCAAAGAACAACTGAAGTAGGAATCTTTTTAAATGAGATTGTTCATACCATGGAATGGAACGTTTCTCCCTGTAATTTCACAATCCTTAGAACTGCATACATGAAGCGTTATATACCTGTAAAATATCGGATGCACGACTCACGTTAGTACTTTCTCTACAACGTGCAGTTCTTAGGAAGTGATTATTGCATTTTCTTTATGAACTTCAAAATATGCTATCCGTTCTTCCTTCGACTCCACTAGTGTTGGAACTGTTAAAGAAGATAGCTTATCTTCACAAAAAATGCAGCACGTGCAATGCACATGATTAGATATACATATTTTAACGCCAAAATTGTATTACTGTTATTTTTATTGCTATGATCTCCAATTTAGTATGATTTATGCATCTCCCAACTCCAATATATTAGATCTGCTGGGGGAGTTTGTATGTCTTTGTTAAAATTGCCATAGGATTGGAGGTCAAGAAAGCAGCAATGAAGGCAAAATAATGTTTTTGAAAGGCCTTAACTACCTTGTTTAAGTCAATATTAGAATTATTCAATGAAAAATATCTAATTATTATTACAATTATATTACATCTACATGTATAAAAGGATTTTATTAAATATTATACTGCAACACTTTTTAATACTCAATTGGATTGAAACTTTCAACATTTTTTAAGAAATGATTAAGAGTATTCAATGTACTTAATAAGAAGTTAAAAGAATTAAAATTTCTGTCTTTTCATTGTAGTATATATATTAATTGAAATTTAACTATCAAGCTATAAAAAATAAAGTTAATATATAAAACTTGTGTGTAAGTTCTATTATCAATAAGAATATATTACGACAAATATTTAAACAAGATGCAAATAGAGAGAAAAGGGCAACATGACATAAATATAACTATTTTATGATTTCCTTTGATGATGACTTTACAAGATTACTTCATTAGCAGTACTTAAAAAGAATATATCATTTTGAGCATAAGTGAATCAAGCAATTAGTAACTACGATCATCTTTCATGATATTGATTATAAAAAAGAAAGTTTTGATACATGAAAGCATATGATTGTTATTATTTCATAAAACTTTATGCAATAAAACTTAAGCATTTGTATCATTGACAATATTGTTATTTAGGTGTATTACTAATAAATAAATGGCAATTCGGGTGAATTTACTTTGATAACTATATTTTTGCAACAAATGAACTTAAAGAGAGAGTGTTTATCATTTTAAGTAATAAATATAACTTAGAAAAGTAAAATAATTTTTATGAAATTTAAACCTAAAGTAGAAGTGGGTAAAAAGACTGTTCAAGCCAATTAATCTATAATTGAATCAAACCAAACTATTTTTTTTCTTTAGAAAATTTCCAAATTAAACTAAACTGAAAATTTATGGTTTGTTTGGAGGGATAAATCAAACCAAATTGTAAAACTAAACCAAATTATTTTAAAAAATAACATAGTGATACTTTACTTATAACTAAAAACATTCTTTTATTATCACATAGAACTTAAAAGAATTTGTAATCTATATTCATTGAAATGTATATGTATGGAAATTTTATTATCATAATTTGTATATAATTGACTAAAAATTTATATCGTATGTTAGTTTTATGAATAAAATTAGTTGTTAATAGACATTTAAAATTTCTTAATTGCATAAATATTGACTTCATCAACATCTTATATGGTATTAATACTTACTCCTATTTTATGAATTTATTACTTTTCATATGAGATTACATATTATGTAAATTTATTTTCCTAGATTACAAAATATAGTTTGATCTATAAACTAAATCAAAATTTTACAGCTTGAAAAAAAATCTGATCTAAATCATATGATTTGGTTTAAAGCTATAAAAAAACAAATCATACTTTTATGGTTTTATTTGATTTGGAAGGAAAACTAAGCCAAATCAAACTTTGCCCACTCTGTAAAGAACATAAAAAATGAATTTTTCAAAAGAGTATTAAAATAAGGTGTGGGAAAAACTTAGTTGGCAAGTAGTGTTTTAAAGGTGCATACAATGTACGCATTTTCAAGTAACATGATTTTTTTGCCGTAAAATTGAATATATTTTTTTTAACAACATATGCCTTCTTTGTAAAGGGTTTAAACTAAAGGTTCACGTAATACATGCATCATCAACTCAAACTTTTTCTAAAAGAAGGTGCATGTACTGCATGTGTCTTCTTTTTATAAGGTTTGCAACTATGCAATATACCATATCAAACCTTTATAGTACATAAAGTGCTTACATAATACATGTCCTAACTCCATCAAAAGCAGCATAACACATTTCAAACACTAACCCATCACAAACAAACATGTATTATTACAACACCATAGAAAAACCACACTATTTGATTAATTGTAAACTGAAAACCTAGACTCTAAACTCCATAAGGAATCGTAAGCTGAGCCTCAAATTTGAACACAAAACATATACAGAAATAGTAGAATACAATATGAAATAGATGTGGAATGAATGTTAGATATCAAACATCTGAAAATGTGTTGAGTAAATAAATTCCTCATTAAACTTTACAAAATACAAATGCTATTCATAAAAATTTACAATAGAAACCTTATACAAATCTAGCCCCTTCCTGCTCTTACTCTTAATGACTTGTCTCTTTATCCTTAATAACATTAGTCTAAGCTCTATTTCTCTATTAATAGTAGTAGTGGGAGGAACATGTGACTCTTATGTTGGATGTAACTTTAGAGACTTGTTGAAGTCATGTAGAGGTATTAGACTCCATTGTACTAGAGGTTGTGAGTTCTTACCAATCTTCAACCGGTCGTAGCCTAACTAGTAGTGGCGTTTCCTCTACAGAGCAAGTGGGGGGGTAAAGAGAGAACCACCAATGGAATGACGATAGGGGTTCCCAAATGCGATCAGACTTGAAGTGTCATCGGTCATAATATCTATAGGAGTGTTATGACAATGTCCCTAACCATCCCTCCATTGTCCTCCTCTCACTTTAAGCCCTCTACCTCTAGGGTGATGTGGTGGTATAGGTGTGAAATCTACTAATGGTGCATATACAGGTTCTAGATTGTCTTACTCTTCATTTAGTTACTCATAGTGAACGACAAAAAATAGTATAACCCCACTATGATTCTTGATAAGTTGTATGCTTGCATTAGCAATAGGAATCGCTACAAGCAGATCAGGTGCTAAGCATTTATAGTAGAGGGTGTCGACTTAAATGTAGAAACACAAGAAACCACATTAGTGAAAGTTTTTTATGTGGTTAAGTTAATGGACTAGTGTAAACGCATTACTTACCAGGTGTCTAATAGTTACTTTAATATGTCCCACATAGCATCAGTAGGAAAGTTTACACCATAAGATGTAATCAAGATACACACCATCATAGTACTCAAAATGGATTAAGTTAGCATGATGATCATCCCAATAACCTGTGTAAACTTCATGCAACACCATCTAGCCGATATCGACTTGCCACTATAAATCAATTTTTTAATGCCCTACGAATTTCAAAAAATTATACTAAAACTAAAGAAAATAAGCATAACAATGAATACTTTTAGGCTAGGATTTTCGGAATACATTTTTGAAAACTTAATTTTTCAAAAGCTTTGGAAAAATTGATGACCAAGATTTAGAATAAACTAACACTACTTTAATGATTTAAGTATAGCAAAAGTCTTATAATAAACAACAATGGATTTTAAAACGTGAAAAGTAAGAAAGAAATTAGATTTTTTAGATAATTTATAACAAATAAGATACAAAGATTAAAATTATAGGTTTATGATAGTTAAATAGAATTTTTAAGTATATATTTATACTTAAGATATTTTATTTAAGCTATACATAAGTTTCTATATAAAAAAATATTATAGTTTAGATAATTTAATAAGATCATTAGTAATGGTATTAGTTAAACCCATAATTATATAAACCTCATCGTGAAGGAATTCCTTAGGATAAAAACTAAAACCCTTCTATCTCTCTCCTCATTTTCTCATCTTCTCATCTTCAAAGTCTAAAGTCCTCACCTCTCTTAGGCTAAAAGAAAATTTCTCTCTTAAACTTCAATAAATCATAACTTTTCCATACTACATCAAAATCAAGAACTAAAAGTGGTGTTTTGATCTTTATGATGGGTGCTTCACAGCAAAACTAGACTTGATAAATAGATATTAAGCTCAATTTTTGAGTTGGATTTACATGAATTAGAATGATTGTAAACTTTATTCTATTCAAGTATTCACAAATTCAGTCACTAGATAAAGTTATAAGTTTCGTCATTCTTTGATTCTAAGTGAAGAACTTGATCTTTCATGGCTTCTTGATGATCGTTTTGAATTTTAAACTAAGAGATTAAGGTGAGTAGGAAATTCAATAAGTTACTACAATGCTTTGTGATTGACGCTTGTTTTAGTGATGTGTTCATGTTGCAAAGGTGCTTGCAAATGTTGTTGATAATTTATATTGTGAAATGATGGGATTTGGAAGTAGAAACATGAGTTTAATGTTAAATAATTCATATAGGAAATAAAAATTGAATATTGTTAAATGGTTGATAGATTAACATCTAAATGGCAAGTAAAATAAGCCTACCATCTAGCTGGTTTAAGCTAAATTGGTTAGCTAGTAACACCCTCACCCATTGAATTTCAACTTGCACTGACTGGTTGGTACAATTTCTACCAGCTAGATAGTGACCACCCTATATATATATGTGTGTGTATATATTTCTTTTTCTTTTCCTTATCTCCCTTGCCAAAGCAACTTCTCACCCAAAGTAATTGTGTATATATACACATATATATCTCCATACACAGCTTAAAATACTATGTGTGCTCATTTAATATCAAAACACACACACACATATATATTAAATTATTAAAATCATGTTAGACCCTTACCAAATTCTCCTAATATAATTTGAGGATAGTGGTAAAATTGTTAAGACAAAATAGTTAAGGTTATAAGTCGTAATGTTTATGACAATGGTATTAGTCAATACCAATGATTGATGATTGGATGCATGTTTATGTTTCATGAATGAGATGTGAGGCATTGTGAATAACCTAAACCAGCCTGTTGATTATCTAATTGAATTGTTTGATCTAACCGTTTAGTCACCCTTAAATAAGTAATTAAAGGATTAGGGTAGTTTAAAACTTAATATGTATTGCACAAATTGCATTTAAGTTGAAGGCCATTATTGTTACATGATGTGTGAGAGGTAACTATTTAAGGATTTCTGCTCTACTATCTATGAATTAAGTGACTTGGGAGTAGTCATGCATTTGTCGGAGCTTATTTAAAGGTTTTGCCTGTTATTTCGGATTAAGTGCTTAAAGAGTGCATTTAAGGCACCTTAAGCTTAAAAGAAAATGATTATAGTTATAAGTTAGGCATTGATGGTAAATGATAATCCCCAACCTATGATCAAGGAAGGTATAAACCTGAGATTTCACACTAGTTATCAAAAAACTAGGTGTGATATTTGCATTGCATATGGTTGCTTATGCATAACATATGGTTGATAACTTGCTTATGTTTATGCAATAACAAGAATATTACACTCTCATCTCACTAAGCCACAGTATGTGATTACTCGTCAATAGATTATTTTGCAAGAAATTATTAAGAAGTTTGGGATAAGTATGACTTAGTGTGAATGAGAGCTACCTGATTCAAGACAGATAGTTCGAAAGGTGTCATAGTAGATTATTTAATTATAAAACTTAGTTCCATATTCTTAAGAACTTGAATAGAGATAACTTTTTTTTTTTTTTGAACTTTATGACTGTTTAGTAACTATCAATTTTAGTGCTTTGGTAAGAGATTCCAATTTTGTATGATCTTGATTGATTATGGAATATAGGAATTCATAAATATTTCTCTATTATATAACTATATGTAATATGATTAGTTGTTATTAATTAAATATTTATATAAATTCTTGCCATCTCTAACTTGTAATGCGGTTATTATGTAATAAGTATACGTATGATATGATAACTTTTAATCAATCTGATCAAACCTCCTATAAGATCATTACAAATCTAATGTATGTAAGCTTTGTGTTGACATCAGCTAGCCTTTGTTGAAACCCACCAAAGTGGTGATAGAGTTGATTTAGGAAGTACCACTCCACAATGTTGAAGTAGATTAACAATACCTAAGCTATCCAAACATCTCTCCATCCATAGCATGAGGAGTTTGGGTGAGGAGTGGTCGGTGTTGAGGGGTTGGTGGTGGGGATGTGGGCGTTCGAGAGAGAAGTGCATCTGATAAGTCCATATGCACGCCTTTGGTTAAATTTCGTTAGAATGGAGATGTATATATCACATGAACCTTTTTCACAAAGTTATCCATAATTAAAGATGCATGTAATATATACACTTTTCAAAATCTATTCACCTATTATACTTTCTTATAACCCCATTTTAATAATTTTTTCCAAAAGTCACATTTTTAAGATACTTAACCCCCAACTCTATGCTAAGGCTAATTTCATATAAATGTGTGTTTTATATATATATATATAAATGTTTTTTTTTCTTTTTAAATAAATTTTAAAATTAACCTTTTTATTTATTTATTTATTTGAGTGCCCAGTGCCGTCCCCGCAAGAAAGTTCCCGGTCCCTTCTAGATCCGTCGCTGCCAGAAAGGGTGGATCACACTTCTGTAATCGGCCATCCGAATTGATGACTAAGAGAGAACGACCAAGTTGAATCCGGTTCAGTCGACAGAACAACTAGTTCCAGTGACGGAAGTGGCTCACAGACTGAAGTCCAAGTTCAATCGACTGAATCATGCACCAGTGCGATTCGTTCAATTTTCTATCATGCAATTCATTTCAGCCGTTAGTCTTACTCATACTGGCGCTTAAATAACATCTACACGGTTTTTACGGTATAGGCGTATCCAACTTAACCTGTTTTGATATCTCAGTAAATCTTGTTGCTCCGCTTCATGTGGATTTTCCACATAAAATCCCTCTTTTCCCTTTCCCTCCCCTTTACCAGAATATTAAAATAATCTATCATTTCTTCATGAGCATTTGTTTGTTTTGATTTGGGTGTCATAAATATATCATTCAATGTAGTTTGGTTATTGCTAACAAAGTCAATCTACATTTGTTAAAAGACTCAACATCACAATTAACATCAGAATTTTCTTTCTTTACTGAACTAAATTTCCAAGGACAGGACTGGGAGTTTATTAGCATCTTGAATTGTGGAGGTGAAAGGGTTGAGCATGAGATGAATGACCATTAAGCAAGGTAAACAATGCAACAGCCGTGGCAAGCTGTACTTGGAAATATCATATTGTAACCATCTCCTAGAGTTAAGATCACAATAAAACGAATAACGAGCATAAGGACAATGTAGAGGATATTGACAGAGTGTTCCTTAACCACGGGTTGCGGGGAGCATTAGTGTTTTTCTCTTATTATCCACATTGCCAATTTGCATAAGGAAACCCGGATGAGTACATACTTTAGTGTTATGGTTTTTTGAATTTTCCAATTTGATTTGTAGCACATAATTTATATATCACACTCCACATATAGCATAAAAAAGTTAACAAGCAATCGCCAGACATTGCTCTTTGCAGACACAATGAGCTGTTTAATTTGCTTACAAAGCTTAGAAACACATTGACAAATAATGCCTAAATGTTTTAGGCTTATATATATTTCTTTTAGGCTTTCAATACGAATTGATTGGTTTCATTGTTTTTGTTATGATTCATTTCATTATATTGGCTTCCAAATGTTACTGCAACAGATTCTATGGTTGGATTTAACCTGGTTGTTCTCTTCTTTCTAATGTTACCACAGATTTGAAAAACTTGTGCTGTAGTTTGATTGATGAATTTACAGGTTAATAAACATAGGAGCATAGCTGCTTTAACAGTCACTCTTCCATTTTTGAATTTACTTGATAGGTTATGTCAATTTTCCCATTTATAAATGTCAATTTCAGGTTTAGGGGTATATTTGGATTCTAAAAAAATAATAACTCATCACTATATATAGAAATCAAATTACAAATAATCATCGATACATACGCCAAGGCAATCAAATGATACAAAAGAATGACAATGTCCAAGACGACAAGAGAGAAACCTCATACAAACCAACAAATAAATATTGATGCTAGAATACATCACTCTAGGTGATTTAATGACTTAAAACTGAATTTGAATGTCATGAATTTCAAGGACTGGTCTTAGATGGAGGAGGGGAAAGAAATGGGAAACTTGAAGGAATGTTGGGCAGTGTTGGCATGCTTGGAAGTGGTGGCACTGTGACCTTAGGGGCAGTGGGCATTGTAGGCATGCTTGGAAGAGGTGGCAGCGTGACCTTAGGTGCAGTTGGCATTGTAGGCATGCTTGGAAGTGGAGGCAGTGTGCCAGTGGGCTTAGGCAGAGATGGTAGGGTGGTAGGTGGGGTTGGCAATGTGGGCTGTGGCAGAGTCGGAATGGATGGCATAGGCGGTATGGTCGGTTTTGGTAGAGTTGGAACTGATGGCATTGGTGGCAGTGTTGGCTTAGGCAGAGTGGGAATGGCAGGCAATGTGGGAGCAGGTGGAGGAGTTGTATCCAACAGGCGACGAGCTGCAAAACTTACATCAATGCTTGAGAACAGTACAGCAATTGAAAAGATCAAAACAACGCTCTTGTGAGAAGCCATTGGAAGATGCAAAAGTACAGTTCTAGTTTGATTAGTACTTGAAAGAACTCAAATCTTGTGTTTTGTTTTTGATTGAGGAAGTTGATATATGGATCTGTGCATTTATAGTAGGATCATATGGGATTTTGGTCTATCTGGTTGGTTAATTGTCATCTATATGGTTGGGAAAATTTTTTAATCTCCACTATTTTTTAATGGTAGCTCAACACCTCTATCTATATTCTCTAGGAAATTGTCAAGTTGCTGCCAGATGTTTTGCTAAATATCAGGGAGTTGATAAAATTCAAAACTGAATACCCTTATCTGGAAGTGATGAAATATTTCTTCTTCACGTTAAACTAACAAGTTTTTCAGATCGTGTTTATTTGGGCTATTTGCATCTGCAATGACACTAAAGCTGACAAAAGATGCTTGCCCCTGTTTTTTTCCTTCTTCCTATTCATTCCAAGTCATCTTCCCCATAATTTGGATATGACGCCATTGAAGTATCAATCGTGGCTCTATTTAGTACTGTCAAGAATTTAAACGAATCAAGAGATAAACAATAGAAAGATCGTATATATCTGTTAAAAATGCAATATAATTGGCTGTCAAGAAAGTGCAGATTACAGTAGTAAGGTTAATTTCTCTTTGTCCTTAGTTCAGGATAAAGTTGCAATTGTCCCTTCCAGAAAAATAAAGTCACTTTCTAGCTGTCTTTAATTACTTTTCCAATTGTTTTGAATGAATATTTAGTTTGAATATTGAAATAAGCTTGCTCCTTCATGGGCATTTGCTTGTTTCATAGAAATGTTATTGGTCCAAAAATATCAACCGTACGATTATGAAATTGAAACTATGTTTGGTGCAGTAATTTCTTGCTAACAAATTCAATGCATATTTGTTATAGCCTTAACATGAAGGTTGAATGTTTCTTTCATTACAGAATTAAATTGGAAAAGGTACGCTAGATGTATTCAATGTTTATGCCAAAAGCCAACCAACTCTAGTGTGTTTTATTTGAGTCACTTGAATTCCATTTTTACGTCATAATGTATTAATCTCCTTTATGTTTGCATATGATCTATCATGTGCAGAGGACTTACATTACAATAATATAAACAAACATAAAAGACTTAGATGACTCACCTAAGATAATAAAGGATTAATTAAATTTTGACATAGACATGTCTCAAACATAGAGGAGTTCCAATGTATTTATCCTAAACTAAATTTCTAGGAAAATGAATAAAATATTCTTTTTTTTTTAATTCTCTAAAATATATCATAAATAAAAATAATCCAAAAAATATACCAATTTAAAATCAAATGTTGAAAACTCAATTTTAACTAATATATGTTTAGGAATATTTTTTGACCTGTAATATTTTAAGGTTTTTTTTTTATGAAAGGGAATATTTTATTCCTTTTCCCCTAAATTTCCATGGACAAGATAGGGATTGTTAGAGTTAGCAATTCAATACATGACTTGTCAACCTAGATATGACATAACATAATTGTAAATGGGTTTGTATCAAAAACCTCAATACAATTAGTAAATAGGTTAAACCCGCTTGGACTCGCTTATAAATGTAACTAAAGTTAGGTTTGGTACCCAAATCCATTTATGAACACATCTAACTCATTTAAGACTAGAGTTGTTAACATTTTTTTTAGTTCCTAGCTTAAGTTCTACCTTAGTTTGAACCTAACTTTAATGGGAATCTTATATAACTAATAATTTAATGCCTTATTTTGTACTTTTTTTTTTCTTTTTGTAGGTCTCGGAATGGCAAACAAGAGGATGGATGAATTGTTTGTTCAAAATTTTTACCAAATTTTAATTAAATAAACACTTCTCTAATAAAGAATGTATGTGATGAGTATCAATCAAGAAGGCCTGGAAGCACATAAACATACACGACCGGATACACAGTCAGAAGACACGGCCGTGTGTTGTGTCAGGAACCTCCAAGAAACATACACGGCCGGATACACGGACAGAAGGCACGACTGTGTGTTGTGTCAGGTACTTCCAAAAAACATACACGGCCGGATACACGGTCAGAAGACACGGCCGTGTATTGTATCAGGTAGCTACTAGAAGCATACACAGCCTGATACACGGCTAGAAGGCACGGCCGTGTAACACGGCCGTGAATACTTAGATATTTGTTTCGTGACTTAGTTTGTAAATATGGCATGTATATTTTGTATTGTATATTTTGGTAGAGGAAGATTTATTATCCTAGTTTGTAAGATATAGTTGCTTGGAAAGATATCCTCCTAATGTATACATATACTTGAACATGAATTATAAAAGGCATTCGGCCAAAGTTTCTCAAAAGTTGTTATGGTATCAGAGCCACACAACTGAGTATTGCGCTGAATCCATAGTTCTTTTTTTTAATCTTGAAATTGCTGGTTTGTTTTTGGTTGTTTTTGGCTTTAGGTTGATTCATTCCAATCAACAATTTTTTTATAATCAAGTTGTGAGTGACAATTCGGTTTAGAATGTCTTTTGAGAAAACACATGAGATCTTAGCTATTAGATTTATGGGAAAGAATTATGCTGCATGGGAATTTTAGTTCAAGATGTTTTTGAAAGGGAAGGAGCTTTAGGGTCATATTGACGAGTCTTCTCTAGCTCCTACAGAGTCAAAAGATCGTAGTCAATGGGAGTCAAAAGATGCACGGATTGTTTCTTGGATTTTGGGATTTATTGAGGCTCACATGGTAAACAACTTACGATCCTTTGGCATAGTAAAAGAAATGTGGGAATACTTGAAGCGCGTCTACAATCAAGATAATATAGCAAGACGTTTCCAATTGGAACTTGATATGAGTAATTATAGTCAAGGTAATCTCTCAATTGAACAATATTATTCTGGATTCCTTAATTTATGGAGCGAATATTCTAGTATTATCTATGTTAAGGTGTCAAAGGAGAGTTTGGCTAGTCTTCAGGTTGTTCATGAAGTGAGTCGTCATGATCAGTTTTTGATGAAGCTCAAACCTGAATTTGAAACTGCTCGGGCTGGGTTGCTGAATAGAGATCTAGTGCCTTGTTTGGATGTATGTTTTGGGGAATTGCTACGTGAGGAACAAAGATTGGCGACACAAGCTACTATTGGTGCAACTGGTGGATCATCTAGAATAGTTAATATTGCATATGCTGCTTAGACCCGAGGAAAGGGAACAATGCAATGTTACAGCTGTAAAGAATTTGGTCATATTGCCTGGCATTGTAGTAAGAAGTTCTATAATTATTACAAGAAAAAAGGACATATTATTAAGGAGTGTCCTACAAGGCCTCAAAACAGAAGGCTACAAGCTTTTCATGCCGCGGTATCCGACTCTTGCAATCCTGGTTCAACATCCACAATTGCTAGCAACAAGCAATCTGTTCTCACACTAAATATGGTTCAACAGATGATCCTCTCTGCCTTCTCTACTCTTGGTCTTCAAGGGAAAGGTAAGATTACTAATTCTGTTCCTTGGTTTGTTGATTCTAGCGCCACAAATCATATGACTGGCACATCTGATTTATTGCATAATCAACATCCATATACTGGTACTCAACACATTCAGGTTGTTGATGGAAATAATATTCCTATTACGACAATTGGTGATATTAGCTCCTCCTTTCGACATGTCTTGGTTTCTCCTAAATTATCTACTAACTTACTTTCTATTAGGCAAATGGTAGATAATAACTGTGATGTCCACTTTTCTCGTGATGGTTTTACTGTGCAGGATCAAGTGTCGGGGAAGGTGATAGCGAAGGGGCCTAAAGTGGGCAGGTTATTTCCATTACAATTTACTGTTCCTCGGACTTTGTCATTAGCTTCTTCAGTTGTTGACAATAAGGTTGGCATCTGGCATAGACGCTTAAGTCATCCAAATAATGTTGTTTTGAATCATTTGTTGCAAAGAGGTGTCCTCAGTTCCATAGATAAGAACTTATTAGTTGATTGTTCTTCTTGTAAACTAGGTAAAAGTAAGACATAGCCTTTTCCTGTTTTGGGTAGTCGTGCCAATAAATGTTTTGACATTATTCATAGTGATGTTTGGGGAATTGCACCAATTATTTCACATGATCAGTATAAATATTTTGTGACATTTATTGACGATTACAGTCGATTTACATGAATTTATTTTTTGCATTCCAAAGCAGACGTGTTTACTGTGTTTCAAACCTTTGTGACATATATTGAGACTCAGTTTTCCACTTGTATTAAAATCTTACGGTTTGATAATGGTGGTGAATATATTTCTCATGAGTTTCAAGCATTTCTTCATACCAAGGGTATTGTTTCACAATGCTCATGTCCTTATACACCTTAGCAGAATGGAGTTGCCAAAAGGAAAAATCGACATTTGTTAGATGTGGTGCGCACATTGTTGTTAGAATTTTCTGTTCCAGCTAAGTTTTGGACCAAAGCTTTATCTATTGCCATTTATCTGATTAATCACTTACCATCTCAACAATTGAAGTTTGATTATCCCTATCAACGAGTGTTTGGTAAACATTCTAATTATCATATGCTACATACTTTTGGATGTGTTTGTTTCGTTCATTTACTTACCCATGAACGTCATAAGTTGTCAGCCCAGTCTGTTTGATGTGGCTTTATGGGTTACAGTCCTAATCATAAAGGTTTTGTGTGTTATGATTCGATTAATAATAGATGGCATATTTCTTGGGATGTGATTTTCTTTGAACATGAATACTATTTTCAACAACATTTTTCGGCATCTGATACTGTTGTGCTTCCTCACTTTGATAATTCTTATTTTGATAAACGGTTCAAGCCTGGACTTGTCCTTTCTGACTCTACTCCTGAAAATGCTTCAATGATTCTTCGATAATCAACTCGGCACACTCGTCCTCTAGATAGATATGGCTATTCTGCAATTGTAACTAATACTACCATTCCTACCTCTTATTCTCAGGCTGCTAACCAGCCTTGCTGGATAAAAGCCATGCAAGAGGAACTTCAAGCACTTCAAGATAATCACACTTGGGATATTGTTTCCTGTCCTGCTGGTGTTAAACCCATTGGTTGTAAATGGGTTTATTCTCTTAAGATTCGATCTGATGGTTCCCTCGACAGATATAAGGCAAGGTTGGTAGCTCTTGGCAATCGACAGGAATATGGCATTGATTATGAAGAGACCTTTGCACCTGTGGCTAAGATGACAACTGTCCGGCTTATTCTATCTATTGCTACATCTAAAGGATGGTTCTTACGACAGATGGATGTTAAGAATGCATTTTTGCATGGAGACCTCAAGGAAGATATCTATATGACTCCTCCTCCAGGATTGTTTTCCACACCCTCACATGATGTTTATAAGCTCAAACGGTCTCTATATGATTTGAAACAGGCTCCACGGGCCTGGTTTGAGAAGTTTCGTAATACTCTTCTTAGCTTCTCTTTTATTCAAAGTCAGTATGATTCTTCATTATTCCTGTGCAAGACTGACAAGGGAATTGTCTTGTTGTTAGTCTATGTTGATGATATTGTTATCACAGGATCTGATACTCAATTAATGTCTCAGTTACAAGAATGCCTTCAAGGTTCGTTTCATATGAAGGATTTGGGCTTGTTAACTTATTTCTTAGGTCTTGAGGTTCATTCTTCTTCTGCTGGTATTTTTCTTCATCAACATAAATATACTGAGGAACTTTTTGCTTTAGCTGGTCTACAAGAGGGACGTTCTGTCGATACTCCTTTGAAAGTGAATGTTAAATATCAACGACATGATGGTGACTTTCTATCTGATCCATCTCTATATCGACAACTTGTTGGAAGTCTCAATTATCTGACTATTACACGTCCTGATATTTCATTTGCTGTACAAGAAGTTAGTCAATTTATGCAGGCACCTACACATCTTCATTTAGCAGCAGTTCGCCGTATTGTTCGGTATTTAAAAGGGACTTCTCATCGGGGTTTGTTCTTTTCTGCAGAGTCTCCCATTCACTTAACCACATATAGTGATGCTGATTGGGCTGGTTGTTCTGATACACGTCGCTCTATTACTGGTTGGTGTATGTTTCTTAGTAACTCTTTAATTTCTTGGAAGAGTAAGAAACAAGATCGTGTGTCTAAGTCTTCTACTAAGTCCAAATATCGTGCTATGTCGTCTGCTTGCTCTGAGATTATTTGGCTTCGCGGTTTGTTGGCTGAGGTTGGTTTTCCTCAACTTGGGTCTACCTCTCTTCATGTCGATAATACTAGTGCTATTCAGATTACTGCTAATCCTATTTTTCATGAGCGTACGAAACATATTGAAGTGGATTGTCATTCTATTCGAGAAGCTTATGATAATGGTGTTATTTCTCTTCCGCATATATCTTCGGATCTTCAAACGACTAATATATTTACTAAGGCTCTTTCTCGGCAGCGTCATCAGTTTCTTGTTGGCAAATTGATGCTTCTTGATCAGTCTGCATCAATTTGAGGGGGGATATCAATCAAGAAGGTCTGGAAGCACAGAAACATATACGGCCGAATACATGGTCAGAAGACACGGCCGTGTGTTGTGTCAGGAACCTCCCAGAAACATACATGGCAAGATACACGGACAGAAGGCACGGCCGTGTGTTGTGTCAAGTACTTCCCAGAAACATACACGGCCGGATACATGGTCAGAAGACACGGTCGTGTATTGTGTCAGGTAGCTACCCGAAGCATATACGGCCTGATACACAGCTAAAAGGCACGGTCGTGTAACATGGCCGTGATTACTTAGATATTTGTTTTGTGACTTAGTTTGTAAATATGGCATGTATATTTTGTATTGTATATTTTGGTAGATGAAGATTTATTTTCCTAGTTTGTAAGATATAGTTGCTTGGAAAGATATCCTCCTAATGTATATATATACTTGAACATGAATTATGAAAGGCATTCGGCCAAAGTTTCTCAAAAGTTGTTAATGAGCAAACAAAAAATGATAGAAAATAATCTGCAACGAAAATAAAGAAGACGGCGATATATGAAGGTTCCTCCTAGTGAGTCTGTCCTCTTTTCTAGCTTCCCTACTAGTGATCCAGTCTTCTACATTAGTTGTTCCACTAGTCAATAGCAAAGAAATGTTACAATTACCAATAGCTCTTACTTTGTCATTCTAGCTTACCACTTAGCTAAGCACAGATTACAAGATTCTTATAACCTTACTTTCTAAGCTAGTTTTTACACAAAAAGTAAAGAAAATTTGTTAAAAAATGAGGAAATATAAAGTCTCTAATTTCAGCTCGAGGGAGACAAAGAATTGTAAGTGTATTTGTTCTCTCTTGTTGCCTATGTTGTTTCATCTCTATTGTTTCATCTCTACTTTGAACTTGAAATCTTGAGTTTTTACATAGTCCTTCTCGACAAAAATCTTCAAATGTTCATAGAATCTTCTAACAGCTTCTTTGTTGGATAGGATTAATATCCCTGCATTTGTGGAGTTTGAAAATCTTATTTGTATTTCAAATTTTGAACTTTCGATTTTTCTTGTAATCCGCAAATATCATTGGTATTTATCTTCATTTGAACATTGTATAGATGAATTTCAATTTGAAAACCGAAAATCCCTCTTTATGCGGGTAAGCTTCAGTTGATAACCATATTTTTTATACTTATCCTTATCTTGTTCTTCATTGATTGATATATGTGTCGAGATAAATCTTTAAACATCTTAAATAGACATCTTTTACAAATAAAAAAATAGTACTCTACTACAACTATTCAAGCTACCTTGAATACTCATGAAACAAACTTCAAAGAAAATTCCCATGAATTATTAATCCTCCTTATGTGTGGTACCCAAACTCACTTAATTAGTTGAATTATGGTTTCAAATAAATCAAACTTGTATTGAAGATAGATAATAATTGTATAAGCATATAGTCTACAAACTGAAGTATAAAATTATCTATTTAAGTATCCACTGAAACATCTAGCAAATTGTCTTGCTAACTAGTAGATGAAGTGTGTGCAACCCATTGTTTGCTTAAGTGTTTGTGAGAATTAATATTTTTGTCCAACACACTTAAAAAAAATTCATTAGATTCATGAGATATCTTATGACCTTTTGTCATCATTAAAACTTATTTCAAAGAGCTCAACATTTTTGTTTTAGTTTTATGATTCTAGCAATTTTCTTAAATGGGAATTTAAGGATTTTAATAGTTTTGCTTATAATAGGAAGTTTACTCAACATATAGAATTGCTTGGTCACGAATTAGGATTATTAATTTTTATATGTTATGAGTTTCATTTATAGTCTCTTTATATATATATATGTGAATTTTATTTTAAGATATTTTGTATCTCTAATATTCATATCAGAATGTGGTTTTTAACTTTTTCATAATATTAAATATATTTCTTTTTGATAAGTTTATATTATAGGATTCTATTTCACAATGTTTTAGTGATAATTTTTTAACATTTGCTTTGCAAATAGACTTACTTTTGATTAGTATACAATTTTATATGATTATTTAGTATGCTGTTAAGTTTTGATTATATAAAAATAATAGAAAAAGATTAAGAGGATGATGAATGATTCTCATTAATATTTTTCGTACCATAGTAGTAACTCTTTTCAATATACACTATTTGACAATCCCTCTTAAAGAATTAACAAAAGATATGGTTTATTTAAATATTAGCACTAATACCCAATTAAGTCATGACTTAATTTAATATTGATGTAATGTATTAACATAATAATTTATTTTATTATGTTAATATTAGATTTACTTAGGATTATTGTTTGTCACATTATAGTTTGTCATGCTTAAAAGTTTAAGTAATTTATTTTTATTGTTTGTCACTTTATATAGTTTGTGATATTTAAAAGTTTAAGTAATTTATTTATTTTTTACTTTAATTTTGTAAAAACTTTTGTTTTAATCATTTTAATAGGCTTTATGATTTGGGATGATTATTTTAGATTTTTTAAATTGAAAAACGAGTCCAACCTAAACAAGAAACATGTTTATTAAGTGGGTTGGATTATAGGTATGAATTTTCAAACATGATCAATAAAACATGAAATATCACATGTTAAGGTCTTTCAGACACGAACCTGTATATACATGAATACAAGACATAATACATTGACATGACTTGAGTGTTAATATATTATGTCTCATATCAAACACTAATGCAAAGCAAAATGAACATGTGTGAAATAACTCTTAGAGTTTTCCTCTTATTATCAACATTGCCCATTTGCATAAGGAAACCCGGATCAGTACATACTCTAGTGTTATGGTTTTTTGAACATTCCAAATTGATTTGTAGCACATAATTTATATATCACACTCAACATATAGCATAAAAAAAGTTAGCAAGCAATCGCCAGACATTGCTCTTTGCAGACAGTGAGCTCTTTAATTTTCTTGCAAAGTTTAGAAACACATTGACGAATAATGCCTAAATGTTTTAGGCTTATATATATTTCTTTAAGGCTTTCAATACGCATTGATTGGTTTCATTGTTTTTGTTATAATTCATTTCATTATATTGGCTTCCAAATGTTACTGCAACAGATTCTATGGTTGGATTTAACCAGGTTGTTCTCTTCTTTCTAATTTTACCACAGATTTGAAAAACTTGTGCTGTAGTTTGATTGATGAATTTACAGGTTAATAAACATAGGAGCATAGCTGCTTTAACAGTCACTCTTCCATTTTTGAATTTACTTAATAGGTTATGTCAATGTTTCCCATTTATAAATGTCAATTTCAGGTTTAGGGGTGTATCTGGATTCTAAAAAAATAATAACTCACCACTATATATAGAAACCAAATTACAAATAATCATCGATACATATGCCAAGGCAATCAAATGATACAAAAGAATGACAATGTCCAAGACGACAAGAGAGAAACCTCATACAAACCAATAAATAAATATTGATGCTAGAATACATCACTCTAGGTGATTTAAAGACTTAAAACTGAATTTGAATATCATGAATTTCAAGGACTGGTCTTAGATGGAGGAGGGGAAAGAAATGGGAAACTTGAAGGAATGTTGGGCAGTGTTGGCATGCTTGGAAGTGGTGGCACTGTGACCTTAGGGGCAGTGGGCATTGTAGGCATGCTTGGAAGAGGTGGCAGCGTGACCTTAGGTGCAGTTGGCATTGTAGGCATGCTTGGAAGTGGAGGCAGTGTGCCAGTGGGCTTAGGCAGAGATGGTAGGGTGGTAGGTGGGGTTGGCAATGTGGGCTGTGGCAGAGTCGGAATGGATGGCATAGGCGGTATGGTCGGTTTTGGTAGAGTTGGAACTGATGGCATTGGTGGCAGTGTTGGCTTAGGCAGAGTGGGAATGGCAGGCAATGTGGGAGCAGGTGGAGGAGTTGTATCCAACAGGCGGCGAGCTGCAGAATTTACATCGATGCTTGAGAGCAGTACAGTAATTGAAAAGATCAAAACAACGCTCTTGTGAGAAGCCATTGGAAGATGCAAAAGTACAGTTCTAGTTTGATTAGTACTTGAAAGAACTCAAATCTTGTGTTTTGTTTTTGATTGAGGAAGTTGATATATGGATCTGTGCATTTATAGTAGGATCATATGGGATTTTGGTCTATCTGGTTGGTTAATTGTCATCTATATGGTTGGGAAATTTTTTTAATCTCCACTAGTTTTTAATGGTAGCTCAACACCTCTATCTATGTAATCTAGGAAATTGTCAAGTTGCTGCCAGATGTTTTGCTAAATATCAGGGAGTTGATAAAAGTCAAAACTGAATACCCTTATCTGGAAGTGATGAAATATTTCTTCTTCACGTTAAACTAACAAGTTTTTCAAATCGTGTTTATTTGGGCTATTTGCATCTGCAATGACACTAAAGTTGACAAAAGATGCTTGCCCCTGTTTTTTTCCTTCTTCCTTAGAGATTCATTCCAAGTCATCTTCCCCATAATTTGGATATGACGCCATTGAAGTATCAATCGTGGCTCTATTTAGCACTGTCAAGATTTTAAACGAATCAAGAGATAAACAATAGGAAGATCTTATCTATCTGTTAAACTCAAACATAGAGGAGTTCCAATGTATTTATCCTAAACTAAATTTCCAGGAAAAAGAATAAAATATTCTTTTATAAAAAAATTTCTAAAATATATCACAAATAAAAATAATCCAAAAAATATACCAATTAAAATCAGATGTTGAAAACTTGATTTTAACTAATATTCATTTAGGAATATTTTTTGACTTGTAATATTTTAGGGTTTTTTTTTATAAAATGGAATATTTTATTCCTTTCCGCCTAAAATTCCATGGATAAGATAGGAATTGTTAGAGTTAGCAATTCAATACATGACTAGTCAACCTAGATATGACATGACATGATTATAAATGGGTTTGCATCAAGAAACCTCAACACAATTATTAAATAGGTTAAACACGCTTGGACCCATTTATAAATGTAACATGATTATAAATGGGTTTGCATCAAGAGACCTCAACACAATTATTAAATAGGTTAAACACGCTTGGACCCATTTATAAATGTAACTAGATTCAGGTTTGGTACTCAAAACCATTTATGGACACTTAAGACTAGAGTTTTTAATATTTTTTCTGAGTTCGTAGCTTATGTTCTACCTTAGTTTCAACCTAACTTTAATGGGAATCTTATATAACTAATAATTCAATGCCTTTTTTTTGTTTTTTGTTTTTGTTTTTGTTTTGTAGGTCTCAAAATGGTAAACATGAGAGAGGAGGGGGGTTAGGGGCAGTATGTGAGACTAAATTTTAATTAATTGAACACTTCTTAAATTTCTTTTTTTATAAAGAATGTATGTAATGAGTAAAAAGAAAATGATAGCAAATAATGTGCAATGAAAATAAAGAAGATGACAATATATGGAGGTTCCTCCTAGTGATTTAGTCCTCTCTTTCAACTTTTCTACTAGGGATCCAGTCTTTCACATCAGTTGTTCCACTAGTCAATAGCAAAGAAATGTTATAATTACCAATAGCTCTTACTCTGTCATTCTAGCTTACCAATAGCTAAGCATAGACTATAAGATTCTTATAACCTCACTTTCTAAGCTAATCTTTACACAAAAAGTAAAGAAAATTTGTACAATGAGGTAATATAAATTCTCTCATTTAAGCTTAAGGGAAAGAAAGAATTGTAACTGTATTTGTTCTCTCTTGTCGTCTTTGTTATTTCGTCTCTATTGCTCTGTCTCTACTTTGAACTTGAAATCGTTTTTACATTGCCCTTTTCGATAGAAATCTTCAAATGTTCATAGAATCTTCTAACGACTTCTTTGTTGGATAAGATTAATATCCTTGTGTTTGTGGAGTATGAAAATCTTCTTTGTATTTCAAATTTTGAACTCCTAGTTTTTCTTGTGATTCGCAAATATCATTGGTATTTATCTTCATTTGAATCTTATATAGATGAATTTCAATTTGAAAACAAAAAATCCCTCTTTATGTGGATAAGCTTCAACTGATAACCATATTTGTTATACTTGTCCTTATGTTGTTCTTCATTAGTTGATATTCATGTCAAGATAAATCTTTAAACGTCTTAAATGGGCATCTTTTACAAAATAAAAACATAGTACTTTGCCACAACTATTAAAGTTACCTTGAATACTCATGAAATAGACTTCAAAGAAAATTCCCATTGAAACGCCCACAAAATTTTGAAAAACTATACTAAAATTAATGAAAATAAGCGGAACAATAAGTACTTATAGGCTAGAATA
The DNA here is from genome assembly GCA_037954665.1 of Laguncularia racemosa. Classification (NCBI taxonomy): domain Eukaryota; kingdom Viridiplantae; phylum Streptophyta; class Magnoliopsida; order Myrtales; family Combretaceae; genus Laguncularia; species Laguncularia racemosa. The sequence goes on along the minus strand of JBBMOL010000024.1, from coordinate 1,594,426 downwards.
ATAAGTATAATATTTTTCGTGTTTTAAAAATTTTGAGAAAAGTAATAATGAAAATTTTAATTATTATAATATTTAATACTATTTTAATAACGTACGTATAACAGAAATCTTATAACAAATAATAATGGAATTTAAAATGGAAAAATAAGAAAGAAATGGGATATATTAGATAAATATAACAAATAAAAAGTAAGAGTTAAAATTTTAGATTTATGATTGTTAAATAGAATTTTTAAATATATATTTATATTCAAAATATTTTATTTAGTATACATATAAATTTATATATAAAATATTATAATTTAAATAATATAATTAAATATTAATACGCATACTAACCGGCCCATAATTGCATTTCTCTCCTTTCTTTCTTTCCTTTTCTTTCTTCCTTCTTTCTTTTCTTCTTCTCTTCCTGTTTTCTCTTGTACAATTTTCTTTTTCCTCTTCAAACTTCAAAAATCCATATCTTCCTCATACTAACTCCAAATAAAAAATCGTAAGTACCATTACAATCCTTGGAAGGAGTACTTTGCAACAAGACCATACTTGCTAAGTAAATTTCAAGCTCTAAATTTGAGCTAAAATCCATACGGATTTAAAAAAAAAATTAGATTTCATTTTTATTTTAAGTTTAGTAAGTTTAACTAGTAGAGTTAGCTTTAAGTTTGTTATTTGTTTATTATTAGATGAATGATTCGGATTCACGCAAGTTCTCGAGAGTTATTTAAAGTTTTAAAACTAAGAGATCCAGGTGAGTGGAAAACTCTATGATATACTGTATTTGGTTTCATAATGTGTTATATTGAATATTTATATATATATATATATCTTGGTCATTGTGGAATTTGAATGATTGTGATTGTGTCATACCCTATTTTACATGGATGTGTGTGGAGTGAAGTGAACTGTGTTGTGTTGATTGGCTATCACTACAATTGTTGTTATTGCTATTACTGTTGTTGTCATATTGGTGTAAGGAGCGTCCTGGGGTATGGTTGAGTGGTGTAGACGCTGGTGTGCAAGATTTGGGATTATGTCATAGCTATTGATGTGGATAAGTGCATGTGTGCCTAGTGATGGTGTTTGCAAGACAGTGTGTGTTGGTTTGTTTGTATGCGTGAGGGAGTGCGTGATCAACTTGTGTGTGTATATGTGTGTTTTCTTGCTTGGTTGCTGCTATAGTTGTTGTGGTTGTTATTATTTTGAAGTTAAAAGTGGTGTAAAATGGGTTGGGAATGAAATTTTGGAAAGAGATTAGAAGTTGGACGATACAAATGAATATCGTTTTGATAGCATAAAAATACTATCTTAACGGTATAAGGAACAAAAGGGTCTAAAAATTTAAACATCACCATCTAGACGATGGTGTAAGCCAATGTTGCTATTAGCGGCTTGATACCATGATTTTAACCTTGTTTTCTTCAAACTAAATTAATATAAAAACCTTACTTTTCCGTATATACGTAGTGTATATGTATACTTATTGTGAAACAAACTATATCATTACATACACATGAAAATCTAATTATGAACATATATATATATATATATATATATATATATATATATATATATATGCTTAGACAAAACTATTTTTACTCTATATTTATAAAATACATTTATACATATAATCATATAAAATCTCAAGTAAGAATTTTCATCTTTTAAACTTAATAAACATATTCGTTTGTTTCCCTTAAATTTGTAAGGGCATATGTTTTAAAAACTTATCCTTTAGCTAAATATATATATTTAGTAATCTTTTACATATATATATGTATACATGTTGTTTAATGAGCTATATTTATAAATAATATATATATATATATGTTTGCTCCTGTGTACATATATATATGCATAAACTTAAAAACTCAGAAAATGTTTGATTAAAGAAAACAATTTCTATCCCAACTATGTTATATGTATATATATGAAGGAATCGATAATATATATATATATATATATACAAATGAAAAAGACTTGTGGTCTTATTTTTATAAATTTTGGGATTTTGATAATTGAGGATATTACAAGAGGGTACATTTGGTCACCCTGCTTGGCTTTGGAATGTAAAGAATTGAGTACTTGAGAAGTGAAATGACATGGTTGTGTTAGGAATAAAAACTGTCGATTAATCTTACGTGGTTGATATGATGGTTGATGAGTTTAGGCTGTACTGTACTATTATTGATCTAGCCCCATATGTTGATTCATTTTTAAAATTTATTTATTTGTGATTTTATTGTCTCGTTAGTTTGATTTTATTTGGTTAGTCTAGTCTTCCTTGCTATATTTGTGACGTGTAATGCTTGATTCTTCTTGCTATGCTAAATATAAATATAAAGTATAGATTGTTTTGCTTGTGGGATTGGCTTGTAACCATATATTGTTTGATCACCCCAAATCAATTAATTAAAAGATTAGACTTAACTAAAACCAGATATGCATTACACGATACATTGCATAAAATCGAAGGCCATCACTGCTACAAGGCGCATTAGAAGTAATATGAGGATTACTGTTCCGCCAAGTGCAAACTAAGTGATTAGGGGATTATTGCGCTTTGATGGTTCCAAGTCTGATATGTCCTTGAGGGTATGTATTGCTCAGTGTGTAAGTAACACTTGAGCTGGCTTAGTGTGTAAGTAACACTTAAGCTCATGACATTGAAATTAAGAAACAATTTCTAATAAAGAGATAAGAGTAATTAATTGAGTTTGAGACTCAGGCACTAATGGTATGGTCTAAATCCCTAACCTAAGGTCAATGGGGGCGTAAACCTTAGACTTCACACTAGTTACCGGAAGACCGCGTATGATGTTGCATTGTAGATGGTTACCCATGTATAGCATATGATTTAAAAACCTGTTTGAAATTGTTTTTGTGTGTGTGTGTGCAGTATTGAGAGTATTGCACTCCCATCTCGTTAAGCCATAATGTGCTCACCCTTCTATATACTATCTTACAGGAAACAACACAAAATCTTGGGATGGGATAAGATATGATATGACAAGTGCTTTGGGAATAAAAAATGATAGAGTAAGATTTGTGATTGATAGATTATCTAGATGTAATATTATTCTTAGGAACTTGATGTGAAAATTGCAATTATGAAACTTAGAATTATTTTTCTATTTTACTGTTTTGGTAGGGGATTCCGATTCTCTATGATCTTGGTCGACCGTAGAATATGGGAATCCATAATTATATTCTTAGTATATGATTATATGTAATATAATTAGTTTTAATTGTTTAAATAATTATTTAGAGTCTTGTGACCTCTGACTTGCAAGACGGTTGTCATGTTACAGGTGCACATGTGATGTGATGGCTTTTAGTGGAAACTTCTAAGCTCCCTTTTGGGGCGTGATACCCATGAACTATTAGTCCTCCTTATGTGCAGTACCCAAACACACTAAGGCTTCAAATAAATTAAACTTGTATTGAAGATATATAATAATTATATGAGCATATATTTTGCAAATCGAAGTATCAAACTATCTATTTAAGTGTCTACTGAAACATTTAGCAAATTCTTGCTAACTAGTAGATGAAATGTCTGTAATCTACTGTCTGCCTAAGTGTCTATGAGAATTAATCCTATTGTCTAACACACTTAAAACAAATTCATTAGATTCATGAGATATCTTATGACCTTTTTATCATTATTAAGACTTATTTCAGAGAGCTCAATATTTTTGTTTTAGTTTTATGATTCTAGCCATTTTCTTAAGTGGAAATTTAAGGATTTTAATAGTTTTGCTCATGATAGGAAGTTTACTTAACATATAGAATTGCCTGGTCACAAATTAAGATTATTAATTTTTATATGTTATGAGTTTTATTTATAGTCTCTTTTTATATATATATACGAATTTTATTTTAAGATATTTTGTATCTCTAGTATTCATATTAGAATGTTGTTTTAACTTTTTCACAATATTAAATATATTTCTTTCTAATAAGTTTATATTATGGATTTCTATTTCACAATATTTTTAGTGATAATTTTTTAACATTTGCTTTGCAAATAGAATTGCTTTTGATTAGTATACAATTTTATATGATTATGTAGTATACATGTTAAGTTTTGATGATATAAAAATAATAGAAAAAGATGAAGAGTATCATGAGTGATTCTCATTAATATTTTTTGTTCCATATTAGTAACTCTTTTCAATATACATTATTTGATAATCCGTCTTAAAGAATTAACAAAAGATATGGTTTATTTAAATATTCGCACTAATACCCAATTAGGCCCTGACTTAATTTAATATTGATGTAATGTATTAACTTAATAATTTCTTTTGTTATGTTAATATTAGATTTACTTAGGATTATTGTTTGTCACATTATAGTTTGTCATACTTAAAAGTTTAAGTAATTTATTTTTATTGTTTGTCACTTTATAGTTTGTCATATTTAAAAGTTTAAGTAATTTATTTATTTTTACTTTAATTTTATAAAAGCTTTTGTTTTAACCATTTTAATAGACATTATGATTTTGGATGATTATTTTAGATTTTTTAATTGAAAAATGAGTCCAACTTGAGCACGAAACACATTTATTAAATGGGATGGATTATGGATATGAATTTTCAAACACAATTAATAACACAAGTCATGTCACATGTTAAGGTCTTTTAGACACGAACCTGTATATAATAGATACAAGACATAATACATTGACATGACTTGATTGTTAATGTATTATGTCTCGTATCAAACTCTAATGCATAGCAAAATGAAGATGAGTGAAATAAATCTTAGTGTTTTCCTCTTATTATCAACATTGCCAAGTTACATGAGTATGGAGAAAATTATATAGCTTTGTGGTTTTCTAGATTTTCAAAGATGGGTGTTAGAGAAAATAGTCTAGAACATACTCAATATACAATATAAGAGTTTAACAAGAAATTGCCAAACATTGTTGTTTGCACTTTGCAGTCTGCATGCATCGTGGTGTTTATGTCACGTCCTGCAAGATACCCAATTCATGACAACTTGCTATGATTACTCAACGCCTACTAAGTAACCGTGAAGCTTCTCAAACTAAGATCAACTTACTTGTTAAAAATACAATAATTTACAAAATTAAATGCCTTTGGCATTCCTTCATCTCATTAAAACCATTTTGTATTCAATGGAAAGCTATACACATAATTCAAAAGTGGGCCTCATCCGGGTCCCATAATAACAATACAAATTGAAGATCCTTCTAGATCAAATTAAATATTTACAATTTTTTGTTTATTGGAATTTAACAAATTTCTACAAAAGAGACCATGCTATCTCTCAATCCTGCCTCTTATCCTAAAGTTCCCACGACAAATTCACTTACTATATTACAATGCTTATAGAGGAAGTTTATGTAATCGTGACTTGCATTACACAATCTATAGGAGGGTGAGCTTAATAGCCTAGTAAGATAGGACTGTAATACCTCAATATTGTACACACACAAACAATTCATGCAAGTTTTTAAAATATATGCTTTGCATGGGCAATCATATGAAATGCAACATCGTACGTGGTCTTTCAATAATCAGCATAAAGTTTAGGGTTTACACCCCCCTTGACCTTGTGTTGACGATTCGCATCACTACTATCAGTACCTAGGTCTCACAACCCATTTATTTTAATCTTATCTCTTTATTAGGAATGGTCTTTAAACTTTAATCTCATAAGCTTCAAGTGTAATTTAATATACCAAGCATAAACATTCTCAGGAATAGACTAGACTCAAAACTATCAAAGGTGTAACAATCTCTTAATCACTTAGTTTGCCTTTGATGAAACAATAATCCTACTCGATTACTTTAAATGTACCTTATAGTAGTGATGACTTTCAATTTCATTTAATGTGTCGTGATATACATATCATTTTTTTTAAGTTGTAATAATTTAATTATCATTTTCGAGTGATTATGCAAGAAATAGTCACATCAATAACAAAAACTAAAAGCAATCAATCAATTACAATCATGAAACAATGTTCACAACTCAAAAAAACAAATCACAACATTTCTGATTTTTTTATTTGAAATTAATTTATTACATTTCCTTCTCTTTCAATCCAAAACAATAATTTCCCAAATATATACATCTTTTCATACTCATCACATCTCAAAATAGTAATTTCACAAGTATATATACTCCTTTTCATTTTTTTTCCTTTATTTCACACCCGTGCTCCCCCCGCGCGTACCTATAGTCACACACTTACATGCCCAAGCACCCAAGCCAACACAACATCGATCACACGCAGAAACATAACCATTCCGCATCCGCCACAACACCTGACCAAATTCTCTGTTTCCATAAACGACACACACACATATGGAATCATTCCCACACCTCACGCACGCAGTACAACCACACATAACACGTGATGCATTCGGCAATTCTGAACACACCTCCTCAGCTCACTCACAGCACTCACTCTTCCATGATCCCCAGTTGCACACCACTACACAAGCAACAGCCTCACACTACAAAACAAAGCACCCTCACATGAAACAGTGCATTTCATCATTCATCCACACAAAGTCCACGGTGACAAGAATATATATATATATAAAACAAAGCACCTTCACATGAAACAGGGCATTTCATCATTATTCCACACAAAGTCTACGGTGACAAGAATATATATATATATATATATATATATATATAAATATATCAAAATAGCACATCACACATTACAACATAATTACAGTATATTACAAAGTTTCTATTCGAATCTTATTTCTTGATTACCCGTAATAATCCTTGAGTAAATATATGAGATACAAATCTTCTCTTAAAACACAAGAAAATAATATTATTATATATTATTCTTGATTAATATTATTCTATCTAGTATATTTTTAAATATTTTTGTTATTTTTTTAAGTTAAACTTATTTTTATACATATTAAAATTATATTTAAATTCAAAAAATAAATTTTTTTACGTAAATCTTGTCAAGTTTCGTAGAACTTACCTCAAAGATCGCATAGGTGATCCCTTGTGATTTGCACTTCATACTTGCGTTTTACGTAATTTTTTCTGGGCGTTTTGCTTTTCCCTCTTTCTTCTCCCCTGTTTCGTTCTCTCCTTGTCTCACGCTGTCTCTCGTTTTCGTTTGACTGGAGCGTGGGTCCTTCTGGAAAACAAAGTCGGTTTGGAGTTCCTTTCTCTATGAGTTAATCCTTTTAATTTTTGGGTTCAGTCATCGCGCAAAGTAACTTATATAAGTTTAATAATGTCGGTGTTTTAACATGAAATCTTATGATTTAGCTAAATAAATTATTCCAATAAATTTTATGATTAAGTTAAATAAATTATTTTAATAATAAATATTTATTTAGAATTTTTATTTAATTATCTTAAATTTATAATTTTAATTTATTTTATTATTTATCTCGAAATTTTACGTGATTTATTTCTTAAATGATTAATTCTATTAATTTAAATTCTTACAATATATAATTAATACTTTCAATATAATCTTTTAACTAATTCAATATTATATTTGTATTAGTTTTGCGGGTTTTACAGTTTAATTTGCTTTTAAAGTTTTTGGAATTCTTTGACATATACTCAAGCGTTTTAGGATATTTTTTATACAATTCCCTGAAGGCTTTCGATACGCATCGATTGTTTTTATTGTTTTAACTATCATTCATTTGTTATATTGGCCTCTGAAAATTTCTGCAACTTATTCAACCCAGTAAAATATGACCTGGTCTTTACTACTCTGAATTCTCTTCTCTCTAAATCATGACAGAGTTGAAAAGCTTGTGTTTTAGTTTGATTACAGAACTTCAAGTTTAATAAACGTAGGAACATAGTTGCTCTAGAAATCTCTCTTTCATTTTCCGTGTTTACTAGATTGGCTATGTCAATGTTTCCTGTTTACGCAAGACCATACATATTGTACAGAGCAAAATAGAATGTCCATTGCAGATGAATCTGTTATAAGAAATAAATGACTTACTACTATATATGGAAATCAGATTACAAAAAAATCATCAATACATATGCTATGGTCATACCAATGAAACAAAAGAATGATGCTGATGAAATATATGGGGAAAAAAAACTCATACAACTAGATAAACAGATATGGATGTAAGAATACATCAGTGTGTGAACTAATGACTTAAAACTGAACTTGAAAAACATGACTTTCAAGGACTGGTGGTAGCTGGAGGAGGAGAAAGGAATGGAATATTTGATGGAATGTTCGGCAGAGTAGGCATGCTTGGAAGTGGTGGCATTGTGACCTTAGGAGCTGTTGGCATTTTGGGCGTGTTTGGAAGAGGTGGCAGCGCGACCTTGGGTGCGGTTGGCATTGTGGGCATGCTTGGAAGAGGTGGCAGTGTGACCTTGGGTGCTGTTGGCATTGTGGGCATGCTTGGAAGTGGAGGTAGTGTGGCGGTGGGCTTAGGCAGAGGTGGCTGTGTGGTGGGCAGGGTTGGCAATGTGGGTTGAGGCAGATTTGGGATGGATGGCATAGGTGGTATGGTCGGTTTTGGAAGAGTTGGCACCGATGGTGTTGGGGGTAGTGCCGGTTTAGGTAGAGTGGGGATGGTGGGCATTGTGGGGGCTGGTGGAGGAGCCGTATCCAACAGGCGACGAGCTGCTGTACTGAAATTGATGCTTGAAAACAGTAGAGCAATCGAGAAGATCAAAAGAAAGCTCTTGTGAGAAGCCATTGCCAGTGCAAAAGTACAGTTCTGCTTTGATAAGTACTGTAATGAGTTAAAATCTTGTGCTTTGCTTATGATTGAGGATGTTGAAATAAGGATATGTGCATTTATAGTGGGATGGCAAGGGATTTTGGTGTGTATCTGGTAGGTGAATTGTCATTTATGGTTAGGAAAAGCTTGTAGTTCTCACTAGTTCTTATTGGTAGCTCAACACCTCTATCAATATTCTGTAGCTAATGTCAAATTGGTGCCACATGTTTAACCAAATGTCTTGATAAAAGTCAAAACTGAAAGTACCCTTTTTGTGGAAGTAACCAGAGATTGCTCGTTGAGGTTGAGCTCAATAATTTTTTTGAATTGGCATGCTCTATTACAGCAAGCTTGATCAAAGTTAGTACTACAAACTTAATATATCAGGGGTAATGACCTTTTTTTTAACCCTCGATTCTCAAAAGCAAACCGTATCTTAAAAGAACTGAAAGCTTGTTTTGGAAAGTTTGTTTAGCGATGGATCTATGAGGGATATAAAAAGCAAATAGGGGTGCCATTGGGTCGGGTTTGAGATGGATTTTATAAAACTCGAATCCGACCTACGATCCTATAAGGCTATCTATGATCGTCTCAAAACCTTATCAAGTTTTAATTCATTATCCAAAACCCATCTTGTCATGAATACTATAAATCCGTGATTCGACCCATTAACTTGCTACAATAATTTGTGCAAATCACCTTCATGTAAAATAAAGAAATAAAGTTTCATCAAGACTCTTACAATTTGTTTTTTTCTTTCATAAAAACATATACTAAAAGTAAAGTAATACGTAGTTATACGAATGTATAAATTATTTATAGGAGAACAATTGTATTAAATATAACAATCTGTAATTTCAAATCTCATGAAATAATCTTGTAAAAATTATTATTAAGTCACAGTTGAAAACTTAAAGTTCAATGAATAAACCTTGTTAAATCACACTTGAAAGCTGTTGTAATAGAGAGTTCAATATATTATATAGACACTCATTCAAATTCTAAATTAAATAAAATTTAACTTGTCAATCACATATTCCTATAAGTTTATGACATAAGTCACCAAATTTTAAAAATTAACTAAAATTCATCTCATCCTTTTCCTAAACATTCATTAAAATTAATTAAAATTCAACTCAACATTTTTCTCAATTATATTTATATCTACAAAGAGGAAAAATTTACATAAAATAAATTAGAAGGGATGTGAGAATAAGGGATGTAGATGCGACTAAAAAGTGAGAATAGTGAGATTAAACAATAGAGATATAATTAAGGTTTTCTGGACTTTAACAAATAAAATGAAAAAAAAAATTCTTTAGTATAATATGATAAGTTAGTAGATCATAGTTCTTAACTTTTAAAATTTGAGTTTGAAAATAGTATTACTGAGTTTTTTTTTAGCATATCGAGTTTTCCCATCGGATTTTTTCTAAAACTCAAAGCCTAATCCAAAACCACGATTTTAAAGTAATACCTAAACCCATCATAAAACCCTATAGGGTGATTGGCAGATTAGGCAAGTTGGGTACTTTATAATGACCTATCTGGTAACATCCCTAAAAGCAAATCAGAGTTACTACTTTTAAAAGTATAGGAGACAAGTTCCATTTCCTTATCTAATTCGTTGAGATTACTATTAAATTAATTTTTACAACCATCTTAATAGTGAGATGATGATCTACATATTAATTTTCATATATGTGAAATTTGTTGTTTTTCTCCTAGAAATATCACTATCTACCTTCTATATAGTTAGCGGCGGTAAAACATCCAACAAATATGTGAAGCAATATATTAAACTATCATCAATATACAGTTTCTAGAAAAGGAATGAAAGTAAATTTTTATTTTGTATTTTATTTTTTTAGTTACGGTTGCTCCATTCAACCTTAATTTCAATCACGTTGAATAATTTTAGTATTTTAAATCATTAAAATATTACCAAGAACACTTCTTAAGTCTCGGTGGTTCATGTGCCCAGCCTAGCTGCCATACAATTATGAGGTAGTTTTAACAAAATAAATAGATAAATAATGTGGTTATGAAAAATTTTATGCATTACAAAATTTTAATTGTGTTGCAATTGAATCTGTTAAGAATTTCGATAAATTACACAAATCATCTCTTAAAAAGTTTGAAAACTACACGAATTCCTTAGCTTTTTCAAAAGTTGACACCTACCCCTAAAAGGTTGACATGGTAGCCTACGTGAAAATTTTAGATGACTTGGATATACATGGACATTTAGATAACATTTTATTAAATATTATGTATAGAAACAATAGAAAAGTGGAAAAGAAAAATGAAAATGCAAAAAATAATAAAAATGAAAGTAAAGTAAAAAATAAAGAAAAAAGATAAATAAAAAAAATAAAAGAAAAGAAATAAAAATAAAAGAAAAAAAGAAAGAAAGAAGAAAAACAGAACCCTAAGATTATTGCCATTCACCCCCTACTTTTGGGTAGATGATGACGGCCTTAATTAATTGGTGGGTCGCAACCCCATTCAAATAGGACAATTGCCAACCACTCAATGATAGGGTGTTGCAGCAACAACTTTAGGATTTTTTTTTTTTTTGTTTTTATTTTTTAATTTATGATTTTTTTTCTTTTTTTGCATTTTCTATTATTTCTCTACATAATATATATAATAAAATGCCATGTTAATGTTAATGCTTCTCCAATTCAATTAAAATTTTCACTTAGGTTTAATTTTGAGAATCGAGGTTTAAAAAAATTATCCTAAGAGTATTGTATTTTATACAGTTGAAGGAAGGTCTAATAAAGCAAAAATTACTTTAGGAGCTACACTTAAAATTTATGGAAGTAGTGGAGGGGAATTTATATATTTGGCCTTATGATTATTCAAAATCAAAAAAACTTTAAATATGATTTTACAATAAGTAAATAACATAATTATAAATCCAAAGGACTTATAAATTGATTTATTGAAGTCAACTTAGAAAGTGGTTGCATATTTTTATCTTGAAGCCTTCAAAATAAGATAAGAAGTTAGCACACAAGCACCCTGAGTTGCTATGATGTGTTGTTTTGTTTAAGGAAAATGTTAGGGTCATACACCTTAGCATAACATTTTATTAAATAATGTAAATATGAAATTACATAAATGATCTTGACTAACACAGTTAAATTATGCTAATACTGATATAATTCACTCTAGCCCTTGAAATAAATTAATGAATAGATCAAGAAATTGGTCTATTGATCTCATATAGAGTGTACCAATTTCCTTATTCAAAAGCATTCACAAACAAAGCAATAATTAATTTCAATGTGCTTTCTACATTCATAAAACACTGGATTTAATGCTATGTATTGAATAGTATGGTTATCACATATCAGTTTCATCAGTTATGACTATGGAAACCCAAGTTCCTCTAGAGTCTAGCAAATGCTTAAACTAAAATAATTCACAAGTTGTGAATACTATTGCTTTGTACTCGAAATTATGCATGTAATTTTATGACCATAGTTTGTTTCTTACTTTTCCATGAGATGAGATTACCACCAATAAACATACAATATCTCATGGTCAAAGTTTTATCCAATGGATGAACTTAACAAACCAACATCTATTCAACAACATTCACACGTGCACAATCTTTATGCAAAACACCTTGACCTAGAGTTCCTTTGAAATTATGTAGTATGCAAAATACAACATTTCAATAACTAGTGCAAGGTGAGACCATGAATTGACTTTATAGATATATCAAGATGTGTCGTAATAAAATAGGTAAGATCACCAACTAGCCTTCTATATCTCTTCAAGTCGTTTAGAATATTTCTTTCATTAGGCAAGAACTTAGCATTAAGGTCCATAAGCGAATCAATTGGTTTTACTTTGATTAAATCAACATTGGACAATAGGTCATGTATAGGGAGGGATTTAAGGAAAGGTTGATAGGGCCTCAACCCCCTAAGCTAGGGAAAAATTAATTTTTTTAATTTAAAAAAATGTAAAATATATATATTATATGTATATTTTAAATAGCATATAATGACATAAAATTACATATAGTTAAGTGGTTAGATGATTGTTTTATAAGTATGAGGTTTTAGGTTTAAATCTCATAAGTGTTATTTTACTTTCTGAAGATGCATTTATTGCTTGAATAACATACTCTAGTTACTTTTTTTTTAACGTTTTCTTATAATAACTAATAACATTAAATTCATATAATGCAAAGGTATATTTAACTAAATAAATTCTCTTGAATTTTTTTTATTAGTAGTTTACCATAAATAGTAATTACATTGCCTATTTTTACAATTTTTCTAGTCTTATAATATAAATTATTAGTAAGTCTACCAATCATATGACATGCTTTAGTAACATTTTCTTTTTACAATTAATGTTATAGATCTGAATGTAGATATTAAATGATTGATTACATGATAGCTTATATTCAAACTGATAATTTTTTTAGCATTGCTAATAAAATAATTTTGCAAAGTTATCATGAAAAGAAATCCTAGAATATTTATATTCATGTCAATTTACTATTTTGGCTTTACTTGCAATTTCTTGTCCAATATATTTGTACATATTGATCTATTTTTGTTGAAATCAAAAACTTACATTAATTATATATATATATATTATAAATTAATAGTTATATTTCAATTAATGCATATGTTACAATGAAAAGACAAAAATTCTTTTAAATTCTAACAAAGAACACCAAACACCTTTAATCATTTTCTAAAAAGAATTTTCCATTTTATTAAGTTTTAAATAATGTTGTAGGTGTAATTATTAATAAAAATCCTTTTATATATATAAATGCAATGCAACTACAACAACAAGTGGATATTTTTCAAGGAATGATTATAATATTGATTTAATTAAGGTAAACGCGGCTCTCTCAATTATTTAGCTATGCGCTTGTCCCTAATCATGCACATTCTTTTGTTGGGGTGTTGTGGGGGTATATATACCTTACTTGCATTAAGCAATTTCAATCCTAAGAGAAAGCTTTTTAAACTCCTAATGTATTTAGTCTAGAATTTTTACTATAAGAAATCTTTTAGTATTTCAATGCTTCAAGGTCATCTTTTGAAATCGCAATCTGATCAACATAAACAACTAATATAACTTTTTACCTTCGAACAATTAATAAAACACAAAATGATCAAAATTACATTTACAAAGACTAAATTTCACCATAACTAAGCTAAACTAACCAAACTAAGCTTGTGGAGATTGTTTAAGCCTATATAAAGATTTCTTCTAGCTAAAAAATGACCTTGTCTCCTTTTGAGCAACAAAGTCGGGTGGTTGTCCTAAATATGTAGCTTCTTTAAGATCATCAAGGAGAAAGTAATTTTTAGTGTCTAGTTCATTAAAAGGCTAACAATGAGTAATAACAACCAAGATTATAAGACATATGGATGAAAAGGTCTTCCAAAGTCAACACCATAAATTTGTGTATAACTTTTAGCAACTAAATGTGCCTTCAATCGATCAATGGTACCATCATGTAAGACTTTCATGGAGAAATTCCATTGGCATCTAATTATGAATTTACCATTAAGAAGATACACAAGATCCCGCATACCATTATGATGAAGACTAAACATTTCTTCTTGTATAGCAACAAGCTAGCAAAGGTGAGAAAAAGCTTTTGAAATGGAATTTGAAATAGAAATAGTTAGTAGTGATACGATCAAAGAGACATAAGATGGTGAGAGAAAAGAGTAAGTAAGAACATCTAAAACAAGATGATGCATAGAACACTTACCTTTTTTAGATGTAATTGGAAGTCCAAGATCAATTAAAGGATAACTTGAGTCTAGTGGAGGAGTTGGTAGAGAGAAAGAGTCTTATCAGCTAGTGTATTGTTAACAAATATAAACTTGCATGGCAAGCCAATTAAGATGAAGGAACCCTTAAGAGAATGGCAAAGTTGCATAAGCACTTATTAATCAGGAATGAATCTTGACATGATGATAAAGGCTAAATGAGGGAAATCTTTTATGGGGCACTCATCTCTGGAAGATGAAGATGATGCTTAAGAATGGTCTAGATTTCATAGTAGGGAGTTGACATTGGTCCCTAGTACCCGATGTTAGTACAAATTAAAATTGGGTTTCCAACACTCGATTTTAATTTTTATATTTTTAGGAATATTTTCTTACTTAAAATATTTTAGGGATTCTTTTTTTTTAAAATAGGAATATTTTATTCCTTTTCCCCTAAATTTCCATGGACAATATAGGGATTGTTAGAGCTAGCAAATTAGTACACAGCCTGTCAACCTGGACACAACATGATTATAAATGGGTTCGAATAAAAAAAAATCAACAAGATTAATAAATGGGTCAAACCCATTTGGACCCATTAATAAATGTGCTACAGTTCAATTTTAGCATCTAAACCCATTTTTGGACATGCTTAGCCCATTTAAGACTAGAGTATTTATCATTTTTTCTAAGTTCTTAAGCTAAGTTCTACCTTAATTTGAGCCTAACTCTAACAGCATTTTTATATAACTAATAATTCAATGCCTTATTTTTTTTAATTTTTTTTAATTTTAGTAATGTTATTAAGTGGAAATTTAAGGATTTTAATAGTTTTTCTCATACTAGGAAGTTTGTTTAACATATAGAATCACATTACCATTGATTATGATGATTAATATTTATATGTTATGAGTTTTATTTATAGTCTCCTCTTTGATATATATATATATATATGTACGATTTCTATTTTGAGATTTTTTATAACTATAATATCTATATTAGAATGTGGTTTTAACTTTTACATAGTATTAAACACATTTCTTTCTAACAATATATATTATAGAATTCTATTTCACAAAGTTTTTAGTGATAATTTTTTAGCGTTTGCTATGCAAATAGTGTGAGGACCTAAACTTAAGCAATAATGTTAAAATTAAAATAATATATATATATATATATATTTATATATGTGTGTGTGTGTAAAGTAAAATCAATATATATATATATGTATATATGTTATATGCTAAAAATAAAATAAAAAATATATATATAAATAATAATAATAATAATAATAATATGAATTATATGGGCATATATATATATATATGTAAAAAAAATGTACATAATATATTATATTATATTATAACTAAAAAGAAAATAAATAAAAGAGGAAGGAAAAAAAAAACCAAATACAGAACAACACCCTCAATGTCAGCAAAATTAAGTAATATTATATATATATATATAGAATTTAGAATAGAGAGAGAAAAATCAAATCATCAAAAATTAGAAAAAAAAGAAACCAAAACCCTCTCCATTTCATCCGAATTTTTTGGGCAAATTGAAGTTGGAATTTCCAACATGCAATCATCAGGATAGGAAGAAGAATAAGATTGAAGTAGGATGCAACAAGAATTTGAAGAAATTGAAGAACAAAAAATCATATTAAGTAGGGAGAATTTTGTCTGTTCATTCGAAGGGGGTAGGGTAAATCTGCTGCTAGACCAAGCTAGGGTTAAGGTTTTGGGTGGGAGAGGATACCGGCCGACATAGTGGTTGCCGGCGTTGGTGGCCGGAGGCCGGTGAACGGAGCAGTCCCCGGTAACGCCCGAAACTTCCTATTTTTGTTAAAAATATCAAATGTTGATGAAAAATTATGATTTTTGGTATTCTAGAATAATTTTGTATGAATATTAATGTGGTAATTTTATTTTTCTTAAATTTGATTCAAAAAGAAGTGATCCTTAAGATATTCTCTGTTTTGGTCGTAAATTAAATTGGAAACTAAATAGGTCAAATGATGTATTTTTGATGTAATTTTTAGTATACAAGATCCTTATATGATTTATTATATCACCAAATCAATAATTTTTCAGATTGGAGTCGTTTTCTATTTTTAGTGAATTTTTCAAGCTAATTACCCTGTTCTGGCCGAATTAAATCCTTAGCAAAATTAGAAAATTTGATTTGATTAGTTGAATTTGATGTTCATTTGAGGTTCATTGAAGCATAATATGATTTTGAGAAGCTTGGGTTAGTTACGAAACAAAAACGGGAGTGTTCGGTGCAAGATCGTGATAATTTAGAACTATACGATTTAATATAGAATCATACTGAAATTTAATTACATTAATATATAATAGAGCGTAGTATACCCGTATGTATATGAATTAGAAATTGTAGGAAAATGGTGGATTATACGAGGTTAAGATGGAATTTAAGGGTTTGGAATACCGAATTAGCAATTTAGGGTTCAATAGAGCGAATGAGGTAACATTGATTGGTATACTGATTATTCAGGTATTTCTGTTGAGTAAGGAGAACAAAGGAACTTGGCTGGTGCGACCGTTTAGATTGGAATATATTGTTTCAGGTGAGTGCCCCCTTAACTTTTCTCTTAGGTACAAGTGGTTGATAATGTAGACTACTTGTTGTTGGCTGAAATTACCCTGTACGATCACTTACTGTGATCAATGCAGGAGGATTGTTGAATTATATTGGTTTACTAATGGCTGGTTGTGTGTCATGATATGATTGGATTATGAGAAAAAAAAGGGAACATTCTAGAAAATCCTAGAATGAGAGTTGGATGCGGGATTTGATTATACTATTCCTGATTGTATGTGATGTAATGAACTTAAACTATCGAATGCTTAATGATTGTGATGTAATGCTGGGTTATTTTTAGCTTATTAAATGGGGTTTATATGACTAGTTGAGTTCATACTATTGTTGTCTTGGTAACGATGAAATATCTAAATGGATAATGAAATGGGAGTTAGGCTATAAGTACCTACTAACCTAAAACACTTAATGTAAGAAAAGTCCTGTTCCCTGCCTAGTAAGTTTGTGGTACGACCTTTGAGTCGACCCGGATGGGTTTGAGGCATGGTCGACGGACCAGCCCGATTTAGTGTCCTATGGGGATCTGGTCACCCCTTTTGTTTGAGGCAGGTGAAAGGCGAGCTGAATATTTCTAACTAAAAATAGTATATAAGGATGTCTTAATTAGTTGAGAAAACATTAAGTTTTGAAAAGTACATGAGGGTAGTTTATCTACCAGTTGACAGGCTTTACCTGGATTAATTGAAAAATATTTGTGACCTGTGAGTAAACATGAGTGATTGAAATGGTCTCCAATGAAAAGGTTATGAGTTTAGCAAAAATGGAATTACGGGGAAAATATTACTAAGTAAGATCATGATGATGTTAAAATGTAATAAATTGAATTGGGTTTCTTGCGAGTATAACTTGAGTTGAAAAATTGCTTGCTTGAGTAATCACTTCGAGGTATTTGATAATATTGTTGATTACTATTATGTGATTTTGTTGTTTGTTTTTATTGGGTTGCTTGATTTTATACTCACTTTGCTTCTTAAGAAGCTGAGGGGTTAGTGTTTTTACTAACCTCAAGTACAGGTACTGAAGAATAAGTTGTTGGAGACTCGGGTTTTTGGAGAGCGTCAATAGAGGCAAAGAAGCCCTTAGTTTCATTTTGGAAGCTCTATTATTTGTAATAAGATCTATAGGTGTTAATCTTCAGATTGTAATGTAAATATTTGTGTGTATAAGGTTGGATTTGTAATCTTTTGAGCCACTTAAGGCTACAGGATTAATCATGGGCTATGCTTACTTACCGGGAATGCAGATCCCGATGGTATATATATATTATGTATGATGTGACAGGAGATTTTAAGTACATGTGTTTAGATATGATGTGGATATGAAATGATAGCGCTGTTAGCGCCATTTTATAGGACGTTTATAAAATTTCACACAGGTTGGAGTTACAGGTTCAATATTAGCAGAATTTTCCTTATCTCTAATTCAGAGACGGCATAGCAACACACCTACAGGTACCAAGGATAGTTACAGGAATATTGGAACAGGTTCAAAAATCAGACCTAATAGGTGGGTCACTATAAATAGACATAGCTTTGATTAGTAAACAAATTTATATGAGTCAAATGTGCATTTTGAATTTAAAGATCATTTAGTATACCTATTAAGTTTTGATGATATAAAAATAATAGAAAAAGATGAATAGGATGATGAATCATTTTCATTAATATATGTCATACCATATTAGTAACTTTTTTCCATGTATACTATTTGACAATCTCTCTTAAAGAATTAATAAAGGATATAATTTATTTGAATATTAACACTAATACCTAATTAGGCCATGGCTTAATTTGACATTGATGTGATGTAATAAATTGATAATTTATTTTGTTATGTTAATATTATATTTACTTCATGTAAGATTTTTCTTTGTTATATTATAGTTCATTATAGTTAAAAGTTTAAGTAATTTATTTTTTAGATCTTAAGTTTATAAAGATTTTTTTTATCATTTTAATGGACATTATAATTGTGGTAATATTATTCTAAATTTTTTATCGATAAATAAGTTCAATTCAAACACAAAACACATTTATAAATGGATTGGGTTATGGGTATAAATTTTCAAGCACAATTTATATCACAAATTAAAGTTTTTCAAACACAAAGCCGTTTATATATGTATATAAGATACGATACGTTAACATGAATTATCAACCTTAAGAATTGTCTCGGCATTTTGAGCTATGAAGGTGAATGGGTTGAGATAAAGGATCCTTCACAAGGTAAAAAATGGAGGATTTGTCACAACTCACAAGCTGTATTTGTAAAAATGATAATCATAACATCTTAGAGTGTTAAGATCACTGATACTGAACATAAACAGAATATGGAGAGGATTAACACATTGTTCCTCAATCCACGGGAAACAGAGAGCATTAGCGTTTTCCTCTTATTATCAACATTGCCAAGTTACATGACTCTGGAGAAAATTATATATCTTTATGGTTTTCTAAATTTTCCAAGATGGGTGTTGGAGAAAATAATCTAGAACATACTCAACATACAGTATAAGAGGTTAACATGCAATTGCCAAACGTTGCTGTCTGCACTTTGCTGTCTGCAGGCATCGAGCTGTTCAATTTGCTTTTAAAGTTTTGGAATACGTTGGCATATGCTCAAGTGTTTTAGGATATTTTTGATATAATTCCCTGAAGGCTTTCGATACGCATCGATTGGTTTTACTGTTTTTGCTATCATTCATTTATTATATTGGCCTCTGAAAATTTCTGCTGCTTATTGTACCCCGTAAAATATGACCTGGTCTTTACTACTCTGAATTCTCTTCTCTCTAAATCATGACAGAGTTGAAAAGCTTGTGTTTTAGTTTGATTACTGAACTTCGAGTTTAATAAACGTAGGAACATAGTAGCTCTAGAAATTTCTCTTTCATTTTCCGTGTTTACTTATTTGGCTATGTTGAAATTCTTTTCTATAATTAGTGTAGATTCTTTTTTATAATTAATTAGGTATTTGTTTTAGGTGTATATCTTTTATTTCCTTTCTTGTATTATGTTCTTTAGGAATAAGTTATATATTGTATCATAATTGCTGTGTTTAGGTGTGTTTTCCAATTTAGCTTCTCGACTTAGCTTTGTATATAAAAACAATAGTTTCTTTGTTAATTGAATCATCGGTTAGAGGTTTTTCCCAACTCAGAATTTCGTAGATTTAGAATTTCTTATGGTATCAGAGCAGGTCTCTTACTCAACCCTCTTTTAACAATATCACAAAATAATATGTCAATAAGTCAAGATTACCTAACAACAAGGGGAGAGATCATAACTACAATCGATAATGACTCTCCCTATGTCTTATACCCTTCGGATCATCTAGGTTTGGTGTTTATTACCACACCATTTATAGGGGGGAATTTTGTAGCATGGAAAAGCACCATGGAAACAGCCTTATATGCCAAAAACAAAGATGGTTTCATTGATGACAGTCTAACAATGCCAAGGGCAATGGCATTAGATTTCCAACAAAGGAAAAAGAATGATGCCATGTTTAAAGAATGGTTGAGGGACTCATTGGCCAAGGACACACAAGAGACCGTTGTTTATGCAAAAACAACTCAAGAGATTTGGGCAGCAATATGTGAAAGGTATGGACAAAGCAATGCACCCCAACATTATAAAATAAAGAAAGAATTTTCCAATTTGTTTCAACAAGATGGGTAGCCTCTTACTTAGAATTATACCAAGTTCAAGACCTTACGACAGGAACTACAAATCTACCATCCATTACCTCATTGTAAATGTAAGGTAGCTAAAGAACATTTACTACATCGAGAAAGCGAAAAGGCACATTAGTTCTTACTAGGATTGAATAGTAGTTTTGATCGTCTAAAATCTAGTATCTTGTCAATGGAACCTACACCATCACTTAGTAAAATCTTCTTCTTGGCCTTACAAGAAGAACAATCTTTACAGAAGAAGGAATCTTCATCAGTGAATTTGGAGGGAGTAGCTCTTGTAGCAAAGGCTGATGATAAAGGAATAGAGAATGTCCATACAAATAATAACTAGATCCAAAGCAATAAAAGATGTCAACACTATGTTAAACCTAGACATCTTAAACAAGAATGTTTTGAGCTAATAGGATATCTAAATAATTGGAGAAATAATTGACAGAATTGAGGTAAAAATGATAGTAGGAACAAAAGCAATTTCAAATAAAGGCAAAGCCATGGAAATATGGCAACAACTAATTACCAATTATCAAGTTCCAATGAGAATCCACATAGACAGATCTAACAAGCTCCTAGTTTGATAGCAGAACAATGTACCAAACTTATTTAGATTCTTGGAGATACCGCTAATAATGGAACAAATTGTGGCAGTGAGGCTTTGGCTAATTTTGCAAGTAAAAATTCCTTGTTTTACAACTTTTGGATAGTGGATAGTGGTGCCTTTAACCATATGATTGGAAACAAAAGCATATTTGATGATGTTAGACCCGTTTCTTCATATCCAAATGTTAAAATACCAAATGGTTGTAGCCTTTTAGTATCCTATATTGGTAACACTTACCTATTGCCAAATATAAAATTGAAAAATGTCATCTGTGTGCGTGGTTTCAAGTATAACCTCCTTTCTATTGCCATAAAGCTACAAAGGATCTAAATTGTTCAATGACCTCTTTTCCCAATTTTGTATCTTTCAGGGCCTACATATGAAGACACTGGTTGGAGTAGGTAGGCTTTGGGATGGAGTTTACCAATTGGAGGAAAGCCATGGAGTTTCCAACCATAGCATTCTTGAACCAGATGTTACATTGTAGGACATACATTTAGGTTATCCTTCTTTTAGTGGATTGAATTTAATCTCCAACATTTCCTTTCCTAGTGATTTTAACCATATTTGTGATGTGTGTCATAAGGAAAAACAAACAAGATCACCTTTCCCTATTAGTAATAATAAAAGTACCAAACCTTTTGCTCTTGTTCATATTGATCTTTGGGGACCATATTTTGTTCCTTCTCTTAGTGGTGCACATTATTTCTTAACTATTGTTAATGATTTCTCTCACTGTACTTAGGTTTTTTCTTTTGGAGAATAAGTGAAAAGCTTACAATTACTTAACTAGGTTATGTCATCTTGTAAAATCTCAATTTGATCAAGTACAAGTGATAAGAAGTGATGATGGAAGTGAATTTGTCTTAGGACATATAAGGATTTTTTTTTTGCTAGTGAGGGGATTGATTATCAAACTTCCTACATGACTACCCCATAGCAAAATGGGACAGTGGAAAGAAAACATCACCATATCCTTGAAGTGGCATAAGCCTTACATTTTGAAGCACATTTGCCTCTAAAATTTTGAGGTGATTGTGTTCTGACAGTAGTGCATCTTATCAATTTGGCACAAACTCCCATTCTTGAGGACAAGAGTCCATATGAGGTACTTTTGAGTAGAAAACTTGATTATAGTCATTTGAGAGTTTTTGGATCACTTTGTTATGTTTATAATCATGATAAAGCATGTGATAAATTCTCAACTAAAGCTTATTGATGCATCTTTATTGGTTACCTACATGGACAGAAAGGTCACAAAGTTTATGATATAGAGAGAAAAAGAGTATTTATGTCAAGAGATGTGAATTTTTATGAGAAAGCATTTCCTTTCAAGTCTAACAACCAACCTAAATCCCCAAGAATAGATACACAATGTCCTTATCCTAAAAGCTCTTTTTTTTTTTTTTAACACAATTCGATTTTCCATAAATGTCACATCTGTTGACCACATGAACAACCAACAAATACAACAAGATCATGATCATCATAAGACTGAACAAAGTCCATTCGATTGTAAGACACTCCAAGAACCAACCCATTAGTTGCTTTAGAAACCAGTTCATCACTTCTAATGCAATGACTACAACAACAAAGGCATGTGTTCAATAAACTTGCTAGTTTTTATTACAAATTTTTACGCTCATTGGAACCATCCCAAGACTCTCCTCCATCAATGAACTCAAGTATTAGCCATCCTCTTTCTCTTGTCTTATTCTTGTTTCACTGACACCTATAAAGCCTTTTTAACCTCCATTACTTCTTTGGACGAACAAAAGTGCCTTTCCCAAGCCATTAAGGATTCTTGTTGGAGACAAGCAATGGAGTAGGAAATTAAAGCATTAGAGGAAAATCAGACATGGACCTTGGAGCACCTGCCACCTGACAAACATGCCATTAGTTCAAAATGGGTATACAAAATCAAGTTTAGATCTGATAGAGAGATTGAACGCTTTAATGCGCATTTACTCGCTAAGGGCTTCACACAAATTAAAGACCTTGATTACCGTAACACTTTGCTCTTGTTGTAAAGCTTATAGTTGTACATTGTTTGTTAGTAGTGGTTGCTATATAAAATTGGGAATTGCATTAGTTAGGTGTTAATAACACTTTTCTTCATGGTGATTTATAGGAAAAGGTATATATGAAGGTCCCACAAGGCATTTCTAAACTAAGTGATAATTATGTTTGTCGGCTTAGAAAATCACTGTAAGGATTGAAACAAGCTTCTAGAAATTGGTTTGAAAAATTTTCTAGTTCTTTACAAGCTATTAGATTTATACAATCAGGTATAGATAACTCTCTTTTCACATTTATGCAAGGGACATATTTTACAGCCTTACTAGTCTATGTTGATGATGTAATCTTAGTTAGTAATGATTCTGTTACCATCAAGTGTTTAAAACATCATCTTGATTTAATGTTTCGCATCAAGGATCTTGGATAGCTAAAATACTTTCTTGGCATTAAGGTAGCAAGGAATAAAGAGTGAATTGTACTTAGCCAATGAAAGTATACTCTTGATCTTTTGGAAGAAACAGGTCACTTGGATGCTCAACCTGCTAAATTTCCCATGGAGTAATGATATAATTTATGAGGAAAGGGTGAACCAATTAAAGATGCAAGCCAATATCATCATTTGATTGGAAGATTACTTTATTTAACAATTACACGGCTAGACATCAGTTATCCCGTACAAGTTTGAGTCAGTTCATGCAAGATCATTGCGTGCCTCACATGGATGTAGCCCATAGGGTATTGCTGTATCTTAAAGAAGCACCAGGCCAAGGCATATTCTTGTCATTTAGTAGTTCTTTGAACTTGATTGCTTATTCTGATTTGGACTAGGCAAGTTGTCCAATTACTAGATGCTCCACAACTAGTTATATCATATTTCTTAGCCATAGCCCGATCTCTTGGAAATAAAAAAAAAAAATACTACGGTTTCTCGCTCATCAATTGAAGCAGAATATAAGGCCATGGAAAATGCAACAGGTGAACTTTGGTTACACTCTTTATTTGAAGATATGAAAGTTTCTCTGTCCTCACCTATGTCTCCTTTTTGTGATAACCAAGTAGCACTCCACATTGCTACTAACCCAGTCATTCATGAATGCACAAAGCATATCAAGATAGATTGTCATTTTGTTCGTGATCATCTTCTTTGAAATGAGTTACATACATCTCATGTTTCCTCAAAAGATCAAATTGCAAACCTATTGACTAAAGCTCTTGGAAAAGCTTAGTTTCCATATATGTTAAGCAAGTTGGGCATTCAAAATCTTCATACTCTAACTTGAGGGAGAGTGTCGAAATTCTTTTCTATAATTAGGTGTAGATTCTTTCCTATAATTAATTAGGCACTTGTTTTAGGTGTATATCTTTTATTTCCTTTCTTGTATCATGTTCTTTAGGAATTAGTTATATTTTGTATCGTAATTGTTGTATTTGGGTGTGTTTTCCAATTTTGCTTTTCAATTTGGCTTTGTATATAAAGACAACAGTTTCTTTGTTAATTAAATCATCACTTAGAGGTTTTTCCCAACTTATAATTTCTCAGACTTAGAATTTCTTAGGCTATGTCATTGTTTCCTGTTTATGCGAGATCATACATATTATATAGAACAAAATAGAATGTCCATTACAGTTTCATGAACATATTATAAGAAATAGATGACTTACTGCTATATATGGAAATCAGATTACAAAACAATCATCAATACATATGCTATGGTAATACCGATGATACAAAAGAATGATGGTGATTAATATGAACAAGAAAACTCATACAAATTGATAAACAACTATGGATGTGGGAATACATCACTCTATGTGAATTAACGACTTAAAATTGAACTTGAAAAACATGACTTTCAAGGACTGGTGGTAGCTGGAGGAGGAGAAAGGAATGGAATATTGGAAGGAATGTTGGGCAGAGTTGGCATGCTTGGAAGTGGTGGCATTGTGACCGTAGGAGCTGTTGGCATTGTGGGCATGTTTGGAAGAGGTGGCAGCGCGACCTTGGGTGCGGTTGGCATTGTGGGCATGCTTGGAAGAGGTGGCAGTGTGACCTTGGGTGTTGTTGGCATTGTGGGCATGCTTGGAAGTGGAGGTAGTGTGGCGGTGGGCTTAGGCAGAGGTGGCTGGGTGGTGGGCAGGGTTGGCAATGTGGGTTGAGGCAGATTTGGGACGGATGGCATAGGTGGTATGGTCGGTTTTGGAAGAGTTGGCACCGACGGCATTGGTGGTAGTGTCGGTTTAGGTAGAGTGGGGATGGTGGGCAATGTGGGGGCAGGTGGAGGAGCCGTATCCAACAGGCGACGAGCTGCTGTACTGAAATTGATGCTTGAGAACAGTACAGCAATCGAGAAGATCAAAAGAAAGCTCTTGTGAGAAGCCATTGCCGGTGCAAAAGTACAGTTCTGCTGTGATAAGTACTGTAATGAGCTAAAATTTTGTGCTTTGCTTATGATTGAGGATGCTGAAGTAAGGATACCTGCATTTATAGTAGGATGGTAAGGGATTTTGGTGTGTATCTGGTTGGTGAATTGTCATTTATGGTTAGGAAAAGCTTGTAGTTCTCACCAGTTCTTATTGGTAGCTCAACACCTCTATCAATATTCTGTAGCTAATGTCAAATTGGTGCCAGATGTTTAGCCAAAGGTCTTGATAAAAGTCAAAACTGAAAGTGCCTTTTTTGTGGAAGTAATCAGAGATTGCTCGTTGAGGTTGAGCTCAATAATTTCTTTGAATTGGCATGCTCTACTACAGCAAGCTCGATCAAAATTAGTACTAGAAACCAAAAGAGAATTTACTTTCTATCCATTCCACATTCAAAAAACCATTTGACATTCAAGCTTGACATCATGTATCAGGGGTAAAGGCCTCTTTTTCCCCCGTCGCAAACTGTATCTTCAAAGAACTGAAAGCTTGTTTTGGGAAGTTTGTTCAGCGATGCATCTATGGGGGGGGATATAGAATGCAAATCAGGGTTACTACTTTTAGAAATATAAGAAACAAGTTCCATTTCCTTATCTAATCCGTTGAGATGACCGTTACATTAATGTTTACAGCCACCTTAATAGTGAGACGATGATCTACATATTAATGTTCATATCAAGTGAAATTTGTTGTTTTTCTTCTAGAAATATCACCATCTACCTTCTATATTGTTAGCGGTGGCAAACAATCCATCAAATATGTGAGACAAATTAAACTATCATCAATTTACAGTTTCTAAAAAAGGAATGAAAGTAAATTTTTATTTTTATTTTAACTTTTTTCAGTTACGGTTGCTCCATTCAACCTTAATTTCGATCACGTTGAACAATTTTAGTACTTTGAATCAGTAAAATATTACCAACACTTCTTAAGTCTAGGTGGTTCATGTGCTCAGACTAGCTGCTGTACAATTATGAGAGTGTTAACAAAAATAAATAAATAAATAATGTGGTTATGAAAAATTTAATGCATTACAATATTTTAATTGTATTGCTAATGAATCTGTTAAGAATTTCAGTAAATTACACATATTTTTCCTTAAAAACTTTAAAAATTGCACAATCTCTCAACTTTTTGAAAAGTTGAGACTTACCCCTAAAAGGTTGATGTGGTAGCCTACAAGAAAATTTTAGATGACTTGGATACACATGGACATTCGGATGACATTTTATTAAATATTATGTAAAGAAACAATAGAAAAGTGGAAAAGAAAAATGTAAATGCAAAAAATAATAAAAAACAAAGTGAAGCAAAAAGTAAAGAAAAAAGATAAATAAAAACAATAAAAAAGAAGGAAATAAAAATAAAAGAAAAAAATAAAAAGAAGAAAAAAAGAAAAGAAAAGAAAACAAAGTCCTAAGATTGTTTCCCAACCACTCAATGATCGGGAATTCGTAGTGGAGGGGAATTCGTACATTTAGCCTTCTCATTATTGATAATTGAAAGGACTTTAAATCTAATTTTACCAAATTTAAGCAACATACTTATAAATCCAAAGGACTTATAATTTGATTTATTGAAGTTGCATATTTTTATCTTGAAGCCCCTAAAATAAGATAAGAAGTTAGTAAATAAGAGATGAAGAGAGTGGATAAATTACGAGATGATTGTTGATTGTATTTTATTATATTTCAATTATTTTATATAATTGTGCTTTCTTTTGATTTTCTTTTTTTAATTATGAATATACATGTATATATATATATGTAGACTTGAGTATACATAGATGTATACTATCACTAACTCTCACCACTAACTCTAACCTTTGGAACCATTTTGTGGTCTCAAATTCAAACAAAATGCCTCTTAGAAAGAACATTGGTCAAGGCTCGTCTAGTGCTAGGTAGGATGGAGATGCTCTAGAGGAAAGATATCCTCAAGGACCACCTCAACAAGGAGCTCTAAAGCAAGCTAATGTCACAACTACTCAACTATTAGAGACTATCAATGCTCTAGTAAGGATGTTGGCACAATAGTAACAGTAGGCTATGAGACCTGTCAAGCCTGCAGAAGAACCATTTGGATTGGACAAATTTGTCTGGTTAGCTACGAAGTTTCATCCATGGGTTGATTAGCCAATAGAGGTTGAGCATGGGATCAATGGAATAGAAAAGACATTTGAAGCCTTCGTGGAGTCAAAAGACAAAAAGGTGAAGTTTGCTGCATATATGCTAAAGGGATTAGTTGCCGATTGGTGGATTAGTACATCCAAGTTAACAGGAGCTCCTATTCAATGGTAGATTAAAGAGCTTTTCTATGAGAAATATTTTCCCAACAGCATTAAGGACAAGATGGAGGCTGAGTATTATAATTATTAGTAGGGAAATCAGACTATAGATAGCTTATGAAGCAGAGCTAAACCACTTAATCAAATTCTTGCCAGAATCAATAAGAATTGATGATGCTTCTAAAGAAAGAAGATTTGTGCGAGGCTTAGAGCCTACCCTCTAACATGAAGTAGGGGCCTTTTAGTCAACTACTTATGCAAAGGTAATAAGACGAAGTTCTTGGAGCAGAGCAAAAAGAGAACTAAGGAACAGTTGTCCTATAGGTCAGGAATTGTTTTAATGAAAAGGCTTGCTTCAAGCGTACCGTATGTAGATAAAGGAAAGAGGGCAACAATTTATCAAGCTAAACATGTGGCTTATGAGCCTAGATCCCTTCAAACTAGGCTAGTGCCTCTAGCATTACCTCCACCACCACAGGCAAGACTAGGGAGGAGATGTCCTGAATGTTTGGGACCACATGAGATTTAGCAATGCAGTTAGCCTGAAAGGGGCATATTTCTCCTATGGCAAGATAGGACACCCTAGCAGGAACTATACAGAAAGATCCATCCCTTAGACTTTCTGCTATACTTGTAAGCAGAGGGGGCACAGGTCATTGGAATGTGGTACCTCCCAAAACCAAATAGTTGCACCTTAACACTTATAAGTACAACAGCTAGTAAAACCTGCACCTAGAGGACTAATGGGTAGACCTCAACATTCTAGACCAAGACAGAGTGCACCTAGTCAAATGTTTGCATTACAGCAACAACAACAACAGGATGCTCCAGATTAGGATACTATTACAAGTACACTGCTTATTAACTCAAACACTGCCTATGTGTTATTTGACATAGGTACCATGCATTCCTGTATATCACCTATTTTTATGCATGTGTATAGGTTGAAACCTATCATGTTAAGCGATGCTCTGGTTGTGAATACTTCTTTTAGAGTGGGAGGAAGATTAGATCTGATGTGTAAAGACGTAGGAATTGTGATACAAGGAAGGGAAATTCCAATTGATGTATTTGTATTAGAAATGGTAGAATTTGATATAATTTTAGGAGTAAATTGGCTATCTAAGTACTATGCCACTATAGATTGTCGCAATTTTAAATTTCTTGATGAAGACCAAATTGTATTCAAGTTAGATGCATAGAGACTCGTAACTCTTCCTACATATGAGTTGTGGAATAAAGGGAGATTATCGGCATTGTTAGTAGAGACAAGATAAGCCATGAAATTAGAAGAGGTACATGTAGATAGAGATTATGCAAATGTCTTTTTAGAAAATTTGCTAAGCTTACCGCTAGTTAGAAAGGTAAAGTTTTGTATTGATTTGGTATCGGGAATGGCACCAATATCTAAAGCACCTTATAGAATAGCACTTATTGAATTTTTTGAGTTGAAGACTTTAAGAGTTGTAAGACAATGGGCTTATTAGGTCAAGTATCTCAGCATGGGGTGCTCTGATATTATTTGTTAAGAAGAAGAATGGAAGCATAAGACTATGTATAGACTATATGGAGCTAAACCATGTCACAATAAAAAACAAATACCCATTCCTAGGATTGATGACCTATTTGACCAATTACATGGAGTTCAGGTCTTCTCCAAAATTGACTTGAGATTGGGGTTCCATCAATTAAGAATCAAGGAAGAGGACATACAGAAGACTGCCTTTAAGACGCGGTATAGACATTATGAATTTCTAATAATGCCTTTCGAATTGACAAATGCTCCAATAACTTTCATGGATTTAATGAACAAAGTGCTCAAAGACTGGCTAGATTAGTTTGTGGTAGTATTCATAAATGATATTCTCATTTATTCCAAGAGTCAAGAAGAACATGAAGAACATCTTAGAATAGTACTAAAAAGACTAAGGGAAGAGAAGTTATATGCTGAATTTAGCAAATATGAATTTTAGTTGGAACAATTATCCTTCTTAAGGCATATGATAAATAAAGATGGTATATCAGTAGATCCTGAGAAAGTAAAGATAGCTATCAATTGGCTTAAACTAAAAACTATGATAGAGGTGAGAAGTTTTGGGGGGTTAGTTGGTTATTATAGACGCTTTGTGGAAGGATTCTCTCATTTGGCAACTCCCTTGACACAATTAATAAAGAAGAAGGCTAAATTCATATGGAGTGATGAATGTGAAAACAACTTCACAACACTGAAAGAGAAATTGGTAATAGCTCCTATGTTAGCCCTACCGAAGATTGGAGAAGATTTTCAAGTATTTAGTGATGCCTCAACTCAAGGCTTAGGGTGCGTACCTATGTAAAATGGGAGTCATTACATATGTCTATCACCAGCTAAAACCTTATGAGAGGAATTACCCTACACATGACCTAGAACTAGTGACTGTGATCCTAAAGCTAAAATTATGGATGCATTATTATTATGGTGAGAAGTGTAAAATTTTTATAGATTATGAAAGCTTGAAGTACCTATTTACACAAAAGGACTTGAATAAGAAGCAGAGGAGATAGTTGGAGTTAATGAATGATTATGATGTAGAGATCCATTATCACCCTAGAAAAGAAAATGTGGTTGCAGATGCTCTAAGTCGAAAGAAGCAAATGAATATTGTAGCTCCAATCACATCTTAGAGACAAATATTAGAAGACATATGTAAGCTTGAATTAGAGATGGTGATACAAGAAGTGGGGACACAGGTTAGCTACACTTAGCATTTAATCAAGTATAATTGATCGAATTAAGACTATGTAAATTGGAGATCTTGGAATCTTAAAGATTAAGAGCAAAATAGAATAGGTGAAGTCACAAAATTTCAGGTAAATGCTAAAGGGGTAGTTAAATATGGCACAAAATGGTTTGTTTTGAATGACATGCAATTAAAGAAGGAGATTATGAAAGAAGCCCATTACTTAGGGTATATAGTACATCCCGAGAGTACCGAGATGTAAAAAGATATAAAGAGTCATTATTGGTGGAAAAATATAAAGCAAGAGATAGCTGAATATGCATCTTGATGCCTGACATGCCAACAAATAAGGATTGAACACCAAAGACCAGTTGGTGAGTTACAACCACTTCCTATACCTGAATGGAAGTAGGAACATGTAACTATGGATTTTGTAACAACCCTTCCGAGTACTAGGGAAAAATATGATGTAATCTGGATAATTGTAGATAAATTGACCAAATCCACCCATTTCCCACTGATTAAGGTGGACTACAAATTAGAGAAGATTACATAACTATATATCAAGGAGATTTTCATATTACATGGTGTACTGGCCATTATCACATGTGACAGAGATACTCAATTTGTGAGTAAATTCTAAAAAAGTCTACATCAGGCTTTGGTTACTAAATTACAATTTAGTTCTACTTTTCATCCTCAGACAGATGGGCAGTCTAAGAGAACCATCTAAATTCTAGAAGACTTATTGTGAGCTTGTACATTAGATCATAGGGCTAATTAGGGTGATCACTTACCCTTGGTGGAATTTGCATATAATAACAGCTATCAGGCAACTATTCAAATGGTTCCATATGAAGCGCTACATGGCAAGAAGTGCAAATCTCCCCTACATTGGGATGAAGTGGGAGAAAGACAAATAATGGGGCCTAAGTTAGTGCAAGAAGTAGTAGACAATGTTAAAGAGATAAGGTAGCGGATTTTGTCAACCCAGAGTCACTAGAAGAGTTATGTAGATAAACGATGATGCCCCTTGGAATTTCAAGTCAAGGATAAGGTTTTGTTGAAAATATCTCAAACTAAAGAGGTAATCAAATTTGGCTCAAGAGGAAAGTTGAATCCAAGATACATGGGTCCATTCAAGATTCTAGAAAGAGTTGGTATTGTTGCTTACAAGTTGACTCTAACACCAAGTCTGACTGGGGTATATGATGTGTTTGATGTATTTATGTTAAGGAAATTGTGCCAAACCTAAACCAAGTAGTGGCTTTAGAACCTTTGATGGTATAGCTAAATCTATCATCCATTGAAAAACCTATAAGAATAATTGATATTAAGGAGAAAGTATTACGAAGAAAAGTAATTTCCTACGTCAAAGTGTAGTGGACAAAGAAAATAGATCGGGAAGCAGCATAAGAATTAGAAGAAGAAATGAGAGGGAAGCATTCATAACTTTTTCCAATTCCAAGTAATTTTTTAGGACGGAATTTTTTATAAGGGGGGAAATTTAAAAACACGTTTATAATATATATATATGTTAACATAATGTAAGACTAAGGGCAAGTAAATAAATAAGATTAATAGATGGGGGCAAATTGGTCTTTTCCCAGCTGGACTATAAAAGCTACACTAACCAAGAATTCCTCTTTTTTCTCTCATTTGCTCACTTATAAACAAAAACCTAAAGAAAGAGAGACCTTACAAAGAACATAGGCGACCTAAGGGAGAACTACAAAGTTAATCCAATAGGTAAGCATTTGAATCATCAACGCATTTAATTATGATGATGAATGATGAATCTAAGACATATTAATCATGTATCAATAGAAATCAAAACAAGAGACATGTTGGAACAAGCGAAGGATCAAACGAATTAAAGGATTCCAGCCACAATTCGAATCAAGTAAGTGAACACGACTCTAATTTGCATTAGAATTACTAAACACACGAATCATTTAGATTTAGAATCATAGAAATTAGGCGTAGGAACAAATTTAGAGAAAAGGAATAAGGGTTCGCAAAGAACAAGGTATACACGGTTAGATATACGCCCATGTACCTGCTCGTGTACAAACATGAGAGTGTACAATAGAGTATACAGACGAAGGATACGCCCATGTACTTAGGCGTGTCAAAATTATAAAATCCATAGAAATGTACATGATCGGATACACAACCGTATACCTAAGCATATTGAATTGATGAAAATTTCACATAAAGATATATAGCCATTAGCACAATTGTTCTCTAGCTCGTATTCCTCTACACGGCCTCTCACACGACTGTGTCGTCCTAGAATACCTCACATTGATTCTATTTCATTTTATTTCAATTCTAAATTACGAGTTAAGCATAAGAATAACTCAAGGAAAGGAATTATACAATTAGAATATACCTAATTAATTAGTAAACCTAGATTACTTGTAAAATAAAACTAAATGTAGTTCTTTATATTTGAATAGGTCTACATCCTTTTCTTAAGAACATAAAAGTGTGAACACTTCTCTAAGTACATGTTTACCTAGTTTTGCTGATTGTGTTTGCAAAGTAGTTGTTTAATAATTGTAAGTGATTAATAATTTTAAATGTCTAATGAACTTAATGGAATGTTGGAGTTTAATGTGCATGTTACTTGTGCTTAGCTCGACTTAGGGGCCCGTAATGGTAGATCCCTAGGAGGCACCTTAATGATCGATATGCGGCATTGTCCTTAGTAGAGCCGTGTATTGAAATAATTTCGGATAGATTAAGGTTAGACGAGACTTGTAGTGGTAGTTTCCATTAGAACTATATATATATATATATATGTAAATATTGTATGTGTATTAGGGTTATGAGTACCCCTATGTTGTATATTGATTAAATGATGATAAATAACCTAATAAATTGATGTGTTGTAAATTATTGTTGTATAAATGCATGTGATATTGTTATTGTGTAGCATGTGTATATTGGTGCGGTATTCACGTACTGAGCTTAGGCTCATCCCCCTTTACTTTTTTAGTTACTAGTGAGAATGATGAGCATATCAACTATGATGAAAATGGAAATTTGGTAGGACATTATGTGGATGAATATGAGAGAGAACATTGTTATTATGTGGATGAAGAGTGATGAGAAATTAAGGAAGAATTGTGATTAGAACTTTAAGTTGTTGAGCTAAGAATATGGAAATAGTTACTAGATTCTTATTTATGGTAATTATTATATGAGGATAGATGTTATATTGGATTTTCATTTGGGATTACTTGTTTTGGTTTAAATAATAAGGATTGGAATGACTCACTTGAAAGTCATTCATTTGTTTTATTAAGTTTATAATGGTATGAATGTAAGCAAAGATGAATAAGTTTAAGTTTGTATGAAGTTTTAAAGCCTTAGCATGTCACTATGTAGTAGGGATACATGGCGGGTTATGATATTTTAAGTTTTTGGATGCTACAGTATAGCTTTATGATTTTCTAGATTTTCGAAGATGGGTGTTAGAGGAAATAGTCTAGAACATACTCAATATGCAGTGTAGGAGTTTAACAAGCAATTGCCAAACGTTGCTGTCTGCACTTTGCAGTCTGCAGGCATCGAGGTGTTTAATTTGCTTTTAAAGTTTTTGGAATACGTTGACATATGCTCAAGCGTTTTAGGATATTTTTTATACAATTTCCTGAAGGCTTTCGATACGCATCGATTGTTTTTTTGTTTTAGCTATCATTCATTTGTTTATTGGCCTCTGAAAATTTCTGCAACTTACTCTACCCAGTAAAATATGACCTGGTCTTTACTACTCTGAATTCTCTTCTCTCTAAATCATGACAGAGTTAAAAAGCTTGTGTTTTAGTTTGATTACTGAACTTCAAGTTTAATAAACGTAGGAACATAGTTGCTCTAGAAATCTCTCTTTCATTTTCCGTGTTTACTAGATTGGCTATGTCAATGTTTCCCGTTTATGCAAGACCATCCATATTATACAGAGCAAAATAGAATGCCCATTACAGTATCATGAATTTGTTATAAGAAATAAATAACTTACTACTATATATGGAAATCAGATTACGAAACAATCATCGATACATATGGTATGGTAATACCAATGATACAAAAGAATGATGCTGATGAAATAAATGGGGGAAAAAAAAAAACTCATACAAATAGATAAACAGATATGGATGTGAGAATACATCACTATGTGTGAATTAAAGACTTGAAAGTGAACTTGAAAAACATGACTTTCAAGGACTGGTGGTAGCTGGAGGAGGAGAAAGGAATGGAATATTTGATGGAATGTTGGGCAGAGTAGGCATGCTTGGAAGTGGAGGCATTGTGACCTTAGGAGCTGTTGGCATTGTGGGCATGTTTGGAAGAGGTGGCAGCGCGACCTTGGGTGCGGTTGGCATTGTGGGCATGCTTGGAAGAGGTGGCAGTGTGACCTTGGGTGTTGTTGGCATTGTGGGCATGCTTGGAAGTGGAGGTAGTGTGGCGGTGGGCTTAGGCAGAGGTGGCTGGGTGGTGGGCAGGGTTGGCAATGTGGGTTGAGGCAGATTTGGGACGGATGGCATAGGTGGTATGGTCGGTTTTGGAAGAGTTGGCACCGATGGCATTGGTGGTAGTGTCGGTTTAGGTAGAGTGGGGATGGTGGGCAATGTGGGGGCAGGTGGAGGAGCCGTATCCAACAGGCGACGAGCTGCTGTACTGAAATTGATGCTTGAGAACAGCACAGCAATTGAGAAGATCAAAAGAAAACCCTTGTGAGAAGCCATCGCCGGTGCAAAAGTACAGTTCTGCTTTGGTAAGTACTGTAATGAGCTAAAATCTTTTGCTTTGCTTATGATTGAGGAAGTTGAAATAAGGATATGTGCATTTATAGTAGGATGGTAGGGGATTTTGGTATGTATGTGGTTGATGAATTGCCATTTATGGTTAGGAAAAGATTGTAGTTCCCATTATTTCTTATTGGTAGCTCAACACCTCTTATCAATATTCTGTAGTTAATGTCACACTGGTGCCAGATGTTTAGCCAAATGTCTTGGAGTTGATAAAAGTCAAAACTGAAAGTACCCTTTTTGCGGAAGTAATCAGAGATTGCTTGTTGAGGTTGAGCTCAATAATTTTTTTGAATTGGCATGCTCTATTACAGCTAGTTTGATCAAAATTAGTACGACAAACTTAAAGAGAATTTATGTTCTATCCGATCCACATTCAAAGAACTTCTTACAT
The DNA here is from genome assembly GCA_037954665.1 of Laguncularia racemosa. Taxonomy (NCBI): domain Eukaryota; kingdom Viridiplantae; phylum Streptophyta; class Magnoliopsida; order Myrtales; family Combretaceae; genus Laguncularia; species Laguncularia racemosa. Next base: position 1,558,348 of record JBBMOL010000024.1, on the reverse strand, counting down.
TCAAGCTTAACATCATATATCAGGGGTAAAGGCCTTTTTCCCCCCCGGGATTCTTAAAAGCAATCCGTATCTTAAAAGAACTGAAAGCTTGTTCGGGGATGATTGTTCAGCGATGGATCTATGGTGGATATAGAAAGCAAATCAGGGTGACTGCTTTTAGAACTCTAAGAGACGAGTTCCATTTCCTTATCTGATCCGTTGAGAACACTATTATATTAATTTTTATAGCCATTTTAATAGTTAGATGATAATTCTCCTCATGTCAATACATTTTATTGTCTAGGAGGAATTACACTTGTTTTTTAGTACAAGTAATTACGGGGTTTGCGATGACCTTTTACTATCATCTAATCGTTACTGAAGCTTTTGCTTCTGTTCAATACATAATGACCGAAGCTTACTTTGGTTGGTTAATCTGATCAGTCCATATTATGGATGTCCATATCAAGTGAAATTTGCCGTTTTTCTCTCAGAAATATCACCATCTTTCTATATTGTTAGCGGTCGCAATATATAAACTATCATCAAAATACAGTTTCTAGAAGAGGAACGAAGGAAAATTTTTTTTTTTTCCAGTTATGGTTGCCCCATTCTACCTAAATTTCAATCATGTTGAACAGTCTCACTGCTTTGAATCATTAAAATGTCACCAAGAACACTCCTTAAGATTAGGTGGCTCATGTGTCCGGACTAGCTGCCGTATAAGTATGAGATAGTGTTAGCAAAAAATAAATAAATAAATAATGTAATTATAGAAATTCCATGCATTACAAAATTTTAATTGTATTGTTAATGAATCTATTAAGAATTTTGATAAATTATATAAATCATCTCTAAAAACTTTAAAAATTACATGAATCTCCCACCTTTTAGAAAAGTCAATACTCATCCCATGAAAGGCTAACATGACTACCTACGTGAAACTTTTAGATAACATGGATACACATGGACAATCAGATGGTATTTTATTGAATATATTAGGTAAAGAAACAATAGAAAAGTGGGAAAGAAAAATAAAAATGCAAAACAAAAAATTAAAAATAAAGCAAAAATTAAAGAAAAAAGAAAAATAAAAAATTTAATAAAATAAGGAAATAAAAATAAAAAAGAAAAGAAAAACAAAATCCTAAGATCGTTGCTGACCACCCCACCTTGGATAGCTAGTGATAGCCCTAATTAATTGGTGGGTCATGACCCACTATTTAAATAGGACAGTTGCAAATCACTTAAGGATAGGGTGTTGCCAACAACAGCTCTAGGACATTCTTTTCTTGTTGTTTGTTTTAATTTTTTTAATTTATGACTTTTTCTTCTTTTTTTGCCTTTTTCTTTAATTATTTTGTACATTTTCTTTTTTTTTTTACATAATATATTTAATAAAATGTGATGTCAACGTTAATGTGTCTCCAAGTCATTTACATTTTTCACTTAGGCTGCACTCAAATTTTAGGGGGCTAAGTACTGACTTTATAAAAAGCTAAGGGTTCGTGCAATTTTAAAATTTTTTAAGGTAGTCCATAAAATTAATCTTAAGAATTTTTTGTTCATTTGAAGGAAGGTCTAATAGAACAAAAAATGCTTTAGGGACTACACTGAAAAGTTATTGAAGTAGTGAGGGGAACTTGTGTATTTGGCCTTCTTATTATTGATAATCAAAAGGACTTTAAATATGATTTTACCAAAATTAAATAATGCAATTATAACTCCAAAGGACTTATAATCTGATTTATTGAAGTAAACCTAATTACTCACAAAGTGGTTGCATATTTTTATCTTGAAGTCTCCAAAATAAGACAAGAAGTTAGCACACAATGTGTTGTTTTTTGTTAGAAAAAATGTTAGGGTCCTACAAACCCTAGCACAACATTTTATAAAATAATGTAAATATGAAAGTATGTAAATGATCTTGACTAACACAACTAGATTATGCTAATACTCTCCCTCAAGCTAGTGTGTGTGTGTGTATAATGCTTTTAACTTGATATTGATATAATTCACTCGAACCCCTAAAATAAATTAGTGAATAGATCAACAAATTAGTCTACTGATCTCATATAGATTGTACCAATTTCCTTATTCGAAAGCATTCATGAACAAAGTAATAGTCAGTTTCAATGTGCTTTTTGCATTCATAAAACACTAGATTTGATGCTATGTATAGAATAGTGTGGTTATCACATATTAGTTTTATCAGCTGGAAATCTAAGTTCCTCTAGCAAATACTTAAACTAAAGCAGTTCACAAGTTGTGAATGTCATTGCTTTGTACTCAAATTATTTACTTGATTTTATGGCCATAGTTTGCATCACACTTTTCCAGTAGATGAGATTGCCACCAATGAACATACAATATCTCATGGTCGTTGTCTTATCCAATGGATGAACCTACAAAATCAACATCTATACAACAACACTCATGTGCCCACAATCTTTATGCAAAACACCTTAATCTAGAGTTCCTTGGAAATTATGTAATATACGAATTATAAAATTTCAACAATTAGTGCAAGGTGAACCCATGAATTGACTCTATAGATATATCAATACGTGTTGCAATTAAATAACTAAGTTCACCAACTAGCCTATCTCTCCAAGTCATTCAAAATATCTCTTTCTTAACTTACCATTAAGGTCTGCAGGTGAATCAACTAATTTCTCTTTGATTAAATCAGTGTCGAACAATAAGTCATGCACATACTTTTGTTGAGTGGGGTACATGCCTTACTTGCATTAAGTGACTTTAATCCCAAGAGAAAGCATTTTATAAACTGGCAATGTCCTTAGTAAGGAATTTCTATTGTAAGAAATCCTTTAGTATTTCAATGGTTTAAGGTCATTGAAGTGAAGCAATTACACCTATCAAATTTTGTAATATAGTATATTAAATATGAATATCATCCCATAGAGATTATGAGTACTAATACTAACCTATAACTTATTATCTAACCGATAAATTGTAAAGATTAATTAAAATAAAACCTATAACTAATTATTAACTAATGAACTAAAGATTAAATTGAAAGAAAGAAGAACAAAACATATTATAATTAACTTCAAGATAGCAAAACAACTATCTAGACTTTGTTTTTCCTAAGAATTATTATCAGACATCAACAAAATCCACTCAAATCTTTCTTTAATTTAATTAATCAAGAGAATTCTTATTTAGTTTAATAACTTTCTCAAGCTTATTAACCTTAATCTTAAAAATACCTATTTGAATCTCTTAATAATAGTATATTTCAAATATTGCATTAGGAAAAATGAATTCCCTAAAAATAAAATAATTAATTCCGAAGGAATTATATAACTTATCTTTAAAATTACATCAATTCTCTTCAAACATGCTAAATCTAATTACACATCAGGTTTTTCAATCATAATGTATAATATCAAATAATTAGAATAATACCCTAGAAATATTAATCTAAACAAAATCAAGAACATATACATGAATAAAAAAAGTCTAAGAATTCATTGAATAGCATTAAATCCAGTCACATAATAATCTTAGAATTTACAAGTCTAGATACTAAGCAAATTAAGTTCTAATCATATTGAAAACAAGTATGCATCATCAAAGAGATCAAAGAAAAACCTTAATTCTTGAAGTGTAGAAAAATAATCTTCTATTCTTTCAAAAAAACCCTAAAAAAAAATAAAAAATGCCCTCTTAAAGTTATGAGGTTGGTTTCCTCTTGTCCTTTATATAACAGGTGTCAAAAACTCTATTTTTAAGCCAACATGCTACCTAACATTGTCATGCTTCGGGTCGTGTCAAAATTCGAAAAGCTAGACACTACAGTTGAGACAACCTCAACACAATCATGTCTAGAGGTCATGTCTAAGTTATGCTTAGAAATAATTATTTCCAAGAGATACACGATTAATAAACACGGTTGTGTCTAGCTCTCATGTAACTCTTGACTTTTAAGCTTCAATTTCAACAAACATGACATGGTCATGTCTACTATCCATGTCTATCTTAAAAAATTCATAACTTATTCTATTTAGCTCCAAATTGAGTAAAATTGGATTTTTTTTTCTTCCTTTTAAAATCAAAATATTACTCCATTAAAATTTAAATTCTTTAAAAACACACCAAAATGAGGAAAATACACACACACACACATATACAATTAAGCACCTATCAATCATCTTTTGAATCGCAATGTAATCAACATATAGAACCAATATAATTTTTTAATTGTCATACAATTAATAAAACACAAAATGATCTAAATTACCTTTGTAAAGACTAAATTTCACCACATCTAAGCTAAACTTACCAAACCAAACTTATAGAGAATTTCTAGCCTATATAAAGATTTCTTTAGGCACAAAATTGACCCTTTCTCCTTTTGAACAACGAAATTTGGTGGTTCTTCAATCTATATCACTTCTTTAAGATCATCATGGAGAAAGTCATTTTAAGTATCTAGTTTGTTAAAAGACCTATAATGAGTAATAACAACTAAAATTAGAAGACATGGAAATCTTATCTATTAGTGAAAAGGTATTTTAAAGTCAACACCATAAATCTATGTGTAACTTTTAACAATTAAATGTGCCTTCAATCAATCAATGGTGATGAAGATCACATTAGGAGGATTGGTCCAAGGATGATCAAAGACAAGATAAGGAGTTAGGAGCAAAAAGCATGAGCCTATTTGAAGTGTGGATCATGAAGGCAGAAGTGGGGAATGGAATCAAAGGTCAACAACTTCGAGACTACTAAAGACCGTGTAGCCTTGGAGGCTTAGGCTGCTAGCCTAAAGTGGCCAATGTAAATGACAAGATAGGCTGGCTAATAAGCCGTCAGCCTAAGTGAACTGGCTTATAATTTCATATAATAAAGGCCAATTGGAAATGGATTATAAGCTACTGGCTTAGGTGCCGGTTTTAGACAAATTTAGGCTACCGGCATATAATGTTTTCCTTAGTCGCAATTAGAGTTTTTTATAACATTTTGTGTACTTTTGTTGTGAGACTATAAATAATCATCACACATTCATTTGAAGGGATCTTTTGGAAAATTCTATTCATAAAATTGAGAGTGATTTCTCTTTGGTTCTTAAAAAAACTAATTGAACTTATTGGATTGAGAATCTGTGGCATTCATCTAAAACTTATCAATCAATCCTTCCATCATCGATTGTTGCATTATCGCATATACTAAGATTTTTATCTCGTATATAGACAAAGGGTCTTGGTGTCCATCATTCTTGATAGATCTATTGTTGTAAGATTAGCAAATCGGATTACGGGTTTTTGTCACAGGTTGGCAAGGTTCGCATCATTTGGTATCAAAGCAATCGGGTTTGTCAGGATTGCCTATCTTTTTGTTATTTCAATTACTTGTTCTTAGATCTAGGGTTTGGATAAAAAAAAATCGTTCTTTGAATTCGATTGTTGCAAGTAGATTTGAATTTGATTATTGTTAGTGTTGAAAGGAATTGTAAACACTTTCTTTCTTAGGAGTCACAAAAAAAAAGAGGAAATTCGTATATAAAAAAAAATCATATATATATATAAAAAAAAGGGATTCATATATATATATATAAAAAGGAAGTCTTCTCACCAAAAAAAAAAATTGTGATTGATAGTTTGTGGTGATCCTTATTGCAATTCTTAGCGTTCTATGAATCTTGTCAAGTCATATTACGAAACTGCTGTTGGGAAAGTTGGGTGGATTTCTATAGGAACAAATCTGATTAGATTGTTAGTTCCAAAAGAACCGAAAAGAGAAATTTTTTAGTGGGTAAGGATTGGTGAGAACAGCAGAGCAATTTGAGTGAAACACGTGAGCAAGTGAATTTGAGAGATTTCATTTTATTACTCCTAACATTGTCTTGTGCAGCAATATGTCTCATAGAAAGTCTTCTAAAAATGTTGATGGGGAAGAGTTTATTGTTCAAGAGAATGATGTGCCTAAAACTAAGTTTAAGCACACAAAACCAAGATTGAAAGACACTTAGACAATGTCATTCAAACTAGCTTCAATCTCATGAACATTAGCGTCAAATCTCAATGCTTTTGAACCAATTAGACAACAATGATGTGTTCAATCTTAAATCCAAATATGATAGAGCTCTGATACCAAAAAGATGATGTGCCTAATTCCACTAAGAAGCACAATCAAAAGACTTAAGAAAAGCAATCTCAAGTCTAAGCAAAATCGGATCCACAAAGGGCACTTTTCACGTAAACCCTAATAAAGAAATGATGAAATCCAAATATCCAATGATATAATTAGAATACCACAATCATAATATCTTCTAACAACACCCTAATCTCATATAATCTACGCAAATAATCCACAAATGACAAAGAAAACCTTAATTATAAGAATCCCTTTCCAATAGAAAAGAACACGATTTCAAGTGTAATCTTCAATGATGATCCGAATCAAATTGATAAATACTTCAAATAAACACAAGAATTCGTGAATAACAATATGTATTTCTGACCAAGAACTATCTCAATTCAACCCTAGATATGACACACTAGAGAAGAAAAGAAATCACAACAAAATGAAATTGATATAACTCACAATTTCAAGATGTTGCACTCGCCACAATTTCAATTCTTGGGATTGAAATTGATAAGAGTTTGGAACGAAGGTATGAACCCTAATTCTCACGTGAAATGTAGTGTTTAATATGCAAAATGATAAGCTCCTCAAACCCTCTCTTAAGCAAGTATTTATACTTGCTACTCCTAGGGTTAAAAAGTGCTTAAAATTACAAGTTTGCCACTTTAAAGGTAGCTAACCCTAAATGAAAGTTACAAAGAAATAAAAGTGTCCCAAAACCAAAATACAACCAAAATAGTTCAATAAACATTTACAAGATACAAAATAACATAAGTCTTCATGATCCAATGCCTCAAAATAGAGAACAATCACAGCGGGTCTTTGATTGTTATCCTGAAAAATGTTCTGTGTCCAACTGAAGTTGTAGGACATTTTGGCATCCCATGGAGAATTATAATTGTACCTGTAAGATTATTCTCAAATTTTATTAGAAATAAAGACATAAGGTAAAATATGAGCAATTTGGTTAATCATCCAAATTGGGTTCTGAAGAGGTTGACAGTGTCAGAAATTTTCCCATCAGAGAAGTTGTTGGTAGCCATGAGAGTTTGGAATGTACAGGTTAGAGAAGAGGAAGAGGTGCAAAGGGAGAATATTTTTCATACTAGATGCCTAGTTTAAAACAAGGTGTGTAGTGTGATTATAGATGGTGGGAGTTGTACTAATGTGGCAAGTGCAACTATGGTTGAGAAATTAAGACTTTCCACTAGTGAGCATCCTCGACCCTACAAATTGCAGTGGTTAAATGATAGTGGTGAAGTGAGGGTAGACAACCAGGTGTCAATTACTTTTAGCATTGGAAAATATGAAGATGACATTTTATGTGATGTAGTTCTAATGCAGGCTACGCACTTGTTGCTTGGACGACCATGGCAGTTTGATAGGAGGGTTAAGCATGACGGCCTTACCAATAAGCATTCCTTTGAGAACAATCAAAGGCCAGTTACCCTTGTGCCTTTGACCTTTAAGCAAGTTTATGAGGACCAAATGAAATTGCAAAAAGAGAGTGGTTAAAAGAAAGAGAGTGAAAAAAAGACAATGAGTGAGAGTATAAAAGGAAAAGAGGAGGAAGATGAGGCTTATGAGAAAATAAAGATAAAAGCCAAGAGAAAAGAAAATTTTTATGAAGATCAAGTGAGGTTACAAAGAGAGAGTGAACAAAAGGGAGTTAGTAAAAAAATTAAATTGAGCTCTATTGCAAAAGAAAAGGAGAGAGAGTCTAAGTCAAAGGAAAGCGAAAAGAGAGGAAGAACATTAAGTGATGAGAGAAAAATAGAATGGAAAGAAAATTTTGATGAGAGACTCAGTGAGGTTAAGAATTTTCTATTTGTAGGAATAAAGAGATATGTTGAGGTGCATGAAAAGGCCAAGCTCAATATTGAGCAACGAGCGAAGCAATATACAAAACAAGCTAACAAAGGGTGCTATCAAATACGTTTTAAACTCAAAGATTGGGTTTGGGTGCACATGTGCCCAAAACAATTCCTAGTATAAAAGCGATCAAAGCGGCTTCCATGAGCCGAGAGTCCATTCTGAGTCCTCAAGTGCATCAATGACCACATTTACAGATTGGAATTGCTAAGTAAGTATCTAACTAGTGTAACTTTTAATATTATTGATTTAAGTCTTTTTAATGCAGGTTACGATTTGAGGACAAATCCTTTTCAAGAGGAGGGAAATAATGAAGATCACATTACAAAGATTGGTCCAAGGATGATCAAAGACAAGATAAAGAGTTGGGAGCAAAGAGCATGGGCTTATTTGAAATGTGGATCACGAAGGCAAAAGTCAGGAAAGGAATCAAAGGTTGATAGCTTCAAGACTACTGAAGATCGCTAGCCTTGGAGGCTTAGGCCACCGACCTAAAGTGGCTAGCGTAAATGATGAGATGGGCCAGCTAGTAAGCCACCAACTTTAGACAAATTTAGGCCACCGATGTATAATGTTTTTTATAACATTTTGTGTACTTTTGTTGTGAGACTATAAATAGTCATCACACATTCATTTGTAGGGATCTTTTGGAAAAGTCTATTCATAAAATTGAGAGTGATTTCTCTTTGGTTCTTAAAAGAACTAATTGAACTTATCGGATTGAGAATCTATGGCATTCATCCAAAAATTATCAATCGATCCTTCCATAATCGATTGTGGTGTTATCACATATAACAAGGTTCTTGTCTTGTTTATAGACAAAAGGTCGCGATGTCCATCGTTCTTGATAGATCCATAGTTGTGAGATTAGCAAATCGGATTACGGGTTTCATCATGAGTTGGTGGGGTTCGCATCAAATGGTACCAACATGTAAGACTTTCATGGAGAAAACCCATTGGCATCTAATTATGGACTTACCATTAGGAAGTTACACAAGGTCCCACATATCATTATGATGAAGACTAAACATTTCTTCTTGTATATTAGCAAGCCAACAAAGGTGAGAAAAAGCTTTTGAAATAGAATTTAGAATCGAAATAGTCAGTAGTGATACGATCAAAGAGGCATAAGATGGTGAGAGAAAAGAGTAAGTAAGAACATCTAAAAAAGATGATGAATATAATACTTACCCTTTCTTAATACAATTGGATGTCCAAGATCAATTAAAGGATAACTTGAGTCCAATTGAGGAGTTGGTAAAGAGAAAGAGTCCTATGGGCTAGTGTATTGCTAGCAAATATAAACTTGCACATCAAGCCAATTAAGATGAAGGAACCCTTAAGAGGATGGCAAAGTTACATAAGCACTTTTGTTGATCAAGAAGGAATCTTGATAAGATGATAAAGTCTAAAGGAAAGCTTTTATAGGGCACTCATCTCTAGAAGATGAAGATGACACTTAAGAATGGTCTAGATTTAAAGAAAAACAAATCTAGACAAACATAAATGAGACAATTAAACTTTTAATTCTCAAGTTTGATCATTTTTCTATCTCAGTTCTAGGCAATTTTTTTTCCTACTCAAGTCCTTAATGTTTTGAAATATTTACAAACAAGAACTTTTTTTGACACCCTAAACTTTCCTATTTAGTTTTGACATGTGGCAAGTGGTAACATATGATTAATCCAAATAAATAATATAATCAAATACATATAAATTCATTAATTTGATCAAAATAATTAGAAAAGAGAAAATAAAGAGAAAGAAATCTAGAAGTTAAAAAAAGAAAAAAGATGAAGTGAGAGAAACATATCTACAAAGAAAAAAAACACCTATACAAGAATGTGAAAATAAAGATGATGAAGATCAATAATACTCCACCAACAACAAAAAACATAGCTTGCAATAGATGAAAAAGAATGAAACAATTAACTCAAAGGGATAGAGATGAAAATGACAACATCAAAACTTGACGAACCCCCTTTGCTTGGAAGAAAAAAGTTCATATGCCTCTATTTCTTGAAGTTAAAAAAGACAAAGGAGAGAAGAAGCAAATTCCAACCCCAAGAACTCAAAGAATGTCAAGAAGATAAGAATGTAGAGTGATTTGGCATGATGCGAAACAGAGTAAAAACCAAATCTTGACTAATAACAAAGCTAGAAAGAGATTGAGATGGCATAAGCTTTCTAAATCTATAAAATTCAAATATAAGAAAACAAAGCCAAAAGGAAAGTTTAGTCATAGAGAATTGATTGAGGAGCATCTTATAAAAATTAGTGAGGGAGTAGTTAAATAGCTTGTTGTATTAAGATGAGCATTGTTTTTGAATAATTGAATCGGTATTGAGGCTTTGAAGGAATGTATTATTAATTAAAGATTCTTTTTTTTTTCTTTAGACTCATTAATATCAAATTGGTAATAGACTAAAGTAGAATCTTAATGGAAAGACTAAAGATGAATATAACAAAAAGAAAAGCATTAAATTTTGATAGGAAAAGAGTTCTTAATAATGAGATTCAAAAGAATTCATAGAACATTGAAAAAACCAGATAAAACTCATAAACATGAAAAGTTTGAAAAAAAAAAAAAAAGAATCTACTCTAAAGGGATGATTTTTGTAGAAATTGTTAGATTTTGATGTTGAATTTTCAAGACTTTTTTTGTATATTATTATCATTTTTATTGATTTCATTAATTTTTACATATTTTATTATATTATTATTTAAATCACTTGTTTAGACCAATCAAGTGCTACAATGTGTCAAAAGAATAAGAAAAAGTTAACATTGTAAAAAAAAAAGAAAAAAAATGAAAATCCTCGTCTATAAACACTTGATAATGTTAGGAACTCAAATGGGAGAAAAAAAAAAGTTTAGGACTTAAATGAATAGCAACCAAACTTTGAAAACTAAAAACATACCTTTCCCAACATAATGTTCAAGAGATGATACCAATGATCCTTTTGACTATGAGAATAGCTAAGGAAAATGCAATGAATCAACTAATGATCAAGCTTACCAACCCTAGAGATAGTTGACAAATAAAACATAAGCAACCAAAGACACAGGGAAGCAAAAGAGAAAACAATCAGTTAGGAAGAATGAGGTGTAAGCACCTTATCATGCACTGTATTGGCATTTTATTTATGAGAAAACATGTAGTAAGAATAGAATCAACCTAAAAATGCTTTGGCACATTCATGTGAATTAATAAAGTCCTAAAAAATTATATGAGCTGTTGGTGTTAACACTTAATAATTTCATTTTGTTATGGAGTATAAAAACATGAAGTTTCACAAATAATGCAATGCTTTAGCATACATGATTCAAAGGAATTAGACATATATTCTTTATCATCATTCATGTGAAAGCATGAATGAAGGAATTAAATGGTTTTGAATTTCAAAATGAAATGTACAAAAGAAATCAAATAGCTCAAAACAATTTTTCATTAAAATAACCTTATCAATCTTAAATATTCATTAATAAATGTAACAAAGCATCTAAAACCATAAAGGAATTGACATGAGTAGGTTCTTGTATGTTATAATGAACTAAACTAAATGGAGTAGTAACTAGCTTACTATCTCTTGAACCAAACAAGATATGACTTTGTTTGTTTGCTTAATTGACACAACTGACACTAAAGACTAGGACAACACTATAGACCTAGACACATGAAATGAAGTATCTTTAGGGGCAATTGATCAAATCAGCAATGCATCTCTATAGGATTTGATATAATGGCCAAGCAAATAGTAGCGATTGGGGCTGAATCCTACAAGACTCTTATACTCTAATAATCATCTTCCATAGTCTTCAACCTTATATCATAAAAGAAGAAGGAAAGAATGTAACAAAATAATAAATTAAAAGTAGTGAGTTTCCTTATAGATAATAAGTTAAAAGGTAGATGGGAGTATACAAATAATAGATTTTAAGCAAAATGATGAAAAACATGAGGCATTATGATGTGTTTAGAATATAGGATAGGTTCCAAACGTGATCAAGAAGCATAGCAAACTAATGAGGATCATATCTTTTTGGGATTTTTAGATCTAATAGATTGATAAGAATTATTTTATGGGTTTCCTTGTATATAATGAACAAAGTATAGATAGATATGGATGAATCACCATTCGGTATGACTCTCCAATAGTAAAATGAACCAAGGTTTGATTTAATCCATAATTGATATGACACTCGATTGCTAATAAAACTGGGTTATTAAAGAACAGTCCAATATGACTCACAGAGGGTTTGATATAAGGAAATTAATGAGATTTGATATGACTTACAAACTACAATCATGTGTTGTTAAGTAGATAACCAATATTATCTATAGAAATCAAAATAACAAAGTGAAGTACAACACAATCTCTCAAGAAGAGATTGATAAGTACAAAATGTTTGCCACAATCACATAGGGATAGATAAGAACAATCTTAATTAAGAAGACTCAAATAAGAGTAATTTCAATCAAGAGGGTAACATTATATTTATTCCTTGTAGGGTAACATATTTATAATAGTTCACTTATCAACATGGTATAACCATCTTAGAAAGGGAAAAATACTCGAAAGGAAACCAAATAACTATTAAAAGGAAATAAACAACTATCTAATAACTATATTCCTAGATGTTCGGATTCTCAATCTTTATCTTGCCAATTCCAAAAGATATGGAATATTGCTTGAATTCAAATATAAGATTTGCCCCCCATTAACTTCCACAAATAGAATTTTCAAAATGATTTAGTTGCCAAAATGGACTTGGTTCTAAAAGTTGTTTAGAAGTTGTTTGCCAAACTTTCAAAGTTGAGCAAAATCTAAAACATAGTGACAACTGGTCATTTACGGGAAATTAGAAACAATAACAATAGAAATAGTCAACTTAGAAGTTAGACATGTTAAAAGCAATTGAATTTGGACATTACTATTTGTAAAAAGCTTCATGAGGTCTATTATTCTTCCATGCCTTAGTTTCTAAAAGGATCCTTAGGAATGCATCTTCTTTACTTTTGATTCGCATTCCAATTAAGTATATCATGCAAGCTTTGTTTTTGCTACTTTTCACCCAGCTTTCTTCCTACAAAACTAATTTTCTCTTACCTATTTAAAGCTTTATTCACCCTTAGTCCATGATTAGGGTTCTAATTGCCATCATATTGCTAATCCCACCAATAGATGAAGTGGACTTATTAGCCAGAGTACCATTTAGCAATGTGGAAGAATAATATGCCAAAAGCAATTAAGTGTACTTAAAATATGATTAGTGGCATCAAAATTGACAATTTAAGACCATAGAGTAGCTTAAATAAGATGGACACTAGGATTACAAGATTAGACTAAAGGTAAAGTAGATAGTTGTGAGACATTATGACATTGTGGGATTTTAGCATGTTATTCTTCCTATGACAAAGTAAAAATAGATGACTTAGGTTCTTCATCATGTGAATCTAAAGTAACATAAGTTGGTGTAGAAGTGTTAGAGTGAATAACATGAGCCCTTGGAGCATGTCCGTATGAATGTCAAACAAGTCTCTCAAGTATGATCTAGGCAACAAAAGTGACCACAACCACAATAGGAACGTAATCTACTACCTTACCCTCCACAACTTGCTCGAACTCCCATTTACTAGGAAATCTTTTATGCCTACCATTATGCATCTAACTAACAAGACTTTAATGGTTGAAGTGGGGAGTAATAGGTAGTTAAGATTGTGTGGAAACATGATTGATGTGAAAATAAACATCATCTAGAGATAGAGGCTTAAATAATTTAAGAACCTAAGATTTCATTGGCTTTAGCTCCAGTTTGAGTTCTTGAAGAAGTTTAACAACTACAAGTTGATCACATTATATTTGCATCTCTTCTACATTAATAACAAGAGTCATCTCATCTTCAATACCTCAAAACATCTTTTAAACTTGCCATAATATTTAGTAAAATTCATAAATAAAACATCATATGTATGTGTATCATTTGAGGCTTCACTAAACTTAAGGTAATCTTAAACTTCTCACAAGTACAAAATTGTTACATAAATTTAATATATGAGGTTTTGTCAAATTTCAAAGAATATGAAGATATGGTTAATCAATTTGATCTTGTTCTATCTTTTTGTTATCTGTCCCCATGAGTTAAGAGGTGGCTCTCTATATTTTAAAAGAGTAAATGTCATGTTTGATACCTAAATTTTGTCCATTTTTATAATTAATTACTTCAATTTTAAAAGTGTCAATTTACTGCTTACAAAATTTATAAAATTATTTATAGTATCTAAATGTAATGGTTAATTGTAAAAATAAGCAAAGCTCAAATAGTTGATTACAAGAATATGTAAAGTCTAGGTGGTTATTTGTAAAAATAGACATAGTTCAGGTTGTGATATGCCTAAAACCAAGATTAAGCACATGCAAAACTAATTTGAAAGACAAATAAACAATGTCAATCAAACTAGCTTCCAATAACATAAACAATGGCGTCAATTTTTCACTACTTGTAACCAATTATTCAAACAATGGTGTAATCAATCTTAAATCAAAATATGATACAGCTTTGATGCTAAATTATGTGCCTAAAAGGGAGTTTAAGCACATACAAATGAACCAATTAACAATCCCTAAAGGACAAGATCAAATTAGTTCAATTTAGAGCAAAATGTTACGTGAACCCTAATTGCAATAGATGATCCAAATGCTATATTTCATGAAATGAATTACATAATGTTGTATTCCTTGATAAAGATCATTAATATTCTTGAAAACCATTTGAAATAACACACAAAATCAATAAGAACAATGACCGTGATCCACCTTTCACAATACTTGATTTCATGGTTCTAAAATATTCAAAATGGAAGAATAGAAATCAAGTCTAAGGGCCACTCAATTAAGCACTAATAACTTGAATATAAACGAATCAAATCTGACCAAGAAAACTTCAATCCAACCCTAGATATGACTTACTAGAGAAGAAAAGAAACACAATAAATAGAAATTGATATAACTCACAATTTCTCCTTGTTACACTTGCCACAATTCCAATTCTTGGGATTGAAATTGATAAGATGGATTAAACTATGGATGAACCCTAATTCTCTCACAAAAATATCAAGTATATATTCTAAAAATTCTACCCTCAAAACCCTACTTAAGCAAGTATTTATACTTGCTCCCTTTAGGGTTACAAAGTCTACAAAATTACAACTACACTACTTTTAGGGTAGTCGGTTCTGAAAGGCAATTACAAGCAAATGAAAAGTGTCCCAAAAGCTTACAACATAAATAATACAAGTAAATAACAAATAGATAAAAATTAGTCTTGAAGATGCTAGCTTTTCCATAGGATTCATCGACTCAGCACATTGCCAGTTTAAGTCGGTCTATAGATAACCCATAAACTGAGTTTTAATGAGTTTGTCCATCGCCTTATAAAGCATGATAAGTGTGTCTGTTGGAATATACAATACATGAATAAGAGAAAAGAGGTTAGTAAACAAATAATTCCGAGGTCGATGTGCTCAAAATGGGCCCTTATCGCCAAGATATGAAATCATTTGGCTCTTGCCCTAATGATAAGTCTTGACGGATTTTGATTCCTATCATCTCTTCGAGCCTCAAAAAGATTTGTTCTCAAATCTAGCAGATCAAATGCAGTAGAGACATTGTTTCCTCCTAGCAAGCCACTTGAAGAAGTATCACTACAGAATCCCAATATCTGAAATGCCACAAGAGGTGATTGTTTTCTCTCCTCTAATTCTATGATGTATCTCATCTGCAACACAAATAATGACCCATTATCCACTGAGGTCTCCCCTGTCTCAACCCGTTCCACTGAAATTGTTTTCTCCTTTTCTAACTCTTCTATATGGCGCTGATCCTCATGGCCCTTTAATGGTTGGCCCAACTGCTTACTGCCCTCCGAAACCTCTGAAGGTGAACACAACTGTCTCTGAACAATCTTGCTCTCTGATGATAGGCTCATCTAACTCTGACCCTCAGAATCCTCCCATGGTTTACTCAACTACTCATGAGCCTCTAGTACCTCTGAAGGTGAACACAACTGTCCCTAAACGGTTTGGTCCTCTGGTAGTCTACTCATCTGACTATGATCATCAGAATCCTCTAAAAGTTGGTGCATCTATGTCTGACAAATTTTGTGCTCTAAGAGTTGGTTTAACTGCTCATGGCCCTCTAATGGTCTACTTATTTGTTACTGAATCCTTTGAAACTCTGAAGGCGACATCGGATTCAGAATAATTCGTTTTCCCTCCTTCTAGAATACATAAGTATTCCTGAAGCCATCATGTAAGACCTTCCTATCATATAACCAAGGCCTGCCAAGCAATATATGGGATGTATACATAGGTAGAATATCACACTCGATTTCATCATAGTATTTGTCCCCTACACTGAAAGGTATCCTAACTCATTGGGTCACATGCAAACTACCCCGATCACTAAGCCAATGCAATTTATACGGTTCAGGATGTGGAGTAGTGGCAAGTTTTAGTTTCAATACTAACGATGCTGCTATCACATTGGTATAACTACCACCATCAACTATAAGGACACATAAATTTCCTTGTACCCTACAAGAAGTATGGAACAAGTTTTCCCTTTGTTTATCATCCTTAGTAGTAAATGTAGTCAATGTTCGGTGTAATACATTAACATAATGAAACATTTCACTAGACATAATTGTGTTCAAACCCAATAACACAATAATTATCCTTACACTTCACGATTCAAGTACACAACGAAGCCACAAATGAAGTACACTCAACTACTTCCAAGTAAATAGAATTAAATTCAACTACAAGTGTTTAAGTAATTAGTTCAATTACTTTTACACTTTAATGACTTGTTTGAATTTTAAATTCTACTACTCAACCTTCCTTTTCTTGCCACGGCTTCACACTACAAATAACCACAATGTGCAACACCTCAACACATACAAGAACACACAAATCTACCACATAACTTCCCCTTTGCTCACAGTTCAACAATGTTCACGCCACCAACAACAAGTAGCTCGACAACACATACAACAACCAACACCAAATGTTAACACCCTTTACTAAATTTACAAAACAATTACAATACTACATACACACTACTTCAAGCCATGGTGCACTTTCCTCACTTTCACACAAACATCATACCGTAACCTCAACACAAAAAGGTAGCCCACTTTCAAATTCAAAAGAAGTTCAATAAGTGCACAACTCCATAAATGGTAAGAGGCTTTTTCAAATTCAAATGATACACAATTAACTATGACAATTGTAATTCCTCCACCTTTTTCGAAAACACACACTACACAATTCCACTTCACAATTGAAACACCACTCTTCCCCTTCACAGTTTGCTATTCATGCACTACACACTCACACTTTAGCCTCAACGTATAGCACCTTACTCCTCACAATTCCACAAATGGCAATTCTCTCACTCAACACACAAACACAACGCCAACAATTTAATACTCCTTTTTACGCCACAATTCGTACACATACTACCATGGTGCAACAACCTCCACAATTTTTTTATTTTTTTATTTTTCAATCACAACTCTACACACACTCCACGGTTTACACTCCCAAACATACAAGTTTCACCACTACAAACACTAAGCAAACCGCAACTTATACACCAAAATAGCAACAATTCAAACTTGAAAATCAAACCACTTCACTAATTGCAACCCTTCCTCAAATGGTAAGAAGTAATTTTCAAATTCAAACAACCATTCATTAACTTTTTCAACTTAATATTTTTTTTGAAAATCAAATAATTTCCAAATCTTCCACACAACTCAAATCTAGAAATGCTCAATTACACCCTCCATTTTTCTAAAAACAAGCATGTAAGGATCACAATTCTTCTTCCTACACAATTGCACTTCCAAATTTATATTCAAACTACACTAACTCTCCTCTTCCTTCACGGTGAAGTCCACAACATAGAAGCTTCAACAAGTACTCAAAACTCACTCCAACAAGCAGCAAGTTCAACTTCTACTCAAGACAAATCACACCACTTCAAGCAATTACAACAACAATTTCAATTTACTCCCAATTTCGGAATTTAAGATGTAAGAACATGAACCCTAAATTTTCGAAATTCAAAATCAAACAACCCTTCTCACAACCTCAAGCTCTGATACCAAAAGATGATATGCCTACAACTAAGATTAAGCACATGCAAAACTAATTTGAAAGACAAACAAACAATGTCAATCAAACTAGCTTCCAATCACATGAACAATGGCGTCAATTTTTCACTACTTGTAACCAATTATTCAAACAATGGTGTAGTCAATCTTAAATCCAAATATGATATAGCTCTGATACTAAATTATGTGCCTAAAAGGGAGTTTAAGCACATACAAATGAACCAATTAACAATCCCTAAAGGACAAGATCAAATTGGTTCAATTTGAAGCAAAATGTTGCGTGAACCCTAATTGCAATAGATGATCCAAATGCTATATTTCATGAAATGAATTACACAATGTTGTATTCCTCAATGAAGGTCACTAATATTCTTGAAAACCATGTGAAATAACACACAAAATCAATAAGAACAATGACCGTGATCCACCTTCCACAATACTTGATTTCATGGTTCAAAAATATTCAAAATGGAAGAATAGAAATCAAGTCTAAGGGCCACTCAATTAAGCACTAATAACTTGAATATAAACGAATCAAATCTGACCAAGAAAACTTCAATCCAACCCTAGATATGACTTACTAGAGAAGAAAAGAAACACAACAAATAGAAATTGATATAACTCACAATTTCTCCTTGTTACACTGGCCACAATTCCAATTCTTGGGATTGAAATTGATAAGAGGGATTGAACTAAGGATGAACCCTAATTCTCTCACGAAAATATCAAGTGTATATTCTGAAAATTCTACCCTCAAAACCCTACTTAAGCAAGTATTTATACTTGCTCCCTTTAAGGTTAAAAAGTCCACAAAATTAAAACTATACCACCTTTAGGGTAGCCGGTTCTAAAAGGTAATTACAAGCAAATGAAAAGTGTCCCAAAAGCTTGCAACATAAATAATACAAGTAAATAACAAATGGATAAAAATTAGTCTTGAAGATGCTAGCTCTTCCATAGGATTCATCAACTCAGCTCATCACCGGTTTAAGTCGGTCCATGGATAACCCATAAACTGAGTTTTAATGAGTTTGCCCATCGCCTTATAAAGCATGATAAGTGTGCCTGTTGGAATATACAATACATGAATAAGAGAAAAGGGATTAGTAAACAAATAATTCCGAGGTCTATGTGCTCAAAATGGGCCCTCATCGCCAAGATTTGAAATACTTTGGCTCTTGCCCTAATGATAGGTCTTAACGAATTTTGATTCCTATCATCTCCTCGGGCCTCAAAAAGATTTGTCCTCAAATTTGGAAGATCAAATGCAGTAGAGACTCTGTTTCCTCCTAGCAAGCCACCTGAAAAAGTATCACTGCAGAATCCCAATATCCGAAATGCCACAAGGGGTGATTTTTTTCTCTCCTCCATTTCTATGATGTATCTCATCTGCAATACAAATAATGACCCATTATCCACTAAGGTCCCCCCTGTCTCAACCCATTCCATTGAAATTGTTTTCTCCTTTTCTAACCCTTCTGTATGGAGCTGATCCTCATGGCCCTCTAATGGTTGGCCCAACTGCTTACTGCCCTCTGAAACCTCTAGAGGTGAACACAATTGTCTCTGAACAATCTGGCTCTCTGATGATAGGCTCATCTGACTCTGACCCTTAGAATCCTCTAATGGTTTACTCAACTACTCATGAGCCTCTAGTACCTCTAAAGGTGAACACAACTGTCCCTGAATAGTTTGGTCCTCTGGTAGTCTACTCATCTAACTATGATCATCAGGATCCTCTAAAAGTTGTCACATCTATGTTTAACAAATTTTATGCTTTAAGGGTTGGTTCAACTGCTCATGGCCCTCTAATGGTCTCTTAATTTGTTGCCGAATCCTTTGAAACTCTGAAGGCAACATTGGATTTAGAATAATTCGTTTTCCCTCCTTCTGGAATACATAAATATTCCTGAAGCCATCATGTAAGACCTTCCTGTCATATAACCAAGGCCTGCTAAGCAATATATGGGATGTACACATAGGTAGAATATCACACTTGATTTCATCATAGTATTTATCCCCTACACTGAAAGGTACCCTAGCTCTTTGGGTCACATGCAAACTACCCTGATCACTAAGCCAATGCAATTTATACAGTTCAGGATGTGGAGTAGTGGCAAGTTTTAGTTTTGATACTAACGATGCTGCTACCACATTGGTACAACTACCACGATCAATGCTGTTACCACATCTAAAAATATGCTAAATTAATGATAGTAGGGAGTGAGTGAAAAATAGTAAGTGTTAGAAAAACCCTAAGTGGATCTCATAAGGAGTAAAAGACATGATTTTTATGGTGAGAAATCACATGTGTCCCCACTTAAGTTGAAGAAAAGTGAATTTTAGGTTAAAAACTGGAATCACTCAGGCAACATGAGTTCTTTGTCCTTAGAAGATGACAAGGTAGAGGAGAATCTTTGAAAAGAAATGGGGTCTCATGGTCTAGAGGCTGGTGAAAGGTAACTAGATTTAGTAGTTTAGTTTATTTTATTTATGTATTATTCTTTATTGTGGCATGTGTGAAAAACTTTTTGGTATGTTGCTACTATTGATCCTTCCCATAATGTGTTTGCTGTCGAGCAAGGAAAAGTAATATTGTGTGTCTTTAAGGGTTATTGTTTTGAAGGAAGGCTAAACAAGTGTGGGGTTACTAGTAAAGGCATTATTGTTATTATTATTTTTTTTTTTTGTAACATAAGTGCATTTCCTTTCTTTTATGTTGTCCTCTTATACTTGTTATTCAATCAAGTCAAGATTAGTGTTTCTTCTCTATATATAATTTGATCGAACTCTTTCATTAGTACATTTTACCATTCTACTTCAACTCTTATCCTATGTTTGTGAATTGCTTTTTTAACATTTTATCCATTTGGGAATTTATAGGAAATGAATGCTTCTCACCTATTTGTTGAAATTCCTCTTAGAGTTTCCTTTGAGAAAATTGTAAAGATGGTGGTGATTTGTGTTATGTTATTGTAATTGGTTTTCATTTCATATCAATCTTAAAGTGACTTAGTTTATTTTCTAAGTTTGTCATATTCTGTTCTAAGATAAATCATTTTGGTCTATTTTGGAGCTAATGGTTTAGCTCTTGTTAGGTTTTAGTGGTTTAATAAGTATATTTATAAAGTAGTGGTGTGCCTAAATCCACTCGGAAGCACAATAAAAAAGACTCAAGAAAACAATCTCAAGTCTCATACAAAACCGGTCCACCAAGGAAGCAATTCACGTGACACCTTTGTAGATTTTGATGGAAAATGTTGTTCAAATGATTTAATTATAATCTCTATTGGTAACATTAACCAAGTAACCACAATAAGGATTGAAATATCACGTGGAAATCAGATCAAAGAAAGCAATAAAACCATGAAATCCACTTTCCCTTTCAATCACAAATTCACGCTAACACTAAAAATGATATATGTAATTCAAGTGCTCAAGGAAATAATCAATCTTACAAGATTGTTGTCCATGAAATAGAACCACAAATATTTCCAAGAAAGATCCAAATCTACCCTAAATATGACTCACTAGAGAAGAAATGAACATACAACTAAGATGGAATCGATATGACTCAAAATTCCCCTTCATCATGCTCGCCATAATTCCAATTCTTGGGTTGAAATTGATAAGAGTTTGGAACCAAGGTATGAACCCTAATTCTCACGTGAAATGTAGTGTTTAATCTGCAAAATGATAAGCCCCCTCAAACCCTCTCTTAAGCAAGTATTTATACTTGATACTCCTAGGGTTAAAAAGTGCTCAAAATTACAAGTTTGCCACTTTTAAGGTGGCTAACCCTAAATGAAAATTACAAGGAAATAAAAGTTTCCCAAAACCAAAATACAACCAAAATAGTTCATAAAAGAAGAAATATATAAAAGAAATAGTCTTCATGATGCCGGTCTTCTATAGGATCCATCGGCTCAGCTCATCGCTGGTTCAGGTCGGTCCATGGATAACCCACAAGCTGAGTCTGAGGGAGTTTGTCCATTGCCCTATAAAATTTGATAAGTATGCTTGTTGGAAAACACAATACAAGAATAATAGAAAAGAGGATAATATATAAATAATTCCGGGGTCGATCTGCTCAAAATGGGTCCTCATCGCCAAAATCCGAATTCCTTTAGTTTTTGCCCTAATGATAGGTCTTGTTGGATTTTGATTCCTATCAAGTAGCCAATTTGGTGTGTTTCTTTTATACAGTATACATATATATGTTTTATGACAGTAGCTATACCATTGACAATATGCAACTTATTTAGCAATATCTTATTTTGTAGATTTTAATTTTTATGGTATCCATCCAAATTAGTAGTTCTTATTAAAATGGTAGTATCCCACTACAATGCTAGTTTATAGTACATGAGTCTGGTGCTTTATTTTTACATATTAATATCCTTCTAAAATTCATGGTTTGGTACTTTAGACTACATTATGATGTATTAGTATGTTGGTAATTCTACCTGTAACACATTGTGAGGTTAGTATGATACATTGTCAAAGTAGTAATGGATATAACTACTATATATATCACCTATATTTATCTTTTTTTTCCTTTACAATGTAGGGTCAACTTGCTATTAAATGTGGGTGGTAAGTTCAAAGGAGAAGGCGAAAGGAGGGAGTACATTGGAGTTGAGTTGATCGAGTGGATGATTGAATTAGAAGCCATCAATGAAGCTTGCATCCTATCCTTCTTGTTAGATTTTGGGTTCCAAAATATTAAGAAAATATCCTTTTTTATTCCTAGGAAAGTTATAGTAGACAAATGGGTCATTTAGTACAAAGGTAGCTATTCTTAGCGCTCATGATAATGGTCAGATATATGTGAAGCAAGTTCAAGGGGAAGTAACTCAAGAAGGCTTGGATGTTAATGGTAGTAATGAGTGTAATTCTACATCAGAGGAGAAAGAGGAAGTGGTGGAAGTCGATTATCTATCTGATGATGATGATGACAAGGAGGTCCCAGTGGCATGTTTAAAGAAGAAGACCTTCTAAGCCAATAGAGGAACGTATAGGATTGAGGGCTTTCAAATAGAAGTGAACATTATATTTGACGATTGTGAAGAAGAAGTTCATAGGGCAAAAAAGTGAAGTAATTGATAGGGTGTTATGGAGGAATAAGTGAATGATGTTGAGGATGTGTTCTTAGAGGATGAGAGCAACTTTTATACAGATTCAAACGAAGAAGAGGGTGACACTAGACTGAAAAGAAGAAAGCAAACAAAAGATCATTAGGATGCAAGTGTAGCAACTCTTCATATTTTGCGTAGGTATAGTCTTCCTTAATAAGGAAGAATTCAATGAAGTAATGACTAGGTACTCAATCCATGGTAGGCTTGAACTCAAATGGACACTTAATGACAAGAGACAAGTTTAGTATAAATGCAAAATCATAGGCTGCCCATTTGTTATATTTGCATCATATAAAGGCAAGACTAATAAATTTGTAGTGAAAACGTTTATAAACCAGCACAATGAGTTTTGTAGACCATCTTATAGAAACTCCTATGTTATGTATAAAGTACTTAGAATACATTTCTTGTCAAGGTTAAGAATAATGCTAAAGTGATGGTAGCTAACATTAAAAATCTTGCAAAGGAGGAGTTAAAGGTTAATGTGAACTTCAATCAATGCTGACGTGCAAGAAAATATGCGTTCAAGCAAATAAGCGATAGGTTTAAGATGGAAATTGATCAACTGTAGGATTATGCTAATGCACTCAAGTAGTGTTCGAAAAGCATCCCAAATGTTATAAAGGTTGTTGCAGAGAGGCCTAATCTAGCCCATCTCATATAATTTAAGAGATTGTTTTATCTCTCTAGATGTTTGTAGATTAGGCTTCCTTGAGGGTTGTAGGCCCATTTTAGGCATAGATTGATGTTTTCTAAAAGGTAACATGAAGGGGGAATTATTGAGTATAGTAGCACATGATGTACCTCATAGCATGGGTTTATGTGGAAGAAGAGAACCTTGACGGCTAGGCATAGTTTTTATGGGAGTTGAATCCATTAGTAGGAATAAAGGCTGGATCTGGCTTCACTATTATCAATGACATGTAAAAGGTAACTCTGTGTACTTTGAAACATGTATATATTTATATCTATTATTGCAAGTTTCATGTCCCCATTAAAATCTATGACCATAGTTTCTATGTTTGCTTCTTTGTGGTTAATGTAGTAGTTGGAGCAAGCTATTAAAGATACTTATCCAATGGTGGAGCATCGATTCTATGTTCAACATTTCTTTACCAACTAGAGGAAAATACATAAGGGGAGTGAATTACAATGTTAGTTTTACGTGGCATGCAAATCCATGACAATCAATTAATTGGAGGACCATATTGCTCAAATGAAGGCATTAAAGCCCTCAACTATAGATGATCTTATGCGAAAAAATTCGAAATGTTGGTGCAAGGCAATGTTTAGGCTTGAGACAAAGTGTGATGTTGTAGATAATAACACGTTAGAGTGTTTCAATGCTACAATGATTGAGACTAGACATAGGTCGATCATCTCCATGATGGAATGCATTCAAAAATAGGTAATGGGGAGGATAGCTAATAAAATTTCTGAATTTAAAAAATGAACATAGTGTTTTACACCCTGTATATGCAAACACATTGAGAGGAAAGAGGCAACAAACTTCAATTACAACCCCCTGCTAAGTGGCCACATGGAGTTTAAAGTTATACAATAGCCTAATGATTATGCAATTGACCTTATTAATAAGAGTTGTGAAACACTCCAAAAATTTTAAAAAACTACACTAAAATTAAAGAAAATAAGTGGAACAATAAGTACTTCTAGGTTAGTATAGTAAATATAATATTTTCATGATTCAAAAAAAAATTGAGAAAAGTAATAATAAAAAATTTAATCACTATAATATATTAATACTCTTTTAATAAGTTATCTATAATGAAAATCTTATACCAAATAATAATGGAATTTAAAATGAAAAAATAAGAAAGAAACGAGATATATTAAATAAATATAACAAACAAGAAATAAAAGTTAAAATTTTATATTTATGATAGTTAAATAGAATTTTTAAGTATATATTTATACTTAAAATATTTTATTTAATATACACGTAAATTTTTATATAAAAATATTATAATTTAGATAATATAATTAAATATTAATATGCATACTAATTAAACCCATAATTTGATAATAATCCCCTCATCTTTTTTTTTCCCTATAAATTCTCTTGTCTTTTCTCTCTCTTCATTTTCTTTTCTTTTTTCTCTTGTGTGACCTCTTTCCCTCCTTTCTTTTCTTTCTTTCTTCTTCCTTTCTCTTCTTCTTTTTCCTTCCTCGATCAAGAAATAAAAACTTTCCTAAAACTTCAAAAATTCATATCTTCCTCATACTAACTCCAAATTAAAAACCGTAAGCGCCATTACGATCCTTAGAATGAGTACTTTGTAACAAGACTACACTTGCTAAGTAAATTTCAAGTTCCAAATTTGAGCTAAAATTCCATATGAATTTAATAAAAATATATATTATTTAGATTTTATTTTTATTTTAAGTTTAGTAAGTTTAACTAGTAGAGTTAGCTTTAAGTTTGCTATCCATTTATTATTAGGTGAAAAATTCGGATTCATGCAAGTTCCTGAAAGTTATTTAAAGTTTTAAAACTAAAGAATTTAGGTGGGTGGGAAGCTCTATGATGTATTATGATATTTGTATATTACTTATAATATAGTATATATATGTACAATCCGTTATATTTAGATATTGTGATATGATAATTTCTTTTTCTTTTTCCTTCTCGGTTCCTTTTTCTCCCGTATGCTCCTTTCTTTTCTTTTCTTCTTTTTCTTCCTTCTTTTCCTTGTCTTCTACATGTGATTCTTGTCTTTTCTTTTCATTTTCTTTTCCAATAATGCATATATGTATGTACAAAAATATATATTTAATAATAGCTTAGGAAAAGAAAATATAGGTATAATGTAAAACATATGTATGTATTAAAAAAAAAAAAGAGATATATATACATAGATATATTAATTATTGACCGCGTGAATATATATGTATATTTATATACATATATATTTATTAATATAGAGTTTATTATTTATAAATTATTGATCACTATGAAAAAAAAAATGATAAGAAAATTAGAAGACGAACTTATCTAATTTATTTATTTATTTTCTTGTCTTCTTTTTTTTTTTTTAACCAGAATCTCCTTTATTACATCTAATTGTACATAAATATATATTTTTTCCTAAACTAATAAGTTTATGTATAAAATATAAATAAAGTGTATATAGGAATTTGGAGTTAATATACAAGTATAATTTGATACAATGTATTGAGTTAATTATCAATTTCACTTAGTATAGTGTATAATAATAATAATAATAGAAGAGTTATTTGATTAAGACAATCACGTCATGAATGAGAGTGTGGATTGTAACAATGTAGATTTAACAATTGTGATTGATAATTATGTGGTATATATTGATAGACTAATTTTTACAAATTTTGGGATTTTGATAATTGAGAATATTGCAAGAGGGCACATTAGGTTGCCCTATTAGTTCTTGAATAGAGATGATTAAACGTTTGAGTAATGAAATGACTTGGTAGTTGTCGAGGAATAAGAATTGTAGATTAATCTTGGATGGTTGATTTGACAGTTGATGGAATTGGGTCATGCTATATCATTATTGACCTAGCCTCGAATGTCAATTCATTTTAAAATTTATTTCTTTATGAATTGTTGTTTCATTCACTTGATTTTATCTATTTAGCTTAACTTACCTTACTTATCCATTTTTCTTATAGGGTTGGCTCGGTTTCTTTTTGCTTGCCTTTGGAATTGTGTTTCTTAAATGCTTTAATAGTTTATTGTCTTGAATATGGATTGGCTAGTAACTATATATTGTTTAATCACCCTGAACCAATTAATTAAAGGATTGGACTTAAATAAAATGGACATACATTACACGATACATTGCATGAAGTCGAAGGCCATCATTACTACAGGGCACATCGGAAGTAATCAAAGGATTACTGTTCCGCCAAGTGCGAACTAAGTGATTAGAGGATTATCGTACCTTGACAATTCCGATTTCGGTCTGTCCTTGAGGGTGTTTATTGCTCTGTGTGTGAGTAACACTTGAGCTTATGATATTGAAATTAAGACATAATTTCTAATAAAGAGATAAGAGTAATTAGTTGAGTATAAGACCTAAGCACTAATGATATGATCCAAATCCTTAACCCAAGGTCAAGGGGGGCACAAACCCTAGACTTCACGCTAGTTACCGGAAGACCGCGTGCGATGTTGCATTCATATGGTTGCCCATGCATAGCATATGATTTGAAAACTTGTTTGAAATTGCTTGTGCGTGTGTAGTATTAAGAGTATTACACTCCCATCTCACTGAGTCGTAATGTGTTCACCCCTCCATAGACTATTTTGCAAGAAACAAAACAAAAGCTTTGGATGGGATAAGATATGATATGACGAGAGCTTTCGGAATCAAGAACGATAGAGTAAGAATTGTGATTAATAGATTATTTAGATGTAATATTACTCTTAGGAACTTGATGTGAAAAGTGAAATTATGAGATTTAGAATTATTTTTCCATTTTACTGTTTTGGTAAGGGATTCTGATTCTCTGCGATCTTAGTCAACTATGGAACATAGAAATCTATAGTTATATTTTCATTATATGGTTATATGTAATATAATTAGTTCTAATTATTTAAATAATTATTTAGAGTTTTGCGACATCTGACTTGCAAGACGATTATCATGTTACGGGTGTACACGAGAAGTGATGGCTTTTAGTGAAAACTCCCAAGCCCTCCTATGAGGCATGACAAGTTGTAGCTGCAAGCTGTGGGGATTGACTAGCATACCATGTACGCATGTATGTGCTTACATCTCATACTTAGGTCAAAATGTTGAAAACTATGTGAGTAGGTGGTACATCAATAGGACATATCAACATGGAGAAAATGGTGGCCACAATTTTCAAAATTTTGCCATGGAGACTAAAGACCAAGAGGAATAGGGAGGAATGAGGTATGCCAAACAATGAGGTATGAGACTAAAAACATGGATAGTTTTTTTTTTTTTTTTATGGTGTAGTTTTCTCTACATTTCAGTTCAATCAATCTTTATTGTTCATTTGCAGATCATGAAAAAGGATACAAGCAGCAACCCCCAAGTAGGAGTGCAACCTACGCTAATCCAACACGTGTCTACAAATGAGCCAACTCAAAATACAAAAGTTTTATTGCCATTTGTCCCTGTCAATGATAAATTTTGAATTATCAAATTGTAATTGAAATGAGTCGTTCTTTATTTCGAATTTTTACAATTTGAAGGTGTACACTAAATATAATGTATTCTTTGGAACAAAAAATTTCAAGCAAAATTACGTACTCTTAGATCGAAGGGGACAGCTATCGAAACAAATGTAAACTCGGCCCTTGTGGATGGGGAACACAGTTTAGTTAAATGTTTCCTGGCTTTCCATAGCCACCTGTCATGCATTCCACTACACAAACTGGTGATGTAATGCAATGTGAACAATGGCCCAACACAGATGCTACTCCATCAACCATGCAACATGCTTGAAACAATGTGTTACCTCCTCCCCTACTAACTAACCTATAGACCACCGAAGCGCACATAAATCCCACTAAAAAGCTGGTCACAATTTATTATTTTGAACAAATTTACACTTATTCAAAGAAGTAGACAGTATTCATTAGGATAGTGTTTATTGGCATTACTAAGATGTTTATACTTTATTTTCGGTCACGACCAATGTAGCATAAATCTCTCCACAAGGGGTTACAGTGAAGAAGGCCTACACAATGCATAAACATGGAGAATAGCTCAACCAACAAATGAGGACAAAGCAAGCACAGTTGCAAGTCAATATGGAGGAGACCCGAGCATCACAGCGAATTGAAGCAAATAAAGCAACGGAGAAGAAGGGAAAGGGGAAACTGATTTCAAGGTGCAAGAGTGATTGAATAACCATTTAGATGGTTGATGGAAGACAATGTTTTGTCAATCATGTCTTCCATGATATTTAGGTGTTGTTTTTAATGTGGAGTGATGAGTGTATGCTTCCATAGGTGCATTATATTCAAGTTATGACAGTAATGTGATTGAAATGGGGTTAATGTGATTATTCCTCAACTAAAGACAGGAATGTAGAAAAGTCCAGGATAATCACGGTTAGAGATGCTTTGAAAAAGGCAAGTGACTCATTTAGAGGAAGGCTTGTTGAGATTAGATATTTTAGTGATACAAAGTAAAAGCTTCTCTCGTCTTTATGTTACCTAAGATGTAGTTCTTTAATAATGTCACTCTATTTACTAATTAATATGCTACAGGTTTTAATAAACTTTCATATTTTAGTTTTCATATGTAAAATGGTAGTGCAAGAACATGGCATTTATGTCTTTATAGGTTAATAGCTAGTGGCAAGGATGTGCATTCATGACAAAATTGTTGTTTTCTATAAGTTGCTAGAAAGACAATTTTGGTTATCCCTCATAGGGAAAGTAGAAACTAGAGTATAAATTTTAAGTTTGGATGAGTACTCTTTTTTTCAGTATCCCGATTCCACAAAGGGGAGTCTCGTTTATGGTCATAATGCTACTCTATATTAATCCACTTGTTGATCTTTTAGCAGCAATGAGCTTACAATCTTTTAAGTAATTGCTTTATTTATCCACACTTCTAAGACTTCTTTTTAGTTTTTCTTATTATGGTTCTATGAGTATTAGATTAGTGCATTGGCTTTTACCTAATTGAAATTCATTCTCTTACACTTTTCACAACTCTAGAAGTAGATAAACTATCCCTATTACCTAAGACTTACAATAGACACTCACTACTCCACACAAACATGGCTATCATTTCAACAAGATTGAATTCTTGGAACTTGTAACTCCATCCACATGGTTTTTGCCCATCCACAAAAGGTGGAATTCTTAAAGCTAAAGTACGATGGAAACCACCTCTAGACTTATTTCTAGACTACCCACTCTCATGGCACATAAGAAGAATAGGATGCTAGAAACTAACGATAGGGAAGAGAAATAGGAGAAAAGAAAAGGAGAAATATCATAAATA
Source organism: Laguncularia racemosa (assembly GCA_037954665.1). Classification (NCBI taxonomy): domain Eukaryota; kingdom Viridiplantae; phylum Streptophyta; class Magnoliopsida; order Myrtales; family Combretaceae; genus Laguncularia; species Laguncularia racemosa. The sequence continues at coordinate 1,528,071 of JBBMOL010000024.1, read as the reverse complement.
AGGAGAAGAAAGAAGAGATGGAGAAAACATAATTAAAAAACCCCAAAAAAGTGGTTTTCTAGGGTTTTTTTTTTTTTTTTGTTAGGGGGTAAGGGTGTTGTGAGAGAGGGAAACTTTAGAAAGAATTCAAAAGATTCTCTTTCTAAAATGCATCAAAAGTTTTTGTGTTTGTATATGCAAAACATGCCTTTCCTTTTCATACTTAGCTTAATTTTAGCCATGTATAGTACTTACATGAGCTACATGTAGATTAGAAAAAGTAGACCTTGCAACCTAACCATTTAACTAATTTTTCCTCCTAGGGCACTGCTATTCAACTAAATCGAGGTGGAACAAGTTGTCTCCTATAGCATATTGAAAATTCATTTTCCAAATGCAAGTTATAAATATAACAGTTGACATGAAAAGAACTAATGAACTCTTGAGATACAAAATGTTTTTAATGGATTAAGAAAGCAAATAAATTTAAGATATTTGAGGGTCTATCTTTTTATATCCAAGTATTTCAGCCCACTAAAAGATCACTGACATTCCATTGCTAAAATCTTAAACCTATGGAAATATTTCTTTTCTTTTCTTTTTTTGGTTTTTTAGCCCATACAAAGAACTAACAAAAAAGAAAGATATGTATTTGTCCATATATATGACCTTCAATATTTATCCAAAACTTTAGCATATAGGAGGTAGAAAAGGAATATTGACATCTCTCTTAAAAAGCTATTCCTATTACCATATAACATTCTCTCTCCTTATTTGTTAATGTCATTTTATTCTAATTCTTTACTATGTTATTTTATTCGAACTGAACCTTTCATGTAAATCCTATTATTTCAAAAGCTTTGCACCATTGCATGTTGCATTCTTTTTGTTTTGGAACCATACATTCATTATAAATTCAAAGGCTTGTACACCAAGAGCAAAACTATTGGTTATACTATAAAACTACTAAATTACATCCCAATTAAAAACATCAAATGCATGCCTACAAATAAAAATACTACTTTCCATTCATACGTCATCAAGTTGACACTCAACATTCGACCACTTATAACCCATACTTTGCCCAAGAGAAAAAGTGCACAAATGCCTTAACACAAAACCAAAATATGGACCTATTCTTATAACCTTCTCCTTACACTTCAACATCCATCCGCACTACTAGCCATCACAAGACAAAAACACTAAGCTAATTGCAAAATGCACCTATTGCCTAACAACCATGTATAATACAAATCCTACCCATGTGAAAAGAAACATGTACTTGTAAACTTTCACCGTAATTTAAGTGTAGCAAATTTTGCTTTATTATTTGTATTATTTCTCCTAACTAAAGCTCCACTACCTACTACTCGATCTAAATCCACCACTTCCCCTTATACAACCCTTCGCAACAGTGTGATCTCTTCCATTAGCTTGATCCTCACCTCTACCATCAATGTCAACATTTTGTCCTTCATTCTTAGCTCTTCAATTACATTCAACATTTGCTATTTCTCCTCCTCTAAAGGAACTCATTGGAAGAAGTTGCATGTATCCTCTTGTGAATAAATGCATGTAATTGTATGTGAAGTGGACAAACATTTGCAAGACCAAATTCACCAAATAAACCATCAAGTTGGACAAAAAACTAGATAAGCTTCTAAGTAAACTCACTCAACATGCATCATGTGCAGTAATAATTGGAAAGTGAATCTAACCACTCAATATATACAAGAAGAAAAAGGAAAACAGAAAATTAGAATTACGCTAACCGTCTTAAACTCATGACTAACCACTTCCTTAATCTTGCAACCGATGATTTACAATTTCTAGTTATGAAATTACCTTGCTATATCTCAAGCATCCATAAAACTTTCAGTTGTGGTTTGCCTTCGTCTTCGCGATTGAAATCCTTGCCTTAAATCCACAGTGGCAGAATACAAGTGAACCACCATTAGAAGATGACTTAAACGAGGAAGACATTGATGTGCATGAGGACTTATTCATCACTTATGTTCCTGACAAGTGCTTTTTCTTTACCTTCCGTCAACTAAATATAGGGTTTCCAACCTAATTTGAGTTGGATCTTTCTTAGGCCTTTACTAATTAAGATTTGAAAGAGGGTTTTTAAAATGGGATTTTTAATTAGGGTTTCCTACCTGATGTCAAGTTGGATCTTCACAAGTTACTTCCTATTTGCTCACTTCAAAGAAGGCTTCTAAATTGGGATTTTCACCTAGGACTTACTCTAGCAACACAACATCATGGAGAGAAGAGTAGATATGATACACTTTTCATTGCCTTTTGTTCTCCCTCTATCTTTCCATAGCCTCTTCCCCTCACTCTCAATCGAAGGGAATTTAAGGTTCCACTGTTATTCTCTTATGGGACGCATGCTTTCTTATGATATATGACATTGTATTTTTGTATTTTTATGTTTGACTGTTTTTCTTACATGTCTATTTTTTTTTCCCACTTCACTTCACATGGAAACCAACATGCACTACTCTTATGTTAAAATACTCTTCATATACATGTGTCTACATGTCATTGGCAACCACATTTGTAAACGGTAAGATCTTGTAGCATAAATTATATGGGAATATTTTTTGAACTGTTACTAAAGTGGCCTAAGAAGCTGCTGAGATAATCGGAGCAGGAGTTGCTTACCATTTAGGTCAGCTACTTCTGAGGAAATGCAAATCTAAAAGCACTAGTCCAATCCTGTTGTGTTGCAGGCACAAAGAGCTGCTTTGACTTCCTTTTAAAGCATGAAAACTCTTGGATATGCCTCTGTGAGAGCTTTCAATATGCGCTGTTATGTTTCATTGAGTCTTTTTTCATACATTTTATTCTGTTGGCTTAAAAAAAAATTGCAACTAATTTTCTATGGTCAGATTACATTTGATATTGTTGTAACTATCCGAAATTCTCCTCTCTAATTTATAAAATAGTCAAGAAGATTGTGCTGTTGGTTTGATTGATGAACTAGAGAGTGAATAAATTGGAATTGCTATAGCATTTTTTGTTTCCATGTGAAATATTAATTGCTATAGCATTTTTTGTTTCCCTTAGTTTCCCATGTGTGCAAGGTCAGATTCAATGCTAGATTGCCATTTACAGCCTTCAGGAATATAGTCAAATTCTAAAAACTAAACAACTCACTGCTATAAAAAAACTCTAGTTCCAAAATAACCAATAGTACATATGTGAAAGCAATCCAAACGATACAAGATAATAATACCCCAACTACAAGGTACCAAAATGAATACACATGATACTGATCGCTAGAAACCTCTCAAATGAGTAGTAATGTAGCATGATCCTCAAGGACTGGTGGTTGCTGGTGGAGGAGACAGAAATGGAATCCCATTGGGAATGTTAGGGAGAGATGGCATGCTTGGAAGTGGAGGTAATGTGACTTTGGGGATTGTTGGCATGGTGGGCATGCTTGGAAGTGGAGGCAATGTGCCAGAGGGATTAGGCAAGGATGGTTGGGTCGTTGGCAGGGTTGGTAGTGTGGGCTGAGGTATATTTGGGATGGATGGCATGGGAGGCATGGTTGGTTTTGGCAGTGTAGGGATTGAAGGCATTGGTGGCAGAGTAGGTTTAGGCGGGGTGGGGATGGTGGGCAACGTTGGTGCAGGTGGTGGAGTTGTGTCCAGAAGACGACGAGATGCTAAGCTCCCATCAAAGCTTGAGAACAATACAGTAACAGTGAAAATTACAATGAAGCTCTTGTGAGAAGCCATGGGTGAAATAAGTTTGTGTATCGGATAGTTCTAGGACTATATCAGATGTTTTCAATCGATTGAGGTGAGGAAATTGGAAGATGGAACTCATGCTTTTATAATTAGAGAGTAGGTGATTGGCTTGGGTGATTTGGTGAATCAGCAAGAGTTAAGTTGAGAAAAATTGTGATCTATAATTGTTCTAAGTGGTAGCTCACCTCCTCTATCAACATTGACTGGTAATAAATCTAATTGATGCCACTTAATTGTTCATGACGTCAAAACAGAACAACATTTGTCTACAAGGAAACTGGTATTATTAAAGAATTACTCAAGTTCATACAAGGTAGTTCTATGCTTTACGTTAATGCAATGCAAAACAATATTCCTGTCCTTTCCGTAATTTTAGCATATTCAGCATGTTAGGATTTGATAGATATGCACAATGCCATTAAATCAGCCTGCGTGCAACTTTAACCATTGCATGTTTTCCATTCTGGAATATCATGACTACTAAATGGATCTCCTCAATTATTCTTGCTAAATTTTCATCTTAAACCACAACTTCTATAATTCCTATCAAACTTTTGGTCTCCAATCTTCTCATTGATTTACTTACACAAGAGTCCATGGACACTTGGTCTCAAAGTTGAAGCTTTAGAGTTAATTCACTGGGGTATGTGAAAATCAAAGTCTCCAATCTAATATTGACATATTCAAACTTAGTTTACTATGAAAATCTTTTCCTACTGAAAAACCTATTTGTTACATGTGCAAATCCATTTAGAAGTCCAGCAATTTAGTTTCTATTTTCACAAAACATATTCTAGAAGATGTTCTTGTTCGATTCCAGGTAAAAAAAAAGCCTATCACTCCTTCCAATATTCATTGCCTTTGATCGATTCAAAATAAAGTTTCTCAAGCTTTGCACGAAATCTGCTAAGATACACCAAATCCAAAAAGACCTTTTCTTGGACATTCAGGTCCCTTGCTCAGCCTCCAGCTTCAGCGAAGAAAGCAAATATGACAATGCTTTGGGATTTTCTGCTGTCATTCCTAAATCCCTTTTCTTTTTTTTTTCCTTCCCCTCTCCTCTTCTTCCTTTTTCCTTCTTGCATACCTTGTGATATGATATACTTCTCCTATAAAGATCTCAAAAAAAAGCTTAAAACTCGTTGGACTTGTGGGTTCATGTTTGCTTTGGTAGTGGACATATGCCCGTCATCCCAAAAGGCGTAAGCAATTTCTTCATCCATTGCAATTCCTTTTCAAAGTCGAATCGTGACAGAAAGCTGAGATATAATTTAATGGTTAAAAGGTTGTATCAATATTTATGGTCTTTACTCTTTGCCAAAATGGAATATAATCCCCAGTTTTGTTCTTGTCAAAATGTTCATTTTAGCTAGCAATGCACATTATAACATTTTGTCCTTGCCAAATTGTGAACTTCTCATGGTAGGTGCTCTTTGCCATTGTCAAATAATCAATGTGTCATTAGGTCATCCATGAATTAAGTATTGTCTCAACCATCTCAATTGATGTTCAAACTAAGAATGTCCCAATTGATGTTGATGAAAATTGAGAAATATCATCCAAAATGAACTATCATTATTCATTAGCAAGGTAAACATCTGTGACTAGTATCTTATGATAGCATCTTATAGCGTAAAGTTTTGAAATATTTATTTCAACTATTATAAATTAGAATGTCCAAGATGTGTTGAAGGAATTGATACTGCTTAACATTTTCATCATCTAAATCTCAGGAAATAGAAATTCAAAAGCAGTTGCTAAACACTGCTGTGCTGGTGGTTGTATATGTTTAATTCTATTTGCTCTGCGACTATTTTTACCTAATGGAATTTGACCAGGTTGCTACCGTTCTGGGTTCTGTTATCTCTTATTTTATTAGTTGAAAAGTTTATGCCGCAGATGCTTCAATTGACCAACTTAGGGGTAAATAATGGAACAGTTTCAATCTATTTGAGATACGATAGCTGTCACGGAGATTTATCTTCTGACTCATAGAGAAAAATAAGATCTCTATTTCCAGATGCAAGACCATATAAATTCTGAGGAATAAATAAATCAGCACTGTATATGGAAATCAAATTACAAAATAATCAATAATGCAAATGGGAAGGCACTGCAAAATGATACAAGACCATGGAACTACAAGATGACTATGAATAATCCGCACAATGATCATCAAGAAACTCTAATGTAAGTAGCTATATAATATCATCTTCAAGGATTGGTGGCTGCTGGGGGGGGTGAAAGAAATGGGATACCAGCAGGAATGTTAGGAAGAGTTGGCATGTTTGGAAGTGGAGGCAATGTGACCTTAGGTACGGTTGGCATTGCTGGCATGCTTGGAAGTGGAGGCAATGTAACTTTGGGGACCGTTGGCACAGTTGGCATACTTGGAAGTGGAGGCAAGGCACCTGTCGGGTTAGGCAGAGATGGTTGGGTGGTTGGCAGAGTTGGTAGTGCGGGCTGAGGTAGATTAGGGATGGATGGCATAGGCGGCACTGTTGGTTTTGGCAGTGTAGGGATTGATGGCATTGGTGGCAATGTAGGTTTAGGCAGGGTGGGCACTGTGGGCAATGAAGGTGCAGGTGCAGGTGGTGGAGTTGTGTCCAAAAGACGACGAGATCCTAAGCTCCCTCCAAAGCTTGAGAATAATACAGCAATAGTGAAAATTGCAATCAAGCTCTTGTGAGAAGCCATTGGTGTAATAAGTTCGTGTGTCAGATATCTCCAGGACTGGGTCAGATGTTTTCTATTGAGTGAGGTAACTGGAAGACGTTTTCATGAATTTATAGCTAGACAGTAAAGAGGCCTTGGCTTGTATGATTTGGTGAATGCCTAACCATGTGGTTGAGAAAAATCGTGATATTTGATTGTTCTAATTGGTAGCTCAACCTCCTTCATCAGCATGCCTAGGAAGTATGTCAACTTGCTGCCACATGCTCGCCCCTTGTCAGTGAGTTCTTGAAGTCAAAATAGCCATTATACATGTCTCCAAGGGAACTGGTTCTTTTCCTCCTTTCTTGTAGAGGCGAACAAGCTCCCTGTAAAGAAACCTCCTTTCTGTACTTCAGATGAAATAAAAAAAAAAAAAAAAAAACCTCCTTTCTGTACTTTTCAACTATTAGACAACTCTTTTTTACAAGTCATATTTAGATCTTTCCGTGTAGTCGATGCTCAGAATTAGTTTCCATATATTAACAACTATTGCATGTTTTCTTCTTCTTTGTGCAATAGAGTGTCACAATGATGGATAGACCAGTAACCTACGCAAATTGCCTTAGGAGGAATAGAACTATGAATGTTTTTATAGCCTCTTAGCCCTCTCCTATGAAAATTACTATTAAATCACAATTCCATTTGCCATCTTAAGCTAGGATCTGAATTCAATTATTTCTCAGATATTGATTTAATTTGTTCAAGAACCATAAAATCTCAAGTTAACCTTTAACATGGTATTAGAATAGGAGGCTCTTGTGATAATTGAGAATTTTTTAGAGTTTTCGATTAGCAAATATTTAGCCAAGCATAGTAAGAGAAAGGAAAATATGTGCTCACACATAAAAGCTATTGATTATATACGATCAATAACAAGTATAACAAAATTTTCACCCATAAAACTATATGAAATAATTAAATAAATAAACTAGCCTGTAGTACAATGAATCCAGCAAAACCCAATCCAGCCCACAGTACTAAAAGAACCAACTTGTTATATTTGAGATTTGCTTTCAAGTTCTAGCAATTTTCTTCTATCGGCCTAAAACACTTCTTAGAAGAACAGAATTATCCTCCTTAGTTCCAACGGTTTCTCATTTCAATGAAAAAAGTTCCGTCTTCTTCTTTGGCTGATTGGTCCGGTATAAGTTTTTCAATCCTTATGCAAAAATTCCTAAAATAAAGTGACTAGAAGGTTCCTCTTAGGTTCATTCAACTTAGTATAGATTCTAATTTCACTAACATTTTATACCAAAAGAAAAAGGCATTTCTAAATTTCTAAATATGATAAAGAAAATTCTAAAGTCATTCTTAATATGAACTAGAAAATTACAGTAACAAAAACTAAACTTTTTATTGATTTTTGTAGAAAAAAAAGTTCAAACCCTAATATACCTTCAATAAAGAAGGTTCAAAATGTTGATCCTATTTACACTTGAATAACTATTCTCATACAATCCTAGGACCTATTTATAAGCATAATGACAAAAACAAAAGCTTAACTATAGACTAACTATTCAACTAAAGCTAACAAACTATTATAGGGTCATAACAATGCCTCCCCTCTTGAAGTTGCCTTGTCCTCAAGGCAAGTAAAATGTATCTACTCCAATAGACCTGTAGACCTCCACTATAAAAAAAAACCAGGCAAACAATGCTTGGAAATTCTGCAGCCAAATTGTTGCAGCACAGCACCAAACCAACAAAATGAAGAACCCAAACAAGTCCAGAACTAGGTGAGTAGTAGAAATGGAGCATCAAGCATAGGCGGAAAGTTCATGCAACAAGCTCTCACTTCCGTCGACAAAGAAGTTCTTTGGTTTTCTGAGTAGTCAGAAAGACATCCTTCAATGGCAGACGGAACTGTTCAGTAACATTCGGTTGCAACTTCATTGTCAGGAATGAAAAGATGACGCCTGGTGCACTAATGAGGACATAAGAAAATTCGCATAAAACATCTGAACACTTTGATCTATCAACATCAAAGCAGATGGCTTCACAGGATCATGCCCTAACTATTGGCCTTCAAAATTGTCACTATTAGCTCCTGATTCAACGACATAATCAGAATAAGTGGCGTCACCATTGTGAAGGTCATATAGCACCGCATCAGGGCCACTAGGAGAATTTTGAAGGTCATGAAAAGCTCCAACAATATGCTTGGATTGAATAACATGCTGATCATTGACTGGAGCATTACGCCGTGCTCATGGTGGACATTGATTAAAACCTGCAATTGAATGACAAACAAAGCCAACAACTTATTGACGAACTGAAGTGGTCTGATGTGAAACAGTAGCAAATTTTGAGTTTGTGTCCACTGCATCATAATGATCATCGGAAAAGTCACCGGAAAGGTCGCCGGCAGAACAAGAAACGCGGCTAAGTGTAGCATTATCAATAGCTCCTACACAATCTCCAATGCATGTGTTGATGCAAAACAATCAACATGAATGCCTCCACCTGTTTGAACTGGACAGTATTAGATCTAGAAATAACAGCGTTGTTGCCACCAATCTTCTCTGGCGAATGGTGGGGATTCGACATAATCTCCATTGCTTGCCTGAGATTCAACTGCTCGGTCCCCAGAAAGTCGAACTGTTTGTGGCTCTCCATCAATGAAAGTCCTAGGTGATTTGCCTCAAATGGCTCCGACGACTGCCAATTCGACTTGTTGGCCAAACACAATTCCTACACCATTTTTTCCATCTCCAACAAGCGCCGGTGCATTGCATTTGTAACTGGCTTTCGTGAATACTTTTACAATGAATGAGAATAGATTTTGTAATTTGTGCCGTGGTTGTCTTCACCAACAGCAATTGTTGAGGTAAAAATCTCCAGTAAACCCACGGACGGTGTCAATTGATATGAACTAGAAAATTACAGTAATAAAAACTAAACTTTTATGGATTTTTGTAGAAGAATATGTACTATCCATAATATAACTGCAATGATCAATGTCCACTATGTATGATTATTATAATATACCTGCCTTGTGCAGCCTTAAAGTAAATTTTAAAAATCTTTCGAATTTGCAGCTTAATGTCTGACTCATGAAGCCAAGTAGTTAACCATTCATCCACAAACATCAGTCTAGATGCATGCCTATCATCCTACACAGAATTTTTGTAAAATTGGTACATCATATGTAGGAGTGCTGTAGTTTCATTCATTTCACTGTTTCATTCTTACCAAGTCGAATTAGTCCAGCAAATTGTGTAGGATTCAAGATGACTCTCATTTATGAAATAGAATTGATAAATCTTCTGAGATGGAGAGTTGGGAAGAAACTATTATTCATATAATATCAAACTGTTATCACATACAAGAACATGGAAACTTCAGAAAAGAAGCCGAAATTACAGATTTTAAAATATCATGACGAAAGCAAACACAATGTTATCTATGGTGAACTGAAAATACAACATAACGGCTTATTGCGGAATTCGGTTTTAATGAAACTGCTGGCGGTTCAATGATCAAGGATTAGCTGTAGTGGTCTGAGAAGCAGTTGCACTGGGAAAAATGCCCTTTGCAAGATCTGGAATTGTCGGAAATGTTGGCTTAGGAATCTCAGGAAATTCAGGCAAAGTTGGGATTTCAGGAATTTCTGGAATTTCAACTTCGGGTAAAGATGGCAACTCTGGCTTGGGTATGGTTGGCATGTCTGGGATGTCAGGCAATTCAGGCTTGGGAATCTCAGGTATAAAATCAGGCAATGTTGTCTCTAGAAGATGCCGTGCTCCAACAACATTTGTGACAATAGTCAGTGATACAGCAATAAGCAAGACAGCTGCAACAAATGAGGAGAAGCGATGATGCGCCATGGAGCAGTTGGTAAAGGTGAAAGTGGAAGCTCTCAAGAACAAGAAGCTTGCTTTTTGTGGTTGATGGATAGAGCAATATTTCTCAGCTTTTATAGATGAAGGCTGCTTCAGGTTCTTGGTAGTTGGGAAAGTTGTGACAAATCAATTAGTTCAACCTCTGTAAATGCTTTACTCCTTTTGTTGATATTCTTATATATCTTACTAAAGCTCCTTATGAGCTCATTCCTAGTTTTCTATTTGTTCATTTTTTTTTTTTTTTGCATCAAATGTCTCTCTACTTTTTATTGCTTTCCTAACTGCTTTCTGCTCATTGAGGATTTCTTGCAATGCAGGACAATGAATTGATTGATAGATTTTTACCCTTTTCTTATTCTTTTGGTTGCTACAAACTACTGTTTTATAAGCTTCTAATTCTCAAATGTATTAGTCTATCTTCCTACCTATAATGAGGTTAGTTTCTACACTGTATTAGCTATTCGGCATTTTTGTTCTGCACTTTGAAAAGGAAATCGTGAAATGATTACAGAAATATTGGAACATTCAGCTGTACTATCCATACAAAATTTCTTCTAGGCTCGGTTTAGAAAAGGAAATAATCAAGGTTAAAGATAAGCTAAGCACCAAATGACCTTAAAGGTGAGACCGTTATTCTCTTTTGATCTGTTACCCAGATACTCCAAGAGTCTATTTGTCAAATGTACGGTCTATAAAATCATAGTAGCCACCATGAAAGGAGAGTTTTCCTCTCATCATTCCATGGATAGGAGAGCAAGCTAGTCAAAGAATGGTTCACCGACTCCTGCAATAAAAAGAAAGACTTCTAAATAATTAGAAGCTATCATGATGACACCTTTTCACAGTACCTCCATTGTTGGTCAAAAGGGAAGGTCAGGGAAAAGCTTGTGCTTGCTCTTGCAGTTTTCCCAACTATAACTCAACTTCTGATGAAGCTACTGCAAGAAGACATAACAAGCAGGTGTAATTTTTAGCTAACAAACCAGATTTCGACTGGGGGAACAAGAAAGCAACAAGAACTTTATCAATCAAACCTTGATGGTGATTGTTCAGCACCTTCTATGCTCATTAAATCATGAATGCCACCACAACAGCTGTGGCCCATAACCAGTATGTCTTCCACCTGCAAATAGGGATGCAACTGGGTGAGTTGTCATAGGATATCCGATTTGTCCAACCCAATAAAAACTATGCAAGGTAACCCTACAGGATTTTATTGGATTTTTGGATATGATTCGAAACCTTATAGGATTTAAAGTTGGGTTTTGTGACTTTAAAAAAACTTGATGAAAAATCCAACCTGATAAAAAATAATATATTTATAATAATATTTATTTTTAACCTACATAACACGAATATTCTACACTAGTTTTATATTATACAATACATTTAATTTTTAAATTTCATTTATACGTAAATTAGTAGGTATAACCTTAATTCTACCCACTACTTTCTACTCTACTTTCTTCTTGTCTCATATGAACTCTATAAGAACATGATCCACCCCTATAGGGTTTTTGATCTTATAGAGTCAAGTTTTGTTAATAGAAGTAAAAACTTTAGGATTTTTATAAGATTTTAGAAAATGGTAAATCCTACAAGGACGGGTTAAGGTTTTATAAAACCTGTCCTGAACCCTGCCCTGTTGCATCCCTACTTGCAAAGAAAAGAAGCTTAAACAATGCTAAGACATGCGCAGATAACTCCTCAATCATGTATAGTGATATCAGGAATGAAAATTCAAGAAAAAGATTGGTTTATGACATGGCAATGATTGCACTAAAGTCAATATCTAGTTCATGCTGTATAAGGAATAACCATCCGTTCAACAATCTTGGAAATTTACTTCTTTCTTCCAACCCTTATAATTCACTGAGGTGAACTTTTCAGTCAAGAGACATTCTCGCTATCTATGAAAGCTTAAACTAGGCGTAAGTCTACATATTTCAAGAGAATTGACAGCGAATTCCAGATCAGCATTTGTTTCTGATAATCCAGCCCACAAAAACAAAAGCAGGAGGATAAATGTAAATCAGCACTAACATGTTCAGTAAAAGGAAAAATGTGGGTCTCTTATCATTCCAAACCAGCTTAGAGAAAACAAAAGCTAGTACAACAAAATATATTTATGAATGTACAACTATCAAGTACCTCATAATGTGGATTGTGGCACCAAATTTGCTACATTTTGCACCATGAAGGCTTCCCCTGGTTGGAATCCCAAAATGGTAGAGGGATAAACCCTCGAATCTCCACAAGCAATGACCATGAACAGTTCTTGGAGTCAGTCAACCAGGTATATTTATCAACAAATGAAATTGCAATGGGGAAATTACAAGTAAACAGGGAAGAAAGTCAACTAGCAATATGAAACAAACAGATCATCCACTTTAGGTGCTTGACCCTTAGCAAGTTTTTGATAATGCTCTAAATTTCCCCTGCTAAAGTAAACGAAATCTAATAAGGGAACATCCAAGCTCTCTGACATTTAAATCCATATTGAAGTTAAAAAACCATCTGCTTACAGGTACTTCTCTTTCTTAAAAGACAGAAAAGGTTACTTCATCTCATCAAACAAGCCTGGCCAGTTTTCCCTTTCCATAATGCTTTCTGATTAGTCTCTTGTGATTTCCTGAATCAAGGGTCCTTTGATGTCCTCAGCCTTTCTCTTTGGCTGCTCCTGCAAGCACCATTGCCGGACATATGCAGTTGGGAAAACAACCTTATTGGTATATACTTAGTGGAATGGTTGCGAGGTGAATAAAGCAAAAAGGAAACATGCGTATCTCTTAGGGTTAATCCTAATTGTTGCATTGTTGTAGTAATCTTAATGTGTACTACTTCTCCTATATGTGTATTCACTTACAGGTATTTACATACTATTGGGTATTAAAATCCAATGATTTAATGTCTTTCCTGGGGAATTACCATAGTATGTAGATGAATTTATGTTTACATTATGCTACTATGATTTTTTTGGTAATAGTTATGCTACTGTGATTAGGTATCCAAAGGGCAGAAGTGAATATTGTTTGAAGCAAATGCTCATATCATCCAGTTAAATTCTTATTAAAATACCGTTTTTAGAAAAGCAATAAAATTAATTTCTCATTATGGTAGCCTTGTCCTACTTTAATTTCTCTGTGTGTTGAAAAAATTCAATATTTTGAATCATAAAAATGTTGTCTTTCCTGCCTAGAGATTTTGCTGTATTTAGCTGCCATAGAAGTATGATTCAGTGACAGAAAAAAAAAAAAAAAAAAACTAAATAATGTGGTTATAAAAATATCACTTATTGAAAAACTTTATTCACATTGCTGATGAATCTGTTATAAATATTTTGTTGTAGTCATTGGACGGGAGGTATAATAGAACAAAAATTATTTTAGGGCCTTATATTAAAAAGTCATGGAAATATAGGAGGGGAATTCTGATAGGATCCTAAGAGCTTTAAATTTGATTTTATCGAAGTAAATGTAATTATAAATCTGAGGACTTTGAATCTGATTTCAATAAGTAAACATGATTACTGACAAAGTGATTGCATATTTCTATCTTAAAATCTCCAAGATAAAATAAGAAGTTAGCACTCAATAAAGTTCCAGAGATTTGGCACCTTGAACTGTTGAGATGGAAGTTCCCAGTCAAATGATCATTGGCAAATCAAGATAAACAATGCGGAGTAATTGTGATCTGTTGCTAGAAATATAATTTGACAAGTGATAGCATCTTATTGTATAAATTATACGGAAATATATATCAGAAGTATCAGTAAAGTGGCCCAAGAAGCTGCTGAGATAATCTCAGTGAGCTACTTCTAGGGAAACGCAAGTTAATAAGGCAATAGCCAGACCCTGTTGTGATGCAGGCATAAAGAGCAGTTAACAATGTGCTTTATAAGTTTTAAAATTCTTGGATATGACCCTGTGAAAGCTTTTGATATGCATCCAGATATCATAGTTCAGTGATCTAGTTATCATGCATTTCATTCTATTGGCTCAAAAAAAAAAAAAAAAAAAAATCTGCAACTAGTTTTCTCTAATCAGATTAGATGCAGTTGTTACTATTCTCTACTCTCTTCTCTCTAGTTTACAACACATTCTAAAAACTTGTGCTGTGGTTTGATTAATGAACTAAAGAGTTAATGAACGATGGAACAATTTAAACCTCGGTGTGTAATAATAGCTGATGTAGCATTTTATTTATTTATTTATTTATCTAGGTTTATTTTGTCTTTTGATCGACAGTATCAATGTTTCCCATATGTGCAAGCTCAAATATAGGTTGAGATCGCCATTTGCAGGGTCCAGGAACACATAAATTCTAAAAAAAAACAAACAACTCAATACTTTATATAAAATCAACTTACAAAATAATCAATATTGCTTATAGAAAGGCACTCCAAATGATACATACTGACAAACCGACTACAAGATACCTAAATGATATACTAGACCCTGATTACTGGAAAACTCTCAGATATGTAGTAATGTCGCATGATCTTCAAGGACTGGTGGTGGCTGGGGGAGGAGAAAGAAATGGGATACCAGCAGGAATGTTGGGAAGAGAAGGCATGCTTGGAAGTGGTGGCAATGTGGCCTTAGGGACTGTTGGCAAACTTGGAAGTGGTGGCAATGTGACCTTGGGGACTGTTGGCAGAGTCGGCATGCTTGGAAGTGGAGGCAATGTGCCAGTGGGGTTAGGCAAAGACGGTTGGGTAGTTGGCAGGGTTGGTAGTGTGGGCTGGGGCAAATTTGGGATGGATGGCATAGGCGGCATGGTTGGTTTCGGCTGTGCAGGGATTGATGGCATTAGAGGAAGAGTAGGTTTAGGCAGGGTGGGGATGGTGGGCAATGTAGGTGCAGGTGGTGGAGTGGTGTCCAGAAGACGACGAGATGCTAAGCTCACATTCATGCTTGAGAATAGAACAGCAATAGAAAAAATTACAATGACACTCTTGTAAGAAGCCATTTGATGAGATAGCTTTGTGGCTCGGGTGGTTCTAGAACTATGTAAGATGTTTTCTATTGATTGAGGAAACTGGAGATGAACTCATGCTTTTATAGATAGAGATTAGGAGACTTGGTTTGTGTGATTTGGTGAATCTGCAACAATGCAGTTAAGAAAAATTGTGATCTTTGATTGTTCTAATTGGTAGTTCACCTCCTCTATCAACATTGACTGGAAATATGTCTAATTGTAGCCACAAACTTGCCACTTGTCAATGAAGTTCATGAAGTCAAAACAGAAGAATGCTTGTCCACCAGGAAACTGGTTTTTTTGGGCAAAAGAGTTGCACTAAAATTTGTTATCTGGTCTTCTAAATGCATCTGGCAATGCACTTAGTTAACTATTAGCTCATTAAACAAGGTTGTTATGCTTTACATCAATGCCATTGATATGTAAAACCAACTTTCTGTACTTTCAGCATATTCAGCATGTTAGGATTTGGTAGACCAACAATAGGCCAGTAAATCAGTTTTCATGCATTCTTTACCATTGCACTTTTTCCTTTCCAGAATATTGGTACTCATGATTAAATACCCTCGATTAATTTCATCTTAAACCACCATTTTTATTGATTCCAATTCAATTTCCGGTCCTCCAATCTTCTGATTAATTTACACGTCTGCTGACACTTAATCTCAAAGTTGAAGCTTAAGAGTTAATTCACTGGAGTATGAAAACATCAAATTTTCCAATCCAATATTAACATATTAAACTTAGTTTTTTATAGAAACTTTTCCCTAATGAAAGAAAAACCTATTTGATACATATCCAAATCCATTTAGGAGTTCCAGCAATTTTATCTCTACTGACCTAAAACACATTTCAGAAGAAAAACATGATCAGCTAAAGCTAACCCAGAGATCTTCTCTGCTTCATTGCTTTCTCATTCCAATGAAAATTTTCAATATTATTCTTTCATTGATCAATCCAAGATGAAAGCTTATGTCCATATCCTAGCAAAGTGAAGAAAAAACAATTACATCAGTATTTTAGGATATTCTGCTGTCATTGTTAAAGCTCTTTTTTCTCTTGCATCATGCATCTTGTGATGCAATCGTCGCTTGTACAGACTTCAACAAAAAGCTTAAAATTGGATCATCGGTTTACACTTGCCTCGATAATGGACATATGTTATCATCATGAAAACAAGTACTGTATCCATTCCAATTTTTTCATTCTTACCAAAATAAATTAAGGCAGAAAACTTAGACATAGTTTAATGATGATATAGCTGTTTCACTATTTGTAATCTTTACTCTCGACCAAAATAAGGCACTGTTCCTTAGTTTTGTCCTTGCCAAAATGTTCATTTACATAGCAATAAACATTACAATGACATTTAATTTCCAGATGAGTTTCATTTCGTTTTCGTTTTCTTCTCTTTTTTTCCTTTTCCTTCATAGAATGTGGACTTGTCACACCTGAGGATTTCATTATTGCAATGCTCAAAGAATCTATGTGCCATTAGCTCATTAATCACTTAAGTATCGTCTCAAGCCTTTTAATTGACATTAAAGGTACCGATTTCACTTATCATTCTTGTTCTTCAGTTTGAAAAGAAAATTTGGAAATGGCCATCACAATGAATTGTCCTTGGCAAGTAAAGATAAACATTTGTTACAAGCTATTGGAAGAACGGAATGATATCATATTAAAGCATAGATTTAATGTCCAAGAATCTGCTGCAGATGAATGCTGTCTAGCATTTTGGTCAGCTAAATCTCAGGAAATTTGAAAGCAGTAGCAGGACATTACTTTGCTTGAGTACATAGATCTGCTTCAACGTGCTTTTAAAGTTCAGAAACGCATTTCAAGAATTTTGGATATAGTTACGTGGGAAGCTTGTAACATACGCTCTTTGTGTTTCCATGATTGCAACAAAGATTTGTATGACTGTTTCTATCTACATAACGGAGTTCGACCTACTTTCTATTGTTCTGAGCATATTTTATTGCACTGTTGAAAATTTATGCTGTAATTAATGAATTTAGGTGTGTAATGGAACAATTTGTCTGTTCATGGCATAAAATTTGCTATAGAATTTTCTCTTCTGATTGGCAATTTCACAAAGAAAATTAAAAGTCTACTCCAGGTTCCAAGAACATAATAAATTCTGAGGAATAAATGAATCAGCACTCTATCAGGAATTTAAATTACAAAATACTCGCTAGTACATATGGGAAGGCACTCCAAAGATACAAGATAGCAACACCTTGAAACTACAAAGATGTCTAAAGGGATAATCCGCACAATGATCACTGGAAAACTCTCATGAGTAGCCGTATAACATCATCTTTAAGGATTGGTGGTGGCTGGAGGAGGAGAAAGAAATGGGATACCGGTGGGAATATTAGGG
This sequence comes from Laguncularia racemosa, assembly GCA_037954665.1. Taxonomy (NCBI): domain Eukaryota; kingdom Viridiplantae; phylum Streptophyta; class Magnoliopsida; order Myrtales; family Combretaceae; genus Laguncularia; species Laguncularia racemosa. The sequence continues at coordinate 1,510,405 of JBBMOL010000024.1, read as the reverse complement.
AGAGATGGCATGCTTGGAAGTGGAGGCAACGTGACCTTGGGCACAGTGGGCACTGCTGGCATGTTTGGAAGTGGTGGCATTGTTACCTTGGGGACTGTTGGCACAGTTGGCATGCTTGGAAGTGGAGGCAATGTGCCAGCAGGGTTAGGCAGAGATGGCTGGGTGGTTGGCATGGTTGGCTGAGGCAGATTCGGGATGGATGGCATAGGCGGCATGGTTGGTTTTGGCAGAGTAGGGATCGATGGCATGGGTGGCAGTGTGGGATTAGGCAGGGTGGGAATAGTTGGCAATGTAGGTGCAGGTGGTGGGGTCGTGTCCAAAAGACGGCGAGATGCTAAGCTCACATTAATGCTTGAGAATATAACAGCAACAGAAAGAATTACAATGAAACACGTGTAGGAAGCCATTGGTGAAATAACTTCGCGGCTTGAATAGTTCTAGGACTGGAACAAATATTTTCTGTTGATTGAGAAAACTGGAAGATGAACTCATGCTTTTATTGATGGAGATTAGGAGACTTGGCTTGTTTGGTTTGGTGAATCCACAACAATGTAGTTAAGAAAAATTGACCCTTGATTGTTTTAATTGGTAGCTCACCTGCTCTATCTACATTGTCCACAAGGAAACCATAGTTGTCTACCTCGTCTATGTAGTTAAGACTTGGCTTGTCACTTAGCTCATGAAGTCAAAACAGAACTACACTTGCCTACAAGGAAACAGGTTTTATAAGCCAAAATTGTTACTTTTGAGGCTTCTTTGCATGTGTGTAAATACACTTAATTTAACTATTAACTGATGATTATACAAGGTAGTTACGCTTTATGTTGATTCTTCGTAAAACAATTTAACTCTCCTTTATGTGCTTTCAGCATACTCAGCAAGATCGGATTTGGGAAATCAACAATGCCATTAAATCAGCTTTTGTTCATTGACAATCAATGTATTTTTCCCTTTCCTGAATATCATTCATGACTCATAAATGAATACCCTTAATTATTCTGGTGAAAACAAAGTTTCATACTAAACCACAATTTTTGTGGATTCCAATTCAATTGGTCCTCCCGTGCAAAAGCCAGGAAATTAGCGAAAATTTAATACCAGATTAGCCTATAAATTATTTTAAAAATCTTATTTATAATCCATATAATTTTAAATTAAAAGAAATAATTGTTTAAAAAGCAAATTATGTAAAAGTTTAGAGTAAATGATAAAATAAATTAAAATCATAGGTTTATGATAGTTGAATAAAAATTATAAATAAATATTTACACTCGAAATAATTCATTTAGCTTAGTTATAAAATTTCATGACAAAATACTAAAGTTACTAACTTTATGTAAATTATCACGCTAGACAAACAAATTCAGAAAACCCAAAAATTAATCTTATATGAAAGGGATGTTTGGACCGACTTACCTCTATCATTGTTTAAGATATCCATTTTCCAAAGTCAAAAAGCGAGAGATAGGTAAAGACAAGATAAGAACAAAATGAAACAAAAGGGGAAAAAATGAAAAACGTGGAAAATAAGAGGAAATTTTTGTTTGTAGATTGCACATACGACGTTTGAATTGCAATCTTGGACCACCTATGCAATCCTTAAGATGAGCCCTAAAAACTATACTAGACTTGTATAGAAAAATTTCTACTTTTAGAATTTAAATACAATTTTAACATGTATAGAAAAATAAGTTTTCAGCTTAGAAAATAGTTAAAATCACTAAGAATATAATAGATAAGATGATATTAGCATGAGTAGTAAGTAATAGAGTTATTTTCTTATATTTTAGGAGAAGATTTTGATCTCATGCAAGTGCCCAAGGATTATTACGTGCCCTAAAGAAAACAAGACTCAGGTGAGTAGGAACTTTATGATATACTGCTATTTATGACATGCATATTGTTATCTATGTATATATATATATATATTGGTTATTGTAATATCGCATAAAAATATCATGGCCAATTTTCGCATGAGTAAAGAAATCGCATATTGCTCTATTTTAGATGTTCTATGGATGTTCTGTTTTGTAATCGTTACGTGTGTGTGTATGTGTACTAGTCTGTGACTTGTGCTAGTGTAGCGCGTATGTGTGCATGGGAGTGGACAGTGGATTGTGGACACATGGTGTAATGCCGTGGACATGTGTATGTGTGTGTGTTTGCTTGCTGGAAGGTAGGGAGCAAGCGTAGTGAGTGTGTGTAGGTGGCATTTGATGCATAGAAGAAGAGTGGTGTATGTGTGTTGGTGCATGATCGTGTACAAGTTAGTGCAAAGGTGTTGGTGAGTGTATGTGTTGTGTAAAGGTGTTATGCTTGCATAAAAGTGGAATTGCTAATATGTGGTGGAGTAATGTGTGCATGATGGGTGCTAGAAGTGTGTGTGAGGTGTGTGTTGAGGAAGTGTATGCATAGTGTGTATTGGAGTAGTGTGTGTAGGTATGTGTTGGAGAGAGTGCGTGGGTCCAAGGAGTCATGTGTGTGTGCAAGTGCGAAGGTGGCTGGTGCATGGTCATATGTGTCGTGTGAAGGTTGTTGGCGATCCGTGTGGCGTAAAATTGTGTGGTCATGTGCTAGTTTGCAAAGGGCTGGTGTGTGGTGTATGAGTTGTCTGTGTGGTCTTATGCAAAGGTGCTAATGGTCTGTGAGGGGGTGTATGTTGGTGCTAGGTTGCAAGTGAATTTTGTGCAGAAATGGTGTTGGTGCATAGAGATTGTGTGTCATGTGTGGTGTCCGATGTGTGTGGGCTGGTTGCAGAATGTGTGTGATGTGCAACAGGTTGCAGAAAGTGCTTGAAAGTGAAGTTGCATGGCTGTTGTGTAGATGGTTCGTATGTGAATGAAACATGTCACATGAGTCCATATATGTGCACGAGATAAAGTTTAGTGAGCAAAAAATCAAAGTTCGATGAGTGTTCGAAGCTTGACAATGAAATGGAAGCCGGTAAGGATAGGAGATGATGGGGAAGAAGATGAATAGTGGATTTCCTCATTTAATTCAATTTATTATATAATATTATATTTAAAATTAATAATAATAAAAAAGAGGTGGCATTACAGTTAAAGGAAAAGATATAATATATATATATATATTAAACATATAGAAATGAAAAAGGCATAAAATGCAATTTATCGATTTCAAATAAAATCTGAAACTTCTTTGGTTTGCCTTTCATGAACTGTGATTCTATGAATATTATTCTATGATTATAAATGTTTGATACTTTCTGTATTTTGCCATTAATGTGATTATATCTCACGTGATTACCTCGAAATAATAAATTAATCACTTTGACTTAAATAAAATTTGACACGCATTACAGGAGACATTATATAGTCTTGAAGGCCATCATTGGTATAAGGCGCACTGGAAGTAGTCAGGAGGGATTATTGTTCTACCATTGGCGAACTAAGTGACTTGGGGGTTGTCGCACCTTTAACAATTCTAAGTTCGGTTTGTCTTTGAGGGTGTGTGTACTCGGTGTGCTAATTGACACTTGGAGCTTAAGGAATTTGATTTAAAAGATAAATTCTAATAAAGAGATAAGATAGAAATAAACAGAAGGGGATATCCAAGCCCCGATGGTTATGAGAATTCCTAATCCAAGGTCAAGAGAGGTGTTAAACACTAGACTTCACACCAGTTACTGGAAGACTATGTACAATGTTCCATTACATATGATTGTCCATGCATAACAAATGATTGAAAACTTGCTTAATTTATTTGTGCGTGTGCAATATTGAGAGTATTACACTCCTATCTCATTGAGCAATATAGCTCACCTTATTTCAGATTATATAATGCAAGTCGCAATTACATAAACCTACTAAGTAAACGTTGTACTATGGTAAGTAAATCTTGTTGTGAAACGTTTGGGATAAGAAGCAAGGTATGGGAGTTAGAATGATCTTCTGTAGATTTATGTTAAAATATTGATGGACAGATGATTGTATATATTTTAATTTGAATTAGCAAAATTTCCAGTTTGTGTTGTTATAGGACCTGGATGAGGCCTACCTTTGAAATACTTGCGTATTTTATTATGAGGTCTAAATGAAATAGTGGAATGCCATAGGCATTTGATTTTATTAAATTATATTTTGACAAGCTAGTTGATATTGTGTTAAGACGCTTCACAGTTACTTGTTAAGGGATAGGTAACCATGGCAGCTTGTCACAATTAGAGTACCCTACAAGGCATGATGTCCAGCCTTCTTCTTATCAACATGTTAAACTTAGTTTAATTTTGCAAATCTTTACTTACCAAAAAGCCTATTTGTTACGTTAGCAAATTTGTTAACGAGGTTCTGCAATCAATTTTATTGTTGTCACACTATTCAAAAGGAAAACATAACCACACAGAGAAACCCAATGTCTCTGCTTTGTTGCTTTCTCATTCCAATGGGAATTTAAAATTGAATACAATGCTAAGGAATAAGTGCAGCATTATAAAGTTTATCTCGTTGCCTCTCAAGGAGAAGGTATCAACTACACATAAACATTTAGTCCAATTATCAAATCCATTACTATTCACTTTGCTCTATCTTATGTTATGCCTTCATAATGGGAAATTAAACAATTAGATGTTAAGAATGCTTTCTCCTGACACAATATTTATGGGGCAACCCTCAAGATTCATTCATGCTCACTATTCTCATCATGTTTATTAACTAAAAAAGTCTTTGTATGGTCTAACTCAAGCTCCTTATACTCGGTTCCATCATTTCAATAATTTTCTTACATACATAGATTTTCATCAAAGTAGAGTTGAAACCTCCATGTTTATCCTCTTGGGAATCTAACATCCTTATTCTTTTACTTTTTGTTAATGTCATCTTCACTATTAACAACCTTGCACTTATAAGTCACTACATCTCAGTTCTTTCTCATCAATTTGTTATGAAAAATCTTGGTGCACTCTATTTCTTCCTTGGTATTTGTGTAACACTTTGAAACCCAAGACGCCACAACCCGTGAAGATATGTTAAGGCTCTTAACCTAGCTAACACTATGTAACCTACAATAACTGTTAATCACAATCGAAATAATTCATCTAACGCCATTCATGATGATTCAATTAGATCTCATTACAAATCATAAATTGCTCTTAAGATAATCTTAATACATCATTCTGATCAAAATCTAGAAACTGTTGAATTTCTAGTAATTTCTAACAATTAACTATCTTATCCTACTCCAATGGAAGTCACTATATCAACGATGTTAAGAACTTCATTTGCTTTCTTCACTTAGTCATTATAGTAGTAATAGTACTCCACATCACTCCCATCCGGCACATATGACCCTAGGTCCTCATCATAGGTAGTGCATTCATCTATGCCTATAGCTAAAAAAAAAAAAAAAATCCCTAAAGGACGAGCTAATGCCTAGTATGTAAAACCCACAAACACATGCGCATGATCAAACATAACTTAAGCCACATACACCAATGCATCACAAAACACTCAAATAGCAAGTTATTATCTCATTTAGTCCTTAAATAATAAAAGGATACTCATGACCACACCAAACTATATAGATAATATATATATATATATATATATATATATATATATATATATATACTTAATACATAGTACAATATTAGAAATCATTTCAATGCACAACTCCACTAAGGACAGCCTTACACAAAGATCATTGAGGTACTCTTTAGGGATTTACTACTATAGGCACTTAAGCCAAGCCAAACACAACTAGCAAACAACTCAATCTAATCGAATACCAATTATTCTAGTTTCATAACTATCCTAACAAACACAAGTAACAAACAAGATTACATATATCTAAAAGGGTAGTCTGAAACATGACTTGTTCTTGTTTAGCACTTACACTAAAATCTATCAAAATGTAGAGTAATCAATCTTAGTACTACTTTAAGGTATCGTCCAAGTTACCTAATTTTTAATATTTAGTTGCTATTGGATCACTTTTCTTACTTTGATAGAATTTCTAGGGTTGTACTAGATGTTTAGAGTTAACAAAGTTCAAATAAGAAGAAAAGAAATCAGATAAAGAAATTTCTTCGGGTATAAGGTCGTGTATTAAGCTGTGTTCATGAATACAGTAAGGTACACGATCGTACATTATGGCCATGTACCTCTGTACACTTTAATAATTTGACACACTCAAGTACACGAGCGTATATTGTGGTCATGTATAGTTACACAAGCAATTACATGGGCGTGTGCCTAGCCGTAAACTTCCTAACTTGCTCTTTTTCTTCTGTACACAACACAGGTAGGTACACGGGCATGTACCCGGTCATGTACTCCATTGTCCCATTGCAAATATTCTTCTTAATTCGCTAAATTCCAAGTCCTTTAAACTCTAGATGAAATCCATCACTACTAATCCTAATTATACATTGTTTCTAGTATCAGAACACTAATTTAGTTTAATTAAACAACTTATTGGTTTAGATCATTCCAATGATCGAAGTCTTATCCTAAACCTTTTTTCACACTAATTGTTTTATAGTGAAATCCAATGAAATTAACCCTACTTCATATCACCTACATGTAAATGGTGATCAAGAGCCATTGATTGATTCACTTACCGTAGGTACTTCGTTAGATCGCAAGGTGTAGCAGTCGCCTTTTTCTCCTAGGGTTTGTCCTTACATTAGAGGTGCTATAGTGCAGAAAATAAAAAGGGGTCAAATTAACTAGGTTTTGCCCCTATTATAACCCTCTCATGAAGTGACCAAATTGCCCATTATCTTAAATCCTTATTACTTTTATTTTTCCCGACCCTTTTTGTTATTTTATTCTTAATTTATTTTTCTCGAGTTTTACAATTTGTGTCATCCACACCCCATTGGACATCTATTTGTATTGATGTCCATTTTCACTTGATCTTCTCAACGTTATTACATGCACCTTTTGATTGGAATCAAGGTTTGTTCTATCATTATTCAAGTCAAAGTAAAGCTTAAAGTGTTAAAAATTGAAAATAAGGCAAGCAGGGGGACCATAGAACGAGATACACAACCAAGCAACATAACCGTCTCAAGGTCATGTCAAATGAAAATACAAGACAGAGAGTTGCACCATTAGACAATATGACCATGTTGAGTAAGGGCGCTAGTAAAAAAGATACATGACTAGGCGACATGACCATGTCGGGGTCATGTTGAGCAAAGGGGCAAATAAAAGAGTTACACGATCTAGCAACATAACTGTGTCAAGGGCGTGTTAGACTAAAAAATGACAACTATGCTAGGGTGTGTCGTCCATGTGAGATATTTATTTCTTTTATTTTCTTGTCTTTTGCAAATTTATTTTATTCACACTTTTACCCTTAGCTCTTTAGACATATTTAAGCCTTTTATTTCTCCATGTGACAGAGACTATTTGTTGTTATCCTCTTGATACTGAATCAACAACTCTTTAAGAGTACAATCCTTAGCCAATATTATGCCAGATTATTTTAATTGAATTTTAACAATCAATTCTCTTATAATTAATTGGGGCCATTCCTTAGCTCTTTTGTCTCATGAGTCATATCAAGATATTAGTATCAACAACTATTGTCCAAAGGTTATGTGTAACATCAATTGAGGAATTACAAAATCTTAGTTTGATAATTGGATCTATTTTTAATAATTGGCCATACCCATTATAATTTTTAAATTATTCTAACTAAAAACACCAAAAAATACTCCAAAGTCTACACTTTGTATATTTTTGGATCATTGAACTAATCCAAGAATCATGTTTGGAATTGTCCATAGATTTGGCCAAATCACTGTTCTAAACCAGTTAAATCCCCTCTATCAAATGGGACTCAACTTGATTTTCCCCTTCTATCCAATCCTTCTATCTACCATGAGATTATTGGTGCCCTATAATGCCTCACTATTACCAAACTAGAAATCAATTTTGCAGTCAACTAGTTGGATCAATACATGTATCTCCCAAATACTAATCATATGTAAGTATGTAAATGAGTTTTTCAATATCTTCATAGCGCTTTATCCATGAGCCTTCCTATCATATGCACATCCTATACCTTTTTTTACTGCCTTTTAAGATGTTGATTGCATTGGTTATTCAATCACTTGCCATACTACTATAGGTTAGGCAATCTATCTTAGGCGAAACCTCATTTATTGGTAATTTATGAAGCAACTTATTGTGCCATGCTACTCCATTGAAGCTAAATATCAAGTGCTTGCCTATGCTATTACAAAATCTACGTGGATCAATAATTTTGCTTGAGTTAGGAGTCTCCATCTAGCGCGCCATTATCATGTGCTCTGATAATCTTGGGGCTATTCATCGTGATTGTGCTAAACATATAGACCTTGACCACCATTTTGTGCATAAAATGGTTACCTCTAGTCATATTCTCGTTCATTATATTCCCACGAACCATAAGTGCACAAATATCTTCACCAAAAACTTGTTTACCCACACATTTCTTAATTATTGTACCAATCTCATGCTGACTTTAACACCTTAAAATAATTTCGTACACCACTTTCATTAATCAAAACAAGATTAAGTTTCATAAATTTTATAAGAAATCTTCTAAGATACATAAAATCAAAACATTACCTTTTCTAGGATATTTAGGTTCCTTGACCAAATCCCAGCTTCAGCAAAGGAAGTGTCAAGGTTACTATCATGATATTCTGATCAATTTAAGCTTATGGGCTGGGATTTTGACTGTTGCCCATTAAGTGGATGACATAATTTGTGGGGTTCAATAATGATATAAAGATTTGAACCTAAGACCTTCTCTTCCAATACCATGTTAAAGTTAGCATCACAACTATTTAATCTAAAGGTTCAAGCTTGTAGATTTACTATGAACACTTGACAGAAAGCAATTACAACAATGGAGATTCTGTGGTCATTTTTTACATCAACTAAAAGCTTAAACTTGTTAGAGCTGTGAATTCATGTTTGCTTTGATGGTGGACATATGCCTATCATTCTAGAAGCAAGTTTTTCTTCCATTCCACGTTTTTCGTTCTTACCAAGTCAACTTATGTCACTATGTGAAGTCTTTACTCTTCACCAAAATGAAATACTTTCCCTCAATTTTGTCCCATTTAGCTAGTAACACAATTTACCACATTTGTTAAAAATCAAGATGATTTTTCCTTTTTCTTTTAGAATGCGGACTTCACACATGCGGAGTTATTTGCCATTGTCAACGAATCAATGTGTTGTTAGCTCATCAATGAATTAAGTATCGTTTTAACAGTCTGAATTTACGTCTGATTTATTATCCTTGCTCTTTATGTTTGAAAAGAAAATTGAGAAATATCATCCAAAATGAATCATCATTAGCAAGTAAGGTGAACATTTGTGACTAGTTACTGGAGTATCCTATGATAACATCTTATAACATAAAAGTATTGAAATATTTATTCAAATTATTATTAATTACAATGTTCAAGAGGTAGCTCTGGACTTGACGCCGCATAGCATTTTGGTCAGCTAAATCACAGGAAATGGAAATTCGAAAGCAATTGCCAAGCACTGCTGTGCTGGAGACACAAAGATCCGCACAGAGATACTTTTAAATTCAGTGAAAAGCTAACGATATGCTTCATTTGTGTTTGATGATTGTACACGTTCATTCTATTTGCTCTCCAACAATTTATGCCATAGATTTTGACCTAATGGAATTCGACCCGGCTACTACTGCTGCTCTGGGTTCTGTTTTCTCTTATTTTATTAGTTGGAAAGTTTATGCTGCAGAGCTTCAATTGAAGAACTTAGGAGTGAACAACGGAAAAGTTTATTTCTGTTTGTGATATGATAGTTGTCATGCCCATTTCTAGATTCCAATAACATGCATAAATTCGGAGAAATAAATAAATCGGCACTATATATGGAAATCAAATCACAAAATAATCAATAATAAATGTGGAAATGAACTCCAATGATACAAGATAATAACACCATGAAACTACAAGATGCCTAAATGGATGAGCCGCACAATGATCATGGGAAAATTCTTAAATTAGTAGCCATATAACATCATCTTCAAGGTTTGGTGGTGGGTGGTGGAGGAGAAAGAAATGGGATACCAGCGGGAATGTTAGGGATAGATGGCATGCTTGGAAGTGGAGGCAATGTGACCTTTGGTACGGTTGGCATTGTTGGCATGCTTGGAAGTGGAGGCAATGAGCCAGCAGGGTTAGGCAGGGATGGTTGGGTGGTCGGCAGGGTTGGTAGCGTGGGTTGAGGCAGATTTGGGATGGATGGCATAGGCGGCACAGTTGGTTTCGGCAGTGAAGGAATTGATGGCATTGGTGGCAGTGTAGGTTTAGGCAGAGTGGGGATGGCGGGTAATGTAGGTGCAGGTGGTGGGGTCGTGTCCAGAAGACGACGAGATGCTAAGCTCCCATCAAAGCTTGAGGATAATACAGCAATGATGAAAATTGCAATGAAGTTCATGTGAGAAGCCATTGGTGTAATCGATTTGTCTGTCGGATATTTCCAGGACTAGAATAGATGTTTTCTATTGAATGAGGAAACTGGAAGTTGGTCTCCTGAATTTATAGCCAGACGGTAATGGGACATGGCTTGCATGATTTGGTGAATTTCCAACCCTGTGGTTAAGAAAAAATCGTGATATTTGGTTGCTCTAATTGTTAGTTCAACCTCCTTCATCAACATTCTCTGAAAGTACGTCCACTTGCAGGCAGTTGTCAGTGAGCTCTTGAAGTCAAAACAGCCATTAACCTTGTTTCCAAAGAAACTGGTTCGATTTTCCTCCTTTCTTGTAGAGCTCTTTGTAAAGTTTATACGAGATGATTATGCTTTACAAGTAGAAAATATTTTGTTTCCTTCCTGTATTTTTCAACTATTAAACACCTTTCATTCTGTACTAGTAATATTCGAATCTAACAGCTTGTTCAATGCACAGAATTAGTTGCCGTTTATTAAAAACTATTGCATGCTTTCCTTTCTGAACACTTATGGTGCGTAATTAGATGTTAAATTTCCCTGATTGAGATTCATCTCTTTCCTTTTTAGGAGAAAAAAGCACAGAGGATTACACTGAGTTAGCTAACAATAGACTTAGTTTTTGCAATAGATCTCCACAACAATGGTTACTCCAGTAACCTCCAACACATTGATGATCATGATAACCCGTGTACTAGGTTAAATTAGCTTATGCCAAATAAGTAACCATGAGAATTGCCTCAGTAGGATCAAAAAAGGAAATGGAGTTAGTTTTAAAGCCTCTTGGCCATGGTTGTCAAAATCACGATTTTACGTAGAATCATCAGGGGATCCGTAGAATTGGAACGTAGAAACGAAACGTAAAAACGTAAGTTTTTACAACTTTTATAAAATAACCTTTAAATATTAAAAATTTACTTACAATAGTCATTAAAAAATATAATGGATAATATAAATTAAAAATTTCAGCATAGAATTGAGTCATAAATCACAATAAAAGTCATAATATAGATAATCAAGCATAAGTTACATAATATAAATAATCAACCATAAAAATAATCAACTAAAAGTCTCAATAAAAGTTATGAAATCATAAATCATATTACAAAACAAGAACTAAAATAAATCATCACAATTTCCACCATCTCTCTCATCCATATCATCATCATCATTTGCATCTTCATCATCTTCTTCTTCATCAATGTCAACATCATCAAGAGGTGTACTGTTACCAGTGATTTCCATATCCTCTAATTCCAAATTTTTTGAAGTTCCTATTTGCATTTCAGCTTCAACATTATCAATATCATGAAGGTCCAAATCATTTGGGATTAGGAACTTACTGACAAGACTCTCCAAATCGACATAAGCACCAATTTTGTCCTCCTCCGCATCATCTTTATCTTCATCCCTTGCACTTGGAAAGATATGCAACACACCTTGACCTTCATTCTCATTTGATAAGTTAAACACATTTTCTTTTTCAACTATCCATTCATCATCAAATAAGAGATCTTCAACAGTGAAAGTAGAAGTGTCAGTGTCAGCAATGCATCTTTCTTTCCTATTTCTTAATTTCAAGTTATGCATTATAAAGACTAAATCATTCATCTTTTGTTGATGCAGCCTATTCCTCTTTTTGGTATGGACTTGAAAATGAAAAAGGTTATACATAACTTTATAAGATCCATAATCTTAATAAGTAATAATATATAAAATTGAATAAAATAACTATTTGTATCGTACCATTTCAAACACACTCCAATTCCGCTCACAACCTAAAGAACTACAAGTCAAACTTAAAACACGAATAGCAAACTTTTGTAGTTCTGGGCATTCATCTCCATATGAATCCTACCATTTAGCTGGAGCTTTTTTGTATCTTGCTAACCTTGCAGCTTCAATGCCAAATAGTCCCTTAGCATTCTTAAATCTTTCAAGCTACATATCAATCTTACACCTTTCTATTATATTAGAAACCATGCGCTCTACACAACCATATAATCCAACGGCATCAACTTTAAAATCATCACTATAATGATAATGGGGATTCAAATAATAAGCTGCAACACGTAATGGTCTATGAAGTTAAAGCTCCCATCTCTTGTCAATAATCTTAAAAATAGGTTCATAACTACATTAAATAAATATGATTTCAATTTAGAAATGAAACTTTAAAATTAGCACTAAATAAATAAATAAATATATATATATATATAGCTAACAAGTTGCGATATTACCTTTTCTTCACATTGTTGAAGTTTGCTTTAATTTTCTGCTTAGCATGATCCATTTCTGGATAAATGAAACCTATAGCTGGTTGATCATCATAATCCACTAATCTAAGCACTTTAATCAAGGGAAATGCAACTTTAAGGCAAACAATAACATTCTTCCAAAACCTATTATCCAAAACCACTTGTTGAATCCACTTTCCATCACTTGTGGTCAAATACTTACATGATTTCCAATGACTAGAAGTGAACATCATCATCAATGCACTTTTCAACTCACTAAGGCAACCTAATGTCAAACACGAAGTGGCAAAATGAGTTACACTAGGTCTAATCAAGTCCCTCCCTTTAGTGTATCTTCTCAAAATTGAGATAAATATAGTCCCGAAATAAATATATGTAGTAATTCACTTTCCTTTTGCAATTGTCCCCTAATGGATCTTCAAATTCTTCTCAAAGTCTTCCAAGATCAAATCGATGCAATGTGTAGCACAAGGTGTCCAATATAAGCATTTTCTCTTCTCCATCAATTTTTCTCCTGCTGCTTTATAATTTGCAGCATTATCTGTAATAACTTGTGCAACATTTTCCTCTCCAACTTTCTCCACAATATCATCTAACATTGCCAAAACTTTATCGGTTGTCTTGGATACATCTGAAGCATCTATAGATGATAAGAAGACCGTTCCTTTAAAGCTATTAACCATGAAATTGCATATGGAATGCCTCTTTCTATGAGTCCATGCATCAGACATAATAGAGCAACTTGTTTTTTTCCATTCAGCTTTATAGTCATTAAGTAATTCCATTGTTCGAGCCACTTCTTTCTTCAAACAAGTCACCCTTAGCTCATGATAAGAAGGAGGTTTAAGCCCACATCCATATCGACCAACCACTTGAAGCATCTTCACAAACTCTGGATTTTTAACACAGTTAAATGGAATTACACTAGTATAGAAAAAACGAGCAATTTGTTGGCTACATTCTTCTCTCAAATCTTTCTTCATGAATTGGTTAATTATACCTTGCGTTGCCCGTGTTCCACTTTGACCAATTTTATTTTTTTTGTTTCAAAAAGAAGTCCATGCAATTCCTTTCTTTTTTGTTTATCCCTGTTTGCTCCACCTCATCATCAGCATCATCAAAATCTTCAATGCCATGAATTTGCTTTCTCTTCATTTCTGATAATTTTGCTGCTTTTAGCAACATTGTTAACATTTCATTTTTTACATCATCTAGGACACTGGTGCATGGCTCTACATCTTTAAGCGTACACCCCAAGTGATTCTTGAATCTGTAAATGCCTCCACTAACAACTTTATTACAATACTTACATTTAACTTTTTTCCCATTGTTGTCTACATCAATTCCATGCTCCCAACCTACATCAGACCTACTTCCAAGTGAATTCTTTCTTTTCGAACTCTCTCTAGATGATTTGGAAGATGAAATTTTAACTCAATCAATACTTAAAATCCTGTAAGAAAAAAAAAGAAAAAAAGGAAAAAGGAGTAAAGAGAGCTATGGTAGAAAGTAGAAACTATAAAGTACTATTACATATTTACAAATTACATATATAAAGTAAATTGCTCATGCTCATGTAACAAGTAATTACTAATTAAAACTAGAAGAGATAGCAAGAAAAATAACTATAAAGCTTTTCTTTAAATCATCATCAAGAAAAGGAAAGCAAAACATAAGGGGTAACAAGCTTTACATTCCATAAAGCTAGAAAAATGAGTATATTATAACTAAGTAATATAATCCCATTTCCAAATTATAACAATATAACTTAGCACACCACATGCTCAACCTAAACCCTCCAAATGCAACTTGTATGAAGGATTAAGTTTCTCTAGAATTGGCTTCATTGATATTTAAGCACATAATACATTTGGAAATGACTACTCATTAACTGGCTCAAGGTTTTTCATCAAGGAATTATCCACCTAGATTGTTCCATAATCAATAATATTAGAACTATTCAAATATTTCATTAACAGATAACAATATTTCACAAGTTCTATAAATAGACATCTGTTAAAATACATATGTAAAAAATAAAAGGAAAGAGAACATGATGTGAAAAAACTTACCAATAATAAATATAACAAGTTTAAGGGCCTCAATGAGGCAATTTCCTAACTTCCTCCTCTTATTTGGAGACTCTCCTATAGAGGAAAAGATTCATATTCAAAATTTTAAACAAGTGCAGTGCATAGTCAAGTGCCTATTCAATTATCCAACAATGGTATTTTTATCCACAAAAAAGTAGCAACATCGGTATGATTAAGACAGCAAATTCGGAAGAGCAAACTTCCATCACAGAAGGCCTACATCTCTAAGCTAATTGTCCATTGTGCATCATTTAAGGTTCTAGAAAGAAGTAAGAACATATTATTAATTTCCAGAACTTCACATGATAGAGTAGTTTAGGTAATAGTATCCCGATCAAAGAGCTTATGAAGGGGATGAGCGGAACAGGGAGTCTAATGGACGGGGTTCAACTAGTGGAGTTCCATTACTTAGCCTTAGGAGCGGAACATATTCCACTTTCAAACTCAAAGATTAAATAGCTAGCTTACTGCTTACTTAAAAAATTTTAACAGTTGAAAGTCTTTATATAAGTACCCTAAGCAAGTAAGGATTCTAGGTCTCTAACGGGGTTCATAAGATAGATTCAATATACGGGAATACGAATACGAGCCAAGATTTAGTCCATGCTTGTCCTTAATTGACTTCTAGTTTTCAATGCTTCTCACTTACTACGAAGCTGGCATGTTAATGAGACAATTCAATGCTGATAGCCCAATGCTGGCTTCAGTCATTCATACACAAGGTGACCATCACATGCAATATACGGTGAAGAGAAATAAAAAGAGAGCACATAAAAAGTATTTGATTAAATGGTGAGGTGATTGAAACTGAAGAGCAAAGCCTGAATACATGATATAGTCTGGAATCAATTCCAATAAGCCCCAGTACATCCGGCAACAAAACTACATTATTAGGTCGCGTTTGTCAATAAAATACTCAACAGCAAGACCAGGGAAAAAAAATTTACCTTAAATTCTTTCTAGCTTTATTTTTGTTCCTCTTGCTTCTCAAAGAAAGTTTTCCTTATCCAATCAAATGGCTGCCATAACAGAAAAGGGATCATCTCAATTTATTGTCATAACAAATTCAGATATACCAGTGAATGAAGTAGCATCTCAAAGAACCGAAATTTATGAATTATACCATTAATAAGTCCCATGGGACAAACAATGAGGAGAAAGTAATATGTATACATCTTTACAATAGCATTGCAAATTTTCAATTACAACCAATGACGACCTATTACATACACAAATAAAAAGCAAAGTAGCAGACTACTATAGTCGAAGCAAAACTGAATCCAAAAATACACACATAAGAGGTCTTATAATCAAAGTAACTGACACAGAAACCACTATTTCCATGCCATTTACACAAATAAGCATGTGTAAGATCATGAAAGAGAAAGCCTACGGTAAGAAGATAGAAAAGGATAAGGGAGATTTGGCAAGAAAGTAGCTGCAAATGTATATTTTATGTTTTCAAATGCAATCCAATATATAAGTTACATTATTATCAAGAAAGCCACATAAAATCATCACACATTCACACTAGCAAAAGCAAACTTATTCTAATCTAGCTAAATGTAATCATAGAGATGCTAGGTCCAAAGTTAAGTCAATAACCCTAACCAATAGTTCATCTTATGCTATTCTCGTATATGATGCGCCGAATCGCAAATAAGTTCCATGGCTTCCCCTTTTGCCAAAGTCCTACCTCCAATCAAGGAAGCATTGGTAACATGCGTCAGGGGATTCCTAACTCTTCCAAGTCCGAGACCCTAATCTTCTTTCATAACAAAAGGAAGTGGAAAGAGGGTAAGCAGAAATGTTGAAAGAGATTAAAGCTGCAATGAGACCATGGATGTTATTAGCTTATTCAAGCCTCACTCGACTCTATCTAGCCATTCGTAGTTAACATTTCCTTGAAAGCCATCAACTCATCTTCACTAGAAGTATTGCCCATTCACAAGCATAAATACGAAATTCAAATACCCATTCACAATCACAAGCATAAATATTCACATGATAGTATGATACACTACAGTATAAGTATTGCTAGTCATACAAGTCATACCTAACACAAAACTCGCGTCTATGAAGACAGATCTCAACTCAGTGGCTTGCTGCAAGAAGGATCACCACTCAACAGCGCTCACTGTTTCCAATTTTGTTCAATACACAATCATAACACGAAGGAGAAGGATCACTGGCTCGCTGCTCGGCACTCTCTGTTTCGAATTTCTATCAACTCAGCTCAGTGTGGAACTATGGATCTCGGCTCGCCTCTCCTGTTTTCATTGTCTCTCTTCTCCTCTTTCCACTGAACTCTGAAGAACTTCAATGTACAGTAGCAAGCCAGCAAATGCAAAGGATGCGCTGCTACAAAAGCCTGCAAAAGCAAGAGTCGCCAGTTGGGTTGGGTTGGGTTGGGTTGGGCTGGACCTTTTATTAATTAGGCAGGGTAGCCAATTAGTGGACCGTGGACTTGGATCTGATCCGAATGGCTGAAGCCTGTAGTTGTAAATATTTGTGGAATTAGTTGAAACGGATAGAATCACGATTTTAAACAATTTTACTGTTCAAAATTGTGATTTTATTACAATTTTTCTTCTCTTCGATTTTGTGTGCGAGTTAACTAGAAATATATATACAAACTCGTAAAATCGTTGAATTGTACGAGTTAAATCGCAATTTTGACAACAATGCTCTTAGCCCTCTCTTATGAAACATTACTATTAAACCATTACTCCATTTGTCATCTTAAGCTCGGATTCTAATTCCATTTGCCTTAAATACTAATTTAATTTGTTCCCAAACAATTAAATGCTTAAGTTGAAACCGCCATCAAGAAATGGGCTAAGAGTGTTCATCAGAGTACAAAAAATTGGAATATCTTGGTCTTTTCAACATTTTTTCTTTGGTTTAGTAAATCTTTTCTAGTAAAAGAACCTGCTTCTTATGTGTGAGATTTGTTTTGAGTGCAAGAAATCTACTTCAATTGGCCTACAACATTTTTCAGAAGACCGGAATCATCATTTAGAGCAAACCCAGTAATCTCCTTTGCTCCAATGGTTTTTTGATGGGTGCTTAATTAAATATATATATTAAGTGAGATTTAAAGTATTTTTTTTCTTATTTTAGCATTTTTGAAAAATTTTAATTGAGTAATATTTTGATTCTAAGACTTTAATGAATATTTGAATTAAAAAAATAATCCAATTTTATTCAATTTAGACCTAAATAGAAGAAGTTTTGAAGATAGACACGGGTAGCAAACATGACTATGTCTAGACTGTGTTGAATTTGAAGTATAAAACAAAGAGTTATATGGGGCTAAACTCGACAATGTTTATTGATCGTGTATCTCTTAGAGATAATTAATTTTAAAGCACGGCTTAGAAACGACCTCTAAACATGACTTTGTCTAGGCTATGTCTATTGTAGTATCAGTTTTTCAAGTTTTTTATTGACAATTTTGACACAATCTGAAGCATGATCGTGTTAGACAGTTTGTTGGCCTAAAAAAATAGAATTTTTTTATGCTCAATATATAGAGGACAAGGGGGACTCAACCAAGAAAAAAAAAAAAAGATGATATTTTTTTTATTTGTTCTAGGGTTTTTTTAGAGACTAGAAGACTATTTTCTATACTTTAAGAGTTAAGGTTTTTCTTCGATTTCTTTGATGATGCATATTTCTACATCATTGAAAATTTCTTTTTTTTTAATATGATTAGTGCTTAAATTTTCTCAGTATCTAGATGTAGGGATTTTAGGATTATTATGCGACTAGATTTATTGCTATTCAATGAATTCTTAACTTTCTTGATTCACACATGTATTTTTTATATTATTTAGATGAATATTTCTAGGGTAGTATTCTATCTATTTGATATTATACATTAGGATTAAGAAATCTGATATGTAATTAGGTCTAATATGTTTGAAGAAAATTAATATTATATCAGAGATAAGTTACATAATTCTCAAAATTAATTAATTTATTTAAGAGAATTTATTGTTTTTAATGCAGACTTTGAAATATGCTATTATGAAAAGATTCAAATAAGTATTTTTGATATTAGGGTTAATAAGCTTGAGAAGTTATTAAACTAATTTAGAAATTCCCCCAATCAATGAAATTAAAAAATATTTGAATGAATTTTGTAAATGTCACATAATAATTCCTAAGAAAAACAAAATCTAGATACTAATTTTACTGTCTTAAAGTTAATTATAATATGTTTTATTCCTTCTTCTTTTAATTTAATCTCTACTTCATTAATTAATACTTAGTTATAGGGTTTAGATCAACTAATCTTTATAGTTTAGCAGTTAAATAATAGGATGTAAATTAGTATTAGTACTCATAATCCTTGTGAGGCGATATCCATATTTTACACACTATATTACAAAATTTGATAGGTATACTTAACTCACATTAAGTTTTTGGCGCCGTTGCCGAGGATTTTGATATTAAGAATACTAATCGCTTTATTAATTTAACCTTTTTTTTTTCTATTTCTTGTTTTTTAGTTTCTTTTCTTTTACAATAGTGTATGACTAAAAATACTCCATCAAACGTGCTAATCTTTGATCCGAAGATTGTAAGAATAGCCAGATGTTTATAGAGAATAGTTTGGCAAACAGTTGAGAAATTAAATCAAAGGTTTCCTTTGAAAATTAAAGCAAAAGAGAAAGAGGACAAGTTAGAAATCATGGATAACGAAAACAGAGTCAACAGCAAACTTTGTCCGATTACTCCAAAGCCTCTTTAGCTGGAGCTAACTAGAGTATCGTTCGACCATCTGTTGCTGCTAACAACTTTCAAATTCAACCTCATATCATATAATGGTGCAACAGTTTGTCCAATTTGATGGATTAGAAGATGAAGACCCCAATGCTCACATATCTAATTTCCTAGAGATCTACGACACCTTTAAGATCAATGGGACTTCAAACGATTCGATCAAATTGCGACCCTTCCCCTTCTCACTAAAAGGTCGAGCAAAACAGTAGTTGAATTTGCTTCCAAGGAGATCTATAACTACCTGGGATGATATGGTTCAAAAGTTCCCTAGAAACTACTTTCCACCTACTAAAACCGTCAAACTTCGAAATGACATATTATCTTATGCTTAATTAGAGGCCAAAACCTTATATGACACTTAGGAGAGATATAAGGAGCTGTTGAGGAGATGCCCACATCATAGCCTACCCCTATAGATGCAAATTCAAACTTTATATAATAGTTTAAATTTATCAACTAGGAAAATGATTGATGCTACTGTAGAAGGAACATTGAATTCTAAAACACCCAAAGAAGTTCAATCCTTGATTGAGGACATGGCTATGAATAGCTCTTAATGGGAAGGTGCAAGCGTGAGGAATAAAATAGCAGGTATCTATGAATTAGATGTTGTGACAACTTTAGCTAGTAAGGTTGATGCCATTAATAAGAAGTTGGATGCACTTTCCATCAATCCCCCATATAACTCGAGAGAAGTTAATCTAGAAGGAATTGGAACTCATCATCATTGGGAGCAAGCAGACTATTTAAGAAGCCTCTCTAGACCACAAAACAAACTATATGGTAACACCCACAATTCAAAATTGAGAAATCATTCAAATTTCTCTTAGAGTAATTAGAATCAAAATCAATAGAGAATGAATTTTGCCTCCACCAAGATTCCAATGATCCCCACCACAAGAGAAGAAATCGGGTTTGGAAAAACTTTTAACTAAATATATTCAAATTTATAAGGCTAGATTGCAAAATATTGAAACTTCTCTAGGAAATCAAAAAGCCTCCATCCATAATCTAGAAAATCTAGTGAGATAGTTTTTGAAGATGATGGTTGAGCTAACAAGGGACATTACTAGGAAACACCGAAATGAACCCTAAAGAGCATGTAATAGTGATGACTCTTAGAAGTGGAAGGGACTTGTAGGTTAAACAAAAAACTATAAAAGGTCAGTAGGGAAAGAAAAGGAGGTTAAGGAAAAAGAAAGCGAGGAGCCACCAAAACTAAAGGAATATAAACCACTCATACCTTATTCTCAATGCCTAAAGAAGGACTACTCTAACGAATATTTCAGTAAGTTCCTTAAAATTTTTAAACAATTACATATTAACTTACCATTTGTTGATGCCCTATCACAGATGCTTAAGTACACAAAGTACTTAAAGGAACTATTCTCGAACAAGAGAAAGCTGGAATAGATATCAACTATGACATTAAGTGAGGAATGGTCTACATTGATGCAAAAAAAGTTACCACGAAAATTGAAAGATCCAAGGAGTTTTACTCTATCCTGTTTTATTGGCAATTTATAAAAAAAAAAAAATGGAGCTTTAGTTGACATAAGCGCAAGTATAAATCTAATACCACATCATATGTTTAAAAAGTTATGTTTAGGGAACCCTAAACAAATCGATATGAGTATTCAATTAGCCAATAGGTCCATTAAGTACCCCATTGGTATTATTGAAGATGTATTGGTTTAAGTAACTACATTCATTTTTTCAGTGGATTTTACAATCCTAAATACAAATAAGGACACCGAAACACCACTAATTTTAGGTTGCCCTTTCTTAGCTACTACTAGGCTAGTTATAGATGTACTAAGCTAGTTATAAATGTAGAAAATCAAACATTAACTCTAAAAGTTAAGGATGAAAAAAAAACCTTCAAGATGTCTAACACAATTTAACAACCCCTTAAAAGTATTGATACCTATTATTCCCTAAATATATCTAACCTACTTAGTTCCACTTGTGTATAAGATAGCATTTACAAAAATCTAGGTCAACAACATCTCATTCATGGCAAGCAAAAGGGTCCGGATAAATTTAAGCAATTTGAATGCCAAAATTTTCATGGCCATCCCCCAACTAGCAAAAGAGAAGTGTGTCAAGCCAACGACGTTAAATAGAGCACTTTTTAAGAGGCAACTCAAGTTTAGTTTTTCAATTAGCTTTTCTTAGCTTAGTTTAGTTTAATTAGATTTATTTTCATTTTTACACATGGTTACTAATTAAAAAAAAAAAAAAAGCAAGCTAGGTTTTGCGAGCTTGACATGACCACCAAACACGATTATGTCAAGAACGTGCTAAATACAAGGACATTCTTTAGATGTGACATGACCACTAGACATGAGCATGTTGAAATCGTGTCAAGGTTGTTTATCAAAAATAAAATTTTTCAAGAGTTACATGACTTTTTAACATGGTCATGTTAAGGTCGTGTCTAATGGGGTTTTGAAATTAATTTTTTTCTAGAGAAACACAATCTATAGACACAATCATGTTAAGGTCGTGTCAAAACATTTAAAGAATGTTAATTATTTACGAAAGTTACACGAGATACAAACTTTAGACACAATCATGTCTAAGGTCATGTTAGGGATGCTCTATTTAAATTATTTATGAGAAATACACGGTCGTGTCTAAGTCATGTTAACCTTAACTCAGTTATTTAATTTATTTATTTTTTTGGTACAAACACGAGGAGATGAGGAGGACTTTGATCATGATTACAGTGACTAATTTCTTTTATCTTTTTTTTTTTGTAATTAACAAGACTAATGTGACTTGCTAAACCAAATTGTATTAATTTTTTCTTTTAACTACTGCTTTAGTTTTTTGTTCCTCTTTGCATTTTTTGTAGCTTTTACATGTTTAGAATGTTCAAGATCAATCACTTTACACATTGGTCTTGTTTTGGAATGGAACAAATGCATAATCAAGAGAGTACTAGTTCTTTTCCCCACTACCTTCCTTAAACTTACTTTTTTTTTATTCTTATTTTGTTAGTTTTTCTTTCTATTTGTACATTGAGGACAATGTACGGTTTAAAGTGTGGGGAAGGGGGTTATAAAATTTGTGATTATTTAAGAAATCAAATTTTTTATTTAACTTAGAAATCATTAACTTGCAAATTTCTATATGATAACTCTTTGAATAGTATTGAATACTTGATCAATAAGTTCTTTAAGTATGCTTTATTTAAATTGAATAACAAAATCTTTGTAAAGTAGAGTTACTAATTATTTAGTTTTGAACTTTGAGATTTAGAAATTTGAATAACATCACCAGTAAAAAATTAGTCATGGATTTCTTTTAAGCTTACTTTGATGTATATTTTTCCTTTATGATATTTTTAGAGCACTATAATTCTTGATATGTAAATAGTTTATACTTATTTTTTGAAATTTTTTTAAAAATTCAATATAGTTAGAGATTAAATAAATAAAGATAATAAATTAATTAAATTGAAGTTTAACAGTGAGCCTTATTGACTCAAGTAATGAAGCTTATGAGGAGCTTCCTTTATGTGGAATAACATCTGTTAACTTAAGTAACGAGCTTAGGAGTATAAGTTAAAAACTTACTAAAAGAGTCAAGAGAAAAGTTCATGTATAGGCTAAACGTAAGTAAATAAACTCTATTAAATAAAGGTAGTAGATGGTTCAAAGGGATGTCTTAAAACCTAGTAAAATCTTTTAGCCTGAAACTTACTGATCAATGAAACTACTTTTAAAAAAAAAAGAAAAAAGAAAAAAAAACAAGAAATATACTAGAGGAATGATTGAGGGATAATTGGATGCTTATATCTTAGATTATGATGTTTAGCAAAATTGAAGAAAGGGAAAGGGGTGGTGGTATACATTTTAGTAAGGTTAGTGAAGTGTTTATGATTTTTCTTGATTAAGGAGATGATAATTTAAGTTTCAAATCTTTTATATGTTTAAGACAATTCGTTAAGTGAAAAGTATAGGAATTGCAGTTAATTTTCTTTTGAAACTGCAAGTTAATTAAGAGTTTATTTCTTAAGTTATTATTGAGTTAAATAAGATATTTATAATTGATTTCTTGAATAGTAAGTTGATTAAGTATTTATTGTCCTATTGTTTGATTTGATTAATTTGCTTGAGGACAAACAAATGTTTAAGTGTAGGGAAGTTTGATAGATGCTTAATTATATTTATATATATATATATATATATATATATATTAAGTGAGTAATATTTTTTTATTTTAGGGCTTTAATGGATAGCTGAATTAAAAAGGAAGAAAATGAATCCAATTTTATTAAATTTGAAGCTAAATAGAAAAAAAATATGAAGTTTTGAAGATAGGCGCAGACAGCAAACATAACCATGTCTAAATCATGTTGAATTTAAAGCATAAAACAAAGATTTACACAGAGGCTAAATAGCGTGTTTATTGGTTGTGTATCTCTCGAAGATAATTAATTTTAAGGCATGACATAGATATAACCTCTAGACATGACCATGTCTAAGTCATGCCTACTATAATGTTTAGTTTTTCAAGTTTTTGATTGACAATTTTGACTCGACTCAAAGAACAATTGTATTAGACTGCACATTGGCCTAAAAAAAATAGATTTTTTGACATTTACTATATAAAGGACACAGTGGACTCAGCCAAAAAAGAGAGAGAGAGAGAAGACTTTTTTTTTTACTCTAGGGTTTTTTTTTAAAGACTAAAAGACTATTGTTCTATACTTTAAAAGTTAGGGTTTTTCTTCTATTTCTTTGATAATGCATGTTTCTATATCATTAAAGATTTTTGTTTTCAATATGATTGGTACTTAAACTTTTTTAGTATCTAGATGTGTAAATCATAAGATTATTATGTGACTGGATTTATTACTATTCAATGAATTCTAAACTTTTTTTATTTACGCATGTGTTTTTTATATTATTTAGATTAATATTTCTAATGCGTCAAGTCTAATTTTTAAAATTTTCATTATGTTCCTAATCCGATTCACATTAGATCCTATGCTCATCCAATATAAATCCTCAACTTGAACTAAGAATCTTATTATTTATTTGGAGTCGCCACCCAACTAAGGTTGGGAAAATTATTGAATTAGAACTAATTAAGCGGATTGATTCTAATTTGGAAAACTAGTCGACAAAATCTCCTCTTTTATTTTCATAAATAAAAAAGAAGAAAGAAAAATCAGATATTCTCGACTCGGGGGGCTAACCTATTAAAACCCTAAAGTTACTACCTTATCCTTCTAAAATATGAATCATATCCTGACATCTTTTCTTTATTATTATTTTATAAAACAAGAACATATTTAAAAATGATAGAATAATTATGCTGATAATGGTTTGAAAATGATTTTTTTATTTCTTTTTAGAGTTGCCCCATAAGAGTGCTTATGCACTCGCTATTCAGAATCAAACAAATCATAGTTTGTTTTTCATGAAAAAAATTTAGTGGATTAGTTTAAGTTTTAATTGCAAAAATATGCCTAGTTTACATTTATTATCATTTTCAAGGTTTTGGAAAAAATCTAAACCTAAGCTTTATTATTTTATTTTCTAAAAATTTAATTTAAGAAAAACCAATTTTGGATTTATTTTGAAAAAAGGACTTTTCTAAATGATAAAATGATCTATTATTAATTCATGTTATTATTCCAACTAATTTTAAAATTTTTATTTATTTTTTCTCATTTTTTATTTATTATTTTTTTTCATTTATTATTATTTTTATATTAAACTAAACATATTTATTCTTAAAAAAAAAACTAATTGAAACCTTAGCATTTTTTCTTTTATTTTTAGGATTATAAATTTCTAATAAAATAAATTCCTAAACAAAATAAAATAAATAAATAAGGATAAATAAAAAAATTTGAAAAATCGACTTACTTGGGTGCAAGTCGGATCAGGTCCGTCGGGTTGAATCGAGTCAAATCGCGCAACGGTCGGAGGCCCTTGTCGACGGCGTTCCGGCATCCATTTCCATTGATTGGGGGGGTTTCCAAAGCTTTTGATGATGAAGAACCCAATGGTGGTGGTGGTTTTCTTCGAAATTGCCTCCAGATGGTAGTTCGGTGCTTGATCGGTGGTCGCGATATGGGAACACCGGCGAGCTTCGAAACCTATGTGTTTTCCCTCTTTTTTCTCTCTTCTGATCTATGCCTTTGCTTCCCCACGTCATGCTATATTTATAGGTACCAGAAATCAAGTTGGATAAGCTCGGATTTCCTCCGATTAGCACGAATCAAATATTCGATTGAAACCCATCTCTGATTTGCTTTGATTTGTGTAAATCTTTGATTTTGTTGTGATTTGATTCTAATTGGATTATGTTTATCTTATTTCAATTAAAGATTTAGTGGATTTATGCAAAAAATAGCATCAAAACGGTCGGATTTCGATTTTCCGCGATCGGCAAGCATTTCGAATGGAGGTTAAAGACGACCACGCACCCGATGCATGTGCTCCCTCTATCCAATCAGATGCTACCACTTGTCTTGAGTAAATGAAAAAAATTGCAAAATAAATTACAAAATTCTTCCAAAATTAATTAATTTGTTTAAGGGAATTCATGATTTTTAATGCAGTCTTTGAAATACGCTATTATGAAGATATCCAAATAGGTATTTTTAAGATTAAGATTAATAAACTTAAGAAAGTTGTTAAACTAATTTAAGAATTCCCCTGGTTAATGAAATTAAGAAAGATTTGAATGAATTTTGTAAATGTCACATAATAATTCTTAAGAGAAATAAAGTTTACATACTAGTTTTATCATCTTAAAATCAATTATAATCTATTTTGCTCTTCCTTCTTTCAAGTTAATCTCTAGTTCATTAATTAATACTTAGTTATAGGGTTTAGATCAATTAATATTTATAATTTACTGGTTATATTATAGGGTATAGATTAGTATTAGTACCCGTAATTACTTTGAGATGATATCCGTATTTAATACATTATATTACAAAATTTAATAGTATACTTAGATCACATCATTTTTCATTCCAATGTAAAAGTCCCATCTTCCTCTTTTGCTATGCAGTCTAGGATAAGTTTTTTTTTTTTGGATCTTTGTTTGCAAATTCTTAAGATATAGAGACCAAAATTACCTCTCAGGTTCATTCAGGTCCTCTGTATGGATCCTAACTTCTCTACCATCTTATACGAAAAGGAAATCACAATCCTGAACATGATAGGAAATTCTGAAGTCATAATAATATAGCTGTCTTATTCAGCCTTCAAGAAAATTTTAAAAAACTTTTGAATTTTCAGCTTAATATCTGATTCACGAAGTCAAGTGGTTATCCATTCGTCCACTAAAATCAGTCTAGATGCATGCCCGTCATCCTGATCAGCTCTTAGTATGTAGGAGTCAAGTTGCTTCATTCAATTCATTGTTTCATTCTTTCTAAGTCAAATTAGTCTAGAAAATTGAGTAAGATAATATTAAGACAGTTTTGTCACAATATGAAATATTTCAGAGTCCATCAATATAAATCGTTTCCCCTAATTCTTGTCCTTCGTAGAATTCATTGCTCATTTAGTACTCAGAACACGATACATAACTTGTTAAGATTCAAGATGACTTTCTCATTTTCTTACACTGAATATGTGAAGCATGAAAGACAGGATTTGATTGTCAATTGGATGAAATCGATAAATTCCTCAAATGAAGACTTAGGAAGAAACCATTATTCATATAATATCAAACCGTTATCATATACATAAATTTGGAAACTTCAGCAAAGAAGCCAAAATTACAAACTATAACAAATCATGAAAAATAGCACACATGCTAGCTAATAATCTCCATCCATAGCAAACTGAAAATACAACATGACGGCTTAAGCAGAATCTGGTTTTTGAAAAACTACAGGCAATTCAATGGCTCAAGGATTAGCTGTGGTGGTCTGAGAAGCTGTTGCACCAGGTAATATGCCCTTTGTGAGGTCAGGAATTGTAGGAAATGTTGGCTTAGGAATCTCTGGCAAATGAGGCAAAGTTGGGACTTCAGGCATTTCTGGAATTTCAACTTTAGGCAAGGATGGCAACTCAGGCTCCGGTATGGTTGGGAAGTCAGGAAGGTGAGGCAATTCAGGCTTTGGAATCTCTGGCATAAAATCAGGCAAGGTTGTCTCTAGAAGAAGCCGTGCTCCAACAACATTGCTGACACTAGTCAGTGACACAGCAATAAGCAAGAGAGCTGCAAAAAATGGGAAGTGATGATCTGCCATGGAGTAGTTGCTAAAGGGTAAGATGTAGCTACTAAGAAATGGAAACTTGCTTTTCCTGGTTGCCAGTTAGAGCACTATTGCTCGGCATTTATAGGTGGAGGCTGCTTCAGGTGGTGCTTGGTAGATGGGAAGTTATGACCAATTAGTTGGTCAGGCTTTTTAGATACTTTACTCCTCTTTGCTGAAATCCTCGAAATCTTACTACAATTTTTTATGAGCTTAGTTCCTAGTTTTCTATTTGCTCATATTTCTTATTGCATCAAACGTCTCACCTACCTTGTATTGCTTTCCTAGATGCTTTCTATTCATTAAGGATTTCTTGTAATGCAGGACAATGATTTGGTTGATTACTTTGTTACGCTTTTCTCATTCTTTTGGTTACAATAAACCATTATTGTGTAACCTTCTAATTCTCGACAGTATTTGTCCATTTTCCTACCAATATTAAGGTTTGTTTCTAGTTTCCAACTACTATCATTTTTAATTGCATCAAATTTCTCATCTACGTTGTATCACTTTTCAAGCGATTGCTTGTGATGGAGTATTTCTTAAAACAGAGGAGGATGATTTGGCTAACCAAGAAAGAATAAAACCAGAAAAGAAGATTATGAACCCAAATGAATAGGCGTTTTTCAGGTCTAGCATCCTTCCTTCTTACTGGACTTAAAACTCGACCTCTTATTTAGTGTGATCTTTAGACATATTCACTTGATAGAGCAATGCCAGTGACTTTCTTTCTCATTGGCAACATCTATCCCAAGGAGTTCATCATGAATGAACACGTCATTGGATCATGAAACAATTTTGATCTGTCATCTTTAGAGTAAGAACGCCATGTGGCGTTCTTGTCCTTCACTTTGAAAAGGTTGTGAAAGGCCACTGAAATATTGGAACAATCAGCAGTCCCGCTCATACAGAATTTCTGATGGACATTTTTTAGCTCAGGAGTTTCCCAATAAGAGTTATAAGATTATCAAGAAGTTAAGAAAGAGCTAATAGAAAAGGTGAAAATACTAGCTGATCGGTAATACTTCTTTACTAAAATATGTTGCAAAGGTTTGGCTCTGAGATATCTTCACCAGAATGATGTAGATGCTTGTCTGCTTGGTATCCAATTGGACCTTATCTCTCACCGCCACGTTGAATCACTTCAATTTCATGCTTTTCTAGGAATTCTGCTTGGAAAATTTCGGATAAATGCATAAGTGAGGTCTCCCAAAATCGGAGAATCCATTGCTGATTTTCCCGCTAAGTTACTCCACATAAGTTTAGAAGTTTAAAACCAGCTCGATTAGGATGTTTTCACTATTTACTGATTTCAAGCCTTTTGCCGGAAAACTCAAAATGGCAGCAGGAAGTCATTTGGCTTGGTGAATGGTTTAAATAAAACCTTTTCCTTCCTTAATAGGCTTCTACTCATGAGTGCAGTTTTCTCTAGCATTTGGATATTTCCTGGTGCAATAATTTTATGCTTCCAGGAAGAGCTATAAAGCTCTATTCATCAGGAGTGAAGTTCATTTCTTTTGGAAGTAACTGATCTGTTGCTAACATAACTTGCATGGACATCCTGCCTGCATCAACTAAATCTTTCATGCACCATTATTTATCCCCACGTAAGCCATATAGGATACAGTACTGGGGAGGACAAACAAATTTTCAATGTCACAAGATGTTGCACCAGAATCATCTCTTTGCTCAGATCTCCCTGCTTACCTGCATGATGATTCAATGAATTCATGCCTGGCTGCTCCCCTCGAGGCTTAATTTCTTAGTAGTATTTTTCAAACTTTCCCCTCGATTCACAAAAATGAAAAATAAAAGCTACATGGTAAAAACAGAGAAACATGTAGTCATCCCGTGCATAAATTTGAAATTTTCAACCAAATCATGATTGGTTGAGCATAATTATCATAAAACATTTTTCACTAATGTTACATAATCTCACAGCAATCTAAGATACATAATTTAAAAGAGTTGTACAAGAAAAGAGCATGTACTTTTCTGTCTGTCTTACAAACTAAAAAATCACTCCAATTTCCTATGGATACGATTCAAATAATAAGGAAATAATCAAGGTAACACTAATATTTGTTTAGCGCCAAAATGACCTGTTCTTGAAGGCAAGAACCCTGTTATTCTCTTTTGACCTGTCGCCCAGATACTCCAGAGTCCATTTCTCAAATGTACAGTCTATGAAATCATAGTAACCACCATGAAGGGAGAGTTTCCCTCTCATGACCTTTTCTTCTATCCATGGATAAGAGAGCAAATTTGTCAAAGAATGATTCACCGACTCCTGCAATAGAAGAAAAGATTTCCAGACAATTAGAAGCCATCATGATGGTTTTCTATATGATTAGAGCACCGATTATATTCTTCAGTTGATAGGGCCAGTTCATGCAGAAACTATTCTAGCCAACTGTACCTTTTCACAATGCCTGCATTGTTGGTCAAAAGGAAGGTCAGAAGCAGAAGCTTTTGTGCTTGCTCTTGCATTTTTCCCAACTATAACCCAACTGCTGATGAAGCTACTGCAAGAAAACATAACAAGAAGGTGTAATTTCAACTATCCAAAACAAATCCGACTGAGGGAACAAGAAAGCAGCAAGAACTTTATCAATCAAACCTTGATCGCAATTGTTCAGCATCTTCCATGCTCATTAAAGCACGAATGCCACCACAACAGCTGTGGCCCATAACTAATATATTTTCCACCTGCAAAGGAAAGAATACGCAGACAACACCTCAACCATGTGCAGTACTATTCACAAATTAAATTCAATAATAAGAAAGGTTTATGGCATGGGGATGATTGCACTGAAGCCAATATCTAGTCCATGGCTCCATGCTGCATAAGCAATAACCATTTGTTCAAGAACCTAGGAAATTTACTTCTTTCTTTCATCCCTTATAATTCAGTAAGGTCAACTTTTCAGTCAAGGGTCATTTTCACTATATATGAAAGCTTAAATAAGCAGAAGCCTACTTACTTCAAGACAATTGACAGCAAATTCCAGAGCAGCATTTGTTTCTGATGGTCCACCCTGAAAAAGCAAAAGCAGGAGGATAAATGTAAATCAGCAGTAACATGTTCAGTAAAAGGAAAGATGTGGATCTCTTCTCATTCAATCAGTTTAGAGATAATCAAAAGCTTGAACAAGGAAAAAAAAAGTAATTACATATAAATGTACAACTATCAGGTACCTCATAATGTGGCACGAGATTTGCTACATTCCGCACCACAAAGGCTTCCCCTGGTTGGAATCCCAAAATGGTAGAGGGACAAACCCTTGAATCTCCACAAGCGATGACCATGAACTGTCCTCAGAGCCAGTCAACCAAATATATTTATCATAAAATGAAATTGCAATAGGGAAGTTTACAGGAAAACAGGAAAGAAAGTCGATTGATGATATGAAATGAACAGATCACCCACCTTGGGTGCTTGACCCTTGGCAAGTTTTTGATAATGCTCTAAATTTCCTCTGCTCAAGTAAAAGAAATCTAATCAGGGAAAATCCAAGCACTTCGACATATAAAACCAAATAGAAGTTTAAAAACCATCTACTTACAAGTACTTCTCTTTTTTAAAAGACAGAAACCGTTGCTTCATGTCATCAAACAAGTCCAGCCCATTTTCCATTTCCACAATACTTTCTGATTTGTCTCTTGTGATCTCCTGAGTCAAGTGTTCCTTTGATGTCCACAGCCTTACTCCTTGGCTGCTCCTGCAAGCGCCATTGCCAGACATGTGTAGTTGCGAAAAAAAACTAATTAGTTTATACTTGGTGGAAACAATAGATGCTGGATGAAGAAAACAAAAAAGGAAACATGCTTATCTCTTAGGATCAATCCTGAATGTTGCATTGTACTTGTAATCTTAATATGTACAACTTCTCCTATAAGCGAACCACAGGGTCAGTGATTACTAGAATGTCCCAATGTAAAAGATATCTTGCAAGAAAAGGAAAAAGGGAAAGACAAGGAATAAAAAGAGAGATTTGTGCCCTCCACTTTAATGAAAGAACTAAAGCTCAGTGGCTCATTCAGAAAAAGGAATATGATTTTCTTGTGCTACGATGATGATTGAGTGTCATTCATACATTATAAGCCTAAAACATCAATCAAAAGAATTCTGGTTAATGAATTTCTCACCACTAGCCAAAAAAAAAAAATGGCTCTCTCATTTATGACAGTTCTCGTAGAAACAATGAGATACCAAATTTCAACAAATCATTATGGCATCTGCATAAATATGGCTGTGTACTTTCCTGACATGGTATTTGGAATAACACATTCATCATTCATTCATTCTTATGGAAGATATTCTTAGATCTGAATTTTTCTCTAAGGATTAAAGCATAGTGCTGAATTCAATTAGGCAGAAGCATTTGGCAGATGAAGTTTCTATCTTTGTGTTGGTCAAACAGACAGTGTACTGAAACCTCACATGAAGCATGTGACCAGAAAAGGTTTTAGGAGGCATTTATGATTTGCCGATCAGCACCCTGTGAACCCAATTTCACACGCTTAGGCCCAGAATCACTTTTCAATACAATCTTGCACTCAATTTCTGTGCTGCAGTACCTGATTTGAATATAGGCAATTGTTCCTAAGACTTTGAAAACCCGACATATATGCAAATTTAGTTGCTTGGTTATCTAACGAAAGTGGAATTTTTTTTCAGCCATCATGAGGGAGGTGGATGGTTGCAGCATGGCAAACTCATGCTGTTTTAACCAAACATCATAAACATGGTACCGTTTCTTCTTGTTCAGCTGTTTTCCAACACGAGCTCTTGACAAGAGATGGAAACTTTTCAGTTGGCTTTCTTTCCTCAAGAGTTGATTTTATCTCCCTAACGCCATGCATATGCAACAATGCACTTAAATCCAACAGTGACATTTCCAAAATGCAGTTTCTTAATGTCTACACCATTCCAGCCTCACAGCTAGGATGATTGATTCCCAATTTGGTAAGACTTGAATATGGTATTCTTATTAATTAATTATTTGCTTTTTTAAATGGATGTGATGTGTTTTTAACATTTACATGAACTTGCCAAGAAATATTACCCCATCACGAATTACCAGCGATACGAACATCATATGCAGACAGTCAATTAAATTGTTGCAGCAAGGAATTATGGGTTAATCCGTTTAGATCGTCAGGATCACATAAAAAATAACTAAGCAAAACGACAAGTCCTATGTTGATCTTTCTTTCGTAAATGCAAGGAAAGATGAAATTTTCATAGGATTAAATAAAAAAAAGACAAAGAAACCAGCAACGTCATTGAAAAACAACGACGGAAAAACTAAGAAGAACACGGAATCACCTTAAAGAAGCAGATAAACTGAAATGGGTCTGCTCAATTTCTCTGGGTTTCACCTTAAAACCAAAGACCTGAACCATATAAGTAGCAATTAAATCAAGAAATGTACACGTATTCATACATACATACGTACATACATATACGAGTCCACATAGAGATCAAACAAGAAAGAAAGAAAGAGCTTGCCTTTTTGTGAGAAGGACTGGAAGAATTGGAATTAAGGAAGAGAGTGTTGGGCAAAAGGTCTGATGCCATTGCAGTAGAAAATAGGGTACGGTAAGTACAAAGAAAAATGAAGCAAAATTAAGAGTCTAGTTGCTGTGGTTCGGATATTAAGGTTTGTCTGGAAATGGATAGAGCAGGCATTTTTGTGTCCAGTACAGCTAAAAAGGTTGCTTTGTTTTAGGAAAGAGATTGAATGAAGAAAGACAACAGTGTTTTGTTAATCTTAATAAGGGTCGTTTAGCGGCTGCCCTCTGCCTCCCATTTATTAAGTGTTTAAAATAGCTTTGCACGTTTACTTTACATCCATTATTCACTTTCTTCTCTTTTTTTTTTTAATTATTATAAATATTGTAATTATTGAAAAAAGAAAAAATTAAGAATATATTTGGTTCATCTCTTTTTACTCTATTTGACACTTATTTTATGTTTATATTAGATACAGGTTAAATATAAATAAAAAATAAATAATCTAAACAAATGCTAAAGCTAATACATTTTATTAGAAAGTTATTATGGACGAAAATAAGTTACAATATTCTTGACTAAAAGGTAAATGTTTAAAGCCCTCGTTAATATTTTCTTTTATAATAAATGGTAGGCTTTATTACATGTAACTCCATAGCACTTATTAAGTAAAATTTTCATAATTTTTCTACAAAAGTTTTTATCCGTTATATATTAATTAATAGATGTCATTTGGTAGATATTATTTTTAACCTTCTTCCTCTATATATAATATTATTTTTCCCAAATATATATGAAATTTATTTTCTATATGTCAGTAATATAAATATTTCATTTGTCTCCATGTTACATAATAGATATTATTTATAAAAAATTAAAAGTTAAAATATAAAAAAGAAAGGAAAATTGAGTTATAAAAATAATGAAGATAATAGTATATTTCGTAAGAAAATCCTACAACTTTTGCACGAAAGCCAGAACAAAATAAATAAACTTATATTTTTTATAATCAATTTATAGTATTCATTTTAGATTTACTTAACTTTTATTTATTTACTTCTACAAGCATGCTGTAGGTTGGTGCTATAAATAATTTAATAAACAAAAGTAGGTGGGAAGATCGAGGGTCGATTGTCTTTTATTTCCTTCCAACAAAGACGGAGAAATCGAAGTGTTTTGTCCCTTTTTATCTCAACGCCCAACTGTCCCTGCTCTCCACTCTGTTTCGTGACCCTATCATCATTTAAATTGAAATCCGAATGGAAACTTCCTACTTGTTAATCTCATTTAGTTTTTCTCTACGAGATTATCAAAATACCTTTAAAAATAAAGTCAAAAAGGATAAATTAAGGGATAAAAATATAGTCAAAAACAATATGGATAATAATTTAAAATCATAGATTTATCTATATTAAAGATGAGCGAATAACCTTTTTATTCTACTTAAATAAGTTTCCAATAAATATTAAAAGTTATAGAATAAATTCAAAATACAAAATTTCTATAACTTATTTTTACATGATAAGATACAAATAAAAGATTTTCTTACATATGCTCACTAAGGTATATAAAGTATAGATTTTAAAGTACGTTATATTTATTTTATAAAAAATTAAAATAATATTAATAAATGACATTACTATAATTTTTTGGCAAAAATGTTTTAATAAGAAAAAAGAATTTAATTTCATAAGTTAATAAGCTTGAATGGTTAAACCTAATATCACTTTTTTTTTCCTAATTCTTCCCTATCTTCTTCTTTAACTTTAAGTTTTCCATTTTTTTTTAATCTTATTCTTTCCCATTGTTAAATAGTAAGATAGTAGAATTCAAATTAATTAAGGTTGAAAAATTACTCTCTCTTTTTTTTTTAATTCCACATGTTTTGTTATAGGTTTCATAAGTTTTTCATATTATAAATTTATAATTCACATATGGATTACTTTTTTAAAATTATATAAATTTGAAATTTATAAAAAAAAAGAAGATAAAATTTATAAGTTTTATAGAATATTGTACTCTATAGGTAAGTTTAATAAGGTACAGGGTACAAGGTGATTCTAATATGGTATACAATAGGTTTTGGTTCAAAAAATTAGGAACCCCAACCTTACAGGATAGGGTATGGATAGGACATTATATTCTATCCACCTTATACTCGCTTACCCTTAATCTATATTATTAAACGAAAACTTAAGTTTTGATTTCCATACTCCTTAAAACTATAGTTTTATTCATAATATTTAATTATTTATTGTTTAAACTAGAAATATATTTTTATTTCATAAAGCAGTTAAAAGACTCTTAAAGTAATTTTCCTCACATCATCTTTTCTTTCGAATGCCTTCTCTTTCTTTGTTAAAACTAAATCCATAAAATGGTAATTGCTTTTTTAGTTTTTCACTAATTGGTTTTTATTTTTGTTTATTACTAGCTATTAAATGGAGTTATTCGTTATTTAAGAAATAATAACTTTAAACCTCTCATTTTTGTCAAAAATCAAACACTATTGTTATCATGCATCAACTGGAGTTGTATATTTATTATATTTTCCTTTTAAATTCACCTTTATTGATGAACCTAAGATAAGACTTTATCTTTCTAATTGATATAATATATATATATATATATATTTATTTATATTTATCTTTCTAATTGTATAATGAAAAAGTATTTGTTTAAGT